>OY728148.1:1281790528-1284290528 GCA_963277665.1 Viscum album
GGTAGGCATTTTCCTCCTTAGTAGTTGAGTAGATCATAATGTAAATGATGAACACCATGACAAAGTGATCAAGGTATGGCTGGAAGATCATGTTTATGAGACACATGAACACTGCTGGAGTGTTGGATACGCCGAAGGGAATAACCAAGAACTCATTGTGGTCATAACGACACCTGAAGGATAGCTACTGCACATCCTTGTCTCGAACTCTGGCTGGTGATAGCCTGAACTTAGGTCTATCTTCGAGAGACACCATTCTCAATTGAGTTGATCAAAGAGATCGTAAATAATTGGGAGTGGGTATTTGTTATTCACGGTCTCTTGGTTTAGGTGATGGTAGTCGACACGACACCTCAAGCTCCCATCCACCTTCTCGGTGAATAGAATAAAGGCTGCCCAGGGAGAAATACTAGGCCAGATGAATCCCTTTTCCTACAAGTCCTCTAGTTGTAACCTCAGCTCACAAAGCTCAGTGGGAGCCATCCGATATGCTAGAGTAGATATCGGTTCCGTTACGGGGTACATATCAATGTTGAAGTCCACCTCTCTACGAGGAGGTAGTCTTGGGAAATCATCGGGGAAAACATCTGTGTACTAGTCCACCACTATAGGATATGTCGGACTCTCCACATCAGTAGCTCCGAGGTTAAGGCAAGAAAACTAATGAGTGATCGGCTGCACCCTCCTCCGTGTAATTCCTTCATGTGCTGCAAAGGTTCCCTTCTCGCTGGTGAAGGTAAACCTGGTCCCATCCATTCGGACACACCGCACTTTCCACCTAATACAGTCAATCCGAGCATGGAATGTAGATAACCATTCCTTACCCAAGATGACGTTGTAAGGCCTCGACGCTGCTACTAGAAGATCCCAGCCGAAGCTCTCACATCCTAGAGTAAGCTCACACTGGTAGCACCAGTGCATAATCGTTAAGTCTGCTTTAGTAGGAGTATCTAACCATAATGATCGAGCCAACTGCTCTGTCAGAATCTCCGAGCTCCGAGCGAGGGTAGTGGAAATGAAATAAATTTTGGCACATGTGCCTATAAGAACTGTAGTTAAGGTGGATCAGACTTAGATCATACCTCGACTCATCTCCGAAGTTCCATGGTCATGATCATATGATACCTGAAGTTGAGCTATCACCTTTTCACCCTCTCCCTACAGTCAGGGTGGACCACCTAGTTATGGTGGCGGTCGCACTTCGTAACGTCGTGCACTATAAGCTGCTCGACCAGCTCCTCTACCACGTTCCCCTGATCCCTATAGACCACCTCGATCAAATCTCTGCATATTCCTGGGAGGTACCTAAACTAGAAGATGATCATCAGAGCAGCGGGTGGGATTGTCACGAACCATGTGACCAACCCCACCACATGTGTAACACTGCCTGCTACCGGCATGTGTGTCTCTGCTTTGTCCACACCACACAACCGATCCAGAGTCATGTGGTCGACCACCTATAGGTTTGGTCCTCTTGGACCTCTGTGAAATCTATCTACTTCTAGCTGTATAAGACTCCGATGAATGTCGGCTAGTGGTGGGTCTCGCTGATGGTGACTGGTCGGCAAGAAAACTCTCTACTATGAGGGATGTCTCTAACTCACCTGCTTGAGTCGGAATGCTAAGTGAGATCACTGAAGCTCTGATCGCCCTCCTGTGTCCCTGCTCTAAGGTTGAGGCCCTAAAGAATGGGTCCCATACCATATCAGTGGAGTAGCATGAGAGGTCGGTGAAACTCTCTGAGTACTATGCCGCAATCATGCTACCCTGCTGTAGATGGAGTATCTCTTGTATCCGCACCTCTCGAAGGGTGGATTAGAAAAAAATCTCCTTGAATAGGCTCTCAAAGTCTGCCCAATGAAGTGTCGCCTCGTCTTGAACCTAGAGAATCAGGCTACACCATCTTCCTGCTATTGCCTAAAGGAGGCTGGCAGAAAGGATCACTATAAAGTCTACTAGTGTCCCTACTAGCCTGAAGACTCTCACCACAGCCTCCAGCAAATCCTCATCCACCTGTGGGTCCATCTCTTCCCAGAAACTGCGTGGCCTCTTGTGCTAGAACTCATGAAAAGTGCTCAAGAGGCGTTTACTCTCTGCTGCTGGTGTTGGTGGCATCGGTTTCCTAACGGGGATTTGTACCACTGGTGCCCTCGCTGGTGGCTCAACTGGTAGAGCGCCCTAAACTGAGGCCACGTCGCTCGGTGGGCTGTCAGTACATATGTCTCTCGGGGCTCTAACTGGTCATCCACGGGGAGCCATCCTGAAATAAATAGATGTGACATGGTCAAAAGGCTATACGCGGTGAGATGAACTAGTTGAGATGACTTAATGAAAAACTTCAAAAAACACAAACGCAATCAGTGTTTTTGTGCACTGAGTCGGAAATCAGAAGTCAGGGTCCTGGTGTATGGATATGTCAGCCGCCCGCACCAACACTGGACTCCCTGAACTAAAAACCACACTTAGTACCCTTAACACTATTTCTCCACAGAAAATAAATATCAGAGTCCAAAGTTATGAGGTTGTACCAGGGCCTCTCATAACAATTTTTCACGACACGTCCTCCGGGACCCATGTTGTAACTACCCCAAACCCGCCTTCCAAAGGTAAGGGGCTGGTGACTAGCACCACAGGGGTATATCCCTAAACTGGGAAAGAATTTCCTTTATAACTGTAAAAAAACACATCAGAGTACACAACTGAATGCAAAACACTAGGTAAAAACTATATACAAAAAGTGTGCTAGAAAGTACATGGGGCCAGAAATATATGCCCAACTGTAAAGTACAAGTACAACTAAAAAAGGTACAAACAGATGAAAGGTAAAGTGCAGCTCCTGGATCATCCTTCAGGGTTCCTACCTGAAGGGTAGGTACATATGGACACCTCAACACTCCACGTCCGTCAGACTTCTCTATGTACCGAATCTCCATAAGGTCCTCCTTCGGGTACCATCCAGTCCTAGCACTCTCAGCCTCCGTCGGCGTTGTCCGTCTTCTGCATCCAACACAACAAGGTGGGGGAATAGCCCATGCAGGGTTCAGTATAACAATACTCATTAGGGACCTTGAGACCCTAAAGGTCTCACTAAATCCCACAATGATAAATAATAAAGTACAAAATCAATGGATAACCATTACTAACGTATATTCCCATACATATAACTAATTTATCTAGTAACTCATCTCAATCATGAGGAAAACACAAAAGAGATAGACTCAGCTCAAACAAGGATTAGTATTATTGAAACCATGGCTGGTGGCATAGTCCTCCACTATCGAGTACAGTGAGCCTACCACGTCACACAGAGGCACTTCCCACTATCCTTTGACTATTGAGGCACTCCTTCTGTCAAGTGTCATGGGTCTACTACGTCACACTAATGTGCTCCCCACAGTGGTTCTAAGGTGTCACCTAGAGGCTCTCCCCCTAATAGCCTACAGAGGCACTCTCCAGTCGAGTACCTCGGGTCTTTCGTGCTCACATAGAGTAGATCCTCTGAAATGGGTCTCCCATGTCACACAGAGGAGCTCCTCACTAGGCTAGTCGAGTCACTCCGAGTCGAATCAGTCAAGAAGTCGTCAGGTCTCAGCAAGATACTAAGTCTCCATACTCTGTCTTCTCGTCACTAGAAGGATCCTCTCCACGAGCTACTGGTCGACACTCCAAGTGTCGAGAAGTCTCACATAGAAGTATCTCAAAGGACCTCCATGTCATAGGGGTATCAACATAACAAACGGTGTGTCAATCAGACACTCGTTCTGTGTGTTATTAGCCTTTTAGTCCCGGTGGCCCGGTTGGATTCGTGTTCGAACCAACCAGAGTACATAACAACTATACCCCGAACTCTAGTGGGGTATGCATAAAGGGACCATCTCTCATCGAGATTAACAAGAACACTGACGGTTTTTCAAATAGATTATCGGTTCCACAGATATGGCCAAAGTAAGCAAAGGGTCGGTAGTGGCCCAGTGTCCGGTCCGACCCTGTCGGACAGACTCGGCCCAACCCAGTCTTGACCGACTCGGTTTGGGTCAACCCGGATAGAAATGATGGGTCTGACCCAGCCCGTTGCGTGGGTCATCCCGTTTTGTTATTCCTGGCCCGCTGGGCCTGACCTAGCGGATTGCGAGGGCGGTTCGGCCTGGATGCCACCACGCAGGCGACTCGACCTGAAGGTCAGGGCTAGTTCGGCCAGCACCGCAAGGGGTGCCTCTTGAAAGGTCAGCAGGCGGGAGTCGAGAGGGTAGGCCACGTGGGGCGTGGGAAGGCTAGATATATTCATAGTAGGCCGCAGGTGCGCCGGGAAAACCGCGGTGGCGTGCGAGCAGCGCGCGGGGCCGGTAGGCAGGGCACCGGAGGAGCCAGGTAGCGTGCGGGGCACGTGGGTAGGCGATGTCAGGCGAGGCGGCGCGGGGCGTAGCGGAAAGAAGGCAGGTAGTGAGGGGTGCTACGGCACATGCACATGCCCCAAGGGAGGCCAGAGGGCATGGGCTGGCCGGCGCGGGGCGCGACGGCGTGCGGGCAGGCCACGGGGCAGGCCGGAGCGCATGGGGCAGCACGCAGGTAAGCCGTGTTTCGTGCAACATGGCATGACAGTGTTCGGCCGGAAGTATAGGTGCACCGTGGGGGCGCGACGATTTGCAGAGGCCGCGGGTAGCATGACCTTCATCGTCGCCACCTTCATTGTTTTCACCTTATCAACATGCTGAAGAATCATTAGGATAGAACGACGGAGGGAGTCAGTCCATGTTAGTTTGTCCCGCACCCTCCATGTTTAGAGATGATATCATTTGGCTCATGAGAATGAATCTCATCAATTAATTACAAGAGGTTGTATCAATTTTTCATTCAATGATGAGAGGAAGAAAAGGGAAGCATCAATATGAAATAACCCCTAACTTATTATTTGTCGTTCGTCATTCGTTGACATTTGAAGTCGCGGGAAGAAGACGAAAGGAATCAACGTTCGTCACGTTCTTCATGCTATCTGAATCACGAGTTGATTCAGCTGTAGAAGGCAATCCACATTGGTAGGATTCTAGGAAAGATGTCAAAGAAGAAATCTGGCGTTCTTCGCGTACTTTTTTGGGAGGAGTGTTCTTCGTTGGGAGAACATTTCTCCCAATCTCCTATCAATTCCACCAAAATAGAAATGCCAATGAAATAATATTAGATTAGTCGTCTAATATTACGTTATAACACCAATTCAAAAAGGAGAATTAAAATCCTGGCTCCACCAAATTAAATGCATGTGTGTTTTCTCATTAATTTGGAGGATTTCAAGAGGCTCTCCTTAATGAAACACATGCGTTTGCGCAGGTAATTGCGTATGGAGTTCAAGAGGCTCTCCCTCATTCATGAGGAAGAGTGGGGAGGTTTCATCCTTCACCATCAATAAGGGCTGGGTGATCCCCACCCCTATCATTAATAGGGATGTTATGCGGCTCGGGAGGTCCACACCTCAATTATCATCGCATGGGAGGTTATGTTGGGGTGGGCCCCACAATCATAACCTCTAATGGGAGGTTAGGGTGTGGTGGTCCCACCAAAAACACCCAAGTGGATGTTTTAACCAACACACTCAACACATGGCATCTTAATAATAAAATTAAATCTTTTACTTTTTTTAATTTTTTTTATAAAAAACCAAAAACTAACTTTTATTCCTGATCATCTATCGTCGAGGTGAAAGTATTATTATGTTAATACTGATCCTACGATATCAACGGTGCCCCCAGATTTCAGTTTCGATCACCAGATCAATGGTTATAAAAACCCGCTCGTACGTTTACTGAACACACACAAAGAAAACTTCAGAAATTTGTTCTGGATACACCGGGCCACAGAATCAAGTGCCGTAAATTTTCACGGACTCCAAAAAATCCCATGTATTTAAGAAAAAAATTTCAATAGAATTTTTGGGTCTTTACTGAAACAATAGGATGATCTAACTAATCATCAATTTAAAATGAACTATTATTCAACCATTCAGAATTGGAAAATATTTAGATATAATTGTAACTGGAATAAAATATAATATATATAGAACGAAAGGATACATATTTTAATTCAAATAACATAACACAATAAGATATATAAATGATATATATAATTGTTATTCACTAAGGACTTCACAATAGTTTCTGTCCTTTTGAAGATTTTTCATTTATCCTAGAGATATGATATTATATAATCTTGAATTTAAAATTAGTCTTCCTGACTTTGAAACCTATCAGACTTTTATTCGTTCTTGGTTTTCAAACATATGGTTCCCCCATTGTAATATTTGAGTCATGTCATATCTCTTTGAAAATATTTTAGATTTCCTTTTAACTCCTGCACTTGATCAGTCTGGTTTTCAGTTAAATCATTGATATTTTTCATGAAATTAACCCTATATTCCATATATTTTGAGATCTAACTAAATTCTTTTGAGGGTTTATTCATCATATTCTTCATATATTTATAAACATCACCATTTTTTTACATACTCATCCATATTATGACAGAATTAAATTAAATAATTGTATGCCTTTTGTGAGCTTGGGAAACTTCTTGTAAAACATTGAGATCAGCCTATAACTGAATCCTCCTATCAATAAAAATATTTATTACTTTCAATTTTTGGTTTTATTTTCACGAATCAATTCTATCCTAGTACCTGGTAATGCAATATAGTTAATTATTCCATTGAGTCCCTATGAAGTCTAAATCATATAATCAACTCCCTAGACTATGACCGTATTTGCATAATCATAATATTTTTCTATTTCACATAGTTAGGCATAACTTGTTCTGACATCAGTCACATTTACATTCAAATTTTCCTTTTTAGATACTGATGTTTCTTCTTTACTTCCCGCATCCTTTCTATCTGTAAAATCAATAATATCTCTTTCAAAAGTATCAACATTTTCACCTTATATTTTATTAAATTTTATATTTCTTATCTTTCTCAAATAAAAAGTTTTCTTCTTACATTAATTATTTTTAATCTAATAACTTTTAGATGTTTATATTTGATGTATCTTGGAAGAGAAATAATGTTATAATTAATCTAAAGATTTTAATGAAGACATATTATATTTTTATTTTTATTTTTCGTCTTCATCATTGTTTAAATTCTATTGATTCTCATTTTCCTCAAATTCATAATATTCATTCGCTTCATCCTTATTGTTATCCTCTATATACTAATTGTATTATTATTATACATTGATTAATTTATATATTTACTCATATTAAGATCTATAATAAATTCCCTCTTTTCATTTGGATAATAGATCAATCCCTATAGTGTCTTCATCAATTACTTTTAAAAACACCGCCACCAGCTATCTTCCTATTCTTAATTCACTTTTTCTCTCTAGGGATAATTATGATACTTTTTTGATCAAATAGTGCTGATGATTAAAACCATATAATTTCCTTCTTCTTTTATCCCCTACTGAAAGAATATCATCATGAATAATGGAATTTTCTATGAATAATAATTCGGCTTCGAGATTCACATTATTTAAAAGATATGTATGTAAAAAATATTTTTGGAGGATTCGACAAGGTATTCCATCAGGGATTCTAAAATTCATTAAAATAATATTTTACTATTCTATTTACGTTTATTTTATTCATTCTATATGTTATCAATGACATATAACATCAAGGAATTATCTTTATCCTTTTTGATTCTGATAAGTGGTCCTCCTTACATGTTTTCTTCTTCCATTTTCATCCTCCCCTGAAATACTTAATCATGAAGTATCTTATTTTTCTTTACTTTTACCAATGAGTACATCTATTATTTAATTTTCTTTTTCTTATAACTAATCTCAACATTATTTTAATTTTTCTGATCACCATGCATATCCTTATTTTTCTTCTACTAATCAACATGTTCAGGTTTTATTGAGGGTTCTTCTTCTGAAGCCTTCCCAACAAATTTAATTGACTAATTGTCAAATTTAAACCTAATCTTATTTACTATAATTTTATTATGAAACTAATCTTTATATTCTTCATCATTGATTTGTTTAAAAATATAAAAACATCGTATATTCTACCCTCATATTGGTTATCATAGATGAAACATAATAAAATTTGATTAAATGGATCATGTATTAACATTTTAAATGCTTAGATAAATGAATCCTTTATGAATATTCTTTTCTATGTTCACTAAAAATACAATATTAAAACATATAATCCTTTATATGTTTCACGATATCCCTTATATAGAATTAATAAACATAGTAAAAATAGATAAATAATCCAATTATCTATGTTCAGGTGAGAAACATTAGAAATAGATTTTTAAGGATATAATAAGGAATCATCTACCTTATTAATATGAAAAGATACAATAATTTCTAGTAATTTTAGAGAAAGGAAATATTCTTCTCCATCCAATGGTACTCCAACAAATTTTTAGCTTTCTTATATATAAAATGATAATATTTTCCATATTTCATAAAAAAATGATTTTTTCTCTATCCTATTTTGAAAAAACATTAATGAACTATATCATTCTCAAACTATATCAAGATAAAGAAAATGATAAACTTCATCAAACTATTATATACCCTGAGTTTACCATCCATTGAATTTAATAACCCTTTACAAAGTTGAATCATATTTTTCATCAAATGATTCTTATATTAGTACTTCTTATAATGTGAACCACATGTTGAAATCATTAGAGGAAGGAATCAAATTTTTATATGAGACTGGTGATTGGGAAATAAGGAATTTTTTCAGACTAGTATACATGAATAAAATAGAAAATCTACATAAGAAATTATGAGGCTATCAATGTAGGACATGTGGGGATTTATATAGGTGATGGGATAACTTATTCATATTCCATATCAGAGCCAATGTGATAAATTAATGCCCTTTTGATCTGATAGTTGAAAATAATTCAGATAATTATTTAAATAATTTTAACACACAAGTTTTTTCAATGGATTATCGTATTGATATTCAATACGATGTTGGGGAAAATATCAAAATTTATTAAAGAAAAAAGAAGGATGTTTTTTAAAAATCTAGTATTATTAAAAAAACAAATATAAAATCTAAATGAATTATTGAAAATATTTAACAGATAAGAAGAATACCATTCATGGTAAAATGATCATTGGTATCAATACCATTTTATTCTTGAAATTCAGTTAACTTAATAAATTTCAATATTATTAAAAACATTAATATGATCATTTTTGTGATAAATAATAAATTTATAATAAAACATAAAATGTTTTTAAAAGTAAAATTAATCATGATATTTTAGTAATAAATGGTCATTAAGAAATATTTTTTAATCCTTTTTTTAAGAAATCATGAGTTTGACAAATATGTAACAATTTTTCATTTTTATTATCCTTTTGGAAATAAATACTATAGAAATTTAATGATGAAATATGATTCCAGAACCTCATTTAATGTTTTTATGAAAACTAAAATTCTATCATAATATATTTTTTAAAAAATTATCAAACATATGTACTCTCCTTATGAAAATGAGTATTAAAATGTCACCATATGGGTAAAAAAATAAGTATATATGAATGAGTAATTTATTTTTTCATTCCAAGATTATACTTAATATTTTCAAATCTGTTGGAAGCTATTGGTTTTGTAAACATATCAGTATGTCAATCTTGTATTTCGATGAATTGAAAAATAATATCTATTTTTAAGGGTGTGATCACTAATAAAGTGATGCCTAATATCTATGTGTTTTTTATATGAGTGATTTTTAGTGTTATTACATAGGTAAATGAAACAAATATTATCACATAGTATTTTTTTAAAATTCATTCCATAGTTGATGGGTGTGTGTGGCATCCACAACCCATGATTAGAAATACGTCAAGCTGCAACATATTATTCTTTGGTAGTGGAAAGTGAGATCGATTGTTTTTAAATACATGACCAGGATTCTATGGATTCTCCCAAAATTGAAAATTTATAGAATTAATTTTCTTATCCATTCTAAAATAACCATGGTCAGCTTCAAAATAACAATTAAATAAAAAAATATTTCTAGAACTATAAAAATGTCATAAATTAGAAGATCCATTTAAGTAATGAAAAATTAATTTTAGTTATTTTAAATGGGATTTGTATAGATTTTATTGATATCATTCACATAGGAATGTATAAAATATTCAATTTGGATGACTATCAGTTAGGTATAGTAGTCATCATATCATACCAGAATTTGTTTTGATCAACTAGTTTACCATCCTCACCAAAATAAACTGTATTTGAGGTACAAATTTGAGATGTAATACATTTTTTTGTTGTCATATACAAATATTTTTGGAAAATTCTTTATCTACTTATGTTGTGATATAAAATTTTCTTCGGATTTGTTGTTGATAATCAAATATCTAAAAAATGTTTTATCTCACTCTTCACACTAATATCAATGAAATTTTTCATATGATCTGCAAAATAATCTATTATAAATTGTTGAGTCGATCAGAATATAATGCCATTGACATATATTTGATAAATAATAATAAATTTTATAATATATATTATAAAATGGATTGGATCTATGGAACGTTTTTCATATTTTTTTATATAGAAAATATCATTAATCTATAATGCTAGACTCTATGGTCTTGTTCATGTTCGTATAATGCTTTGTATATTTATAAAAAAAATTCAGGATGTTCTTTATTTCAAAACTCGGGGTTGTTCATAAGAAACATCGTCTTAACATATCTGTTATGAAAATCACACCTTACATCTATTTGAAAAAGTATAAAATTAATGAATACTACAGAGGCTAGTATAATAAAAATAAATTCAATTCTAGAAACCGGTGCATTGGATTCTTCATTGTTTATACCATTATTAACATAACCCTCATAAAAATGTCTGGACTTATTTCATAAAACAATTACCCTTTCATTACATTTTTTATATGAAGCCATTTTAATAGAACTATATAAGTTATTATAGGTCATTTAACCACGGTCTGTAATTTTTTCCTTTCAAATTCATTATTTCATCCTTCGAAGACATAAAACAATCAAAATCACCAAAATCCCTATCATGATTCATAGTATAAAATATAGAACGAAATGCTAGATGTTCTATTGAATTCCATAAATTACATATTTTCTATACTGGTTGATCAAAAACTCTGGTGATACTATCTCTTGGATGATTCTAACAAAAATATTTTTTATTCCATTTTGAAAAGTGAATTCTTAAAAATATGGTAGAACATAATATTTATGAATATCTTTAGAAAAAACTCCTCGAGTTTCATAATTATGAGGTGAAGTTTCTAAAAATGGATGGAGATAGGTTTTGAAATAACATCTTCGGTTGAGGGTTAAGGTTGTTTAAAAATAAAAGGAAATGTTTCATCAAATTTGACATGCACAGTTTCCTTGACAGTATAATAATTGTTTTATAAAAAAATCAATATTCCATAGAAGTTTTGTTATAACATAAAAGGATTCCATTATTTGAATTCTGTGAAAATCTATTTATGTTATCTGTCATATTCCCGGTGAATTTTTTTAATCATAAACCCTAATGAAAAAAAAAAATTTCAACTAGTAGACAAAGCATAAAGAGTTTAATTAAGAATATATTGAAATAAAAGTACATTTATTTTATAGAATATTGTACTAACTACTTAACCATTAAAAATTAACAATTGAGTATTCAATCATCATGGTTATTCTAATTTCGTACAGAATTGTATATCTTCATTTAAATAAAACATTTGGATAAGCGGTTATTAGGAGAAGAAAAGTTATGTTCTCTACCTTTCATACTAAAAAACCATTCAAAATTTGAATTCATAATTTGTTCAACCAGATCACTATGAATATATATATCAAGTTAATCTTTTTAAATTTTTTATCTTTGGATACAATGATTTAAAAAAAATAAAAGGTTCAAATTTATTTGTGAGAATAGAGACACAAGTTTATAAATTCTAATCATCAACCAAGGAAAATACACACAAATTTCCCCGATAATCCCTATTTTTAATACCAAATAAATCCATGTTCACTAACTAGAAATGACCAGTTTCGAAGACAGAAAAAAATATATTTTAAATGTGACTAATGTAACTTACCATATTGACAAGGGTCACATGCTTTTTCACGAATCAAACCTAATTCTTATAGATCCTTAAAATGAAATTTCTTAGTTAACACACATAATTATCTAATTTTAATGTTTCCTTCCATTTTATTCTATAACCGTGATTGCCCCTCCATTTCACTTATACTGGGTAAGTCTTGGCTCCTATGGTCTTCTAGGTAAAGTGTTTAAATATTATCATGTCGATTGGAAGAGATAATCTATTCATCCTTGGAATAATATACATGAAATGTATCATATCTAAAAATCACTAGGTAACATTGATAAAATATCTTAAATCTACTTATAATGTTGTTATTATGTCCTTTATTAAATAAAAAAAATTCAAAAAAATACTTTACAATGAAGAAGTATGTTACCTATTCCAATAATATCCCCTCTAGAATTATATGTGAAGGTTATATTTTACTATTCTTCTTAAACATATTTTCAAATAAATATTTATTTCAAGTCATATTTCTAGAACACCCACTATCAATGTACCAAATAAATGTTTTCTTTGTACTACCCTTTTTTTTCCAAAAAACCAAAAAGTTATTATTTTTGAACCCTAACCATATTTAATTCAGTGTTAGAAAAAAATACTAGGAAGAACATGTAAAACCATAAGATATTTTAATATTATCATGTTATAATATATGTTATTTTGTATCACTTTATATACAACACCATGTTATGCTTATGTGACACATCACATTGAGTTAACTTGTGTAACACATATGATTGGGCTTTACTTCCATTTAATGGTGTACAAAAATTAAAAATAATTTTGAGAAATTTTTTATATTTTATTTTTCAAAAAAAATTCATTTTTAAAACACTAATATAAAAATATTTTATTCTGATTTTTAGGATTTTTCTAAAAAAACATGTTTGTAATGAATAGTGAAAATGTTCTGTAATTATATTCAAAACGGACTTTTCATTTAAATATTGTATAATTTTAAATTATATTTTAAATTGGGTTATAAATTAAAAATAGGTCAATTATACATATATTGAAACAATTTATTTCATTTCAATCATTTTTATTTTGAAATTATATATAAAAGTTTATTGAACTTTTGAACATTTTTACATTAAAAACAATCATTATTACCACGTCCGCGTGATAAGTGTTAAAACTAATTTCCCCCTTCCTATGATTTCAATTTTGTAAAATGTACATGAAAAGTTGTAATAATTATATTAATTGTGGTAATATAATATCACCTCAATTTTATATCCAAAATATTATTTAATTTCTTTAAAATTAATTATGATGATTAAGGGAATATTAATCTTATTAAGGCACTTATCCTTAATCACAGGAACCAAAATGACCTGGGCTCTTGACAAAAATCCATTATATGCTAATAATTATTAAATATAACCTCTTGGATTAAATTTTATGGGTTATTAGTATATTATTAAAAGGAACATCCCTGTATAAATGGATATGTAAGGAAAAAAAGTAATGGAACTTTCTTTAGCTTTAACATTTATAAAATGTTGAGATATGTAAAAAATCATATTTTATGTTATATATATCCTTTTAAAATATAAATGATTTATTTTTATCATGGTAATTTATGAATAATTGTTAAATATGGTTGAGTGACTTTAAATTCTTATGAAAATCCAATATAGTGATTATTTAGTTAATAACACACTAAAATAAATGATCCTATAAATATTAAAAGAGAAGATAATTGATTGAATTAATATACTTATTTATTTTTTATAGGAATATATCAGGTTATAGAACTGTGAAATTAAAATATATTAATTCTAATATTTTTTTTAATATTTTAAAATTATTGTTATATAAATAATATCAAAATTGACATTATTTTTATTTTAAGATTAATGATATTTATTAAATTATTTAAAATTAAAAAAACCAATATTCAACCATGATATTTTCGGTGTCAATAAATATTAAATATGGAATATTAATAGAAATATTTATCTTTTATAATTATCATATAGGCCCCTTTATTGTAAAAATGTTTTTAAACATGTTCGGGTTTAATCAGTGTTTCATAGTGTCACATACCGTTGTTTTAAAATATTTTTTTTAAAAAAACTAATATTTTAAATTTATAATATTAATCTCACATAAATATATCTATAGATATATATTTAATAGTAAATATCATTTTAGTTTAGTCTTAATTTATAAATTATATTGGTTGGAAAACTAAATGCTTTATTGAATACCCAAATGATAAAATTGGGTAATCATAGAAGTTAAGGAACCAAAATTTTAAAATGAACATATTTCTCTATAGTGGAGGTTTACATCGACCATTTTTCAACTTTAATATATTATTTTCTCATTTTTTGAACTTTAGGTGGATTAGAACTCCGATTGATGATTACCTTTTGGTATTTACTAGAGTTCCAGTCCTCCTTCCCTATAAAAAGGCAAGCACTATACCCCTTAATCCCACATCTCAAGACACATTGGCTAAAAAAATATCTATAAATATAGCTTCCCAATATCCTTCCCATTATCCTAGAATCCATCCCTTGATATGAAATCCATCTATGGAAGCATTTGGTAGAAAACCAATTATTATACCTGATTGATATGTAATGAACTTCTTTATGATTTTTAGTATTATTTCCATTTTCTAATCAAGCAAATATTATTTTATTATGATTTTATAAAAAAAATTACAATAAATATACTAGGATATCATTTATTCAATGGTTTTCTACTACACTTATACAAAAATCCATCTAATGGGTAACAAACATACTATTTCAGTGATTGGAGAAATACTACCACACGAAACGATGATTGTTTATTTTTCCTTTACCACCTCTCTTTATTTACATTATGACTAAAAATGAATTTATATTTGATCTTTAATATACTATTAATAATTTATTATGATTTTTGAAATTATTTTTTAATATATACCTCTAGAAATTGCAATTTGTGTATGAATAAACTTTGTGATAATTTTTTTAAGAATGTTGTAGTATTTTCTGAAAACAAACAATTTTGTATAAGAATGATTTTCTTATACAAGAATTGGATCTAGTCAATCATAATGAGATATTTTATGAAATTCATATATTCCTAATTGAATCAGATCCATCATCATCATATTCATATCCTCATATCCAAAAGAATCAAGGGATAAATTACCGTTTGTTGGATGCTTCCCTTTATCGTAATTAGATAAAAAGAAGTAATTTAATTAAGAAGTCATATTTTGGATGAAGATATTTAAATTAATATTTTTATTTTAGGAGTATGAAATATTTAAAATTTTATAAATGAAATTAGTTAATGATTTTTAGGTCATAAATTTCTCACAAATCCTAAAAACTCTAATGATAAAATTCATTGAAAAAATGGTGGATGTTTTGAAGAATTTTTGAGTTATAGTATAGAGATTCTATCATAGTGTGAATTTAATAATAATTGAAATTCCATTTAATGATAATTCCATTGTAATGAGAATTATATAATAACATTAATTCGATCATATTTTATATTCTATATAACATAGTATACATGGAAGAAAAATTCATAATTAGTGGAGAAGGAAATAGAATTCATAATGATCTAAAGAAGTAATTGATATCCTCATGAGATAATATTGAAATAGATTTCAAAATGAGATTAAGTGGGAGAAATCAAAATGATCTGAAGAGAAAATAGAAGTCTTAATGAGATTATGAGAAAAACTGAAATCATAATGAGATGAAGAAGAAAAAAAATCATAATATTATTTGAAGGAAATAGAATCAAAATGACCATAGAATGAAATTGTAACCATAATAATCTGATATGCAAATAGATTCAAAATGAGATTATTATGAATAATACTATAGAAGTAAATTCCTGATGTTTTGTGAAGATTTTAACTGGTCAAACATGAAATTCATGTTTTCATAAATCATGAAGAAATCTGAAGAGGTTTGAAGAAGTTAATGTTGATGTTTAAATGTGAGAATATTTCACTTTTTAAACATAATTAGAAGAGGGTAACATTTTCATGTTTCCCTCATTTGTTTCTAAGTCACTTGTAAATACTTTCTTAGATCATTGGTTCATTGTGGATTTTTATAAAAACAAAAAAGGGATAGCACTGATGAAATAAATTAAAATTCATTTCTAGATAGATATCATATGAGGATAATCTAATAAATGGGGTTTTGTAAATTATTGAGTAAGATCAAATTGAGAATTTCTTATTGAGAATTTTAGAAGAGTTTCTTTTTTCCAATTGAGAAAATTGTCATCATATTAATTCTATTGTAGTCAAAGAATATAGTCAAGACACATCGTTTGAAAATAATGAAATCAAAACTCATCATATTAACAAAATTAGATATATACTCATTTTATTGGGAGAAATAGATAAATATTCATTAGATTGAAAAAATTGGATCTAGCCAAATCGGACTGAGTATCTGGGATGATAAATTCTGGAGTTGTTTCAACAATGACTTTCTTCCTTTCATGGGATAAATTGTTATATAACAACATTATAAAATGATCAAAGTTAGCATAATATTCCCTATGGGGAGATAAAATGTGTCTTACAAGATTTGGAACATTTTTCATTCACCGCTTCATAATAGTGGATCTCTATTGACCAACGATGATGTCTATGAAATGGATTTATCTTTTCAAAAAGATGATGAACCTTATAAATATTTCATAATTTACTAGATTTTTTTTCAGGCCTGATTATTTTATAAATTTTGATAAGAAAATAAATATTGACAAGCTATAGATTTTATGTTTTGAATATTTTTGAAACATATAAAAAGGGAACAATAGATTCACCCCCCTTATGAGTTGTTATCTAATCCTTTTGAACATAAATTATTATTATATGGAGGGTTATTTTATTGAATCCTTATCTTGGATATTATCACTTCAATAAATAGTAGTTTAGTTATTAAATTCTATTTGAAAAATTACTATGGATTGAAAAATATGATGATTTCGTATCTCCTATCTCTTGGTTAAGATGTTGATGATGCGACTACTATTAGTTTTACACCTATTGAGAAATATTTCCCAATGAAAATTTCTAATAAGTTGGATATATAAGTTGAATGAAAGGCTATAAATTCTAATATGAAGTACTTAATAGAAATTGTTTATCAGAAAATGATGGTTTTAAAACCTCAAAAAGTATATTGGACATGATGGAATGTCTTTTCCAAGGGAATAAAAAAAATATAATGAAGAAATGAAAACAATCTGTCATAATAAGTATACAGAAATTAGAATAAGAGAAGAATAAATAATTAATGAATACATTACTAGATTAAATTCAATTTTTTTCACCATTATATTTTTCAAAGATAACCTGGAATATTCTACTATTATTATGAAACATACAAGAAACTTTCCAGACATGTTTTATTCTAAAATTTATTCTTTAAAAATAATAATTATTTTTCATTTGATGAATTGCAAAAATTTATTATTTCTCATTAAATAAGGATATCATTAATTTTAAAAAATAATATAAAAGATTAAATGGATTTTTAAAATATGAGAAACATAAGAATCCATGATTTTGGAGAATATTATCCTTATGAGTACAATGATAAACATGATGATGAGTTGAATGAGAAAATAGTGTCTCTTATGTCCACAAACTAATGAAGAGTAATTGGAAATTATGAAGAATAAATTACACTAAAATGTTTTGAGTGTGGTGGAATTTAACACATTCATATAAATTTCTCTAATTAAAGGATGTGGAATATCAATTTGATTTTGATGAAAACCATAATGGAAGAAGTGGAAAAAAAATTTATAAAGAAGAATAGTCTTCGAACAAAAACAAGAATATGTTTTATAGAATCAAATGAAGTTGGAAAAGTATAAAATTTGAATTAGACGCAACTGGAAACAATTATTATAAAGATGAATATACCGAAAAATTCTTACAATTCATTAAAAATGATGAAAAAACAAAATATTCCTATCATAGTGAATAATTTGCAGAAGAATATTATAGAGATTATCATCATAGAACACAACACATTTCATGATAAGGCTCAATATGAGAATCAGGTGATATATTCTATTACCAAAAATAATGTTTCATCTTATTATTTTAACATTTCAGTTTATAAAAGTATTGGGAAAGCTTTATTGGAGAAAAGATGTGAGAAGAATCTCAAATTTAAATAAGTATACAACTCACTCAAAAGACAATATGGTCCAAATAAAGTGTACTGTAGAGCTAAAAAAATTTATCAACCCCAATGAAGTATTATTAGAGAAAGATCTTATTTCGATATTAAATAAGGATATGATGGTTATTATTATTTTAGAATATATGAGAATTTGTGTTAAATTTTTTTCATTAATTATACATAAAAGAAATTATGTATGAGAAAAGATTAATAAATAGTGATTGTAGAATGAGAATCTTTCCTAACATAAAAAATTGAAAAAGTGAATTCGCATGATCTTAAAAATGTTGCAAAATAATTATATTTGATTGTTTAGAAGATGTTTTTGGAAGATGTGATCAGTCTGGTCATCATGCCAAAGTATTTTAGATAGTTTTTATGGTACATATAATTTATGATAAAAATTAAAAATTATTTCAAAAGACTAAAGTTAATTAAATGTCTTTTATTATTAAGAATGATTTGAAATAAATTTAGAGGAACAAACCAGGTATTTTTTATATCACTTGTTCTTAACATATGAAATGTGATATAAAAATATTGAAACATGTTTAATGTATTGATGGAGGATCAATTACCATTGGTAATTATTGGTACATAAACATCATAGGAATTATAATGGCTTATATTGAAGAAAAATGTTGAAATCTATAGATATTATACTTGTTAATGGGATGAAAAATAACATGCATAGTCTATGACAACATTTTAATGACGTAAAATACGTTGTTTTAAAATAAATTATCATGAAAATGGTGAATGGTGGACATTTTATTAAAAAAGGATAACGAACTACTGAGAATCTACTCCAAATATGATATTTCAACAATTCACATTACTAGTGTTTGAAAGATGAAAAAATGGGTTACCAAATACATAGACACCATGGATAAAAAATAATGAAAAAACATTATAAACTTGATGTTTTTTGGAATTTTCTTGCATGCAAAAAAAGAGAGGAAGATATTTTGATTACATTCCAAAATTTAAGGATGACTAAAAAAAGTCATAAGAGTATTGACATTCAATATACAAGGCATGTTGAAATTATTAATTCTGATTTCATTGGTTAGAGGAGATATGAATCAAACAATTGAGATCTATACAGTATCACGTATATTGATGACTTCACTAGGATGAAAAAAATCATGATTTTAAAGCACAATTCAAATCCCACTAAATTGTTGAAATTCTTCAGAATAGTTGTTGTGAAGTAAATGTGGCTTCAATAAAAATGTTGATAACATATAATGGTACCAAATTCATATGAAACACTTTTTAATATTATCTGATAAATCAAGTTATCAAACCTATGTATAGGGTTTGTTATACATTATACTAACATGGAGTAGTAGAAACAAAGAATAGATGTTTTATGGCAATGATAAAATAATAATTCTTGTTGAATAAAAACATTCAAAAATCATATTGGACAGAAGATTCCAAAATGACTGAACATGTTCAAAATAGATTCTTATTGAGGCTGGAAACTAACATAACTCCTTGTGATATATGCTATAAAAACCCATTATTGAAATACTTCAAATTTTTTAGATTTCCATGTTTTCTTAATATAAAAAATCAGTATTTTGTAATGGTTGGTGTGAAATATTATGAATGAACTCTTTTTTTTATTCACAAAATGTAAGAAGTTATAAATGTTGGAACAAAAATATAAAAGCTCCTGGACTCATATGATATCAACGTAATCAAAGATAAATGTTCGTTAAAAAATATAATAAGATTTATAGGGAGGAAAAACTAGAGAAATCAAAATATTGAAAAACTATTTCAAAACAACCATATCATGATTCAAAAGAATTGTGTGATGAAGAAATTTCAAATTGGAAAAAACATTCAAATTTACTAACATATAAAAAACCATATAATATAAAGGCATTAGTAGTAATCAAAAGGCACCATTTCTGGTGAGAGTAATGTTGAGATTAGGTAATCAGACATCAATTATCTCAAAAGAAAAATATGAATCAGTTTAGCAAAATATTGAATAAAAAATGGGTGGATGCTATGAATGAATATTTGGATCGGAATGAGAAAAATGAAACATGAGAACATGTTTCACAAAAATCAAATAAAACTATTATCCAAAGAAATTGGGTTTTCCATAATAAGTTAACTTATAATGGAAATGTTTCAAAAAAATGAAATGGTTTTTTGTAAATTCTATTAACATGTGCAAGGTGATGTTTTTGAAGAAAATATTTCCGATGTTTTAGTATTTGAAATAATAATATTTAGTCTTTTAGTGTATGCACATCGAAATTACAAAGTTTCTCATATATATGTAAAGCGAGATTTATTAATTTGTGAGATTGAGAAATATGTTTACATTGATCAAACTTGTGGGTTTCTACATGATGAGGATGAAAACAAAAATTTTAAATTGAAGAAATATCTGTACGGGATGAAATGTGCTCCATGTGTTTGGTATTCTAAAAATACAACATGTATGAAAATATTGAAATTAGTGAAAGGAAAAGTTGATAGAATCTTATATGTGAATGATTTTGAGTCTATAAATCTAATTGTAATTATTTATGTGTATGAAATAATTATTTCTGGGGAAAGATAATATGTCTAGAATTTTTTTTGTTCAAATAAAAAATAATTATTCAATTTCTATGTTAGGAGAATTAAAATTCATCGTTTGATTAAAAGTTAAAAAAACAAAAAATATTTGTTATCTTCTCATGAAAATTTTGATATGGAGTTGTTAATGAATTTTGGGTTGGTAAAATCCAAAAAAGATTTAATTCTTATTTTAGTGAGAAAAAAGTTGAGTAATGGTGAATCCAAAATTACTGTGAATAAAAAAGGCTTTCAGAATCTGATAGGATGTCTTATTTACCTTAATACATCAAGGCCTGATATTGTTTATGTTGTGACTTCATGTTCTAGGAATCAATGTAATCTAAAATATTAAAAAAAATTGAATAAAAGAGGACTATGAGATATGTTCAAAAAAAACATTAAATGGATTTTTATTCAAATGAAATAGTGAGATGATGTATCATGTTTATACTGATGATGATTAAGATAGGGATTTTATTAATAGAAAATATGACTCAAGAAGTATATTTTTTATTGGGTGAATGTTGTATGACTTGGATGTGTAAGAGAAAATGTTTCATAACATTTAGCACAACTGAATAAAAATATGATGCAACTACTCTGGATCGTACTCAAAATTTTGTGGATTAATGTTCATCTAGAATAATTGAAAGTAAAATTTTAAAGACCATTGATAATACATTGTTATGATCACTGTTCAATTGATCATTTCAAGAATCATGTCCACAATTCAATATCAAATCACATTGATATAGAGTATCACAATATAAAATAGATATTTTCTAATGGAGAAGTTTTTCCAGAATACATTTCAATAATGTTTCAGATTTTGGTTTTCTTTATAAACGAAATTCCAAAATAAAGGGTTATTGAATTAATGCTGAAATGCCACATTCAGCCTCCTCCCATGACATCCTAATCCTCATAAGAAACTACCCCCAATTTTCATTGGTTTATGTTTACAAAGGGGGGTGAGAATGTGACAACTTTTACTTTGTGAAAAGTTTTTTCATATCATTATTAAATTAATGTAATGTTGTGGTTATCATCAAATGGGGGAGGTAAATATAATAGTGAGATAAATATATACTTGTGAGGGGGATATAATATTTACATGGACACAAAATTTCATTCCCACTGAGGGATTATATTAAAAAACATTAATTTATCCAGTTGTGTGGTGTCACAAAACACTCTTTTGAGAAAGGATATGTTTTTAAAAAGTAATTAAAATTTAAGAGTATAAAAATTATAGTTATAAAAATATTATAAGATTTAGAAATGTTTTTAACAAAGTTTTTCATCAAATAAAATCGGGGATATTAAAGACCCTTAGGGATAATTTGTTTTAAGATGTTTTTCTATTTGATGTTAATGTTCCCTTTGTATCAGAAGATTTTTAATTTCCATGAATCCAAATTAGTCAGTTGAATTGATATTTTCTAATATAGTAGAATGTTTTTTAAAGAATAAGATCAATTTTCATTGTATTCAGATCAACCAATCCAATGAAAATTGGGGCTGAAATTTTTGTTAACTAGATGTTTTTCTCGTAGTAAGAGAATGAAATAAGATGCTTAATAAATATATTTTATTGTATCTTAATAGTTTTGAAAGAAGATTGGGATGCGATAAGTCTGAAAAATTTCATAGTTTCTATATCAAATCAGATAATAGTTGGTTGATCATAAAGTTCTCACAACTAATATAAAGACTCATGATAAATTATTTTTAAGAAATGGTGGAGGGGTTTGAATAATATCAGAGTTAGAGTATGTTGACCCCATAATAATGGGAATACCATTTAAATAATAATTCTATCATAATGGGAGTTTCATTGTAATGAAGACTCCATCATTCTAATATGGGAAGGAATCAAAATTCATAATTATAAGGGAAGGAAATGTAATTCATAAAGACATGAAGTGGAAATAGAGATTGTATTGAGCTGAGAAAGAAATAGAATTCATAATGAGTTGAATAGAAAACCAATATTATAATGATACAAATAGGAAACCAAAATCATAAGGATCTGATGAGGAAATAGAAATCTTAATGATCATAAGTGTAAAAAGAAATGTAAATAAGATGATAAGGAAAACTAAAAATAATTA
The DNA here is from genome assembly GCA_963277665.1 of Viscum album. Classification (NCBI taxonomy): domain Eukaryota; kingdom Viridiplantae; phylum Streptophyta; class Magnoliopsida; order Santalales; family Viscaceae; genus Viscum; species Viscum album. The sequence continues at coordinate 1,281,813,547 of OY728148.1, forward strand.
GAAGAGAATGAAATCGATATCTTAATGACTTGAGATGAAAATAGATTTGTATTGAGTTAATTACGAAGAAGACCCAATAAGAAAATTCAAGAAGTTTTATGAAGAGTTTATGTGTCCTAAAATGAAATTATCTTTTTCATGAATCTTCGTGAAGTATAAGTATGTTTCAAGAAGACGATGTTCATCTTTAAATGTGGTATATTTTCAATGATTTTGAAAACTTTTGATGTGGGTAATGTTTTTCGGCTTCATGATTCTTCTTTCTAAGCCTCCAATAAATACATTCTCAAATCCTTTTTAAATTATGGATGACTAAGAATGTGGAATAGGTGGAGTTCAGAAGAAATCATGTGAAAGTTATTTCCAACTAGAAATATAATTAGGAGGATAATACAGATGAGTTGTTTCATACCAGATTGAGGAAGATCATATTGTGAATATCATATTGAGAATTTGAGCAGAGTATTAGTTATTCAGGCTGAGAATGGGATAATCATATTGAGTCCATCGTATTGAGTGAATCAGATCCAAACACTACGTAATGAGATAATTTTTTCCCAACTCATCATATCAACAAAATCAGATAGAAAATAATTGTATTGAAAGAATCACATATAGAATCTGAAAGAACCCGATTATTATTTTTGAGTTACGAGTTTCCTCTTTTCCGTTTTCCTTAAGTGTTTTTGAGAAACTATGGAAAATGGGAAAAAATCCTAAATTTTGGAACTGCACGCCGTGTACTTTTTCACATGCCGTTTACTTTTGGCCGTGTGGGATGGGTACACAGGGTGTGTAGCCATGTCGGTGACGAAGGGTGCAGGAACCGACTACACACCGTGTAGTGGTCCTTTCCACGCCGTGTAGTCAGTCGGCAGGCCGAAATAGTAAGGCGGTGGGGCAGCCCCCAGCTAGGTGACAGAACACACTGTGTACTCAAGAGTACATGTCGTGTACTCATGTCGACGGATGAACAGTTTGGTGGTGCCGCTAGAGGAACAATCAAATGAAGGAAGTACACGCAGTGTACTTGGAATTAAACGCCTTGTACTTTGTTTTTTTCTCTTAAATGGGTAGTAGCCTCCCCTCTTCATAGGGATTTCTTAGAACTGGATGAGAGGAGAGGAAGAGGGAGGCCGAATCTTAGGAGATCCTCCGATCGAGCACTGGGAATCCGATCTCGCTTCTCTTGATCATGTTGGAACCATGTGGGTTATCCCTCTCTTCTCCTAGCGCATTGCATACCAATTGTTTACCAATTGGGAGCTATTTGAGGTTGAATTAAATTTTTATTACCTTATATCTACGCCGTTCTAGGGTATTTCTGGAATCGGCGTTCGTGTATAGCACTCGTTTGCGTATAAGGTAGGCGGCTTGGTGTTAATTTTTCCAACTGTCATGTGTTTTGTGTGTTTTTGTGCCATGAACCCATGTTGGGGTGTCGTGTGGATGAGGCCATTTCTATATTAAATACATATAATTTCATAGGTAATTAATTACGATAAAAAAATGCTGGTTGGGATCATTTCTTGGATCCAGGACCACCCTAGGGTTGTGTTCCACTGTTTAGCCGTTTGGCCAGGATACCCAAGGGTATTCTATTAAAGTAGTAATTGTAGAATTTTCTTGGGAGGAATTGCTTGTTTACTGCTTGTTTACATGTTGGGCATGGCCCGATTACCTGTTTATCCTGAGGGAGTTGTTGTGATTAGCCTGTGGGCACTGCACTATTTAGCCTGAGGGCAGTAGTTATTTTCAGCTTGAGGGAAGCTTCTTCCGTGATTGAGGGAAATGGACTATGTGCCTGACGGCGACACTACCTACGCATGAGGGAAAAATTATGTTATGCCTGGGGGAAATTACCAGTGGGTTGGATTCTGATTACTTGAGGGTAAGGTTTGCATGACTGAGGACACTGGTTGTTTACATAGAAATGCACTGTGGTGTTTTCTCATATTAAATGGATTAAATTAATAATTAAATGGAAATATGAAAGGTAAGTTAGTTACTTTTGAGTACTTCTTAGTTATTAAATTTTACTATTGCACACTTGTTGCATGTTTTAGACACAGTTGAGCACGAGCCTTTGGTGGGTGCCTACTGAGATAAATTTCTCACACCCTGTTTGGGTCATGCATTTCAGCCTAAATAGATTATGTTGTTATAGGTGTGGATAGGGGCAAGAGTCCCTATACAGGTACATGACTGTCGCTGAGGAGTAGGAGGGCATGGGACTGAACCGATGCTCGCGATGCCACTGCCACTGCCAGTTTCTTTTCTTTGTTTTTCTATACTCTACATTTTGTTGTACCGTATTGATGTATATCATGTTCTGTCTGTTTTCTTAGAACTTGAGACATTCCGCATCATTATTTATATACAGTTGGTTATATCTACTACTGTTGTTTATTTCAGTTGTGTATGGTTTATTTCTTCCGCTGTCGTTGTATGTTTTATTTGTATTCCGGTGTGCTACACTTTGAAAAATGAGGGAATAGATTCCCCACTATTAGAACTGGTCCATCTCTTCTAGTCAGAAGCCTATAGCGTTTGGGGAAATTCTCTTGAGGTCACATGGCGAACCGGGTTCGGGGCACCCGTTGAGTGGAACCCAGAACCGGGACGTTACAAAGTGGTATCCGAGGAGTTATTTTCTTTGACATACTATTTAGAACCATAGTCAGGGATAGGACAAACGGTAGTTGGTAAAAAGCTATGCCTGGGCGTAGCTAACCCATGTACTGGGAGAAGCCAATTTACCTTGTGTTGCAATTTTACTGATTTTTCAAATTTTACAGTTGACTTGTTTTCACTATTGGGTGACACAAATGGATTGTGCGGTTATATTTTATCTATGGGTTCTATTTAGTTGCAACCCGATGAGATTAGGGTATTCCATCTCATGCATCATATAAGCACATGCTAGAAATCACATGCCATGCATAGTTTCCATGCCATGTAGGTGTATTAGAAATTTCATGTTGTTGTGATAGTAGTTGTGCTAGAAAATCATGCTGTTTTGATAGCTTCTTTGATAAATATCTACAAGGTGATAGGGTATTCCTTTTGTGAGATTGTTTATAGACTGGACGCCAAACTTTGGTTTTTGGGGAGTATGGTCCCCCATTGACCGGAATTTGGTGGATCATTGATTCTTAATTTTGTTATAACACAGATAAGACGTCAAACTTTGATTCGTGGGGAGCATGCCCCCCCCACAGGTTGAAATTTGACACTTAGGTGTTCGCTTTAATATTTTCTGGGTTCCGGAGAAGTTTGTGAGGCATACTGTTTGGAAACCCCAGTATACATGCCATGTAGTACTTTAAACACGCCATGTATGAACTTCTGTCCATGAAGGAAAATAAAATTTTTGAGTACACGACGTGAACCCTGAGTACACGCCGTGTAGTCTCTTCCCATGTCACAAACCATGTTTGCGGCGACACGGGGAAGGGAAGAGCATGGGGAGACCACGCCCTGTAGCATCCGTACACGCCGTGTAGTCGCATCACGTGTCCCAAACCGTGTGGGCGATGACACGGGGTAGGGAAGGCTTGGGTAAAACACACCATGTAGTGTTGACTCGGAGTCCGCCTGTGTATCGAACAACACAGATGGAGGAGACCTTGAGACATACACACTGTGTCCACTATGGATCACGCCATGTAGTCTGACCCAGAGTAAGGCCGTGTAACTAACAATACGGGTTGGTGAACTCATTCCTTAAACACACCCTATAAATGATGGACATTCTATGTAGTGTGACCCGGGGACTCGGCCGTGTAACTAACAACATGGTCTGGTGTCACCTCTTCTTGAACACACCGTGTACCTATGGGACACGCCGTGTAGTCTTGTCTGAGGACAGACAATGTGGACTTGGCCATGTGGCGGGAAGATGGGGTGGTGTACACGCCGTGTGCGAGTGTAACACACCGTGTAGTTGCAAGCCGGGTAGTCGACCATGTCAAAAATGACACGGGAAGCTGGAAAATAACACCATACACACCGTGTAGCTATTATACACGCCGTGTAGTTTTTGTTTAATGGGATCCGTGTGGCTTAGCCATGTTGAAGGTCTCGGGTAGGGGAAGAGAAGTCAAATATACACCATGTAGTCAGTATACACGCCGTGTAGTCTTGTTTTGAATATTTTGAAATGCCTTCTTCCTCTTGTTCCCTTGTGGTTCCTTTGCTTCCAGTCTTAATAATCTTGAATCTAAGGAATGCTTTTGACCTTTTAGTGTCATGCCGCCTAGACGACCGCGCGTTGTTCTCCAGGAGAGCGGCAATGACTATACTCCGGAGATGATGGGCCATGGGATACCAGTGGATCCTCCAGCAGAGAAAGATGCAGCGCCACCTGTTATACCGGACACAGGCACAGATGAGCAATTCCGTGAAGGCATCAAACGGTTCATGTAGACCTTTCAGAGAGCACCGCAGGCTACCACATCTATGGATGAGCTGACACGTATCTTCCAGCAGCTGCATCTGCCTACGTTTTAATGGGATGGCAGACCACATGCTGTGGAGTCTTGGTTGGGGTCGATGCAGACTATTTTTGAGCATCTTGAGACACCTCCATGACGGGGGGTCAAGATCGCGACTTACTTGCTACGTGATTCCGCCAAGAGGTGGTGGGATGTTACCACCTAGTCAGAGCATCACAGAGACATGGCGTGGGAAGACATTCAGGCAGTCATTTATGTCTTATTTTTCCCAGAGACGCTGAGAGCAGATAGAGATTGAGAGTTCATGAATCTGCAGCAGGTCACTATGTCAGTGATGGACTATTCTGCTCACTTTACCGAGCTTCAGCGTTTTGCACTCGTGCTAGTGGGTGATGAGACGTTGAGAGCCAGAAGTTTTGATGATGGTCATAGTTATGAAATCCAAGCACAGGTGAATGTTTTCAGGTTTCCCTTAGTACACGCTATTTTAAATCATGTGGTGATTATAGAGAGGAACCTACAAGAATCTAGTGGTGTGGTCCAGGGCGGTTCTGCACCAGTTACTGGTACTATTTCTGCTGGAAAAAAGAAGAGACAGATAAACTTCTCTCAGGGTGGTAGTACCATCCAGACAGCTTCTTCAGGTGGCCTGGTTAGGTGCTACTAGTGTGGTAGAGAGGGGCACAAGAGACCACAGTGTCCACGAGACCTAGTGGAGTGCCTAGCTTGTGGAAAGATGTGGCATTTGAAGCGCTTTTGTAGGTCATTTCAATCAGTGGAAAGTGAGAGTGGTTTTGTGCAGACTCCGGGTGTGGGAGCATGACCAGTGGCTTCTTAGTAGTTGGGGAACTGGAATATGTTACAGCGTGCAGGAAGATATGGTGGTCATGGACGTGGTAGCCAGACACCAGGATCTCAGAGGGAGAAGGGTGTGATAGCTCAGGGTAGTCAGGCTGTGTCGCAGGGCCGCGACACTGGGTAGGCATATGCAGTGCACTAGACTAAGCAAGAACAGGATCCCAGACCTTCTACAGTCATAGGTACTATTCTAGTATCTTTTGTCTTATCCTCTGTACTTTTCAATATGGGTGCTACACATAGTTTCAAATCTGTACCGTTGTGGAGAGCCTTGGGCTCTATGTTTCTTCTTCTTTGGACATCATGGCGCTATACACTCCGTTGGGGAATAGAACGACTATTGTGCGTCAGTGCAAGGAGTTCCCCCATGAGGTTGGAGGGTTTCACTTTCTTTGGGACCTATATGTCTTAGAGATGTCAAGTTATGATGTCATTCTTAGAATGGACTGGTTGGTTCCCTTTTAATCCTTTGTAGACTGTTATCATTGCAGGGTGCGTTTCACATCACAAAAGGGCAGAGAGTTTCTATACAAGGGCGAATGGGATGTTCAGGAGAGTCGAGCTGGACCAGAACATCATGGGAGAGGTGGTGTCACATGACATACGACGAGCTTATATCTGGATGATCAGGGGACTTGTCAAATAGATTTCCCTCCAGTGGTTGATCATTTTAGGGATGTCTTCCCAGACGAATTTTCAGGTCTACCTCTGGAGCGAGAGGTGGATTTCTCTATTGAGCTCGTGCCAAGAGTAGCACCAGTGTCCATTCCTCCTTATAGGATGGCTACACCAGAGTTTCAAGAGCTCAAGAGGTAGTTAGAGGAGTTACAGTTGAAGGGTTTCATCTGACCCAATACTTCTCCTTGGGGTTATCCGGTCCTTTTCGCGAAGAAGGAAGACGGTACCCACAAAATTTGCGTGGATTATCGGAAGCTGAACCAGTTGACGGTTAAGAACCTATATCCCATGCTGAGGATTGATGATCTGTTTGATCATCTTCATGGAGAATGAGTGTTCTCGAACATTGACCTGTGATCATGATACCATCAGCTGTGTGTGAGACAATCAGATATACCGCTTACAACTTTTCGGAGCAGATATGGTCTGTACGAGTACTTGGTTATGCCGTTCGGACTCACGAATGATCCAGCAGTTTTCATGGCTCTGATGAATCATGTGTTCCGTCCATATCTTGATTATTTTGTGGTAGTATTCGTGGATGAAATCTTGGTGTACTCTCACACTCGACACGACCATGCCACCCATCTTGAGATCATATTGAGTACACTGAGAGATCATTGGTTATATGATAAGCTCTTGAAGTGCCACTTTTGGATGGACCAGATTCACTTCTTGGGTCATATCATCTCAAAGGAAGGAGTTGCAGTAGACCCAGAGAATGTGAGGGTAGTAGTTTCCTGGGAGCAGCCTAAAAACATGTTTGAGATACGGAGTTTCTTAGGGCTGGATGGTTACCACAGACGCTTCATACATGACTTCTCCCAGTTAGAAGCACTGTTTATGGGTCTGACTAAGAAGGGTGTGAAGTTCGTTTTGTTAGAAGCTTGTGAGGCAACTTTTCAAGTCCTGAAAGGAAGGCCGACATCAGCGCTGATCCTAATACTCCCAGAGCAGGGGAAGAGTTATACATTTTACTATGATGTATCAGGTATTGGGCTGGGAGCACTGTTGATGCAGGGCGACAGAGTTATTACGTACAGGTCTCATCAATTGAGGCCACATTAGAGGAATTACCATACGCATGATCTCAAGTTGGCTACACTTGTTCATGCGTTGCGCTGTTGGAGACATTACGTCTTGGGAGAGCATTTTGTGGTTTTTACTGATCACAAAAGTCTCATGTATATCTCTACTCAGCTTGACATGAATCTGAGGCAGAGGAGGAGGGTCGAGTACCTACAGTCCTTCGATTTTGAACTTGCCTATATACCTGGTAAATGTAATGCAGTAGCTCATGCACTGAGCAGGAAGACTCAGATACAGGCAGTGCAAGAGGCCAGTGGTGAGTGGGAGCTTATGGCATTGTTCTCTGAGATGAATCTGAAGGTGCATGACAGTCAGGGGCAGACATATCTTTCATCTATAGCTGTGAATTCTACTCTCCTGGAAATAGTGGGGATGAGACACCTATCAGATCCAGAGGGCCTAGTTCTACGAGAGTCGGTGGAAAGTGAGGACCCTCCTCCTGTTTGGATTATAGGTGGTGATGAGGTTCTTCATTTCCATGGACAAGTATGGGTTCCATAGGATATACGCAAGGATATGATGAGAGAGATTCATGCTTCAACATGGGCAGTTCATCCCGGGGTTACAAAGATGTACAGTGACTTGAGACTTTAGTACTAGTGGCCGGGAATGAAGAGAGATGTAGTTGGTTTTTTTACGAGGTGTTCCACCTCTCAGTAGGTTAAGGCAGAGCATCAGATACCAGCTGGACTGTTACAACAGGTACCCATTCTAGAGTGGAAATGGGATGATGTTGCGATGGATTTCAGGATTGGATTGCCGAGGTCACCTCATGGTAATGACTGCGTGTGGGTTTTTGTGGATAGACTCATGAAGGTAGCTCACTTCTTGCCGATCAAGGAGACCTTCGGTGTTGATGAGCTCGGAAGGATGTATATCTGAGAGATCGTACGTCTTCCTGGGGTCCCTCATTCTATCATTTCAGATAGGGACGCCGGCTTTAAGTCTCGTTTCTGGCAGAGTTTTCAGAGGGCACTGGGTACACAGGTGCTTCTGAGCATAACATACCGCCCTCACATAGATGTCTAGTCTGAGCGACCGATACAGGTGATAGAGGACATGTTGCGTGCATGAGTCCCAGACTTTGGGAGATCTTGGGAGAAACATATACCCCTAGCCGAGTTTTCCTATAACAATAGATTCAAGGAGAATATTGAAATGACACCATATGCGGATTTATATGGTAGGCCATTCCGATCACCCTTGTGATGGTTAAAGGCAGGTGAGGCAGCTTTTCTGGGACCACAGTTCGTGCGGGAGACTTTTGAACAGGTCCAGTTGATTCGGAAATCGATGGCTACCACACAGTCTCGTCAGAAGTATTATGTTGATCGCCAAAGATGACCTTTGGAGTTCATGGTCAGGGATCAGGTTTTCGTGTGTGTTTCGCCAAGGCTGGGACACAAGCGGATTAGGAGACAGGGTAAACTTTCACCGAGTTATGTGGGGCCATTCTAGATTCTGGAGAGAGTCAGGTTGTTTGCCTATCGGTTCCGGTTACCGCAGCGGTACCAAGCCATGCACGACGTCTTCCATGTGTCTCAATTTTGTCACTATCATTCAGACCCATCTCAAATCCTTTAGCCCAGGAGGTTGAGATGGTGGGAGATGCGTCCATTGAGGAGAATCTGATTCGTATCGTTGAAAGGAGCTCGAAGGTTCTACGAGGTTGGTCAGTTCCTCTCGTTCAGGTGCTATGGCAGTATGGGAAAGTGCAGGACGAGACCTGGGAGCGGGAGGCCGATGTACGTGCTCAGTGGCCAGAGTTGTTCATGACTATATCTTCTCCACCCCTGGAAGGGAAATTTGGGGATGGATTGCTATAATGGTAGAAGTTTGTAATATCCCGGTTATTATTTTTGAGGTATGGGTTTCTTATTTTCTCTTTTCCTTAATTGTTTTTGGGAAAATATGGAAAATGGGGAAAAATCCTAAATTTTGGAACTACATGACGTGTAATTTTCCACACGCCATGTACTTTTGTCCATGTGGGATGGGTACACGGGGCGTGTATCCATGTCGGTGACGAAGGGTGCAGGAACCGACTACACACCGTGTAGTGGTCCTTTACATGCCGTGTAGTCAGTCAGAAGGCTGAAACAGTAAGGCAGTGGAGCAGCCGCCTACTGAGTGATAGTACACGCCATGTACTCAGAAGTACATGTCGTGTAATCATGTCGACGGATGAACAGTTTGACGGTGCTGCCATAGGAACAGTTAAATGAACGAAGTACAGGCCGTGTACTTGGAAGTACACGCCGTGTACTTTGTTTTTTTCACTTAATTAGGCAGTATCCTCCCCTGTTCACAGGGAAGTCTTAGAACCGGATGAGAGGAGAGGAATAGGGAGGTTGAATCTTGGTAAATCCGCCAATCGAGCACCGAGAATCTGATCCTGCTTCTGTGGATCACGTTGGAACCGCGCAGGTATGCCCTTTCTTCTCCTAGCGCGTTTCTTACCAATTTTTTCTCTAATGGGAGTTATTTGAGGTTGAATGAAAGTTTTATTACCTCAGATCTATGCTGTTCTTGGGCGTTTCTGGAATCGGCGTTCGTGTATAGCGCTCGTTGGCATATAAGGCAGGTGTCTTGGTGTTAATTTTTCCATCTGTCGTGTGTTTTGTGTGTTTTTGTGCAATGAACCCATGTTGGGGTGTCGTGTGGATGATGCCATTGCTATATTAAATACCTAGAATTGCATAGGAAATTAATTATGATAACAAAATGCAAGTTGGGATCATTTCTTGGATCCAGTACCACCCCAGAGGTGTGTTCCACTATTTATCCATTTGGCCAGGATACCCGAGGGTATGCCTTTAAAGTAGTAATTGTAGAATTTACTTGAGAGGAATTTCTTGTTTACTACTTTTTTACATATTGGGCATGGCCCAGTTACCTTTTAATCCTGAGGGCGTTGTTGTGATTAGCCTGTGGGCACTGCACTATTTAGCCTGAGGGCAGTAGTTATTTTCGGCCTGAGGGAAACTTATTCCGTGCCTGAGGGAAATATACTCTATGCCTGAGAGAAACACTACCTACACCTGAGGGAAAAATTCTTTTATGCCTGAGGGAAATTACCTGCAGGTTGGATTTTGATTACCTAAGGTTAAGGTTTGTGTGTCTGAGGGAACTGGATATTTACTTAGAAATGCACTGTGGTGTTTTCTCATATTAAATGGATTAAATGAATAATTAAATGGAAATATAATGGGTAAGTTAGTTACTTTTGAGTACTGATTATTGATTAAATTTTACTACTGCACACTTGTTGCATGTTTTACACACAGTTGAGCACGAGCCTTTGGTGGGTGCTTACTGAGATATATTTCTCACACCCTATTTGGGTAATGCTTTTCGGCCCAAACAGATTACATTGCTGAAGGTGTGGATAGGGGCAAGAGTCCCTATACTGGTACATTAATTTTTCTAAGGATTAGGAGGGAATGGGACTGAGCCTAGTCTCATGATGCCGCTGCCAGTTGTTTTGCTTTGTTTTGTTGTATTCTGCATTCTGTTGTACTGTATTGATGTATAACATGTTCTGGCTATTTTCTTATAACATGAGACATGTCGCATCATTATTTATATAAAGTTGGTTATATCTACTGTAGTTTATTATTTCAGTTGTGTATGGTTTATTGCTTCCTCCTTAGTTGTATGATTTATTTTTTTTCCGCTTCCCTACACTTTGAAAAATGAGGGAATCATTTCCCCATTATCAGACATGGGCCCTCGCTACTAGTCTGCAGCCTCTGGCGTTTGGGGAAATGCGCTTGTGGTCATGTGGAAAACCGTGTTAGTGGCACCCATTGAGAGACACCTAGAACTGGGATGTTACAGAATCACTGGATTTTGGAAATTGAATACAGTCAAATTGGAACATGTATTCGAACTGAACAATTGTGGAGCAGTTTCAACAAAGTCTATATTTTTTCTAGTTCAATTTTTATATAAGAAAACTTTGTGAACTACTGGGAGTCAGTATATTATTTCCTTTCAAGATATAGAATGTGTATAAAAAGAGTTTACAAGTTTTATTCACTTTTTTATAAATGTGGATTTCCATTGACCCATAGGTGTGCCTATGGAAAGGATGTAGGTTCTCACATTGTGTCTAAATCCTGTAAATATTGTGTTATTTAGATTCATTCCTAATTTTTCATACATGAGTATATACTAAAATTTGATATGGAAATACATCATAATAGGTTTTAGGGGTTATGTTTTGATAATTATTGAAATTTATACAAATTGAATAACTGATTCACCCCTCCCCCTCTCAGTTGTTATTCTAACCTTTTTAACATTAGTGTAAATTCAAAAACATCGTTTGTGGATGTGTGTACTTCCTCCTTCTCAAAGAGTTGTCACTCTTTCACACTAAAAATAGAATGCATAAGGACGGTTTTAATTAAACTATATACCAAAAAAACATAGATAGAATAATTTAATTATAATATACATGGTTATCATTTTCATGTAATTGGTTTAAAGGAAACAAAGAAATGAATATAGTGTACATGCCAACGTATGGTATACCATCTCCATGAATGAAACACTTCATTTCATTTCCCCAAATATTATGGAAAAATTTAAATTCCTATGTACATAATACATATGATAATTATTTCATTTTTTACATTATATATATGATGTAATCACAATGTATGAAATAGGGCCAACAAGTAACAAGTCAAATCATACATGGGAAAACTATGTTTTTAAAACCCAAAATATGTAAAATAATGAATGATTTTTATCAAATGGATTATAAAATATTGTATGATTTTAATTTATGATATTCTAAAATGATTATAGTTCTGGTATAAGTTATTGAAATATTATATATGAATATACAATTGGATAATTTGCACACAACAAAAAGTAAGTTTATGGTAAGGGATTTTGTCACAATTTATATTTCATTGCCACAAATTTTTTGTACTAATTCACTTTTATATGTTGTATTTAATACCCTTATAATTTTTATATCATGAATCTCCATATTCTTATGATATTAAATGATTCATATAATTCATGGGGAATTATTATACAATTGTTTCAACATGGTATGAAACAATTTGGAATCAATAATGATTATTTTTCCTCAAGAATTTGTTTATTGTAAAATAACCTTGTTGTTTCTAATCCTTATATGAGGTTTTATTGATTAATAAATATTCTTTGTTAAATATTTATATATGATAAAAGGCTCCTTTATTTTTTAAATTGATTATATTATTCCGTGAAAGCTTTGGACATGTAAGACATAGGCTGGGGGTCATTGAAAGAAATCCCTACATGTTAGGGGCCGGTAAATGAAATCCCCTCGATGTATCAGTTGTCACATGGTTTGAAATTTGGTTGGAAAAAACCATCACATTTGTAAATAGTATTATATAAATCATCTTGTAAATGGTCTTGATAGTAGATTTGAGGTTGTATTAACAATATTTGTTTATAGGCAATATATTTTAAACCGTCTTGTGAAATTTCATCATGGTAATGGTTCCATGTAAATAATAAACATGGTATCCAATAAATATGAATTTCCATTATAGATATTATAGTTATTATCATTATTTATCTTTGAGATTTTTTCATCAACATATATGTGGGTTCATTTAATTATATGTTTGTGGACTAATAACATGAGTTTTAGTATCCTTCTGTGCCATATTGATATTACCTTATCTAGTTATTTGAATGGAATGTGGTATCTGTTAACTTACCATTCAATGTTAATTTATTTTCATTGATTCATTATTTATTCCACATTACCTACCCTTTTATGTGTTTGATCTCACCCTTATCATGTTTCCTTTCCATAGTTTATTAATAAGAATAATGTGAATATTCTTTCATAGAAGTATATTGTTTGAATTTTATATATATCAAGTTTTATTTTCATTTCCCAATGTATTATGGGAAACATGTTTGTCATATATAATTAAAAGACTACTAAACTGATCAGTCCTTTAGGATTTGATTTCTTGTAATCATGTTAATGTAATAAAATAATTCCCCAACTCCTCACTTCTGTGGTTGGGGCGTTATATTTGGTATCAGAAGAGGTATATTAGAAACTATTGAATCTTGATTAAGAAATCAAAGACTATGGAGCACAACACTATAATATATATAGAAGACATGTATAGAGTAAAATACTATAATTTGGGTAAGGTAGATATTATGTTGGTATTCTTAGAAATATGTACATGTCTGGATACAACAAATGGATGTGGTTCGCGAACATTAGTATCTAGGAGTATCAAATCTAACAAGATGTGTTGGGCATGAATCTATGAAACCTATTACATGACCATGGGCCTTACTAAGGACCGTGATTGAAACTCTTGGGTGACATGCTTAGGATAATTAAAATTTTATTTAGGAATCACCAGGAAGGATTTGTGTAGAAGATGACTCTGGATACCCTATTATAAACCTAATGATTCATACATTAAATAACTAGGAGTCATGATTTATAATATTATAAGTAATTTACATGATTATGTGGTTTCTTGTTTTGATAAGTGTTTCTCAAACTGGGCTTTCTAATTTTATCAACTATTACTAAATAAAGGAACTAGGATAATTTTGATTTTGATGGAGAATTTACTAATCATCAGTTAAATGAAATAATCATTAGAGTGAAGGATGTTGTGAGAATGCCTAATAATCTTTCATGTAACATGATTAACCATATATACCTTTACCAATTTTCAGACTCACTATGGAAGTGAAAAAAGGTATTCACTAAAATTTCCGGTAATGGAGATCATGGAGGATATAAGATTCAATTTCCTCTATATTTAGAAATTGGAAATAATCACCTAAGTGAATGTCTTAAAGGGTAATGAAGATATTTTGAAAATGGAATATAAGTACAAAATTTATGCTAATGTAAAAGTAAAATGAAGAGTTTTGTTGATAAATTTGATGAGAATATTAGCCACCGAAAGGCATTATTAATAGTTAAATACTTCATGTTTGGATTGAATAGTCATTATACACATCGATGTTACATGTTTAAATCACATAAATGGAATCATCAAGGTTGTATGAGTAATGGTTATATTGGTTATGATGATGAGGCTACTGGTGAAATGTGAAAGGATAGAGGTATTACATAATTGGATGAGTTATCCTTATAAATAAATTATGGATGATGTGAAATAATTGAATTTTTTATATACATGGATTCACGAACTATTTCAATTAAATATATTTTTTGTGATGTGCAGGTTATGAAAATCGCGAAATATATGAAAATTGTATTGTATTACCTTTTAGTTAAGAATTTGATATCAAATATTGAATGGTACTAAGAATGTTTATTGAGTAGAAATCAAAAATTTTCAGAAAACATGTGATTGAGAGAAAAACAACCCTTATTATGTTCATTATGTTTAGATAATGATGAAAAAATTATTAATTTTTACTTTTTTTGACAACCTTGGAACTAATTAATATCTTGTTAACCAGTGGTCTATGCTATCATTGATAGAGTTCAAAACACTTTTGGATCTAAGGAATATATCAACTTACATGTTTCTAATGTAGGTTATAAAAAATAATTCATGTTTAAAATATGGATTTATATTAATTCATGTTGTTACCATGTTTGAAGAAAATACATGGTGAAGGTGTTCACATATTTGTTATGTAATGGTTAAAAAGATAATTCATGTTGATTAAAGTCTAATGATACATTTATTTTTTAATTTTTCATAACCATCATTCCAAAGTTTTGGAATAAAGTCTTTTAAAATGGTTAACCGTTTATATAAATGATTTAGTTGACCACTAGATGATATTTTAGAGGCCAATTTATTACATCACCATAGGATTTATCTTGTTCTAGGAGACGAATTATAAATATTTCAAGACACAACAAAATAAAAAAATTATGTTCATTGAAATATATATTTACTTAAATTGTTATAGAGTGAAAGAATTGATTAACTATAGAAAAAAGTGTCTTAAAAAATATTTTCCTTTTATAAACAGTTTTTATTATATCGACAAACTTTGTTCAAAATATTGGTTTATTGATTTTTGGTCAACAACTTTCATCTGGACATGTTCTCTAGAACTCTCCATCAGAACATGTTTTTCGAATTTTTTTTCCTTATACATGTTTCAATTTCCCCCCTATGTTCCCCTACAAGGTTACCTACTTACAATACCACTACACAATACATTCACTATTATTAATAATATGTGTTATTAACCCTATTTATTATTAGAGTTTTTCAAAAATACATAAATTTCAAATATCAATCCATTGATTACATATATCATGTTTAAATTTTGAGGATGCAATTTAAATATATTAGGGAGAGTGTAAAACCTATGGAAATTTATATATTTTCATATTAGAAAAAAAATTAGTTTTTATATCATTTTACACAACACCAATTTATGATTATGCTTCACTCAACACGGAGTCAGCTGGAGTTACACGCATGACTCGAAGTTACCACCAATTAAAGGCTCACCTATTTTAAAAATAAAATTTTATAACTTTATAAATTTTATTTTATTGAAATAAAATTTATTATTGAGTTTAGAATATCCAAAATATCTTTGGGTGATTTTTTCATATTTTACTGAGAAACAAATAATTTTATCAATAGAAAACAAGTATATAAATTTTGATAAACTAGGACTTTTTCATTTAAATAATTATTATGGTTAAATTATATTTTATCTTTGTATTTAATGTCAAAATAGATCAATTATACATATATTAATCTAATTTAGTTCAAAAATATCATATTTAATTTTGAATTATGTATAAATATTTATTGTTCTTTTGAATGTTTTTACTTTAAACCCCCGCTTTCTCACCGCATCTATAAGATTAGCATTAATCTTAATTTAACCACTTCTATGATTCCAATTTTGAAAATTAGATATAAATTGTTGTAATCTCTATTATATTTTTGGTCTAATAAGATCAACATAATTTTTGACAAAAAATATTAGTGATAGTGATTGATATTAATTGTGGTGGTTAAAGTAAAATTAAGCTTAATAATGGAATAATCATTAATCATAGGGACCAAAATGACCTGGAAACTTGTAAAAAGTATATTTTCTAACAATAATTCAGCTATACCCACCCTTGGATCTCATTTTATGGGTTATTGCGAAAATACTAAATGGAATTATTTTTTATAAAATGTTAAGTAATGAAAAAGACATAAAGTGAACTTTCCTTAAATTAAATATTAAAAAAAATTATATATTTTAAAAACATAATATTTTTGTTATATGTATTCTTTATAAATATAAATGGTTTATTGTTATAATATTATTTTATCATCAATTTTTAGATATGGTTTATTCACTTAAATTTTTAAGAATCTTTCATGTGGTGATTATTTAGGTTATAACAAACTAAAATAAATGATACTACGAATACTAAAAGTTATGTAATATGATTTGATTATTACAATTATTTATTTTTTATAGGAATATATCATGTTAAAAAACAATAAAAATATATATATTTTAATTCTAATAATGATTTTTTATTGTAAAATAAATGATAAATAAATTATTTCTAAAATTGGCATGGTTGTTATTTTACATTAAATGTTATTTTATTAAATGATTTAAAATGAATAAAACACTATATTATTCAATGTGATATTTAAGTGCTGAAAGATATTAAATATGTTCTATTAATGGACCAATTGTTCTTTTATAATTATCATATTTTCCCATATATTGTAAATATGTTGTTAACATGATACAAGGTTTTATGTAGTGTTTTATTACCTCACATGTGCTTATTCTAAAATCATTTTCCTAAAAACAATGTATTTTTATTTTATACATTATATATAATATTAGTAATTATGTTTCTCTATATTTTATATTGAATTTCACTTTCTTAGTATTAATGGATAAATTACATGTGTTGGAAAACTAGATTCATTGATAATAACCTAAATGATAATATTGGGAAATCATATACGTTAAGGAAAACAATTATTTAAAATCCAATATTTGTCTTTTTTGGAGGTTTTAATTGACCATTATTAACATTTGATAGAATTTTATTCAATTTTAGGATCTTTTCTTATTGTATACCTCCCATTAATGTGTTCCTTCTAGTATTGAAAAAACTGACACTCCTCCTCCATTATAAATTAAAAAAAATCCGCCCCTTACTCACCTAAACCCTTCTTAATTATGATCCTTACATGTAATTATTGGAAAGATAAATTAAAAGTAATCATTACATTGATGTTATAGGGAGACGCCCCAAATTGTTTATGATTTTTTTTCTAATAAATTAAAATTATATAATAGAATACATTTCATGATAAATAAATTATAGCTTGATTCATAAAAAACAGTATTGTACATTCAACCCATATATTTAATTTCGGTACATGAAAGACTACGTTTTCTTTTGTTACACACAACAATGAGTTCCTTTTATAGTTTGTGTTAAATGCAAGACCGAGTTTTACCGAACAAAAATATAGTTCTTTTATTGATAGTTTCCAAATAATTGTTGGAATGGTGGGAATGAATATTTTTTACCGAATTAGGAAATTAATTATTATGTTTCTAGTTCATTATTAATGAATATAAAAACCAATTGAATATAATGTATATGTTTTTAGGAAAAACTTTTTTTATTTCCAAGATGGGATTTTATGTAAATAAATTAAATTTATCAATAGTAATGAATGATATTAATGAGATTTATATTCTATATTTTTAATTATATGATTTTAAATTCACCTAATAATTATTAATGGCATAAAATAAGAACAAATCCATTTTATTTATATAACGATGTACTTTTCTAAAGGGATGTTTTTCCACATTTTTAATGGATGAATTTTTTTAAAATAATTTTAAACAATTAAAAAATTCATTTCAAAAAATATTTATCATTTTGAATTTGTAATACATGAATATAACCTTTTTTATTTTTTGGTATTTTTCATATAAGGTTCATTTTTTGATGAATAGTGAAAAACACTGCATTTTAATTCAAAACTGACTTTTCATCTAAATAATTTATAATGTTAGATTTAATTTGAATTTTTTTTGAAGTAAAATTATATCAATTATATTTATATATATATATATATCCAATTTAAGTCATTTTAATGATTTTAATATTATATTTGTATATAAAAATTGTACAAACTATTGAACATTTTCAATTTAAAACTCTTTTTCTCACACAATATATGAGATTAACTTAATACTAACTTTAGAATATTGCATGTTAGGAGTTTTTAAAATGTGTTCAATATTTAGATTCATAAGGTAAATGATTATTAAATAGGATCATTTTTTGGGAAAAAATGATTATTGACATTGGTAATTTTTTCATTATAAAGGGTTAATTGAGTAATTTTGGTTAAAATTAAATGGATAAAGACTATTAAATTCCCCTAAAAATTTTTTAATTTTATTATATAAAATTAATTTCTCCATTAAAACCAAATTTTAAAATTTTAAATATTTATTCAAATAATTTCCATGAAAATAAATTAGATATTATTAATAATAGTGACAGCTACAAAATGTCACACTCTTACTTTTACAAAATATAATATTTTTAATATAGAGTTTAGTATAATATATTATCAAATATAATAATTATCTTCAAAAATAAAATATTTATATACCTTATGGAAATATATTTTTAATATTTATTTTCGAAATAATAGGCTTCAATAATTACAGAATGGTGAAATAGAAATTATTTATTTAATGGAAAAATAAATTAAATGCTACTATATATATATAAAAAATAATTTTAATTAAATAAGGTGATACATAAATTTTATAGGATACTATGGCATATAAAAATTGAATTAAATGATTTATTTTCACATTTTCTTATTATATTGTATTTCTAAAAGTTAAAGTTAAGATTACTGTCATAATTCAAAGTAATGTTTTTAATGAAAGTAATATTTTCATAAATTATTTAATTATAATAAAAATACTAAGGAAGGTCAATGAAAAATTTATATATTATAATATATCAAATATTATATATTTATGGACCAATTGGAACTTTATTAGTTAAAAATTACAACCTTTCAATACTGAACTATTTTTTATAATAGTTAAAATTAAAATAAGTTAATGAAGGGTTAATAACAACTGTAATGTTTAAAAATATATATATTTTCTAAAATATATTATTTGATTATGTTGAAACCATATATTATCTTATATTCTATTCAATGGACTTTTTTAGGTATATTTATTAAGATATAATTTGTTATAAAAAAATATTTTGATAAATTCCAAAAGTGACAGCCACCACAGTTACAAAACGGAAGATCATATAATATATTCTTCAAACCTAAACACTTAGTTAGATCAAAAAATATTATACAAATATACTTCCAGCATCCCTCCCTCCATTCTATAATTCTTTCTTTTGGTTGAAATACACACGAGGTACTACATATGTTCCAAAAATGAGACAACTGAAGAATATTTAATATTAATTAATGAACATATTTTTTATTTCATTCATATAAAATTCAATTATTTTATTTTCTTATCTATATAAAAAATTATGTATTTTAGATATAGTGATATTTTTAGGTCATCTTTAGTACCTAATAATTCATACACTTCCCACAAACGGGATGTTAAATTTTAGGTCATGCGTACGGTGGACTATCACATCACAAATTGATGTTGTTTGTTCTTCCATTACCACCTATAATGGTTGGTAACAATGGTTCATTTATATTTAATTTATTATATATTATTATAATACCACTATTAATATTCTGTAACTTTTATATCATATAAACATGCATCCATTCAATTTTGTAGGAATACAATGACATAGTTTGTGTGTTTGGAGACTACACACTCATGAATCAATGTGATTTGTTCACAAATTAGATGGAATTGTATCATAATTTCTGTATTATCAGGTGTCCCTAAACACAATATTTAATCCTTAATTGGATGGATGTTTTTTGGAGTTGTTTCAGGTGAAAAAATTGGAAATTTGAATGTTATGGTCTGGGGAACTATTTGCGCAGGATTTCCAAAAATCATGCGCCATTTCACTGAAAACTGTTAAAAAAATGAAAGTATAGTTTTCAATGGCTAGAAAATAGATTTAAAAACCATCCACGCACCTAGGAGTTATAGTGAAACCTATTTAATAGTAAAACACAACTAATCCCATGTTTTGGTCTAACCGTACAACCCATCCTAGTAAACTATGTGGCCATGCCCAATTATACACGCATAAAAGGTCTTTTAATCCTAAAATTTAAATTATTTTATGTTTTGGAATACTTTTTTTAGGTCCTCGATGAGCTTTTATTACCACGCAGTGATTTATTCTTCCATTGAGGCTCCCAATAGTATTTTTTGGCCCCTCTACCCCCTAAAAGGGAACCAAATCATTGCAAATGACATTCTACCTTCTCCATATCGGTTTTCTCTTCTCATTATATATATCCTATTATGTCCTCTTTCATCTATAATGTTTTATATATCACATTTATGGTTGAGGAATATAATCCCCAGTATTTTTGATTATGTATCTATGTTTGATTCTTGGATATATTCATCTTCATTCTTCATTGTTAAATATATATTTGGGTATCTGGTTTTGAGATATAGAGATCTTGAGTTAGGGGGTTCCATTATGATAGTCAAATTTTAGTCACCCTTAATCACTTGACTTAAATTAAATTGTATGATTTAAATTCAATTGATTTATGTTTTATTAAATTATTTAATTAATAATAACACATTGAATTTGGGGATTTTTATTTCAAAATGGATTTTTTGTATTAAATTGGGAAAAACCCAAAATTCAATTGAATTCGAGAGTATTTTTGAAATTAATGCAATTATATGAAATTTAAATTGTTTGAGTTTAATTATGAAATCCATTTTATGGAATTGATTTCAAACTGGCATTTAGAAAAAACCAATTGAAATAATTTTCATTGAAACCCATTGGTTTTATCATGAAAAACCCATGATTTTATTAAAAACTAAATTTTATATTTAATGTATAACTAGTATATTTGAAATGGATAATGGGATGAATTTAATTTTAAGTAGTCCTTAATGAAAATGACAATTGTTTTTAAATTAGATCCCAGGGAATCCTTAGCTAGTTAGTGAGTTATGCAGAAATAACCCTATGATTTACAATGTTGTAAAACATAAATGAAACATCTCATATCCCCAAAGGGATGGTGATGAAGTCCTTATGATCAGTGTCCAAAGGTTGTGTCTATAGGCATATTTTTGGGTCACAATGAGTGTGTGGAGTTTGTTATCCTCGAAATATCATACCCTGAGGCATATAACCATGTTTTCCAAAAAAATTTATATGAAATTAATATATTTTATTCTTTTAAAATGTTCTCCACGCCTTCTATTTTGTATAAAATATTTTATATATATTTGTTTAATCAACTTGTTTAAGGTATTTCCATCATTTGAAATGTGATGAATGTTTTTTTAAAATATTCTTCTGAAATTTAAAATCATTTCATTTCAAAATTGAATGATTTTTTAAACTAATTATGTATTAAAATCATATTATGGAGTCTGTGGTGAGGCAATACTGGTATTTTAGCTCATAACCTATGTGTGCCTTCAAGTGTTTATATATTTTACCCTTCTAGGTTTGACAATTGGAAGAGAAAAACATGGAGGTGGTTCCTGCTGATGATTCTTTGGTTTAGTGTTTCTGAGTATGTTGGGATGCCATGCTTTTCTTATTTTCTAGTACATTAGACTATTTATGTCTATGTTTCTTTATGTACACTTCACCTAGTTGTGTTTTTCTTTTATGCATACTCACTGGTATATCTTTCTTTTATTATGTTTGTGGAAATTAATTTACCACATTCTTATTTTTTTGATGCCAAGTTCTTTTCATCAAGACATTGGTATCAGGAATACCCTTAGATCCATGTCAGGTCATGCATAGTTATTGGGTTACCTGGTTACCCAAGATTGATCTTGACAAAGTGGTATCAATCGAAGGTTGAAATTATTTGGATATCATCATGCATTTTTATAGTAATGTCGGGACATAGGTGGTAGTATTAATATATTTTCTAGATATATATCACTGCAATTAACCCCAAGTCACTACGGGTGATTTGGGAAATATGTTTTGAGGATTAGATATAGTATTTTCCCTAATTTTTATTTTGATATGTTAAAAATACAAATATTGTTTGTCTATCAGCTGGGATATATTTCCCATGATTTTAAATTTTAGGGGTTATCTAATATCATAAATATATTATTATAATGTTTTTTAGAATCATACCTCTAAGAAGATGTGAGAATTAGATCTAGGAGGAAGCTGCAACTAACTCACAAGATGAAAATCCTCCCTTGGACCCATGTCTATTTGAGGGGATTGTGAAAACTATCCATGATATAGGAAATGCACCACAACCAATTTCCATTCAATTCCTAGTAGTAATACCTGAAAGGAATGTTATCTAGATGAAATATTCGATGTTATTTCACCAGAACCCACCAGTATTCATAGGCTCCAATGATATAGAAGATACTGAGGAATGGTTCAGAATGATTGGTCTTTGGGTTCTTAGATTTAACCTATGAAAACATGGTTAATTATTACACCATCATGCTTGATGACTTATTAGATAATTATGGGACATGATGGCGACAATGAAGAAACATGAGGGATCAATGTGGATACACATTAAATATCTTCTCACCAACTAGTTCTATATAGTGTAAATTGGATTGGAGAAGGATATTGAGTTTTTCAAACACGAATAGGCATAAAAATCTTTACCATGAATGAAAATTGTTCTATTTAAATAGTACAGTTTGAGCATATGATAGAATGACCTGATAAGATGATGTATTAATGGTTAATATTGGGAATTCAAACATTTATTCATTCTCATGTTTTCTTGTTGAAGCTTCCCTATTCTACCGATGTTTCAGATGGAGCAATAATGGTTGAAAAGAACATTGATGGAATTTCCAGATTAATGTGAGTTATTTTTCTTCTTAGTTGAATCATGAGTTCCATTAAAGGAAGGGGGATGTGTGATGATTATCATAGAAGCTCTTGAGGGAAGGGTTCTTATAGGCCTCTTGCAGTGCCCATGAGAGGCCCTTTTTTCAACAATTTTGGAATGCTAGGGAGTTCTTAGGAAGCCTTCAATGAGGCACCCATTAAATGTGCATCATATGGATGTTTATGTATCCTAAAAATGTTCTACCGTGTTTATTCAACTCTCTATAGTGACACGAGATTGAAAACATCTTTTAAAACTATGGGATAATTAGATGCTTCATAAATAAAGGGATTCTCACAAATATGAATATATAGTAATTATTTTTCATACATTGGAAAAGTCTCTAAAATAAGTATATATTGTTCCAATAAAAAATATAATTACAATAACTATAGTGGTGTGTGTCGGGTATCTATGTGGTGTGATGGTAAACTGGCGGAGTTTCATGGTCTCCATGTCTTTGGTGGAAATACGAGTCCGGGGAACATCACGTTTCAGATTGTCACTTCCTAGACTAATAGTGACGATGCAGTTCAACCTACCAAAGATGAATTGATCTTGAATTGATCTGACATTGGTTCTGTTCAGTGCCTCTTGGTCCATCCGACATTGATGGTATGGTTTCAGATTCCCTGTTTGTTTGGTGTGGCCAGGTGATGTCTCCGGTGGGTTACCGGTGTGGCTCTACGTCATATCTACAGTGGAATAGAGGGGGGAGGTTATAGATTTGGGAAGAACTATGAATTTTAAAGGTGTTATGGTTTTTTTCAATGGATTTGTTCATCTGGGTATGTTTTTTGTGGTAAGATCATTGTTCTGGTTCATTACCACTGATTCACATCTGTCCTTCTTGTCGTTTTCACTCCTCTTACTAACTTACTTCGGAACCCGGTTAGAGTATATATGTGGTTATGATCGAAATATATCAATGCCTCGAGTGGTGATTCTGTTGTAGGAAAAAAAAAGATACCCTAATCGGTGGAATTCCCTTAGCGCGGGCTTGGGCCATCTAGTCTTATGAGATTATGGATTGGACTCGCATCCCTTGGATTGGCTTTCAAGCTTCTGTGAATTTGGTGGTTATGGTGCCTCATGTAGTGTGGCATGATCTGTCCAAGATGGTGGTCAATGTTTTCATTTGGAAGCGTGTTTGCTGGAATACTTTTAGATAAATGTCGAGTTGGTTATCGAGTCTCGGGTTATGAATATTCAGCAGGACTCGACCTCATTGAATAGGCCTCAAAGGTGAAACTTAAAATATGAATTTTTTTTATAAAGTTATGATGATGCCACAATCATTTTATTATTTGAACACATGTTTCATGATTGAGTAATGATTATGTTTCATTCTTGTGATTCATTTCATTTAAAATGATAAGGTGTTATCTTATGACATATGTATATAACCATGAAAGGTTGGGTATAAACATTGTAAGATATTCTAAAGGTCACATATCCATATTCTTATATTCTTCTTACATAATACCATAAATTTATATATTCCATTTTTAGTCTTATTTAGATTCTGATCTCACCCTTTTCTTATAAAACATTTTTATATGATATAAATAAAGTACTTTAGAAGGGTTACTAATGGGGAAGATCATTATCATAAATATTAAAGATCAATCATCAAAAAATAGTCTTTTGTTCCATGATTCCATAGGACCTAATCAATTATGGAAGTTTGTCATTTGATTGTGTAATTTAATGAATATGAGTCCAAAAAGATATAACATTCATGTGTGAAAAGAATGGGTTGTTATTATTAATATCAAAGAAATATTTTAGTCTACCATTGGAAAATAGTTTGAGAAAAAAATAGTAATCTCCCAATGGATATGTATAAGTATAGTATACAATCCTAGAATTCAAGTACCATTCATGAATACCTAAGGATTAAATAAAATATTTTATAGATTTAATTTTATTTCCCTTGATTATTTAGTTTTCTTCGTCGATATGTGTTGCTCAAAGGTAGGAACTAGAAGGAACTAGGATAATTTTGAATGTGATAAAAAATTATTTGTTGAGTAGTAAAATGGGATGATTATTGGAGTAATATATAATATAATTTTACATATTTAGTTTTCATGGAACATGATTAATAAGGTGTATATTAATAATCTCCTAAACTCAGTAAATAATATTACGAAATAGTTTGTTACGAGTTCAAGTAGTGGAGAACATGTGTAAAAGAAAATTTTGATTCTTATTTTTCATGAATATGGAAAGAAACACTCTAGGGAATTTATTAGAGGGAAATAGAGAATTTTTTGAAATATAAAATTATAAAACATTGAAATTAACTACAATGGTAAAATTGAATTTTTAGTTAATTCAATGGATGGGAATATTTTTCTCCCTATGATATAAAATATTTAATTATTTAAATGTAGAATTTGTGTTCCTTATTCAAATCAATGACCTAAATAGATATATAATGAAACCAATCAGCAAGGTTGTGCTAGTAAGGGTTATAGCACTGATGATGAAGATCCTACAAATGAAATGTGAAAATAAAGAAGGGTTAAAGAATATTTTGTAAAATCTAAGTTAATTGTATGATAATGAAGTGGGATAAAATATGTATTTATATATTTGGATTCAATAATAATCAATATTAAATATATAAGGATATTTAAGTATGATTTTATCAATAAGTATTTGAAATAATATATTGAGTGGTATTGATGACCTAGAAAATTAGTTTAATTAAAAGAATATGTTTTATAAAATATCATTATTAATAGAAGGTAACCCTTAATATTTTCGTGATGTAGATAAAATTGTGTTTAGTTTTGATAAATCTGTGTTGGATAAAAAGAAATTTAATTGGATTTTATTTATGAACACAAAATTGATATTGGACTTGTTGACAATGTTGTTTTGTTCTATCAAGGATGTAGTTTAGAAAATTCGTTGGATTTAAGTATTACATTCCATAAAATGTATAATGAATTTTGTATAATGGATGTTTTCAATAATGATTTCTGGTAATTATGGTTATTACCATGTCCTAAAAGAGTACATGAAGTAGTTATTCACATGTTTGGTATTTAATAACAAAGATATATGTTAAGATATATGGTGGATTAAGGTTAATATAATTTTGAGAAATTTATTGACCTCCTTTATAAAATTATGTATATTCACCTTTTGGAATGGAAAAAAGGATGACCATTAGTGAAAAGGGTTATTTTTTAAATTTCATGATGTTATATATGTTAATGTCTAATCATGTTATGATTTATGCATATTGGATAAGCTGTGAAAACCATTTTGTTTTGATAATAAATAAAGATAGACAAAATGACTTATTGATCAATATATGGGACTTATGATCTGATAATGATTCAAGAAAAATAAATTCAACATCATTTAATGGTGTAAGATATGTAGTGAAATTTGATTAAGGCACAACCAAATAGATATATATTACTTAAAAAGAAAATTAAATCATGTGAATATATGTTCTTGAAAAAATGGTCAATATTAGGTAACACATCTAAAAACAAAAATTTTATCCTAGTACCTTCATTTAAGACGAATCGAACAATCCCGTATATTATCATAGAATTATAATACAATGTTTTTTAACTTTATGATGACAATATTATCTATGAATCTCCGTCAAAATATGAAAATTATTTTTCACTTCTATTTCCATTTGTCCACCTCCCACAAAATTTCTACTACTTTGAAACCCAATTATGAGTTACTATGGGTAACTATTTTGTTTCCAAAATTATGATTTTAGAGGTAGTTTTTGTATAATATTTTACAATATAGTTTTTTATGAATATAAAAATAATTTATTAATTTTGTGATGAGTAAGATGAATTTTAATTGAAAAATTAATTTTTAGGTGCGATGAATGTAACACATTATGTTTTGTACGAATTGTTTTTTTAAATAAATTGTAATTCCCCGATGAATTATTTTTTATTCTTGAATAAGTAAATATTGATTTATAAACAAGTTTTCGATATAAGAAACACATTTTTTCAAATGTTTTATATTGAATTAATAATTTGGATTGTGTGTCACACATCTGTGAGTTTTTCTGATTGCTTGTCTTACACCTCAGACCGAGTATTACCAACAAAATAATATACTATTTATTACGATAGTTAGAACAATACATTTGAGTGTTTGGAATGTATAATAATAACTGAGCTGTGAAATGAATTATTGGTTTACCAATTAATTAAAAATGATGATAAAACCCAATTGAAAATGACAGAAGTCTTTTTATGAAAAATAATTTATATTCACACAAAAGAGTTTATTCAAAATAAATAAAAATTGGCATCATTATTGAATGATATTAATGAAATATATAGATCCCATATTCATTATAATATTTTGAAAAATTTCAAATAATTTTCCAATGGTATATAATACTAAAAAATAAACTTTTATGCATAGATAGAAATATTTTTCTAAAATCCAGTTTTTCTTCCTTTTAAAGGAAGAATTGTTTTAAAAATATTGTTTTGAAATTTAATAATTTATTTTGATAAAATAAATTTCTATTGTGAAATATTAATATGATAATTTAATTCCATTATATTTTTGTATTTTTCTAATAAGATTCATTTTTTGAGGAATAGTGGAAAATACTGTATTTTAATTTAAAAATAACATATATATAAAAATAATTAATAATTAATAATTATATATTAAATTGGTTTTCGTGAAATCATAGAACAAATATATAACTATTAATTAAATTTAATTTATTTTAATCATTTTCATATTAAATTTTTATATTAAACAATTTTATACTTCTAAGAGTTTTAACATTAAAAACATGGTTTCCCACCACAGTTATGTGATCATTTTTAAATTAATTTCATCCATAAATGTGTTTTTAATTTTTTAAAAATTATTCAACAATTTGAATCTAAATTAAAAAAATTATTAAATAGGTCTCTATTATTTTTTGAATATATGAATAATAACATTAGAATAATTTATTACCACGTTAAAGATAAATTTGGGTAATTTATATTATAAATTACGTGACAAAGAAAAAAAATGACCCCAACACATCCAAAAAATTACTAGGAATCTTTAATTACACATTTAACACTAAAATATTGAAATTTAATTATTTAATAGATTTGTTTTCATGGAAATGACTTAGATACTATGAAAATCATATAGAGTTAAAAAAATCTACTCGCTTACTTTTATAAAGTATAATATTACTGATATGTAGTTAAATTGAAGATATGATAAAAAATATCTATTATTAGAAATGGAAAAATTGTATATACTACATAAAAATATATTTTTTTATTTTTTTAAAGAAATAAATATTCGAAATAATTACCCAATGTGGGTGTATTAATTGTACAATTAATGAAAATATAAGTAAAATGATATTAGATATATTAAAATAAGTACAATTCTAATTAGTTAACATTCTCCATGACTTTTTTATATTATTAGGATGTACAATGAGTGTATTAAATTATATTTTTCATTGTTATACTACTCAACTATTTTTCATAAAGACATAGTTTGAATAGTGTCAAAGTTGATAGTAATGATATTTTATAAAAAAATAATTTATATAATTATTTAAAAATAATTAAACAATTAAATAACGAAAAACATGATTTTATATGAGACAAAATAAAATTTAATTTCAATTTATGTTCCAATTTTTTCTTTAGAAGTAAAAAATTACCGGGAATTAATAATTAAAATGATGTTATCCAATTTAATATTAAAATTGGTAAATGGAGGGTTGATAAAAAAGAAAAAATTTTAAATAACACCAGAAAGTGCCTAAAATTGAATAAGTTTATTACATTAAAAAATATACTATCATATATTACAATACATTGCCTTTTTGGGTATTTTTATTGAGATTGAATTTATTATAAATTAATCAATTGAGACATTCCCTTAGCGAATCTCATCTTAATTATATAAGGGAACCTCTTATACTCTTATCATCAGACAAGAAACCCTATTTGGTTCATGAAATATATTTCATAATATCATTCTTTATAACATCCATAAATCTTGGATGTCTTAATTTGAGCAAAAATCCAACCAATGAAGTCATTCGGTTAAAATCAAATGGAGACGCACAAAGAATAGACAATGTTCATCAACAACTATTTTGTTTTTATTTATTCAATAATCAAATCAAATTATTTTTATTTATTTATTATATAATATCATAATTATATTAAATATACTTATATGATTTAATTTTAAGGTTAAAATCAAAATATTCACTCACTTATATCATATGGGATACACAATCATTATTTATGTTTATGAAAAACTATCACTTCTTGAATAAATGTCATTATTTACTCTATTTCCATGATTCAAGGTTAGTAATAATTATGTAATTTGTAGGTTATGTATGATATTTATTATTTTAATGTTTTATTATAATTAATTCATTGTAATATCCCACATACTTTCCGTCTTTCCATTTTGTGTAATACAGTATCATCTTTCAGGTGTACGACATTCTACCACCTCACAAATATATATGTGATTCATTCAAACATTACATTGAATGTATTTGGGATTTTTCTAATAAACATATTTGATATATATAAAATATAAATGATTCTACAATGATAATATATCATATACTTTTCTTTCTTTATTCTGACAAGAAAATGATAATTGAGTTCATGTGTACGTACAACATACCATCTCGATGAAAATTTTATTTTAGACATTAATTATAATCTATGTATGATAACCAAGAATAAAAAATTCAAAACATGAACAAAAAAATAAGTATTCAAAACACAAAACACCATATTGACATGGAATTGTTAAAAAATAAGTAATATAAGGTCATACATAAATCATATATGGTATGATTTATATGAATATGGTTCCATAGATGATGTATAATAAATGTAAACATATTATATAGGATTAATGAATAATTATGAATAATGAAAAGGCATATGGTAATTGATTTTTTATCACCATTATTTTAGTGCAACACATTCCTTATACACATCTGGTTTATTTTGTGTGGTTTATAAACATACCTTGAATGTTTTTCATAGAATTATTATGGAGAATTTAGTTTTTACAATTCCCCATAGGATTCATCATTCATTGGAAATATGATAAGACCAATTTATAGTGGTATGTTCTTATTTCATAGTCTCATTATCACTCAAGAATTTTTATGTTTATATCTCCAATAGTGAAAAATTTATATTACATGTAAATGTTTTTAAAAATATTTAAAAAGGATCTTAAATGATATTTTAATCATTTTCATGCTAGGGAATTTAAAATATGATTAAAATGGTTTTTAAATATAACTTTATATGTTTTTAATGTAATTTTCCACAATAATGTTTTCAAATATATATCTTATATTAAAATAAATAATCAAAGTGTAAAAGAAAAAAATTCCATTATAAATGTTTTCAAAAAGATCATTAAAAATTATATTTTCTCACAATTGACTTCTTTTGGTTTCACTCGTTCATTATTGTGGATATAATCCATGGAGAACAGTATTATACGTTTTATTAATATCGTATATTTAATGTTGACATAAATTCTATTAATTACGTTTCATATACATGATTTTTGATATGCTGAAATACAAATAAAACCTATTTTTTTGGGTTCTGATATGATGAATGATTTATATCCGTATGGTTCACATATGTATGGATTAAATTATGTGATCGTTCAGAACTATATCTGCTTCTAATTATTTCAGTAATAAGATATATATCATGATATCGTTAAGGGAAACAAATCAATGTAATTGATTTGTTATGGAAAAAAAGTCAATATCACTGTTTTGTGGTAGAAAACAAGATAATATGCTAGATTTATTATGTAAAATAGGTGAAAATAACTTTTGTGAGAGTGTTTGTTTTTAACCAAGACATATTAAATTGTATTCTATACTTATGATTATACCACACACATTTTTTATTTTATCATATGTTCATGACTGTGTAATGATGAAGCTTTATTCTAATGATTCGTTTTGTATGAAATATTATTGTTTTATGCCAAAAATAATGTTTATGATCTGTGAAGGTATGGGTATGAACATTATATGTTATTATCATGATAACATACCCTTCGTATTATCTTATGTTTACATAAGATCATAAATTAATTTCATTAATTTTTACTCTTATTGAGAATTTGATATTACCCTTTTCTTATATCTCTTTTCCATTTTGTATGGTGGAAGGTTTTAAGATATAATGATAAAGGGTAGCATATTTGTTGAAAATAATTAAAAAATTTCACTAGAATACATGTTTGTGTTACAAGTATCCAAAGGCACT
Source organism: Viscum album (assembly GCA_963277665.1). Lineage (NCBI taxonomy): Eukaryota > Viridiplantae > Streptophyta > Magnoliopsida > Santalales > Viscaceae > Viscum > Viscum album. The sequence goes on from OY728148.1 coordinate 1,281,845,017, forward strand.
AAATTATTATGATCCCTGTAAATTTAATTATTTAATGTAATGAATATTCATCCAAAAAATATATAATATCAATGTATGAAATTCATGGTTCATTATAATTTTATCAGGGAAATGGTTTAGTCATCATTTCAAACTAATGATGAGAAAAACATAGTAATATCCCTATTTATAAGTATATATAAATGTTAAAAACCTATAATTTTGGAAATGATTTTGAATATCCAATGACTAAACCTAATATGTTATAGATTAAAAATAATTTCCCTTAATTATGTCATTTTAAACTTTGATAGGTGTTTCTCAATGGTTGGAACCAGGTTATATTGGGTTAAAATTGAATGTTATTTACAATTTTCTAATGAGGGGACAAATGGTATGACGACTCGAGTAAAAAATTTTATTTTTATTCCAAATCTGTTTTCACAGAACATGACTAAAAATGTGTACATTAATAAAACATCAGACTCACAAAATAGGATAAGTAATGATGATGCCATGTTTTTAGGTAGTGGATGACTTGGGGGATGAAACATTAACTTCTTATGAGTTGATAATGTGTAAAGAAACAACCAAGTTAATTTCCATGAGGAATATGAGGTGTTTTTTTACTTTGGAAAAGAAAGAATAATAGGATGTAACTGTGAATGGAAAATGAAATTATCAATCAATTAAATGGATATAAATATAGGTCTCCCTATGATATCATCAACCGCTAAAATCTATAAATGTGGAAATAATGGGAATTATGAAAATTAATTTCCCCCGGGAAAATATATTGAATAAAACCTAGTAGGTGGTGATTGTAGTGAATATATTGTTGATAACGAAGAGCCTAGAGATGAAATGTGAAAGAAATTATTTGTTAAAGAATAAGACAATTAATATTAGTTGATTAAGAATAAAGTGGGATAAAGGATGTATTTTTGTATTTTTCTTCTAGAACTATCAATTTTCAAATATATAAGGATTGTTCAATGATAATTTTTTGTTAGATATTTTAATAAATATGTTGAATGGTACTGATGAACTATAAAAAGGATTTATTATAAATCATATATTTTATTGAAAACAAGATTAAGGGATGGTAAAACTTAATATGGTTCTAATGTGGAGAAAATGGTGTTTAGTTTGTATAAACAGATGTTTGGTAGTAACAACTAAAATTTTATTGAATTTAAGACTTTGGAACTTATAATGGACTTTGTAAAGAAATGTTTTATGATATCATGGTTGAAGTTTATTTCATTTTTTGGATTTGTGGAAAATATTTGATAATATCTATAAATAATGGTGATGAATTGTCTTTTGAAATAATTATTTATTGAAATTGTGGTTATTATGTTGAAAAAAATTAACTAATGAATATATTCATGTGTTTGGTATTTGATAACCACAAGTTTTTTATGATATATATACAACTAGTGTTAATATTATTTTTGGAAATTTAGTGACCATATTTTTAAAATTTTATATATTAATATATTCAAAAGGTATAAAAGATAAATATTAGTTACAAGGTTTATGTTGAACTTTTAATGATTATTTAGAGATTAATGATTCACAATATGAATAGTTATGCATATTGGATAACTGATTCTGACCATTTTTTCTGATGATAATAATGATTGGCTGAATGACTTATCGGTCTATCTATGGGTCATATGATCGAAAAGTTCTTTGGGGATAAAAAAAACAAGTTCATTTAATGATTAGGTGATGATGCTAAAATTTTACAAGGAAGAACCAATTGGTTATGTTGTTCTTATGAATCAAAATGAATTCGACTAAGTATATCTTTATATTTATAGTACTCAACATTAGTAAAATTTTATTAAATCAAATATCCTAGTACATTCATATATGATTATTCAAAATGTCTATTAGTACATCATAGATTTATCATATATTGATTTTTACCAATATAATCAACATTTTCTCTATAAATCTAAATCATAACAATATACTTAGTTTTCCCTTCGATTTCTATTTTTTCACATTCCACCAAGGTTCTTGTATATGGAAACCCAATTATGAGTAACTTTGTGTAACTATTTATCATAAAATATCCACTTTTTAATGGTAGTTTTATTATTTTTTTTAAGATTTGGGTTTCTATGAATTTAAATATTATTAATTAAATATTTTTTGACTTATATAAATATTGATGGTAAAATTGATTTTATGGGGGAAAATTAGAAAACCCAAATTTCTATGAATTTTTTTCCTAAATAAATTGAAAACAATTTTTTATTTAATGTAAATTATACAACAAGTAATGCATGATTTATACCTAACATTTCACTACCTGAATAAAAATGTTTTACTTATGGTAAACACAAAACTAATTTTTCCCTTGATAGGCACAACAACTTGTTCTTTCGATATATTGTGTTACACACAAGAATGAGTTTTACCAATCAACAACATACTATTTATTGTGATAGTTATCACCAGGTTTTTGCATTGTATGGAATTAATAGTATTAACTGAATAATAGAATTAATATTTTGGTTACCAATTAATTATAAAGGATGATAAAATCAAATTAACATAAAATGATCTATTTTCATAAAGATCTTATTTTATTATAATAAATGCATTTTATCTTAATAAATTAAATTAACAAATACTATTTAATGATTTTATCAAATATATATGTTATATGTTTATTTAAATGTTTTTAAATTAATAAAATAATTATTAAAGGCATAAGAAAAGAAGAATTCAAATTTTAAGCATAAAAGATGTGTATTCTAAATGGTGTATTTTCATCCATTTAATGGATGAAAATTTTAATAATTATATTTTTGCCCATTTATAAATTATATTTTAAAATTTAAATATATTTTTTATCATAATAATATCAAAATTTACATTTTTTATGATTTTTGATATTTTTCTGGCTTGTTTCATTTTTTGGTGAATAGTGAAAAATACTATAAATTAAAAGATAGCTTTTCTTCTGATTACTTTTTAATGAAAATTTATATTTTAAATTAGATATAATGTATAATTTGATCAATAATACCTCTATTAAACTAATTTAGATCATTGGAATTATTTTGATATTAAATGTTTTTGTAAAAAAATTTCATAGTTTTCAATGTCATCCCGTTTTCTCATTCCATCAAGGGGATTCATTTTAAATTAATATTACACATTATATTGATTTTAAAATAAAATAATGTACAAAATTTTTTTATATAAATATAAAAATTTATTAAATAGTTCCATTTTATTATTGATAAATATGAATAGTAACATTGGTAATTTTTGATGTCATGATAATGGGTATATTGGGTACTTTATGTTAAATATAATATGATGAGGATTAAAAATGACCTGAAAATTGACCCAGATTTTATTGTGTGAATTTTAGTCAACACATAACACCGAATTTATAATTTTAAATATATAATGGACACTTATCCTTCAAAACTACTAAAATACTATTAAAATCTAAGAGAGTGATAAAATCTCACACCCTATCTTTTAGAATGAGTAATATTTTTAATGTGGGGTTGAATAGAAGGTATGGTTGAATGTTAATTTTATTATGAAATTAAAAATATTTATCAACATCATGGTAAATATTTTTATTTTAGTAAATAAATAATTATCATAAATAATTACACAATGATAATGAGGTAATTATTTAGTAAATGAAAAAATTCATTTAAATTGTAATATAAATATTAAAAGAAATATAATTTAAATTAATTAACAATATACAATTTTTTTTTATGTTAATATGAAATATTTTGGATGTATTAAAAGATTTGTTATGATGTTATATTTATGTATTAGTTTTTCATAATGTCAATGTTACGAATTGTGTAAAAATTCAAACTAATGATATTTTATGAAAATAATATTTTATTCTATTATTAAATACTAGAAGAAAATAAAAAACTGAAAATGGGTTCATATATGGTCTAAAATATCATAAAATTTATATTTATGCTCCATTTAGAATATTATAAGTAAAAAATTACAATTTTTTAATATTATAAAATTCATTTTCATAGTTAAAAATAAAAAAGATGAACTAAGTGTCACTCAAAATGTTAAAGTATTAAATTATGCCAAAACATGTATAAAATATATCAGTTCATAATATTAAAATATTATCATACATTATCATATCATAAATGAATTTTATTATATATTTGGATTGATATTGAATTTATTATGAATAAATCGTTTATGAAATTTCAAAAGTTACCCTCACCTCAATTATAAAAGGGCATATATTATTATCTTTTCATCACACATAAAAATAAATTTGGTTACTAAATAATCTCCAATAATATCATCCAAACCACCCTTATGTTTTAATAAATGTCATACATTGAGAAACATCTATCAATGGATGTCCTTTTTTGAAAATCAAAATGATATACCTAAAGAAGAGGTAGCATTCATCAATGATCATTTTTTTTTATTTATTCTTTAAAACACTTACATTGTTTTTATTTGATGTTTATATGATAATATTAGTATCTTAAATTTACTAATATAATTTTAAGAGATGTATACTACCGAAAACATAACATACTTCTATAAAATGCTATACACAATCATCGTTCATGTGTATCGCAAACTACAGCCTTGCGAACCGATGTCGTTCATTCTTCTATTCCCACCATTACAAAATAGGACTGTGATCGATTTATAGTTTATATATCATATATATTATTTTAAATATGTTCATATTATTTTTTATTTTTTTTATCCTACATATATCCTTTCATTCCATTTTTTGGGAATACAGTGATTTACTTCCTATGTACGGTGGATAACCTCTTTACGAAGTGATATGATTCATTCACAGTTAACATGGAATATATTAAAGAGGTTTTGGTAAATTTATTTTATATATGTTGTAAAAAAAGTCTCTAATTATAAAATAATAGACTCTTTTATTTCATTAATCTGATAGGAAAAATGAAAATAGTGTTTATTTGTACGTACAATGTACCGTCTCCATGAATGGTGTATTTTTCCAACCACTAGCTTTTATGAATCACCATAAAGACATATATAATGACTAAATTTGATATTTATATATTGATAATAATTCATTATATGATGAAATTATTATTTATTTATGATAACCAAGAATAACAAGTCAATACATGTACAGAAAACAAAGTGATTATTACACACAAAAAAAACATTAATAAGGAATTGAAAATAAAAGAGTAATATAAAACCATAAGATAATCATATATGGAATGATATATAATAATATAGTTATATGGTACATATTTGAAAATTATATACTTATTATAAAAGTTATTTTTATATATTTTTATGAAATCATGAGATAAGGGAATGTATTTTTTGTCTCACATTTATTTCTTTGGGACACATGCCTTATACATTACTTATTTAATATATATAGTTTATATACTACCAAGGAATTTCATTGATGAGTTTTATCCAGAATATTTTATTGTTTAAATATCAGTATAAATTTCTCTTTTAATGACATATCATTCAATTGTTTACAATGTTTTATTGATTTATTTCACTGTCACATTATTAGTCAAGATTTTATACGTTTATGTCTCCACTGGTGAAAAATTTTTCATCATTTTCCATGTTTTCTAGAATCCATTTCAGAATTTGTTTTAATGATACTATTATAATATTAAAGTAAATGGATTTTAAATATGTTTAAAAGTTTTTATATGCATCCTTTATATATTTTAAAGGAATTTTTCCCTGTAAAATATTTTTTTAAGATTTATATTTATAAATAATTCTTCAAAAATATAAAAGTTTATTCTTCACAATAAATGTTTTATAAATATATTTCAATATTAGTTTCCTTCTATGTCTACTCCCATCATTTTTACCCATGACTTACTAAGGATATAATCCAATGATACCATTCTTATTCTTTATCTGAAAGGTTTATGTTAATGATTTCATGATGTTTTTTTAATTTTTTTATTAATTATATTATGATGAATTATTTATAAAAATTATTTTTAAGAATTTTTTATATGATGAATTATTTATATCCTTATGAAATATATATTTATGATTTTCATTATGTGATGGAGGGACATATATCTACCTAAAATTAATTAGTTTTTGAATTATATCTCATTAGTTAGATAAGGGAAACAAGTACATGTTCTTGTTCCATCAGGGGATACCAGTAAATGTACATTATCCATGACTAGAAACAAGTTTATGTTCATTATAAGTTATGTGAAACAATATATAAGGACCTATATGAGAGTATTCATATTTAAACATTATAATAGTAATGCATTTCTATACTTGTGATATAAATACATGGCCATATAACATTACATAATCTTTAATATTAGTCAATAAATTAATTCCTTGAACATTAAGGATCTACTCAACATTATAGCATTAGATAATTACATTCATAACATTACACATTTATACATAGTGGATACCATAAAAACAGTATTCAATTCGGCCAAATAATAAAAAATGTCAAACAAAACATGTTTTCTTTGAAAAATCGACAAAAAATTTAACATGGAATCCTTATTTTTTCTTTAAAATACTTATATCCTTTGAAACAAATTTCAAAACATTGATTGAGAAAAAAAATCATAGTATGATATTTAAAAAGAAGAAAAGAAAACATTATTCTATAAATACTTGTAAACACGTGAAATAATTTTTAAAAAGTCATACTTGTTACCCATAAGTACATACTTTGTAAAACAAGATATTACTAGAAAACATAATGAACATAAATAGAAACAAAAAGGTATCTTGGGGAATTATATACATAATCTTGTAACCCTTTAGGCTATAATATACTTTTTAACCCTTGAAGAATACCTTACAATTTTTGTGACCATCATGGTTATAATTTGAGTAAGCTTACGTGAGAACTCTAACATACACATACCCAATGTATTAGAGGAATATATATGTACAAGCCTTCATAATAATCAATGATCAGGAACGATATCATAATCCTAAAACATTAATAATTTCATAAACACATTGCATTGGAACTTTGAAAAACTGGTTTTTAAAAGAGAATTTTAAAACAAACCCCTCTTACTAATATCATATAATTGATATTAGAATAAATAGAATGATAGTTTTATGTGTATACACTATAAAAACACATAATAAAACATAATATAAAAAAAATTCATCATACAGATGATCTTAAAACACACAATTAATGAAGAAGAAGATTAACCCAAAGAATGTAATTTGGGTTATGAATTCCCTTAATTTGAGTTTTACTTACTTCAATATCAATTAAAACTCTTTTATAATGGTTAAAAAGTGTTATTAATATCGTAAAAATTATATTAATGATTATAAAAACTTATATGATCATTTCCTATCATCATTTAAACCATTTATTATTATTATTTTGTTCCTTCCTTTATTATGAGTGAATTCTTTACATGATTAACATGGCCGGTTTTGTATTTTATTTCTTGTCATATGGAAATAAAATTCCAGATGGGGAATTAAATTGTATTAATATTTTTAATGAATATATATTGATAACAAAAATAATTTTCTTATCATATATGATGAAGAATCATTACATAAAACATTAATGATGTTTTTTATATCATTTTTTTGGTTCCTCGACAATCATGAACTTGTTACATTATATAATTTAATTTCATTCAAAGAAGATCATTATAGAACATGAAGTAGGTTAAAACATGAACTTTTCATTCTGTATAAACCATTAAAAGGGATTTATAATCATATTTTAAGGATATAATAGGTATTGTAAACACATCGTCCAAGATTTTGTTAAATTGGCACATTGTGAATGATGTGTTAATTTTTAGAAAAAGAGGAAGAGGAGGGGAAGAATGATGATGAATATTTTACATTAACATGTTAACATACATAATATATAATATTATGGAGATTTAAAACCTCCGGGATAAGTGTAGGGGAAAATAATATAAGGGAATAAATGAATTGAAAAGAAAACACATGATAAAGGAGGAGGATTTTTACATCTTTATCCATTCTCTTTTAGATCCTCCTTACGACCTTTGGTTTTTTCCTTTTGGTTAGTTAAACAGCTCTAGGACCTAGGGAAGATCCTTGGGGAGGTTAATTTGTAGATCATAGAAAATTATCATGTCTTTATAGGTGTTAGGGGAAGAGGGGAATGAGGGTGGTATTGATCGTGGAAGGGAGAAGGGATTATACATTATTTTAATCATTATTTTAATATTTTTTTCATGACCTTGAATAGTCTTGATTCCAATTACCCAAAATTTTAATAATTGTTTTTCATTCAAACTAAGTGGTCTTGAATCACCCTTGCATCACCTATGATTTAGAAAACATGTACTTATCTTTTATTTTATTTTTTGGAATTTCACTATTCATCGAAAATTTTAGAATTTCAAAAAAATCCCAAAAATTCCCCCTAACATGTTTTAATTTTTAGAATTACAAAATGAAATCTATTTTTTAAAAATAATTTTCTAAATAATATTAATTTAATATTTGAATAAAAACATAAATTATTCAAAAATAAGAATTTCAAATCAATAACTCAATTTTTAACACATTGAACAATTAATCAAGATGTCATTATCTTAAAGCCCTGTGAAAATAAAATAATAAATCAATCTACTATTAATTAGGTTTATAATACTCTTTATATTAAAATTCATAAGGGTATGTTTCTATTCACCAAAAAATAAGTAGGGTTCCATTAGACATAAACTTATTTACTGATTACAACTGTAGATGACCGTTTTTTTAAATTAAAATCATAAAAAAGTAAAATAATTTTTAATGGATAGTTATAAATATCTACATAATAAAAGATTCATGCATTTCATGTTTTTTTAAATCATGGGGTGTTACATTATCCCCAAATTTTAGAAATTGTGTCCTCGTCATTAATTTTCTATATAAACAAGTGAGGGTACCTTTCCATCATATCATTTTCAGATTCTGAAGTTGCTTCTTCAAACACGTGGTTTCTCCACAAAACAATCACCTAGTTAATTACCTTATTTCACAATACTTTTTCTCTTCAATCAATAATCTTAATAGTTTTCTCTTCATATTAAAATTTCTCTTCCAACTGAACTACATATGGGCTCAAAATATGGGATGAATGTGGCACATAGTTTCTCAACATCGAAATATGAATATAAATTATGTACCTAATATAAGATCATTAGAAAAGATACATGGTAAGATACTGGTCCAACTTTATATAGGATTTCATAAGGTCCAATGAACCATGGACGTAGGTTTTATTTCACACTAAAACACATAACACTTTTCAATGGTGAGATTCTAAGAAAATCATTATCAAATACAACAAAAGAAAAATATTTCCTCTTATTGTGTGCATAAATTTTTAGCCATATATGAGCTGTCCTCATCTGATACCGGATCATATTTAATTTTTGAGACACATACTCTACTTATAATTCTCCGATCTACTTAATTTTCCCATCTTCATCCAAAAATGATAGATTTATACACTGATTTACATATAATTCCTCAAAAGGTGCCATCTATATACTAGAATGAAAATTGTTATTATAAGAAAACTCACCTAAAGAAATATGTTGATCACTATATCCCTGGTAGTCCAATGAACAAGCTCGAGGCTTACCCTCCCACGTCTGAATCATTCATTATAATGTTTCATCTGCTATACTAATATTTAATTTTTTGCACAAAATATTATGAAGGCCCTTCCAAAAGTATGATGTGAACTTAGGATCTCGATCAGATCCAATGGAAAGAGGAAATCCATCAACCATGACAGTCACTTTGAGTTACAATCAAGAAAGATTATTCAAAGACATTATATCTCGAATAGAATCAAAATGTACATATTTAGTCATCTGATCAACAATAAAACAAATCTCATTTTTTCCTTGAGAAGTCATAGGTAGTATGAAAATGATATCCATGGACATATTCTCGCATTCCCACTCTTGCACTGGTAAAGGATAAATCATTCCCTTTAGTAATTGCCTCTCTATGTTAAACTATGGACATGTCAGACATTTCATGGTAAAATCAGAAATATCCCTATTCATTCCATCCCACCAGTAATACTCTTGAAGGTATCTCTACATTTTAGTACTATTAGGATAAAATAAAAATGGATAACTACGAGCTTCACACAGAAAATACATCTTAATTAGTAATCCCAAGGAACACAATACTTTTTACCAAATCATATTACTAAATATTAATCAAGCTAAAATTATGGAAACTTACCCATTTTGACCAATTCTACCTTTTTTCATTAGCACATGGTATTATTTCTATGCATTGATTATTCTATTTGATAATGAGGAATACACTGAAACCTGAATTAAAAATAGATGTATTTCATGCACAAACAACATCTAAACCAAAATTCATTAAATCATTAATCAAGGGATCATTTTCAATCATAACATGGTTAATGATGCATGCTTCTATTGCCTCATGGAATCTTCCAGTTTGTGTGCTTTTCCTAGATAGAAATTGATCATAAAATTATAATCCATTATCAATTCAATCCATCTTCCCTCAATCATGTTGAATTCCTTTATTGTGAATATATACGTCAAACCTATATGGTCTTTATATATTTGACATTTGGATCTGAATAAATAATTAATAATCCAAATTGTGAAACAAAAAACCATTACTTCCAATTCAAAGTCATGTTTTTTATAATTTAACTCATGAGGTTTTAGTTGTATTGATGAATAATAAATTACATAATCAATATATATCAGAACAAAACCAAGTCTCTTCCCTAAAGAATCATTGATGGTGACAAACTCACCATTTCAAGAAGGCAAGGAGAAAACTAGAGGATTCACCAATCTCTTCTTCAGTTCCTGAAGACAAACATCACATTTTTCTATCCAAATAAAATAAAACCCTTATAGCTTTAACAAAGTTAGCAGGGCTAGATAACTAAGAAATGTTTCTATCAAACAGTTTGAATGACCTTTTAATCCAATAAAACTATGAATCTCTCTGTCATTTCTAGGACTTTTCCATTCATCAAACACTTTTTTTTGGGTAGGATCATCTATTATTCCATTATTATTTACAATGTGAAAATGGTGTTAAATCTCTTGCAACAAAAAATAATATATTCTGAATTTTTCATACGGTTTATTTTTCCTTACGTTTCACAAAAAAACCCTGATATTTTTTTCACGCTCCTCTTTACCATAAGAAAATGCCATAATTTCATCAATAAACACAACCTCAAAATTATACATGAACTAATGAAATATTTCATTCATAAGATCCATGAATACAGCTGGTGAATTAGTTAACACAAATGGCATAACAACATATTCATAATGCCCATATCTAGTACTAAAATCTATTTTCCTGAAGTAATCTTTCTTCCACGTCAACTAATGTTATCAAGATCAAAAGTCAATCTTGGAAAAATACTATGCCCCTTGGAGCTGACCAAAAAAGTATTCTATATGAGGAAAATGATACATGTTTTTAATATTGATGTTATTCAAGGCTCTATAATAAATGAAAAGTCTCCTAGAACCTTTTTTATTTTTAATGAACAAAAACTGGGCACACAATGGCAAAGCTCTATGTTGAATAAATCCTTTATCAAGAAACTCATGTAACAAATTTTTCAATTCAATAATTTTAATTTGAGACATTTAATTTGGGTGTTTTGAAATTTTATTAGAATTAGAAACAAAGATAATTATGAATTTAACATCCCCATCAGGTATGACACCATGTAATTCATAAGGAAAAACATCAACGTATTCATCTACCACTGGCACATAATTAATATGAACAGTTACATTGTTTTCAATAATATGAGAAAGATAACATTCATTTCCATCTTTAAATAGTTTCTTTGATTCATGATATGTAATAAATGGTATGGGATCTTTCATTTATACAAACCGAAAATCTTTTTGAAAACCAACTTCATTAGATTTACAGTCAGTCTTATCATGATAAACCAAAATCCAATCCATTCCAAGAACGAATCAAAGTGTACTAAGGGAAAAACAACAAGGATTTCAGGTAACGTATTAAATAATACAACTTTTGAAATATTCTTATAAATCATTTTATTTATTATTATATTACCCCATAGAGTTTTATCAATAAGTTCCAACCTCATTTTGTGAGTTTATATTTTTTATTTACCAGAAACATTCTCAGAAATAAAGGAATGTGTAAACCCTGTGTCAAATAAAACTTTTGAAAAAATTGAGTAAAAAAACAAGGTACCTATTACCACTTCATTTGATGGCCTGACATCTTCTTAATTAGTCGTAATGGATCTCACTACACCTTTCTGCTTATGTTCAGTAATCATTGCATCATTGAGATCTCCTAGTGGGCATGAATTTTCATAATGACCCATATCACCACATTTAAAACACATTACATTTTTCATATCAAGATTAGTCCTATAATCATTTTCATTACAATATCATACCATATGTCCAAACAAACCACATCGAAAACACATCATAGTTTTTGTAAGTAATTCATTAGGGTGATTTTTCCAAACTTTTGAAAAACTAGATACTGTAATTTCTTACCATCAAATTTATTTGGTTGATTCTTACCAATCAATTTCCATATAGACATATTCTTCTCCTTGTTCTCAAATTTTAGGTAATCATAAGAAAACCCCATCTCTCCCCTCTCATCAAATCAGACAAGTTTCTCATAATTTTTCAATACATGGGTGTCCAATTACCTTTAATACCTTTTTTATAATCCTAAGTAAAACTGTATAATTTTTCTATCAAGATCATGGAAAGGATTTGGAGAAAACCTCTCCAGTATGGGGAATTATGCTTCATACATGACCCCTGAATCTTCCTTCTTCCACTTCAAGTCAAGGAATTTATTCTCCATCTTAAGTAGAACCACCTTTTGAAAACATTTTTCAACAAAAATACTTTTAAATTCATCCCACTCTATGGCATCAACACCCTCTATATCCCAGAAATTAGTGACCATTGGCCACCACTAATCAGCTTCACCTTCAAAATGATAAATGGAAAGACATAACATATGCTTATCTAAACATACCATAACATCAAATATCTTTTCAATGGATTTATTCCATCCTTTAACTGTTATCGGTTTAGAAGATCAATTTAAATAATGAGGGTGTTGTGTCATAAAATTTTCCACTATCATCAAATTCTATAGTGGTACCTCTTGTTATTATATTTCATGGATTACACCACCATTTATTTCATATGGTATCTGAGCTATTACTATCACAAAAAACTCAGTTCCAATCCTTATCATTACGGGCTGTATATTCAGAAAGATATTGTTCGGTCAGTGTCTCTCTCCTTCGGCATCCTTGTTTCTTCTGTGGAAAACAATTCTGAATAAAAATATCATATTAGAATAAACACGGTAATCATTAATTACTATATCATTTGACATTAAACATAAGTGATAAAAACATGTATGTTATTTTATTAGTATCATCATAACCCCTAGAGTTATCTAAACATCCTTTTAAATTGACTATAATGACCTTACATTATTATATAAAAAAATATTTAATTTATGTCAAGAACATACTTTAATTCAAATTGAGAATCTTTTAATTTTTATAGATTTAGAGAATGAATATGAAATACATTCATAACATTATGCATCTATACAGTGTGGTTACCATAAAAATAGTATTCAATTCCTCCAAAAAATAATACATTTCAAATAAAACATTTTTTCATTGACAAATATTTAAAAAAATTAACATGGATTCATTATTTTTCATAAAAATCAATATGACAAGTGAAAATTGTTTTAAAATGTTTGATGAGCACAAAAATCTTAGTAAAGAATATAAACAATTGAAAAGAAAACATTAGTCCATTAGTACTTGTAAACACAAGAAATCATTTTCAAAAAGGCATACTTGTACCAATAAGTACATACATTGTGAAACATGAGATTACCATAAAACATAATGAATATAAATAGAACCATAAATGTATCTTAGGGAATTTCATACCAAATCTTGTAACCCATTCAGATACATTACAATTTGTAACACTCATGGAAACCTTACAATTTTTGTAACCATCGTAGTTACACTTAGAGTAACCATACGACCAACCTCAAACATACACATAACCAATGAATTTGATGGAGATATTGGACCCAACCTTAATCATAATCAATATTTCAAGAACTATAAAATAATAATGAAACATTAGTAATTTCATAAATACATGGTTTTTGAATTTTGTAAAATTGGATTTTAAAAGGGGATTTTTAAAGAAAAGTCCCTAACTAATATCATATAATCGATAATAAAATAAATATAATTATATTAATATATATATAAATTATAAATAAACATAATAAAAGAAAATATAAACAGAAAAGAAACACAAAAAGCATCATAAAACCACCAAATTAATGAAGAAAAAGGTTATCCCAAAGAATGGAAATTCGGTTAAGAATTCCCTTACCTTGGGTTTTTCTAAGTACAAAAATGTTTAAACCACATGTATAATGGTTAAAATAGTGTTATTAATATCTTAATGAAACATAATAATGTGTATAATTCCTTATATTATTAATTCATGACAACATTTTACCCATTAATTATTAGTATTTCTTTCTATCAATTGAATCATGTGCGTTCTTTACTTGATTTCCATGGCCGATTTTGTATTTTATTTGTTATCGTATGGAAATGAAATTCATGATGTTGAGTGAAATGGTATTCATAAGTTTCAAAATATATAGTTATACCATAAAACATTTTTTTATGAAATATGATTATGGATCATTAGATAAAACATTAATGATGTTTGTTTAGATCATTTTTGGTGGTTTTTCTATAATCAATATTTTGTTTCATTATATAATTTAATTAAATGAAAAGAAGTTCATTCTAGAATATGAGATAGTTTAAAACAGTAACTATTCATTCGGTTAAAACCAATAAAAGGGTTTTATGATCATCTTTGATGGATTTAATGGAAATTGAAGACACATCATCCACGATTTTGGTACAATGGAAAATTTAGGAAGATGATTCTATTTTTTGAATAAGAGAGTGAGGAGAGGAAGAAGGATGGTGAATCTTTTATATTATCATGATAATATACAGAATATATAAAATTATATAGATTTTATATTTATTATATCAGTGGAGGGGAAGAGAGTATAAGGAATGAAATTAATTTGAAACAAAACACATGAAAAGAAAGAGGACTCTTAGCATTTGATAGATTCTCCTTTAGATCCTCCTTAAGGCCTTTAGTTTTAGCCTTTTGGTGAGACCATAATATATAGGATATCAGGAAGAGAAATGGAGAGGATATTTTCTAGAACATAGATAGTGATCAAGGCTTGAGAGGTGTGAGAGGACGAGGGAAAAGAGGGTGGTATTTATAGTGGAGGTGTGGTGGGACTTTAAATTGTTATAATCATTATTATAATATTTTTGTCAAGAATATGAATATTATTGATTAATGTTACCCTAAATAGTAACAATTGAATGTTTTTTCTAACCATGTTGTCTTATATAAGCCTTGCACCACCTATGAGGCACGAAACCATGTTTTAGCATTTATCATATTTTACTATTCATCAAAACTTCCATAATTTCAGAAAAATTGAAAAAAATCCAATCAAACCATTTTTCAACTTGTATTATTCAAAATTGAATAGAATTTTTTGAAAATAATTAAATAAATAATATTTAATTAATTTTTAAATATAATCATTATTTATTCAAAAAACAACAATTTTAAATATATAAATAAATTATTAACACCATGAAAATTTAATCAATATGTAAATATATTAAAGCCTTAAGAATATAAAATAATAATACAATTTACTATTCATTTTGGTCATATTACTATTCATAATGGTATGTTACAATTCACCAAAAATCATGTTGGTTCCATTAGACTCCAAATAACTAACTGATCACAATAGTAGATGACAGTTTTTTGAAATTCAAATGATAAAAGTAGAAAAATTATGTTTAAGGGATAGTTATAAATATATACTAAAAACAATGTTTCATGTATTTTAATTTATTTTGAAAAATATGTGGTGTTAAATTATCCCCACTTTCGGGAAATTGTGTCCCCGAAATTTCATTTACCTCTAAAACAAGTGAGGGTACATTTCCATCAAAGCATTTTCAGATTCCCATGTTGATTCTTAATCCATGGGGTTTCTCCACAAAAAAACATACATAGTGGATTACTTTATTCCACAACACTTGTTCTCTTATATATTGAATCTGAACAAGTTTTTATTAATGAAAAGGTTATCTTCCAGCTGAACTTATTTTGGGCTCAAAATATGAGATGAATTTGGAACATACTTTCTCAACATCAAATCATGAAAAACATTATATACCTAAGATAAAATCCGAGGAAAAGATACTCAGTAAGATACTATTCCAACTTTATCTAGCATTTCATAAGGTCCAATGAACCTTGGACTTAGCATTCCTTTCTTAACAAAACACAAAACACTATTCCATGGTGAGATTCGATGAAAAAAATGATCACCTACCTCAAAAAAGTCCTTCCTCCTATTCAATATGTAACTTTTTTCCATCTCTAATCTACCCTCATGTGATTCGCGATAATCTTCACTTTCGTAGACACATACTCTACTAATTATTGTTTCATCAATTTCCTTTCCCTGACTTCATCTAGAAAAAATTGAGTGTGACACGGTTTTCCATACAATTCCTCAAAAGGTTCCATCTATATACCCGAATGTAAAATGTTATTATAAGAAACTCACATAAATAATGATAATGATCCCTACTTACCTGGTAGTCCATTGAATAAGCTCAAAGAATATCCTCCAATGTCTGAATTGTTCATTTTGACTACCGATGTTATTAAGGATAAATAGTTGTACTGAAATTCAATTATATGTCCAACGACTTTGGAAGGTCCTTTGAAAAGATAGAAGTGAACCTAGGATCCCAATCTTAGAAAATGGAAAGACGAACACCATGTAACTGAATAATACCTTTGAGGAACAACTGAGAATGATTATCTCGGTAAATTGTGTCTCAAATAAAATAATGTAGAGATTTAGTCAACTGATAAAAAATAACCCAAATCGAATTATTACCAAGATAAGTCTTAGGTAGTCACACAATGAAGTCCATTGATATATTATCCCATTTCAACTATGGAACTGGAAAAGGATGAAGCATCCCCTTCGGTAACAGCCTCTCTTCTTTAACCTATAGACATGCCAGACATTTCATGGTAAAAACAACAATATCCCTTTTCATTCCATCCAACTGGTAATAATCCCTAAGGACTCATTACATCATAGTACTTCTAGGATTAACTAAAAATGGAGAACTATGAGCTTCACACAAAGAATACTTCTTCAAATGAGAATTATAAGGCAAATAAAACCTTTTACCAAATCGTAAAACATGGTCTTTATCAAGGATAAATTGTGGCACCTTATCCATTTTAACCAATTCTCCCTTTCTCTCTAGATCACTGTCTTTATTCAGTGATTTGATAAATTTTATCTAATAATGATGAAAACATAGAAACCTGAAATAAAAGAGATTTATTTCTTTCACAAACAACTTTTAATACAAAACTCATCAAATCATTAATTAAGGGATCATTATCCAAATTTGACATGGTTAATGATCTGTGATGTTTTAGACTCAAGGAATCTTCCACTTTGTTTTCTTTTCCCAGATGGTAATTGATCATTAAATTGAAATCCTTTATTAGTTCAATCCATACTCTCTACCTTATGTTTAATTGCAACTGAATGAAGATATAATTCAGTGTTTTATGGTAGAATATATTTAACATTTGGTTCCGTATAAATTATGCCTCTATGTTTTTATAGAAAAAAACACAACTAGAAATTCCAAATCATCTTGGGGAAAATTTAACTCATTAGGTTTTAGTTTTCATGAAGCATAATAAGTTACCTGATTATTTTTAATCAAAACACAACCATCCCCAATAATGAAAGATCACTATGGTTGATAAACTCATCATTTCGGGAAGGCAAGACCAAAACTGGATATTTCACCAATCTCTTATTTTATTCTTGAAAAAAAATTACATTCTTTTTCCCAAATAAATTTATCCCCATTTCACGATAACATAGTTAGCTAGCAATATATCATTTTAGGTCTTTTCCATTCATCAACCATTTTTTTGTTTGGAAGGATCAACTGTTATTCCATCCTTATTTACAATGTGACCATGAAAATAATTCTCTTGGAACCAAAAATCACACATGCTGAATTTTCCATAAAATTTATTTTCCTTTATGGTTTCCAAAACAACCTTTAGATATTTTTCATGATCCTCTTTACTCTTTTAAAAGACTACAATGTCATCAATAAACACCACCATAAAAATATCCTATAACTAATGATACATTCTATTCATAAAATCAATGAATACATCATGTGCATTAGTTTACCAAAATATCATAAATAATAATTCCTAATACCCATATCAAGTACGAAAAGTTGTTTTCACGATGTCATACTTCTCCTTCAACTGATGGTATCTGGATATCAAGTCAATATTAGAAAGCTATTGAGCTCACAAGAGTAGATCAAAAAAATAATTCATATGAGGTAAAGGATAATTCCTTTAATTAGTGATGTTATTCAAGGACCAATAGTCAATTTAATGTATCATGGAATCATATTTGTTTTTAATGTACAAAAAAGGATCACTAGAAATCAAAGTGATAGGTTGAATGAATCCTTTATCCAGGAACTCCTACTACTGATTTTTCTATTCAATAAGTGACATATGATCATTCGATATGGATGTTTTGAAATTGGATTAGCATTAGGATCTAAGAAAATTGTGAGTTTGACTTCTCGATCATGAATGAAACCATGTAACTCATCAAAAAAAATAAAGGTATTCATTTACCACTATCACATATTAATCTGAACAATTACCATGTTTTCAACAATATGGGAAAGATAATCGTCATTTGAGTCTTTTAATAGTTTCATATATTCCTGATATTTTATCAATTGTTGGGGTTCCTCTTGTATAAAAACTGAAACTCATTCTAAAAACGACTTATTAATCTATATAGTCAATATTAGCATGATAAATATAAATTCAAACCATTTCCATAATGAAATAATATTATACTATGGAAAAACAAGGTTTTTAGGTAAAGTCTTTTTGTATAGAATTATAGAAAGATTATTAGAATTCTTATTTTACATTATATTTCCCTATAGTTTTTCAACAATAGGTTCTGGTATACTTTTTTGAGGTGATATTTCCAATTTATGAGAAAACTTCATTGAATTAAAGGAATGTGCAGACCTCGTATCAAACAAAACTTTAGTAAAATATGAGTAGACAAACAAGGTACCAGATAAAAATTCATTGGATGTCCTGATGATGCTGATGTAGATGAAAATGATCTCACTACACCTTTTTCCTCATTGTCTAGATTCTTTTTTTCATTTAAGTATCTCTTTGGGAAAACATTTGCATAAAAACCCACCTCACCACATTTAAAACACTTTATAGTTTACTTACCCAGATTATATGCAGGATAATTTTCATTACAATATTGGGCCATATGTCCAAGATTAACACAACGAAAACACATCCTAGTTTTTGTAAAGAATGACCTAAGGTGATTTTTCAACTCTATTTATTAATTAGATATTGTAATTTCATACCATCATATTTCATTGGTTGATTCTTACATGTCTCTTAAAATCTAGGCATCCTCTTCTCCTTTTTTGAAAATGAATGTGATCATCCTACAATTCCATTTCTACCCTCTCAGCACATCCTACATGATTCTCATAACTCTTTAATTAATAGAGGCCACTACCCTTAGATGTATTTTCTTTAATGCTGAGTTAAATAAGTTGATTTTACTATCAAGACCTAGTATAAGATTATGAGAATACCTTGCCAGTAGGTTTGAGTTCACTTCATACAATTCCACTGAATCATTCTCCTTGTACTTTAATTCAAGTAATATCTACTCCATCCTATATCAATCAACATTTTGAAAATATTTTTCATTGAAAGGATGTTTAAATTTATCCCACTCTATGGCATCAACGTCCTCTCTATCCCTGATAATCTTGACCACTGACAACCACAGATCCACTTCACCTTCAAAACCATAAATTGAAAGACTTACCTTTTGATGATATGAACATACCATAACATTGAATATCTATTCAATGGAATTAATACATCTATCCACTGAAACTTAGTTGGAAGATCCACTGAAAGTAGGAGGGTGTTGTCTCATAATATGTTTCTCTATCATCATGTCCAATGTGTTACCTTTGTTTGTTATCATTAATATATTCCACCACCATTTATTTCCTATTTTATATGATCCATTTCTATTAAAAAATTCATGGTTCCAATCCCTACCATTATAGGATATAGATTTAGAAGGATATCATTCTTTTAGTGCCTCTGTTCTACAGCTTCCTTGTTTCGTTTGTAGAAAACCATTTTGAAAAAACATATAATTAGAGACGAATCATGATAATATTTAAATTCTATAGAATTCCAAATGAAAAATAATATAAAAATCATTTATGGTATTCTATTACGATCATCTGAACCCGTAATGTTATCTAAACCATCTTTCGATACTAACTAAAAATACTCGACCTAATTACATTACAAAATCATGAATTTTAATTAGAACATACATGTAGTCATAATGAGGATATTGTAAAGTTTATATATTTAGATAATTAATACATAATAAATTCATAACATTCCACATTTATACATAGTGGATACCCTAAAAACAACAATCAATTCTTCTGAAAAATTAAATGTTTTAAATAAAGCGTGTTTTCTTTGATAAATGTTGTAATCATTTTAAATGGCTTCCTTATTATCCATACACATCTATCTAATATGTGAAAATAATTTCAAAACATGGGATGAGAAAAAAAAATCATTAAGGAAAATAAAAAGAAGAAAACAAAACAGTAGTCCATGAATACATGTAAATGCAAGAAATCATTTTCAAAAAGACATAATTGTTACGCAAAATTAACTAATTTGTGAAACAAGAGATTCCAAAAAATAATAATGAACATAAATAGGACCATAAAATTATCTTGGGGTATTACATAAATATTCATGTAACCCTTTTGGCCACAATATAATTTCTACCCCTCACAGCTACATAACAATTTGTGTAACCATCACAGTTACACTCGGAGTAACCATACAAAAGACCTCAAACATACATATACCAAATTCCTTGGAGGGAGATATGGGTCCCACCATTAGTCATAATAAATGAAAAATAATGACAAAATAATTACACAACATAAATAATTTCATGAAAATATTTCATTTGATTTTTTTAAAACATGATTTTAAAAGAAGATTTTAAAAGTAAATAACCTTACTAATATCATATAATTGATATGAGAATAAATAGAATGATAGTAATATGTTTATACACTGTAAATAAACCTAATAAAAAATAATATTAACAAAAAATCATCACCCAAATGATCTTAATATAACACAATTAATGAAGAATAAGGTTAACCCAAAGAATTGAAATTGGGTTAAGAATTACCTTACTTTGGGTTTGTATTACTTCAATCACATTTTAAACTCATGTATAATGGTTAAATGTGTGTTATTATTATATTAAAAAACATATTATTATTTATAACACCTTATATGATCATTTAATAACATCATTTCAACCATTAATTATTTGTATTTTTTCTTCCATTGTTGCGGGCACATTTATTACATGATTTCCATGGCTGGTTTCGTATTTGATTTCCTATCACATGGAAATAAAATCACCTAAGTTGAATTTTAACATCCCTAGTAAATAGTAAACATTAAATTTTTATTTTTATTAATATTTTTGAATTAAATTTTAATTTTACTTTGAATTGGATGCTATGTTCGATAGCGTACCCAAATATGCAACATCAGGTTTCTTTGAAATCTTACGCTGCACACTAATAATATAACATTATTACATTAAATTGTAGTTAATTCCTAGAAATTGTATCGGTGGGAATGAATAGAACTAAATACAATATGATTATAAATGTTTTTTAAATGTTTTTACATTTATCTAATAAATGTTAGAGGCTTAAAATGTGAATGAATCTTATCATAAATACTCTAATATTCTATAACAGGTTGATTTACCTTCTTTTGATGGATAACCAACATTAAATATATTTTTGGTCATTTTTAGATGTTGTATTTGACCAAATAAAATTATTCAAATTGATTCAGTATATTAAAGTTATCTTTCGGTAATTTTTTGTATTTTTCTGATAAAGATCATTTTTTTAATGAATAATTTAAAATTCTGTAATTTAATTCAAAAGTGCCTTTTAATTTAATTTATTTTTATTTTTAGATTATATTTTTAAATGGATATATAGTATAATTATAATATATTTTTACTAGTTAATCCAATGTTAGACATGGGAATTAATTTCACATTGAAATTGTACATAAACAAGTGTCAATCTTTTGATAGTTAATATTTCTTAAAAACACGCATTTTGTTTTGTCCATGGAAATTGATTTTAAATTAATTTATGCCACTTCTGTGTTTTGAATTTAGAAAAATGGATTTAATATTTCGAATAAGAAGGTACAGATTGTTAAAATAGGTAACATTTATTTTTAGACATTATAAATATTTACTTTAGTAAACATTTTATTTACCATGATTAGAGGATAAATATATTAAATAATGGTAATATATAATATTATAATAACATTAAATTACCATAACATGTGTCCTAATCCTATTGTATGATACATATTAGACCATGGGCATCCTTGGGTTTAATTAGGGACCCCATGGAGCCACATGGGAGTAATAATGACACTTTATATTAATTAATTTAAAGAAAAAAACACAAAGTACAAAAACAAATATCTTTTAGTAAATAAAATTTTACATGGGGTTATATAAGTTATATATTCGACTAAAAATATTAATTGGAAACCTGAAAATAGTTTCTACATCATGGTATGTTTTCTTTAATTTTTGGATATAAAATAAATTAAATTATTTATGACATAATAATGATGCAATATTTACCTCATTAATAAATGATTCAAATAAGTAAGATTATAAATATTAAAAAAAATTACAAACCTTTCCAAATCCAATTGGATGATTTTATTTAGACCACGAGTCATATTAACTTACACATTACCAATTAGATGACCTTTTGAAAACGAATATTAGTTTATAATAAAAAAATTGTTTCAAACATTCATAAATAGCACCACCTCTCCCTTATAAAAAAATCTCACTTCCTACCAATTTCTCAAAATTTTCTTGAATTTTGATCATACAACCTCTACTCTAATAATCTCCCAAGATCCATATCTTCATCCTAGAATCCTAACCATAGGCATATATCACTTCAAGAAACCCTTTTGGTTTAATCCAAAGAGAGTTACATGATTTAATTGTAACTTCTTCTCTTAAGTTCTTTTCTTTTATTTTATATCTCCAGCCACATAAACTCTATTTATTAAATTATTTTATTACAAAACCAGTATCCTAAATATACTAGGATGTTCTTATATGAAGGATTATAACTACACGTACAAACACCTCTATCTAATGGGTGAAGAACATATTGTTTCTGTGAGGGGAAAACTAACACCACACGAGGTGAATATTATTCAATTATCTCCTACTGCTTCTCATGATGGACATTAAGATAGCACTATATTTATATATGATATATATTATGTTTATATTTCCATTATGATTCGGTATTTTTCATTTATATCATACCATTAGGGTTTCCATATTGGTTAAATGTGATAATTTCATTTGAGGAAGTGTGGACTACCGCCCCCTCAAAGTGATATGACTCGTTAATGCCATATATGAGACATATAAAGATTATAGGTAATGATATTATATATTATATTATAATTTAATTATAGTATTACTAGGTATCATTATGTTTTAATTCCATTAAATAATGAAATAGAAATTAAAGTAGCGTTTATTCTTACATATGACTTACCGTCTCCATAAATGGTGCATTTCATTTCTTATCTCCAAATGTTATGTACTGTTATAAATACATATATATACTGAATATATATGATGTATGTTATATCTAAATCATTAATATCATTCAGGAGAAAATTTAATGTTGATGACATGGACAAATTGTAATTAAAAGGTGTTCATTTTCTTAACCAGGTACCAAATATCGACAAAAAAATCATTAATAACATAAATGGTTTCATAATGTTTATAACATGGTTAGAAGATATATATAAGAAATAATAAACTTGAAAAATTTTCTTAATCAAGTAGAACATACGATTAGTTTATTATTCATGAGATTAATGAACGATCAGGCCAAGTTAGACACTAGGTAAGGGTCTTCGTCTCAATCCCCTTTCATTGAGGCTTATTTTGTTTTATTATTAACATTTATTAATACGGTGTATAAATACCTTTGAATTCTCATTTCATTCAAAGAGAATATTTTCCATATGAGGTGCTTTACTAAACGAAAAAAAATGTTTCTTTTTAACATTAGCGGTGAAAATGACCTTTTCTACCGCAACAAGTATTATTTGGTCATTGGCTTCCTTATAAAGCCGAAATTATTTTAAAAGGAAAATAATTTAAATATAATCTTATATGTATTTTGGTTTTGAATATGTTCTTGATAATTTATTTTTTATGTCAAAATATTTAAGTGATATATTATGATTATAATGTGGAAATATTATCTTTACTCTATGTATATTTTATGTGTTCAAGGAATTGTTTAGTAATATGGGTGCTTCCATGATAAACTGAGGGCAGGTGGGCCTGAGACAGCTCTCCAATGCATTGGGTAACGTGACAGAGGTAAACGAGAATTTTTCCCCTAATAGATTTAGGGAATATACTGTGATGGGTATTCCAAATGTAACTCCCTACATAGCTTTGATAACTACAATGTAAGTATGATATGGATGCCACAAGATACCATTAGGATTTATGTTTTCTATGTGTTATACATAAATCTAATGATTTCATGACGTACGTTAAAGACCTTATGTTATGTATGTAATGATGAACTAATGTTTTCATTCTTTGTTTTATAAACATTACTGAGATTTTTATGATCATACCTTATTTTGAATGGTTTTTCACAGGACTTAAAAATGAGTAGGTTCAAGGATGGGGTCAACAAAAATTCATGTTGTCTAAAACATGGAACTAGACATGAATGTTTTTTTCAATAGTTTTTATTTTGTGAAAAAAATGGAAACTGAGTAGAAGTTTCTACTTTGTAATCTTTCTAGATGTAATAATTATGTCCTAATTCTCTAATATTCTAAACCTAAAATGATCCTTAATGTGAATTATTCATTAAATTCAATATTATGTAATGTTTTGAGGTCATGTCCTTATAGTTGGTATCAAACATCGATTTAGATAACATTAGAAGTTAGGGTGTTTTTAAATTAATATCCATAAATTATATTACGTTAATATTGAAATGATATATCATTTAATGATTACCATGTTGATCTGCCTAAGATATTTCTTGTGTTCAGAATGGTTTTCCGCAGAGGAAACAAGGCAACTATGTTGAAACAACATCAAGAGGAAGTCAACCTTCCAAATCAGAAACCTGAGATGGTTGTAATCCGAACTGAACTGTTTATTTCAGTGATGACACAGTTGACTCAAGAAATATATGGTGGTAGTATCCAAGCATGAGATCAGCCAGATCAACGGAAGAGGAACATGCTAGTAGTGGAGCATTTCATGAGGCAACATCCCCCATTATTTACAGGATCATTTGACCCTATGCTAGAAGAAGGGTCGATTAAAGCTCTAGAGAAACCTTTTGATGTCATGTGGTGTTCATAACACCAAAAGGTTAGTATTGTTGTTTACCATTTTGAAGTTTAAGTTGATCAGTGGTGGTCGATGGTGAAAAATATTAGGGATAGTGAGGAGGTTTATTCTCTTGATTGGGATAAATTCAAAGGTATGTTCCTTGATAAATATTTTCCTAATGTGTTTTTACATAGGATGGAAATCAATTCCTATAATTGAGGCAGGAGGATGACTCACTGGCTGCTTATGAAGAAAAATTTACCTGACTCACAAGGTATGCTCCGAATTTCATATGCGATCTTGATAATAAAATCAATCGTATTTACTCAAGATTAATGCCAAAGTATTGAAGGGATTTAACTTCTCATGAGTTCAAAAGTTATGAAAAACTTGTTCATTGTGTGTAGAAAGTCAAAATAGATTTTTACAATGACCAGGTGTTCTTTTAAAAACAACAGAGTAAGAGGCCGAGGTGGCAGACGAAAGAAAAAAAATCTTTAAAACAAGTCTGATGATCAGAAGCTAAAGCTTACAATTTGTGAAAATTGTGGTAAAAATCATGTTGGGGAATGTATTTTGAATTATAGTAAGTGCTACCTATGTGGTAAAATTGGACAGAAAGCTCGTAATTGGACTGAAAATATCAAGGTAATGGTGAGACAAAATATGATTTACAGTCAATAAAATGTTTCAAATGCAATGAAATGGGTCATTATGAAAATGAGTGTCCAATAAAGAACTCATCTGAGGGAAAGAAACCAGACTACAAGAATAAAGGGGTGGTGAAATCGTTTTCAACTTCATCAGTAGATGTTGGGCCATCGAATGAAATAATATCATGTATATTGTTTGTTTGTTCAGATTTTTCCACTGTATTGTTTGATTCAGGGTCTTCACATTCGTTAATTTCAGATAAATTTTCTATTACATTGGGAATTCTATCTCATGATATGAATATGGAAGTTATAGTAAAAACACCTGGAAGAATTGTTGGGGGAAATGGAAATTATAAGACACTATCTTTCCTTGTGTGCGGGAAGAATCTACATGCAAATCTTATTGTTTTTTTACTAGTAGAGTTTGATGTTATTTTGGGTATGGATTGGTTTTTTGTTTATCATGATAAGATTAACTGCAAAGATAAAGTGGTTTCTTTTTAGAAATATTTTCTGTTTGTGTACAAGAATTAACCCTTACTATTGATAACATATCAGGATGTTGAGAAACTAGTAAAATATTTAAATGAATGTTACCTTGAACATATTGTTGGAAATAAAAGAAGTGTTGAGATTAATGATGTGCCAGTTGTAAATTATTACCTTCATGTTTTTGTGATGTGTTTTTTGGTATTATACATGATTGGGAAGTTTAATTTACTATTTAATTACTTCCAAATGCTAAACCAATTTCAAAACCACCTTATCAAATGGCTAAAATTGAACATTTAGAATTAATGAAGCAATTGTATGAGTTATTAGATAAAGGTTTCATTCAACATAGAACATCACCATGTGGTGCTCCTGTGTTATTTGTTAAAAAAATATGGTTCAATGAGATTTTACATTGATTATAGAGCATAAAATAACATCAATGTTATGAATAAGTGTCCATTGCCTCATATCGATGATTTGTTTGATCAGCTCGAGGGAGCTCAGTATTTTTAGAAGATTGATCTGAGGTCTGGGTACCATCAGTTGAAAGTAAGAAGACAATATGAAGACCACGTTTCCTACTAGATATGGCCATTATGAATTTGTAGGTATGCCTTTTGGGTTAACCAATGCACCTTCTGTATTCATGGATCTAATTAATAGAATTTTTTGTGATTTCTTAGATATGTTTGTGGATTTTTTCATTTATGATATTTTGTTATTTTCTAACAGTAAAGTGGATCATGAAAGTCATTTAAGGGTTGTCATGAAAACCTTAAATGAAAAGAATCTTTATGGGAAATTCAGCAAGTGTGAGTTTTGGTTACAACAAATTTAATTTCGGAGACACATCTTTTCAAAAAATGGCATAACTTTTGATCATAAAAAAACAAAATTTGTTGAGGAATGGACAAGATGCACAAATATAAACAAGATTCGTAGTTTTCTTGGTTTGGAAGGGTATTATCGAAGGATTTGTAATTTTTTTCATGGTTATCTAGTCCAATGAATAAGTTAACTCAAAAATTTGTTATGTTAATGTAGACAAAAGAATTTGATGATTGTTTTCAAGAATTGAAAAGAAGATTGGTGAATGCTACAATTTTGGAAGTGCCTTCCAGAAATGCTTAGTTTGTTATCTATAGTGATGCTTTGTTTAAAGGACATGGTTGTATACTTATGAATAATGATAAGATAATTTCATATTCTTCACATCAGTTGAAGCATCATGAGTTAAATTACCCTACACATGATTTGGAATTAGATGATGTTGTTTTTGCTTTAAAAATTTGGATTCATCATTTGTATGGATTGAAATGTGAAATATATATTGAACACAAAAGATTTAAGTATATATTAACACAAAAAGAATTGAACATGAGACAAAGGTGATGGATGTAATTAATTATGTATTATGATTACACGATACATTACCGTCACAGAAAGGAAAAAAAAGTGGCTGAGGCATTGACTCAGAAAGGTACATCTTAATTAAGCATGCTATGTTTTGAATGAGATCTTTTAGTTTTTGATTTGATTAAATTTGGAATAGAAGTTGTTGGTGCGTGAAATTATTCTGTTTTGTTTTAATTGTAAGTGCAATCATCTATGTCCGATAGAATTAAGTGAGTGGAGAAAGAAGAGAGTGAGTTATAGAAAAAAGATATAGTTGGTTCAGAAGGGCATGCTGCCTGAAATTAACATTGATAATGTTTGTGTTTTGAGGTTTGGTCAAAGATTATGTGTGCCTTGTGATTTATAGTTGAAGAATGAGTTGTTATGTGAAGCTCATAGTTCCCTGTTTTCTGTTCTTCCTCGCAGTACTAAGCTGTACAAAGATCTTCGGGAGTATTACTGGTGGGATATAATGAAAAGGGATATTAATGATTTTACTATGAAGTTTCTGACTTGTCAGTAGGTTAAAGAAGAGCGGAAATTATCGTAAGGGATGCTTCAGTATTTACTGGTTCCAGTGTAGAAATGGGAAAATATATCCATGGACATTGTTGTGGGATTACCAAAGACATATTGAGATAACAATGAAATCTGGGTTATTTTTGATTGATTGACTAAATGTCATCATTTCCTTCCTATTTTAGATAATTTGTCTTTAGATCAAATTTCTCTGTTGTTTGTTAAACAGATAGTCATGTTGCATGGTTTTCCACTCTACATTGTATCTGATCATGATCCCATGATTACTTCTAACTTTTGGAAAGGCCTTCAGAAGTCGTTGTGTACTGAATAAAATTTTAGTACAGCTTTTCATCCTCAATCGGATGGGCAGTCAAAACAAACCATTTAGACCTTGGAGGATATACAATGATCATGTTCACTAGATTACCAGGGAATTTGGGACCATAATCTTTTTTTGTTTAATTTTCATATAATAAAATTATTCATTCTAGTATACATATGGATCCATTTGAGGTATTGTATGGAAATTATTGTCGAACTCATGCATTTTCGGATGAAGTAGTTGAAAGAATACAGATGGGACCAGAATCGGAAGAATATATTGCAGAAAAACATCAATTGATTCAGACCAACATGAGCACAACTCAGAGCAGGCAGAAGAGTTATGTAGATAACCAGAGGAAGGATCTATCTTTCGAGGTAGGTGATCATGTCTTTCTCAAAGTTTCAACAAGGAAAATTGTGATGTGTTTTGGTAAGAAGGGAAAGGTGAGTCCAAGGTTCATTGGAACTCATGAAATCATAGAGAATTTTGGAACTGTTGCATACAAATTGGATTTATCCCATGTTTATCTTAGGTACACAATGTTTTTCATATCTCAAATTTGAGAAAGTATATGCCATATCCATCTCAAAGTTTTCATCCCAGAGGTAGTTCAATTGGAAGAAAATATCCCCTATGAGGAACAATCGGTCCAGATTCTTAAACGTAGAGAGAATGTGTTTCAGAATAAGGTAATTTTTGAGGTAAAGGTTTTATTGAAGAATCCATATGGTTGAGGAGGCAACGTGGGAATCTGAAAATGTTATGAGGGATAAATACAACCACTTATTTGATAAGTGAATAAAAATTGTGAAGAAACCATTCCAAAAGGGGGGGATGGATGTAACATCCCAAGTAAATAAAGAATAATAAATTTTAATGTTTAATAATATTTGTGAATTGAATATTAATTTTACTTTTAAGGGGATGCTATGTTCGATAGCATACCCAATACACAACAGAAGGTTTCTTTGAAATCATACGTTGCACACTAATTATATAATATTATTATTTTAAATGGAAGTTAACACTTAGACATTTTATCATCAGGAATGAATAGAACTAACTAAAATATTATTAGAAATGTTTCTAAAATGTTTTTACATTTATCTAATATAATATAATGGCATAAAATGTGAATGAATTTAAGCAAAAATACACTAAAATTCATTAAAATGTCGATTTACCGCCTTTTGATGGAGAACCCTCATTAAATATATTTTTGGCCATTTTTAGATTTTCTATTTGAAGAATTAAAAATCTACTTTAGATTCAGGACATCAAAATTTACTTTAGGTAAATTTTAGATATTTTTATGATAAAGTTCATTTTTTAATGAATAGTAAAAAATACTGTATTTTAATTCAAATGTTACTTTTAATCTAATTTATTTATATGGTTAGATTATATTTTAATCTGGATATAAAGTGTAATTAGAATATATTTTTTCCAGTTATTCTAAATTTGGACATTGAAATTAATTTCACTTTAAAATTGGACATAAACTAGTGTCAATCTTTTGATAGTTAATATTTCATAAAAATAAGCTTTTTGTTTTTATAGAGGGAATTATTTTTACATTAATTTATGCCACTTTTGTGTTTTAAATTTAGAATAAATGATTTCATATTTGGAATCAATAGGTCCATATTGTGTATATAGGTAAATTTTTTTTAGAAATTTTAAATATTTACTTCAGTAAATATTTTATTTACCAAGATTAGAGGGTAAATATATTAAATAAGGGTAAAATATAATATTATCATAATATTAAATTATCCTAACATGTGTCCTAATCCTACTGGATGATACATAGGAGACCATGGGCATCCTTGGGTTGAGTTTGGAACCCCATGGAGGCACATCGGACTAAGAATGACACTTTATATTAATTAATTTAAAGTAAAGACAAAAATGACATAAACAAATATCTTTTCATAAATCAATTATTTACATGGGGGTATAAAGGATATAATTTAGACTATAGATATAAATTGGAAATAATAAAATATATCATACATCATGATATTTTTTTAATAATTTTTTGACCTCAAATAAATTATATTATTTATGACATAATAATGATGCAATATTTACTCATTAATAAATGATTTAAATAAATAAGATTATAAATATTATAACAATATCCAAATCCATTCCAATTCATATTAGATGGTTTTATTTAGACCATGAGTCATCTTATCAACTACGTTAATGATTACATGACCTCTTGAAACTGAAGAAGATTTTATAACAAAATAATTGTTTCAAACATTCCTAAAGTGCCCCTCATATCCCTTATAGAAAGCCCCCACTTTTTACCCATTTCTCGAACTTCTCAAGCTCTTGGCTCATACAAACTATTCTCCAATAATCTCCCAAATCCATATCTTCATCCTAGAAGAATTACCATAGGAATAAGGCACTTCAAGAAACCCTTTTGGTTCAAACCAAAGGCAGTTACTTGATTTAAAGGTAACGTCTTCTCTTAAGTTCTTTTGTATTATTTTACTTCTCTAACAACCTAAACTCTTTTTATTCCTTTATTTTATAACAAAATCAGTATTCTAAATATACTAGGATGTTTTTATGAGAAGGATTAGATGTAAACATACACACACCTCCATATAATGGGTGAAGAACATATTTTTTCTGTGAGTGGAAAAAAAAACACCTCACAAAGCTGTGATTGATCAATTATCTCCTACTGCCTCTCATGGTGGCCATTAAGATGGAACTATATTTATATATGATATATATTATATTTATATTTCATTTTTTTCTTCTGTATTTTTAATTTATATCATACCTTTATGGTTTCCATAGTGGGGAAACATGATAATTTCATTTGAGGAAGTGCGGACTACCTCCCCCTCAAATTGATATGACTCGATAATGCCATATGCACGAAATATAAATGGTAGAGTTAATTATATTTTTTATGATATTATACTATAATTACAATATTCCTTGGTATCCTTATTTTTTAATTCAATAGATGTACGAAATAGATATGAAAGTAGCATTCATTCATATGTACGACTTACCGTCTCTATGAATAGTGAATTTAATTTCTTATCTCCAAATGTTATGTACTTTTATAAATACATACATATACTAGATATATATGATTTATATGATATCTAAATCATGAATATCATTCTGGAGATAATGGATTGTTGACGACATTGACAACTTGTAATTATAAGGTGTTCATTTTTTAACTCTGGTGCGCCAAATATCGACGAAACAACCGTTAATAACTTAAATGATTAAATAATGTTTATAACATGGTAATTACTGATATAAAAGGAATAATAACCATGAAAATTGTTCTTATAAAAGTAGATATTAACTTTAGTTTATTATTCATGAGATTAAAGAACGATCAGAACAAGTCGGACACGAGGTAAGGAACTTCGTCTCAATCCCCTTTCATTGAAGCATATTTGGTTTTATTCTCAACATTCTTTTATATAGAGAATAAATACCTTTGAATTTTAATTTCATTAAAAGGGAATATTCTACTACAAGGAATTTTACTAAAAGAAAAAAAAATAATGTTTCTTTTTAACTTAAGCGGTGACAACGACCTTTTCCACCGCCGCGAGTATTATTTGATCTTTGGCTTCCTTAACAATAGTAAATGTTTTTAAAAGGAAAATTAATACCATATAATATTTTATATAATTTGGTAATGAATATGGTTTTGATATTGGATTTTTTATGTTAATATATTTAAATGATATATTATGATTAGAATTTGGAAATTTTATCTTTCCTTTATGTTTATTTTATGTTTTCTTGGGCATTGTTTACATATACAGGTGGTTCCGTGACAAACTGAGGGCGGGTGAGCCCGAGATAGCTCTCCAATGCATTGGGTAATGTGATGGAGGTAAACATGAATTTTTCTCCTAATATATTTAGGGAATATATTGTGATGTTTATTCTAAATGTTACTCCATCAGCAGCTGTGATAACTACCATGTAAGTATGATATAGATGCCACAAGATACCTTTATGATTTATGTTTTCTATGTGTTATACATAAATCTTATGATTTCTTGAGGTATGTTAAAGATCTTATGTTTTGTAAGTAATGATGAACTAATGTTTTAATTATTTGTTTTATAACCCTAATTGAGCGTTTTATACTCATCCCATGTTTTTAAATGTTTTTATGCTCAATGTGAATTATTCATTTCATTCAATATTATGTAATTTTTTAAGGCTCTGTCCTTATAAGAATTAAATTCTATTAGTGTATTTAAAAAATATATAATGATATAAATAAACATTTTCATATCATATATGATGATGTATCATTATATTAAACATTAATGATGTTTGTTTAGATCTTCTTTTTTTGTTCCTCGATAATCATGAACTTTTTTTGTAATATAATTTAATTTCATTAAAATAATATCATTCCAAAACATGAGATGCATTTCAAAATACACCCCTTATTCTGTTTAAACTATTTAAAGTGTTTTGTGATCAGATATTAAGGATGTAATGGATATTACATAAACATCATCCAAGATTTTGGTAAATTGGAACGTCATGGACAATGTTTTTATTTTTAGAACAAGAGGGAGATAAGAGGAATAAAGATGATGACTATTTTACATGAACATGACAAAATACATAATCTATAATATTATTGATATTTCATACCTTCTAGATAAGTGTAGGGGAACATATTATAAGGAAATAAATGAATTGGAAAGAAAACACATGAAAAAGAAGAGGATTCTTACCTCTTGATCTCTTCCCCTTAAGATCCTCATTAAAGCCTTTGGTTTTGGCATTTTTATGGACCCCACAGATCTAGGACGTGTAGAAGAGGCTTGGGGAGGGGATTTTGTAGGACATAGAAAATTCTAAAGTCTTTAGAGGTGTTAGAGGAAGATGGGAATGTGCATTGTTTTTATAGTATAGGGGAGGAGGGATTTTACATTATTTTAATCATTATAATAAGATTTTCTCAAGAAAATGAATAGTATTTCTTCATGTGACCCTAAATATAAATAATTACATTTGATTTTGAACCATGTTTCATTACACAATCCATGAATATCCTATGATGTAGTAAAACAAGTATTTAGAATTTATCATAATATATCAAATTGTATTATTCATCAAAAATTCAATAATTTCAAAAACAATCCCAAAATTTCACCCTAACCATTTATCAATGTGTAGAATTCCATAATGTACTCCATTTAAAAAAAATAATTTTCTTAATATTTTTATTTTTATTTTTAAATAAAATAATAATTTATTAAAAAATAATAATTTTAAATCTAGAACTCATTTTTTAACACATTAAAAAATTAACCAAGATGTCATTATCTTAAATCCCTAATAAGTTAAACTAATAATACAATTTACTATTCATTAGTTTCATATTAAGATTCATATTAACATTCATAAGGGTATGTTTTTATTCACCAGATATCAATTTGGTTCCATTAGACTCAAAATAACTTACTAATCACAACAATAGATGACCGTTTTTTATTCAAATCATAATAGTGGAAGAAATATGTTTAAAGGGTAGTTATAAATATCTATATAAAAAAAGATTCATTCATTTAAATTTATTTTCAATTACATGGGGTGTTACATATGATGATGCAACACATATTTTTATTTTGAACACATGGTTCATTTTTGAGTTAGGATGATGTTTCATTATTATTACTCATGTCATTTCAATTTTTAATGTTTTATTCCATGAATTGGGTTAATGATCCATGATTGGTTCGGTATGAAATTTTTTTGAAATGTTCATGATCACATACCCATATTCTTATATTAGTCATACATAAGATAATAAATTGATATCCTTCATGATTACTCTAACTGGGAATCTATGATTAACATTTTTTTAGGTTTCCTTTCCATAGAGTGTGAAGTATTGTTTTATATAGGTGTACTAAAAGGGATGATCTTTTTTGGATCGTTATAATATTTTATCATAAAATAATTTTATATTCCATTTTTCTAATGTAACTATAAAATTATGGTATTAAGGGATACGTTTGTGTATTGTAATCAATATTCATCTAAAAATATATAATATTCATGTATAAAAATACTGGGTCATTATAGGTAGTCCACATGTATGAATTGTGGGATATTTCATATTTAATTAAACATGAAAATGAAGTAATTTAGTTTATAATTTTAGAATCATAAAATTAATAATATAAAATAATAATTATATCTATACTATACATTTTATATCACAATTATATGGTGGTGATCGAAAAAACACACTGCATTGTAGAGGTGGTATTCCATGAAATGCATTAATAAATTTTTTTGAAAGTAGAAAAATAATAATAACAATTATTAACATATATTGATAACATAATTATATAACCAATAATGATTTAATTACATTTTATTTTACAAATTTTAATTTGTAAATAAATACATATAATAATTATGTTATATGAAAATTATTACACACAATGAGAACAATGTTATTTTCTTAGAAATTCCCTCGTATATTGATGTAAATTGATATTTTAATTTGATTAGTATCTGAAGAGAGTCAATGTATTTTTTAGTGTAATTAAAAATTATAGATTTTTTGGGAAAATATACTTTTTTGGAGTTTCTAGAAGGGCTGTGGGTAGGACCCCATCAAATTTATAAAAATGAAATTTTTATAACTATTTAAACTCAACATAAAGGAATAACAATATAAACATTAAATTTCTTTCCAAATTTGAGAAAAAATTTAGTTTTCAATAGATATTTTTAATAAAAATAGCATCCACAATATTATAAACGTATTTTATCATGTTTCAATCCCATTTACACTTTGATTATTACATTTTCTATTTTAGCTTTTAATTCACTATCTAGTTTGTATCTAAGGTAATATAATCATTGTTCCAAAATATAAATAGGTAATTATAAGATAATTGTGACTCAAAAAATAATATTTTTACATCAATTTCAATTGATAAAATTTATAAAGGCGATAAAAATTAATTTTAAATGAAAAATTTATATATTTTTTGAAGATATTACTTTTGTATTCAAATATAAAACATGGGTGCGTAAATTAAAATAAACTTTTTATAAATTATAAACATAAATATAAAATAATTTTTTTGTTTTATAATTTTTTTTATAAATTCTCTACTTAATCATTATATAGATATAATTTAATAAAATATACGTTTTTTGAAAAATGATATCTTTCACTCTTCACCAAAAAATCATTCTATTTAGATAAATATGAAAAATTCATATAAATAAGATATTAATATTTTTTTTCTAAAATGGATTTAAATTTTTTTCAAATTAATTTGTTTATAGATTAAAAAAATATATTTAAATAATACCTTAAAATATATAGGAAAAATTTTAATATTTAAATGTGGAATTTTTTATATCCATACTATAAATTATTCCTAATTCACATAAATTAGTAATAAAATTACTAGTAATAGTTTTTTAATAAATTTTTTTAACTAATTATTATCTTACAATTAAATTCATTATTTCTCAAAATAAAACATAAATTTTATAAATATGTATTTTTAGGTTAAAAATAATTTTCTTTGTTTTTTATCCACACTAATAACTTCCATTAATATTTAAAGCTGTGATTATTTTATTTCAATAAATAAAAGATAAAGAAATTACTATTATTCATTCATGAAATTTTTTTACTTGGATTTAATCATCATACATAAAAATTTATATGTTTTCTAATTATATATTTGATTCATTTATATTAATTATTTGGTTTCTTTAAAGCTATTTAATACCTTTACAAGTTTTATGGTAATTAAGTATTGAGGTTTCTTAGTGCTATATTGTACCCCAATAAAATAAAGCATATCCTCACTATTTTAATTATTACTCTATTTGGGTACATCAAGTAACATATATCTTTTCATGCATCTTTAACCATTTATACAACCATGTGCACATTTATGTGTAAACGTTAATCTTATGTCTTTAAAAATTTACCATTCTTAATCCCTCTTGAATATCCATGTTAATAAGCCATAGTGATGTTATATACATCTCCCAAAACATTACTTATGTATTTTATCTCCAATTATATTAACCAATTTTTCATATGAACACACACTAGTATATATAACATAATTCCAAAATTTAGATAAACAATACCAAAGAATTATATTCAATCCCAATTATATTTATACTGCATATCATAAACTTTAAAAATATAAAATATATTTATTATATTTAAATCAGAGATATAACAAACTTAACATTTATCTGTTCCTGAAACTTCTGTTATTTTCTAGATATGTCCAAAAATATAACCTTTCTATAATGAAGTCTCTCATGGTTATCAGAAAAATTTAATATATTATTTCAAACCATTAATTATTACGTATTTATGAATAATATTTAAATGTTCTAAATAATTCTTAAGTTCATTTACAATTTACTAAAATTTAATTGATAATTATCACTATACTAGGTAAAATAGATAAATATATCAAAAATATTACTTCAATTTAGTTATATATAATTACCTAGATTTTTATACATAAAATTACCCTAAATATTTAGTTAAATTCAATGTTATATACTATAGATATAGAAAACACATACACTTATTTGGTTTTATTATATCCTACCATATTTAGATTACCATTACA
Organism: Viscum album; assembly: GCA_963277665.1. Taxonomy (NCBI): domain Eukaryota; kingdom Viridiplantae; phylum Streptophyta; class Magnoliopsida; order Santalales; family Viscaceae; genus Viscum; species Viscum album. The sequence goes on from OY728148.1 coordinate 1,281,882,981, forward strand.
TATCATTACCCTTGATATTATAGTTATTGAAAATTGATCGTATGATTAGTATAAATAAAGGGTTTTAATAATTCAATTGCCATAGAAAAAGTAAGTGAGATCATCAACTAGTAGGATCAGACAATTAGAAGCCCATCTTTTAGAGCATATAGGGAAGAAAGATTCAATTTTAATTTCCCTTGACCAAGGATGATCTAAGATCCAACAACTTAAGCATGAGTGATACCATTTACTATACAACTTCATGCTCATCAAGATCATATCCCAAGACATGTACATTGAACCACCCCATGATTGTCTCAATGTCACTCACCTTACTATTAGGGTTTTTACTGGTGTATTTAACTGATATAAATTAGCAACCTAACAATATGAACATGTATATATTATATAATAATGAACATATTTTCATTTTATTATAATTACTTTATAAATTATTTTTTTTGATAAAACAAAAAAAATTGTATTTTTGAGTAATATTTAAATGAAAATTAAGGAATTTATTAATTATTTTAATTATTAAATAACAAATTATTATTTAGTAATGTTTATAAATTTTAACTATTTAAATAATTCTTTTTTATGTCAAATGTATATTTTTAAGGATTGAAAAATACTTATTGTCAAAGCTAAAGCATTTTTTAATTAATGTAGATTCTATTTTGAACAATAAAATTCATATATTAAGAGATTAATATGGTTAAAAGAAATTTTATTTTGGGAATCATAAATTTGAAATTATCTAATAGTTAATTTTTCATAATTTTCTAAGACCATCAACATTGCAGGAAAAAATTAAATATGGTTTAAATATCCAGTTTCTATTACGACATCACAATGACCCAAAAGGATGTAATAAGTATTATAATTGGTATAAATGATAAAATATATTTTTTACCTTTAATATCATTTAATTATAAGTTTATTTTCTAAATTTTATAATGACATTATGAATCCTCTGAAGCCTTTAATATTTATTAATATTTCAAAATAATTTATTTATAAAAATGACTCACTTCCACAATATCAAGGGTATTATTTTAATACGTTCATCCCATAGACAAATAAAATAATTTAAAACCCCCCAATATAGAAGAATAAATAGGAATAAACCATTATAAATTTTGGGATTTTGGTTATTTTGTTATATAGTGTCCAAAACCAATGTTTGAGAAATGATAAAAACATTTCCCATCCTTTTCCTATATAAAGCACCGAAATATCCCATTTACGCTGAATAAAACATTAAGCACCTCATTTATCTACCCAACACTCTATAGACTCCTCCCAAGCTTTCCCGAGATCTAATAAAGCTCCTCCCAATCATTCTGAATCACCCTCTCATGGTAAGCGTTCTCCCTTTCCTTTTTTATTTAGGCACCCCTTATATGATATACCAATTAATTTCCATTGTTTCATGTTCGGGGCTGTTTTAAAACATCCCTATTACATCCATTTTTATATTAATGTGATGAGATACCCATTTTATTCATGTTATTCCTTCCCATAATAATTTATGTACAACCATTACCATGCCAATAAAATGTAAGGGATCAACTCCTTCTACTCAATATTCTTGTTTCTACAATTTATTTTTTATTTTACCTTCAATTCCAAATAATGGGATAGTATCTTCCATATCTCCCATACTATCCATTTTATTTATAAATAATTATATACCCATTTCAACTTAGTTGTTCCCATAAATAAACTATTATATTCCCCCATTAGGCTACAGAAAGTTCGCCGTGATTTTCTATGCCAAAAAAATTGTGTAGTGAACACCCATTAACATTACATATCAAGGGTGTTCACCATCATGAACATATACATTATTTATTGGTGAAATAAATTTAATTATTCCACACTCCATGATCATTAAATAACATTTTATGAAAAATTATTCATTGTTTTGTGATCTATGTGGCACACTTAATCATGAAAATGTAATAAGAGTGATGGGTGCACCCAAAACCATTTAGCAGTCCAACTCATTGGATTATGGTTTAGACTCATGGGACTTCATAAAAAGGTATTAGGGAGTGAAACTAAACCATAATTATACTTTTTCCATCATTATTTCATATAATTTACCCTTGGAATCTATTTATGATTAAGTGTTCTAGGTTGTTCCTATATTTCCGATGTATTTTTGTTATCATTTTATATAATGATTCATTATTCTTATTTATGATAATAACTCATTTTATGCTCCATTGATATAACCATTTTCTAACATGTGTTACTTTCATCATGATATTCAATTTTTATTCCCTTACTTTGTTTTATGTCTCACCTCTTTCATATATATGTCAGTGGATTATCCCACACAATTTTAATTACTAAGGAATATTATGATCATGAGAAGGATGTTTTAAATAATATAAATGTACTATTTGTTTTATCCTATTATTTAATTTTCTTAATTCCAAGTGGATCTTGAATTATCAATCATTTATACTGTATTATGTGTAATATTAAGTAATAAATCATTAATTAATGCATAATAATGATCCGGGATCTCATAGATAGTATCCAAGGTAAATATTTTTTATTTTTGAGATTATGATTAGAAAAATCAAGAGAAATGCATATGGAAAAAAATATAATAAAATTCCTTAACATTATTTAATGAATATATTATGTTATTTTATGAATAAAATATTTCTCTATATGGATACTAAAAGTGTATTTGGCTCTGAAACATATATACATTGGGGGAAAACCTGAAAAAACTGCACTGAGGAAGACTCGATCGAGAATTGGTGCATGAAAATTGCCCTTTTTGCGCACATGGTTTGACACTCAGGGGGGATATTACTTTTTAATTTAAAAGGCTCATTATAGAAAATTATTCAGGAAAAAATTACCTTTTGATTCTATGTTAGTAAATAGATCTTGGATAATATAGATTGGATCCTAGATATTGTCATCTTAAGTAATTAAATTTCATTTATAAGTTATCCATTTAAGGGTATTTTATTCCCTTTTATGTGTTTAATAGTTTTAAAATTATAATCACAAATTTTACAATTATTCAATAAAGTGGAAAGAAATTTGATGAATCTAGTAGACAAAAAATATTAAGAGAAGTTTTATGGATTCCCAAAACAAAAATCTTATCATTTCCGGAGCTCAAGATGGACATATTGTTATTATTCCAAACCCACTATCAAAAATTATAATTAAAAACTGGAAATATGGTTAATTTATTATTTCCACGAATATTACTATTGAATAACTTGTAAGTTTATATAATTATGGTGATCGGGGAATGAAGTCAGAATTTATTTTGTGCAAAAAGTGTTGAAAGAGGCACCTTGGGAAATTCCAACAAGAACATAGAATATGTTTCAAGTGTGTAAATATAGGGTATAACGTATTAAATTTTCATGGGAAATGGATAATGTTATGGATGTAAATAATATTCTATATAAGGTTCCATATGCAATAATATATCGTAAATGTGGAGAATTCAACCATTATTCAAGAACATGTTCTATATCGATGATTAAAAATCACGATGAGCATAAAAAATATCCATGATCGAGGTTAAAAGGAAAGGAATATCTTAAGATGGATACTGAATATTGAAGTACAATTACCTCTACTCTATGTTATTTTATGTCATATTGTATTTCCATTCATTTAATACTATTATTTATTATATTTTTTTAAGATTATTATTTCACAACCTAAAATTATGATATATCATCACGGAAAACATCTATGATTATTTTATCTCATGTTTATGTTTTTGGGAATGTTATTCTTGAAAATATTATAAATATAACAATATTGTAATTATATATTATTCAAGTCATTGAATGGTTTCCCTTTTATAAAGACAACATAAATCATTGGGGCAAGGAAAACACCCTCTGTACCATGAATCACCACCAAATTATGTACAATTTCATGGATAAGGATGAATCATCTTTAGAACCATCATCTCAATAATGGATATTATTTCCCTACGTACAAGAGTATCCTTGAATAAATTCCTATTTCTTGGGAATAAACTAACGTGTTTCCAATAATGATTTCCTAGTATCCCACCTAAATGAGTCATTAAGATCAAATTTGAACATGTACATGGACTATGTAACATCACTAGGGAATGTTTTCACAATCAAAGGGATATATGTTGACCCTTAAAAGATATAAGTAATTGGTGGATTTCTATTTCCAACAATTGAGACTGAAATCCATAGTTTACATGGGTTATATGGGTATTATGTTTTATTTTTGATAAATTTATAATTATTTTCAAACTCTCTAGCCCATATAAATTTGAGGGGAGTCATGTTTTTTTGGAATAATGAATATGAAAAGAGATCCATTGATTTAAAAAGAGTCTTATCAATGCACCTATACTTGCACTACCCACTATGGTAGAAATATTTTTGGTATTCATTGATTCGCAAGAAAATGTATTTGATTTCCTTTTAAGAAAGAATTAAAATGTGATATCATATAATTCAAGTAAATTTAGGATTCATTAATAGAACTACCCAACACATGATATATAGTTGGATTCAGTGTTAATTTGATTTAAAATATGGTGGTATTATATATTTGGGGAGAAGTTAGAAATATATATGGATCTCAAACGCATCAAGTATATATTAACAATAAAATAGAATACCACGTGTAAATGAATATGGTTTGAGGTGATCAAGGACTATAATGTCTCAATGCATTACCATACTAGGAATAAAAGTAATGTGGAAGAAACATTAAGTAGGATGTATCCATAAATTTTTTCATTGATGAGTATTTAGAAGGATCCAATCTTTATATATTTTGAAAGGATGGACATTATAATCATAAAGTAAGTAAACTCCTTCATCCTCTCACAACTGATTTCTCAAAAATCCCTTCTATACTAGATAAAGGATGTTCAATACTATTTTGTGGGAGCTTAGAATAATTTGGATGATATAGGAAAATGGAAATTATCATAGTTCAATGTTAATAAATAAGTATTTGGGGTATTTGGTTCATGACTATGTGTACTTTCAAATACTGAATTAAGAAGGATTTGATGGATGATGCACATATCTTGACCTTCCTTATCCATTTAGGAAAAACAATGACGTTTTAAGGTCTCTGAGTACATTGTTTTTTAAGAAAATATATAAAATAATATTGTGTAATATACAGTAATATGTCTTATATTTCATCATGCTATGTTGGAATTTAAAATATCCAAGGGGATCATGTGACCATTAATCATACCCATACTGAATTTCAAAAAAATAACCTTCGTATATTTCACCGGTATTTCAATTACATCAAATATAAATAATTATATATGGATAATTTTGGATCATATTATAAAGACTCTGTAATTTAATGTAATTATAGTTAACTTTACACTCGATCAAGTTGAAATAATATTCATTAGAGAAGATGTGAGGATACATAGAACACTAATATCAATTATATATGATAGAGATAAAAAATTTACCACCATGTTTTAAAAGATTCTTCACTAGGATCTAAATAAAGAGCTTAACCATAACATTGTTTATCACTATCAAACTGATGGATAAACTGAAAAAACTATCCAAATGCTGAACGACTTGTTAGGATCATTCTTAAATTACATAAAAGAAGGATATGATCAAAATATTACATTGGTCGTGTTAATGTATAATAACATTTTCCACACAAGAATCCAAATGAATCCAAAAAAAAAGACCATTATGTGAAGAGATATAGAAAAACTACATACAGGGATGATGTGGGGAGATGTAAACTACTAAGTCCTGAAATGGTTATAGAAATTGAGGAAACACTAATGACCATTCAACACCACATCAAGGCTACTAAAATTTGACAGAAGATCTATGTTGAAAAGCTTTGACGAGACGTAGATTTTTGTATTGGAGATATTACTTGCCATCACATGTATATATAAAAATAAATCATGTGAATTTATATGAGGGTAAATATTAGACCAAGTTTCATTGGTACCTTTGACATCATTGATCACTTTGGAGTGGTGGCCTATCAACTAGAACTCCTACCTAACTTATTTCAAGTTTATGATGAGTTTCACATATCACTCATTTGGAAGTACATACTGGACCGCTCACAAGTACTCAATTGAGATGTGGTAATTTTTTAGAGTGATATTTATTATTATTATCTTCTAAAAAAGATCATAGATAATATAGAAAAAGTTCCATAGAATAAGAAAATGAACCTATTCCAAGTTTTGTAAAGAAACCACAAGTTTCATGATGCAACATGGGAACCAATGATGGTGATGAAATAGAATTACCATAATCTATTTTAGTGTGGGAAATGAAAATTTCATTGGAGAAATTTATGATGGGGGAAGATTTTAATGACCCAATCTTTTATAAATAAAACTCATCTTGTTATTTAATAAAATATATTATTATATTTTCTGAATATAGAAAAAATATGAACATATTTTTTTTAAATCTATCCTATTTGATTTAATGGGACGTTTATAATAATTTCCATTGATAATATATCAATTTAACATTGATCATATTATTTTTATACATCTAGTTTTTAACAATTTCATTTTTCATGGATAAAGATGTGATGGAATCAACTAGTAGGATCCTTACATGTAAATCCCATTTATTAGAGATCTTTATGGGTATCTAATCTTTTAGATTTTGTTATGAAGAGGACCAATTTTAGATTCAACAACTTAAGAATATGAAAAACTAATGGTGGGAGAAGATCATCCTCATTGAGATCATGACCCAACTCATGTACACCAAACCGCCCCACAAAAGAATCACTATCTCCCACCACACCCTTAATATTTCTTTTGGTTTATTGAAGGGATATGAATCAACAACCTAATAATAAGAATATTAATACTAATAATAATAATTCATATATTTTAAATTAATATTCGTAACATTATAAATGTTTTTTTTATTTTGATACACTAAATAATATATTATATATTTGGGTAATATTAAAATAAAAATTAAGATATTTATGAATTAATGGATTTTTGAAATAAATTAAATTTTAATAAAATATTTTGTTAAAAAATATTATTTGAATATTAATAATCATATAATTTTTTATGTTATTGTTATTTTTTATAACTGTTCAAAAATATTTATTGTAAAAAACCCAAAATTTCACAATAAATGTAGTTTATATTTTATGAGTGAAAATTCATATATATAAATATTTATCTAGGGAATATTAATATTGTTTTTTGAATCATACTTTTTAAATTATCGAAAGCTGAATAATTAAAAAATTTCATGAGATAGTCCAATTTTCACGTAAAAATTAAATACATTAAAAATATTGAATGTGTATTATTATGTAATAATGTCCCAAAAATTATTAAATGAAAACTATTAAGGGTGTCCTTGAAAAAAATATACATTTTCATTTAAAAAAAAATGTAATTTTAATTTTATTTGATTATTTTTATATATCCTTTATGAATCCTCCAAAACCGTTTTTATATATTTAATGTTTTAAAATAATTTATTTAAAAACATGACTAAATTACCCATAAAAAGGGTATTATTTTAATAATTTATGTCCTTGGCCTAATAAAAAATAGAAAACCCATTTTTTTATAATTGAAGGGAAACCCCAAGGGAAGTGTTCTGGTTATTTTTATTTTATTTTATAGAGCCCAAAACCTATGTTTCAGAAATGATAAATAATTCCAAAGTCATTTACATTATACACCCACTCATGATCCATTTTCTATTAAATAGAAAAACTTATATAACTTCCTTTCTCTGACCTCTCTTCTATAGTGTCCTAATAAGGGGCATCCAAGCTCGAAATTAATCTCATCCCTAGAATTTCAAATCACCATCTCAATGTAAGTTTCATAACATTATACTTTTTATTAAAGAACATTTTTTATGTTATACCTATTAATTTCCATTAGTTCATGAATGGGTATAATTTATATCGACCTTATAAAATAATTTTTTATTTATATTTTATGAGAGCCCCATTTCAGTCCCATTAGTCCCTCTCATTATCCATTATGTACACCCACTACCTTTCCAACATTATGTAAGTGATCCTATCCATCTCCAATTTATTCAATTTTCTTCATTATACTTTTGTATTTTATCCAAAATTTCTTATAATGGGATATGTTCATTCAAATAAACCTTATCGTCTGTTTTATTTATAAATGAAACGAGACACATTTTACTCTCATCAATGAATTCTATGATCTTCTTTATTCCTTTGTTATACTACTGAAACGTCACCATGATTTTCCATTCCAAATAATTGTATTTTAGATACCCATACTCATTTCCTTTCATGGATTTTCATGTTTAATAATTTATAAAAACATTATTGGGGACATAAATTTATTTATTCCACACTTTTTTATCATGGAATATAGTTTTATAATAAATTTTTCCTTGTTTTATAATCTATGTAACACATACTAATAAGTATGAAATGAAAATGACGAGTGTGTATGGAATTATATAGTGATAAAATGTATTGTGTAATGTTTATGAATCATGATGCGTCATGCGAGGGATTGGATAGTGTCACGACCCGCCTCCACAGTCCAAGAACCTTGTCTTCTTACCCCATGGGTCTCCTGTAATACCTTGGTTTCCTTCCCAGGGCAACATATGAAATTACTCACTAGGGTCACTTAACGGACTAATGACTATCCCAACAGGCCAACACATGTCCTTTCTAGTGTGTTTTTTCCTCACTCACAAACACCCTGGGAAAATCCCCATAAGGTCACCCATCCTAATCACTACTCCTGCCCAAACATGCTTAGTAGTGGAGTTCTAATCAGATAGGCACCTGAAAAGGAAGGTGCACCTTTTTGACATGGGTAGTACCATTTTTCCTTTTATGTCTCACTTTTCCAGGGGTGTTACATTATCCACCCCTTTAATGCACAACACCATCATTGTGGACCCCGAGCCAAAAACCCAGGCAGTGCCTAAGCACATCCAGCTGGGTATTGGCTCTGATACCATTTGTCACGACCCGCCTCTCAGGGCCATGAACCTTGTCATTTGACCCCATGGGTCTCCTGTAACACCTTGGATGCCTCCCTAGCACCCCATAGGCTATTAATCACTAGGGACGCTTATCAAACTAATGAATATCCCCATAGGCCAACAAATGTCCTTTCCAGGGTTTTTTGTCGTCACTCACACACACCGAGGGAAACGTCGTAGAAATTCACCCATCCTAATCACTAATCCAGGCCAAGAACGTTTAATAGTGGACTTCTAATCAGACGAGCTCCTGAAAAGGAAGGTGCACCTTGTTAACATGTGTAGTAACATTTATCCTTTTAAATCTCACTTTTCTAGTGGTGTTAAATTTTTTCAAACCTGTCATCTTTAAAGAAATTATTTTATTAATTTTATGGGTATCAGGTAGTTCGGGTTGAAGCCTAACTTAAAAAATTTGAGTTCTTATTTAAAAACACATGTAATGGTACTGACCGCATCCAGCTCACCGCGGTCAAAGTAGTGTGGCCTCACCTGGGTCATCGCACGACATCTCCTGGTTCACCGTACGCTGTACCTGGTGTTTAAGGAAGATAAATGAAATGCAATGAATAATAAAAAGTAGATTAAACAACAACATGTGTGGTAAAATTTAAAAAATTATCTTAATGATGATACTAATAATATTATTTGAGGATATTATTTTTATTATTATTGATAGATTTGGCAATATAAATCTTATTATGTTGTTAATATTATCATTACCATTTTAATTATTATTATTACTATTATTAGTATTACTTGCATTAGGATATTAATATAATTACTAATATTATTAATCTCATTATTTTTATTAAGAACATAATTATTTTTTTAATATTTTCATTATTATTACTATCACAATAACTTATTGTTATCATCATTATTAATTATTCTCATTAAAATTTTTAACATTCTAATTAATGTTATCATTTTAAGGATATAACTTTTATTATGATATTGTTGTTATTGTTATTCTTATTATTATTATTATTTTCATTAACGTATTAGTTTAAGAATAATATTATTACTAATATTAATATTATTATTAGTTTTTATTTTATTTTATTTTTTTCTTTTTCTTTTTTTGGGGTTTCACCCTTATTTTAATTTTTCGGCGCCCTCCAACCCAGATATTCGACCCCCTTTTCCCTTTCTTATCTTTCACATGAAATGATACACCCCCCATTTTACCTCTTCCTCATGTCACCCCCAACCCCTCCCAACTACCCAACTTGTCACCCTGCGCTCCTATGTTCAGCGCTGCACACCTGTTCGTAGCTCGCGTCGCCGCACAGACACCACTGCTCCCCTTGTCCAGATCGAGGCGCAACCCCCATGATGTATAGCACACCCCACAACTCCCGAACGACCTCCCTCCCCTCGCCTTTTCTGAAGTTGCACCGCCTCCCCGACCCCCGACCGGGCCGGCTCACGCCGTCGCGCGACCTCCCTCGCTGGTCAGCACTACTCCAGCTCCCCCACCATCAAATCTTCCTCCTTTCTGGATGAACACCAGAGGCTGTCCTTAAGGTAAATCTATATTATCTTCTAGGATTTTACCACTGATATTTTGGTATTTTAGGGTTCTAATTTTGAATTTATGTTTCAAATGCTTGAATTAGGTTCATTTTGAATTCGTTTTTGTGTATTTGTTGTACATTTGGAGTCGCGCACTGAATTTTTGGGTTTTGACATCGAGGTAGGTGGTTCTAGTTATAATTATTCATTGATGAATTAATTTTCAGGTTAAATTAGTTCAGTGTATTATTTAATTTCTGTTCTTTGTGCGAATTTTTTTTTCTTATTGAGATCTCATATGCTTTGATTTATTAGTAATATGTTTATGTGATATGATTGTAATTTTATGTGTAATGTCATGTCGAGATAAATATTAGTGTTGTATAAACTGTTCACCTATCTTATTAAATCTTACAATGGATGCAGATTATATTTTAGTGTGGTGTTAGTGCACGTTGATTCTAAAAAGAGTGTTGCGTTGTTTTTGTGTGCAAATAAATTTACTCATTTTCTAAATTTGTTTATCAAAATCTTAAAGGTTTTATTAAATAGTTATTAAGGATGGAAAATTGTTTTAATTAAGATGTGTAATGATTCTTTCCGTGCATATAATAATAATAATTATTATTATTATCGTTATTATTATTATTATTATTATTATTATTATTATTATTATTTTAATAGAATTTTTGGATGGGTGAAATTAGTGATTGAGTGTAGCATCTGTATGCATTCTATCTTTTATGAGCATTTGGGTGTATTTTTGGTGCTTAAAGATGTGCGATGTATGTTGAAATTGTTTAATAAAATCATTAAATTGCTTGTTTGACATTGAATGTTCTTTCTTTGACCATGCATTGGTTTTAATTGGTTGTGTAAGAAATTCAGACTGAGTTTTGAAATATTTTAGTGTGCATATTATTTTAAATGGATTTTGTGTGTAAAAATGGTGGTTATGGCATGCATGATGTCTTGTTTGGTTTGAGTATGTTATTATGACATAAGACGTGAACTGTGAACTACTTGAGCACAAGAAGGATGTCCGGGTAGCTAAGAGGGTGGACTAGTCTAGTGTTCTAGTGTTCTGGAGGTGACTCGTCTCGGTTTCACTGGCAGGACATAGGATTTTAACACTAACTAAACATATGATTTCCTGATGTTCATGGCCTTCGAATCCATGTTTCACTGAGACACCAGATCTAGGGGACCAAACTAGCTAACACCCATGAGGTCTCTCCCATTTTGGAGGTCATTGGCCACTTTACGCTCAATAGTGTGACACATTCGTTACATTAAAAATTGAGTGTGTGTGTTTAATTTGAGTTGTTCCATTGGAAACTGTTTTCATTCATTTTGTTTTCTTTTAAACTTTTCAAGAATTTATTTCTTTTATTTAGTTAATATTGCAATTTTATTTGTAATTTAATAATTATGTGAGGAACCTTTTCTCAGTGTCATCCTACTAGGATTTTAGCTCACACCCTACATACACTTTTGGGTGTATATATACCCTATTTCTTTTGTATTCCAGGTTAAGGCATCAGGCATAGCGATGATGGTTCAAGTTGTATTGGATTTCCTGTGTAGGATGGTGGTGGTGGCTTGGGGATGTGACTCCTCATGTCGTACAATGGTTTGTGTTGGAGTTTTGGTTTTTCCTTGGCATAGTCTCTTTTGGGTTTTTAGTTCAACTTGATAACAATAAATCTGAACATGGTATAAGGGTCTGTTTGGTTGTATGTTTTTAGTTTCACTTTTTTTAGCTTGTTGTTTGTTTTATATTCATTTTTTAGGTAAATCGTTCCCATGTTTTATTTTTGATTCCCGGACACTTGTACCGGTCCAAGGGGATCGGGAATGCCCCTCGGGCCTTGTCGTGGACTGGGTTGAGAATCGGGTCGGATGACAACCCGACCAGGTTCATGATAAAATGGTATCAGAGTGGTTTTCTATCTTGGGTTGCGTTCTTTTGAGATATAGTAACGGTGGACTGGAATTAAGGATTGGTAAAACTCAACGTTCTAGCTACGAGCAAGGTGCCTGGCCAACACAGCTCGCGGCGGGACTCGAGTTACCAGAGTTAGTTGAGTTTTGTCTGAGTCTTTAGTCCTTCTGCTTAATCTTTTTTAGGAAAAAAATGAAAAAAAAGACAATGTTCAGTGGTCCTACTGAGCTCGCAGGGTCTGGCAAGCCATGTGGAGCTAGGGATACTGTCCCAGAATACCCTCTATGGTGGTGGCGTGATTGGCGTATGACCGCCAACCATAGTATCCTGTCACTCGCTGACACTTGTTTTCTGTTTCACCGTTCATTTTTTCTTTGTTTTGGAATGTGGAATTTTTTTTACGTAAAAATTATTTAGTCTTGGAAAATGTTTTTAAAAGAAGCACTTTAAAAAAGAAATTATTGATGAGATTTGAAAGGTGTGGGATGAATGTTTTGGTTTTGGAAAAAAATGTAATGGTTTGGTTTTGATCCTTACTATTCTCATGGGCAACCACATGCACAATTTTATATAGAAATAGAAATGGTCAATGGAACGAGCAGAAGAATTCCAGGATGGATATGAGGTGGGTGTTGGTGTGGCACAGGAACATGCATGTGAAAGTCCCATGAGACACCATTGGTATATGTCCAACCCACCAACATTTCTTATTTCCAAATTTTTTTGTTAAATTAAAATTTGTTGTGTTAATAACCAGTGATTGTGTGGTGTGTCCTTACATTTTGGAAATGTCAGATGTGAGGAGTTTTGAGCCGAGGATCCTTTCTGAATGATTTGTGTTTTGAGTTTGAATTCTTGTTTGTATCTTGGTATGCAAGTGTGTAGTTACTGAATTCTTTTCACAAGAGATTCAAGAAGCCCATGAAGTGGTTCCCCCTGCATTTCTAGAGTTTTCTTTTGATATTTCTTAACCATTGGACACATTTATTTGGGTCCATGGTTTTCTTTATAGACTAGTGTATTCCCCCCCATAAAGCATTTACATGCGATTGAAGTGTGGCCACTGGAAACTCATCGTTGGATGGACTTCTAGTTGATCATATGACTCTCTTCATGAATTCTATAATTGAACCCACCTCTCCTTTTTACAACTAGACAGATCATATTTCCGCGGGATGAAATATTTGAGGGCATTTTATAGGAGTTTTGATCTTTTTTAGTTGTGGGAGTTGTCGGGTACGAAGTTTGACATTGTTGTGTTTGAAGGTTCCCCTAGAAACGATGAATGGAATTCTAACGAGGATTGGTGAATGCAGTTCAAAATTACTTGTACTGACCGATTTATTGAAAGATTCCTACTGCTTCCATCGGCCATAAGGGTCATGTTTGGTTACGTCTATATCATGAGTTTTCTTTAAGAGCAAAGGTTAATTTTGTAGGATCCTTAGTGAATCCCTATTTTCATAGGAGTGTTTCCTCCTCTTATGGAGTTTCGTTTCTTTCTGTTCAAAGGGGAGTGTTTGTCATGTGTCATTCCCATATTTATGTTCCCTGGTTAAGGTGAAGAGGTGTTGTGTGTGCATTAGCTAAACCCCTGTTTTAGTGGAAGTGCTTCCAGAGAGTGGTTGTATGTCGAGGTCTGTACTCTCTAATGGTGTTGTCTTTGTTGCAGCATAGGTGCATGTGACACTAGAAGGAGAAGCTCTATTCAAGAATCTTCAATACCTAACTGTGAGGTAGGAGATTCTTCAAACATCAGTGCTCCAGCCATAGGCCTCGGAGTGAAGCCGGTGCGTGGTCGGGAACCTCGAGAGTGTATGGGACCCCGACATTATTTCTTTCATCGGCGTTGAATGTATTGGCAGTCTAAATTGTTTATATGGTTATTCAATTCCTAATGAACTTTCTAGCTGCATAATATTTTTCTGACTATGTGGAGGTGTGTTCGTCTCGTTTCCTTAAATTCATGGGGTTGGCGTCCCAGTGGATGTAATCAATTTTAGTGTTTCTTATGGGGTATGTAAGGTAAATTGGCCTCAGATTCTATTAGTACACATCCTAGGATGTAGTGATGATGGTTGGTCTTAGGTTGTGATTTTGATGCCCGGTAGTTGGGCTCGACCCTCCTATCCCCCTGTGGTGGGCTTTTTGGTCACTGTCGAAAAATAAATTTCAAGGTTTTGTATCTTCTGTCAGCTCTAATAAAGGGAAGACTCGTGATAGGTCTCGCTCAAATGTCTCTGGAATGAATCAAGGTTGGTCGTTTTTATACAAGTGGGGAGTCTTCTCGGGACTCCCCATGTTAGTTTTTCAGTCTCGCCTTTGTCGTAGGTAGGTTATTAATGGTGTAGAGCTCCTTTAGGTTTCCCTATGATGGCCTTTGGGTCCTGTTCCTAGAGGTGATTTGGTGGTAGGTAATAAGAGTGTTCCTTGGGAATGGTTGATCTTGTTTGTCTGTTTCATTCAAAAAACGTGGTTTTCATTCGATGGTGCTTGAGTTGCTTCGGTTTGTGAAGTTGGTTCTATTGAGTGTGACTGTCCCTATCCTTGATCAATCTACTAGAGTTTCTCTAACTTTTTAGGGCAGATGACACTTGGAGGGAAAATCCTTTTACGGGTTCCTTGAGTTTTTCATTTAAGTAGCCCTCTCTGAGCACGATGTGTTTTCCTATTCTCCCTTGTCGTTTGTGGGGATCCTCTATGAACCTTAATGGGGTATCAATTTCCCCTTTGAGTCTCACCCATATTTGTGTCTTTCTGGGGATGGAATGATTTATGGTGGGGAGAATTGTCACACCCGTAATCTTTAAATAAATTAATTTATTAATTTTCTAAGTATTGGGTAGTTCGTGTTGAAGCCCGATGTAAAATTTTTGATTTCTTATTTAAAAACATATGTAATGTTCCTGACGGCATCCAGATAACCTCGGTCGAAGCCACGCGACCTCGCTTAGGTCACCGCGTGACCTTGCCCGGTTCACTGCACGCCCTGCCTAGTGTTTAAGGCATATAAATGTAATGAAATGAATAATAAAAATTAGATAAAACAAAAAAAAATGTTGTGAAATTTAACGAATTAATTTAATGATTATAATAATAATATTATTTGAGGATATTATTATTGCTATTATTGATAGCATTGGGAATAAAAATCTTATTAATTTATTAATATTATCATTACAATTTTAATTATTTTTATTACTATTATTATTTTTACTTGTGTTAGGATATTAATATAATTACTAATATTATTAATCTCATTATTATTATTAAGAATATAATTAATTTTTTAATCTTGTTATTATTATTACTATCAACATAAATTATTTTTATCATAATTCTTAATTATTTTAATTAAAATTGGTAACATTCTAATTAATGTTATCATTTTAAGGATATAACATTTATTATGCTATTGTTTTTATTTTTATTCTAATTTCATTATTATTTTCTTTAAGGTTTTAGTGTAAGAATAATATTATTACTAATGTTAATATTATTTTCAGTTTTGTTTTTTTTATTATTTTTTTTCATTTTCATTTGTTTAGGGTTTCACCCTTATTTTACATTTTTGGCACCCTCATACCAATGTCGTCGGGCCCTTTCCACCCTTCTTATCATTCACATGAACCATCACACCCCCCCTGTTTAGCTTTTCCTAACATTGCCCGTAATCCCTCATGACTTCCTAGCATGTCGCCCTCCCCTCCCATGTCCAGCTCCTCACCCCTGTTCCCCGCTCACACCGGCACACAGACCCCCTCCGCCCCTTGTCTAGCTCGAGGAGAAAACCCCCTAGAACCCCCATGCGGGCAGGCGCACCCATCAACTCCCAAATGACCTCACTCTCATCACATTTTCTAGAATCACACTGCCTCCCCAACCCCCTACCAGACCGGCTCATGCCGTCGCACGACCTCCCTCGTAGGTCGGTGCTACACTGGCTCCCCCACCAGCATCTATTCATCAGTTCTAGCAGAAATCCAGAGGCTACCATCAAGGTAAATGTCTCATTAATCCAACGATTTTATCAGTGATATTTTGTTATTTTAGGGTTCTGATTTGGAATTTATGGTTCAAATGATTGAATTAGGTTCATTTTGAAATCATTGTGGTGCGTTTGGAGTGCATTTGGATTCACACACCTAATTTTCAGGGTTTTGACGTCGAGGTATGTGGTTCCTCTTATAATTATTCGTTGATGAATTAATTTGAATTTTAATTAGTTCAATGTATTATTTAATTACTTTGATTTGTGAGAAATTGTTTTTCTTATTGATATCTCATATGCTTTGATTTAGTAATAAAGTGTTTAGGCGATATGAGTGTGATTTTTTATGAAAACTGAAGTCAAGATGGTTATTAGTATTTTATAAATAGTTCACCGGCTTATTAAATCTTGTAATTGATGAAGATTATATTTTAGTATGGCGTTAGTGTACGTTGATTCTAAAAAGAGGGTTGGGTTGTTTTTGTGTGAAAATAAATGTTCTGCTTTTCAAAATTTGTTTATTAAAATCATAAACATTTTAATAAATAGTTATTAATTATGGAAATTTTTTTTAATTGAGTTGTGTAAAGATTCATGGTGTGCATATAATAATAATAATAATAATACTAATAATTATTATAATAATAATAATAATAATAATAATAATAATTATTATTATTATTATTATTATTATTAGAGAATTTGTGGGTGGGTGCAATTGGTGTTTTGGTGTAGCGTCTATATGCATTCTATCTAAAATAAATATTTGGGTGGATTTTTGGTGTTTCAAGAAGTGGGATGTATGATGAAAATATTATATAAATTCATTAAATGGTTTTTCTGAACATTGAAGTTATTTCGTTTACCACACAATGGTTTTAATTGGTTGTGTAAGATATACAGATTGAGTTTTGAAATATTTTAGTGTGCGTATTATTTGAAATGTTTTTTGTGTGTGAAAATGGTGGTTTTGGCATTCATGATGACTTGTTTGGTATGAGTATGTGATTATGACATAAGGAATGAAATATGAACTACATGAGCCCAAGTGGGAAACCCGGGTAGCTAGGAGGGTGGACTAGTCTTGTGGGCTAGTATTCCTGAGGTGACTCAACACGGTTTCACTGGAAGGACTGACGATTGCTACACTAACTAAACATATTCTTTTCTGAGGGTTGTTGCCTTCAAAGCCACGTTTTCTGAGTGTTGTCGCCTTCTAAGTCACGTGTTCTGAGGTTCGTGGCCTTCTAAGCGACGTTTCACTAAGACATGAGATATAAGGGCCCAACCTAGCTGAAACCCAGAAGGCCTCTCCCATTTTGGTGCTCATTGATTACTTTATGCTCATTATAATGGCACATTGGTTACTTTAAAAAGTGAGTGTGTGTGTTTTAATTTATGTTGTTCCATTGGAATTGTTTTCTCTAATTCCATTTTCATTTAAATTGTTCAAGAATTTATTTATTTTCTTTAGTTAATATTGCACCTGTATTTGTTATTTAATAATTATACGTGGAACCATTTCTTGATGTAATACTACTGTGATTTTAGCTCACACCCTATATACACCATTGGGTGTATGTAGACCCCGTTTCTTCTGTATTCCAGGTTGAGGCATTGGGCATAGCGATGATGGTTCGAGTTGTATTAGCTTTCTCGTGCAGGTTGGTGGCGGCGACATGGGGATGAGACCACTCATGTCGTAGAGAGGTTTGTGTTAGAGTTTTGGTTTTCCCTCGGTGTAGTATCTTTTGGGTTTTTAGTTCAATTTGTAAACATTAAAATCTGAACTTGGTATAAGGGTATATTTGGTTTTCTATTTTTAATTTCAATTCATTTATCTTGTTTTTTGTCTTATATTCATTTGTTCGGTTAAATCATTCTGAAGTTTTATTTTTGATACCCAGGCACTTGTGACATCCCATAGGGATCAAGAATTCCCTTCAGGCCTTGCCGCAGATCTGGTCAGGCATTGGGTTGGATGATGACCAGGCCTAGTTCGTGACAGATAACATACCTAATCCATCAAAAGACTTTTTCCACGGTGATTTCTTAGTAGTAAGTATTTTTCTAGGTTTAATATTCTTTTTTATGTGTTTCCACATATTAAATGTTCCCTTTATTTGAAAATAGTATATCATGTCTCATTGTTCATTTTTATTATTATCACTCCTTTTATACCCCATAAATATTCCTATTCTATAGCATGTATTAATTTCATCATGATATTCCTTGTTTATTCTATTACAAGGATTTATATCTCACTCATTTATTATGTATTCCCTTAGGTAATCCAATAAAGCATTATGTACAAAGGAATATTTTGATCATGTTAAGGAGTTTTTCAATAATGGAATTATAGTATCTATTTTATGAGTTTTTTAATGTACGTAATTCATAAACACAGTATACTTATCAATATTCATTGTTGTATTTTGTGTAATTATATATAATATATATTATGAATTACATTATTATAAAAAATATGGTTGTTTTATTTTAAACATAAACACCTTATCTTTGACTATATATCTCAAAATATCAATCATAATCAGACCAAAATGAAATTATTATCCTCTTACATTTCACCCATATTCGGTTAGAAGAAAATTTTCTTTTATGTAACATTTTTTTCATAACATCATTTCCCTGATCATATTTTAAATGATTACTGAACCCCAAATTGTTTTTTTCTAAAAATATATAAATTTAAGAACAAAAATTATAATATTGATTCCCTTAATACAACATTTTATTTAACACAAGATTCTTTTATTTCAATATATGAATCTATGTGTTCAATCCTATGTCATTCTTGGTCACTTTGTTATTATGTTCTCTAACCTAATTATTTCACATCACACAAAATTTCATAATTATAGTAAATAGAGAATTTTTTAGTAAACTATATCACATATCTCAGGAATTTCATACAATGTGTGTAGTGTTTATAATTTTTATTCAAAGGTGATGATCGAATTAATAATCAATCTGACATTTTTGTGGTTATTACCACTATATATCTGTTACAGAACCTAAATCCACATATTGTAATTAGAAATAGATTTAATATCTAGTATACCCACACAATATTTACATTTACCAAAATTAATGGATTTTATTCAATAATTAAATTTGTATCTTTGAAAAATATACATTTTTCTTCATTATATTTCATTTAATATAGTCCGCATAGCATTCAACAATATCTCAAACCTAAAATAATTATCATCTATACCCATAAAAAAATTATCAATCATGACTTATCAACTCTGAAATTATGTAAAAAACCATCCCAATGTCCAAATTAATCGAAAATCATATCGTATACCATTTATCTTGCCAAAGACTTGCAGCCCAACATCCATTGCCATTGACACAAACATTAAATATTTGATTCAGGACCTGCTTGAAAATCACAGACATATCTAATATATAATTACAAGACAAAAAGAAAATATCTCATAATATGAATTACTAAGACCTATTATGTATATAGATTTAGATAATTATGGTATAAACTAATCTAATATTTCACATATATTTCTCAACTAAAGTATATTTCTCTATGATATAAGAAAATACGTAATCTATAATAATTTTTCATTATATTCTATAAAATACTCAACACAATATATACTATAATGAATGTACATGATAATATGTTTCATTATAACGTGATGAAATGAAATGATATGAGGGAATAATCTCAAATTCCTAGTAACAAAAAAACATACAACTGATGTAATCATGAAATAAGCTTGTCCTAAATATTGTGGTGGGAATATGTAATAAATATGAAACCAAACTAATCTAAAACATATATAATGTTATATCCTTTAAAATAAATGAACCAGTTTTCCTAAATAATAATAACATCATATATAAGGAACTTATAATTATGAATATAAAAAATTACTATCAACTCCTTATTCACATACCCTATATAATTTTTGTAAATAGGTATACAATGAAATCCAACCTTTTTTCTTAAGATACCTGTTGATTAATTAATGGGATATATAATTTTATTCCCCACCTATTAAATTATTACATTTATATATTACACTATAAAATTCAATAATAATTTTCTTACCATTACTCAAGGAACTTCTTACTAAATAAAAACATCTCTATCTATATAAAAAATAAACACATGGTCAATACATAATAAACCTCTTATAGAATTCTATAATAATCCTGATTTTTAATAATATCCCTCTAGTAAATAAAAGCGATGAAATGATTATAACAAATATTGATTAGGAATGTAGATGGGAAAAAGTACATATTCTACATTATCATAATCATCTAACTTAGAACTACCACCTATTGAACACCCATACCTATAACGACACAGATTTTTTTAACACACTTCCCTTTTGTTGAATTTAATTTCATCTGGATATAGAATACACATGCACTAATTTATTATTATTATTTTATCCAATTTAATTTAAATGATCGTTAAGTATCATTACTATAGATAATATAGTCATTTAATAGTGATCACATGACTAGTATAAATATTGGTTTTTCACAGATCTTTTTGAGATCGAAAAAGGAATTCATGGCCAGAAACATTATGATCATACCCTATAAAGACCATTTATCAGATATTTTAAGGGATATAATATTTTTGGGCTTTTTCTTTATAAAAATCCCATGTTGAGATCTAATAACTCAAGAATGAGTGAAACTGTTTACTGGAGAAGTTCAAGCTAATCGAAATCACGGCCCAAAACATGTTCACCAAACGACACCCTAAAATCCACACCATTACAAACCTTATTCTTATAGATTATTCTGGTGTAATAAAGAGATATGTAACAAAACCATATCATTATGATTATGTGAATTTTTTTTGTATTGAAAATTTTGATATCATATTATTCTATTATTATTACATTCTAAAGGATTTTTGATTAATATTAAAATTCCATTAAGAAATATATTTGGATGAATTAAATTATTTTTGGAAAAAATTATAATAAAATTATAATAAAATATAATTATTATAATACTTTAATAAAATATAAATTAACGTACAATTTTTGGTAGTCAAATGTAATTTTTATTCAGTTTTGAAAACTATTTATGTCAAACCCGTCAATTTTAAATAAATATAATTTATTTATTATAAATAAAAAATTATTATATTTAGAAAATTACTCAGATAAAATTATTATTATTTTTGGAATCATGACATCAAAATTATTGAACGGTGAATTTCTCATATTTTTTTGAGGCAGTGGCTTTTTTGGGTAAAAATTAAATACCTTATAAATATATAATGTGTTTTAAGAAATCATAATGAACCAATAGTGATGTAATAAAATAATATAAATGGTATATTTATTCAAATATATGTTTTTACAGTAAAATAATTTAATTTTAGGTTTATTTTATTTATTTTATAAAGCCTTAGTGAATCCTCCAAGACATATAAAATGTTTTAAAATTTTAAAATCATTTCATTGAATGTGTGATTCACCTAAAAATAAGCATTGGAAATATTTCAATATCATCAGGCCATAGCCCTATAAGATAATTTATTACTCTCCTTCTCCATAAACCATGTGAAAAACCACAACTTTCTTTTTGTTTCTGAATATTTTATTGTGTAGTGTCCAAAAAAAATAAAGATATCCCCATCCTTTCCTATATAAGCTAACCCAAGAACCCATTTATATTCCCTCATACACTTTGAAGCTCGAACACCCCAATCTACAATAGAGAATCTCCCAATCCCATGTGACCACATAACCACCTAATGGATCCCCACCTTATTCTCCTCTATTGTAATTCATGCATCTTATTTGAAATTAGATCTTGTAATTTCAAATGGTTATAATTAATATCATTTAAAATAATTACATTACTATTCGTTTGATGTTATTTCAATTAGGGGTAATTTTTTACCCAATTTTTATAGATACTTATGTCGTTACTATGTTGGTATTCTGAAAGGAGTTTCTACCATCACACTTCTATTCAAGCTCTTCTTTTATATTTTTCATCTTAAATTCAATTATTATACCTTGTTTTATGTTTTATATGGTCCCCCTAATATATATTTGATGTATAAATGATTATTTAGTCCTTTCACTCTCATTAAACCCCCCTTATGAACCATTAAGCACACGAGTTACTATCTCAAAACCTTTTTAAGGGTTCATTCCTTTCTTAATTTTTTTCCATGTTTCATAATATTGTTACAAGATTTTATTTTTAATTACTCGTTATGAGGTATGTTTTAACACCTCCCCATTAATTCACTTATTTTTTAATGAGGATATACCCCTTTATCTATCATTAAACCAACTCGTGTACACCTATTATTATGCCAACATTCTTTAAGGGATATCTCTCTTATAATTTCCATTAAAAAATTTCTTTTATATTAGGAATCTAAATCCCATTTAATATATGGTAATATTATGTTAAATGTTCCCCTAACTGTCTGCTTCACTTATAAATTATGAGATACCCCTTTCTCTCTCATCAAAAATTTTAATGATCTTGTATTTGATGTCGTTATGCTACCGAAATTGCACCCCAATTTTTTATACCAAAGTCTTCATATATTGAATTTTGGAAACATTTCCCTATCATATGTATTAACCTTTATCCCCATGTACTTATTTATTGGGGACTTATATGTATTTATTCCAAATTCATTGATCATGGAATAGCTTATTATGTTGAATGATTCTATGTTATATGATATTTTTGTCACACTAATGCATGGAATGAAATGTTTATGAAGGGTGACCCCATATAGAACTACAACGCATTGGGTATTGTTTAGTATCATGATACCCCATGGTAAATGATGGAATACTCATGCTAATCCTTGTAAAATAATTTTTTACTCTATCTAATTCAAGTGAAATGGGGGATTACTCATTATAATCCATGTGTAATCAAACTTGGCTAATGCTTATTTCATATTTGATGTTATTGACACATTACCATGTCATTAATGTTATGTTATATCATGCAATTATGTTCATGTTACTTTTAAACTCCACTTATAGGTCTATTGAATAACATGTTTTGTCTTTAACGTGTTATGACATTTCTATTACCTTAGTGAGATTTATAGAACACACTTTTCTTACGTTTTTCCTCAGGTTACCCCATGTATTGTTATGAAAAATGGATGTTTGTGGTCATGTAAAAGATGATTTAAATAAAGTTGTTTATTTCATGTTTTAATTGTTTATGTAATGCTAATATGCTCCAAATACAATAGAAATATTTATATTCTATGTTTTACTAAGTGAAATTTTATGTAAAAAATCTTGTTTAAATATGTAACAAGGAGAATGATTGTTATAGTTGGTATAAAAGGATATGTTTAGTTATTTTTCTGAAGATGATTGGTTGTAGTTAAATCCTTGAGTATAAGACTATGTATATGAAAATAATACCTAAATTTTTTTGAGTATCGATTAACTTATTTATCAAGAATATGCATCCATGTCTAGATACGAACATGGAGTGGTGGCTCTAGCATAGATATGTCTGGGGGTAAAACCCAAAAACACCACATTGAGATAGATTTAAATGGGAACTGGTGTATGAAAATGGGCCTTACAACACGCTTGGTTTGAAACTCTTGGGGAATATGCTTTGGTAAAGTCATATGTATAGCACAGACCACTATTAAGGGAACCAAAATATGACCTTATAATTATATGTTAGGAAGTATATCCAACATAACATAGATCAAATCCTAGAAACTTATATGATAAGGAGGTAAATATAATTTATATCCTAGATCTTTTTGAGTTCAATAATTTAAAATATTTACCCATAATTTTTATATTATTCTCGTTGATGGCCATTAATATGAGGAATATGGTTAACAATTGATGTTAAGGGAAATGTGATGACTACCTCGATGAGATTCCCTTCTAAATGGGAGATCATGTAGGAATTATTGTTATTTCTACAAACAAATTATCAAAATTAGGATTAAATATTGGCTCTTTGATTAACTCCAAATGAAATAAATGAAGTGGAATAATACATCTCATGAAAGTACATCTGATACATGTGATAAGGGAAATAATCCCAATACATGTCGTGCAATAATTTCTGAACGAGGCACCAAGGAAAATTTCATAAAGGGAGTAGAAAATCATTTATGTGTGGAAAGGATGGGAACAAAGTACATAATTATTGTTCCAAAATGGATAATTTGATGAATGGAAACAAAGTTCCATATAAGGCATCATACACATTCCTATATCAGAAATGTGGAGAAGTCTAGAATTATCAAAGACGATGCTCTATTGAAGGTTCTTAGAATCATGATGAGCATAAAAAATTTAAACGATCATGGAAACAGAAAAATTTACCTTTCTAGGATGGATAATAATGATTTAATTAAATGAAAACACTACTTAGAATTATTTTATATCATAATTTATTTACATTAATTTATTATTAGAATATCTTTTATGTTTTCTATGTGCATTGAGTCACCACTATAAATTTCATTAAATCATTTGGGGGAAAATCTATAAGTGTTATATAACATGTTGATGTTTGTGGGAATGTTATTCTGAAACATATTATAATTCTCCCTTTGATGAAATTTGGGGAAAAATGACAAAATCAATTCCTACATCCATGAAGTTGAAAATTAATGAGTTAAATACTCCCACACATGATCAGGAGTTGGTAGCTGTGATATTTGCCTTCAATATAAGAGGATATTATCTCTTTGAGAAGAATTTTGAAATATATACTGGGCACAAAATTATCAAATATATAATCTCATAAAAGAGATTAATATGTTCCAGTGAATATGGTTAGATCTTATCAGGGATTATGACTACTCATTTCATTACAACCCTACAAAAGATAATAAGAAACAAAATTTTCTAAATAGAAAGTTCCCAACAATTATATCATAGAAGATAATTTTAAAGGATCCAATCATAATTTATTTTATGAAGATTGAAATTGGAATCATAAATAAAGGAACATCATTAATCCTTTCACAAATCATTTCCCAACTGTTTATTTTAGAATGGTTAAAATATTCTCACAAAGATGATGTCATAATTTTGAAGAAAGTGGAAACTATCAAAAATGGAAATCCCTAGAGTTCAATGTAAATGAAGAATGAATTACTGTACTTTGTTCAATATTATGTGTTCCATCAAATATAGAGTTAAATAACGAACTTTTGGATGATGCACAATGTCCAAATTTCTCCATTCACCCATGAAACAAGAAGATGTATTGATATATCTGGGAGCACGATTGGTGGGATAACATGAAGAAGGAGGTCTCTATGTATACATCAATGCACCTATTATATCAAAAAGTTAATGTTGATAGGTGTAAGTCTAATGGGGTGTTAAAACCATTGCATGTAGCAACATGGAAATTAGAAAACGTCACCATGGACTTTGTCACCTGACATCCGAATACATCCAATGGAAACAATGCTATCTATGGTTTTGAGTATCTTCTTATAAATACTACACAATTCAATAAAATTCAAGAGTATTTATCATTAGATCAATGAGAATGGATATACATTAGATAAGTGGTTAGGCTTCAAGTATTTCCACTATAGATTCTATCCAATAGTTATCCATGTTTCACCTTTATGTTTCAGAAGTGTCAATAATATGTTTTAAACACTAAGTTGAACATCAGCACGACCTATCGCCCTCAAACTGATTTCTAATATGAGTGGACAACCCAGAAAATTGAGGTAATATTGAGTGCTTTATTAATGTACATTAAAGGCTTATGGTACCAATATATTCCTTTGGTGGAGTTCACATACAACAACAGTTTCCACTCAAGCAAAAAAATAGCTCTTTTTGAAGCACATTATTAGATGAGGTGGAGAACTCCGTCATATTGGGATGTTGTTTGGGAATGAAAATATCTATGTTTGGAAATGGTCAAAGAAATAGTGATGAATGTAAAGACCATCAAGCAACACATCAATGCTACCCAGAGTGGAAAAAATAGATATCTTGACAATCATCGATGAGACCTAGAGTTTGATGTTGGAGACATAGTATTCATCTATATATCTCTGTGGAAGAGAGTTATGAGATTTTAAAACAATGAAATGCTTAACCCAAGGAACATTAGCCCTTTTGATATCCTTGATCTCATCAGAGTAGTGGCCAATCGAATTTCACTCCCACCATTCCTATTTCATGTCGATGATGTATTACATGTGTCACTACCGAGGAAATACATACCATATCCACCACATGTACACTACCAAGAGGTGGTACCATTGGTGAATGGACTCTACTATGAAGAGAATTTGGTGAATATATTAGATCATAGGTATAAAGGTTTATGATATAAGTCAATTCCCCTCATAAATGTGTTGTGGAAAAAACCACATGTTTTAAGAAGCAATGTGGGAGCCAGAGAATGTGATGACATCGAGTTGCCCTCATCTATTTTAGTGTGTGAAAAAGAATTCTCAATGGTTAAATTTCATAACGATGGGATGGTTTTAATCACCGGTATATTTATAAATAAAATTTACATTATATATCTTACATTGTGGGGGTAGGATTAAGTATGTACTATCCTCTTCCTTGGTTGAAACTTGTGAAAACCTCTTATCTTCCAGTGCTGGCTTCATGGGGGATATATGAAGAGAAGACTCTTAACTGATTTTCATTGGCTCAGCTACCTGGATCACTTGATGGGGCTCCTCCAGTAGATATTCCATGACTTCTGGGAGCTCCAGGGGTTCCTCAACAGGTTCATCTTCTTTTGTCTCTTCATCCTCTAGGGCATAATATGAGTCATCTGATTCTGAAAATTCCAAACAATTGGTAGTTACACTCAAATTCATTTCCACAAAATTAAAAGAATTTGAGTTCAAGAATGTATCATCTCCCTAAGTTGGTTTAGCTTGAATCTCTTCTTGTTTTGATAGCACCTCTTGGAGTTGATTATTGATCGATGAAGGTAGGTAGTCGGGCTGCTCCACCTCATGTTTGGATTCGACTTCATGGATGTCTTCAGTGAAATCAAGAAAGACTAGTGGCACATCCTCCTTAGCCTTGAATCTTTTTAAGTCAGATTGGAGTTCATAGACAATGGCCATAAAATCTTCCAATGAGATCCATGTTTCTATGCCTCTTTCCACGTGCTTGACCCTTATCATCAGCGCATCAGCTCTTCGTTGGAGGGCCTCCTCATTGTAGTCAGTTTCTCCCTCCTGCACCTATGAGTAATTGTTCCATGCAGAATAATTTAAATTTGAATGCATCATGGAAAAAGTTTTTTTGAAATTTTTTATTTTTTATTTAAATAGAATCAATCTAAAATTTTAAATTAGAAAAATTAAAGGAAACAACTGATTAGCTCCCCCAGAAACGGTGCCAGTTTTGACGTACGCATGTCGTAGGGAGTGACAAAAGCAATTTAATTTTACTAGTGATGCATAGAAGCTGACCAGGGTCGTCTCACTTGAGGAGCATTCTCAATCGTTTACTTACTTAATCTAATTTAACTAAACTACTTATTTTTGGTGTGTTTATGTTATCTAGTAATGGAAGAAAATTAAATTAAAATAAAAGATAAAACTAACATGCAAGGACAAAATGAAATTAATTGAGAAAGAACTTGGCATTTATGGGTTGGTTTGTGGGTTTCATCTTTCTCCTTGTTGGTATTTAAATTAAGTTTGATAATTAAATTATGAGATCTCATTCATGAATTACTATTATTTTATTTATTGGTGTGAAATCTTGAATGCATTTAGCAATCTTAACTTCACCTCCTCCTATAATCAAGGTTGATGGCACACCTCGATCGAGAGTGTGACATCTTCCAAGACCTAGCTCCATCGTATGCCATTTCAACCACTGAATGTATCAACTCCATCTTATGAAGAGATTGTATACAGAAGAAGGGAGGGAAAATAGTTAATAAAAGAATATAAATGCGTTTGAGATCAGTGTCGTGGTGGATGATCGCCACACCCATCCACATTACTCTTACTCATCACAAACTTAATAAAACATTGGAATTGAAGCACAGAATATATGAAATTTACACATACCTCCCCCTGACCAAGTCTCGGGTTAACACCTCATATTTCAGGGTAAGAGGTCATGGTGGATGATATGAGAATTATAAAAGAAGAAAATAAGGAGAAAAGTTGAAGAAGAAAACATGGTGGATGGGTGGACACAAAAATAAAAGTAATGCATGAATTTTATTAGAAATCTAAATTACAAATGAAAACGAAAACAAAAATATAGAAAATAAATGAAATGGAAAATATTTGTGGCTGGCCTCCCTCGGTGGATATCTCCTCCTGGGTTACTTGAAGGAATGGATGGAGAATGGGATGCTTTGTAAAGGAGGTAAGGGCCTCCTTTTATAGGAAAAATTCTACTCCCAAACATTTTTGCATTGTATAACCCCTTAATGACATCTTCACGCATTCCACCATTCATGAATGTTCTTAATAATTATCTTGTCTGTCTCTCCTCCAAATTGAAGCTCATTTGGAAACCGTATGAAGGAGTTATAAATTTTTCATTCTCGGTTTCTGTTTCTAGACGAAGCATCCAGGAAGGTTCCTCCAAAAGTATATCGTTCACTAGCCTCTTCAATGACCTCCAAAATCACCAAAATTTATTTTAGAGATGCCCCTATCTGTCCTCGTGATATAACAGGTGTAAAGTCATCATTTACACATGTGTAGGCCGATTGTGATGTCTGTTACGTAGGGTGGGTCCACGTTGTCCGCCCAGAAACATTCCCAATTTCAATGAATTGTTAGACTCTTTAGATGGCTGAATCAGCTCATGGTCCAGAAGACAAAGTTGAAGGAAATAAAATAAATATTCTAACAAAATTTTAGTCAGAAAATTTGAATATATAATTTTACAGAAATGACCAAAATACCATTGATGTAAAAATCGGTCTAAAATATAGAATTAGGTATTTTTCACATTTGGGCTTAAAATAAAAATAAAACCTAAAAATATGAAAATTACCCATCCAATAACAAATTTATGGGATTATAAAAAATGATTTAAAGTATAAAATATATGAAAATGTGAGCTTCATCACTCCCCCACAGTTAAACATTGCACTCTTGGGCAATCATCTTACATCCAAATCAAAATCCACACAACAATCAAAAATGAGAAAATATCAATGATTTTATCCAAAATAGAATTCCATCATGTCTCATATATGAATAACAAGCCTCTATAATTTTCATTTCTATAATTAAAATTTTCTTCTACCTCATAAATCAATCCATGGCCCAATCACAAACTACCTCACATTGAATTTTATGTCAGTCTTCATTCAAGAGAAATTGAATCCAGAGTTATACTCATACTTGAAAATCGCATGTATCACCATAGGTTTGTGAAAATTCACATTTCTCCACAGCGTGAAACATGAAAATTAATTTAATCATGAGGTATTTAATTAAAGGTTCAAATGATTCTATGGCTTTGGGTTGGTGGGAAAATTATTGGAAAAAAAGTTCCAGGCTAGAAAGAGGAGGTTGAGCTTTTAAGTACAATGCATGATTAAATCAAGGGAAAACACACGTAATTCCTCTCTCAATCCCACTTGAAAATTAGAAATAAACTTCACCACCCCCATTTATGACATGGTGCATGAGCCAATAAGTGATTATAATTAATGATATCATCTATGTTCTCCTCTTTTTTTCAAAGCTCCAGAAAGGCACAACTTTATTTTTCTTTTTTTCATGGTGGATGAGCTGAAAATTGAATACAATGAATGAATTACAATTCATGCCCTTGATTTTTGATAGGGACATGAGTCATAAAATAAAGTACAATGATGAATTCAAGCTCATATCCATTTTTTTCTTTTCTTTTTTTGATGGAGAAATGTATGAAACAAATTAAGCACAATGAAATGATGACACATGCCCAATTATCTTATTATACATAGCCCAAAATATTTAGACACACTTCACACTACTGATAAATGATACACCTCCCAATGAACGCACAAGAAAGGCCCTTCCCCCACACTCAAATGTGAAATATCGTTGCAAAAATACTAAATGTGCGGGTAGGTAAGGAAAAATTGGATTGTAATGTGGCTTAAACCTATAAGGGAATTCATGACATTTAAGAGATTACGAAGGATAAATGAAAAGGGGGGTCTCAAGAAAAAATTTGGCTAGCCAAAGAGATTCCTCAATCATTTGAAATACATTCCATGAAATCCAAAGCTTCAAAAGAGAATATTCAAAAATTCTGGTTCTCACACAAAATTCATGTTTCCCTCAAGAAAGTGTGGGTATTAGGAAGAATATGTAAAATTGGTTTAGAATAACTCATAGGATTGAAAAAATATTTTTAGTCAGTGTTTCATGGGAATGGATTTCAAAAATCAGTCAAACTCATTAAAATGCTTGAAAATCCATTTCAAGGGAAAATAATTCATATCACCAATCATTTAAAATCAAATATTTCGAAAATCATTTCAACTCTTTCAAAATCAATTAATGTGTGAAACGTGATAAGAATATTCATTAAAGCTCAAAATATGTTTTGGTCCAAAAAATGAAGGGAGTTTAAATGATAATTGTAAAATGTTAACTCCCTTTTGAAATATTGATTCGGTCCTATTCTTTTGTTTCTCGGGGATTCCTTCTAGATTCATGATCCTACACAAGAAAAATTACTCAATTAATCACAAGGATCATTTCATTTAAGCTCAAAATGAAAATAGGGAGGGGCCACATGCTAGAGTAATTCCAAATAAAGAATTTGAAATTTAAATTATTAGAAATCATGTAAAGATAAATCTTGGTATGATCGCCCAAGTGGGCCCTGGAATATTTTACAGCCTCCAGAGGGCAGTCCCAGCTGCTATCCAAAGTCTGATGGAGGATGAAGTTTCTTTGATTTGAACCACCACATGTGGCTTTTCCCATCTTGTGCATCATCGTTGTTCTTGAGGGTTGATCCATTGATAGAGTACACCATATCCCCCCCCCCCTTCACAATGAAGAATAGCTTACATGGTGGGGGTAGGATGAAGTATGGACTATCCTATTCCTTGGTTGCAACTTCTGCAACCATCTTATCTTCCAGTGCTGGCTTCATGGGGGCTGCCTGGAGAGAAGCCTCTTGACTGATTTTCTTAGGCTTAGCTACCTGGATCTCTTGATGGGGCTCCGCCAGTAGATATTCCATGACTTCTGGGAGCTCTAGGGGTTCCTCAACAGGTGCATATTCTTTTGTCTCTTCATCCTTTAGGGAATAATGAGAGTCATCTGATTCTGAAAATTCAAAAAAAATTGGGAGTTACACTCATATTCATTTCAACAAAATTAAAAGAATTTGAGTTCAAGAATGTATCATCTCCCTGAGTTGGTTCAGCTTGAATCTCTTCTTGATTTGAAAGCGCCTCTTGGAGTTGATTATTTCTCGATGAAGGTAGGTAGTCGGTCTCCTCCACCTTATGTTTCAATTCGACTTCATGGATGTCTTCAGTGAAATCCGGAAATACTAGTGGCACATCCTTCTTGGCCTTAAATCTTTTTAAGTCAGCTTGGAGTTCATAGACCATGGCCATCAAATATTCGAATGAGATCCAAGTTTTTATGCCTCTTTCCACTTTCTTGAACTTTATCATCAGCACATTGGCTCTTCATTGGAGGGCCTCCTTAGTGTAGTCAGTTTCTCCCTCCAGCACCTGTGAGTAATTGTTCCATGCAGAATAATTTAAATTTGAATGCAACCAGAAAAAAGTTTTTTTTTTGAAATTTTTTATTTTTTTTAACAAATAGAAACAATATAAAATTTTTAATTAGAAAAATTAAAGTAAAATACCGATTAGCTCCCCGGAAACGATGTCAGTTTTGACGCACACATGTCGTAGGGCGTGGTAAAAGCAATTTAATTTTCCGAGTGCAGCATAGAAGCTGGCCAGGGTCATCTCACTTGAGGATCTTTCTCAATCGTTTACTTACTTAATCTAATTTAACTAAACTACTTATTTTTTGTGTTTTTATGTTATCTAGTAATGGAAAACAATGAAATTAAAATTGAAGATAAAACTAACATGGAAGGACAAAATGCAATTAATTGAGAAAGAACTTTCCCTTTATGGGTTGGTTTGTGGGTTTCACCATTCTCCTTGTAGGTATTTAAATTAACTATGATAATTAAATTATGAGATCTCATTCATGAATTACTATTATTTTTTTTATTTTTGTGAAATCATGAATGACTTTAGCAATCTTAACTTCACCTCCTCCTATAATCAAGGTTGATGGCACACCTCGATCGAGAGTATGACATCTTCCAAGACCTGGCTCTATCATATGTCATTTCAACCACTGAATGGGTCAACTCCATCGTATGAAGAGCTTGTATCCAGAAGAAGGGAGGGAAAATATTTAATAATAGAATAGAAATGAGTTTGAGATCAGTGTCGTGGTGGACTATTTCCACACCCGTACACATTACTCTTACTCATCACAAACTTAATAAAACATTGGAATTGAAGCACCGAATAAATGAAATTTCCACATACCTCCCCCAGACAAGTCTCAGGTTAACCCCTCATATTTTAGGGTAAGATGTCACAGCAGATAATATGAGAAGAATAAAAGAATAAAATAAGGAGAAAATATGAAGAAGAAAATAGGGTGGATGGGTGGACACCGAAATAAATGTAATGCATGAATTTTATTAGAAATATAAATATCAAATGAAAATAAAAATACAAATAAAGAAAATAAATGAAATGGATAATATTTGTTGTCGGCCTCCCTTGGTGGAGATCTCTTCCTTGGTGCCTTGAAGGAATGGATGGAGAATGGGATGCTTTGGAAAGGAGCTGAGGGCCTCCTTTTATAGGCGGAATTCCACTCCCGAACGTTTGTGTGTTGTAGACCCCCTTAATGACATCTTCACGTGTTACACCCTTCATTAATGTTGTTCATAAATATCTTGCTCATCTTTCCTCCAAAGTTCAGCCCATTTGAAAACCTTATGAAGGAGTTATGAATTTTTCATTCTCGATTTCTGTTTCTCGATGAAGCTTTCAGGAGGTTCCTCCAAAAGTATGTTGTTCAATAGCCTCTTTAATGACCTCCAACATCCCCAAACATTATTGTAGAGACACCCCTATATTTCCTAGTTATATAACAGGTGGAAACACATCATTGAGACATGTGTAGGCCGAGTTTGATGTTTGTTACGTTGGGTGGGTCCATGATGTCCGCCCAGAATAATTTCCAACTTCAATGAATTTGTAGACCCTTTAGATGGCCAAATCAGCTCCTGGTCCAGAAGAAAAAGTTCAAGGAAATAAAATAAGTATTCTAAAAAAAATTAATCAGAAAATTTGAATATATAATTTTTTGGAAATTACCAAAATACCCTTGAAGTAAACTTCTGTCTAAAATCTAGAATTAGGCATTTTTCACATTTGGGCTCAAAATAACACTAAAACCTAAAAACATGACAATTACCCATCCAATAACACATTTATGGGATTATAAACAATTATTTACAGTATAAAATATATGAAAATGTGAGCTTCATCACTCCCCCACACATAAACATTGCACTCCTGGGCAATCATCTTACATCCAAATCAAAATCCACACAACAATAAAAAATGAGTAAATATCAATGATATTATCCAAAATAGAATTCCATCATGTCTTGTATATTAATAACAAGCCTATATCATTTTCATTTCAATTATTACGTTTTTTTCATCCTCATAAATCAATACATGGCCCAATCACAACCTACATCACATTGAATTTTATGTCACTCTTCACTCAAGAGAAATTGAATCTAGAGTTATACTCATACTTGAAAATCGCATGTATCACCATAGGTTTGTGAAAATTCTCATTTATCCACAGTGTGAAACATGAAAATGAATTTAATCATGAGGGATTTAATTAAAGGTTCAAATGATTCTGTGGCTTAGGGTTGGTGGGAAATTTTTTTGAAAAAAAGTTCCAGGATAAAAAGAGGAGGTTGAGCTTTAAAGTACAATGCATGATTAAATCAAGGGAAAACACAGGTAATTACTCTCGCAATCCCACTTGAAAATGTGAAATAAACTTCACCACCCCCTTTTATGACATGTTACATTAGCCAATAAGTGATTATAATGAATGATATCATCTATGTTCTCCTCCTCTTTTTTTTTTCAAAGCTCCAGAAAGGCACAACTTTATTTTCTTTTTTTATTTTTTCATGGAGGATGAGCTAACAATTGAATACAATTAATGAATGACAATTCATTCCTTTGATTTTTGAGAGGTACATTAGTTAGAACATAATGTAGAATGAGGAATTCAAGCTCATCTCCATTTTTTTCTTTTCTTTTTTTGAAGGAGAAATGGATGAAATAAATTAAGCACAATGAAATGATGACACATCCCCAATTCTCTTATTATACATAGCCCAAAATATTTACACACAATTCAAACTACCAATAAATTATACGCATCCTAATGAATGAACACGAAAGGCCCTTCCCCCACACACAAACTTGGAATATCCATGAAAAAATACTAAAAGTGCGGGTAGGTAAGGAAAAATCGGCTTGTAATGTAGCTTAAACCTATAAGTCAATTCATGTAATCTAAGGGATTACGAAGGATAAATGTTAAGGTGGGTCTCAAGAGAAAATTTGGCTAGCCAATGTGATGGCTCAATCATTTTAAATACATTCCATGAAATCCAAAGATTCAAAAGATAATATTCACAAATTCTGGTTCTCCCACGAAATTCAAGTTTCCCTCAAGAAAGTGTGGGTATTAGGAAGAATATGTAAAAGTGGTTTAGAATACCTAATAGGATTGGAAAAATATTTTTAGTCAATTTTTAATGGGCATGGATTTCAAAAATCAGTCAAACTCATTAAAATGATTGAAAATCCATTTCAAGGGAAAATAATTCATATCAACAATCATTTAAAATAAAATAATTCAGAAATCATTTCAACTCTTTCAAAATCAATTGATGTGTAAAAAGTGATAAGAATATTCATTAAAGCTCAAAATATGTTTTGGACAAAAAAATGAAAACAGTTTAAATGATAATCGTAAAATGTTAACTCCCTTTTGAAATATTGATTCAGTCCTCTTCCTCTATTTCTCGGGGCTTCCTTATAAATTCATGATCCTATATAAGAAAAATTACTCAAATAATCACAAGGATCATTTCACTTAATCTCAAAATGAAAAGAGGGAGGGGCCAGATGCTAGACTAATTCGTAATACTGAATTTGAAATTTAAATTACTAGAAATCAAGTAAAGATAAATCTTGGTATGATCCCCCAAGTGGGCCCTGGAATCTTTTAATGCCTTACGAGGGCAGTCCCATATGTTATCCAAAGTTTGATGGAGGATGAAGTTTCGTTGATTTTAACCACCACATGTGGCTTTTCCCAGCTTGTGCTTCATATTTGTTCTTGAGGAATGATCCATTGATAGAGTACACCATATCTTCCCCCTTCACAATGAATTATAGATTACAATGTGGGGGTAGGACGAAGTATGGAATATCCTATTACTTGGTTTCAACTTGTGAAACCTTCTTATCTTCTAGTGCTGGCTTCATGGGGGCTGCATGAAGATAAGCCTCTTGACTAATTTTCTTAGGATCAGCTACCTGGATCTCTTGATGGGGCTCCACCATTAGTTATTCCATGATATCTAGGAGCTCCAGGGGTTCCTAAACAGGTGCATATTTTTTGTCTCTTCATCCTCCAGGGCATAATAGGAGTCATCTGATTCTGAAAATTCAAAACAATTGGGAGTTAAACTCAATTTCATTTCAACAAAATTAAAAGAATTTGAGTTCAAGAATGTATCATCTCCCTGAGTTGGTTCAGATTGAATCTCTTCTTGATTTGAAAGTGCCTCTTGGAGTTGATTATTGCTCGATGAAGGTAGGTAGTCGGGCTCCTCCACCTCATGTTTGGATTCGACTTCATGGATGTCTTCAGTGAAATCTGGAAAGACTAGTGGCACTTCCTTCTTGGCCTTGAATCTTTTTAAGTCAGCTTGGAGTTCATACACCATGGCCATCAAATATTCAAATGGGATCCATGTTTCTATGTATCTTTCCACTTGCTTGACCGTTATCATCAGCACATCGTCTCTTCGTTGGAGGGCCTCCTCAGTGTAGTCAGTTTCTCCCTCCTGCACCTGTGAGTAATTATTCCATGAAGAATAATTTAAATTTGAATTCATCATGAAAAATGTTTATTTTGAAATTTTTTATTTTTTATTAAAAATATAAACATTCTAAAATTTTAAATTATAAAAAGTAAAGTAAACAACCGATTAGCTC
Organism: Viscum album; assembly: GCA_963277665.1. Lineage (NCBI taxonomy): Eukaryota > Viridiplantae > Streptophyta > Magnoliopsida > Santalales > Viscaceae > Viscum > Viscum album. Next base: position 1,281,919,822 of record OY728148.1, read on the forward strand.
ACAGGAAAAGGTGCTAGTTTTGAGGCACGCCTGTCGTAGGGCATGGCAAAAGCAATTTAATTTTCCTAGTGCAGCATAGAATCTGAACAGGGTCGTCTCACTTGAGGAGCATTCTCAATCGTTTACTTACTTAATATAATTTAACTAAACTACTTATTTTTGGTGTTTTTATGTTATATAGTAATGGAAAACAATTAAATTAAAATAAAATATAAAAATAACATGCAAGGACAAAATGTAATTAATTGAGAAAGAACATGGCCTTTATGGGTTGGTTTGTGTGTTTCATCATTCTCCTTGTTGGTATTTAAATTAAGTTTGATAATTCAATTATGAGATCTCATTCATGAATTACTATTCTTTTATTTATTGGTGTGAAATAATGAATGCATTTAGCAACCTGAACTTCACCTCCTCCTATAATCAAGGTTGATGGCACACCTCGATCGAGAGTGTGACATCTTCCAAGACATGGCTCCATCATATTCCATTTCAACCACTGAATGGCTCAACTCCATTGTATGAAGATCTTGTATCTAGAAGAATGGAGGGAAAATATTTAATAAAATAATAGAAATGTGTTTGAGATCAGTGTCGTGGTGGATGATCGCCACACCCGTGCACAATACTCTTACTCATCACAAACTTAATAAAACATTGGCATTAAAGCACAGAATAAATGAAATTTCCACATACCTCCTCCAGCCAAGTCTCAGGTTAACCCCTAATATTTGAGGGTAAGAGGTCACGGTGGATAATATGTGAAGAATAAAAGAAGAAAAGAACGAGAAAAGATGAAGAAGAAAATAGGGTGGATGGGTGGACACAAAAATAAAAGTAATGCATGAATTTTATTAGAAATATAAATTAAAAATGAAAACGAAAACAACAATAAATAAAATAAATGAAATGGGGAAGATTTGTGGCCGGCCTCCTTCGGTGTAGATCTCCTCCTTGGTGCCTTGAAAGAATGGATGGAGAATGGGATGCTTTGGAAAGGAGGTTGAGGGCCTCCTTCAATAGGAAAAATTCCACTCCCTAACATTTTCGTTTTGTAGACCCCCTTAATGAAATCTTCATGCATTCCACGCTTGATAAATTTTGTTCATAAATATCTCCTCCAAATTTCAGCTCATTTGGAAACCGTATGAAGGAGTTATGAATTTTTCATTCTCGGTTTCTGTTTCTGGACGAAGCTTCCAGGAAGGTTCCTCCAAAGGTATATCATTCACTAGCCTCATTAATGACCTCCAACATCCAAAAAAATTATTGTAGAGACGCCCCTATCTGTACCCGTGATATACCAGGTAGAAACACATCATTTAGACATGTGTAGGCCATGTTTGATTCCGTTACGTTGGGTGGGTCCACGCTGTCCGCCCAGAAAAATTCTCAACTTCAATGAATTTTTAGACCCTTTAGATGGCCAAATCAGCTCCTGGTCCAGAAGACAATGTTGAAGGAAATAAAATAAGTATTCTAAAAAAATTTTAATCAGAAATTTGAGTATATAGTTTTACGTAAATGACCTAAATACCCTCGACGTAAAAATCTGTCTAAAATCCAGTATTAGGCGTTTTTCACATTTGGCCTCAAAATAACACTAAAACCTAAAAACATGACAAATACCAATCCAATAACACATTTTTGGGATTATAAACAATGATTTACAGTATAAAATATATGAATATGTGAGCTTCATCACTCCCCCATACATAAACATTGCACTCTTGGGCAATCATCTAACATCCAAATCAAAATCCACACAATAATCAAAAATGAGAAAATACCAATGATTTTATCCAAAATAGAATTCCTTCTTGTCTCATATATGAATAACAAGCCTATATAATTTTCATTTCAATTATTAAAATTTGTTAAACCTCATAAATGAATCCATGCCCCAATCACAACCTACCTCACATTGAATTTTATGTCACTCTTAACTCAAGAGAAATTGAATCTAGAGTTATACTCATACTTGAAAATCGCATGTATCACCATAGGTTTGTGAAAATTATCATTTCTCCAAATCGTTAATCATGACAATGAATTTAATCATGAGGGATTTAATTAAAGGTTCAAATGATTCTGTGGCTTAGGGTTTGTGGGAAAATTATTGGAAATAAAGTTCCAGGATAGAAAGAGGAGGTTGCGCTTTTAAGTACAATGCATGATTAAATCAATAGAAAAAACAGGTAATTACTCTCTCAATCCCACTAGAAAATGTGAAATAAAATTCACCACCCCCTTTTATGACATGGTAAATGAGCCAATAAGTGATTATAATGAATGATATCATCTATGTTCTCCTCCTCTTTTTTTTCAAAGCTCCAGAAAGGCACAGCTTTATTTATTTTTCTTTTTTTCATGGAGGATGAGGTGAAAATTGAATACAATGAATGAATTAAAATTCATGACCTTGATTTTTGAGAGGGACATGAGTCATAAAATAATTTACAATGAGGAATTCAAGCTCATCTCCATTTTTTTCTTTTCTTTTTTTTGAAGTAGAAATGGATGAAACAAATTAAGAACAATGAAATGATGACACATGCCCAATTATCTTATTATTCACAGCCCAAAATATTTTCACACACATCACACTACCCATAAATGATACACATTCCAATGAAAGCACACGAAAGGCCCTTCCCCCACACTCAAAATTGAAATATCCATGCAAAAATACTAAAAGTGCGGATAGGTAAGGAAAAATTGGCTTGTAATGTGGCTTAAACCTATAAGGCAATTCATGGAATCTAAGGGATTTCAAAGGATAAATGTTAAGGTGGGTATCAAGAGAAAATTTTTCTATCCAATGATATGCCTCAATCATTTCAAATACATTCCATGAAATCCAATTCTTCAAAAGAGAATATTCACAAATTCTGGTTCTCACACAAAATTCAAGTTTCCCTAAAGAAAGCGTGGGTATTAGGAATAATATGTAATAGTCATTTAGAATACCTCATAGGATTGGAAAAATATTTTTAGTCAGTGTTTCATGGGAATGAATTTCAAAAATCAGTCAAACACATTAAAATGCTTGAAAATCCATTTCATGGGAAAAAAATTCATATCAAAAATCATTTAAAATCAAATATTTCAAAAATCATTTCAACTCTTTCAAAATCAATTGATGTGTGAAAAGTGATAAGAATATTTATTAAAGCTCAAAATATGTTTTAGACTAAGAATGAAAGGAGTTTAAATGATAATCGTAAAAAGTTAAATCCCTTTTGAAATATTGATTCGGTCCTCTTCCTCTATTTCTTGGGGCTTCCTTCTGGATTCATGATCCCACATAAGAAAAAAAATAATTAGAACTTTACAACAAGATAATTGACCTGGAATATATTTTTTTATACCTTGATATTAGTCTTCTTAGTTATAAATTATATATATTTATATTATAGGATAAATAATGAACTTCATATCCTAATAGGGTAAATTATTTTGAAAATATTATATGAAATTTCATAGAAAATGTAATATATCATAATTAATATATTACAATTGAGATTGAATTAAAATTTAGAAATTCCTTTTTAAGATTTATTTTGAAAAGATGATGAGAATGACAATGAATAACATTAAATTTTAAATGATTAAAAAATTTATGATTTCAAAAATTATATAATACTTGTCTCGAATAAATGGTAAGATGTTGAAAAAATTAGTGAATGTAAAATGAAAACATTTTTAATGATTTTTCATCATATCATTATTTGATACTCGCATTTTTTAAAAAACAATTCATTATCAATATAAAATTATTTTTAAGATCGAATGAAAAATTTTATAAAATAAAATATTAGTTTGGGATAACTGAAAAATGGAATAAATATATTCAGGATAAAAATATAACCACGTGAAACTATATTAGAGTTATCAATAACCATTATGGGAAATATTGTTTTTGAAAAAATAAGAAATTTGAAATGGCTTTATGTAGTAAAATAGAAACAATTTACCGAATAAAACATAATAAAATAAATTATCATTATATAGTCAACTTATATGATATTTTTTTAGTGAGAAATCATAGCTCTAGGGGTAATGATTATCTTACTAAAATTCATATGTCTTAGGTGACACAAGATAAAAAAATATAAAATGAAATATGTGGATTTATCTTAGTTTAATCTATGATTTTATAGTAAATAATGTATTGTAAATTAATTTCAAAGTATATAAATAGAACCAAATAAAACATAAATAATTTTTTTATGTATAACATGTTTCATAGAATAATAATTATGTCTATGAAAACTATTATGACTTCAGTATCACACAAATCAAAACCGATTGAAAAATATTTCTAATAATTGAACATATTTGAATATGATTAAAATATAAATCATTATATAACATCATAAAAAGGTACTATATAGACCACATTAATGAGAATTTTTTCATAATGTCCAACATCTTTCAAATATGGGAATTTCAGTTGAAAACACTTTCATTTATTAGTTAGTTTGTGACTATTTTTAACATTGAGTGTATTTAATTACTGTTTCATTTATCTAGTTCTTTAAAAGGGGTGTTTTTATATATAATGTGTCCAAAATAAAAAATATAAGTCTATATAATTTAATTTAACATATGTTCCCAAATATTTTATAAATATATAATTTCTATTTCAATCTATCTTGGATATGATCAATGATATTGAAATCAATGACATGAATGTTAACGTGTTTCATAAATAATGGATGTTGATATCTTTTTTATTTAGTCAAAAATTCATATAAACATAGTGAAAAATCATTTGAATATTAATATCATATTAAACCAATAAATATATTCACATTCTATCCATGTTATAAATATATTTTATTTTGAAAGTGAGTGGTAAAACAGACACAATAATGAAAATAAAAAATTAATGGGTGATTATAAAATACATTAGATGTAGTAAAAATATACAAGAAGCATAATGATCCTACATATTAATTAATATTGTGGTATACACTAATTCTAATGAATTATATAGTGGTCATAATTTAAATAATTTCATTACTAAGACATATGTTGTTTTTTCCTCTTAGTTGGCTCTAGTTAAATAAATGAAATAATGAGAATAATTTTTTTTATAATCATTAAGGAGTTATAAAATTTTATATATTATAACTGAAATTATATCATTAAATTAATATTCATCCCTTAATTCCTTCCTCAGGTTCATATATTTAATATTGTGATGTGAAAATAAAAATATAAATCAATCCATTGAGGCAGTTGTCAACCTATATGGATGGTTAAATATTTCATTTTCCACAGAAATGGATAAAGGAGTTATACATCTTATTTATTAAATGACATAAAAATTATATTAGTATTCTTATTAATTATTAAATTGCCTTTTATAACACTTAGTTATGGTGGTGAAGGAAAACAAAAGGCATTGTGTTGTGATGGTGGTAGTACCCACAACACTAGAATGACTGTTTTTTTATTAAAAGGAAAGGTAAAATGGGATAAATTACAATTCAGTATGAATTTTAAATGTTTTATATAAGATAATAAAAATTTTATTTCATATGATGTTAAAATTTATAATTTTAAAATTAAAGTAAAAATAAATAATGTATGTAAAAAATAGTTCTTATATTGTGTAATTGGATATTTTATTTGAATAATGATCATAAATTAATGGTATAGTCTAATATATTGTGACAATAAGATAAATATAGTGAATGATTATTCTATGGTAATTAAAAAATTTATATGGTTAGGTGGGGACCTAATTTTGAGGAGTTATTTTAACGGTTGTATAGAGGTCACGTTTATAAGTGTTGAGAATGTCATTTTCGTAAATATTTAAACTCAATATAAAGGGAGATCATGTTAAAAAAATCATGTGTCTCTAAAATTGAGAAATATTGGACTATTAAAGAGATAATGTCGAATCAAAACTGACAAACTGAATTAAAGACATATGTTTATAACAACCTTGACTACAAAAACCCATGTCTAGTGTTTATTTTATTTCATTGGCATATATACAAGGGTTATAAAAAAAATGTACCAGTAATTTTAATAGTATTAAAGATCCATATTGATACAAATTATCCAATTTACATTGGGTACAAAATACAAAATCTTGAAATGGAAATAATTATCCTTCTATGAACCCATTGAAACAATTTAACATCATATCCTTAGGAAATAAGACAAAGTTAGGGTGATCCTGAATTCTCAGTAACTATAATTTACATAGGAATCTATAATGACAAAATAAAGCATATTCAATATGGAAAGATAAATAAATAAAAAGGAATTTCATTTAATAAATTACTATACTATAATGATTATATAAGGTATGATCAAAATATACAGGTAAATAAATGAAATGTTATTTAATCAATAAAATGAAAAAAATGAATCCATTGTTAATATAAATGAAATAATCACAAGGATAATAATAATAAAATTGACAGTGATTTTGATGATTAAAATTGGAGTCCATGATCCCAGATATCATGATATCCATACATTACTGAACTTGTATCCGGATTGTATAAAAAATGATTTAAATTAATTTTATATTTCTAACATGAATTTATCAGGAATCTTTTGAACGACTCAAGGGGATATATTATGTATGGATTCACACATCAAGACATATCCAATTCATTCATCAAATATTGAATGATAAATTATGATCTTGAACAATATTTCTTATTAATATATATCCTTACTAAGTAAAGAGTATGTTTTTTACATATTTGTGTAGTTATTCAAATAACTTTTGAAGTAAAAAGCATAAGAAAAAATGGTATATAGTTTAGAAATGATCATATATAGGTTAGAAATAATTTTTATACTTAATAAAAATGGAAATTCTAATGAAAAATCATCATAAAGACGTTATTGTCGAAACCAAATCTTAACTATCACAAAATTGACAATGATATTTGTGGTGACTATCTGATCATCAGGAATATTGGTTTTCACAATAATGGTATATCCATTAGAAGATTAAATGGATTGAAATTGAAATATTAAAAATACAAAACCATAAGAGTGATTATTAGTAAAACCATTGAAATTGAGAAGAAGAATCTAAATTTCTGAAAATTGATACGTCAGCTGAGAAGTAAGTTAACCACATATAGGTGAAGAAACATTCCATTGATTTGTTGTCAATAATTAAAACTGTCCTAATAATTAAATAATATAAAAATTACTTTCAAAGGACATTATAAATGTATATTATCATATATTGTTTTGTTAATAATGAAGTGGATGAAAAATATATCTTATTGAAAGAGAAAGATGATGTGATTTTAATTTACTCATTTATTTTATTGATTTAATTTCTAAAGAGAGTAAAAGTTGAAATAGAAAATAAAAACTAATTAATTATCTATTGGATAATAAAAATATTCAATATTTTGAAGGATAGTGTATGATATCGCTTCAATGAATGAAAATTTAATATCAAAATAATTTCATATTATAAAATTTACTCCTCATAGGATACTTTTAAATTGTATCCCATGAAATAATATACATTAGTATAAATATTAATCATAAATAATAAATAATTCATAATAATTCGTAATTATTATCAATTTTTAAGTGTTATCTACCTCATATTCTCATTAGTTTTTTCTCAGGAATTTTTTTTTATTGTGAACAGTTTATATATCCATAATCTATATAATTCCATTAATGTTATGAATATAAAATTTATTAATAATATATCTTTTTAGAACCTATAATGAATGTTATAAATTGGTAATGAATTATATCACTTCAAGAATATTGTAGGCCATAATTAGGCACAAGAAATGATATCATTCCCTTATAGGGTGAAATATGAATAAAATGGTGAAATATTAATTTTCCGTAATTAATATCACTTAATAGGAAACATATATATTCAGTATTTCCACCATTATAACTATCCATGTGAGTTAGTAATAGAAAAAAATTATATCTGTTTGTGAGGTGGTAGTCCACTGTACACATGGGTGATATTGGTGTAATTATATTGGAATTTTTAAGACATAATTGAATGTGAAAAAAATATGAAGTAAAATGAAAGAATGTGGTGATGACAGTTACCTTCTCTTAGAATAATATCTATTATATATCTAATTATTTTTTCATTGTTTTTGAATGACCAAACCCTCAATAATTTGGCTACGGTTGTAAGGTATAAAAGTTTATAGGTTTTGGTTTAGACAAATGACTTTGGAGGTGTGATCAAGTGTTGGGAGTGGTTCCTTCTTATAATTCAAGGGGGTGGAATTTTTTGTTTAAAAAAACAATTCAGTAATGAAACAAACACTCACCCAAAGTGAATCCATAATTTATAGATATAGTTTTAGTGGGATTATATGTTTGATCCACATCTCTAATAATAAAATGATTCATTTTTTAAACAATTTATTTCCTTTACCTAAATGTTTAATTACTTTTTCCTCATTTGTTTCCATCACCTTATCTAGTATTTTTATGCATGGTAATTTATCCTTTAAACCTAGAAAAAATATTAATATTAATATATAATTTTTAATCAATAATCCCAAGTATTAAATAAATTTTATTTAAAAATATCCTATTTTATTATAGAAATGATTTAACCAGAAGTGATTGTAACGCACGATACCTCATTTTAACCATAATCATATTAATTAAAATTTATTTTTTTAAAATCAGTTATGCCCAAATATAATGTTTTCTTTCTGAGTGAATTTCAATTTTCATTATACCATACATGTAATAAATTATGAAAATTTCAATTAAAAAATTTATTGTAATTTAGTTCATAAATGAACACAAAAATCGTGCCAAAAATATTGTTTTCAAGAAATGAATTTTTCCTAGAATTATATGATCTTACAATAACTATATATCATGGGGTAATAATTTTATGAATATAAATTATAAAATTACATATATAATAAATATTTTCTATTTAATTAATTCATCCTTATTGATTATTTTAATTATATATAATGGATTGACATTATTCATTTTTTAAATAAAAACATTTTTCATAAAATATTCATTTTTACCTCTAGACTATATTATTAATATTTATAACAAATTTGTAGTTAATACATTTCAGATAATTCACATTGTTAAAGATTAAATATAATATAATAATTAATACTTAAATTATAAATTTTTATTTATTCAGAGATGCTTATATCCGGGGAAAATTTCCAAAAATCATTCTAAGGTCATTTTAACGAACAAATTTAAAAATTCATATTGATAATATAAAAACTTATATTTTTATCTAAGAAATATTAAAATGAAAATACTATTATAGTTTTATTAAAATTCTATTTTCACTAGAAATAACTGATTCTCAAGGATTACATTATTCTCTAACATAAAAATTTCAACCTTCAATGTTTCGAGGATATTAACATCAGAAAAAATGAGGGTGGTTCATCATCATCACATCCACTTATTCCCACATTAAATTCAACATTTTTTGATATCTCAAATTTACATTTCCCATCCATGTCTTATGATTCATCGACAATTACTCTACATTATGAAAAATATGTGTAATCTATTCATAGTAAAATAGATTATTTTCCAATCAATTTGTTCAATGGTGATCACATGTGATGGGTCGTAAATGTAATTATTTTACAATTACAAATAGAACACATCATGTGATTTATAGATATTTGGATGTATTAATAATGGTAGGCTATATATCTAATCATGGAAAAATCAAAAGGATTGACGTACCTGAAGATAGTTTTTTTCATTATTTAAATAAAATATGACAAACTTTACATGAGTTACTTTCAAGAATATTTGATATCCCACATAAAATAACAATTCATTAGTATAGTAATCAACATAACCCTTTTCTATTCTTTGGGATGCTTTAAGCCAAGCTTTAATTATCTTTACCTTTTTTATTGACACATCAATGTGTTCTGTTCCAACATGTATCATTTCATTTACTTCATCCCTATAAGGTAATGTATGCAATCCCTTATCATATAATTCTTCTTAGGAATCAATTTAAATACCTTAATGGAAACAAATTTTATTGGAAAACAATACCAATGGTAAATACGGATCCCATATAACATTATAATATATTGAGATTGACCTCATCTAGTGTCAAAATTTAGGAGAATTCCTATCAGATAGTACATTAAATTGATGATGTTTGGATATTAAAATATGATTCTGAGTATCAAGATCATATTAAATAAACCCTTAGTATTTTTATACCAACTAGGGAGTTTGAAGAATATTTTTTTCTAGAAAATTTAATCACTTTAATATTTGTAATTTCGCACTACATCGAGTTTACCTTCAATAGCATGAAACACCAATTTTAACATGAGTTCTATTTAACATCGAGTTTATATTTCATTTCATGTTACACTTATTTTATCTTAATTTACATGTAACAATGTTTTTAGACATTTTTAACGTAATCACTGAGTAGAAAAAACATAACAACCAGTTAAAATATCATTATTTAATCTCATTGTTATATCATAGCCAGTGGAACGGTTGGTATGAGTAGAATATAAAAAATTATGAAATTTTATGGTTTAAACATGATTATATAATGAATTCCATGAAAAATAGTTACTTAAATATAAAATGAAATCCCATTTCATAATAAATAGAATTTTTTAAACTCTATATTTATGCAGAAAAACATGCTTCATCTCAAAAAATTATATAAATCACATTTACTGATATATTTTATTGAAAATAATATATTATATATTCAAAAAAAATTTCTTTTTTTATTTAAAAGAGTTAAGGAAAAATCTTCTTTGACAACATAAAACTATTTTCAAAAACCGATTATGTCAACTTTTGAGAACATATTTTAAATTTAATTTTTCAAAAATTATAAAATTATATTTTAAAAAATAATAATTATTTAAATCAGGGTGTTAGAACTAAATTATCTTGTATTTTTGAAAATTTTCATACATGATAAATTTTTGTATGAATAGTAAAACATTCTGGTTATTATTAAGAATTTCTACTTATTTTAAAGAATTATAGAACAAAAAAAATATTTTATGATGTGCCTAAAATTAAATTTACATAAAATAATCTAATATAAGTCATTGGAATAGTTTTTATATTTAATTTTAAAATTGAGAACTTTTTAAATATTTGAACAATTTCTGTTTCGAAAACCACTTTCTCATCGCATCGTCATGAATAATTTTAAATAATTATTTACACATATATGAATGGAATTTAAAATTTTCGATATCATATTTTTAATAATAATAATTTATAATAAATAATAATTCTAAACTATTTTTTTATGATAATAATTAATAAAATAGTAAAAAACATTTGTCGTGGTTTAGTTAAAAATGAGTTTACCTAGGGTAAAATTAAATGTTAATTGTTAGAAATAATTTTTTTTACAAAAATAATAATATGACCATATATATAACTTATAATATCTATTATTGGAAATGGCACATTTTGGATCCTTATCGCCTGAGAAAAATGGAGGTAGACATTTTTCATTTCAAAATATATCAAGTGTGGCACTCAACTCACTTTTAAGAGGCTACTACATATCCTCTATAATTAATACAATTAAAACCATTAATTTGACCATACCTAACCAAATAAAATATTTAAATCCATTATACCTTCTTTTAATCCTTACTATGGTTATAAATTCAACATATTATGCTTTTGGGTGAAGTAAAATTGACGATGTCCAAAGAAGAGGTAACACCCCTAATCGAGAATTTTATATTATTTCAACCTCTGCATTCTTAAATTACTTTATAATGGTTACGATATGATAAACTTATCATCCTTTATATATTTATTTTTTTATGTTAATAAAATTACCTATGACAATATCCTATTCCATCCAATCAGATACTAAATCACCATTCATGTCAATACTAGACTACTGCCTCATGAACCATTGAAAATCGTTTTATTTATAAAAACATGTAAAAAAATATAATGATGTATTAAATATTTATATAAGATATTTTTGAAGAATATTAATACATTTATAAGGAATATAAATATTTTTTATTCAATATCTATAACTTATGGATCAAAATAAATATATTTATATAACATATTTATAAAGAATCTAAATCATTTTATTAAAAATTTATATTTTATGGATCAATATAAATATATTTATAAGGAATATAAATATTTTTTTATCATAATTAAATTTAAATAGGTTATGTAACCATGACCAATTTATGAGGAACAAAAATAACATCCAAACATACATGAAAACAAAACATTTCTGGTACGAAACATGACAATTACAGGGAATAGATTATAAAAGGGTAATAAATGGTAATATGTAAATCATATATGGTATGATATATATATATATATATATATATATATATATATATACATATTGATGTGTAATATTTAAAAAAATTAATTTATTATTTAAGATGTTTGAATGTGTTATAAGGATTTCCAGACTAAGGTAAGGGATACTCGTCTAATTTTTTACTTTTATCACGCATGACATATTAACAACCTATTGTTTATATGGTGTGTATAATGAACTTGAATTTTTTTTATGATTCACCTAAAAACTTTGGAGATATAAATATTCAATTTAGTGACACCCTTTTATTTTGTTCATAGAACAAAATTTATCAATGTTGTAATGGTGTTATGATATAGTCTAATCAATTACCATGATTATTTCTGTATATTCCTCTGATAATGAAATTTTATGATCCATATATAAATAAAATGTTGAAATTTATTGTAATATTTTTATGTCATGATAATAAATTTCTTCCTTTTATTTTTCTCTCTTTATATGATCAATATTTGAAATGAATTTTTTTAAGAAAACAATCATTATTTCTACCACTTTTTGAAAATCCTTTTTCTTCTAAAATAATGTTTTAGAAAAATATATTCAAATTGGTATTTAATTCCTCTAATTTATTTATTAAATTATTTATTTCACATTTTTAAAAAAAATTTAAACTTCTTTATTGTAAATAATATTATTGTATTTTTTAGAACAATTCATGTTTTTCTTATACAAAAATGTTAATGAAATCATTCTTATAACAAGTTCATCATGAATGGTATTTTATAAATTTTGGACCAATTAAATTTTTTAATGATTCCTATATATTATTAAATGTATATTTTAAACTAATTTTAATTTAAAAATGTTTTTTAAATTTTTAGTTTTAAAAAGTGATTTTCAAAATGAAATGGACATTTTCCTCATGAAATATTTTAATTTATTTTAAATTCTTCCTTTATAAGTTTCCAAGGTTATTTTTTTAAATCGTTTTGAAATTTTTGATGATTCATCATGTGTTTTTCAATATGAAAGGCTATACTCACCTAAGATTTTCAATGAGATTTTACAAATCATTTTCCATCTATGATGGAATTTATTTGTGTTACTACTGTTTTATTGGGGTTAAGAATGATTGATACTTGGAATTTCAATTATATTGATTGTTATGTCTATACTGATGAAATTTATATGAATCAAAATTATTTTTAATGTGTTATTATACGATGAATTGATGAAAGTTTTATTATACCTATTTCCATTACACATATTATGATGTAATAATATAATGGATGTTCTCTAATGTTGTGGTAAAAACATGTATTGTTTTAATTATGAGATGGTTGGGACATATCTCCATTTGAAATTTATTATGTAATTATTTATATCTCATGCGATAAAAATGGGAAACAAATTGATGGTATTGTTTAACTATGGGAAATAGGTGTTTCCAGATCCACCATGGGAAACAGGTGTGCCCTATTCTATAATGGGAATATGTGAGGACTCCTGATGTACTATATTGATGGTATAGGTAGTTAATTCTGAAAAATGAAAATTTTTCATTCATCATTTTTTATGGTGACACACTTTTATAAAATTTCATTCATTTAATGACTAATTCATGGTGATGTCACACTCTTATATGAAATTTTTTAAGAAATGATAAATTTTTAGTCCATGAATCTTTTTTATGATTTCTGAAAAGTTAGGTATGAAAACCCTAACTTATTCCAATTCTCACATACCCTTATTAATATCTGATGATTTCATATAATCATAGACAAATACATCTGATGTTCTTCCATAATACTCTTCTCAGATCACCATTTCTTATGTTTTTTCCAATGTTATGATGATAGATTTAGGTAGTTTATGCCTAATAGATATACTATGTCAGAATATCAATTTGTGTTATTTTCATGATATTATATGAAATAAGAATATTTTTTTATAGTCTATAAATACACTATACAATTTTGAACCTTATGTGTGTATTTATGAAATGTAATAAATTTTCATCTAAAAAGATTTGATATTTATGTTTAAATTTATAGGTCACTATAGTTAGTATCAGATGAATAGTTTTTTAAACCATTTGAAACGTAGATGTAAAAAATGTGTGATATCCATTTGGATATATCGATTGTTATTATATGTATAATTATAAGGATTAGTAAGAGTACATAAAGATATTTTTTACTTTGGATAATGTATGGGGTGAGTGGTTCCCAAGAAATTATATCCCTCTCAGGATATTATAAGAGGACGTTGATGTGGTATAGAGGTACACATGGATAATAAATATTAAAAGGGTTCACTAATCTGTACTATATTATTAACTAGTTGGTAACATTTGTCCTTATTGTACACCTAGTTTTACACCATCGGGGGATATACATTGTAAATTCACAAACTATTATGAACCCTCAAGATATAATTATGTTGAATACGGCTTTTAATGACCCTCGGTGAACCTAAATTGTTAAATATTAAAATATATGTGTCCTTATTTAGACACCATATATGTGATATTTCATTATTGTATTGCTTTCTACTATGATTGGTGTTTCTCATGCAATGAATTTATTTTCAGTCAATTATTAAAACTAAAGGAATAAATTTAAAACTACATCTGATGGAAACATTGGTGACTATGTTGAATACAATATTATTATTTATAAAGAGACTGATTTTGTTATTATGACAATTAATCATTCATTATATATGAAAATAATTTACTTCAGTGAGATTTATAAGGAATAAAGTAACAGTAATATAGAATGATATGAATGTTCATGTGTTGATGAACATATATGGAAAATGAATCACTTCTTAAATATCAATAATGTGGGAAGAAGAACCTGGAAAAATTTCTCAAATGAAATGGAAAATGTTTTCTATGATTTTATAAATGTCATATATTAGCAACATTTCTAGTAATTTAATGTCATATATGTGTGGAACTTGGGAATTAATAGATTCCACACCCTAAAATTTGGTTTAGCCTCTAGATTAAAGAAGGACCTATGTTATTCCTAATCATTAAATTAAAAGGGTTGAGTTATTTGTATATATTTATTAAAAAATTATGGTGAAGAAGTTTTTTACCATTGGTATTTTAGTTTTAAAAATAATGAAACATTTAAGGAATATGTTATTTTTGAAGGAATATATTTATCCTTATAACATTAACTTAGGATTTATGGATACAATCATGGTATTACTTGTTTATTGTCAACCATATATTCAAATTAATTGAAACCACTTTTGCGATTTTTCATGAAGTTATATTATCTAGATTATGGATATTTTAAAAGGCATTTATGGTAGAAGAACCATGTGTGTCTGTGTATTCTTTTGTAAAAAAATTATTTAATTAATAATTCATTTTCACTTTGTTTCATGATTTATACAATTAGTAAAAAGATTTAGGGATTTTATTATCTTTTATATTGATGTATTTATCAGTCATATAAGATCAGCACACGAAGGTAACACGATTTTTTTATCCAATAATATTTTCTCCAGATCCTCTTGATAGAATACAGATTAAGGAATTGGTAAAACTTAATAGTCTTCTACATTCAATTGTATTTGATTAGGATCAGAATTCTTCCTCGATATTTTCATGAATTCCTCATCAAACTCTTCATACAACGTTGTGTTTTAATATAGTTGTATCTTCCTCAGATAGGGGTTTTGTATTAGAGAATTATTCAAACCATAAAGGATATGATATGATCTTATTATACATATTTCAATAGTGGTTAGGATCAATAACTTAAAATTGAAAAATATTCATAGAAAAAAAATTCCACCAAGAATTCATCTAGATAATGGTTATGTATTATATATATAGAAATATAGAATTCTAATGTACTGTAATTTTTTATTTAGAATAATTCTATTTGGAAGATTTCTATAAGATGGGGAGGAAGGGAATGTTATAGCCATTCAACAACATGTAAGGATTGCACAAAATTTATGTAAATATTTTGTTGATAATCACTGAGACGATATAGAATTTCATGATGGTGAGATTGGATTTATACAGATTTCTACATATAATAATCATGAGATAACTAATACCTTAATTTTTTTAACCCTTTCTATTACTTGATCATATCATGATTTCACAATATCATTTTTTCATTCCAAAAAACCTCTTTAATTCTCACAATGTGTTCAATGTACCCATCCAAATGAATTACCCACTAGATATATCACATGTAGTAAACTCGGATGTCATACTATTGAGTATGTTCATTCATAAAATGATCAACTAGTTGAGATTAATTTTCATACATAGAATTTGATATCAACCAAGTCCGCTAACCTTGTCATTTTTTTCAAAACAAATTCTGTCTTGATTATGCTATGTCAGAACCTGAGGATGTATTGAGGTAGAAAATTTCTCAGTTATTGGCCCAAAATTATTGAATTTTTAGGTCAAAATTAATTTTTAGGGATTTTGAATGTAACACCCCCATGATTGGTTGATTTTTTTTTCAATAAATTTAAGCATTTCAAAAATTTTGTTTTACATAAAAACATTGAGTTTATCTTGTGTTACATGTAACATAGATATTATCATGCATTGAACTCAACACAGTTTTGAGCATTCATTACACATAAAACCTATCATATCTTTCACTACACCCAACTCAATGTTTTTCAGGTGTTATATGAGAAGCCATGTATAAAAAACATTTCATCCTATTAAAATATTATTATTTAATCTCATATATTTCACCTAAATAATTTAAAAGTGTATAATAATATGATTAAAAAATATGAAATTATATGGTTCAAACATGTAAATATAATGATTTCATTGATGACCAATTAATTAGAAGTTTAAATTGAAATTATATTTCAAAATAATGAAAATATATTTCAGAAGATCTATTTTATGGACATAAACTAGAATATTTCAATTAATTGTGCAAATAAATTTGCGTGAATGATTTTGATTAAATTTTAATATTATATATTAAATAAAGTTTTTTACATTTGTCTATTTTTTCTAAACTACAGATAATAATAAGTCCAATTTTATTCCCAAAAAATATTTTTTCAAAAACTTATTTCTTTATTTTCGCACAAATTATAAAAATAATTTTTCCCACATATAAAAAATGATTTGGAAAATTTTAAATACATTCATAAAAATGATAAAACTATATTTAGGTGAATTATGGATATTTTTATATAAGTATACAATATTCAATGAATTGTGTATTATACTATTTAGTATTAGGAAATTTAATTTTTTCTATAAAATTTTAAAAAAATAAAATTATTATAATTTCGATGAAAATTAGATTTACATAAATTTTGTATCAAGTAATCCAATTTAGGTTATATTAGTATATTTTTTATTTTATTTTGATATAATAACTTCTTAAATAGGTGTATATTTTCTCTTGGGAAAACATTTTTCTAGTCGCATCTATGAGATTGATTGTAAAATAAATATTGGCACCTCTATGAATGGAATTAAATAAAAATAGATTCAATATTTGGAATAAGAATAATTTATATTATCAAAAAAAATCATCTAAACTTTTTATCTTAATGAATGGTTATAACTGTAGTAATTATTTGTCTCATTAAAGGAAGAAAAGTTATTACTAAAGTGTTAAACAAAGAATATAAGGATTAAAATGACCCAAAACTTGTCCAAACCACATTTTCATTAACTATAATTACCATATATCTTCTAGGATATATATAATTCCATTTTGGAGACATTTTCCATTATAAAAATGTGGTTATTCATATTGTTTAAAACATTATCAGGGTCCCAATGACCTCGGTTATAAATGGGAACCCCTTATCCTCTCCTCTATGTACATTATAAACCCTTTGGTTCTACAAAATACTAACAAAATCAGTTCATTGCTTCTCTAATCTAGTATTGTAAGCATTAATTTAGTTAGAAACCAAACCTTTGAATCCATTTTTTGAAAAGTAAATTATGTTTTTTAAAGAAGTGGTAACACCCCTAACAGTTCATTTTATTTTACATCATCACCCACATGAATAAATTTTAACTGAACTATGATGATATTACATCCATAGTACCAGTCATATAATGATATGTTTTATTGTTAAACTCATAACCTAAAACCATCTCCTCTATCAATAAATGAGATTTTAAATTCATGTGTTTGATGATCTACCGCCTTGTGAATGGATGACATTCATTTTTTCCTCACTGCCGATATCGACAATATATAATGATTTATTAAATATTTATTAATGATATTTATAATATTATTATAATTTTACATAATTATACCAAATATAAATTCATAAATTACTATTTTTGGGGATAGTAGAGAATATCTCATGTCTACGGTATCCCACCACCTCCCAAAGTGATTTAATTCCAAGTACAATTCCATATATTTATAGTTTTTTAATGACAATTTTTGGTTATGTGAGAACCCAAAAGGTACCTAAATTAAAAAACAATTCCACCAAATAGACATCTTATGTGATTCATTATATCATTACATATATTTTTAATAATCATTGATTTAATGAACATAAATGAGATATTTGACATAAATATGAAACTATAATGTTAATGTATTACTTTCATTTATTACTTTATTTCCATTGGGAAAATTGAAAAAATGTTAATGCTTATGTATGACCAACCATATCCATGAACAATTTATTTCATTATCTATATATAACTTTGATGTATCATTATTAAATACATATCGAATGAATATATATAATAATAATATCATTGTTAAAATTTCACGATATTATGGAACCATGATCAATGTATGAAGAACAGAAATAAAAAATTAAAACATACATTACTATCAATGGATTTGTTTCTAGAAATGTGACATTAAAAAGAATTTTTAATAATAATAAAATTAAATTTCATATCTAAATCATTCATTTTATTATATATATGTTTTGTTATATAATATATTTTTAAGGGACATTTATTTATTATATATTAGGTTTAAACATGTATGATTGATGTTGATACATAAGACAAGGGATTTTCCTCTCATGTTTTACTTATGTGAGATGCATATCAGATTCACCAATTGTTTAATTTATGTTCCATATATACTTACAAAGAATTTATTTTATTATCTTTAACCTAAAAATTACTCATATTTACATATCCATTTCAAGACATACCTTTTAGGGATCATAATGTAAAAAATGATACCACGGTGGTAAGGGTTCTATGATACAATATCATCATTTATAATTATTTATTATGGATGTGTCTCTAATTATGAAAACATATGGTCCATATCATATGATATCCAAGTAATTTCTTATTCTCTACTTTCTTCATGAGGATACATTATTTCCCTTCATTTTCCTCGATTTATCTTACAATGGCCTTAGAAAAATATTTTTTAATGAAAACTTACATTATTTTTCCCTTCAGCCAAAAAAATATTCGCTTAGATATTTATGATTTTTGTAAATTTTATTAAAATTTTTATTAAATACATAAAAAAATATTAATTTGATTTTTAAACTCTGTTGACATTTTTGAAAACAAATTACATGAATCATCATGTAGTTTTATAAAAAATACCCATTTAGATTATATGAAATATTTATATGAATACTTTGTTATAACATGTATATAATTAATGGGATTTTCAACCATCGTGGAAAATTAATTGTTTTATTATTTCCATTATAAGCTCCAGTGTTTCTTTTTAGAGAAAATAATTTCAAAAATTATTAATTTTGTGTATTTTATATTTATTTTCAAAATAGTAATGTTATTTTTCTTTAGAAAATCTTTTAAAGGATTGTTATGGATTTTATTATGTGTTTCCAAGGTAATTTTTAGGAAAAATGATTCTGAAATTTTTTCAATTTTAAAAATATTTTTTCCAAACTGTAATGGATATATTCCTAATGAAAAATATCTATTGATCATTCAAAATCAATTTCCATTTAAGATTACATCCTTTTTATTACTTACTATTTATTGGGGATAATATTAAATGATACCACCCTTATTATTTCCCAATATGGTTTATTTTTATGGTGATTAGATGTTTATGATACCCAATTATATTTCATGTGTTATTCTTTGGTGAATTATGGAATTGTTTATGAGATGTGTTTTCTTTACACAATTTATTATGTGATGATATGATATAAGTTTTTTGATGTTTTGGAACACATATGTATGGATTCCATTATGATATGGGTTGGACCTAAAACTTATTCTATTCAATTATGTGAATCCATATATATCATGATATAACAATATGAAATAATTTGATGAGTTAGATCCACTATGGGGAATATATGCATCCTTATTCACTATGGGTAATAGGAGCTTCCTAATTCACGATGGAAAATATGTGATTAGTCTTAATCGAATATTTTTATGGAATTGTAGTTATCTTGGGCATATAATATGGTATATATATATATATTATGGTGACACACGTTTATGAAATGAGTTTATGAATGTTGATTTAATTAATATGATTCCCCCACTTATGGTCTATGATTTATGTAAATAAAATGGTTCATGACATTTCTCAAGATTAGGATATATGAATGTTTGGGTATAAACATCTTAAATTATGTTCATGATCACATACCGTTATGATTATAAAATGATTTCATATGATCGTCGATTGAAATATCATATATTTACCCATAAAAAGACTCTAAGGTAACCCATTCTTCTGTTTCTATTTCAAAGGCATGAAGAAATGTTCATTTTTTGTATGCCTAAGAAGAGTACTATTAATGATGATATTTTTTGTAGATGTTGAATATGCATCATAAAATAAGAACATTTTCGATATAGTGTCGAAATCAAATAAACTATTGTGGTCCTTAGGCATGTGTTTTTGAAATGTACAGAATATTTAACTAAAATGGAGAGATGTCTATGTATTAAATATTAGGTCTCCATAATTTTATTGTGTAATAGGCTTTATGATGAGAAAAATTTGAAATTGGCGTGTTATTCAGTACTCCAACATCAATAATATAGATCCAAATGATATATTAATGTGGTAAATAATATCCTATATTAAAAAAATGGTAGATTCTATATAGTGACCAATAATAACAAATATTACATTATTTTGTCATGGAGACTTTACTAGTCCTATAAAAAATCTCCTAGTATTATCGTTCCATTTCAATATAAAATATTAAGAGGTGCCATGACACCTCTGTGATGTTATCAGTCAACATCCACATGTTGCCTAAGGAAACATCTAGATAAATAATCACTTATTTCCTTTTTTTATTTTATCAAACTATTGATTTCACCCAAAATACCTATATATAATCATTCTACTGGTTTGTATAATGAAATTAATGTTTTTTCCATCATATAGAGTTTCTTTTTTAACTCATGTATAGATGAAATGTATAGACTCTTTAAAAAATTATAAACATTGTCTTCACAAATGAATTCATCCAATTTATAATCATTTATTATATTAATTTTATTTTGAAAATTATAATCATTTTATTGAAGAAAAATATTCTTTTCCAATAAAGGTGGTTTCCCAATCATTTGAAAAAAGAGTGATGTCTCCCATTATATAATAACTTCCATGTCCATATTTACTACATCTATGAACATTAGATCCCTATCAATAATAATTTCAGTTAGAAAACCATGATATTTCATACTCAATTCACCAACTTCATTATTTTCAATCCATGTGTGGTAGCTTCTTAATAAATCATAGACTTTTAGTAGATTGATCCATCATTTTTTACCCATGTTTAGCTCCATCTGGGAAAGGTTGTATGTTAGACACTAATAGTCATTATATACCTTAATTCTTTCATCCTACAGATAATTTATCTATATATTAAATGTTTATATTATAGCACTGAACACAATATTATTCTGTGTATTTTTCAGTACATTATTATTTTATTTTATTGTTTCATATATAACAAAATTAGTGTTTTTCATAATAAAACAACTAGGTCCCTTAATTTATTCATCACTATATATCATAAAAATGATATTTCCAAATGGTAGAGAAAAAATAGTTTAATTGAAATATATCTTATTTATTTTATTAATACTTTATTAAAATTTCTTTCTCTATAAGAACATAACCACTTTACATGTATGATTTATTAATAGGTCAAACAATTAGGAAAAATTGTGAATGATTCTCCAATAGAATCATAATAATCCAATAAAACTATATACTATAATTGTTTTCATCATTGTGGGGAATTTAATTATTTCCTTAGTCATTTAAGGGTCAAAAAATATTCCATTCCTTGAAAAAATATGGCCTTTATAAGGGACATTCTGACACAAGAATTCAACCTTTCCAAATTTTCCAAATAAAAAAGTTCAAATAAGTGTATATTGAATGATTATAAAGTGATTATAATTTTCTATGTGTCTCTTATAATACCCCAATATATCATCAATTAATACTACCATGAAATTATCTTTTTATTCCTCCAAAAAAATATTTATTAGACCCCTAAAAATGTTGGAATATTTAAAAAACCTTATGGAATTTATATAAACTCATAATGTCCATACAACATTTAGAAAGATGTATTTGGAATATCTTCTTTATTTACCACCAATTGAGGATTCCTATAATGAAGGACAATTATAGAAAATAATTATATCCACATAATTTAACATTTTATTCCTCAATACATGGTTTGAAATACTTTTTCTTTATTTTAATAAAATTGATTTTCATATAATTAATATAGATCCTAGTGAATTAATAATTTTTACTAATTAATAGAAAAGAGAATTCATGTGGTGTAAATCTAGGTTGAATAAATACCTTATCACTCAAGTATTATATTTTATTATTTAAATAAATTAATTAAACAAATCCTTTTCTATTATGAGTCATTAATACCAGTATTTCATCATAGAATAAATCAATGGAAAACATGACATAGAGGAATAGTAGATCTTTAGGTAATTTCTAAATAAATGCATCAATTTATTCCTTTAAAATAGATACATTGTAAAATTGAGTAATAATATTTTCTTCATTTTTAAATTGTGATTGTTATTTATCAATATGGATCTCATTCAAATGTGGTACTAGGGGTGGTCTTTTAGAAATGCACCAACTTCTTCAAAATATGTGTTACTAGGTGTGGTTGTAGATATGAAATTGATTATGACTCCAATATATGTATAAGGAATTCCACCTCTTCATCCAGATTCATAATTTCCTTGAATTTTAAATAAATTTTCAGAGCATATTTTGTCATCTACTCAATAATAATGATTATTTCAAAGATAACAAAGTATGTTTTAATTATTTAGTAAAATAGAGTACATTTTTATATCGTAATGGGAATATCATGATACATAATTATCATAGTGAAATTTACAAAATGATTTTTGAAGGAAAACATCATTCTTAATGTGAAAGGTAATCCTATATGATTACTTTTCTCTAAAGGTGATAGGGAAATAAATGGAACCACACAACCAAGGTGTTACTCTATTCTAGGGTTTCCATTTACCCACATTGTGGCTAATAGCTTATCATGTCTCGGCACATTCTCATCACCTATCTTCTTCTATGAATACTAGATTCAAGATGCTCAACAATATGGGAACAAAATGTGATTTGAGGTTCATGTTATTTGCAAGAGTTTCATTGTTCCATTACATAATAGTGGGAGGTCTCTATTATATTATCTATAGTGATCATAAATCTAGTTTGGCATGCTTACATGCTCTATAGAGAATCACCCACATTTTTACATCTCCCTTTTATACTTCATATTTCAATCCTCTCTGCATTTTTCATCTCCTCATAATACTTATTCTATGTCGTCAGTTATTATTTTCTCTATGCTCTTTCGGGTCTAATTTCGATATTAGCATAGCTTGAACTCTTAGTTTAGTGTTACCTTGGTTCTACATTCAGAGACATATCAATGATTTATCAGTAGTCTTTAATCATCATATGATGGTAATGATACAATTATCTCTACATTCTATTTGTCTCAAGTTCTTTTTCTAGTATTATCTACACCCAATTGATTTTATGGTTTCTATTTTCCTCTTCTTGGTTCTACCCATCTTAATTCCTCCACATATTTTTTGTCTGGTTCCACATTCATGAACACATTCTGGTCGGTATTAATTGTATGCATAGTGATTTGGATTGTTGATGGCAGGTCATGTGATATTGGTCCAACATTTGGGGTTTCTATTTTTGTTTTATGGAGGGAATGTTCCTTGTGGCATTCTGTTGTAGTTTATTTCATAGATTTCATTAGTACCTCCTTGGTGTCCAAATTTATTTCTTCAATTGAGTTAGTGATACTACAATATTGTGATTATTTGGGGGTTGGTAGATAAAGTGGAATGTTTGTGAGGCATGTGGATGTATGGTAAGTGTTTGTCTAACAATGATCAATATATTCATTAGTCATGAGGTTTAAGAGGATTATGGCTATGATGCTGCATATAGGGCCATAATAACTTTACCATTGGTCCTTTTCTTTCTATAGTACTCAATAAACCTTATTTTTATTTTTATTCAAAAAATAAAAAAATTGTTCGGGTATGGTTTTAGGTAAATATCTACTCTTCTTGTAAAGATGAATATATAAAAGTTTGAAATGATATAGAATAAAATAAATTATTTAATAAAATTGAGGATATTATTAACGTACGATAGAAAACAATGTTGGGAACTTCCACCATTGTTGTAGAAATTTCATAGAAATGGAATTCTCCCATCAGCCTCTTTTATGGAATGATACCTTGTCTCTTTGGTACTTTTTGTAAAGAATTATCCTTTTCTATATAGTTGAAATAATTTTTTTCATTAATTTGATACTCCCCATATTTTTCATTTTCCATGTTACCCAAAACACCATACATATAAATTTTTCCCTTTCCCATCTAACGTTTCATTGGATCTTTCATCCCATTATTATCACAAGATAGAAAATTATTCATTTTCTTCTTTATTATTGCCGAATTCCATTTTAAATTTTGTTCAATCAACCTCTTATACACTTGATTCATATTGAATATAATGGATCTATAAATTTCATTATATAAAATGATAGTATATAGTAACATGTAATTCTATGATGAAATTTTTTGAAGAAGAAGTTCCATTTTGAGACACTGTTTAATAACATCAGAGAAATTTTCAATCATGTATTCCATATTTTTTATGTAATCTACAACATACTAAGATAATCATGTAAGGGTGTCCTCATACTATCAAATATATTCTTCTTCATTTTTTTGAAGCTGAGGAACATTCTCATCACTCCAATCCTTTTCAGACAACTGAAATATCTATCAGATAAAGATTCATTAAAATCCCTCAATTCAATGTGATTCATATCCTCTTCCTCCGTAATATTATTGATCAATAGACACCATTGTTCCATATCACCTTTTATACAGTATACTTCATGAATATAAATTTCTATTTTATTGAATCCAATTTAAAGAAAAAATATATTCAATATACTTAATACATTACTCAACTATCATAGGATTCGTATCGACACTAACAGCTATTGGTTTCTATCACATGAGGTGATCCTATATAATATAATCACATTTTGGGGGATGAAACTTCTTCATTTTAGTAAGGTAAATTTTCATAACCTGATTAAGATTCCCAAATGATGTCATTATCTTCTCAATTCCAATATAATCTATATTTTATTTCTTAGTAGGGAAATTTCTACATTTACCACAAGTATTGATACCATTATTTCATACATCGTCTATTTCTAAAAAATAAAATATTTTCAATTTAATCACAAAATAATTAATTTTAAATAATAATTTGTTATTATAAAACAACGGTAATAAATTAAAATAAATTGAAAATTTATGCGTTATTTATCTCAGAATTTTAATTTTGAATTACCTGAGGACATCAGTATTTTCAAATCATTCATTATGGAATTGTAATGAAAATGTGAATAATCATATTCAAATATTCTAGGAGTGTCAATCAATGTCCACAATAAGTAACAATTTTATATTCCAAGTAACAATAAATTAAAATCCTATTCTGTGCTTTTATTATTTTTCATCACGATGTATGACTATTCTATAATTGTGTCCACTTACAGTATATTGATATGGATTTATTTCATGGAAAACCCACATAATCTATAACATCATAAAAATTATGATCTTCTTAAAAAATTTAACATATAATTAAATACTATCATTGATTTATGGTCCCTCACATATATTTTACATAACCTAATTACCAATGGTTACACTAACCTTTCTTCATCTACTGTTGAAAGAAAAAAAAATTGTAAGATTAAATACTCTGTAAGGGTAACATGTAGTGGAAGATGTATTTTATAAATAATGCATAATTCCTATGGAATTATAAATAATTGAAAATCATTCCATTAAAGAAATATATTGACTTCCCTTATTATGTAAGGAATTAAAAATATAACCCTGTAAATAAGTAGTAACACATTCTTTTTAATCAATAAAATGTGCCTAAAATACATCAATGGATAATATAAATGAAAATAATCACATGGATAATAGTAATTTTGCCTAAATGAGGGAAATTGTTAATATTATATGTCATGATATCATAAATAATTATATCAAATTTAATAGGACCTTTAATTAAGACTATTTAAAATTACTGGAAATCCCATATTAAATGTAACGAATAGATTCGTCTCTTGAGGAATGTTAATGCATCTAGGTGATATAAAATTTTGAGACCCAACCAAAACTGTATGTAAAAACCATTACTCATATATTTAATGTTCTATTCAATTTAAGATAAAGATTCGATATCAATAAATATCCTTATTGAGTAATGTTATTGGATTTCCCAATATGTCACCAGTTAATGAAATAACATTAAATCTTAACATAGATTGTAATAATTGTATATGGTTTAGGTAATGATCATATCCATGAAAAAAAGAAACTATATATTTATTATTAATAAAATTTTCACCAAAAAATGAGCATAAAAACTTATTGTATTAAGAGAAATATATCAATTACAAAATGCACCATGAGATGAGAGGTAACCGACCGTTCCTCATGAAAATAGGTTTTCACAATACAATCATATTTATAGGAAGAATAATGTTAATTTTAGTCAAATATTAAAATAATATATCATAAAATATAATTCAATTTAAACCCATTAGAATCATGTTGAATTTGTTAAATTTAATAAAATGATTTCAGTGGTGGGATGTCTGTTATAACTGATATGTTAAAATCATTCCTTTTAATGTTATGAATGAAATTTTCTAACATCCCTCTTAGAAAATATTATAAATATTAAAATAACCCCATTTTTTAAAAGCCAATCATAAATTCAAATGTCATTAATTAATAACATTAGAATATAAAATTCTTTTTGTGAAGCAATTTTGGAATATAAGGACATGGAAGAAAAATATTTCTGATATTAATAGAAATAAAATTTAGTTTTTCTATTAAATTTTTTTATTCTAGGTCAATTAACAACAAGATGTAATGTTTGTTAAAAAATTTAATCTCCGGATATATCTATAGTATAATGAAATTGTGGGATTTTATAATGATAAATGATCGAATTCTTTCAATGAAAGTATAAAAAATCCCAAAACAATACAGTAGAGTAAAATATATTATTACCACTTCTTTGACTAATAAATTGTAACCCCGTGAAAAAAATATAAGGCCCCATCCTTAAACCTTAATTAATATAGAATTAAATGAATAATTCACATTGAGGATCTTTTTAGGTTTAGAGTTTTAGAGAATTAGAACATAACTATTACATCTTAAAAGATTACAAAGTAGACACTTCTACTAAGTCTCCATAAAATAAAAACTCTTAAAAAGAATGATGTCTAGATTCCATGTTTTAGATAGCATGAAATTCCCTTGATCCCATCCTTGACCTTATTCCACTTTAATTCCTGTGAAAGACATTTCGAAAAACTCGGGGTGAGCATAAAAAGCTCAGTAAGGGATACAAAAAGAATGAAAACTGTTAGTTTTTCAAACATCAAGTAAACCATGTATACTATATCAAAGTAATACCTTCAACTTCATGAAGTAGTAAAAAACATATTCACTGAATAAAGTATCATTACTTACCTTTTTGAAACCAAAGGAATTACCATAAAACCCATATAAAGAACACATAGAATATATAAAGGTAACTTGGGACATAAACATACTTAAGTGGAATAACCATACGATTGACTTCCACACATATCCCTTAATGGAATAGCCATACGGCCAATTTACATACATACTTAATGGAATATCCATACGGCCGACTTCCATACCCAATGCATTGGAAGTTATAACGTAACCACTCGTCCTGGTATTCACGACACCACCCGTCATATGGTTTATAACGTAACCACCCGTTAAAATGTCCAAGTACCAATATAAAATCATAAAACATAAAACCAATATAAAGGAATGATAACATTTCCACATTTCAATCACAATATATCATAAATATATTGACATAATAGAATCCTTTTTCAAAACCATTTTCAATACCAAAATACATAAAAGAGTATATGGTATTTATTTTATTCTAAAAACATTACGGCTTGTTGAGAAAGCGAAAGACCAAATAATACTCGCTGCGGCAGAAAAAGGTTTTTGTCGCCACGTATGTTAAAAGAAACATTCCTTTTTTGTCGTTTAGTAAAACGCTTCATAGAAAAAGATTCCTTTTGTATAAAAGTAAAAGTCAAAGGGGTTTATACACCGTATAAAAGAAAGTTGTGTATAAAACGAAATATGCCTCAATGAAAGGAGATTGAGACGAAGTCCCTTACCTTGGGTCCGACTTGACTCGATCGTTCTTTAACGTCCTGAATAATAAACTTGAGTTAATTTATACTTGATTAAGAACCTTTTTAAAGTTCATTATTCTTTTTATATAACTTATTGCCATGTTATAAACATTATGTAACCATTTAAGTTAATAATGTTTGTTTTGTCAATATTTGGTTCTTAAGTCGAAAGTTGACTTCTTACAATTACATGTTGTTCATGTGGTCAAAAGTTCTTTATATCCAGAATGAAATTCCCGATTTGGATATAATATGTATCATATATATCCAGCATATACATGTATTTATAATATTACATAATCATTTAGAGGTAAGAAATGAAATGCACCGTTCATGGAGACGGTAAGCCGTACGTACGCATGAACGCTACTTTCATTTCTTTGTCATATTAGTGGAATTAAAACTAAATGAGAGTTATGTATATTTTAATTCCATAATTATATTTATCATTTATATATATCATTAATTATATATATACATTATATACATGTAATTTTAATAGTACATTACATTTGGGGATAAGAAATGAAATGCACCGTTCATGGAGACGGTAAGCCGTACGTACGCATGAACACTACTTTCATTTATATGTCATACTTTAATGGAAATAAATAATAATTATATAGAGGTATATTATAATTCCAGTATAACATCATATATAATAACTTTAAATCCATCCTTTACACGTCCCACATATGGTATTAACGAATCACATCACTTTGAGGGGGCGGTAGTCCGCACTTCCTTAAATGAATATATCGTGTTTACCCATAATGGAAACCATAAAGGTATGCCAAAAATTAAAAATACAGAAGCTTAAAGAAAACATAAAAATATTATATATCATATATAAAAATAGTGACATCGTAATGGCCACCCTTGAAGGTGTTAAATGAGTATTGAACAATCATCGTTTCGGGAGACAGAATTTCTCCATCCACGGAAATCGTATGTTCTTTAACCATTTTATGTAGTTGTGTGAGAGTGTAGCTCAAATAAATATAATAACAACATCCTAGTATATTTAAGATACTGGTTTTGTTACAAATGAAGTAAATAAAAATAGTTTAGAGGGTTGGAGAAGCAAAATAAAACAAATGAACAAGAGAGAATGAATTACCTTTAAAAGTGTAACTCCCTTTTGATTTGAGCCAAAAGGCTTCATTTGAAAGGGTTCTGCCCAAAGGGAATCATCTAGGATGAGGAGAGGGATGTGGAGAGAGTAATTGGGCAGGGGTTTTCCGAGCCAAAGGCTTGATAAGTGTGTGAAATGAGGTAGAGGTGGGGGCCTTTTATAAGAGGCGAGGAGGGGCACTTTTGGAATGTAAAGAAATATTACTTTATTTGAAAATGTGTTTCGGTTTTAAAAGGTCCCACATTGATATAATTCTTGGATAAGGTGATAAGGGTTCGAAATCAACTCATCAAATTGGTTTTGGACATGTTTAGGTTTTAGATTTTTCATTATCTTTCCATTTTATTTAAATCATCAAATAATGATGTCATCGCTACATCATTATTATGTCATATATAATTTAACTTATTTAATGTATAAAAATTATAAAAAAAATACTATGATGTATTAAATCTTTTTATCTTTCCAATGACTATTTATAATAAAAATTTGGACTTGTATAACCCCACTCAAAAAGTATTTTAGTAAAACAATTTATGTTAGTGTCATTTTCACTTTAACATTAAATAAAAATATATTAATGTCATTTTCCAACTAAAGTGGCTCCATGGGGTCCCCAAGTTGGCCCATGGCTTTTCTTGGTCGTCCATTACTCACCCAATAGGTGTAGGACAAGTGTAATGGTGTTTTCACATTCTTATAATACCATTTTTACCTTAAACTACACTAATTACCTCTAATCGCGATTAATGAAAAAAAGTTACTATTCACCAAAAAATTATTTTAATCTCATTGAAACACATTTTACTTCTTAATGACAACCATGTATGTAGGATTTTCAAAATTCAATACACATTAGTGGTAAACTTTCATTTAACTGAAAAATCAGTTTGCTTGATTACCACTTAGTGGTTTCACTATTCATCAAAAATTGAAGTTTTTCAGAAAATTACCAAAAATTCACCCTAAGATATATTTGATATTCCGAATTCAAAAATGATGTCCATTTTAAAAAATTCAAAACATATAAGTCAAATTAATTAATTTAATAATTAATTCCTGCTGTCAGAGCAAATAGCGTGTTTTTGCGAAACAATAAGTATCAAAAGATTGACACTAGTTTAAGTCCAATTTCAAAGTGAAATTGATTCCAATGACCACCATTGGATTAACTGGTAAAAATATTTTCTAATTTCACTTTAAAACCAATTAAAATAATAATCTAATCATATAAAAAATTTAGATTAAAAAGAGGTTTTGAATTAAAATACAACATTTTACACTATTCATAAAAAATGAACTTTATCAGAAAGGTACCAAAAATTTACACAAAGTAAATTTTGATGTCCCGATTCTAAAGAAGAGTTATATTTGGTCCAAAATAAAGTATAAGAGTGATCAAAACTATATTTAATGACGGTTCACCATTAAAAGGTGATAAGTGAACCTTTAGTGAAAATTAGAGTATATATGCCCTAAAATTGAACTCTTTCCGTATTTTAAGCCTTTATATTTTATTGGGTAAATGTATAAACATTTAAAAACATATATAATCATATTTTAGTTATTTATATCCATTCCCGCCAATACAACGACTACTCGTTAACTAACATTTAAAATAATATTATTTTATTACTTGTGTGCAACGTAAGTTTTCAAAGGAACTCATCGTTGCGTATCGGGTACGCTATCGAACATAGCAACCCCTTTAAAATAAATATAATATTTAATTCGTAAATATTAATAAATATGAAAATTCTTTATTCTTTATTTACCTGGGATGTTACAAAAAAAAATCATGGTTAATCAATAGGTATCTATTTTGAATACATAATATTGGAATTATATACAACACTTAAAGTTAAATAGCTATATAATAACAAATATTTATCAATGGAGTTTAGATTGAGATGAAATACATTACCTCAAACTTCAAATTCAATAAATATTATTCACAATCTTGTATATTGTTTTTTATAATTTATTTAATTTATAATAAAACATTATTCTTATTTATAATATCATATGTGATCCTACAATAACAAAATACAACATGTTCTATAATAACATTTCACTATACCCATTTTTTAAGTTTCAACCACTCCGTTTTCTAATTAATGTGTTATTATAATAGTTATGGGTATTATACATATGATATAGATATATCATATATATAATAATATAGGTTTTAAATAAGTCATATATTCATTAGATAACTCTCTAGATAAAATCATGATAGTTTGGAATGGAAAATGAATCATATCATTTCATTGAGATGGTACAAAGTACATATTCACAAGCTATGGTATCATAACCTTATTGGGTAAAGGGGTAATGAAGTAGATGATATATTTATATTCTATAATATATATCAGGCAATACTTGTAAAATATTTTCATTACATTCATCATTATATTCACACCTAGACATTGATTTTCATTTATTTTTTATTCTTTTCATTGTGTGGGATAATTATGTTGAAGTATGAGTCGAGTTTCAATAATGTGTTTTAAAATTTTAGAGTTTTTTGGTTGTTTTTAGACCATGAATATTGTAAAAATAGTTATTTCTAAACTCTCTAAGGATTTTCCTGATCAATTTTACATGTGGTTGGTTTCCTGGAAAAAGCACATGGCCTGCACATGGTTTGAGGAAACAATGTGACAAGTATGTAGGTATACTCTAAATATTTACAGATCCATTTCTTATTATTTTTGAATGACTTCCAAAAGCATGTATCTTGTGCATGTCAGTTACCTCCTTCTTCAATAGGGTGCACATGATTAACACATAGTTTTAAAAACCATTTGGCTGAACTATTTGAGTATCCCATATTCCTTAAAAATTTTCATTACCTTTTTTCCATTCTTATGTTTTAACCATAATCAACCCCTCTCTTACCCCTCTCAGTTTTTTACCCCTTGGGAGGTTTGTATGGATTCATTTCATCCAACTCTTTTGATCTTAGGTGCATCTCTTTCGTGTTTTGCCTAGATTTCTCCCAGTTAAATCCATCATTTCCCCTCATCCTCCTTCTTCCTATTATGTTTTTCTTCATAGTGGGATTCCTTCATAGATGAACATAGGGGAGAGGATTGGATAATTTTAGTTGTTTAATTGGATAATAGATTGTGATTATTTCTCATTTTACCTCCTCTATCCTCCTTCATGATTTTCATTTAATCTTATCTCTGTTCATGTAGGTGTTTTTGTCCATTTATATTATGGATCATTCATTTTAATTCTTGAGATTTCCTATATGGGTATTTAAATGTGATATTCTTTACTTTGGTGGGTCTGTATAATTTTTTTGGTACATACTTTTGGGTAATTTTATGAATATAGTTTTAAAACATGTTTTCCTTATTATACCTCTATATATATTCATGTGAAGTTTTTGAGAAAATTAAATTATGCCTTATTAGGTAAAATTTTGTTCTGGGATTGTTTTTAATACTTTTTGGGATTTTGTTGTCTGGTTTCATATATGAACTGAATTGTTTTGTGGTTGTAATAAATTTTGGTAACATAGTGATCATGTGTGGATTGTTGTGGTTGATGATAACTATAGTCATACCATTTTTACTTTTTCATTGGAAATTTTACATATAGTTTACCGTGAATATTCCACTGTGTGTAGGAATATCAATGTGTACATGGGTTGAACCTAGAGGTAGGTGAAAAATTGATTATGGACTTTCTACAAAAGTTCCCACCTTGATTATTTAATTTCTAAATGTCTTTCCCTCTTCCCACTACATATTATTCCACCCATATTTGAAATGTGTTTTCTAAAACCCGATAGTTTCTAAACAATATTTTGGTTTTAAAATATATTCAAAGCTGGTTCCAAATGTGTTTCTTAAGGCTTGGACCATTTACATTTTTTTTTGTATTTTGGGAGATGAAATAAATAAACAACTATTTGAGACCTTGGGACATGTTTTATGGTTTTATAAATAGTTTTATAAATGATTTTGTAAACAAAGTTAGTTTCAGAAATCATAGTGGCCTGACCAACATCATGTGATGACTTAATGGTGGATTTTAATATCACTATGTGTTTTACAAATTATCATTTTTTAATGTTGTGATGTTTTATGGGATCCTCTTTGGTTCTCCATTTGAGGATAGGGCCTCTGCATAGATGGTTTTAGCATTTGGGAAACACATGAGTGGTAGAATCTGTGGGTTATTGGTTTATGAATCATGTCTAGTGACCTCCCCACATCACATTTTACTATAATAATAGGATTTGTATACCTTGTCTATAGGGTTGTGTGACATTCTAAAATTAGTCATGATTAGATGTACTAGTCCCTCATGGATGTTTTAAGAGGCTGGAGAGTTGATTCCAAATGTGAGTCTAATTTACAAGAGCCAGTTTGTTATTGAATGTGGAGTTACATCTTATTCTAGTAGGTTATTCCGAACTAAATATGTTTTGGGATTTCTACTAGATATATTTAAGATATTTCCATGATTATTATTTGATTTTTCGATTTTATTCTTCTACATGGTTATGTATTTTTCAATATTCTTTTACTTATAATATTTTCTATCCTTTTTAGTTTATATATTTTGTCAGCATGTTTTTGTAATGGGGTCTTTAAAATGTTTTTTAGTGGAAATATATTTCCCAAGAGAAAAGGTGCGTGTGTTATTTTAAAATTGAAACACTCTTCTTTGTTATTTAAAATGATAAAAATCTATTTTCTATGCATATTTCAAAATATAATTTTGGGTTTGTTTAGGGAAATGAAATGTATTAACTCTATGATGCTAAAATATTGAGTATTTTCTCGTAACTATGTACTTGTTTCACTCATCATCGGTACAACAGAGAAATTTTTCATATTTAGGGCTTCCTATAGTGTGGGTTGGTTCCATTGATGTTGTAAGAAAAAAGGTTATTGAGATAGTGACAATATATTTGTATGTACTTTTGGATTTGGTTACATTTTATAGAATCTATTTTCTTCTGTTTTCATTTTAGATGAATCATGTAAATGTATTTATTGTATTCTATGATAAATCATCATACTAGTTATGTTGTGTGATATGTTTAGAATATTTATAAATATTTTTTTACGAAATTCATTCCCACATGGGATATCTTTTCTTCTCGGTGCTACTCAAAAATTAAGGATGATCAAAAACACATAGCAGGACTTGTCATGGACCAGGTGGAGTGTTGGGATGGATGAGATCCATGCTTTATTTTTTAAAAAATTGTATCAGATGATCAATTTTTTATTAGCGATGCAAGGTAGACTAGGAATTTGGACTGTCAGTCCCCAAGAGTTAGATATGGGATGGGCATCATGAACCCTTTCTCATCATGAGCATCAATTACTAAGGGTATTCTGGAACATGAGTATATATTTTTTGGTTTATGTGGATGGGTATGAGTTGGTATTAAACATATGGGTTTCATATTAAACTGAATTATTTGGATCCTAAGTTCATTGTTCAGGATGATTCCATTGGTAGATAGTTTTTTGGCCTATGGACCCCATAACCATGTTGTTGGGACATTCATCGCCAAAAGTTATTCATTTTTGAGGGGTTTAATTTTAGTGATGCTTTGGTTGATTCTGTTTGGTTTTAGTAGTGATCTCGTTCAATTTTCATCACCTTGAGTGGATTTCAAAAGAAAAATGGATTTTGGTAAATAAGGTTACAAAGATAAAGTTATTTCAAGGTATTATTTTCTATTAATAGTGGAAATTGTAGTTTTAATTGGTTTTTAAAGTTATTTTATCATTTCAAAAGTAGATTTATAATTCCAAATTATTTTGAATAATAATGGAAATGGATGGTTCATAATGGTATTTTGGGTATTGTTTCTTGATGAATGGATCGTGAGACTGGTTTTTGGGTTTAATATGTTCTTATTGTTTGGGTTTGGTTGTGGTATTGATTTCTATTTTGTGTTTTTCTTCTACTTCAAATATCCCACCCAACAATGTCAACATTGTGTTTACTAAGACTCTTATAGTTGTTGGGGATGCACAAACACTAAGTGTAGTGTAATATTTGATTCCTTCATGGTTATTTCTCATTTTTCATACTGACTGCATTATTTTTAGAATCGGTAGTGTTGTGAGAGAAAATCAATGTTGTATTGAGGTCATTGGGAATCAACAAATCCATTAGATTCTTTTTCTGTTCTGTGATCATTTAATGGTCTAACTTTGGAATAGTGGAAGGAAATTTTCCTTACATCATTTAAATTATTCATGCCATAGAGAATTTTTATGATTTCCTTTATCTAATGGATCATACCTGAGAAGATAAATTTGACAAAATTGGTATTGTTTTTGGGGGATCAATATAGAAACTAGACGACGATGACCAATGCTTACCATTTTATAGAGCCAATTTATTTTTTACTTGAGATAAAATCATTTAGTTTTTTGAAGGATCCTCTTTTAATATAGTGTATTCTTTTCGAGTTTAAATATCAAGTTCTATCATTCCTTGGGGATCTATTTTGGAATCTTGTAGGTGATTTATTTCTAGCCGTGTTGGTACTGAGAGAGTATTTTTTTCATCGTTGGTTTTTTGGTAACTCTTGTATCTCGTTAAGGTTCTACACCTAGAGAGAGGATTGTTCCAAGGGAATCTATTTCTACGGGGTACTATTTTTTATTTCCAACTCCATTTTTGTCAATCTTTTCATCCATTTCCTTTTATAGTGGTTCATTCGGGTATTCAAATCCATCCGTCCATAATCCAGCTAAGTCACACCGATGATTATTCTATTTTCATCTCTTAGTGAAGTTATTCAAGATGAATTTCCAAAAAATGGAGTTTTGGTTAAAGTTTTTGATTTCCTAA
This sequence comes from Viscum album, assembly GCA_963277665.1. Taxonomy (NCBI): domain Eukaryota; kingdom Viridiplantae; phylum Streptophyta; class Magnoliopsida; order Santalales; family Viscaceae; genus Viscum; species Viscum album. The sequence goes on from OY728148.1 coordinate 1,281,956,958, forward strand.
CTATGGGGTCTAATATTTTTCGTGATATCAAGGTTGTAACCATATGAACGTGGGTGAAGCTCTTTATGAAGTAAGGGAATTATGGAGTGGGGGAGTTTTCGGCCCAGTTTTTGTATCATCCATCAATGTAAATATGGATTAAATTCTCTATTTAGAGTTAACTTGGTTTTCAAAGTTTTAATTTTTTTAAAAAACTCTTAGTTTACCCATATTCATGTTATATAGTGGTTGTGATTTTAGTTATAATTAGTTTGGTCATCTTTTTGAATTGATTTTTCTTATGTCATTATTCATTAGAATCAAGTGACATGTCTGAGTGAAGATTCATTTTCTATTTTGTTTTTTGGTTCAGTTTCCTTCCATGTGTTTCCATGGGTGATGATGTTTTTTATTATAGGTTAGAAACTACCTTGTTGTTTCCGTAGTGTTATTTGGGTTCTTGTGGTAGGTAGAGGACTTTTATATTAATTAATAATTGTTATTTTTATTGTTCACCTCACCATAGATGGTCGGGTGTGACTTGTGGAGTGAAAGAGAACATAATAGTTCAGGGATTCACTTGATTGTGTTTATTTCTAAGAACTAGTTTTCTTAATTTCATGGATTTTTCATTTTATAGGGGATAATTTTTTTCGTGTGGAGATTTTTCTGACACCGACATCAGTTTTCTTTTATTTTTAAATCATATCATAGTTTTAGATATATTGGTTGAGGTTTGGGTCGAGTTAATGGTAATGTTTTTCAATTTTAAATTTTTTGTGTTTTTTAGGACTTATGTGTGGTTTAATCATGGTTGGGATAAAGAATTTGCTTCCTATTAAGAATCATGTGAAATGTTTATTGTTTCTGTGAAAATGCACACAAAATGAAAATAGATAGAGGTAAACAAGTAGAAAGCATACTGGGAGGATCTTCAATTTTATAGAAACATTTTTAATGGTTAGTGCACGGTTTCAAAACCAATGTTGCTAGCCCATGTGAGTTTTTATCCTCATCTAATTGGGTGTACATATATGGTTCATGGATTGGAAATTTGTATGGAATAATGTGGAGAGTTCCCCAGGTAATATAAAAAAGTTAAAAATTTTCTTCCTTGTCATTTTTTAATTGTAATCAACCCCTATAATATCTCTCTCATTTATGTTGAACCCTGGGATCCTTTTATGGATTCCTTCCCTCCCCCTCATTGGATCATTGGTTCCCCTGTGATATTTTTGGTGGATTTATTCTTGGGTAATCCTTTTTGTCCCTTCTTCATCCTTCATCTTCTAATTCTTGGTTTCTTCTTGCTAGAAGTCCTTCTGGGATGATCCCACCTCCATTAGATGCTTGATCATTCTTAAATAGTTTTTATATGTGATAATCATACTTCCTGTGTGATATTGTATGTTTTGGTGGAATTTTCATGAGGCTAATTTGATTAAAATGGGTTTAAAATGTTATTTCTCCATAAAAAATTTATTTATATGCATGTGATGTGTTTGATAAAATTTTATATGTCATTTTTAGTTGATATTATGTCCTTAGATTGTGTTCAATATAGAATGGGATTTGGTAGATTGGGGTTTATTGTGATTTTTGTTTTTTGTGTTGTTATAATGACTCTTTATGAGTTAGTGTTCATTTGTGGGTTGTATTGGTTGATGATAACTCTAATGGTATCATTTAAATTGGATAATTGGATATTTTTTTCATGGTTTACCCTGAATATTACATGGGATTTGAGGAATATACTTAGGTGTTTGGGGTTAACATCAGTATTGGCAGAATAATGATGATGGGATTTCTTTAAAAGTTTTCACCTTGAACCCTAAAAATAAAAATAACTTTCATTATTCACTCTCACATTTCATCCACCCATATTATAAATGGATTTTCAGAAAAATATTGGATAAAATATTGTCACTTGTTTTCAATGTAATTAAATTGTGGTATCAAATTTATTTTCTAAGGAATGTCCCATTCGAGACATTGAGGTTTGGTTTGGTAACTAAATGGAATAAATCCCTATTTGGAATTATTGAGTACATTTTGTGGTTTCATATTAGTTTTATTAATGGTTTTGTAAATAGATTTGTGTTTTGAAGTCTTACTGGACTGGTTGAAATCATGTGGTGTATTTGAAATTTGTTTTTAAACTGATGAATTACAGGCATAGTTGGTATATGTAAATTTCATTATATTAGATTGGAAACATTGTGGATGTCCCTACGAGGAGCGGGCCTCTCGATAATTGGGGATGGGGTTTTGGAAAGGTATACATATAGGCATAATGGGGTTATCAGTTTATGACTTGTTTGTGATGAACTACCCATTTAAAATTTTACTATTGTAATTGGATTCCATGACTTCATCCATAGGGTTGAGTGAAGGATTCATTTTTGTTATGATTAAAAGAATTTTTACCCATGGATTTTTCATATTCCAGAGAGGCATTTCCCTTGGTGATGCTAGTTTAGAGAAGCCAATTGGATATGTACTGTGGAGATACAACCAATAATGATTGAAGTGTCCGAACTTAGTATGTTAAGGGATTTATAATAGAGATGTTTAGGAAACTTCCAGGATTATTATCTACTTGTTAAATTTAATTCACCATCAAATTTTTCTAATATTCCAGCTTACTCCCACTTTTTTTGATTTCATTATTTCCCTGTATAGATATTTTATCAACTTTTGGCCCCTTATAATTTTGTTGGGTCAACAAACTATATTCCAAATTTTAAATATTTTTTGAAAAAAGGAATGTGTTGTGTCTTATTTTAAAAATTGAATCATATGTTTTTCTCTTCAAAATAAAAACCTATTTTTATATGAATGTTAAACAAGGATTTTTTTGGACATCTATGTTAATGTAATAGTATGGAATCTATGGGTATTACCTACTGTGAAAAGTTTTTTCACAACCAACTTGAGCATCTCAACATCAGTAGACCAAAGCCTTTTTTTAGTTTCTGGATTTCATATAGAGTAGGTTGGTTCTACGGATAGTGATAACCAATAGGTAACATGGACATCATGTAATTATAGTTGGTTATAGTTTTCTATAGGTTCTTTTTTAGTATTTATTTTGTAAGAATGTTTTTTTATTTGGATCATGGTTGTAACTGCCCAAACTTTTATTAATGAAAATTCCTCTTAATCTGATTAAATGTCCAATTATGTAAAATTGTTATATAAGACGTGTCCACTTCCTTGGTTTAATGATTTTGGATTTTAAAATTACATTATGAATTGTTACTCTTGCTAATATATTCATTGAATAGTGATTACATGATTAGTATCAATAGAAGGAATTAACAAATCCAATTTACTCAGAAAAAGGATGTGATGGCCTCATCTTGTAAAATTTTTCCATACGAAGAAAATTTTTTAGATCTCAGAAAGAAGGTAGAATCAATGGTATTCACTCTTGAGCAAGCTCAAGCCAATATTCAACACATTAATCTTGAACAAAACCTCCTACAAGAGAAGTGGATGTTAATAGAGATTACCACCTGAGTGATATTATTCGAGCCATCCCAATAGTCTTTCACCATTTCACACCTTACCCTTAGGTATTATGCGGGTGTTATAAGGTGTTATGTAACATAACCCTAGAAATATGATTATGTTCTTTATCTTTTCATAAAATAATGAACACACATTTATTTTATTATTGTTACTTATTAAATGGGTATTAAGGAAAAAATATTATTTTTAGGTAATATTCAATAAAGAAATCTATTTTGATGAACTAATTTATTTTTTTGTAATTATTTATTATTTTAGTAAAATAAAATTAATAAATTACTTTTTATTAAATATAAAAGATTGTATACTTTTTATGAATACAATTTTAATTTTTATTAATGTTTGAAAGTTGTTTTTGTGAAAACCCATGAATTTTCAATAAATGCCAGTTTTTATTTTTTTAGTAAAAAATCACATATTTAGAAAATTATTTATATAAAATGAATATTATTTTTGGAATTAGGAATTAAAATTTTTCAATGGTTATTGTTTTTATTTTCTGAGACAGTCGAATTTAAGGCTAAAAATTAAATATCGTTTAATTATATAATGTGTTTTATGACATCATAATGACCCCATAGTGATGCAATAAAACTCTATAAGTGGGTTGTTCAGCCAATATATGTTTTACCTTTAAAATAATGTGATTTTATGTTATTTTGATTTATTTTACTAAGCCTTAGAGGTCCCTTCAAGAATTATAAAACATTTTAACATTTTAACATTATTTCCTTGAGAGTGTGACTCACCTCCACATAAACATGAATAATTTTTTAATATTTTTGGCCATTGAACTTATGCAATTATGTTTTACAATCCATTTTGGAAAAACCCATTGGAAAAACCTTGTGATTGTTTGTGGTTTTGATTAGTTTAATGTGTTGTGTCAAAACCCTAAATAATAATGAATTCCCTTCTCATTTCCTATATAAACCCAATCAATCTCTCATTCCACTTCACTTAAACCATTTGAACCTTGACCAAACCCTGCCATGATTTCTCTAGAATCCTCCCTAGGATCCCCCATCCTCATAATAAGCCTCTCTAAAGCCTCTCTCAAGACACTGTGATCACACTTCCATGTAAGGGATTTCTTCCTTTCTCATTTTTTCCCAAATTTGTTTGTGTTGTTATACACATTTGTTCTCAGTTAAAAAGGTTGAGGTATGATTTTAAACCTCCCCAAATCATCCCTCCTTATGTTTTAATGATGATAGGACTCTTTGTTTCTCAGTAGTTCCTCCCATGTACACCTATTACCATGTCGAAATTTAGTAGTTAATTTCTCTCTTCTCGTTTACATTCAAGATATTTTTTTATATTATGCATCTAAATTCCATTACATTGTATGGGATATTATCTTCCATAACCCCACTAATGTAAATTTATTTTAATAATGATGATATACCAATTTATCTCTTATCAACCAAATTTACGAATTTTATTTCATGTCGGTGTGCTACCGAAGTTACACAATGATTTCTATGCCAAAATCATCGTGTAAGTAAATACCATACCCATATCTCTATTAAGGGTATAAACCATTATGAACATGTACTTGATGATTTATTACTTGAATTTATGTATTAAAAATCTCTTATTCCTGGAATAAATTATAATGTTTAATGAATCCATGTTGTTTGATCCATGTGGTACACTTATACATGAAATGATATTTTTATAAATGGTCTGCCCTGATAGCTCTCCAATGCATTGGGTAAATAATTTTATCATGATTCACCATGTGAAATGAGGGTTTTACTTGTGCTAATTTAATTTAAATGAGTGTTTTATCATTCTAATTTATTTTCAATGATGGTTTACTCATGCTCCATGTGCAATGAGCCTTAGATCATGTTAATATCATGTTAAATGTTGTTGCCATATCTCCACGTTATGATAATCATGAAATATCATGCCTTCATGTTCATGTTTCTATTCTTATCAATTGATATAGATGTTTTTTAACAAGTACTATATTCTTCATGTTATTTCTTGTTTACCCCCTTACATGGATTTATACCTCACCCATTTCTTGTACATGTCCTCAAGTTATCCCATGTAATGATATGTACATAGGAATGTTGTGGTTATGTAAAAGAAATTTTCAATAAAGATGTTGGGTTTTATATTCTATATTGTTATGTAATGTTCCTAATTTCCCAATACACTTGACCTCTAGATCCTTAGAGTTTTATTAATTGTATATTTATGTAATAAATCATGGTTAAATGTCTAATAAAGAGAAATATTGTTATTGTTTGTATCATAGGATAAGTTTTGTTATTTTTGGTATTTAGATTACAAAACCCTAGTAAAAACCTTTGGGATTATACTTATTATAATAAAAACAAAACAATTTGAGTAATTATTAAGTGGATAATTAAAAAAATACATCCATATATGATTATGAGTAGGTAGAGGCGGCTCTGACACAGATGTATCTTGAGGTAAAACCTGAAAACACTACATCGACCTAGACTTGAATAGGAACTGGTGCACGAAAATGGGCCATGATGAACTATTAGTAATGACACTATCAAGGGATATTATTTGGAAAATTCATAGGCTTATTATGAAACATTTTTAAGGGAATAAAAATATGCCTCTAAGAATATATGTTGAGAAGTGGATCAAAGATAACATAGATTGAAGCCTATAAGTTCATAATTTTAGGAAATAAATGTAATTTATAAGATATCACTTTTTTTATTGGAATAGACATTATGTATTACCCCAAAATTTCTTTTTATTCCTACCAGTGTCAGGTAATATGAGGAATAAAGCTAACAACTGATGAGAAGATCAAAGTGACTACTATTCCAATGAGATGCCCAATCTAATGGTATCGGGAATCACAAACCTTTTCACGATACTCTCATAGTTAACTCATTTTTTGAATCGAAACATGGTCCAAGAGTAATGTTCAACCACCCCTAAGTATTAATAATCCATAATTGAGAGCTTCACGAAAAAAAGTCCTCCTACAATAATGGTTTCATTTGATCCATGAATCTCCGAACAATGGACCAACTACATTTAGAAGATCTTCTTCATCCTTCAATGTTCTGAATAAGAGAATGTACATTGGCCTGCTTGTTGTATGGAGGGTGAATCTGATCAATGGATTACATTGATCAAAAATACGATTCCTGATGAGGAGATTGAGGTGTTGGAATGTAATGATTTATAGAAAAAAAATTTCAATAAATATTTACCTCACACCCTCTGACTTAAGATTAAAAGTGACATCCTTTCCCTCATGAAAAATAGAAAACGAATCCATCGAAGCATATGAGGTAAACTTCAAAAGTATTTCATGATATGCATCTTTCATTAGTCATTACCCCCGAACTGAATTTTTACTGCTTATTTGGTGGGCTACAGCCTTGCATATGAAAATCCCTAGTGATCCATGACTTCGATAGTTATGAGTAAATTGTCTGATATTCCATCAATTTTGAAATGTAGTTATGAGAATTTAAAGGGTATCATGGTGAAAAGAAGCATAAGGAGGACTTTAGTTTCGGTAGTTCAAGAGATAAATACAATGGTGCAAAAGTATTCCATCACCCCACATTACAATGTTGTAGAAAAGAGAACCCAAAAATTGATTGAAGGTGACGAGGAAATGCTTTAGGTGTGGAAGAGAAGGGAACCTGGCCATAAACTATCAGCAAGAAAACCCTAATGCTGAGACAGAGGAGAGGAACAATCTGTTCGACCCTCAATGCATTGTTCATTGCTTAAACTACAAAGAACCAGGGAATGTCGTAAACTAGTTCCCTATGGAAAGGGTTTTCGGAAGCAACCAACAACCTAAATGGTATCAGGGGAGTGATTTTACCAACACTTCTACCAATGAGAATCCGTACAATTAAGTGGGGATAGGTATTCCTAATATTCATTCAATAATAGTGAACATAATTTTTGATTCTGGTTCTATATATTATTTTATATCCCAAAATTTTAGTTGAACAATCCCAACTGCACCATAAAACATGAAAGTAGAGATTTTAGTTAGAAAGGAAAATAGGTAAATTGTTACATACTAGGAATACAACTCCGACCATGTCACAATATATTGGTTTGAACATCCTAGAAAACCTCATCACACTCCCTCTGGTGGAATTTAATTCAATTCAGGACATTGACTGGCTTTTTCTATTAAGAGCCAACATAAATTGCTCTAATTGTGAAATCACTCACCATATAGAGAATCGACACCAGATTATGTACAAGTGAGGGGAGGATTATGAATCCTCCTTAGCACCAGCATATCAAGCATAGATATTACTAACCTATGATCACACATATCTTTCTAGATGATTGAGTCTAAGGAAGCAACCATCCTTGAAATCATCCCTATTGTGAGGGAATTCGTTGATGGGTTTCCCGTGGAATTTCCTGGTCTTCTTTCTAGAAGAGATGTTGAATTCTCAATTGATCTTATACCTAGGGTGTTTAAACTATATGAGACTCCATATATAATAGCTATTTTGGAGCTTCAGCAGCTGAAGAAACAACTACAAGATAATCTGTATAAAGGGTTTATACACACAAGTGCTTCACCATAGGGTGCACTAGTCCTCTACATCTAAAAGAAAGATGGGCCAATGCTCTTTTTTCATTTATTATTGTGAGCAGAACAAAAACATGATAAAGAACAAGTATCTTTTACCCCAGATTGATGTCTTGTTCAATCAGTAATTTGAATCATAATACTTCTCCAAAGTGCATTTTCGGTCGGGATATTTCCATGTAAGGTTGAAGAAGGAGGCTTTCCCCTAGAATACTTTTCATTCAAGGTATGAGCACAATAAACCCATAGTAATGATTTTAGGACTCAGTAATTATCCAGAAACCTGCATGGAATGGATGAATATTGTATTTAAATATTACATTGAAAAATTTTTTGTAGCCTTTATAGACGATACTATAATATACTCCAAAACCAATAAGGAACATGAGGAGATTTTAACCACTGTACTAGAGACCTTGAGAATGGATAATCTCTATGAAAAGTATAGTAAGTGTTTGTTCTAGTTAAATATAGTCTCATTCTTGGGTCATATCATCACAATAAATGGTATATCAATAGACCTTGAGGAAGGATAATATCTATGAAAAGTATAGTATGTATTGGATTCCCCGGGTTAGCTGGATATTATCCCAGATTTGTGAGAAATTTCCCATGATTTTCAAACACACTTACCAAGATAAATCAGGTGGGAATCATGTTTTTTTGGAGTAATGAATGCAAAGGGAGCTCCATGGAGTTGAAAAAGAGGATTATCACGACACCCATGATCAGACTACCCCCAATTGTATAGATTTATATGGTATTTAGTGATGCATCAAATAAGGTCATGGGCTGTGTGTTGATGAGAAATGAAATATTCATTTCCTATGCTTCAAGGAAATTTAAATTTCATGTCAAAAAGTATCCAATACATATTCTAAAGTTTGATGCAGTAATATTTACATTGAAAATTTAGTAAAATTTCCTCTTTGGGTATTAGTGTGAAATATACACAGATAAAAAAAACATAAAGTATATATTCACACTGAAAGAGTTGAACATGCACAAGAGAAGATGGTTACAGTTGATCAAATACTTTAACTTATCAATACATTACCACCCTAGGAAATAGAACATGGTGGTAGATACTCTATGTCGAAAGGAAAAATTGATTCTATCATTGATGAGAATTTAAATGTATCCAATATTCTTGGATTTGATGAATATGGACATGGTAATCTTAATTATTCGAACAACATCAATCCTTTCACAAAGGATTTCTAAACCATCTATTTTTGAAAGGTTAAAGGTTTCTCAAAAGGATTATGTTGGAATTGAAAAGAAAGTGGATACAATCCAAAAAGGGAAATCGTTGGAGTTCAATGTTAATGAAGAAGGAATTGTGAGATTTGGGTTATGACTAAGTCTTCCATCATATCCAGATATAATGAAATAACTTTTATATGATGCACATAGTTCGAATATATCCATTCACCTAGGAAACAAAAAGACATATCGAGATCTCCGAGATCATTATTAGTAGAATAACATGAACAAGGTGGTTGCTGATTATAAATCATATTTCCTAGTATGACAGCAGATGATGGCTGAAAGTTAGATGTCTAAGGTGATGATGCAACCATTACCCATACCAACAAGGAAATGGGAGAACATCAGCATGGACTTAGTCACCAGACATCTGAATACATCCAACATAAACAATGCTACTTGGGTTGTTGTGGATCATCTTACAAAGACTCTAGACTTCATTGCAATTATAGAGGAAATCTTATTAGACCAACTAGCATAGATATATATCAGAGATGTTTTAAGGCTACAAGTTGTACCACTATCTATAATATTTGATCGAGATCCATGATTCACCTCTATGTTGTGGAAGAGTCTCCAACATTGTATAAATACTGATCTGAACTTCAGTACAGTTTATCATCCTCCAACGGATGGCCAATCTAAGAAGACTATCCATACACGTGAGGACATGTTGAGAGCATGTTCAATGGACTTCGAAGGAGGATGAGATCAATATCTTCTTCTAGTTGTGTTCTCTCTCTATAAGGGTTTCTAATGAGGCATCCAAATGGATCCTTATGAATCCCTTTTTGGGATGAGTTTCCAAACCCCAGAAAGTTGGGATGAATTTGGGGAGAAAAAACTCCGAATTCTGGAATTGTTAGAAGAAATGGTGGAGAAGGCTTAGACCATCTAGCAACATATTCAAGCTACTCAGAGTCGACTAAATAGCTATGTTGACAATCATCGATTAGACATAGTGTTTGATATCGAAGAAATGGTATTCTTCTGCATATCATCATTGAAGAGAGGTATGATATTTGGGAAGAATGGAAAGATTAGTTCAAAGTACATCATCCCTTTTAAGATCCTTTATTTCATTAGTACATTGGTATATCGGCTATCAGTCCCATCAATCCTACCTCAAAGTACATGACGTATTCCATTTATCACTCGTGAGGAAGTACATACCTGACCCATCACATGTTATCAATCAAGAGGTGGTACCATTGAAGAATGACAACTCCTTTAAAAATAAGTTGGAAAAGATCTTAGATAATAGAGAAAAGTTTATACCAAATATGAAAATTCCCCTCTTCAAGGTATTCTGGCGAAACCAAACGTCTGATGACACCATGTTGGAATCAGAGGAAGTGAGGTAACAGAGTTACCCTCAGTTTATTTAATGTGGGAAAAAGAAATTTCAGGGGCAAAATTTCTTAAGGGGGAATATTTTAATGACTCAATATTTTATTAATGACGATTCCTCTTGATATGATTAAATGTATTATTATGTAAAACGGTAATATAAGACATATTCACTTCCTTAGATTTATGTTCATAAATTTCAAATTACAATTACAAATTATTACCATAGAAAATATAGTTATAGAATAGTGATGACATGATTAGTATAAATATTGATCTTCTAAAAATTGAATTCACTTAGAAAAAGGATTGGATGACCACATACTGTAGAATTTCTCTATACGAATCCCATTTTTTAGATCTAGGAAAGGATGTAGCTTCACTGGGATTCGATCTTGAACAATCCCAAGCTGATCATAAACATGTTAAGCATGAACAAAACCTTCAATGGGAGAAGTGGATGTTAATAGAGATTACCACCTGGGCGATGTTATCCAATCCGCCCAAAAGTAAGTCACCATTGCACACCTTACACATAGGTATTTTTTTGTTAAAAGTTATTATGTAAAAACACCCTAGAACTATTATTATGTTCATTATTGTTTTACAGAATAATGAATAAACATTCATTTTATTATTGTTACATTGTAAATGGGTTTTAAAGTTCAAATAGTATTTGTAGATAATATTCAATTATGAAACATGTTTTGATGAATTAATGGATTTTCTATAATTAACTAAAATTTAAAAAAATATTAATACTAAATTACTTCTAATTAATTATAAATGATTTAATTATTTTTATGAATAAAATTTTAATTTTTATTAATGTTTTAAAATAGTTTTTGTCAAAACCCATGAATTTTTGATAAATTTTAGTTTTTATTTTAAAATTAAAATTTCATATATTTATAAAATTATTTAGATAAAATGAATATTAATTTTGGAATCATGGCATAAAAATTATCCAAATGTGAGTTTTTCAAAAAATTTATAGATAGTCAAATATTTCGGTAAAAATTAAATACCATTTAAATATATAATGTGTTTTATGACATCATAATGACACAATAGTGATGTAATAAAATACTATAAATGGGATTTTTGGACAATATATGTTTTACATTTAATATAATGTGAATTCAAGATTTGTTGGTTTATTTTACCAAGAATTACTGGACCCTCCACGTCTTATAAAACATTTTAACATTTTAAAATGATTTCCTTGAGAGTGAGACTCACCTCAACATAAGAAAGAATAGTATTTTAATATGTTCAGAAATTGTCCTTATAAAATAATTCTTTTCACTCCTCTTTGGAAAAAAAATCTTGGCAGAAAACCACTGTATGGATTGTGGTTTTGATTAGTTTAATGTGTCGTGTCCAAAACTTAAATAATAAATAATTCCCTCACTTTTCCTATATAAACACACTAAATCTCCAATTTCTTTTCAATAAAACCCTTTTGATCTCAAAAAGAAACTACCATACTCTCACTATAATCCTTATAAGGTGCTGAAAACTCCCAATAAGCCTCTCTCAAGCATTTCTTTTGCCTTTGGGATCACACTTCCAGATAATGAATTCTTCATATCTCATTTTTGGTCATATTTTTTTATGTTGTTATACCATTATATTTATTAATGAAATATTAGGATATGATTTAAAACCTCCCCCATACATCCTTCCTTGTTTTTAAATGATGATAGACCTCTTCCTTTCACATTAATGCCTCCCATGTACACCTGTTACAATGCCCAAATTCTGTAAGGAATTTCTCCCTTCTCGTTTACTTTCAAGCAAATATTTTATATTATGTATCTAAATTCAATTACATATGTTTGGATATTATGATACATGACCCCATTAATTTCCATTTCATATATAAATGATGACATACGCCATTATCTATTCTTAACCCATTTTATGATTTCTATTTGACGTTGTTATGCCTCCAAAGTTACACCAAAATTTTCGTGCCAAAATTTTCGTGTAAGTAAATACCATACTCATTTCCCTATCAAGGGTATTAACATTTATCTACATAGACATGTTGATTTAGGACTTGTATTTTTGAATTACAAATCTCTTATTTGTGGAATAATTTATAATGTTTAATAAATCCATGTTGTATGATCCATGTGGCACACTTATAAATGAAATGAAGTGTTTATAATGGGCTTGACCTGATAGCACTCAAATGCATTTGGTAAATAATAGTATCATGATATGTCAGGTAGATTGAGGGTTTTAATCATGTAAATTCAAATGAAATAAAATTTTACTCATTATAATTCTTCTGTTAGGAGGGTTAACTCATGCTTCATATGAAATGAAACTTGGCTCATCTAATATCATGTTAAAAATTGTTTCCACGTATCCACATTATGATAGTCATTGTATATCTTGACTTTAGGTTCATTTTTCACTTGTGATCCATTGATAATATTATTACATAAAATGTACAATATTCTTCATGTTATTCCTTTTTACTCCCTTATTGGGATTTATAGCTCACATTTTATTATGAATGTCAAAGGTTATCCCATGTAATGATAAGTGTGAAGGAATATTCTGGTCATGTAAAAGATGTATTCAATTAAGATGTTTGGTTTTATGTTCTATGTTGTTCTGAAATTTTCCTAAGTTCCCAAGACACTATACTTCTAGATCCTCAATGTTGTCTTAATTGAATTTTTATGTAATAAATCATGTTTAAGTGTGTAATAAAGAGTTGGGTTTTTATAATATTTATATATTTATTATATTCAATGATTATGGATCCTACTGGTTTTCTTGTGTCATTTGTTTTTCGTATATATTCACTTGTAAATTGGGTAAATTCATTCCCACATGTGATATCATTAATGCCTGGTTATAGTATCCATCCTAGGAAGATCGAGAATGCCTCTTGAGCTTTTTCACAGATCAGGTCAGGTGTCCTCTCAGATGGAATCCCTATTTGATTCATAAATATTATAGAAATACATGTGATTTGTTTATGGAAAAAAATTACATATTTTGGTAAATAGGTAGTGCACCATACACACAAGAAATGGCTTGGATTCACATATAAGGGAGAAGGATGTTGATAAATATAACGAAATAATCCTAATAAAATATCAATATATAGGGAATAAGTGTGTTATTTCATTGAAATTGTTCTAAAATAATTCACGTTGTAAAAATAATATCTAAAATGACTAATCTTAGTGAATACAATTTCCTTAACATAGAATAACCTCATTTTTATCTTCTTATAAGGGCCCCTAGGACTAATCATATGGGAATAATAGAACCTCTAAATGTCTATAAGGATTCATTGTAGTTATTTTGGTATGGGTGGTTTAGCTAAATGGATTGGGAGGTGTGAATATGTTATAGGAGTAGAGTTTTATTTTATAATATTGGAGTAGAATTTTTTGATTGTATGTACCTAAAAAGTTTCGGTAAATAAAAAGAATTCTCATACCAGGTGCCTCAAAAAAATTAAAAAAAATCTCAAGGTATTGTATGGTGATACACATATTTTACGCTAAAAATAATCATATATCGAACATGTTCTTTCAATTAAATCCATGGTTTCTCATTTTTCCCATTTTATCTTCAACTATGGAAACGATTTTTCAACACAAAGGTAATTTATTCTTGATGCCTAAAATAAATTGATTTGTATTAGATTTTTTTTATTCCTTGATCTTAAAAATTAAATAAAAATTATAAAATAAAATAAAGACTATCGAAATTAAATATTTTTATCGAAAAATATGTAACCAACACCACACTATCTTAAGTGACACTATGTAAAAATAAATTATAGTGTTTTACTATTCATTTTATCCAAATATTAATTTGAACATATTAACTAAAAACAATTTTTATTTTTAAAAACACGAATCAATATTATCAAAATTGGATAAAAAATTGTAGAATTTGGATTAACCATAATATAGAAAATCATGTCGAAAAATTTTTTTTCATGCAATGGATTTTTATGGTATAGAATGATATTATAATTACTCTATGACTACTAATAATCATTGTATATTTTTAAATTAAAAATATTATATATATATATATATCTATAATTTAAAATTTACATTTATATAAATCAATATTAAATATTATTTTAATTAACAAAAATGTATAGACATCATGGCTTTTCAAACAAAAAGAGTTCTCTAAAAAATACCACTTTTTGACAAAAAATTAACTTATCAATATTTTTATCAAAATTTTACTAAGTACATGTTTATTTTTTCATATTATTACATATTATTATAAATAAATGGATGAATAATTAAATAATTTATTTTTTATTATTCATGAAGTATCATTTCTAAGGTAAAATTTCATAAATCATTCTAGTGTTATTTTTACTATGTTTGTCGATAATTGAGATTTGTCCTATAAATCTAGAATCTAAATTTCGTGGAATCATTAAATGTACATTATATTATTAATTTTTAAATAATTTAATGTTAACTTACTATAATTGATCATTTGGTGTTACGTTTTTATATTCTATGATGCCCTTTATGCCTTTTATTATTACTCTTTTTAGTTTACATTTGACAGAGTAAACTAATTTCTAACTATGGTGATATAATTTTAACGCATAAAAAGAGGAAATTATAATATAATTTGGACCCACTAATTAAATATTTGATATCACATATATTTGATTCAATTTTGGAATATGATAAAATAAAATATATAAATGAAAAATTATGTTGTATTTTAAAAAAATTATGAGAAAAAACTTGTAATTATCTATGGTATAAAATATGGGTTTTGAAAATAAAAATAAAAATTTTAACTTTTTAACCAAACATAAAAAATACATATTTTATCATAGATAAAATTTCATTAATATCAAATGTAAACTCTTATCTAACAACTAAATATACATTGTTGGTAATATGTTAAGTAATTATAATCATTGATAACCTACATCAATACCCTATGGTACATGTTTACCTCCATATATATATATAATTGGTTTATGATCATTATGTAAATCTCATGTTCCATAGATTTAATTTCATGAAATTTTCAATGAAAAAAATTTCTAATTCCTTATTTAAATAGTGAGATAGTTAATTATTCTCATTAATATTGAATTGGTGTGAGGCATACTCTATCGCCATATCATATTTCATGATAACTCCTCCCAATCCCTTATATAATTCATCAGTATAGATCAAAAATCATTCTACATTGTTGGGTTGTTTTGGTCATATATTAGTTTTAAAAAAAATTAACCAGTACCAAGATCCCATGAATATCAACTTATTTTTGTATTTCATTGAATTGTGTAATTTCTGAAGTGTATTTGGTCATTTCATTCCAATAAAAGAAATATTTTCTTCTAAATCATAATTAAAGATATTATCCATTGTTCAGTGACATATTTGATTGATTGATCTACTCATATACCCTCATGTCTAATTATATGACCCAATAAAGAGACAGTATCTATCCAAAATACTCAGAAGATATATATGGAATATAACTTATCTTTCAATAGGTTCTTCTTTACAATCCTCAAATGTACATTTTTCTCCTCCCTTATCTTCAATTATATAATAACACTATCTTTAAATACAACTAAAAATGGATTAAGGTAATCTCAAGTGATATTATTAATTAAATCTTTGATTTTAATCAAAAAATTGGTAAGCCAAAATGTAATTACTGTATATTCATAATGTTTTTACCTTGTATGAAATTTGATCTTTGGTATGTAATATCATGAAATATGACTGATCTTTACCCATAACAATCTCATAATGAGAATGATTCACATGAGAATAATGGTTTAGATGATCTTTATGTTATCTTAATTTGGACAAATAAAATTAAAAATCCGGTATAAAAAAATAATTATATCCATATGATTTTAAACTACATGACACATTTACTTACCACATCACATTAAATTTCATGGTCCATTCCTCACGTATGACCTTAAACTATGTCACCTAAATTACATCACCAATATTATTATTATTAATGTATATCATGGATTCTAATTTTTGGTTCAAACCTGATATCCCCATAAATAACGTTTAATTTTATTTGATTATAATCATATGATCCACCTCTTCCTAATACACCTTATGTTGACTGTACTATGTTAGTCATATACAATTCATTGAGTTGAGATACACCCATTGCTTCCCATATAATGGAAATCTGTTAAGTTTAAACCTTGTTCAATGATAGCTACCTAATATGCAAGGAGGTTAGGAGAACAATGTGGTGAGAATGTGATTACATAAACCTTTATTCGATGATAATCATTATGAAATAATTATCATCCTACCCTATAGAATGAGCCAAATACCCTACTATATGATATCATATGAAACAAATATGTAGATGATAATATGGAAAATATTATTACTATGATAAGATACAAGGGTAGTCTATCATATGTCATGACATAATCATCATATTTCATTTTATCATGAATAGGGGAATATAATATGATCATCATACATGGTTTAATCCCTAACAATACATAAAATGTTTATTTACTAAAAATTGTATGGACTAGAATGTAATTCCCTTGTCTAAGTAACAAAACAGAAACTA
Source organism: Viscum album (assembly GCA_963277665.1). Lineage (NCBI taxonomy): Eukaryota > Viridiplantae > Streptophyta > Magnoliopsida > Santalales > Viscaceae > Viscum > Viscum album. The sequence goes on from OY728148.1 coordinate 1,281,974,272, forward strand.
TTATATATCATTCAAATAGTAATCCCCTCAATATTACTGTAAACATATTGTAAGTGGTCATGGATTCTCGTTTATTGTACCGCCCATTAATCTGAAGTACAATATTGTATTAAATATTCTTTATGACACACAATGCCAAGTGTAAAATGGGGATATATTAAATTGATACATTATAATATTAAATAAAACTAATATAATATATAGCTTTTAATGCTTGTGGTGTTGAGTTATAAAATGACATACATAATAACATGTTTCATCAAGGGCTTGCATTACACGCAAGACTATGTTTTAACCGAACAACAATATTTTACTAAAATATTATATGTTAATGAAATAATAATTAACAAAGATATGAAATTAGAATTTCTGAATATTATTAACTATCATATAAATGTATATGGATTAAAAAACTAATTCATTTCCAAAAAAATTAATTACAATCAAATATAATATCCAATTGAATATAAAAGGATTGGATTATAGAAAATTATTTTTATACTTACAACGATTTTTTACCATAAAAAAATAAGTAAATTTCATTTAGTGATTGATAATATTGTGATATATATATATATTATTCATTAAAATATTTTTTATATTTAGATAATAGATCTTGGGGTCTTAAGATAAAAAACCCTCCAATTTTGTTCATAAAATACTCTATTTTTATAAATGATTTTCACAGCCTTTTAATAGTGATCCCATTTTAAATATAATATTTGAACTTTTTATAAATATAATATCTGGATATAACCTTTATCTTTTTAGTTAAAACAGAAAAAAATATCTTACGGTCATTTTTTCATATATTTTTTTATAGTTTCATTTTTTTAATGAATAGTGAAAACTACTAAATTTTAGTTCAAAACATATTTCCATATTATTTATTTATAAAGATAAATTAGATATTAATTTTTTTAAAGAATATTTATAATTCTTTTACCAATTAATATAATTTACCTCATTGGATTCAATTTCCCATTGAAATTAACTATAAAAATAGCAAACCTTTGAATATTTTTTCTTTAAAACCCCATATTGTCGCCTCGTTCATTGGATTAAATTTAAATTAATTTATAACACTTATTTCATTGGGATTTGGGAAAATGGATTCTGTAGTTTGAATAATAATAATTATTAATCGCAAATATGGTTAAATTATTTTTTGACCAAAATTATTAGAGAGTGTAATTAAAAATAATTACAACAATTAAGGTAATGTTAAGCTTAATAAGGGACTGAACCAAAATTTTATTGGACTAAACCATAATATTAAGTTTAAAAAATAGAAACTTTTAAAATATCAATTTTAAAGTAATATTTTGATCCAATCCTCTATTTTCTATATTTTGGTCTATTATTGGAGCCACTTATAATGTAGAAAACGTTTATAGAATCCCATTGTCAAGATATTACAAGAGTTCCATTCCTCATCTACTATAAAAAAATACTCCTCTCCTCCCACTTCCTCACACCTCTCAATAAATTTTGGATCGACCGATATATTCCCATGTATCTCATAAAATTACCTCCAGTAATCCTGGAATTCTCTATTTAAGAAAAATCCATCCAAGGATGCCTTTCTGTACAAACCAAAATAGGTTACCCGATTAATAGGTAACATGATTCTTTATGATAATTATTTTTACATACATTATCCAACCCCTAAACTATTATTAATATATGATTGCATAAAAAACTAATCTTCAAAATTCATGGATTTTATTATTCTAAGGGTTCAACCAACACGTACACACTCTTCCATCTAATGGGTGATGAACATACTATTTATGTGTATGTTGAACTACTTTCTCAAGAAACGATGATTGTTTATTTGTCCATTATTACCTCCAATGATGGCTATTATGATGAAAAATATAGTTATATGTGTTATTTATTATTTCATTATGATTATTTAATAATTTTATAACCTCTATCCCTGTACATTATATTTTTTATAAACATGAGAACATCATTGGTGGAGGTGTAGACTATCTCCTCCTCATAGCAATGTGATTAATTAACACTATACATAGAACATATAAAATATGATTTTAATTAAGAAAATATGTCATAAAAACATATATATAATATTTATTAAATAATCAAAATTATGTAAATATAATATATAAATATATAAAAAGTTCTTTATTACTTTTTCCCACACACTGAAATAGTTATATTGTCTTTCATGGACGTGTGGACTACCTCCTCCTCAAAATGATTTAATTACTTTTAAATCACAAAAATTATATATATAAGTATGTATTATTAAATAATTTTGTATTTCTGATATATTTATCATTCATGAAATATATTATTCTTCTTACCTTATTTCCATAACGATCATTGAAAAATGAGAATGTTACTAATGCTTACGTACGACCTACCGTATCCATTATTGTAACGTTGATCAATTTTTATAACCAATTTTAATTATTGGTTTTAAATGTATAATTTTTTTATAAATATAATAATTATTTAATGATTATTATTCTGGACATGTTATATAATTACCTCATTGATAATATTTGACCAACCATAGTTGATTATGACACACAAACCAAATTTGGTCAAAACACTTGATGTGAAAATAATTGATTAATTTTTTGTATATAACATGGTACCATGTGAAATAAAACTAATGAAAGGGATAAAAATGGTTTCCAAGAAATTAGATAAATCAAAAATGTTTATTATACATTATGTTAAAGGATTTTTAACCCAAAAGGAAGCACAAGGTAAGGGATTTTTGTCTCACTTTATCCGTTTAACATACGCCATATAAATAACTTACTTCTTTTGTGTAGAGTGTATTCTTATCCTATTGATATATTATATCATGAAACCTTTTCCTTATTGGTATGAAGAATATTTCTTAATATTAATTATGGTTTAAATATTACAAGTGGTATGGGATACATTGGGATGTTTAAATATTATTTTCCTCAAACATTTTCTTAATGATTATTACTGAAATCTCATATTCTTTTGTGATTGTTAAATTTACCTTAAACATCACCTTATAGTAATCATTTTGTTTTTTTAAAATTAACTTGAATGCCCATATTCTCACTCAGTGGATATTATTGTTTCATAAACCACAAATAATTTTTAATATATTGTTTACTTAGAAAGTTGCCCGTTTATTTATTGAAATATTGATAAATATGAATTATATATTCAATATGGATATTTGATGTGGAAAATTATTTATTCAATATATTATTAATTCATTGGACATGAAATACCCAAATTGGGGTCTATTTAGGTAAATCCCAATTTATTGTGTATCAGTTAATGAAATCCCCTCGATGCATCAGTAGTCTCATGGTACGAGTTAGTAGGCTATCCACTTTTGATGAGTTTTTACCCAAAATGCTAAATTGTCTGGTGATAGGTCTTGATGGTACATGTTATATATCCCTAGGAAATATAGAATCCCATAATCATGCATTTTCCTTATTCAGTTTATATGATAATTCATCAATGGGATCTTGTATCGCCGTATACAGCCATACATTTCATTTTCAATTCATTGATTAAATGGAATGGTTTTTAGTTTCTTACCTTCCCATAATTAGTTTTTCAAAATCATGATATTTGAAATCCATAATTTTTATTAACTTCCTCATTAATTTCATTATTAAATGGTATGTTGGATTAGTTATATACCATTCCATGATTGTTATTCTCATTTATTCGTTATTGATTCTTATATATTTTACCCTTACTGAGAATTTGAGCGTATCATTATTATGTTTCCATGTCCTTGGAATCCAAGAAGAATACGTTGAATGATATATAGGGATATACCTGTTGGTATAAAGTTACCCTAGAAGTTATTATCCTCAAAGTTATTTATTTATAACAAAAATTAAATTTTAATTATTATATTAATTTGTAATGAATTATCAATTTATGAATCCATTTTACCATGACTGATAAACTCTCGATCCTTTTGGATTGTATTCCTCATAATCAGGCCAATGTAATGGATTAAAGACACTAGATCTGGACCATCTGGGGTTGGGGATCTATAGTTAGTAGATGAGGAAGTTTAATAGAAACATTGAAAACTATATAATTAAAATATTGATTATGGAACATAAACCTAAGATAGAGATTGTGTATAAGTATATAAGAACATCCTATAATTTTTGTAAGGAAGAAATTTTGACATCTCTCGTGAAAAACATCCATGTTAGGATACTACAATCTAACATGGTTCTACTATAGTTTCACTTAGGAGTAAAAACTCTTACAAGGTCTGTCGATCTAGACTCAGTGTAACCCAGTACATGACAAAGAGCCTTATTCTGCACATGGTTTGACACTCCTAGGGGATATGATTAGGATAATTAACATTCTATATATAAACCACTTTGATGTTTTTTCAAAATGAATAACCCAGGTTAGAGCAAATGTTTTATCAGATTGAATATAAGGTGTCATATTTTAGAAATACCAAAAATGATATTATGGATAATCCCTAGACCCTAGAGGGACCTATGTTAAAATAAAATTGTTGATGTGTTTATTTATTATGGTTTTATTTAAAACTATAGTTAAAAGGATATTAATTTATTAAACTAATTTCAAGGATTTCTATGATATTTATTTTTGGAATTATATTGATATAGTTTTTTAAATAAAAAACATATATTTGGGGTGACAAACAATCATATATTTCAAGTTCGTGGGTCTTGAACCCATGACCGAAGGATGATAAGGGTTTCATTCCAACCATTGACCAATATAATTTCATGGTTTATAAGTTATTGTTTTTAGTTGAACAATTTGATAAATAAATAATGATGATGAACTGTTAATGATACTTTTTAGTTTTATATATAAATGTTTTTACCATATTATCATTGGAGAATACATAGAGAAAATAGTAATATTTGTCACTCTTTTTTGGGACTTATGATTTTTTTAATGTTTAAATTAGTACTTCAAGGATCGATGTTAATTATTGGATATCCATTTTACAAAAAAAGTGATGAATTAGAACATCATCAAAGAAAAACCAAACTATGAAAATTTTCACATTAAATTAAAATATATCTTGTAAATAAATTTATTTATATTCTAAAATAGAAAGAAAATACATAAAATTATTAAAATTACATATATATAAAACATTGTTCATATTCCACAATTTTTGTTAAACTAATAATATTCTATATCATCAATGATATATGGATTTGAGACCCCTAACCTTATATGGTCATTAACTTTTTTTTATAGATGACCTAATTCACTCAATATAAACATTTTTATTGTCCCTAAAAGTATTTATTTTCACTTTACAATAATATTCTCCTAATTATAGAACTAGTTACATGGTAACCATTGTGACCTTTGAACATCCCATTATATATTCACTAGAGGATTTTTTGTAAACCCTTAAAATTATTTACGATCTCAATGTAGTAAAAATAAAACAGATATATTACCATAGTCAAATTTAAATTGTGAGGATGTAATTTAATTATGGTGGGTAGAATACAACAACCAGTAATATTTAAGTTCAAATTTTTATTTGATAGTTTTCATGAAATGTAGCACCAAGTGTAAAAGAGGAATATATTTACCCAATACATTACAATATTAAATAAAAATAATATATTATATAGCTTGTAATGAATGGAAAAATGAGTTAGAATATGGCATACACATCAACATGTTTCTTCAAGGTTTCACGTTTCACGTAGGACTACATTTTAATTGAATAAAAATATATTATTAAAATATTATTATTTATTATAATAAGAAATAAACCCGTCATTAAATTAGAAACTATGAATATTATTAACTGACTTATAAAATTATATGGTTTAAACAACAACAAAATTGGTAGAAAATTAATTTGAAATAAATTTTAAAACCTATTTAATATTAATGTAATATTTTATTGAAAATTAATTTGATCCTCATAATATTTCATTACCTAATAAAATATGTTATTTAAAATTAATGAGTGATACTAATGTGATAAATATATTATATATTCAATCAAATACTTTTAATATTCATCCAATAGATTTTATGGTGTTTATATAGAAACAAACAAAATTGTATGCATATAATTTTATGTTTTTATTAAAGCTTTTTCTCTGCATTTTAATGGAGACCCCATTTTAAATTAACAATTTACCCTTTTATAAATATAATATGTCCTGATAAACATCATATTTTGAACTGAAAAATAAAAAATATCTTATAGTAAATATTTGGTTTTGGGAAGTATCAATTTTTAATGAATAGTGAAATGTATTGAATTTTAGTTCAAAACTACATTTTCAAATGATTTATTTTTATAGTTAAATTATATATTTAATTGTTTTTAAAGTATAATTTGTTATAATATATATAAAGTAATCAAATTTACTTCATTGGAACCATTTTAACTTTGAAATATTCAATAAATACATATAAATATTTGCATATTTTTTCTTTAAAACCCTGCATTATGGTCTGGTCTGCAGGATAAATTTTCAATTCATTTTTGTGAGTTCTGTGATTGGAATAAGGAAAAATGGATTCCTTATTTTAAATTAGAATAATTTATAACGTGTATAAAGGTAAACATAGTTTTTTACCAAAATTATTAGTGAATGTAATTAAATCTAATTACAAGGATTAAGTTAAAATTTAGCTTATAAGGGACAAAACCTTAATCATAATGGCCATATTAACCTAGAAACCAATAAAATAGCCACTAAATGTCTATATTTTGACCTTAAACTCTATTAGTTCTATTTTGTTTCATCATTTGTGAATCATTAAATGTGAAAAATATGTATATAATTCATTTTTCAAAATATTACTAGAGTTTCACTCCTCTACTATAAAAAGTCATCTCCTCCCACTTCCTCAAACCTCTGAAGACACTCTATATTGACCAAGATCTACCCAAATAGATCCTATAAATCCCTATGATAACTTTATAAGACTCTAATTTCGTATAAATCCTTATAATTATTCATTTTTATAGTAGAAGTAAACAGATTAAGAGGTAACATCACTCCATAAGCTATTTATATTTATTTCCATTATCTATTGCATCAAAACATTTTGTTATGTGATTTTATAAGAAATTATTAATAAATATTCCTGTATGTTGTATTAATAATTCTTATACCTACACTTACCCACATTTCTATCTAATGGATAATGAACATAATGTTTTTTTGTACTGCAAACTATTACCTCATCAAGTGATGGTCGTTCATTTTTCATTTACCACCTCTCATTGTGGCCATCATGATGGAAATATTTGTTTATATATATTATTTATTATTTAATTATTCTTAGGTAATTATTTTATGACACATACCCTTTTACATTCCATTTATTAAAAACACAATAACAATTTTTGTGAGAGTGTGGACTATCACCTCCTCAGAGCGACCTAATTCATTCACACTATACATGGTATGTATAAATGATGGGTTTAATTAAACATATGTGACATTTAAAAATGTAAACGAAATTAATGTAACAATTAAATTTTTATAAATAAAATATATATTTTTATACATATATACATATATATCATATTCTTTTTTAATTTTTCACACACAAATAAAAACCAATAACGTCATTCGTGGACAAGTGCACTAACACCGCCTCTATATGATGTGATTATTTTTACATCACAACAATTATGAATATATGAATATATGATTAAATAATATGGTATTTAGGATATAATTATAATTATATAAATGTATTATTAAACTTATCTTTCTCTTATAATGATCATTGAAAAATGAGAATGTCACTCATGCAAACCGAAAGACTACCATCCTAATGATTTTAACATTGATTAATTTTTCATAACCATATTAAATTATTGGTTTAAAAAGTATTATTGATGTGTAAATATAATATTTATTTCATTATTATTATTCAAGAAATGTTATATAATGACCCTTTTGACCATAGTTTACCTACTAAAGTTGTTTCTGACACAAAAGCTGAATTTGTTCAAAATGCGAGACATAAATGTAATTCATTAAGTATTTGGGTATAACATTGCCTTTTATGTATAATATAATTATATTGAAGACATGGGTTGATTCATGGTTGTATCAAATCTAATTTTGACTGGAACATACCCAAAATTCATCAAAGAAGTCATTCCCGTGAAGCCCCATCATGGAGACCCCTCGCCAGAATGCGTACGAAGGCGGATGATGATACCTTCATGAGTTCAACGAGAACCACAGCCACATGAGTATCTTTCATGTTACCTCCATGAGTTTGATGTATCCCTTTAAATTTACTTTATCATTTTTCTTCACAGTGTGACCCACTAGCATCATGATCCTCGTTGCTAATAAATACATAGCCCGCCATATCAAATGGATCATTACCCTAACCTTTAAACTTATGGTATCTCTTCTAGAGATGCTACCAAGCACAAAGAACAAGACCCAAAAAACAGATATCCCATGTTACTTGAGCACCATGAACCAATCATCACATTGTTCTGCATAACCCCTACTTATGATTGGGATGTCATTTTTCAAGGACTCCACGCTTCATGAAGGTGGGAGACCCTTCATGTTTCTTAGTTATCTACGAATCATTAAGTATTCACAAATAATCCTTCACATAAAATCTATGTTAAGGATATGGCACCATGATCTATGAGGAAGTATATTTCATGATGAACCTTTCCTTACCAAAGAACATTTCCTTCGTAAAGACCCTTCCATTCACGAATCATCCAAACTACGCGAACAATCTTTTCGCCAGCCCCCTTGCTCTGAGAGTCCCTATCCTATGATGCCCTCCCTGGTAGTGAGAAGTGATTTCATGGTTACTCAAGTGTGAACCCTTGTTTTTATTCCCTTTCTCATTCTTTTGGGATAGATGCGTCATTGGATCTTACATTTTAGTATAACCTCACTAACATGCACCCCAGAAGTGTCCATTCCTCCACCACCTCGCTCCATGCATTTTTTGGTCTGTGCACCACTAAAAGGTGAAAGATATAAAACTATGTATTTTCTTGGTGGTAGGGACTGAATACTCCCCATATGATCTATAGTATGTTAATATTACAAGATCCATTATCCTCATAACACAAAAATATGGTGTTTTCTTTCCCCGTGTAATGCACCTAGGGTATTGAAACTTGGAAATTCTCCATGACCTCAAATCAGCACGGTAGTGATATCTTATTGGTCCTGATAGAAGGGAATGATATCCTCCCCACATGGAATGTGAACCTCTTCATAAATCTCTCCTAGATTATTCCCAAATCTCTATCTCATGGGGTTGTTAGCCATGCGTAATCCCCATATAACCTCACATGGATGAAACTTTTGTGACACAGTCGTCAAGTCTACTGTTACAAATTTTTTCTCACACTGATTAAGATTCAAATAAGAACAGTGGATAATAGTGACCTTGATTTTATATAGGTATCGTCATTTCCTATGTTTCATTCCCTTCGGAACTATGTATGTTTTAATCTATATCTTCAAAATAATATACGTAGGAAGCCTCCATGTGCTTCAATCCCAATCTATGGTAAACTATAGTGCCACCTCATGGGGATGTACCCTCATGATGTGACATCTCCGATTTATGGTAAAACATCCCCTTGATCCACCTTCATACGGTGTTTTAATCCATTTATAGTCACTTCATCCACCTCCTCACCCTTATTCCAGAGATAACACTTCATCCACCTCAATCCATTTGGGCTAACGCAATGTCTAAGTACCATTATCAATTCTAAATATATGAGTTGTGATCCCTATCTTCAACATAGGGTACGTAGGAAGCCCCCCATAATGATAGAGATCCATAATCTATCTATTCTATATGTTTCACATCAGTTCACTATCATCCTCAATGAATGACTTTAAACTACTTGACCCTATGAAGTATTTGAGTTTCCTTCCCATTCCTATATACATGGTATGTAGGAATGCTCGACGAGGTTCAATCTCAACCAATGGTAAACTTTTATTCTAACTCTGGGGGATGTACACTCTTTGGGATGATAAAAATGTATAATAACCAACATTTCAAAGTGATTTTATGCATGCGTAATCCCCGATGTCCTCTAATACTACATGGTCATTGATCCCTTTCTCATAAATATGAAATGTAGGATGTCTCTCCAATGTTCAATACCATCATCCATTCTTATCATTTTCATTCAATTGAGTTAGTATATTTCAGATGGATCATGCCGAAAAAGGTTACACTTATTTGGGTCCACAACCATGAACCCCATTATCATGGGCTACCTCCTTCGGTGTCCATTCACACCATCCTGAAAAACATGCAATTTTATTTCCCACCATTGGGAGAGGTCTGAAGCCTCCCTAAGGTTCAACCCCACCACTCTCCATATTCCATCGAATTTACCTCATAGTTTTCTTTATTTTCATCCTAATTCTTACTCTATCCTCTATTTCTTGGTGACAATTTCATCCAAAACATTTTTTCTCGAAGCAACACCTAGGAAGCTAACCATACATAATCTCCACAAAATCCCATATTCATTTTACCACGATTCCCTGCTTACAATGGGATGTTTTCTATGTGTAATAACCAAACCATACCTTCAAACAAAGTAGGTTTTTAATCTTGTTTTCTACATACAGTAGGTAAGAATCATTCATACAATAAATCCCACCCAATTGTAAATAATAGTGTTCCATCATTGTGTTCAACCATCCTGATGTACACTTAATGGTGTCAAGATCAGCCTTCATGGTGTTGTGTCTTCCCATTATGGAACACATCACTCTGGTTCGTCGTTATAGGCCTTCCCACCCATCCAATGGCACACCTTGATGCCTCCATCATAGGGATGTATACTTTCATGGTGTTAAGTCGTCCTATTTTTGGTGCACACAACTCTTGGGTCCATTCTCATAGGTTGTTCTAATCTATACGTTTGGGAAACCTTCATGGTTATGCCTCCTATGGATACACCTCTCTCATCTGTCTCCCTGGGACATTCTGATCGACCTCACCCTCAGTCTATGCAACACATTAACCTCATGTCCTACCTCATGTTTAACATGGGAAATCTGAGGAATCTGTCAAAATGAAAGCCTCTAGAATAAGATTCCCCACAATCGATGTGGGATACCCTGGGATTCTACACCCTTGATAAGACCTATTTTAAAGAAGAATATGGGTTCTTTAATTTTCCATAATCCACACATGCTCAACGATGTCCAACGAGACTCTTTCCCTAAATAGCAGTTTCTACATTGACTTGACCCCTTGGAATATCTAAACCGAAGCATCATAATTATATGGTGTGTAAAATAGATGGTGTTGGGAATGAGCTTCATTTACAATGTCTTAATATATAAGGGAGACCTGAACTAGGTGATGAATTTTCTGGAGGAATCCATGGATAGAGGGACCGACATCAAATCATCCCATTTTGATCAAGGAGGATACATCACTGGTGATGTGATGAATACATACTTCCTTTGGAAAGAGGTAATATAGGGAAACCACACATCATGTCTATTCCCATGAATGACGCCATGGGTGAACCCTAATGGAATGCTTTTGGGATAGGAATAGTGTACCCAGCGTGAACTCCTCTCGTCGCTATGGGATTAGTAGAGTTCAAGACATCAGTAGAAGATCGTTTCACCGAATCCAGTTTTATGACACTAGGTCCCACCAAGAAAATAGTGGTCTTGGCTTGAAAATCACTTGATGTTGGGGAAATTAGTCATTGGGAATTATGGACTACGACATCATAACAATGAATCATTATCTCCATTAATGAAAGATTGAATGACACTGGGAATTGGAAATTTCATTCCTTGTATCAATATTGATAGTTGAATCCTCCTACTTTACTAAATCCCAGCTATAAGAAACCAATCTCCCCAACCCACATATACTGGTGAAGAAGGACCGTCAATGTGAAAATCTTGCTTGACCCCTCCACTTCCACTACATTATCCACTTCCACAACTACAAGTCAATAATGCACTATCTCACACATTGAAATCATCTAGAGTAGAGTGATATACATCATTTTTCATAGATACAAGCATGAGGGGCACATTCCCAAGAGGCACATGGACCACCAAGACCAGAGGGTTTCTACATCACATTATTAATGCTACCCCTAAGGGCCACACATGGAGCCACTACTCCCCACTCCCATGTTCGACTGTCCTCTTAAAAGGCCTCAGGCATGACATCATCTATCGTAAAATCGGTAGGAGTTACCCTGTAATGTGCCACCACCACCACCTAGGTAATATAATTATCATCCAGGAGACCATCAGCTTCTAGCCCCATGATAGGTCCAGGTTCAAAATGTTCCCTTTCTAGATAATAGAAACTAGACTTACTCATTTATCTAGGTTTTGTTCCCTATTTATTTTCATAGTTCCTTTGACCAAGTGATTCCAATCCTTGTGGATTGCAATAGACCCGAGACGGCTTATCTCATTGACTTCTCCAACTATATTACCTATAAATGGTTATGTGGACATAACATCAACCAAATATATATACACGAGTAAGGTTTCGATGGCTATTTTGATAGAAAATTTCTTAAATTACACCGTTCCTCAACACATGTATCATTCATTTCTGCAATGTCTTTTAGTGACAGCGAAAGTGAGTGGCAGTTGGACTCCCACCGAGGGTCTCAAGAGAATGATGATTTTTTGGCTCCCAATGATGTTTATTTCACACATGGTATCATCCATGAAAATTTTAATTGGTCCAAGCCTCAAAAATGTTATGTCTCATCCTTATATACCACTTCTAAATCTATATAGTAGCCTTCTACCTCTCAGTGGAGTAGGTTTCGATGTCGTAAAATAAATAAAAGCCCAATGATTTTACAGAACACATCAAGGGCCCTTAAAGATTTCATGACTATACAGGTGGTAATCACCGAATGAATCTAACTATTATTGGATTATTTCACAGATGATGAGTAAGAGTATGTCTCTATGAATATCATCGAGCTGGTGGACCATTACATTGTTCACAATGACAAAGAGTGTGAAGTGGGTCCTCCTAATATTCTTTTTCGTTGCCATCAATGATGTGGCCCTGTGTATGTGAATAATTAGAATGACCTGTCTAGTTCTTCAAGATAATTCATACATGATACTGAGACTATACAATAAGTTCATCATAGAACCCAATCAGCACATGCCTCTTAGTTTATCCTTTCAGATTCACAGCAGCGGCTGTTTGTGATACTCAACCATGTGGATCCAAAGTTACCATATTGTAATTAGTTATGGTCTACAATGGTTAGAACTTAGTCATACAATAGTCATCCAGTGTTTGTTTTCAATTCTTTAGATAGTGACCAATGTTAAATCCCAAGCACCAGTCATAACCATATATGTTTGAAAGCCAACATTCATCATACCCTCTAACAAAGAGAAACATCCTCCTGGTAGAAATGTGAACCTATTATGGAAATATTACATTCTTTAGAATCATTGTAGAATTCATGGATGGTTATGAATTATTGTGGTTGTCCTCACGTAAGAATAGGTTTGTGAATCACTCACTAAGGATTTCAAAATCCTTCTCTAGTTTGAGATAGAGGTTGCAGCTATTGTCCATGATAAAGAAATCAAAATGAAACAATTCTACGCCATGATTTCATTCTTAGGTCAAGATGTTTGTTCTACATTATAGATGAACAATAACCCATTATGAATTATATTCCATCTCAATATAATGGATGTCCGTATTTTTATCATCAACAAAGGATTCAGGACTAATCTCATCCAAACCCTAGTGCTCCACAATCTATGATAGACTGAAGTAGATTTGAGTAACTCCTACCAAAACATTCAGTGTTATGATAGGTCCAACTAGATACAATGTGGAACAATCCTCTTAAAAACCCAATTTTGTATCTTAATTTCAAGCACTGGATATATGGTAGTCTCCCATAATACAACATATAATTCACTAGTAGGTAGACCATAGATCCATCTTCATTCACTAATTACCTCCTCATATCAAGGATACCTCACGTATGCCCTCAACAGTCGAGTGGGTGTTCCCAACGTGAAACATATCCTTTTTACTCTTTTGAATATTTCATTTAGATGAAAATTTTTACAAGATCATGGATTAATAGTTTTAGACCAAGAAGGCTGATCCCACTACTACTGTTTCCAACCCTTAGATGAGCTTCGATGACGCTTCGTTCTACCAAATTCAAAATTTGGAGGCAATAATACTTGACATGGTATATTGATTCATCATTTCATAGGTTAGGTGATGAAATATTCCTAGATACCAGGAATGTCAAAATATTATCTCGTAATCTTGTACAGGACATGATAGAGTGATACTAGGACCTCACACCCCATTGTGGTATCATGATGTTCTCCCCATGGCTACAATAGTACACCATACCTATATATTCTGTCAAGTCGAGCTATGTTGGCATAGACCAACCCATCAACATTGCTTTGACATCATCAATCATGGTCCTCTCAGTCGAAGGTCTGATGGAATCTAGTCAACAACCTTTGTTTCCATTGTTTAAAATGTGCATTAATCTCTCGATAAAGATTCCCCCTCTACTCCATATAGAACTGGATATCCAACAATGTCAGTTAAATTGGAATTTTTCAACCTCCTAATGACCCTCTCTCCTTTGATTATGAGGATGATTTGGAAGATTCTCCTCCCACATTCTAAGAAGGTGTCTCCAACACCATAGATGAGTTGGTACATGTGAATCATGGAACTGAGACATATCTAAGGCCAATGATGATTTCTATATCTATGACTGAGGTGGACGAATGGTAGTGTTTGGAATTCCTGAAGCAACATTATGATGTTTTGGCAGGGATTTATGATGTGAAGCCATGGTTTGACCCACATATAAATTTCCATTGTATTGGCCCCTCGGTGAGTCATCAAGACTTCAAACCGCCTCCCATGAATAATCACCAATCACATGATACAATGGCTAAAGGAAAATATATTAAACATAAAATTGAAAACATCATCATGGATGTTCAGTACCCCAGATGTTTGGTAAACATTATTCCCATCCAAAAGGTTAAGGGACATATCTGAGTTCTCATCACCTTTTGGGATCTCAGTAGGAACTTCCTGAAAAATGTTTTTTCCCATCTAGTGACGAATCTATTGATTGATTCAATAGTTGGGTTCCATGATCTCTTATTCATTTATGGGTATTATGAGTACAATCATATCTGAATAAACAATAAAGAAGATAAATCATCAACTTTAACTGTACCATATGGTATTGTTTGTTATTAGGTAATTACTTTTAGTCTTTAGAATACAGGATTCACCTATCATCATTTCAAGCCCTGCATCTTTAATTTAATCCTTATGATTCTAGTATGATACTACATGTACGACCAGGGGTTCAATTCCATCCAACATCTAGACAATCCCAGAGATCTTAAGAAAGTGTTTTCCTTCCTCCGATCCAACCATCTGAAGTTGAACCCTATCAAATGTTCTTTTGTGGTGATGCTTGGAAAATTCCAATATTTCATTTTCAGATACAGAGGATTTGATATCAACCTTGAGAGGATCAAAGCTATAATCCCGACTCCCCCTATGAGAAACCTATAAAATATCTATGGATTTCAATGACACTTATCTTATATACACCAATTCATCACGAATATGGCCGACATGTGTACTCATTTTTCCATACTCATGAAGATGTGTTTTCTACCAATGGGATAAAGATTGAAAGAACTATTTTGGTGAGATCAAGAAGTATCTGCTTCATCCTTTGTTATCGATGCCACTTGTAACTGGAAGATCTTGTCTAATATTTTTTGTTACAAAATTGCATTAAGAAACATGAATCTCTAGAACTATGTATGGAATGATAACAATCCTTAAGAGATACATATCAATGCCTGGACATCTTAGTTCTAGGACTATCTGCAGAATCATATATTCATCTTTTTATCCATTTCTCTTGGGTTTAATCCAAAGAAATGTGTGTTGTGGTGTGTATATATTTTCTATTAATTCACATTAGGATTGTTTTTTCACCTTTCACTTCTACTTTCGGATTCATATGACAATGTCACATAATTATAAACTGCATGGGATTTTATTCCTTACCACATGATGTTAAATTGCAGAGAAATGTCCCATGGACATGATGTTAAACTGGGCACCGATTGTCCTCACCCTATGAAAAAAACTATGAGTTTATTGTATGAGAAACATGAGATTTAACTATTTACAATACCCCACTTTGTAACATGATCCTAAAATATAGAATTGATCCCACATATGGTTATTCCACACCGACAAACTTGAATGTGTAAAGGCATGAGACCTGGAGTGTTGGATTCCACAAATAAATTCCCCGAATCTATTTCAACAATTAATGTGTCCCTTTATCCAGTTATCCTCCCTCTAGTATGCGTAAAGGGACCCCCTAACTACATAGTGACTGTCCATATGGCTCACCTACTATTTTGGGCTAATGCCTTGAAGGACATTAGATGAAATTTTGAGACATGTCCCATGTCTCAAACATGGTATGTGGCCAACCCTTGTTTAACTATCCCAATTCATTATATAATGAAATGTATGTCAAGAATGTGACAAAGATATCTATTACCATACATATTCACACAACCCGTGTTATGATTCATATATGGGCCAATATGACTCTCACTTTTCACCTTTTTATGTTTTTATGGATCTCTAATACCCATGGTGTTGTAACTATCTGTATTTATGTGCGTGGAGTGAGAATGTATGTTTGGTTAGTGATTTTCAAGATATAATTTTCTTTCATATTTTTTCTCCCATATGATGGGGAAATCCAAACATGAAACCTTTTTTCCTGCATCAAGAATGACTCGCATGGGCTTAGTATTTTTGTTTGGTTTTTTAACCACATAGAGTGGTCGCACGACCCTACAGACCAAACTCTATAACCATGAACAAAGCACCTCTTCATGGTTCTCTATGAAATATGTGGAGGGGTATGGGACTCTTTCGACTCATTCATGTTGGGATTATTTTTACATGACACAAACTCCCTCTTTGGGATACCTTGTATCCCTTAATTTCTTTTTTCACATAATTAATAACTATGTGACATCTTCCTCCTTATGTCATGATATTAAACTGCATGGTTATATCCCCCAGAGATGATGTTGAACAGTGAATCGATTGTCCTAGAAATAAAAACATAAATAATTTTCTATATGGATATAAGTATGTTCCTAAAACGGACATGCCCTAATTTGATCGATCATGATACCGAAAGTTTTAATTTCTATGAGAATATCATCATAACATGTCTCCACAAATTTATAATTTTTGGGTTTTTAGTTCCACCATCTTACACATCATTATGGACCCATTAATGGTTATTTTCCCATGGAGCTTTGGATCACCTCCCAAACCAGACCAATGCCTTAATTAATTTTCATCAATTATCATCAAATCATGTGTTTCAAATTTTTTCAATTGTATATTATCCATTTATAAAGCTCATAATTGATTGGTGAGGCATGGAACCTACATTGAAAATTTTTTTCATAGAGATCCCACTTATAAGTCACAGTTCTCTTAAACGAGACTACGAAAGTTTCAATTTATGTCCTTTCCACTTTCTCATGATATAGTGAACATTAATCCATTGCTTTTTCTTCTCTATGAATTTGTGCTTGTTGAGTGAGAATATATTGGGTAGTTTACTTTTAAATGTGATTGGAAAAGACTAAAATCACACCTTGTTTTCAACAACAAGCATGGATCATGCTGGCATTGAATTTTGGCTATGGATTATTCTCACATAAAAATGTTTTACAACCCCATGGTCTAAAATATATTACCTAAAACTAGAATAATTTTGGTCGAAACTCTATGACCTTAAACTAGGATCCACATTCTATAAACTCTAAAACCTTTAACTAAGAGACTCTTCATCGTTTTCTCGAAAGTGTTTGGTTTGGTGTGGACCTCATTCGTACCCATTCACGTCGGGTTTCCAGTAGCCATTCCATTCTCATCCTTCTTAAACACCTCATCTAGCTTACTCCAAAATAGAAAAATTCATGGGTCTATCAAGTTATATGATAATAAAACTATGATATCCTTATCCTAGTCACGTGATGAAAAAAGTTACAATGTTGTGGTGTTCTTGTCTAAGATGGAATCAGTAATCACACTAGTTATCCATAATTACACATGTCAAGACATATGAATGGATTGATTCATGTAGTGATACCATAACATTCCATCCAGGTCTAGTCTCTCTAAAAAAACAAAAAACACGAAATATCTAATTTCTCCACTATCATTTTTTGGGACTGACCTTCACATGTAAATTTCCATTCTATAACTATACATGGCATGATTGTAATTATTATGGGATATTTAATAACACCCATATCATTAATCAAGGGTCCAAACAAAATATTATTTACACATTCCAAATTGATTCATCATTTTCCTTACCACATTATGTTAAATTTCTTGTTATTTCAGAAATATGTGTGGATTGACTCCCATTCTTATGGGATACATAGTGATGAACAAGAACAACATCTATGGTCCCAACCACAAAATCCTTCAAACATTTGAAACTTTTAGCCTCGCTGTTGATGCAAGATCTACAACCTTAATCAATATTCAATTCACCTCGAGGAATCTATGTGAATCATGAGATCATATATCCTTCATTCATGTCGGGTTTAACCTCATTTTCATCTCATGTATACCCTTCATATGAGCATTAACCTTATAGTCGAAGGACCATGACATTAAACTATTTTTATGACTGTTCTAGAATATGTCTCATGATATGGTCCTTTATGTCATCCATTAAATATTTCTATATGTTATGAACTCTATATCATAAAAAAATAAACCATCATCCTTTGTTCACATTGATAAACTAAAACCATTCCGTGAGTAAGTTTAGGATTCCCCATAACGATTATGAGATGTTTCATCTTATTCTACAGATATGACTACCCCCGCTAGTGATGGTCCCCAAATACACTATTCTAAATAACTACATGTGGATTTATTCCTATCCTCATGGGGTATGAATTAATTTCTGAAAGAATTGTCTTAGACCTATACATAATTTTATTTTCATTTTTTGGATCCTCAAACTTATTTTCAATAAAAACTTTATGAACTTAAACTAAAAGCATTGCTATGATTTCACCTTGTACCATATCATATGTTCTTACTTCCGATTTTTCCCATGATACATGGGTGTTTATCTTTTATCCTTATTCACATAGAAAAATTCACTCTATGGAACAAAAATATTTTAAGAATAGACATTTTTGTGGATCCAGGGTCGAGGATGTATGACCTTAAACTATGTTCATAGTTCCAGTCACATGACATTAAAACAATAGGAAACATCCTACTCACATGATGTTTCCCTATTTCATGCATTTTTGTCACCACACAATGTTAAACATCATATTATTCATCCTCTCCTAGATGACATAAGAAATTAAAATCATCCTAATCCCTCACCCAAGAGGCCCTTTCTGTGAAATAGTTTTGATCTTTGTTCATTGTGATGTGCCTAAACCAGTGTACTCATAGTTGAGGTGCCATAATTTGAAGAGTGTTGGAATTCATTCAAACATCTCATCACACTACTCTTTTCATTGTGTTTACTTATTTGGATCTTCATCCTCTTCCATGTCTAAAGGGGCCCATAATGGTTTTACTAGTTTTATTTTCCTCACCTACCTTCCTAGGACGATCCCCCTAAAGATATGATACAACCATTCTAGTAAGGTTCCATGTTTCTGAAATGGATACTGGTTAGCCCTCACTTTTTCCCCATTTCAAGATAATGTTTTGAACAAAATGTCTCAAATAAGGTCAGTAGTAATCTCATACATTCATTCCATCCTCTTCATGATTCTGAAATTTGGGATTTGTGATTCACACTTCACAATTAACCTTTGTTAAGATTGATTCCAATTCCACTTATTTTATCCCTCTCATGCACTAGAGAACGTTGGGAAATGAATTTTGGCCACTCCAAGAGCAATATTCCCCAACCATAGACTTTCTTGGTCTAAATACTCTAGGTGGTCAGTCAAAAATTGAAGACCTTGAGTATTTAATGATTAATTGTCACTCTCATACAAAGTGAATAGTTATATGATCTTCCCATATTTCTCACACTGTGAGCTAGACATGTGATATTAGGAATTCATGATTAGTTTTTTCCTTGATTTGATTTAAATTATATATTCAAGGCATGAAAGAATATGTCTTGCACATAGTTTAGTATGGATATGAAAACAAATAAACTAGTTTGGACACAATATGACCCATATAGATTGGCCTAGTAAATGGAGTGCTTCACCTCTACCTCTATTTAGTGTGTGGCCACTAAGGATTTTCGTCGCCTTTAAAGCCCCCTTCATTTATCCGTAGCTTTGGAACAAATATCATTCGTCATAATTTGTGACTGGTCCCATTTCATCTATAGGTTGTCCACCGGGTGTGATTCTTGCCTTATTTACATTTGTATTCCCACCAGATGGGACCTTATTTTCTCAGAAAAATTTATTTGGGTGGAAATGAATTGCAGACACTCATTTGGCCTTTCCTCAATACGTTGAATTTATATTTTAACATATTAAACCTTCTGAGTATTGGAAGAAATCTCCTTGTTCCAGGTGAAATCCAGGTGGTGACTTCAATTCTATTACCTTTTAGCATGGTAGTCCCAAATCAGAATGATCAGAACCCATGAATTTGTCCGTAAAATACATTAATCGCGCAACCAATAGTGGAGTGATCCCTTCTATGTTATCCACTATGGCTCTATAATTTTTTCAGGAACCATTTATCAATTTCCGTGATTAGCATGGTGTAGCCCAACTGTCCTCAACTACATCAGAATCAAACACATCGAGCACCACCGGATCAGAAAACACATACTCTATAAATGTTTCCAAGAGTTAATAAATGAGATCCTCCTCTAGTATCATAAAATCCATATCATGAGGATGATATTCATCAACTGAGTCCACCTTCATGTGATCATCCCTTGTAGAACAATGTTTTACCCTCGAGTGGCCCCACTAAATCTTACAGACTGGTTATCCAAAGCATCCATCTATTCAAAAAATAGAACCACCAATGGAAATAGGGTCTCATATACTCTTACCACATGCTAAATTAGAGCACTTGATACTTCAATAAATGTTCATAAAGAAAAAATATCAGTTAACCCGATATATAATAAAATATGTGTGGCACTATGTTGTTAGAGGCCTTAAGAAAAGAAGTGGAAGTGTATCATTATCTTGGGTATTCATAGTTAGTATTCTTGTAAATGCCCCCACATATATGTTTGAGGGCATTGAAGATTCCGGTGAGGTGACTATGGCCCCCCTCATCACTACTCGACCTATAGCCATAATCACCCTAGACAAAGGTTTGGGGGAATGGTCCTCGGTGGCTGATACCACACCTCCAACATCAAAATAAGGGGTCTCTTGTGAAATATTTTTCTTCAATTAATAGATATATATATAAAAGAATCATAAAATAAAATAGTGAGTGACTTCATGGTAATGTGAGTGAACACTAACTTCATGGTTTTCAACAAACCCCTCCATGGAGTCTCTCAATGCGTCAAAATTACCTTATTCTAATGAACCTTCCCTTGAGGATATGACCTCAGTATTATAATTATGGTTTTCCCTAAAAACATATTCTCCTTAGGATCCATCTGAATTAATTCTCTACGGAAATAATTCCACCAGTTTATCCGATGATTGTGTCGAGGGAATTGTCATGTTTAGTATCTCCCACACTCGATTTTTTAAGGGACATCAGTTCCTAGAGATTTCACTATACATTATATGTTTACAATGAGGTACCACCACTCTTCTTGGGATGCTTTGAAACCCACACTGGCATAGAATATATCATCCAGTTGCATCTCATACATATTCGATTGATCCCCCAAGACATTTTCGTTGTGAAATGTTTGGCAGGTATCCCTGGGTGTCCACACCTCAGAATAGAAAGCCTCATGAGGAATATCTAATTGTAAAAGAATTTTCCCAAGATCCTGAGTGGACGTCCTATGGAAAACCCTCGACAGATCCCTTTCCTCATGGGTCCACTCAGATAAGAGTAATGGATCTGGAACTACTTCTTCTTCAACTTCATATATGTTTGGCACCAATCTATGGATTCTTTACCCCGTTATTATAGCCTCATCACCATTTTTTTCATCTGAAATACTCCCACAGTGCTCTCTTTCCACTACCCAACCTTATCCTCAAGAATTCATTGTGTCTCATTCCACTATTGAGAATTTATTTAGTAAATTTTATAGAAAGGTGGATGCCCAAATATTTTTATATTCATGAAATAATAAAAATGTAATAGTATGTGGGGCTTACCGTTCCTCACCTATTCATCCTCATGTGTAATCATTGTCCAGATCTACCTTATCACACATGGAAATTTTATTAAATTACCAAACCATTTCATGGAGTGGATGCACCCAATCATCCTCTTGTCATTTTTTGTTCGTATAATTAGATCAAACAATTCTTTCTCTCGAGGCAGAATTTGTTCATCATCCTCCCAAAAATTCCCAGTGGGGAGGAACTGATCATAAATTCCCCCTTGATAATTATAATTTTGGAAATCTATTGAGAATGATGTCATCCTGCACATGATTAAAATGGAATGTATTGGTATATGGTGACCATTAGGTCAATATCTATTGTACGATATCCTATGGTTGAAAGTAGTGGAATTGGGAATCCCATGTCCCTTCATACAAACCTACTCACTTTAAAACCAATCTAAAATCTGAAAAATATATCTCACCTAGTAATCCCATGCCCACTCCAATATACAATTTCCACTCTACCACATATCCAGGCCATCTAACCACCCCTTATCCAAGTTCCCTATCCCTTCCTTGATGATTGTTTTATACTATGGTGGGTATGATTCTTTATCCAATGGATTTCCATCAATGTTGTTGAGATGATTATAAAGAAGACTCTTGTACTTGGGGGATATCCAATCCAGATATAGAAATTTGTTGCCTTATAAGAAAAATTTTATATCGAAATGACTCTATAATATTAGTTCTATTCATCTCTTCTTGCCTCTAGGATGAAGACGTAATACCACAAAAAGAATTCATAAAAAAGAGTCATTTTTCGTAGCATGTAGTATTTCTAGACATCAAATACTAGCTCCAGTAGTGACACATTATTACAATGACTCCAAACATACTCCATGGTCTAAATGTAGTTCACCATTTCTTTTCCATGGGAAGAATCATCAACAACCTCCTAAGAATCTTCTTGAGTAGCCATCAATCTGGGACTTAGAAAATTCCCTATTTCTTCACACTGAAGTAGACCGCAATGCTTGATCACAGTGAATAAATTTGAAGAGAATCCTTAAAAATGGTGTGTTTCATAATGGAACATCATATCCTCATACCTAGTTCATTAGAAGTACTTTAGAGAGAAAAGGACCATGGAACATGGTTTTAAAAGAACTGTTCATTGTGGGGATTGCCTCACAAAAGGAGAGCTATTGTTTAATATTTCATGGGGGTCTAGTAATGAAAATGGGACCCTCATACACTATTTTTAGGTGACTATTGGATGAGATTCCTGATGTCCTTGACCTTCCTGATATCTTTTGGCATGGGACTCCCTATGTACGTCGTGATCTATTTTCGAAACCAAACATGTTTGATTGGCGATGGACCCTCATAATACGACCCACTTTTCCCATCGGCTCCCATTCTGAGGGGGAATTTTTGTAACACAAAATCACGCTACTGAAGACACACAAAAATTTATAGTTATTTCAAAGGTAATTTGGACACAAATAGTCCCTGAATTTATGAAATTATTCTCCATATGAATCCCAATCATGGGGACCACTTTCCACCATGCATGTAAATGAAAATAACGGTACCTCTATAAGTATAATGAAAATTGAGAATTCCCAATTTCCTTTGATGTTACCTCCCCAAGTACAACAAAAGCTAATAGATTTATGGTGTCTTATTTTCTTCATGTCTCTCCCAAAAATCATCACACACCTCATTGAATTTAAATACCTAGCTCCCCCAACCTAAAATGAGTTGTTACCCTAACCTTTCAACTTAAAGTCTCCTTTATCAGGATGCTCTAATACATCATGAACCAAACCCACAAATGTATCTCCCAAGTGAATTGAGCACCAAAAACTAAAATTCACATTTTTCTTCATTCTCCCAATATATGGTTCGGGTGATCTTCACAAAGGGGTCCATCATTCGTGAAGTGGGGAGACCCTTTAAGTTTCTTAAGGATCTATGAATAATTATTCCTTCATAGACCAGTATTCTGATAAACATTATCCTAAGTACAAGGAACTATTCTCCACAAGTACATATCATTTTCAAATAACCATTAATTCATGAAGAACATTACTTCACGAAGACAAATACCATTTTGAAGCACCCATTCTTCATGAAGATTAATTTAGAGAACCGCCTTACTTCACAATATCATCCCCCGTGAGGCTCTCTTGGATTGTTCAAAGTAATTAAATTGTTCCACGCATGGTATCCCTCATTGTGATGCCTTGGATCTTACATTTTGGAATAAGTATGATAATTTCTCTTTCTTTTTTGAATATTCATGCTAATGTGAACCCCAAGAGTGACCAATCATATGTAGCCTACCATCTGGAATTGTTTGTACCATGCTACACATAATGATGAATTAATTTCAACTATCTAAGTTCTAGGGGAGGGAATGAATCATCCACATATGATATACATGACATTAAACTACTACGTACCATCATCTTCATCCAATGAGGTTAAATTGTAATCTTTTTATATGCAATGCTCATGCGTTGTCACACAAAGGTCATTCCCTAATACCCACTCTTCTTTAGTGGATTCATGTCTTCCTCTTCCCTCTGGAAATGAATAATATCATCCTAGTGTGAAATGAGATCCTATTTGGGCATCAGTTCTAGAGAAATCTCTAATCCCTTTCTCCTTATACCGCAAACCATGTGTAAACACCACATCACCTTTTATAAAAGAACCTTTTTCGACACAATCACCAGTTCTACTACTACCTATTTTTTCCGACTCCAATTGTGACTCAATTTTCCTTAGAGTTTAATAGTGACCTTGACTTAATTTGGGATGCCTCAAGGTGTTAGTCACATGCCCTTCCGAACAACTCAGGTTTCCAACCCTTTCTTCTAAAAATGGTTCATGGGAAGCATCCAAAAGGTTCAATCAAAATAAATAGTAAAGTCATGTTCTTCCTCTTATGCACTAAACCTCATGATGTGACATGTCCCTTTTATGGGAACACTTACCCTATATTCACATCCCTTGGGCGTTCTAGTATATCATCAATCACTTCATCCATCACCTTACCCTTTTCCCGGTGTGGATTCTTCTTCCACATCCATCCATTTAGGTTTCCTTGATGCATAAGTCCCATTCCCAATCTAAATTATTAGGGTTTTTTCCAAGTCTTCAACATAGGGTATGTAGGAATCCTCCTCGATTTTGAAGCCCCATAAACCATCTATTCCATTTGATTCCCAGCAGTACAATTTCTTCATCAACATATCCCATTAAACTTCATGAACCACTTAACAACATGGGTTTTGATCCCTTCCCTATATAAAAGGTATATAGGATGCCTCCTCATGGTTCAATCCTAAAAAATCCTAATCTCTGATTTTACGTCCTGGGGAGGTTCCCTCTTTGGGATTCTAACCATGTTAAGCCACATAAATTCAAAGGGCATCATTCCATGTGAAAGTCCTAATGTCATCCTTAACAAGGTGGACATTCATCCCAATCTCATAAAATGTGTATCTAGGAATCCATTATGAGGTTCAATCCCATATTCCATTCCCATCATTTTCATTCCCTCAAATCACAATATCTTTAGATGATCATGCCCTAACCCAAGGTTACATTTTAATCGGGTCCTTATCAAAGCATCACATTTTCACGTGACACCTTTGTAGGTGTCCCATAGACCCGTACTGAACAATGTGGACATTGAATCCTATACATTGGGATATATATTAATCCTCCCTTTTGTTCAAGCCAACCCACCTCTAAATTCCATCCACTCCACTTTAGCATTTCCTCCATTTCCATCCCGATTCTTACCCGAGCTGCTACATCTCTGTGATATCATTCCATCCACATCATCGCGGCTCCTAGTCGGACATATGAATCTAACCATGAAAATATAGAACATTATCCATATTCATCCAACAAAGACTGCTCCTCTTGTGAAGAGTAGCTATCCATGTGTAATCTGAAAAACACCCCTTCTAAATGTGTGGGTTTTGATCCCTATCATCGACATAGGGTATGTAGGAGGCCTCCTTGTGGTTCAATCCTTACCAATTGTAAAACATGTTGCCCCCCCCCCATTTGGGTCCACCACCCTAATCCTACCTCCATAGTGAAAAGATCATACTTCATAGTGTGGAACATTCTCTTAATTAGACACATCACATTGGTTCATCATTAGAGGCGTTCCCACAAATCCAATGGTATACATATGTGCCTACCTCATAGGGTCATATACCTTCATGGTGAGACATATTCTCATTTATGGGACACAAAAATCTCAAGTCCATCCTGAAAATGTTTTTTGATTCATTCATTTGGTAAACCTTCCAGATTCTCCCTCCTAGGGATTCACCTCTCTCATCTGTCTCAATGGGACATTCTGATCGACCTCACCATCTATCTATGTACGACATTAAACTCAAATCCGGATTCATGTTAAACATGAAATTCTTAAATAATCCTTCAGAAGTCATGGCCCTATTATAATTTAATACATAATCTATGTGGGATTGGTCATGTTTCTATTCCCTTGAGCATCCCTCTTGGGATGAAGATTTTGTGTGCTCTAATGTTCTGGCATCCAGACATGATTAGAGATGACCAACATGAATACTTCCCTGATAGAATGTTCCATCCCTAACTTGAACCTTTGGAATGTCTGTACCTAATTAATGTAATTAACTAGTATCCACAATGTGATGTCACCGAGAATGAGGTTCAAGAACAATGTGTTAATCTATAAGGGAGACACAGACATGGAGAAGAATATCCACGAAGATACAAAAAAATATTGAACCTCATCCCATCATCCTTTATTGATCAATGAGCTGACATCATCAAATAAGTGAGGAATTCCAATGACTATTGGATGTTGGGAATGAGGGGAAATATCCCATCCCATCCATTAACACAACCGATGATGCGAGAACGCAAAGGATGAAAGTGTCAAAAATTGTTATAATAAGTGAAATAAAAGTAATGATAATCCTTATAAAGGATATCAAAAATGTAGATAATTAAAATAAGTTTATTGTAAAATATTTAAAAGTCATCCAAATGAAAGGAAATGTAAGGTAAGGGGTTCTTGTCTTACATTTATCTCCATAAAAAATACGACATATACATCACTTACTTCTTTTTATTAGTGTGTATACTTCCTCTTTTGATACATTATATCCTGAAACATTTTCATTAGGGTATGTAAAAATTTATTTCATAGGAATTATGATTTTATTGTTTCAAGTGGAATGGGTAAAATTGGGGTGTTTTAAGATTATTTTCCTAAAAATTTTTCTTAGTGATTATGTTCAAAATACCCCTTTATTTTTTGATAGTTAACTTCTTCTTGAAATAACCGCTTTATTGTAATCATTTTTAATTTGAAATAACCTTGAATATTCATATTATCAAACAACGGATATTAAAATCACATAAACTATATATCCCTTTTCATAAGGGATATACATGGAATGTTATTTGATTATTTGGAGAAATATTGATAAATCCAAACTGTTTATTCAGTATGGATATTTGATAAGGTACATGATTTATTCAATATAATAATAATCTTTTAGACATGAAATATGTGGTTTGGTATCGTTTAAGAAAATCCATATAGGGTCGGAACCTGTTAATGCAAGCCCCTCAAAGAATCAATAGTCACATGGGACTAGTTTGTTGGCCAACCACTTTAGATGGGTTTTCAGCAAATATGATAAATGAGTTTATTAATTTTTTTGGTGGTACTGGTTCCATGTACATAGTAAACATGGTCTCAAATAATCAAGAATTCCCAACATTCAGTTTTTGTTATTATTTATCCTTGAGATTTTTAGTTGACATATCAATGGTTAAATTTAAATTTTTGTTCCTTTATTACATGGCATGTGTTTCAGCTTCTTACTTTTCTGTAATTTTTTCCATATCTAGTTATGGTAATGTCATAATACCTTTCCATAGAATATATGCACTTCCTTCCCATTTTCTTGACTACTTCGAATGTGGGTTCAGTTATTTACCATTCCGTGAATATATTATCATTGATTCATTATTGCTTCATATATACATTACCCTTATGAAACATTTTTTATTATCCTTATAATGTTTCCTTTTCCCAAGAATAAATAAAGTGTATTATGAATGATATGTTGGGATATACTATGTTAAATAAAGATACCTTCAATGTTAATATCCTTAATGTTATTTATTTCGAAAAAAATATTATGTTGTAATTAGTGTATTAATTTGTAATATAAGAGTCATGTATGTATCTGGTTTACCAAGACTGTTAAACTATTCATCCTTTGGGTTTTGATTCCTTGTAAAAAAATATAATGTAACAAAAATATGACTCCATCATTGGGCCTTCTATAGTCGGGTCACTAAAATTTTTAATGGAACATCACCTGGTCATGGATGCACAACCATTGAGGGACCACATCAGTCCTTCTAATATGACCATAGATGTTAAAAGATGTCAAACTATGTAGAAGTGGATAACATGTGTTCTAATTTCCTACACATGGATATATACGAAGCCCTTCTGATTTACCCAATCCAAATATGACATCATAATTTACATCATTGGATAATCAAAAACGCCAATGTTCCAAATTGTTTCAATGAACATTATATTCAATAACTAATAAGAAAAATATAGATAACATGAAATAAATACAGGAATTCACAAAATTATATAGGTTTGATCATATATTTTTCACTAGGCTTTCCAATCCCATAAATTTTTTTTATTGGGATGCACAATTTAATATTAAATCAATAAGAGAGTCTCTTTTAGGAAATAATTTCCTAAAAAATTTTAGTTGATCTCGAACACCCATTCTATTAATGGATTCCCATTTCCGGGAATCACTAGTGATCAGATACCTTTTGAATGTAGTAGGACAAGAAATCTCACACTGATCTTTCATATCTGACGATGTTCTCACATGTCTCTTTTTTAAACAACCATACAGGTGAATCATTTTTTGAGGTGATTTGAAATATTTTTTTTCTCATTTTTAAATTTCTTACTCGTATTTATTTATTTTGGTACTCATATAAATTGATATAATATAGTAATAAGATATGAGTTTTGTGATTTTGGGTGTTATTTTTAAATATCTACACAAAAATTAATATAATTGATTATTTTATATTAAGAGAATTCTTGTTTTAGATAAGTATATTTTTTTGTTTCAAATATTTAACAGATAGTTAATTATCTATAATTAAATGAATAATTCATGGGTTTTTTATTTCATTAGAAACATAAATAATTGATGTTCTATTGATGTATTGATTAGATCAAAATGAAATGTCACCAGGAAAAGGTGACTAATATCCTCGTCCTGAGGATAAAACATTGAACAATATAGATTGAACTCTAACCAATGAACATGTAATCAACAAGCATTGATTATTGTAAATACTAAATAAGGATTCATAATTCCAGTGTGGTCACATGTGACCATTTAACACTACATATAATTTAATTCTTTAAACATAATATTATTGGCATAGTATACTTGCACAAAAGTTTACTTTCGATAAAAACCACATTATGAAATACCTATAATGTGACCATTATAATGACCATCTGTATATGTCTGAATTTTAATCACTTTAGTGAAGTTCTCTTAAGAATTCTAATGGTGCATAATGAATTAGCATCAATGTGACATAGTTCTAACACATTTTTATCCAGAAACAAAAACTCTGTCAATTTTCCATTATATATATAAGGTTCCAATATAAAAAATATTCTACACCCAATTTATTTACCCAATGTTATCATAAGTTAATCCCAAAGGAGAACACTATAAATCCAATATTTCCTCTCCATGCTTCCACGAATTATTTGAAGGATGTGGTGGAATAACTAACCAGGAATACTGATCCTGAAGATAACCACATACCATATATTGATTACTACTCTGACTATAAATTTTACATGTATTAATTTAAGCAATAAATCAGGTAATTCATAATTGGTATGTCCATGCTAAGTTTAATACAATAAATATAAGGAGAATAATACAAGGCATTGATGCATAATTCCTCGAATCATAGTTATAATGCAAAAAATCAATACATGTGGAGGAATCTCTTGAAAAACAATTCTTTTTGCAATGTATAAATTGATGTGGGGTTGATGAACAAGGATTTCAATGAAATAAAATCACTCTATAGAGTAAAATATATCTCATATATATATATATATGTAATATATAGTCTTTTTAATTCTACTTTTTATATCATTAATCGTTCTTTAATTGTTTATTCCTCTCTATTGGTTCACACATCATTCTCATAGATGAATAAAATACTGCTATTAGGCTATGTGATAATTCCCATGTATTTATTAGTTTGAATATATATATATATTTTCAAATTATTTAAATATTTTCTAATTTTGAGATTCCATTGATATTTATAATAGTGGTTCGTGATAGTTATGAATTATTGAACTAGAATGTTATACATAATAGAAATTGAATGCTTGTTTGAGGTTTCACATCCAAATTAATCTAATATATGATTAGGTAACTATGTTTCTTTTGGTGTCTATTTTGAAAGTTTCTATGTGGGATCTACTACGGCACACCGAATTGGATTCCAATGATAGAATGTCTAATAAAGGGATTATTGTATGGATATGTTTTTTGTACCATTATACAC
The DNA here is from genome assembly GCA_963277665.1 of Viscum album. Lineage (NCBI taxonomy): Eukaryota > Viridiplantae > Streptophyta > Magnoliopsida > Santalales > Viscaceae > Viscum > Viscum album. Next base: position 1,282,005,365 of record OY728148.1, read on the forward strand.
TCTATTAGAGTGTAATAAAGTTCACACATAGAGAGTAGTTTAGTATTCATTGAAGTAAATATACAAACCTTCACACTAAAATATTGTCAATCGTAGATCATATAAATGAATTTACGGTTGAATATGTGTTCAACAGTAATCATAGGGTGATGAAAGGTGAAACTAGTATTTTTCCAAATACAACATATAATCTATTTTTTACATTACCAATAAGGTTATAATTTTATCAAATTAATATTTTCATTTTCATAGAACACATAAGTCATGTCCATTTATTTTATAATTATATGAAATTATAAAATAAGTTGAAAAATAAGATCTCTTTGTTATTTTATTCACCCTTTAGAGATTACAATATAGTTAGCCAATGTGAAACATTTATGTTTTTTGTAAATATTAATTTTAGTAGCGAAACATTATGAATACAATTCACCATTCACTTCTTGGAAACCATATTTATGATTAGAAACATGTAATGTTACATTCCCCCATTATGATTTTTATTTATATCATTGTGTTTTTAATAACAAATTAAAATATCACTTATTAAAAATCAAAAATAATTTTGGTGAAGGTATTTATAGAGTTCTCCATATATATTGTTAATGGTATAACCACCAAACATATGACTAAAGTGATGATCTGTTGTTGTAGATGACTCAATATGTTAATGAAGTTAGAATGAGTGATTTATGATAATATACTGAAAATAAATAGATTAGAGAAACTATAGTTATGAATATTCCATTCTATGAAGTTCTCTCAAATTAATATGAAAATATTGTTGTGGATATAAAATAAAAACATTGGAAGTATTCCCCTTATCTGATTCACAAATGGATGTTTTCTTAGAGTCTTTTTACCTAAAGGTTGATCTTCTTATTAAATCCCTTGAGGGGGAAGTTATTCTGTGAATATATTTTATATTTAATTTTTTTGAAAATAATCTATAGTTATCATCCACGATATAATATTATAGATTAATAATAGATAAATATATTCCTAAAGGATATTAATGTGAAACTACAAGGAAAGATTGAATAAGTTAATGATAGGATGAATAATCTATTTTATATATCTTATAGTACAAAAGCTTTAATTTATATTTTTATAAAAAAAATAAAAAAAAATATAAAACTATATGAAATATTATCCCATCATATAATTTAATGTTGACCACACGATGAATGTTATTAATTATCAAGATAATAATGAGGAAGACCTTCTATTCAATCCACTACCACCATTTTTATTGGAAGTGAAAATTAAAACACCCCTAGGGGAATAAACCATGAAACACCTCCCCATATCTTTACATTTCATTTTAATTATTGATTAATATATTTCTATTTTTTAGTATTGAATATGTCATTAAATAAGATCTTAACACATTTTCCATTGTATGATAATTGATATGTACATATTCTACCTATTATTTGACTAGAATCCTTTTTTCATAAAAAATTGATAACATATTTCAAGGGGGGATATTATCTAAATTTGGGGAATGGGTATCACCATATTTTATGTTTTTATATTATGTAGTCTTGAAAATACTATCCATCATTTCATCAGAAATATGTTCACATTAATATCACTGATTTTATTTTCAGTAGAAAATGAGTTCATATTTTTAGATAAATAAGATATTGTTGAATTGAGTTGAAACATTATTATAAGGATTAGTTAACAAAATTTTGATACATTATTCCAATAAAATCATAAAAATAAATGGATCCATCTAAAATAAATTTTATTAAATCTTATGAATTTGAGTAAATTGGGTAGTCAGAATCCATTTTTGATTTTTCATAGACTACAAAAAAATTACATTTGTGGGTGAAATGGGAGTGAAATAAATAATATTTAAGGGTAATGGGCGATTCAAAATTCTAATAATTAATTTATACCCTACCAATCTGAATTGTTCATAGGGATTAATACAGTTTGGTATAGTTTGGTTATATATTAGACAGAGTTATTTAATATCTTTAATGCACATAGAATGGATTATGAAACACAAAAATGAATTCTTAACCTGTGGTTGAAGGTAAATAATATTAATGAAAATATGAAATATGGTGGAATAAATATATCAAGAAATATAAATGTGATGTATATTAACTTTCAAAGATGAATGGAATTTTTTAGTAAATGAGGATATTGTGAAAAGTGAATTAGAGAAAATATTGACTAGTGTGATTCAATCCAAATAATTATTTATCACATAAAATTTAATAGACAAGGAGAAAAAATGATAGGAGACTCGAATTACTGGTGAAATTATTTGATGGGATAAATAATATTAGAATTTTTAATCTTATATATGTATGGTAGTTTGGTTTTTAAATAATTTTAATTATTTATATTTTGTTTATATAATTGTTTTTTTATAATTAATATAAATAAATATTAAAATTTTATGAAATGGAGTTCCATAATTTAAAAAGATTATTTATTCACCATAAAGAAAAATATATAATTAAAATATTTTTTTATTATTGATTATGGAAAAGAGATTAATTTTATTTTACTATAAATAATTTTTGAAGAGTTATCATTCTGTAATTAATTGATAAATGTCAATGTATGTGACTCACAAGTCTAAATAAATTTATAAAACATGTATTTTTAATTTTTTATTATTATTTAGATTCTTACAAAGAATCACATTTATAATGATTCCAACATCATCATATTAAAGAGGCTTTACCATAAACTATAGCTTGGGCCATGACTGGAGTTCTTAGTCAAAAAAACTTTTTATAACCACATATTTTAAAAATCCTAATTCCTTATATAAATGTATTTATATTTATAATATTTATAAATTTTAAATTTACATGATTTTTACATTAGGTAATTATTTTTCCAAAATAATGAAATCAAATTATATTATATAAAAATATAATTAGTATATCGTATGGATCTCTAAAATGTACATATGATATATGTATACACAGTCTACCAGAGAGGAGGCATATAAATTCAATAAATAATAGTTTGTAAAATATAAATATAATACAGTTCATGAATTTTTAATGTAAAATAGTTCTTAAAAATTACACTAGAATAAGTTAAAAAGATGTTGAAATAAAAATTATAACATATGAAGATCTATCATGCTGATCGAATAGAGTCAAATAAGTAATACATGAATTTTTTTTATCATTTCTACCAAAAATAACCCTTTGGTATATTCTATTGATCATATATATAACAACCAATAGAAAAAGTGTTAATGTAGTAGGAAAAGAAAAATATGTGACCAGTGTTTTTGAAAATGATCTTGAGAAATGAGGAATCCTGCAATTGAATTCTTGTTTATAAATAGATCATATCATTATGAAAAATAAGTATATATAAATCCAAATTAATAAAAATATAATTTTATAGTGTAAGTTTTCATATTATTCATATTGACAGAAATTTAATCATAATTTTTCGATGTTTTAATAAATTATACAATTTGGGAGGATATTGTTATACATTTGTATTAATTTTCTATTGTATTTGTTGTTTTTAAAATCATGGGTTTGAGGTATCTCAGTGTTAGTGTGATATAACTTTTTCCAATCAGTTTGATCGCGAGATCTCATGGATAAGGAGATAGAGATTTGTTTGATAAGGTGGATCAAGTATATTAATGGTGTGAAATACAGAACCCATGATATTTTTATAGTTAGGGATTCCCTAATTTATTTTATCATCATCTTCATTACTTTTTTTGACTGAAAACCATTATACTAAATGGTTCATTATGTTTTGTTATAATTATTTATAAAAAAATTTATAAATTGTAATACTTTTTTCCGAATTTTTCTAATTACTATGCATCATTTATAGAATGTTAATATTTTTCAGTTATAATTTTTTTTCATAACATGATGTTATAATATATATTGGATAAATTCTTATACAAGTATAATTCATTGAAAAGATTATGTTTGAAAAAATTAGAATTTAGATTTTATATAATAAAATTCACCATCCAATGGTAGTGTATTTTTAATCTACAACAATCCTATATATGATATCACGTATGGTCTCCAAAAATATCATGATTACACTGCAAATTTCTGTAAAAAGTGTTTTCTGTTTGTTTTGGACAGTTTATCTATTTAGATTTAGAATAATCATAATAATTACCAACAACAATTAATTTTTTGGAATAATTTTGAATGTTTTAATGATTACATGTTAACTATTGTTATAAATAATTCTGTTAATACCTTTCTATGGAAGAAAATTATAATATTTTGGATATAGAAGTTATATATTTTTCATGATATGAAATTTCAAAATAACAACCAAACTATAGTATTTGATAAAAATTGTTATGTAATGAGATAAGGATTTTATATACCCTATTTTTCATTTGAAATAGAAAATATTATTTTGAATAATATTCAATGTAATAATTTTGGAAAAAAATTGAATCTGAATCAATAAGATATATATTTCATGCATACTATCATGCTTTGGATTTCATACCTAGTGAATTTGTTTCTCAAATGCAGCAATGATTCATGGCCATTATATCCAACATAGAATCTATAAAATTGAAGTAGTTGATATATTATTATATTATTAAAATGATTATTGATATAATGTTGTTGTGTTAGTAATCAAAGTCGTTATTATTATATGATAAAAAAAATCTACAGAAGCTAATTTTATAAAATCATAAGAGAACATTGAGGAGTTATTAGAGCATATTAAAAATTTGTTCTATAATGAAAAATAAAAATAATATTGTTTCTATTTCTAGAATCAATATATAAATAATTACAAAGAAAAGTAAGTAAGTTTGGAATTCTTGTAAATTATCCCTATATATGAGTAATTTAATAGAAGAATTAGATTCTAGTTCATATAAATACTGTGAAAATAATATTTCCCAATTTGTAAAAAAGATTAATGATATATGTAGGTATAACACATTTTTTATATGCATAAGTATAATATAAATTATTAAATTGAAATGTATGATAGTTTAGAGTTGATTTTTTATGAATGTGAAATACTAAAAAACATCGATCATGAATTAACATTGTTGAAAATAATATAAAAATACTCAAAAAAATATTAAAATAGAAATGGTAATATATGTTTGAAATCCTTAAATACATGGAGTGATAACCATGGATATAATTACTCAGAAATATCATCTCCTGGTATCAGTGGTAATGAAAAAAAGATCATTTTATACTAATTTTTAATGAAACATAATATTATGCATGTATATAGTATCAGTTGAGACTATAACACCCATACATTAATTATATTAAGCATTTCTTTTTAATTGAATAGTAACCCAACACAAAATTTATTATTTTTAAATGCAATTAAATAATATATTCTCAAATTTTATATATTTAATTATCATTATGTAATTTTAAATGATAAATCATTGCATAAAAATTAATATTGGGTGAAATATAAGTATTTTTCTGATATGATTAATATTTCAATGATTTTTGAAAAAAAAATTAAAAAATTAATATTAATTTTAATTAGAAAATGTAAATTAATATCCCATTAATTTTTTATTTTATAATTTATAATATCATTCATTTGATTTATAATAATCTAATTTTAGTGAACAATTTTTTGGATTTGGAAACAGGGATATTTTACTCTTAAAAAACATTTGTTTATACATTTTTTTAATGTTTTTTACACAGTTATAATAAAATTAGTTTTTTATACTTCTTGAAATTTTCTCATGTAAAATGTATACCATATTCTTAATAAGTATTTTAAAATTTGTATTATAGGTGCCTTTTATTTTTTTCACTATGACCAGTAACTGCAGTAAAATATATTCCAGCAGGAATGGGAAAATCATTCAATTAATAATAACAATAATTATATAAGGGACTAAAAATTAAGAAAACAATTGAATTTATTTCTTTGGATTAATGTAATTCTTCATATACATATTAAATTATCAAATTTTTAATTTAAGGGGAAATTAACATTGGGGGTGAAATTTGTTTTATTATATGTAAATAATATTCCAAAATTTCCTTATCTTAATTTTAAATTATATTTTGTATTCATATAAGGATATTAATATGAAATGGGTGAATCTAAAAGAATAATTTTAACATAATTATTTTTTTATTGAGTAAATATATTTCTAATTTTTACTAAACAAGTAATTATATTATATTCTTCTACAATGCTGGAAATGATATAATTCAGTTAAATGAATAATGATATAACTCGTTTCAAAATTATTAAATTAATAAAATATGAGTGAATTACTATGTATTTTATATTTTATTATTGATGAAAAATATTAGGTATTTGTAAAATTATATATTTTAATTTTAATATTGTTATACCATTTGAATTTAAAATTGAATGGGTGGTTCCAAAAATAAAACTAATTATATTTTATAATAAATAATATTTTACTTTTTAAAAATTCATTAATATATTTATTTCCCCCAATTTAATTTTATATTTCTAAAAATATATTACAATGTTATTGTAGGGTATATTGTTTTTAATTGTGTCATTTTTTATCATTAAGGGGTGGAAAACCGATAAAATTTATTAATTTTTTTAATGGTTAAAAGGGGGTTAAAACTAAGAGATAATTTTCAAAACATAAGAAAAACATGATAACATTTTATTGTGTTAAAGGATTATTAATATAAAAGAATATATTTTTTATCATACCAATTTGGATAAAATTAACCATTATAATTAATTTTTATAAAATTATTACATTATATAATTATAATATTTCCCCTCCCATCAAATATAAAATGACACCACTTCTCTCATTTCGTTGCAACAAATTGAGAAATCATTCATGAAAAAACAGTTTAATTTTCTCTTATAAAAATCCTTATTCATGTTTTATTGGTTATGGTATTTCTAAAATACCAATCCATGTGCCTTATGAGTAGATCTAAAGGAAGTATATCGGGGAAGAAGTAATCCTCTTTACTAAATCATTCAAATATTTGTTTTCATCGTCCTTAATAAATATATTTTATCTATACTAAAAAAATAATTCAATTCTAATCAGTATAATTATATGCTATTATGATAAAAAGGATAATCGTTTTCCAACTCCCTTCTGTCTTACATAAAGTGAAAAAACACTAATGAATATAAAAGGCCTACCATATCCACATAATGGTGTAATTCGTTTGAATCCTTAATTTTCAAGGATGGGAATAAATATGAGAACAACTTTTATATATGATATTGACAAAGTAATTCTTATTTTTTTCATTATAAAATCATTTATATCCTCCTAATTCTTATACATTGGAAAATGATAACATCACTCAAGCAAACGTATAGACTACCACCTCCCCAATGTTGTGTGGTATGTTTTTCATTTTCACATTACAACGACATTAATAATGATATATTTGGTGAATATATATGACATGTTTATCATGATAATCATTCTAGCGATTATGAAATTATAATAAATGTAAATATATAAGAAATTGCTATACAAAACTTGAAAAATCATATAATGAAGTTAACATGCTAAACAAATATAATAATGAAATATTATTGATGAACAGGTGATGAGATGTTGTATGTTGTTCATTGTTTTCTTATCAATATCTATATGGTTCTGGAATAAATTTATATCATGTTTAAAACTATTATCCATAAGTTTAAATCATGTGCAGTGTAGGTGAAACATTATGTATGAGGTTTCATTTCTAAATATTCTTTAATTGTGTTATATTACATCTTCACTGATTCCATTATTGCAGATTTATTCATTAAATATATTTTAACTTCCTTATGTTTTATTTCCACACATATTTTTTTTGGATTTACATTTTTACATATAATTGCTTTATTGAATATTTTTCATTTCAATTATATGATTATTTTAAGGGATTTGCTAGAAATTTCAAAACCATTGAGAAATATTTGATATTATTCTTATATTTGGATTTATGTGGTGTATCTAATTCACCATTGATTTATTTAACTAGAATATATGTTTATTCATTATTAGGAGTTTTTTAAATTCATGTTTATTCTTAGAAGGGGTTAAATATTTATTTTTAACTAAGATGTTTGAATTTATTTTACAATCTTATTTTTTGAATTTCTCTTTTTTTTAATTAATGGAATCTCATTATCTATCCTTCATAAACTCAATATATTTACATATTTTATAGATATTTTTCGGTTTTACATATTTTAATAATATTTTCTATTATTTAGATCATGAATCATGAAATGATGTTTTAAAATTAAAAGGCGGTATTATTTCACTGTAGGTTGATTATATTCTTCCTCTTTTCAATATTTTTCTAATTTATTATAGTGAATTCAATTTTATTTACTAAAATGGTTTATTAAAGAGATGGTTTATTTTCCATTATACATAACTATTTTGATTTAAATATTTAATATTTTTTTGAAGGTTTTATTGTCAACTATCATTCTTAAAAAAATGGATTGTTTTTTATTTCATACAAAATTATTGGATTTCCCTTCTTTTATATATAGTTTAACCTCTCTAACGTATTCTATATGATTTCAATTTTTTTTAAATTATAAACTATATATAAAAAAATATTTTATATTTTTATCTTCCAATTTGTCTCTTCATTAGAGGTATATATTTTACAATGAAATATATATTTCTAATTAATTTATGGTATTTATTTATATCATAATAATTTTCTCATCTTTAGAGTTATATTCAAACATTCACATTCTTGGTAACAAAGGAAATTACATCCTATCTTACATATATTTATTATTTGTGTCTTGGATATGACTATTTCCTAAGATATATACCATCCAAAAATATGGCGTTTCACTATGAATGTTATTTGATTGATTAAGTAAATATTGATATTCTATATTCTATAGTCAATACTAATATTTATTGATAACAATTATTATTAATTAATTAAATTTATCATTCAACATATGTGGAAGATATTATATTTGTAATGATGGGTGTGGTTCAAAATTATAATTCCCCTTGATGCATCATAATATCTAATGAGACAAACATGTTTTCTCTCTTAACTAAATAGATATTTTTTTAGTATTTATACCCATATTTTAAACCATTTTGGTCCAAGGCCATATAGGTAAGGATATCTTAATTTTTGAGATAGTTAAATCCAAATTTTGGAATTTATATTATTATAATTATATTTCTAAAATCCCAAGGATTGTTAAATTTGAAATTATACATATATACATTTCATGCACTAGTTATTGATTAAATAGAATGTGTTTTTAGTTATTAATATTACAATATAGATTATTGATAATTTAAATTTAATAGATTTTATTTAAATTATATTTTACTGAATTTATGATTTCATATGTATGTTCATTAATTTCCCAACTATTCAAATAATATATCACTAAAAGAGATTCAATATTACCAGATAATTTATTATATTATCTTTTATATTTATTTTCCAATGTAAACTAGTAGTTGAGGTTGAATATGGATCTTCAATACTATAAAATTGTTTTATTATTTATTATAGGATACTTCTATATTTTTAAAAATAATAATGTAGACACCATCTCTAGGATTGTTTTTTAGGTTTCCTAGAGTCTATATCTGAGTAGTTTTACCAGAAACCATAGGATCCAGGATATTGATGGAATATAAAAAATATGAGAATTATGATAAACCCTTATAGTATTTGATAACATTTACCATTAGTAGGATGTTTTATTCCATTGAATAATATTCATTATGATTATAATATAAATCAGAATATACCACTATATAGTGTTTATTCCTAAAAAAAGAAAGGCAATCAAAACACATGTTCAATGTATGAATTTTTCTATTAAGAAATCCAATATAAGTCATTTTGGAGATGTTAATATCATGACCATATTAGAGATAAAAACCCATGTTACCTCTAGTAACCATTCATATGGTTATAAATATAATGATAGAATTCATGATATGCCTATGTTTGACAGTTTTACGTGATAGAAGTCGTAAAATGTTTGTGTAACTACTTGTTTAGTGGTAGCTCCTAAATATATTTTGTTTCCTGAAAAAATAATACAACTGGATGAAATAAAAGGATAAATATTATGTTTATAATATATCCACTTAGAGATTGTTCAAGCCAATGGTATTTATTGATCATTAATAAAAGTTATGAATAATAAATAGAACATATTTAAGGGGGATATTTTAATGTTACACTCTTTATAAAAAATTTAACCAATTATGAATAAAATAAAAAGAAGATAATGTTTCTAAAAACAAAGAAAAATTGTAAATAATGTTTTTTGGATATGGGACTACCATTATAAGTATATCTGGGTACACTAAAATATTTATGTAAACTAAAGCGAAATAGTTAAAATTTCTATATATTCCATAAGCTAAAACAGTTTAGGGAACATATTTATAAAAAAATCATCATGTGATGAAGTGGTACTTTGTTTTATCCAAATTGTGTAGGAAATTTCTATATACTATATCATAAAGGGAAATGAAAAGAATAAGATATTGGATGAAGAAAATTAAAAAAGAATTTGTGTGAATGAATGGAATGCAGTGAATTAATTTCCCTCACATGTTCATTATGAATGAAACATCATGGAAAATGTTTAAAGAGACTGGGAGTTTGTTACAAGTGTGGATAAAATAGTAACCTGGACAATGATTGCAAGGGGAAGTAATAAAAAAATGTTTTCTTATAGATTAACAAAATTAAAATCGAAAAATTTTCACACCATGTCCCTAACATCATGGTTAACTACCAAAGATGTAAATGATGGGAGAATGATAAATGTATGTGAGAACTAAAACTTATGTTCATTAGGGTTGGTTGTTTTATGCAATAATCATAACCTCAAATATATATAGTTTTTTTCTTGATCTTCACACAATTTTAGGTCATTCATATTTTCTTAGAAAATTATATATTTCTTCAGAACATCAATATGTGTGTTTTTAGTAAATTTTACTAGTTCCAATATCATTTAAATAATGATTTATAAGTTTTTTATGAGTATGACCCATAAATGAACCGTATGTACAAAAATAAATATTATTCTAATGGTTTATTTTCATATATTGATTTATACAAATTGAATTGAAAAATTTATTGAATATATTAATTTACTACAATAAGGAATAAATATTTTTTGATGATGTAGAATTCGTTATATTTAGAGTGGATAAATCATCATCCATGTCATATCAATATTAACCCTTGATAGTTCTTCGAAATAATATTTTTGGGGAAGAAGAGAATAAAAAATATATAGATATAAAGGGTAATAAAAAAATTGATCATGTTCCCATTATAGATGAATACAATGATGTATTCCATGTGAAAAAACATGGACATCCACCAGAATGTGAAGTTGCATTTTTTTATTTACTTCCACATCCCAGACCGTTTTAAAATTCTCCCTATATAATGGTCAATATAGTATTAGTTTAATTGATGAAACAAATTTATGATATTTGTAGAAAGTGATTTATGTTCCCTCATGTATAACTGTTTGGAGCTATTATTAATTTTGTTGAAAATAATTATGGAACTTTGAGGTTGTCATTGATTATTTGAAAATCAATGATATTACTATAATGAAAACATATTTTAAACCATTCCTTTGTGACTTGTTTGATAATATATATAGTGATAAATATTTTTTGAAGATTAACATTCCTTATTAGTATCATCAATTATGGATATATAACAAATATAGTTGATGTATTTTTTCTGAAGTAGCGACTATATGATTATATATTAAGTATTTTTTGATTGAATAATGTTACATATGTTTTATGGATCAATAGGAAAAAGTATTAAAATAATATATTCACATTTCATTTATTTATTTATGGATGATAGCTTAGAGATTAATAAATTCCATGAGGACCCTTATAATCACTTGAATTATCTCATGAAACTACTAGATAAAATGAGGTATATGGAAAATTTTGAAAATATTAATTCAGACATCAAAAAATATTCACATTTCCATACGGTCTCAATGCGGGAATCTCACTCGATCTAGTAAATCCAATGTCAGAAAAATAATTTCCAACACTAAAAAAAAATGAAGCACATAGTTTCATTTGATTTATTGGTTATTATCTTTAATTTTTTTATTTTTTTTTCTGAATTTCCTAACACATTAAACAAGAATACATGTCAGGGTCTATGTTCACATAGAAAAATTAATTTTATGAATTTTTTTAATGACTATAGGGTAAATTATTGAATGTTTTCATTTTGTCTCTACTATCGAGAAATGCTCTATTTATCACATATAATGACGTATATAATATTAAACTTGGTTGTTTTTTTATGTTGAAGAATATGTTATATTTATTCATAAAATATGTTAAGGACTCATAAACAAATCTATATAACTCGTGATATTGATTTAAGAGACGTAATCATTTTATTTAGGATATAGATATATTTTATCTATAGTGAATGATGTGACATATACATAGAATATATGTTCCAACAGAATATCAATTAAGACAAAGAGATCTATATGAGGAAAATGAGATGTGTCAAGATTCACCAGGATTATGATTTCTTAATAAACTACTAGATACGGTTGAAAAATAAGTTAGTGAATACATTTAGCGTAATGATATCTGAATCCTGACCAAAAATGTTGATTTATTGGGATATTATGTGCATTGATTTAGTGAAGATAGATATTATAATTATTAAAAAAGGGGAAAATCACACCATTTAACATTATATCTATACATATTTATTGTAAATGGTAAATTTTTCTTATCCATATGATGACAGTTTTCAAAAGAAACTTGTTTCAATGAATGATGGTAAATTGGGAGAAATTGAATATGAAGATGGTTTTATGATATTTTCAATTAGGTTATGGGTTCCCTCTAGATCAAAGATTAAAATGGTTTTATAATTAAATTATAATAGTTTAAATATCTCTATACACCATTAAATTAACAGGATGTGTATATTTTATATGAAACACATTTGCAAGCATAATATGATGTGGGAAATTGATGATTATATGTCAATATGATTGGATTTTAGTTGAAGTATACAATACATTATCCAAGAGAAATCATGTAACTTAAATCTATTCCTATGTGTATGTGTGATGAATTTACTGTGAACCTTGTCACTTGATTACCAAATCATCCTTCAATAAATGATGAAATATTTTTTTTATTGTGGATCCCTTAATAAATCAACACATTCCGTCATAATATGATAATATTTTCAACTTGAGTTCCTTGAATGATGCACTATTATTGAAGTTTTATAACTTCCTGAAAAAAAAATTTCTATCATGTCATACTATGATCCACATTTTACATTGAAATTATAGAATATAATTCATAATTCTCTTTATACTGAGCTTCATTTGATAACTATCTGTCACCCTCAAACTAATAGAAAATTTAAACAAATATTCCAAAGTTTGTGGGAATGTTGAGTTCATGATCACACAACATTCTAGGTAGGTTATAGTATTGTTTTCCTTTGGAGGATTTTTCCTTGAATAATGGATTCGATTCATGTATTGAAATTTTATTTTATAATGCTTTAAATGGAAAAGGATCTAATAATCAAACTGGTTAGGAAAGTTTTGATGAATGGAATGATGTTTGTAAAAAAATATTTTAGAGGTAACATAGAATGTGAAGACTTTTAAAACACTTATGAAATAATATAAAATCTTTAATATGAACTATTCTAATAACCAATGAACTTATTTGGAATTTTATGGGAGGTGTTCATGCTTTATTGAAAGTATTCCCATGGAAGGGTGTTATAATGTTTGGTAATCATAAAAATATTATCCCCAAGTACATGAGATATTAAAAAAATACTATTATGTATTTGAGGTATATATTACCAATTTTAAATAACACATATCCTATCTGAAGTGAAATATGTGGTTAATATCTCATCATTGTGTAAGTAAATGACAGATCCAGTGAATACTACTGCTTTTGAGGATAGAATATTACAACATAATTTATATTACATTGAAGATCATATCCAGGTTATGGATGCTGGAGAAAATATATCAAGGAATCATATTAATAGGATAGAAATGGTACATTGGGGAAATCATAAGGAAAAATAGTATACATGGGAACCATAAGAAATTACGATGTTGTTCACAAATTCTAAAATGATATAACACTACATAATGTTTTATTGAAGAATTTGATTAAAGTATATATTATAAAATTTTATATATGTAGTTTTCCTAAATGAATTTAAAATTTTAAATTATCATATTTAAATTATTATATTGTGTATTTTTAATATTTGTTATGAAATTATAGGGTTTTCATCTAATAGGAAAAAACAGTTATTTTTTTAATTATCTATTTTCGATTCATTAAATCTATAAATTTAAAAGTAACAAATGATTTTTGATTTTTTATTCATCTAAAATATGATCATATTTATTTAGAATAAATTGATTTTGGAAAATTATTTTCTAGATTTAAAGATATGTTATTTTTAAAAAAACATTTTTTGTGAAAACTTATTTCCTTATGTTTTATGAATTTATAACAAAAATTAATTTCATCCACTTATAAAGAGTGAATCATGGTAATGTTTTTTTAATATTTTGAGTAGGTAGTATCAAATTTATATATAAGACACATTTTTTTGGAATTATGAATAGTAACCGTGATAAAATTTATCCAATTAGTAGAGGGAAAATCCTATAATTATGTTTAAAAATAATCAGTCAATTCATTCAAAATCAATGCAAATATTTCCATTATTTTAATGGATGGGATAACAATTCTTCCACAAACATCCAAAATTCAAATATATGTAATTTTAGAACCATTTTACCTTTGTAAGGATGTTTATATTAATTTCTGTGAAGAAAATTTTAAAATTCCCCTCTTTTTCTTTAAACATATTTTATATATTCACACAAGGATAAAAATTGATATAAATTTTTTAAAAAAATTATTTTCATCATAATTAACATATTTTTATCATGCGAATTTATGTAATGTATTTATTAATGTAATAATTAGTTTATAATTTTAATTAATGTTGACACATTATTTATTCAATTAAAGAAAAATATAAAATAAATGATTTTGAGAAATATTAATACTATTAAATATTTCATGAATTATTACATAAAACTGATTATATAGGGAATTATAATATAAAATAGTTATTTTAGAGGGTCATATGAAAATTATTTTACTATCGTGTTGTTTTCGATATGAAATTAAATAAATAGTTACAAAAATAATATTAATGATATTTTATAATAAATAATATTTTATTAAAAAATTAGATAAAAGAGTTAAATAATATATTTGTCAAAGTGAATGGGTTATGGTTTCAAATATCATTAATGGAATATTTTTCAAATTATTTACCTTTTATAGTATAATTCTATAACATTTAAGTGTAAAAGACTTTTATATTGTGGTAATTTTCAAAATCGTTAACTAGGCATTAGAACTAAGATACATGGGTGATAATATAACAAAAAATAATTTTGTTTTTATTTCATTTTTTAATGACTTTTACTCATCTAATCATAAAATTATTTCAATTGCAGTCCACTTTTTAATGAAATTTATTATATTATTTTTAATGCTTTACAAAATTCCATTATTGTCTTGCCCTTCACTTATAAAAGGAAGACCCATTTCACTTTTCGATACACCTCATTAAGAAACCCAGATTTATAAAACCTTTCCAAATTCTCTAATAAACAACATTGAACTAGATTTTTTTGTAAATATCAAAAGGATATCCCTATGTCTTAAAAGCGGATATCTAATAGATGTTTATTGAGGAAGAGTTAATCGTCTTTACTATCTCATACAATTTTATTTCTTCATATAAATCCAATAAATATATTATATCCTATGTAAAATAATAAATATATTACCATAAATAAACATATTTTTTATTATTAATATTTTATAACCATATTTCATATTTTTTAAATACTATAAAAAACAAAAAACATCACAGGTACAAATGTACATCCTAATATTTCTATTTGGTGATATAATTCATTTTTTATACCCATATTACATGGATAATTATAAAGGTGGAAATAATTTTTGTATACGATATTTATAATGTTAATATTATCATAGAGTGATAATATCATATCTAGCATATTACCTTACACTCCAATGGAAACAATATTGTTACTGTACCATACATATGGATTACCATGTCCACAAGGTGTTGGGATCTACTTTACCTTTACAGATAACATAGATTATAATAAATACCAATTTAATGAATGTATATTCTATTATGATGATTATTTACATTCAATAGTATATGAAATAATAAAAAATGTAGATGTAATAGATAATCCATCAAAAAATGAATCAGAAAATAATGAAGTTAATATGTGAAATAATGACAATAATTATTCATTTTTAAAAAATGGGTCACAAGATTTTATAATAGGGTCATATCTAATATTATAATAATTTATATGGTTCTGTTATTAAAAAATAAATTTCATAAATCCATAACACATGTGGCTAAAATAAGTTCATCTAATGGGAAACATGAGGTAACGGGTTTCAAAATTCAATTTCATATCATTATGTTATATCAATTATTCCATACATCCATTATACCAATATTATGTCGGTAAAACAATATTATTGTATTCATTTTCATGACATAATTTATTTTTTTACATATATTTTTTAAAAATAAATAAATGGTAATCACTAATTGGTAAAATATTTATATTCAATATTTTTTTTATCAAATATGAATATTTTTTATAAGGAATATTGTTCATGAATTAAATTCATCAATCACTGTATGAGGAATGAATTTGATATATAGTGACTATAGATGCCTCAAATTATATTATCTCTTAATCCATCAATAGTTCACATGAGACAAACTAGTTGGGAAGTGTAATTAAATGGGTATTGAGACACACATACCTATAGTTTGAACATTAATGGGGTAAGGCCATGATTGTAATGATATCATGGTATGTTAGATCATTAAATTAAACATGAATCAATTTATTCACTGTGAATTTATTTTTTATTACCAATGAAATAATTAAATTTTATGTTATTAATGGATGTATATCAGGATCAATTAAATTTATTATTATTTACCATTCCCTATTAATTAATCTCTATTTATCCCCAACAACATCTATTTTATTATAAAATTAAAAATAATTAAATCTCAGAATAGTTTTGGTTCAATTCCTAAGGATATGAATGAAAATTTTGAAAAAGCATGAAGGATATTTATAGTTTAATGTTCTCCTATTTTATATTTTAATTCCACTCGGAATGTGCATGGTTTGTATATGCTGGTCCTAGAACATTTATTAAAGTAAAATAAACACAAATTCAATCATTACAAGGGGTTAAAATAGGAGGGAGTAAACCATTCCCATCATACCCACATCCACTAGTGGTTCATAATAATGAGGAATCTTAAATGAACACAGA
Organism: Viscum album; assembly: GCA_963277665.1. Lineage (NCBI taxonomy): Eukaryota > Viridiplantae > Streptophyta > Magnoliopsida > Santalales > Viscaceae > Viscum > Viscum album. The sequence goes on from OY728148.1 coordinate 1,282,022,844, forward strand.
GTACTCATATCTATTGTTTCTCTCTTTGAAAGTGCATCTTCTACTTGATATTCTTCCCAGAAATCAGGTGAAACTATTAAATTTATATTTAGGTATGAGGAAATAATTATATCTAGTTTAGGAGGAATCTCCATGGTTCATTAATAGGTCTTTAATTGAGATAATTGATAATGACATTAGAATCCAATTCAATCTAGAAAAAATTATAGCAATGATATATAGTATATTTAATTACATGTACAATGGCCCAAAGTTCTAATTCAAATGTTACATTCAGTCCAATAGAGCGATTGAAAAAACCCATTGAAAAATCTGCATTGTGTGTCGAAGACTCATCCACACCATAAAAATCTCAACACTCCAAGGTCCACTCTATCAACATATGCATTGATATATAGAGAGATATGTGGAATCTATTTATTTCTCTTTAGCATGAGAGGTTTCCTAATATTTCCTGAGATTCCCAGCAACCAAATAGTTGTGAGGTGCTTGAAGAAGTTATCCATTTCACCATCCTACATCAATAAAGCATCAAAGACACCTCGATTTATTTCTAGTGCATCTGTATGAAATGATGGAGGAGTGTTGTTATGTAGTGAGGTGTTTCGGAAAACCCAGATGAAGATGAAAAGAGTTGTGAAAACAACCATCAAAGGTATGAATCTATCCACTTCTACCATATCAACTGATGAGTATTAATAGATCATAAAATTTATTATGAACACATATACTGATATAAAAAATATCATCAATGTATCTTCATAATTAATGTGCATATAAGAATCTAAAAAACTATTGTTAATGTTTCCATCACGCATCATGTAGATATTAGACATTGATACAATGTATTTACCAGATTTCCTCAATTTAACTTGTGTAGGACAATGATTCATCTTGATCTAATAAAAAAGAATGAAACTTGAGGGATGTGTCCCTTATTCACTCCAAGAGTCTTTATGGCCATTTTTTCTAACCAAAAGGAATCCATTCACTCGAAAACAATAAAATATTTTTTTTGGTATATGGTCTGAACAACCAATACCAATAATGTATGAAAAAACATTAATTGTAGGGAATATTTTCCGTATGGATTTCACTAAAAGGAGAATGTTGTAAATATATAAGGTCTTGGAAGGGATTATAACATCCCTACCAGTTTAAATCATTTTATATATTACAAATTAATTGAGGTCATCAAATCATCAACTCATGTAATCCTTATTAATGGAAAACATGAGAAATTAAAGGGGTAACCTTTTATCACACCACTAAAACATTGAAAATAATATTTTGGGATCCATTATTTAAAATACACAGCATCTAATAGATGAGAATTCTGATGATTAATATAAAAATTCATTAGAGAAATATTACCTCTATAGAAAATTAAAGATAAAACAACACTTCATAGTATCAAAATACTTCGATATGTCATTTCTTAGAGTAATCTTCTAATCCATAGAATTCATTTATATAATATTAAATCATTTTTATGCAATTAAAATATAGTACTAAATGGTACTTCAACATATAGAACCAATAATATTTTTTGAAATATAATCCATAATAATTTTCCCTAATCAATTAATCATTATTTTTTTATTAACTTTGGGGATAGTGTTCGTAATCACCACTCGGATAAATTATTTTATATTAAAATCATTATTTTTAATGTGAATAAAATAAATAAACAATGAGTTAATCTCCTAAGGAAAATGTTCATGAGTAAATTAATATCTGACCACATGTATAATATCTTTCGGAAGTATTTCCCAATTAAACATGAGAAATTTTGTTGGTGAAGCCATCTGGACCATCAACACATTCCATGTTTATAGTGAATTGGGCTTCCTTGACTTCCACTTTGGTGGGATCCATTTTGGGAGAATGGTATTGTAAGCCTCAATACAAGGGGATATGTTTTCGATCATAGTATAGGTTTTATAAATTCCATCATTATAATATATCCCAGTGAAATAATCATCCATGACATTAGATATTTTCCTTTTAGTGGTGTGAATTCAATTGATGTTATTTATGGCCTTCATACATGTCCTCATCCTCTTTTAATTGTGCTTGTGAAATAATTTAGAGTTCCTATATCCATCCTTCAACCACATAACATTTACATAATTTCATTCTAGAATTTCCTTATCATTTAGGAGATCATTCATCAGATGAAAGTAATTATTTTTCTTATCTCATGGGGTTGAGATTAAACTAATTTATGGGTTTAAATAATTCCATATTATCCTTATAAACCCCAATTTCAATGTTATTTATCAAAAAAACTATTTATACACTCTCTCAGGATTATTTTGACATTGTTTAATTTTCCAACATTGACATGTAATTGATTACCCTATTGATACATCCTCTATGCTTCTATAATCACCTACCAATAACTACGAGTCACTAGACATCCATTTTTAAACATAAATGGAAGAGGAGGAGACCTAATAATGTGGGAGGAAATTTCAATCAAGATAGCATTATGATCTCAATGCTTGTTCTGGGGAGTGTTCCCAGATATGACCGTATCGTCGACCCTACCATCCATTTGAATAAAACATATATCAATCATACATAATTGTAATAAATTTAGAGTATACCTACTCTATGTTAAATTAGACCCTACAATTGGAACTTCACCAAGAATACATTATACAATGAAAGTGTAGAATTCATTGAAGGTTCTCAGTAAATGTTTAATTTGGTTTTTTCCTTATGTCTCATAATGGTGTTAAAATCTCCCTTTATCAAACACTTATTAGGTGAACTTATAGAGAATGCCTCAAGATCGGCCCAAATTTCCCTTCTTATAATGTAGGATGAGGAGGAATAGAGAAAATAGATATAAAATTTGTATCCATGATAGTCACATGAGACTAAATTTAATAGAAAACCCAACAACTAACAGATTCCCACATGAAGGACATCCAATTCTCAAAGAAAATTTTCAGTTCTACAAATACAAAATAGTAATGCTTTTCTGTCCAACATATAGTGTCTAAGGTATTTTACCATTGGGGAGTTCCCAATCCCTGGAAAATTACAAAAAAAGAATATTCACTGAAAAATGGATTGGATCCTTGTTAGGGGTCCTTCCATATTTTCCTCATCTATATGGAATTTCCCTTATGTTATTTTACATTTATTCTGATATTTAATATGAATGGATACTCTTATAGTATAAATGTATCTAGCCTTATCCTAAGAATTTCCATCAGTTGGAGTGCATGATTTAGTATTTTTGGTAGTTGCAGTTGGCTCAGGGGGCTAGAGAATACCAACATCTACATACCATAAGGTACCACTTAGGGGTTGGAATTTGTTTCTGAATTATATGTCAGTAAGGTCACTACTCACTTTGTCTTTTATTTGAACAACATTAGAATTAGTTTTATGAATGAATTTCCCCTATGAGTTAGTTTCAATTGATAAATGGTCATTTATTTTTTCACTACCATCAATTTGGGGATATAATTCAGGTAACCCTACATTTGAAATATCATCTGCACCCAATGTATAGTTGTATTTTTGTAGGACATGGTGATCGGGTTCTGTCATCCTAGATGTATCATTCAGTATATCCCCTAGGTAATGGTCCCTATATACATGTTGGTCCATAATTTTCTCATGTGTTATAGCTTACATCTAGGCCCTTTCCACTCCATATGAATCCAGTACCTCAATTGAGCTATGGGTTACCTGATTTGGAATGGAGGTGTGCTCCATATTTTTGTCTTATTTATCATGATTATTGGACTTTCTAAAAGTAGGTCCCTCCTTAGGCCTATGGTCAGTGTTTCCAAGCATGCACAGTCCCTCCTAACCAATAGAATTATTTTCATTATCATTTCCATGGGGATTGGGAGGAAAGACACCATTTCTGTACTTATTTATATATTTGGCATTCTCATTGCCTCTCGCCTTTTAAAAGTTGCATTCCTTGGCTCTCATACAACTACCCCCTCGATGACGAAAAACATGAAACTTATGAAAACATTAATCTTCCTATCATATAAAATGTCAAATTTCATATTATCATCCCTTAATATGAGGACCACTACTTTAACCATGTTTCTCGACATGTCCACATCCACTAGTATTCGAGCATTGTGTCAAAAACTCGGGTTGTTTTTCTCACTATCTATTCGAATGGTATTGCCTTCAAGTATGGAAATATCCCATTAGATACTAGGGCTTCAATAAATCTAGTTCAATATAAAATTTGAATCAATATACGAGAATGTGTATTCCAAACATTCATGGGCTCAAAATTTTGATCCCATTCCGGGATGTTCAAAACATAGGTTTCAAGGAATTGGTACCTTTTCTCAATTCACTTCCCTTGTATTCGTTTGAAGGGAATAATACATGGTAGTACCTCATTCCCATTATAGTCGAAATACATTCATCAAATCCACAAAAATCCACAATTATTTTCATCAAATAATTATGTTTTCATAGCTTATCACTTATAGGAATCAAGATGCATTCAATGATTTAATATTTTCATAATTTCACTCTCTATGATACTGCATTCACATTTTCAAACACATGATAAATATGTCTCCTCTTTATCACCCACCCAATTGGATGGAGGTCAAAATATTGGAAATATGGCATAGAGACAATCAAAACTACTTTCATGATGTTCTTCTTTGGGGAAACGACCCAAGTAGTAAAATATCATGTAACACATTCATTTTTATTCGCAACTAAGAACATTTCATTTTGACAAATATACTCTGCGATAGATCCATCATCCCCATTTTACATTGCCTCAAAATCATCCTCACACAATAACATAAATCTTAAGGGTTTTCGGTATTCATATAATTCCCCTTACATCGCAATCAATATTTTCATTCTAATTTGAAATTAGAATTAGGTACATATATGGTTATACTATACTACTAAACTAATTGACCCCATGGGATTAGATCCATTGTATGTTTTACCAATGTAATAAATTCCACATCATATCAGGGATATTTTATGTTGTGTTCTTAAAAAATTCCTTAAAATCATAACATTAAATGTTAATTACCAATATTCTGATTATAAATATAGATATACTTTTTTAAGAGGATATGAATTTGATATAGTGGGGATAGGGAAGTCATATATTTTTTGGAAGAAGAGACCATAAATGGTCATTAATATATAAAAATAATGAAAACAATATGAATGACTGAAATTTTTGTAAATAAAAGTTTGTTAAATGATATTCTATAATTTCTAAACATACTTTATATATTTTTAAAATACAACAAGTTTAATTAGAAAATAAAATTTATTTCAAGTAATGATGAATATAATTTGGTTGGTAAAATTATTTTTTAAATTATTAGTTTTGAAAAATGTTGGTAAAATTTTTCATAATGGGCGGGGGGGGGGGGGTTGGTAGTCTACACATATAGTTTAATCCTAATAAAAATACAACCATGATTGGATTTAATTCAACAAAACCTCACTATCAGTTTAACTATACTATTCCATCACGTAAACTATTTTGTATGCGGGTTAAGATAAATAACTATTATTAATTACATAATGTTAAGTAAATTAGTTTTCATAGAAAATTAATCTCCACCAAGTTGAAGGCCATTCAACATAATATAATTAAGAATATGTTGATTTGGAATGTAATTTTTTTTATTAATTCTAGTCATGAGAATGTCTAGGTACCAAAATCTTACTATTTTTATTTTATTAACTATAAAATGGTTCATATAGTATAATGTATTGAACATGGATAATGTTTGATCATTACATGTGACGAGAAACACAAAATGAATGTATATGAATATAAATTTGAAAAGGGTGAAATGATTCCATTGGAGTAACACTAAAGGGGAAATCGATGGAATCAGTTATATTGAATTCCATTGAAATTATTTAGTTTCCAATGTTTTACATGTTTATAGACTTTTGAATAATATCATTATAATTTGAAAACTATTTGATAAAGGATATATTTTGTACAATAGTAATTATTTCTATACTACTCAATGTTTATAAGGTAAATTTATTCTTCTATCTCATATGCATTACAATTTTGACATTGTGTACTTTCATGGCCATAGAATATAGGATCTAAAAAGTCAAATTTCAATAGAACAACAATGTTACATATAGAAGATAAGGGTATGTAATTTTTTATTATAAAATTAGCTAAATATTCTATGTATGAAAATTTTATATATCTATTAGTTCATTGGATTAATTCTACAAATTCTTTGACCCTTGTCAATAAAATATGACATATTAGTGAGGTTTTAAATCCATTATTTAATTATAAGATTCTATAGAATAACTATTACTTCAAATGGATTTATTTTGTCTTAAACAAAATAGATTATTTGTGGGAAAGTAGTATTTGGTTGTTTTTATTGAGGACTACTATAAATCATCAAGTATTTGTTCTCTAAAAAAATTAGAAGCAATTTTATGTTTAAAAACATTTATAGCTTGAACCAAAAATGAGAAGGACCTAAATTTTGTTACTATTCATATAAATTACTGTTGGGATATAAAAATTAGTACATTGAAACATTTTTTTATTAAGAATGGAATTACAAAAATATTTTGAGTACATTGAATTTGATAGTATAATTATGTAGTTTAACCATCAAATTAAATTCATAAATATGTTATTGCAACGAAATTGAGTATTTACTCAACTAAAATCATGTTTTCGTCAAATCTATGTGTGATTCATATTATACTATAAATCATGTTTTAATTATACAATTTCTTTATAAACCCCAATTATGAATTTTAGATTGAAAAAATGCCAAATTATTTTATCTTCATAGTTTATGGGTGTACTATATTCTTTCATAATTTCAATTATAAATTATATAAAATTAAACTAAAATATGGGGATATAATTTTTATTAGAGATTCTATATATTGAATGTTTAAACAGGATATTAAAAAAACAGTCATTTATGAGGAAAAATTGGATGTTCACTTTTATGAAACAGTTCATTTCATTTTAAAATATTAAGAAACATTGTCTTCAAATGATTCTTTCAAAATTTATTTTCATATTATGTTGAAAACTCATTGAATATAAGAACAAAAGAATAAATAATTACATATGTTGTAAATATAGAATAAATTAATCCTCCTGATGGATAATATATTTTACATAACTATGAAATAAATCAATAAAATTCAATAAAGTAAATGATAATATCATTTTTGATGTATATCCACTAGTAAAATCATGCAATTTCTTATAAGATAAATATTATAATAGTGTATTATTATCTTAGTTTAAGCCTCCAAAACGTGATGAGTAATTAGTTGAGTATTATTGTATCTATGAAATTCATGATGTGGTCTATTAGTTTCAATGGAACAATTTTTAACCTTGATATAATGACTTAAATATTTTATAATGATATGAGTAAAATGGGTATTCAAAAAAAATGTTTAAAATAGGTATATTATTATAAATAATTCTAGACACATTGAAAATGGATATAATAACTATGAAGATATATATTATTTAAAAAAATTTCACAAATATCATGACTTGAATAAGACTATATAATTTTAGACTTCATAACATATTAAAATGTTAAATTCATCAAATGGGTGTAAAATGTTTATCTAGTAGTTGTTATGATCACGATAATGATTATATTGAACAACCACTTTGTTTAAAAAAAAAATCTCAAACATATTTTTAAACTCATTAATTAACTTTCTTGAGTTAAACAATATATATGATCCTAATTTGATAGGTTTATCAATTTATTTCATATCCAAATACTTCGGTAAGAGAATTTTTTGTCCCATAATTTTTTTAAATATTTCTTGAAAATCACCAGTAATTTACAATTTTTTATGATTGCATTTTATTTTTATTAATAATATATATTCATTATATTATTTGAAAAATGTATGAAATATGAATTTTTTATAAGGTTTGCATGTGAACTGAATTTTTTGAGATGTTTTAAAATTTATGAAAAAGATGGTTAAATAATTTTATCTCAAAAATTATATACTAATTATTTACATAAAATATTTGTTTCTAACAATTCTAAATGTAAAATTACTCTAATTATAATATAAAAAATACTAGAAGTTGATGAATATGGGTATCTAGTTGATCAAATTCATTTTAGGGAGATGATTGGAAGTGTATTATATAATACATCAAGTCAACTATATATAATTTTTTTAATATAATTATTTGATAAATTTCAGTATAATACCAAATAATTCCATCTTACAAATAGTAAATTGTTTCTTTATCTTAACAACCCTTTGGATCATTTAATATTTTATTCTAAAGTAAAATATTATGAAAATAGGTTTTCCATTTGTAGAGTTCGGTGGATCTAAAATTAATTAAAAAACATATTTGGAACATGTCACTTCTTATGAAATGCCTTAATATATTTCATTTTCAGGAAACTACACATATTATTAAATTCTATAAGTAATGCTTAATATTTTTCAGAATTAATTTTCCAAGAACATGTGTAGTGGATAAAATACAAAATCAGATATTTTGGAATACACTTTTGTAAATATCAATTTTTTGTGATAAAACTTTTTCCAAGTCATTATCTGAGAACCCAACTCATCACTCAAGATCAAATATCATATATATAATAAAATATTTTCTTTATGATCAACTAATGAATGAGATATTATGTTAAAATTTATCAAAAGACATGATCAACATGATGATATATTTAAAAAACATTAACTTTATGATTTAATTAAAAAATTTAAATAAAAAATATGTATGATAAATATAAAGTGATCATTAGACCATTTAAATAGTATCTCTCTCCATACAGTGAAACAACCCCTAATAATTTATGATTAATTTTTTTTATTTATTTTTCTGATGATTGTTACTCTTATTTACAAAATCTATGGAAATTTTGATTCCTTAAAAAAACATCTTAATTTAATAAAAATGAGGTTCACCAATTGTTTTATTATAATAAACATTTTCCTCATACGTCCCTTATATGACCAATTTCATTTTTTTAACATTAAAGCATTCCATAATATTTTAAATTTAAATACACTCTTGAATGTACCATTTGTTTTTTTAAATATTTTGGGATTCAATATTTTTTTAATATGATCATTAATTTTAAATCAAAATCATAACTACAATATAAAATGTACTTTAAAAAATAAAAATTTATTAGGATTAAGATGTAATAATCTATACATATAAATTTTTTTTGTTCCATCATCTTCAATTACCATACTTTTTATCTTGAATGTTTTAATATTCCATTGATCGCTCTCCTTATCTATGTATTATAGAAGGTTCAAGGTTCACTTTTACTCTCTAAATAGTTTTCAGAAAATATATTTACACCTTGTAATTCATATTCCTATTCATATCCATGTTTAACCTTTATTTCACTTGTATATATTTAGTTCATGAGATAAATATTCATGGTACGTTTTAAAGATTTCAATAATAGAGATATTATTGTGTATATATATATAAATTAATAATTATATGAACTGTATGTTTCTTTGTTGAAATTATAAATTATTTTTTTTATGTATTTGAATCTATTAGTATAATAAAATGTTAATTAAGTCAAGAATATATGAATATAAATTACAATTGTAACAATAATTAAATGTTTAATGATTTTGATGGGATAAAAAAATTATTTTTATTCATTTTTCAAAAATCATATATTTTGAATATTAAAATAGGAGATAAATTTGTGGCAATTTCATTAAAGGGACAACCATTCTTGGAAACATATAAACTATCATAAAAATGTTGTCCATTTAAAATAAACCTATATTAGAAATATATATTTACTATAAATTAAAAATATCATGAAATGTCTCATCTTTGATAGGAAATATGGATTATTTTCCAATGGATCCAAAATTACATTATAAAATTTTAAGAAGATATAAATAACTTAAAAGAACAATATATATATATGTAAGAGATTCTCTATGTAGAGTAAGGATTTTTAACATGTTTATGTTCATATGGATCTATGTTGAGACTATCAAGACAGGGTTTATGAAGCTCAAAATATATTTACTCCTAACTTTTATTAATAATGATTTGGTTAAGATCATAAATTTCTAAAATATCATGAATGAACCAGCTCCTATTAGAGATAAGGAATATATTTGTTTGATGAAACAATTATGAAAATGAGACTAGTTATTTTTCATACTATTATTAGGTTAATTAAAAAAGTTTTAAATGATTATTTTGATTTATTAGTAGGTAATTATACATATATTTTTCATAATAAGAAGGAAAAAACATCTGAAAATTAACATAAGAGTCCCATGATGATTATAAAGGCAATTATGATGAAACTATTTCATAGTTGATTGAAATAATAAGGATAAATAGTAGGATCATTAAGTGTTTGTATTGATACTTCTTAAGAAAAATACATTATGGGTTATGTATTTTACTGGATGAATGAAGTGGAAATGAAGAAATTAGTAATATCTAAAATTGAAATATGATCAAGTGGATAAATATTTTCTATATAAAATAATAAAAATTCCATGATGAATTAGAAAATAAATAGGTATCTTTTGAGTACATTCATAATTAGATGGATAGTCAAGTTTCATAGTCCATTTCCAAAAGGTTTGATCATCATGTTTAATAAAATTTTGTTCTTATATCTATTTTATAGGAAAAATGAATAATTTTTACTGATGATTTGTGTAATTAGGATTACCGAGTATTGGAAAATGTAGTTGTTGTAAATGTTTTTTAATAAGAAAAAAATGATGCTAAAAAAATTCTCCAGGAGGCCCATTTCGATTATATGGTATGGGGAATATTTTATGATTTTCAAAATAATCAATAAAGATATATATAAAACATTTGATGTTGAAAAATATTCTATAAATACATCAGTCACATTGACTTCTCATACTGATAAGGATGGAAGATCCCATTGTTCGTTGGAAAAAGAATCTTTAGAAATTAGAACTAAAGATTAAAATAGTAGGTCATTGAAATTAAAATAATATGATAAGGATGTTGAGATTCAATAAATTTATAAACCACAATTTATTAAAAAAATATAAATTCACTACACATAGTTTGGGAAGATTTATTTCATGTGGCTTATATTAATTCAACTAACTCTCCTCTTATAAAATAGTCTAAAGGAACATAAATTTATATAAATTACATCAATGATGTAAAACGTTCGAGTAACAATGGGAATATTCTGGCTTATTCAAGGTAGATACATATACATAAAATTTAAATATATTAGAATAAGAACTTGAGAACACATTAACATATATCAGTGATAATTATTCAGTACAAAGACTATAATAATAATCTCATAAAAACATTCTTTGGAATTTATAAATATAAAAATAGTCATCCATTTTAGGATCTAAACTGATTGGAATATTTTGTTTATTTATCAGGATATGTTTTGATAAATATATCCTTAAATATTATTTTAAAATATTTAAATAGAAACAACTCTAATTTGAAAGAATGTCTAGGGACTTTTAAGAATCAAAATACATTTTCCATTAAAAAATACATTGATCACTCTCTGAAGAATATAAAAAATTTAGATTTTAGAAGAAAAGATTTTAATGATTTATTTGAACCAGTAATGTTTATAAAAAACATAAAATTGTATTTGGCATATGGTGACCATCATGAAGAAACTATTTATGAATAAAAGAACATTTTTCATGAATTCTAGAATACTTCTAACAATTCCAACCCTAAATGTTTATAATGTTAATAATGTCATATTTTTTGGGATGAATTATATTACATTCATATAATATAGGATAAATTTTATATTTGAATAAATTCATTTTTACCCAAACCGAATGTTTTGGTAGAGGATTATTTTAATATTTATGTGAACTATTTGTGCATAAGTATATATTCCATTTTAAATTAGTTATTAAAATAAAAAATTGGGAGAAAGAAGAGTCATGTAAAATAATGTATTAGGGGGTGCGGGTTATACTATATGATTTATGTTTTTTACTTCCTTATGTGATATTAAAAATGGGGGATTTTGTTTTAATTTACACAACTATTTCTAATATTATATTTCAGAAAAACATCATACCCATTAAATTTTTTATTTTTTAAAAAATTATCTTTTCTGATGTCATAATGTTATTATGAGAAGGAAATAAATTTTAATATATGGATAAATAAAATTATATCAAATGAATGTATAAGAATTATATCAAATGGATGTTTAAAGAGAACGATGGATATATTAATCAAGTTATGTTAGATGTGAGTCCCTTAAAGTCTGTTTGATATAGTTTCTAAAAATTTCATCACACAATTTTCATAAAAAACCCCATTAGTTAGAGCTCATACAATGTCAACCTTAATGTGTTCATATGATGAATATATGGAAAGTTTTCCAGATTGATATTTTCAACATTGGACATTAATATTATACTAGATAAATTTTTCTCATTTATACTAGATGTAATTTTTCAAATAAATGTAATTATGATATATCTAATAAAATTAAAAATTAGTGTTGATATGATGGAGGATAAAGATGATGTGTCTGATTCCCCTACAACTAATCAAGGGGAATAAGGAATCTTTCCATTGTTATAATGTTTATAAATGGACATTATCCTCAAAAAATAAATATAAAATGATCAATTATATTGATGACCTAATGATTCAATTTATGTTTTACAATGTCTTTTTCCAATGTACACTCTAATTGATAATTTTAAATAGTTTCCCAAATGGACACATTTATGATGATATACTTTTAAATGCTAAATATTTATTTTTTAGTATAATTTGATTTTCTGATTGTGTTATCATAGGATCTAAAGTTTAGAGTGATGGAAGTTTGAATGATCATATAATCAGGGAAGTCTAGGTATATAATGATATTGACTTATCTGATCAGGTGGATTGAGTTACTACTTTGTGTAAAATATATGAATTTTCTAGGTTTAAAATCACGGATACCTTAATCCATGTTTAAAAACCAATTTATTATTGTTATCTCAGTTGAAGAGTTAATTTTGGGGGCCCAGATTGAACTTCCCACCCTCAAAACAAGTATAATATTTTAATGGGATCGATCAATAGGGAGAATTAGACTGTTCTATACCTTGAGATGTGGTAAATTAAATAAATTTTGTAATGTTTTGTAATTTAAATTTGGGGGTTCTATGGGTTTTTAAAAAAATTTAAGTGATTCACTTTGGAAATTCATGACATGACTAATTGAAACAAAACACACAAAACTATTTCTAACTATCAATATAGGAACCATGTGAAGGTTGTGGATAGTTTCGAACATTATAAAAATTCAATTTACTAATTATTTTGTGATTCTATCAATAACTAAAATCTATGGTATTCAAATGTGATGGATCTCCCCAAGTCAAGTAATCTTTGATTAAGTTAATAGCAATCAATTTCATCGAAAGAAATTTTTTTTAAATGCCTCTCTAGAAACACAATCAGATAAAATGAGTGTAACAATCGGGATTGGGATTAAATTTTATAATTATGATGGATATGAAATGAATATCCATTCTTTAGTTGATAGGAATTATTCAATAAGTGAATTAAAGGAGAATCAATATAATTTATCAAGGATGAATTAACAACACAAACACAGTGTGTATGATAAATCACAGAAGCATTTTCATTTCAAATAGCCCAAAAAATCAAAGGAATTAGAAACTCATGGAACAAATTATGATATAAAATCTCTTTTTACATATAATGTTCATTTATATATAGTATTAAATGGAAAATTCACCAGTAACAATAAAAGATTAATCTCCAAAAAAATTTCTAATTCATTTAAATCTCTCATCCCGCCATGATTTATCCCCTACAGATTATTCTCCTTATCCAAAATGAACCATGGATCATTAGTTGACATACCCCTTGTGTTTAGGATTGTTTATGGGTCATAGTAATGAGTCAAATATTAGTTAAAGTTTACATGGAATTTGGTTGGATACATCTTGACTGATTAATAGTCTGGGTGAATGGTTGTTTAAATGTGCACCAGTCGTGCACATGGTTCTGTTCATCTATATTATAGGCTCACAGATTTCTAGAAGGTCCACATGCATTTTTTTAACCATGTGGAGTCTGTAAAAATGGACACTTCCTCCTCACAATCTCACCCCAAATGGTTTCCTGGAGGGTCCACACAATTTTTTAACCCAAACAGAGTTCTCGCTACCTGTTCTCTTTGTAGGTTTTTGGGTGCTCATAGTATTATGGACTATGGTGCCCTATTTTAGTGACTTACTAAGGACCATACATATTGGAAAAGTGAAAAAATTCCTTCAATTTCAATCCAAATATTTATGTTCATTCCAAACATTCATGGATCTTCCTTGGATGAATAAATGCCACCTATTGAGATATGTTATTTTTGTTAAAATATAAAAACTGATTCTAACAAATATTTTCAATTTTATTCAATGTATATAAATTCCATCTTAAAAAAGTTCATTAAAAACCCCGAAACATGATCTATTATTTTCTCTAAGACAAAATTCTTGACAATCATCTCTATGGTAACGTCAAAGAAACATGTATAAATATCATAGGATAAATCAACTAAATAAATGAAACTTTTGGATGAATTTTTTTAATGTTCTACATGAATTCCTAATTAATAACCAATCTATTAAGTTATAAAACAATGTTTTCTCAATTAAAAACTACCAATTATTCATTCATAAATCATTTTTATTTAAAACTGGAATTTTCTTTTTTTCATTTATTAAAATTCCATCATCCGCGTCCATCTCATCAAAAACATTTGTAGGTGACGAAAAGATCTGTTCCACACTATTTAGTGATCTATCAGGGTTATTGGTCACACAATATCACTGGCATACACAATTGAATAATTATGAAAGGTTATCAATTTTTTTTTATGATTTTATATATCGTAATTTTTTTTAATTAGGGTTTGATAATACCATTGAAAATATGGTGCATAATTTTTTCCGGACATATCATGGTGAATTAAGAGAGAAATATAGAGTTCATGAAATTAAGGCTAATTAATAACCACCAGTGAAACATTAGAAATTTCAGTTCTTCAAATCCATTTATTCATAATTTGATAAATATTTTATTGGGTTCCTTAATTTAAAATAATATATCCCAATGTTTATTTTTTTCTTTAAAAATATGATTAATATCTACTTGTTTCTCTCCATGTATTCCAATCAATATTCACATAAAAAATAATACAATCAAACCAATGATATGAGTAATTTGAAAAATAGGACTCCAAAATCCCTTTTTATAAAGTTGATATAAATGAGTAAAATATATAATATCCCTATAAAATTAAACTAGTAAAAACATGACATCCAATGTAATGTCAATTAAATGGTCAAATGTAGGGCCAAAATAATGTTTTTCCCCCACACAAAAAATCAAGAATGGTCCCATGTAAATGTATTGTGGTGGAGAAGGTTGGGGGGGAAATACATGCAAGGGGAGGTATAAAAACAAAAGGAAGTAAACACTAATTACAATATAAATTCTACCCTAGATAATTGTTGAATAATGGTTGTTAGTTGGTATATGAGGTCACTTCTATTGGAATAGTGTCTTTTTTCCAAAATATTCCTCCCCCTTCTATCGTGATAATGAAAAAAGAAAATATGAATTAATAATATCATAGTAGCAGTAAGTGAAATTAAATAAATACACACAGTCACACTACAAATGTAAAATATATTAAACGTCCATAGGATTAGTCAAGTAAAAACAGGGTAACGTATAAGGACGATCAGAACATGAGGTGGATTGTCATGTAAATACATTGCCATACCACGGGTGGACCAATATCCAATGATTTCTCAAACTAATTTCACGATTCATCATCCCATGAAGGATATATTATTTCCTAGTTGATATTAATCCCCTCTTCATGAGGTTCGTCTAGTGGGTTCGCTAGCAAATAAGATTCCCAGGAAGGATCTCAGCTGGTGGATTCATCCATATACATGTATTGTCATGGAGGTGGCTATTTAAGGGTTGGTAATGGTTGGGTCTAGGAGTTCCTACAAGATGAAGCATGC
Organism: Viscum album; assembly: GCA_963277665.1. Taxonomy (NCBI): domain Eukaryota; kingdom Viridiplantae; phylum Streptophyta; class Magnoliopsida; order Santalales; family Viscaceae; genus Viscum; species Viscum album. The sequence goes on from OY728148.1 coordinate 1,282,038,954, forward strand.
CATCTATCATCTATTGGACTAAAAATTAAATTTGAACATGACATAAAAATATTATCCTTCTTTTTATTGGAGATCTGGTTATCCAAATGGGGTTCCCTCAGTGATGGGGCATGTCGACTAGTCTGAGTAGGGTAGAGGATTCATGGATGTGGTTAGATGGTTGGGTTAGTAATCCTCATCTCAGGAGGTGGAATATTGTAATGCAATGGGTGGTCTTGAGTTTTGATGGGTCTCATCTAGGGTTCCCTTTTGGTTTTATTTCAATAGATAGTAGTGAACATCAAATTCCAATGTATGGAAATGTTGTACCATAGTGATATCAAAATAGAGATCTGGTTAAATCATTGTGATGGTGGATTCATTGAATTGAACTTCAATATTCTTAGCTAAGAGAGTGATATAAGGGAATCAAAAAATTTATCCCTTTGGAAATTTGAACATGTGATGGAGGTACTATATAAATAAAAAGGAAATTTTGATGGTTTTTCTCATAATCATAGAATATAAAATGAACAAATCATGGATACTTTCATTTCCTTTGCTATCTGACTAGGGAGTTGTATAGGTTGGGAAAATCTGGTGTAGAATACGATGAGTGGGGTTTATGATCATGGATTTTATATATTTATTGGGGTAAGAGGGTTGTTTGGGTGGGTCAATAGTTTCCCAATATTCTATAAAAATTACCGTGTGCCAATATAATTCCATCCTAGCATAATCCATGTTGGGAAAAATTACCTTCCTTTTAATGCTAGAAATTTTTGATATTTTTCTTTTTTGAAAACAATTTCGTTACTTAAAAAGGAAAAATGTTCCAAATCTTATACAATCTTCTAAATCATATTTCTCACAAATGGAAAACTTGTTGCTTCACGAAAAGGAGGAAGTGATCTCTAAAATGACTTCCTTATATATTTTCTATTGTATGTGATGTGTCTTATTGAGTTGGCCATCATCAATCAATCTCAGAATCTTTTCAAGTATTCCTAGGCCTCCTGGTGGTGTGGTGAAAAAATGATGTCTTTTGACCTCCACTGTGACAAGCACATTTTATATCTTACGATCATCATTTTCGATAAATATGAGGTGGGGTCACAAGACAATATCTGTACTAGAAACAAGAGCATGTTGGAAAGAGGCCATGGAGATATGGGTGTGTGTCCTACATGTAGTAGGATGATAAATAATAGATATAAAAAAATTAAAAGAATGATAAATATAAAATTTATTTCTCATTATAAAATTCCAAAATCACCCATGGATTATGAAAATTATTGAATAATAGATTAAAAAAATATGTGTTTCTTGAATCATTTGGCATGTAACTGTGTTTATAGACGTTTTGGAAATAATTTTTTAAAACTAGATAAAGAAAACATGTGACTAAAAAACAATAAATGAATAATTTGGTCTGGGAAAAGATTTGGCTTCCTAAAAATAAGTAAATGAGGTCAAGTAAATAGAAAGTATCATACCTTGGTGTGTTATTCAGAGGAATAAGATGGAGGAAAAAAGATTTAATGATTCAGGTGATGAAGGGGTATAGGTCTACTCACAGCTAGGGAAGGGAGGCTTCACACGATTTTGGGGTTAAAAATATTGTGTATCATTTTCATAGTTTTTTAGAAATGGTGAATTAATATTGAAACACATTTACTTGTTATGGTTTGGGTAACCATGATGAAACTATGCCAAAGATACTAGAATCAGAAGTCATTCCATATGGTTAAGTCACCCATGCTAGTTAGTCATGTGAGTCATCTAATCCTACCACTATAATGATGTTCTTATTGTGAATGGTTAATATGAACCATTTTTTACCCATGAGAAAACTACCCGTTTGAAAATAATTTTGAAAATTATTTGATTTTCCCCATTTTAATGAAATGAAACCATTTAAAACATAAAAAATTTGGTCCTAAAATATTCTTAAAAGTGACTTTTAATTTCCAAAGTATTTCTAGGTAGATCATAATAAGGATTCATTCATTACTTTATCACATTGTATAAATACTATAACTAAAACTCACAAAATTTAAAACACACTAAACTCTATCCTCTAAAAAATATACATATTAAAAAATTCAATTTTTTTTTAAATTTTATGAAATCTAGGATCCCTAGATATCAGTATTATATTTAGAGTCTCATTTATGAAATAATTGGGCATCTTGTTTACATGAATTCAATGGTGAAGACAATTCCCACCATGTCCTCCATTTTATAGTTTGGTTTGAGATGTTGTCCACTAACCTTGAATGTCTATCCATATTCACCAGCAACATCCGTCAATCCATGGTGAATACCTTGATCACTTGGAATGGTCCTGACCATAATTCTATCCACATACATGGAAACAACATCATTAGTGTGTTGAATAAGAAACAAGATCATCAGGCTGAAAAGATATTTGAGGAATTAGGTGGTCATGAGAAACCTTCATTCTATCCTTGTAGATATTTGAATTTACATATATTCCTACTGGATCTCATCAGGGATGGATAATTTCAATTTCAATTTATCCTTAGTGTATTTCAGATCATAGTTCAGTTCTTTGAAATCCTAATATACCTTGTATTCATGTTCCATGGGTAAGTAGTCGGGATTTCCATATACCAAATAGAATGAAGACATAACTTATGGGGTTTATAATGTTGTCATGTAATCCCATAAAGTCGTTTTTTATCATTTTAGTAAAATATTTCCATGATCCTTTTAATATTTTCTGTATGATTTTTTGTGCTCTCAGTTTAAAACTTCCACATGGACACTACATTTGGGATGGAATAGTGTCCTAATATTTTTATTCAACCTACATTTCATGATAACATTTATCATCACTGAACTATCAAAATTTGTTCCCCTATCACTAATGGTTAATCAATGGAAAATAAACCTATTGTAGATATTCTTCTAAAGAAAGGTGATGAGAACCATCACCGTATTTTTCACATATAATAAGATTCTACCCATTAAGAAACACAATAAACATATAACATAATGTTTTTTATACCATATTATAGTGGAAATATCCCCAATAAATCAATACCCCACACATAAGAAACATCTATGTCAAGTATGGGGTGTTGTGGAATCTCTTCTCTGCACCCGATATTACCTATCTATTGGTATTGGTCAAACTATGGTATAAAATGTTGGGAGTACTTTTGTATTTTTTTCTAGAAAAACCACAATTGAATGATTTTAGAAATAGTGTGGTCTATCTCATCATACCCTCATCTATAAGCTCAGGGAAAAAAATTCCATAATACCATTGAGTTCATCCTTTAGTATGTAGTGGAGGACTATAACATATCCACATGACTGGAAAATTAGTGGATCTTCACAAAAATAATTCATCACCTACGATCGAAAATAATTCCTCTATTGGTTAAATAGATAAGTTTTGAGAAATATTTTTTCTATATAAATTACAATATTAGTGAAATAATAATTAGGTGCATCTGTTACATGAAACATGTTCTCATCTGGGAAGTCATATTTTATCTCTCAATTTTATTTATCTTCCAAGTGGGAAAGCTCTATAGAGGAGATATGAACATCAATAAATTTCAAACTCTCTCTATAATCATGAAATTACAAATCAAATTTATAGAGGATAATCAATTAGTGAATCCACAATGTCTTAGAATATTTCTTTTTTAACAGATAATTGAATGTTTACAGACCCTTATAAAAAATTACTTTTGATATAACCATGTATGATCAAAATATTTCAAAAAAATACAACTATTAATATTTTATTATACATTTTTTGATAATTGATTTCACCCTAATTTAAGGAACATATTTCATAATAAATTTCTTGAAAGAAAGGATCCATCCATTTCCCAAGGACTTCCCTCACCGGATAATCACTTGTGTTGTAGATGACATCAAATTGATCATACCAATTTGGAGTAATCATGACTAGATCATAAAACAATATTTGATTCATTATATTAATTTACCTGACAAAGGATTCACTGAATATGATGATAGTATACTTCAACAGAATATTATTTAACTGTTGAGATATTATTTAAAAGTATCAAACTACCCATCAATAAAATCCCGAATTTCCAAGAAAACATGTTATTTCATGAATGATGTATGATTGGGAATGTTGTATATCAAATCAATTTTCATGGGATCAACCTCAATTCATTTTTCAAATATCTAGTTGTCGAAGAAGATACCATTTCCCCATAAAATTTCGTTTTTCCTATTCAAAATAAAATTCCTCAGATTGTACCATTCCAATACAATTTACAAGTTTCTAAAGAATCTATAAAATGAATTCACATAGACAGAGAGGTCATTCAGGAATAATTAAATAATTTTTTCCACCATTACCTGTAAATTATCTAACATACACCAATTTTAGGTGATTAAAACCGTAGACATACTGGAGGACCTGAAATGATAAGAAAATGATTCTTACATACATGTGAATGCGCTCTTATCCAAATATTCAAGGGTTATATATATATTTTTATATCTAGAGTAACAATATATGACAAAATATAATTCTTGAAACTCAAGAAGTTACAAAAAAATTTCTATAAACAAGATTGTGAAATGCTTCTTCCATGTGGCATCGTTTAGGTTTTTCGTAATTGACATATACCCTCCATCACGTAACTATTTGAGTTGGGATTAACTCATTATTCTCATTGTAAATCACTATTATACACACCATTTTGGGTACCCCATGAAAGGGTATGACCCATTGGCTTTTTGGAATGGGGTAAATGACTCCAGCACCATGTAGCATTATTACTTTTATTTTCAAAACCTCCATTATTTGAGGGTTTTAAATTCTCTATGGTTGTCAAGATGGTCTAGCTATATCTTGATGAAGTACCTTTTGGGTACAAATTGTTGGATTTTTTTCAATTAATAATAGACATTTTCTAACCAATGGTATTATTTATTCTTCTAATAACCTATAAAAGTTTGTATTCATTCTCTTGTGTGAGGGAATCATTAGGAATAACTGGAAATGTCTATTTTTCTCCCAAATACATGTACATTAAAGATGATCACAGACGCTACAACGTCCCAGGTAAATAAAAAATAATACATTTTAATATTAATTAATAATTTTGAATTAAATATAAATTTTATTTTAAAGAGGATGCAATGTTCTATGGCTTACCCTATATGCAACAATGGGTTTTTTGAAATCTTACATTACACAATAATAATAAAATATTATTATTTTAAATTGTAGTTAAAGCCTAGACATTGCATTGGATGGAATTAATTGGACTAACTAAAATATAGTTATACATGTTTGTTAAATGTTTTTAAATTTTTCAATAAATTTTAGAGGCTTGAAATAAGAAATAATCTGATTTTAATCATAAATACTCTAATATTCAATAAAGGGTTGATTTTCCACCTTTTAATGGAAAACCCTCATTAAATCTATTTTGGTCATTTGTATATGTTCTATTGAAAAAATAAAATTCTTTTTTAGAATCGGGACATAAAAATTTACTTTGGATGAAATTCTTGTATTTTTATGATAAAATTCATTTTTAATGAATAGTGAAAAATAATGTATTTTAATTCAAAACTACCTTTTATTATAATTTATTTATAAGGTTAGATGATATTTTTAATTTCTCTTAAAATTTTATTATATTTTTTTTTTACTATTTAATCCAATATTTGCCATTGGAAATACTTTCACATTGAAATTGACAGAAATAAGTGTCAATCTTTTGTCAGTTATTATTTCTTATGAACATGCCTTTTGTTTTTATGACGTGAATTCATTTCAAATTAATTTCTGCCACTTCTGTGTTTTGAATTTGGAAAATTGGATTCCTTATTTAGAATCAGGAGGCCCAAATTCTGTAAATAGGTATCTTTTATTTTTAGACATTCAGTAAAAAATTTATATATCATGGTTAAATGTTAAATCTAGTAAATAAGTGTAAACATATATTATAATAATAATTTTAAATTACCCATTCATGTGTCCAAATCCTATTGGTTGATACATCTTCGACTATGGGAATCTTGGGGTTGATTTTTGGACCCCATGGAGCCACTTGAGAGTGATAATGACAATTTTTTTAATTAACTTAAAGTAAAGGCCAAATAACATTAACAAATATATTTTAGTAATACTATTTTTACATGGGGTTATATAAGTTATAAATTATACTATAAATATGAATTTTGAAGATAAAAGTATTTCCTACATCATGGTATTTTGTTTATAATTTTTATACATCATATAAATAAAATTATTTATGACACAATAATGAAGTACTGTTTACATCATTAATGAATGATTTAAGTAAATAAGATTATAAATATTAAAAAAATATCTCAAATCTATCCAATTATTATTGGATGTTTTTATTTCTAACATTACTCATCTTATCTTTTATTATAATGATTTTTTCCACTTGAAACCGATGATAAGTTTATAATAAAATAATTGTTTAAAACATTCCTAAAGAGACCCTCTTCCCCTTATAAAAGGACACCACTTATAACTCATTCCCCACACCTCCCAAGCCCCTTATCTTGTCCCACACCTACCTAAATAATCTCCCCACATCCTTATCCCCTCCAAGAATCCTTACCTTAGGCATACGACATTTCAAGTAAACATTTTGGTTTAAACCAAAGGGAGATACCTGATTCAAAGGTAACATATTTTTTATGTTCTTTTCATTTATTTTACTTATCCAACCCCCTAAACTATATTTATTCATTTATTTTATAACAAAACCATTATTATAATTATAATAGGTTGTTTCAGGAGAATTATTTTAACTACACTTACACACACCTCCATCTAATTGATACTAACATATTATTTATGTCGACGACGAACTACTGCCTCACAAAATGAGGATTGATCAAATATCTCCAACCACCTCTCATGGTGACCATTAGGATGGAACTTTATTTATATATGATATATATTATGTTTATTATTTCTTTATGTATCTGTTTTTTTCATTAATAACATAACTTTAATGTTTCCTTAATGGGTAAACGTGATAATTTCATTTGAGGAAGTTAGGACTACCAACCCCTCAAAGGGATATATCTCATTCATTCCTTATGTCAGACTTATAATGGATGTATTTAACAAAATTATATATTATATTATACCGGAATTAAAATATACCTATATATTATGATGATTTTATTCCATTAAAATACAAAATAGAAATGAAAGTAGCGTTCACGCGTACGTATGACTTACCTTCTCCATGAATGGTGCATTTCATTTCATATATCCAAATTTTATATACTATTATAAATATATATATATATATACTATATATATATATGATATATATTATATCTAAATCATGAATATAATTCTAGAGATAATGGAATTTCAACCACATGAACAATTTATAATTATATCATATTCATTTTTAACTCAAGTTCTGAACATCCAAATAATGTTCAATATGAACTCAAATAAGTAACTAATTGTTATATAAAGGTAATAAGTGATATAAAAGGAATAATAGACTTGAAAATGGTTATTATAAAATTATCGGTGTCAGGGACTTCATCTCAATCTCCTTTCATTGAGGCATATTTTGTTTTATACATGAATTTCTTTTATATGGTATATAAACACCATTGAATATTAATTTCATTCAAAGGGTATATTTTTCTACGAGGCGTTTTACTAAACGACAGGAAAAATAATGTTTTAACTTAAGCAGTGATGAAGACATTTTCCTTCACCACGAGTATTATTTGATCTTTGTATTCCTGATGAAGCCGTAGTGTTTTTGAAAAATAAAATAAATAACATATACTCATTTTCGTATTTGGGTATTAAAAATGGTTTTGATAATGTATTTTTTTATTTCATCATATTTAAATGGTATATTGTGATTGTAATATATAAATTTTATCTTTATTTTAAATTTTTTTATATGTTATGATTTTATAATGATACATGGACATTTGACGGGAAGTTACATGATAAACAAAATGATGTGTTGTGTCTTGATAAAATAGGACAAGTGGTTACATTATAAACTACAACGCATTGGGTATGGAAGTATATCATAAGCCTATTCCATTTAGTGATACGTGTGGAAGTCTACCGTCTGGTAATTCCATTTATGTATGTTTATATCTCAAGTTATCTTTATATGTTATATGTTATTTCTATGGGTTTTATGGTAATATTTTGGTTACGAAATAGTAAGAAATGATCTTTTATTCAGTGAATAGTATTTAATACTTCAGAAAGGGGAAAAATATTTCTTATGATAAGGTATTCATGGTTTACTTGTTTTTTTGAAAAAACTAACATCTTTCCTTCTTTTTGTGTCCCTTATTGAGCTTTTTGTACTCATCCCATATTTTTGAAATGTTTTTTATAGGACATAAATTGGAATAGAGTCTAGGATGGGATCCTGGAAAATTCATGCTCTCTAAAACATGGAATTAAATATGACTCTTTTTTTCAAAAAGTTTCCATTATATGAAAAAAATGGATACTGAGTAGAATTGTCTACATGTAATATTCAAGTTGTTATGCATATGTTATGACCTAATTCCCTATTCTATAAACCTAAAAAAATTGTCAATGTGAATTATTCTTTTAATTCAAGATTATGTAATGCTTTAAGGCTGTATCCTTATAGTTGGCATCACAGGTCGGTTTAGAAAAATTTTGGAGTTAGGATATTGTTAAATTAATATCCATTATTTATTTTTAGTTTATGTTATGATTCAAATTATATAAAATTTACACATTACCCTGATTCTTAATCAATGATATTTCTGTGTTCAGAATGGTTTTCTATAGAGGAAATAGAGCAGTTCTGATGGGACAAAATCAAGAGGAATACAACCTTCCAAATAATCAACCTAAGATGGTCAGAATCGGAACTAAACTGTTCGTTCCCGTGATGGTATAGTTGTATCAGGCTATAAATAGTTGTTGTATCCATGCATGAGATCATCCAGAACAACCACAAATTAACTTGTTAGTAGTGGATCATTTTATGTAAAAACTTCCCCCATCATTCGGAGGATCATCTGACCATGTGATAGCTAAAGGGTGAATTAAAGCACTGGAGAAGATTTTTGATGTCATGGGGTGTTCAGAGCATCAAAAAGTTAGTCTCGATGTTTACCATTTTGAAGGGTAATCTTATCTGTAGTGGTTGATGGTGAAAAACATCTGGGATAGTGAGGAGATTGATTCTCTTGGTTGGGATGAATTCAAACGTATGTTTCTTGAAAAATATTTTCCTAAGGTGGATTGTCTGAGAATCAAAAACAAATTCCTAGAATTGAGGCAGGAGGATGACTCTCTGGATTCTTATGAAGAACAATTCACTCAAATGGAAAGGGATGCTCAAAATTTCATTTGAGATCTTGATATTAAGATAAATCAATTTTATTCAGGATAGAATCTGTGATATTAAAGATAATTAGCCTCTCATGATTTCAAAATCTACAAAAAACTTTTCAGATGTGTCGAGAAGGTAGAAATGGAGTTTTCTATTGATCGTGTGTTCCAAGAGAGAAAAAAGGAAGAGTTCCAGTATGCATGAAAAAGAAAATTATTCATTAAAGAAGCCCAGAGGTAAGAAAATTAAATATCCATCCTATGAGAAGTGTGGTAAAAATAATCCTGGAGAGTGTTTTTCAATGTCTTGAAAGTGCTTCTGGGGTGGTAAGTTTGGTCATATTGCTCGTAACGGTAAGGAATATTATTAAGAAGGCAATGAAAAATCAATGGTAAGATGTATTCAGTGAAATGAAATGAGTCGTTATGTAAATGAGTGTCCAACGATAAACTCAAATGAGGTAAAGTACTTGGACAATAAGCAGAAAGGGGAGGTAAAATCCTTTGCAACTACATTAACATATGGTGGGAAATCTAATGAAGTAGTATCAGGTACATTGTTTGATTGTTCATATTATCCCAATGTGTTGTTTGATTCAAGGTCTTCACAATCCTTAATTTTTGAGAAGTTTTCAATTAAATTGGGAATTCCATATCAATATATGAATCCTGAACTAATTGTAAAAACCCCAGGTGGAAATGTTGAGACAAAAATAAAAGAAAAAATAAGAACCTTCATGTCCTTGTGTGCAAGAATGAATCTACCTAGAAACCTTATTTTTTTCCTCTAGTATAGTTTGATGTTATTTTGGGTGTGGATAGGATTTCTATTTATCTTGCCAAGATTGAATATAGAGCTAAAGAGGTTTATTTTCGGAAATAATTTCAGTCTATGTACAAGAATGAACTCTCACAATTGATAACATATCAGGAAGCTGTGAAATTTGTAAAAGATAGAAATGAATGTTACCTTTCACATGTTGTTGAAAAAAAATGAACTTTCTAGATTAATAATTTTCTAGTTGCAAATGAGAGTCTTGATGTTTTTCTTGATGAGTTTTATTGTATTATACCTGATCGGGAAGTTGAATTTACTTTCGACGTAGTTCCTGATGCTAAGCTAATTTCAAAACCCCTTAAGCGAATTGCTCAAATTGAACTTTAAGGGTTAAAGAAGTTGTTAAAAAAGTTATTAGATAAAGGTTTCAATTAACCTAGCACATCACCATGGGGTGCCCCTGTCATGTTTATTAATATTAATGATTGTTCAATGAGGCTTTTCATTGATTATAGTTGATAGAATAACATCACTGTTAAGAGCAAGTATCATTTTGCTCATATCAATGATTTGATTGATCAGCTACTTGGAGATTAGTATTTTTTCAAAGATTGACTTGAGGTCAGGGTACCATTAGTTGAATGTAAATGAAGTAGAAATTCTGAAGACTACATTTCGTTCTAGATATGGCCATTATTAATTTTAAGTTATGCCTTTTGTGTTAACCAATGCAACTATTGTATTCATGGATCTTAAGAATTGAATTTCCTCGTGAGATCGCGGATAATTTTGTGGTTGTGTTCCTTGATGATATTTTGATTTATTCTAAAAGTAAAGGGGAGCATAAAATTCCTTTAAGTGTTGTCTTTCACACCTTAAAAGAAAATTACTCTATGGGGAATTCAGAAACTATGAGTTTTGGTTACAAAAAATTTCTTTCCTTGGTCACATTGTGTCAAAAAATGGCTTAACTATTGATCCTACTAAAATAAAAGTTGTTGAAGAATGTCCAAGACCCCCAAAAATAACCTAGATCCTAAGTTTTATTGGTTTAGCTGGTTGTTAGCCAAGGTTTGTTAAGAATTGTATATGGTTATCAAGTCCAATGACTAATGTATCTAGAAAATGTGTTATGTTAATTTGGAAAAAAGAATGCGATGATTGTTTTTAGGAATTGAAAATAACATTGGGGAATTCTCCTATTTTCTCATTACCTCCATATATGGATAATTAGTTATCTATAGTGAAGATTTGTTTAAAGGAGTTGGTTGTGTCTTTCTGCAGAATGATTTATTATTTGCTTATGCTTCGCGTCAGTTGAAACCTCATGAGTTAAATTACCCTACACATGATTTAGAATTTTCTACTGTTGTTTTCTCATTGAAAATATAGATGCATCATCTATATGGAGTAAAATGTGAAATATATACTAACCTCAAAAGATTAAAGTATATATTAACTTAGAAATAACTAAACATGAGATAGAGGAGATGATAGAAATTAATTGAGGATTATGATTGCACAATCCATTACCATCCAGGAAAGGCAAATAAAGTGGATGATGATTTAAGTTGAAAACGTAATGCAACATTAACCATGCTATGTTTCGAATGGTATCCTTGGATTTTTTATTTGATGAACTTTGGCATAAAAGTTATTGGTATAGGAAATTCATTTGTTTGGTTTCAGGTGTCTGTGAAATCATCTTTATCAGAGAGTATAATGAAAGCACATAAGAAGACAATGAGTTGGAAAAAATCTAGAGTTTGTTCAGAAGGGTATCTTTCATGAATTTAGCATTGATAATGATTGTGTTTTGATGTTTGGGAAAAGATTATGTATGCCTTATGATTCACAGTTGAAGAATGAGTTGTTATGTGATGCTCATAGTTCTCAATTTTTAGTTTATCCTCGTAATACTAAGATTTTTAGAGATCATAGGGAGTATTACTGGTGGTATGGAATGAAAATAGATATTGTTGATTTTATTATGAAGTGTTTGAATTGTCAGTAGGTTAAAGGAGAGTAGCAGTTACCGAAAGGAATGCTTCAGTATTTACCAGTGTCATAGTGGAAATTGGGGAATATATCCATGGTCTTAGATGTGGGATTACCGAATACATATCGAGGTAGTAATGAAATCTAGGTTTATTTTTATCAGTTGAATAAATATTTTCATTTCCTTCTTATTTGAGATACTTTGCCTCAAGATCAACTTTCTCGATTGTATGTTAATGAGATTGTCAGGTTGCATGGAGATACCCTCTCCATTTTATCAAATCACGATCTCAGGTTTACTTATAACTTCTATAATGGACTTCAGAAGATGTTGTGTACTGAATTAAATTTCATTACAACTTTTCATCCGCAATCAGATGGACAGATAGAACGAACAATTCAGACATTGGAGGATATATTGTGTAATTTCTCAATGAATTACTAGGGAAGTTGGGGCCATCATCTTTCTTTGGTTTAATTTTCATATAATAATAGTTTTAATTCCATTATATAGATGGTTAAATTTGTGGAATTATATGGGAAGCGATGTCGAACTCCAGATTTTTGGAATGAAGTAGGTGAAAGGAAGTTGATTGGACTATAATAGGTAGAAGATATGGCAGAAAAAGTTTGGTTGATTAAGAAGGACATGAGAACAACTCAGAGAAGGCAGAAAAGTTATGCAGATAACTGGATTAAGGATATTTCATTCAAGGTTGGTGATCATGTCTTTCTCAGAGTTTCTCCATGGAAAAGAGTGATGCATTTTGAAAAGAAAGGAAAGTTGAGTCTGATGTTCATTGAACCCTACGAAATCCTTGATAAAGTTGGATTGGTTTCGTATAGAGTGTCTTTATATCCAAGTTTATCTCAGGTAAAAAAAAATTCAGGTTTCATTGTGGAGAAAGTAATGCCAGATCCATATCATCTTTTTAGCCCAGAGGTAGTTCAGTTGGAAAAAAATCTCTCTTATGAGGAAAAACTAGTTCAGATTCTTGACCGAAGATAGCAAGTGTTCTGGAATAAGGTAATTCATCAGGTAAATGTTTTTTGGAAGAACCATATGGTTGATGATATAATGTGGGAATCTAAAAATGCTATGAGGGATAAATACCCCCACTTATTTGATAAGTGAATAAAAATTATGAGGGCACAATTTCAAAACGGAGGAAGGATATAACATCCAACTTAAATAAATAATAAGACATTTTCATATTTGTTAATATTTTAGAAATAAATTTTTATTTCACATTAAAGAGGACATTATGTTCAATGTCTTACCCGATAGGCAACAATGAGTTTCTTTAAAACCTTACATTGCAAACTAATAATATATTAATTTTTTTTTATATGATAGTTAACGCCAAGCCATTTTATTAGAGGGAATGAATATAACTAACTACAACAAGATTATATATGTTTCTTAAATGTGTTTACATTTATCGAATAAATTTTAGAGGCTTAAAATTAGAAAGCTTCATATTTTAAGCATAAATACTATAATATTCATTAAATGGTCAATTTTACACAATTTAATGGAGAACCCTCTTTAAATATAGTTTTGGTCACTTTTATATGTTCTATTTGACAAAAGTAAATTCTTCATTTGAATCGAGAAATAAAAATTTACTTTGGATGAAATTTGGGAATTTTTTAGATAAATTTATTTCTTAATGATGGTGAAAATACTGTATTTTAATTCAAAACAACCACTTAATCTAATTTATTTATAATAATAGATTATATTTTTAATTGTTTTAATGGGTATTTATATTATGTTTCTACTATTTAATCAAATTTTGGTAATTTTATGTAATTTTGTCTTTGATATTGGACAGAAATAGTTGTCATTCTTTTGATAGTTACTATTTCTTAAAAACACGCCTTTTGTTTTTTACAGTGGGAATTAACATTAAATTAATTTCAGCCACTTATATGTTTTGAATTTGGAAAAATAGATTCCATATTTGGAATCAGTATATCCAAATTTTTTAAATAGGTAACTTTAATTTATAGACATTATGAATATTTACTTTAGTAAAAATTTTATTTACCATGGTTAAAAGGAAATTCTGTTAAAAATGGATAAAAAAATATTATAATAATAATATAAAAATATCTTAACATGTGTTATAATTCTATTTGTTGACACATTTCTAACCATGGGAAACCTTGGGATGATTTTGGGACCCCATCGAGCCACTTGGGAGTGATAATGACACGTAATTATAATTAAGTTAAAGCAAAGGCAAAAATTACATAAAGAAATATATTTTAGTAAATCAATTTTTACATGGGTTTATATAAGTTATCTCTTAGAATATAAATATTAATATGAAAGAGAAAATTATTTTCTACATCATGGTATTTGTTTTATAATTTTTAGACATCAAATTAATAAAATTATTTATGACACAATAATGATGCAGTGTTTACCTCATTAATAAAGGATTTAAATAAATAATATTATAAATACTGAAACAATATCCAAAACATGTCCAATTTTTATTTGATGTGTTTATTTATAACATGAGTCATCTTTTATCTAATTTTAATTATTTTTGGACCATTTAAAACCGAATATATGTTTATAATAAAATAATTGTTTCAAAGATTCCTAAAGAGTCCCTCCTCCCCCATTTAAAAGGACACCAATTATTACCCATTCCTCACAGGACTCTTACCCCTTGGATCATCCATCCTCTACAAAAATAATCTCCCCACATCTCACTCCCCCTCCAAGAATCCTTACCTTAGGCATAAGGAACTTCAAGTAAACCATTTGGTTTAAACCAAAGCGAGATACCCGATTTAAAGGTAACGTCTTCTTTTAAGTTATTTTCTTTTATTTTACTTATCCAACTCCATAATCTATTTTTATTCATTTATTTTATAAAAAAACAGTATCCTAAATATAGAGGTAGTTTTTATGGGAATTATTCGAACTAAACTGACACACACATCCATCTAATGGATACAAACATACTTTTTCTGTGGAGGGAAAACTACTACCTCACGAAACGATGATTGTTCAAATATCTCCAACTGCCTCTCATAGTGGCCATTATTATGTAAATATATTTATATATGATATATATTAGATTTATAATTTCATTATGCTCCAGTGTTTTTCATTTATAATATACATTTATGGTTTCCATAATGTTTGAACCCGGTTATTTCATTTGAAAAGTGTAGACTACTGCCCCCTGAAAGTCATATAACCCATTCATTCTTTATGTGGGACGTATAAAGGATGGAGTTAATGAAATTATATTTGATATTATAATAGAATTAAAATATAAATATGTAGAATTATTTTTTCATTACATTAAAATATGAAATAGAAATAAAAGTAGCGTTCATGCGTACGTTCTTCTTACCATCTCCATGAACGGTGCATTTAATTTATTATCTTAAAATGTTATGTACTATTATAAATACATATATATACTGGATATATATGATATATATGATATATAAATAATTAATATCATTCTGGAGATAATGGAATTTTTACCACATGAACAATTTATAATTATAACAAATTCATTTTAATTAAAGTTCCGAACATCGACAAAATATCTGATATGAAATCAAATAATTAGCTAATTGTTATAGAAAGGTAATAATTGA
Source organism: Viscum album (assembly GCA_963277665.1). Taxonomy (NCBI): domain Eukaryota; kingdom Viridiplantae; phylum Streptophyta; class Magnoliopsida; order Santalales; family Viscaceae; genus Viscum; species Viscum album. Next base: position 1,282,054,733 of record OY728148.1, read on the forward strand.
CATAAAAGGAATGATAAAAATGAAAAAGGTTCTTAATAAATTATAAATTAACATAAATTTATTATTCAAGAAATTAATGAATGAAGGGGTCATGTCGGACACGAGGTAAGGGAACTTCTTAACCCAAATTCCATTCCTTGGGTTTTACTTCTACTTTTTGATTATGTCATACTATGATTATGTGTTATATAATGTTTTATATCCTATATTGTATTTATAAAAGATTTATGTGAACATATATTGAATAAACATAAAAGATCTATTTTATTTACAAATTTATCTTTGTAGGGGACTTATTCTTAATCTCCTTTCATTGTGGCATATTGTGTTTTATACACAACGTTATTTTATATAGTATATAAACACCATCTAATTTTAATTTCATTCAAATAGAATAATATTACCTATCCTGTTTTACTATAATATAGAAAGAAAATAATGTTTTAAGGTATGTGGTTACCAAGACCTTTTCCAACACCAGGAGTATTATTTCATATTTGGATTCTTTAACAAGCCGTAATATTTTTAAAAGGAAAATAAATACCATATAATCTATTATGTATTTTGGCATTGAAATGGTTTTGATAATTTATTTTTTATTTCAATATATTTAAATGATGTATTTTGATTGAAATGGTGAAATTTTATCTTTCTGTTATATTTGTTTAATCTGTTATGGTTTTATAATGGTACCCGGAAATTTGACGTGTGGTAACGTGATAAACCAAATGATGGGTGGTGCCATGATAAACCATGAGGGGTGGATACATTTTAACCTCCAATTAATTGTGTATGGAATTCGGCTGTATGACTATTCCATATAGTGATATGTGTGTAAGTCAATTGTACCATTATTCCATTTAAGTTTGTTTATGTCCAAAGATACCTTTATATGTTATATGTTCTTTCTATGGGATTAATGGTAATATTTTGGTTAAAAATGGTTTGAAATGATCATTTATTCAATGAAGAGTATTTAATACTTCATAAAGGTGAAAATTATTACTTATGATAAGGTGTTCATGGTTCACTTGTTATTTTGAAAAAATAACATTTTTCCTTCTTTGTGTATCCCTTATTGAGATTTTTGTGTTCATCCCATGTTTTTGAAATGTTGTTCATTGGATATAGACTGGATTAGGGTCATGTATGGGATCAAGGAAAAGTAATTTTCTCTAAAACATAGAACTATACACGACTCGTGTTTTGGAAAAAAAAATTATTTTATGAAAAAATGGATTCTGATTAGAAGTGTCTACATGTAATATTCAAGTTGTTATGATTTTTTAATGACATAATTCCTTAGATCTCTAAACAAAAAAAGTTCCTCAATGTGAATTATTATTTTAATTCATGATTATGTAATTCATTAAGGTCGGGTCCTTATAGTGCCTTTATCTCATGTTGTTTGGATGTAACAAACAAATTTACAATAGGTTCAAAAATATCCCCTAACCAATTAACTGAAACAACTTATTATGACCAAATATGACCTCCCTAGACTAAAATATATTTTGTCTCTTCTTTTTCATGATTGGGATGTATTTCAACTAAATCTATATCATCAATGGAATAAAAATATCAAATTTCAATTTTCGAATAGTCATCATATTCTTCTACAAATGGAGATGGATAAAAAGTACTCACTTTCCAAAAATGATGCATGTTTGATACATTTTAGGAAATTAAAATACAATTTTCTTATCATACTCAAATGACAAATTTATCTTGATTAACATCAATCAAATATTAATGAGAGAAATAAAGGTTCACCCTAAAATCAAGGGTTCTTTAGAATTTTCTTCTAATTCAAATATAATGAAATCAGTAAGAAGACAGAATTTTATAACCTTCACCAGAACTACATTGAATGTGTTGCTGAATATTTGAATTATATATCTAGTATTTATATCCCCATATCATTAGAATCCATCTCGTTGTGTCACAACATCTACAAAATTGTAGAGGACCTGAAATTTACACTGGCCCCATGTCAGAAAGGGCCTTCCCAAACTCATAATGGCCGATTGAATAGGTAATAGTAAATATTAAAATGTCTTGAAGCATGGGAGTATTTTAATGTTGAACCACACATGGAAATACTTGTTGAGAGTAATGGTACCCAAATACTCCATATTGCATTCTTCTTTTAATCAATTTCAATCCTTAAAATTTTTTTAGTGGCAATTTGAGTTAATTCCTCTACAAAGGGAATATAGATGTGGTGTTTCTGGAACACATGGTTGAATTTTCTGATGTGGTAATCATGTTTTCATTATTTCATTAATTATAGAAACAGAAAGGTGTGTTCATTAGGTTTGACTACCCCTCTTTGTTAGCAAACATAATGCACATCACCTTGAAATATTCATTTGGTGAGGGATTTTCTTTTGCTTCATCTTAATTTTACAAATATTGAGGTGATCATTCGTTATATTAATTTTCATCCTCTCCTAGAATTTTATTCCCTTTTCGAGGGATATCCTTCCCACATGTTAATGTTAATAGATTGGAATAATAACTACCATTTTTCAATGTTACCCAATAATGTTTCTGGTTTTCACATATATTGTTTGTTGGTCTGTGGTATAATCAAATTTAATAGGCTTTGAATGGTTGATTCTTGATTATATAATCTAGTTTTAGTTATGGGGATGATCATAGACATCATCTCATATTATTTTGATAGTTGTTCCTATTGAGATTGTTGTTAAATAACATGTTTCTATTTTATTCTTCAAGGAGGTTGTTCTACATGAGTTTTTTGATACCCATGTTATTGATATGAACCATGTTGGAATTATATGCCATTTTGTTGCCTCAGTTAAATATTTTGGAATTTTTTATGTCTATACCCTAGTGGATTCTAAGGTCGTTGTTGATTATTTTTTCACTAAAAATCCCAAAATATATTTTTTTTGTTTTTACATGCGGGGTTCTAATTATTAGTTTAAATATTTTTTTCATTATTCTGAGAATCATAGCTCACTTAAACTATATAGGGTTTAATAATTATCCCCATACATTAACTCTTGATGTTTTTGTCACAACACACACTGCAATCTAGATAGTTAAATACATAATCTTGAGAAATTGTTTTTAAATTCCATGCATCAATCTTCTTTGACATTGAATAAGCTTGGGAATCCATCATCATGGTGGAATAAATGTTATACATTCCTATTTTCTTATGTTTACCCAATAAGAAAATAATTGGATACATATCTCCAACATGTCATCTAACATATCAAGAAATTCTTCATGATTTTTCTCTTGATTGTTCGTCCATCATCCACATCGGCTATAGATTCAGTGGTCATTGTATGGCCGACATAGAATGTTTCGACTTGCATCCACATTGGGATTCTATGAAGATGATATTTTATTAAAATATCCTTGAAAGGTTTCCATGATTCATACAAGGATTCAGAATCATGTTCCTCAATGTTATCAATTTTATTCCTTAATGTAGCATTTTTGTGGGTGTACTTGGATTTTAAATCTTTAGAAAATTAAACCATGGGAGGATGGAACACTAGTGAAGTCCTTTGATCAAAAAAAATTTCATTATCGCTTAGTGAAAAGGAAAAAATATCAAGCCAAATGGAATCCTCTAAGACTCTATGGTAAAATAATGTGTAACATATCTCCAAAAAATATAATAAATGAGTAATGGAGTCTTCTTATTGGAAACCACCAAAATGAACAATATTATATATGATGTACATGATGGAAATCTTGATTTCAATGTTTTTTCCTTACACTAATAGATGAAGAATTCATGTATATTCTCCATGAATCTAGGGAATGTTTTACTCTGTCTGTGTATATCTTGAAGGGAGTTGTTGTTGAGGATGTTGATTTATATATTGATGCTCCATTGAAAATTATGTTCTTTGATTTAGAGGCATATATGATAGCTGATATTGTGACATACTCTTTTTTTATTTTTTTTCCATAACCCAAATTAAATTGAGCCTCTAGTAGTTGAAGTATCCATGGAATGTACACAATAAACTTTTTTACTTCATGTTGGTTCTATTCACCATCAGCAACAAGATGTTGGTTTTCATTCTGATAAAATAAAAAATGTTGTCTAACTACATGGAAAATATATGGTTCTTCCTCTTCGATATTTTCTATCATGGTGTTTATGATTTTCTCCACCATATGTTATCATCATTGTCTTGATATCAGTTGTTCAATTTCTTGGTCAAACAATACTATTTTCACTAACTCGTCACTATTGGAATGAGTGAATCAGTATCTCATTCATTGATGGTCTCCTGCAACACCAAAAAATACACCAATATTAAAAGTTAACAAAATAACAAAAACCAAAATTGGGTTAAGAGATGAATTTTTATGATTTTTATGATTTTTATTTTAATTTATTTAATAGAAACTTATATTTTCACAACAACTTTTAATTAGACCTAAAATAGGGCCCTAATTTTTAATCTTTCTAGAAGAAGTTATAATTTCGTTGACCCAAATTGAGTTTCCCATCCCCACATCTAGTATTTCTGGACTATGGATGATTATGAATATCATTTAAAATCAATTGAATTATTGTATTTTCTATTTCATAACAACTCTTATATGTGGGATTCTTAATGTGATAGTGCTCCCATGGAATGGTAAGCACTATTTAAGTTAAAATAAATAAATATTTTGCATCCAAAATTTTCATTTAAAACATTTTACTAAAAAAACCCCATGGAGAAGATTAGTTACCCCAATGGGCATTTGATTACTCAACATATTTTCCATAGAGATCCTTGGATTCTTCATTCTTAATCTGATATGGATAATACATTAAGAGAAAGAAAGGATATATAGCATAATTTGTAAAATATGAAATAATAAACATAAATATAATAAATATAATCAATCGCCAAAGAGTATTCATTTCCCAGATCCTTATCACATTGACGAAATTAGTTACTTAGGAAAAAAATTACGAATAACAAGTTCTATTTTTCTATGATGTCTATTACATTCTAGATAGAAGTGAAAAATACACTCACAAACATATGTTACTGATCTCAAAAATTTTCTAGAATGATTTTCAAGATCCCTTACTTTTTATATCAATCCCCTCTAGATTAATCTCCACCTCTAAATTGGTCTAGGGATCGTTAATTGAATAACCCCTATATTATAACTGTCGTTAGGTATCATAATACCTCAAAAAATGGTGGTAAAGCAGTTAGATATAATGTGTGTGGAATTATATTCAATGGATCATGATTAGATTAAAAATTTTCCAATTGTCCATATAGTTCTGTTCTTTTGGATTTGAAGCACAATATATTTTGGTAGTTTTATATGTTATGTTTAACCATGAAGTGATTGGGAAAATTGAATTTTCCTCCCCACTTTCTCACACTGAATGGTTTCCTAGAGGGTTCAATTTGTTTTTTATCTAAGAGGATGGAGTGTGAATGGTTCTAATTTGAGTCTTATGGGTGTGAAATTTCTTATGGTATAGAGTACAATATTTAGGTGACTTAGTAGTAACAGTACTCCCTTTGAAAAGGTTCCAAATTCCTCTAATTTTGAACTAAAATTCTCATTTCGTTCTAAACCTCCTTATCCCTTACTTGGATGAAAAATCCCAATAGACAAATACATGTTATGTTTTTAAAATTAAAAACAATTATCCAAAAAACAATTTATAGTGTTATTTATAGAATATAACTTCCATATTAACAAAATTTCTTCATTTACTATTATTGTTATAATGTAAAACAATTCATATGAAACTTTATCTATTATTTTTTATTATCATTCAAAATAAAATTAGTATAGATTTTTTAGTTGATTCAAAAATTATCTTATATCATCAGTTTTTATTGAAATATTATATTGTTCAGTATAAAATTGTTGTGTTATATTTTAGTTCAGAAATATTTTCGAACAACTCTTTGTTCAATATAATCTTTGTAAAAAGGCATTTGTGAAAAAATTTTATTTTGCGCAATATAATTCATAGACCATTTCTAATATATTTTAAAACTCTTATAATACTATATAATGATTTTGTAGTCTATGAGGACTAATAAAACTAAAGGGGATGAGCCCGTAAGGGGCATAGTGGTGATTAGGTTTTAATTAGTCGCCGCCTGCTCCCCCTTTGGCCTTCTCCCTATCCTGTAGATCGACGTGTTTGTGGTTGGAGGCCTTCTTCTTGCATGATCCCGTCATCATCCTCGGAAATTTTGCATTGTTTCCTGGCCTCTTCATCAAGGAGGCGGGACGATGCTCCAGGGTGCAGGATATGTGTTTCGTTTTGGAGTTTTCAACCAGCTCTATGTAGATCGTTTGTGCTTTGGGCAGATCTGGGCAGAGGGTGTGTTCTCGAAGGCGGTGACGGGTTTCTGTTGTTTTATGTTCTGGTATGACTTTTCTTTTCACAACTCTGGGCTTGGCAATGTTAGGGGTTTGTTACAAATGGATTTTCTTCTTCCCATTGATTTGTGGTACATTTTTCTGTGTGATGGTATCGGTGATGATTCCGGCGATGTTTTCTGGGGGGTGTTTCCGGCTCTGTTTGCCGTGGTGATGGTGAACGTTATGCGGTGGTGCCCCCGGTGACGATGACGGTCGCCGGCGTGCGCGTGATGAGGCATGTCTTAATGGGCATTGTGCGGGACACTGGTACTCTCCTCCGGCGAGATGAGTGGGGCTTCGGCGGCGTCTTGGCTGCTCGTACGGGGTGGCGGTGACACACCTCTCGAGATGTCTTGATTTGTGGGTCTGACAGCATGTGGATCAAGAGGCATCCGTCCCTGGGCCCGCGTTTGATATTTTAATTTGGTGGTTAATTTTGATGGTTGAATTTTATGTGGCGGTTGATGCCCAAACGTGATATTTGCATGTTTGGGTACCGACGACCCGGAAACAGGTTTGTGATGTAGTGAATTTGAAGTGGGAAATCATGTATTGGGTATTGGAAACCCTTAAACCGGCTTTTAGAAAATGAAAAAATGATTTGAAGGCATCTATGAGAATATTTTATCATCTATCAATAAGAACATTACACCAGAAAATTCTACGATTAAACAGACCAAAAAATTTAAACTCATAATCAAACTCAAACCAAAATCTCCCCTAATGTAACTAGAAATTTGATAAACTATTTTTTTGGGAGTTTTGAGAATCATATTATGGTATTAATAATAAAAACTAATAGATTTTATGAATAATCATTGATGTGCCACTAATATGATAATTCTTCTGCTCGCTACACACTCTATCTACTAGTTAAACATGCCTCTAGTTACAAAACCTATTCTGTTTTTGACAAAATTTATTATTGTGAATCCATCCTGAGATACATCCATAGGTAGACAGTACAACTCAAAAATCTCAAATTAATTAATCCATGAATTATACAAATGTTAGAGGATAAACACATTATTTAGTGTCATCAAAAAATAATATTTGAAAATAAAACTCATTCATGTGAAAAAAGACCGGCAAATATGTCTTAGTTCAAATTACAGAAAACAATCATGTATTTATTAAATAAAATTCCATCTAAGTGTTGATCTTAATGAAATTATGATTATTACCATGGTAATTGATTCAATCTCTATTGATTCTTGAGTATGAAGTAAATTACTCTTTCTTGAAGAAACATGTAATAATAAAATCATCCCACTTCAATGATCAAAATCTACAAAAAAAAGATAGAAAATTATATATTAAATAAGGAAATACCCAATTGAAAATGGATTTTGGATCAATAAATGATAATATTTAGTTTTATTATTTCATTGTCTTCTATATTTATAATTGTTTTTTTGTTCTTCACTCCCTATTTTTATATGATTCTCCAAGGGGGAAAACTGATTTTTTAGAGAGAAGTGTATTTTCATAAATAATTTGAATGTAAACATTTAAATTCAATTTTAATATATTTTCATACACAACCATTTCACAATAATGTTATATAGGGGATGTTCCCTATTTCTCAAGAACTCAATTCATGGTGATTTCATGTTTTTACAATTTTCATGTTCATGCTACCAATACCTTAGTCATCTGGTTTATACATTCCAAAAATTATAATTTTTAAATAATAAATCAACAAAATTGGTTATATTGGTTGGGGTGAAATTATTTGTATTTGTTAACAAAGATTTCATGTTATTATATACGATGTATGGGAAGCTTCAACTTTTATATCATAATAGAATGCCTAAGTGTGTAGTTCAGTTCATATGAGAAGTTAATTTTAATGATCTAGTGAATGGTTTACGTTGAAACATCTATTTGAATATTTAATACTGTAGTTTTATAGGAAACAATTGGGGATTAATATGTTCAGAATAATCTATTTTTTAAATTTATATGATGAAATTTCATGTTCACTAATGACGAGTTAGAATCACTTTCTAACATCACCAGTTACATCAAATTTTCATGCATTTTAAGTTCCTTATAAATGTCCCCAATTTTTATTGATTTTTTAAAATCAAGAAAATATAATAAAAATAAATAAATAGAGGGTAATTTTTTTATTTAGAACCACTATTTATGATGAGCCTAATATTATCCACTATTGTACATTTTTTGAATTTCGAAAATTTAATTTTATTAATGAATACACATTATAACATTTCATTTTCCACTTTTTTAATCCAATTAAAAGAAATTCAAAAATGTTTTAATATATATATGATTTAATTTTTCACAATTATATTCAATTTTATAATTATTCTAAATGAAATATATTAACAAAATAAAATAAATTAATCTAAAATCTTTTAGATATTTAAATATATTCTTTGGAATATACATATGTTATCCATGGAAATATGATTCTAAAATTATATGGAAATCCACTGAAAATGAACATTATGAAATAATGTCTATAATATAATAGTAATTCATGGAATAAATTTGGAAACCAATCTAATTGATTTTATATTAATTAATTGTTATTTTCACAATTTGAAGTAAAATTTGAATAGATCTGTAGGGATATTTTGAAAGACACTATGACGATTATATATCTCAAGGATGATTATCTATAAGATTTTTACAAAAAAATAAGACTGTGAATTAGAAACTATTAAGGGGTATTCATTGTTTTAATTAACATAAATTGATTTTTTTAACAGTTAAAATCCAGTTTTATACAGTAAAATGATAATCTAGTTTATGCCCAAATGAATTATTTTATAGTGTTTTTGAGATAAAAGCAATATGAGAGGTAAAATAATTCTAGAGAGATGATTTGAGAGTCAGTTTTTTCGTTTATTAATTCTTAATGAGGAGCTACAAACATGGTATATGATCATGAATAAGTAACATATTATGATATAGAAGATGATATTGTCTAGGATTGTAAAAAGTAAAACATAGTTAATGACAAAACTTCTTTAGATGAAAATGATAAGGACACATTTTCCATTTTAAATGCATATCCCAAGACCTGATACAATAATAGAGGGGATGTAAAATTTCTAAAAAAATTGAACCCCAATAAAAATTATTGTTCTTAAGGATTCATAGGTAACAGAGATATGATACTTCAAATATGATAAATCACATACTCAATTAAATTATTTTTAAACTATACTAACCATCTATTTTTAAAGATTTAAAATTTAACAACTCATTGGCAGTTATTCTAATCATCTACTCTCCATTAATACTATTTTCTGTATTATTTCATGTTTAATCAAATTTATTATATTTTTTGTCTTTATTTCGTTTTTATTAAAGTCATGTGATAAAATAATTACATTACTACCAAAGGAAAATAAGTAGATGTTATTTATCTTATCATGTTTTTGACAACTACCCATATTTCTTAGTGAAATGTCATAAAATAATTCAATAGGGTATTATCATCAATGTTTATTGGAGGTTTATTATTCTATTATAGGTTTTTGAGTTACAAAATGTGTTAAAACAATATATAATTCTCTATGATAGATTTTGACATTGAAATCAATAAATCATTGGTTGGTAGTGCTTTAGTATAGATGGTTAATTGAATAATATTTTTGGAATATTGATGTAAAATAATTAAATTTGATTAATCAATATAGTCAAGGGTATGTTTTTTAAAGAATATTTTCACCCTTTAGGGTAAAATAATATATAATAATTTCATAATATTTATTAATTACAGTAAAATAAATAGTTTTCGAATCAACTTGAATTTTTATATGATTTCATAGAACAGGTTGTGAGAGAAAAAAAGAAAAGGGATGAATTATAATCAATGGAAATGAAAGTTTAATCGTCCAAACCTTTCTTTCAATCCCTTAATATCACAATCAGGCTAAAGAAATACCTATTTCTCAAGAAGCTTTTTTCCATGATTACACACATGTAATAAATAAGTAATATGAAGTTAAAAATTAAATATAGTATGAAAACAGTGTATGATTCAAGTTCATCAATGAGATAAATAGTATGGGGAATACTAAATACAAAATAATGAATATATGAAATAAAAAATTTATAATATTAATGAAGTTTGTTTAATGTCAAATAATAGATGAAAATATCAAGAAAGTGTATTTTATGAATTTTTTGTAAGCATTTATTTAATTCAATTAATCTCCCAAGACATTAAATGTAATGCCTTGACCCCAGATGCCCTGAGCCAGTGCACTATTTTATTACTTTTACATGTTCACAATAAATATAATCTTGAAAGACTGATGAGTTTAGAAGTCATGAAAAATATATTACTAACATGGACATTACATTATAATATCAAACATAAAATAAAACATATATAATAAATTAAGAACATTTGTATTCTATTAGATTAACCCTAAATATTAATCATAAAATACTTCATAGAATCATTGTAATATAAAACATATCAAATGGGTTAGTTCAGATGCTCAGTAAGGTTAATAAGTACAGAAAAAGATATTATAAAAAATGGTAAAATTTTAAGGTATTTTATAACTAAAACCTAAGCATTTTAATCATAAAACTGATAATAATATAAAATTAAGAAATAAATAATTCCATTTAAATATTCACATGGATAGTATAGTAGTTGAAAAATCACATGTAATATAAACAACTACTCTCATAATGAGGTAATACATAATGTTGGACTCCATAACCACTTAGTCAAGGCCTTGTCCCAAGACCATACTTATGAAGGTAAGACGTTAGAAAAAACCAAAAATAATTTGTCTTGTGAGAACTACCAATGTATTTTGGGGCATTCATTTGTTAGGTCCTCAACCCCTATTAATTTCATTAAGTGGTACCCAAACCATCCCTTACTATGTCTAATGAATTCCTTGTATGAAAATGGGGAGACATTACCAACATATACATTCATATTAAAAATAGAATAAAAAATGTCAATACTTTAACCATAAAACATGAATGATATCATAATAGAACTTCTATAGTCAAACAAATCATTGACATATTACTACAACTTTGAAGATTGTATCATAACGAATAAAAATCAATTAAGAATAAAATCTAACAATGATTTTTACAGAGATGAAAATAATATTCATTAATGCTCTTTGAGAGATATATCGCATTTTTATATTGAAATCGTTTAAAAGTAGCACAAAAAAATAATTTTCTTAAAAAAATTACTTTTTATTTTGGTAAGGAGTGCTTCAAAATTTTAAGGCGTCATAATGAAGGAAAATAGCCACTCACATGGTATAAGATAAAAAACTTTCATTTCTTAATTTTATTAAAAAGTCATAAATTAACTTATTTAGAAAATGACATAAATATTCATTTCAAAATGTTTTATAAATATATCAAACATCGATAAATTTGACAGTAAATAATTTTTTTTAATATTTTGAACTACATTTTAAGAAACATAGACTTGTATGATTAAGATGTCCTCGTAGATACTTATATATAAATAACCTCAAATAATAATGAGATTGTGAAGTTAACCCTCAAATAAAACCATAAATATATTTCATTTTTAAAACATTTTAATGAACATAAAATACACATAAAATTTACTTTATAACCATTTTATATTCATATAAATTGTTACATAAAATAATATCATTAATATTGAAATAGAGAAAAAGATTAATTCATTATGAATTCAAAGCACCCCACACCACTTTAATCATTTAAATGTTAATAAAAATATCATAAAATGAATGATTTAATACCAATAATATAAATTTATTCGTGATATGAAATATAATACGAACATTACATTTACCACACACACAAAATATGTGGTGAACACGACATATATCTCTCGAAAATTAAATGTGAGGAAAAATTATGTTACCATGTAATTTATTTTAGTTGAGGGTGAGTTAACCACCTGTATAATTGTTAATGAATATTACAAGATTATTTCATAACCATATCCTTATTTATCATATCATATATTATCCTCTTATATTATTTTGTTAATAATATCTCAATATTACCGCTATTTCAAGTGTTATGTACTCTATTTTCCCAAACTTGTTTTGTCACAAAAGTCACATTATTTATGAATAAGATGTTTTTTATTCATATACAGAATGATATTAATTTCAAAAACATTATTTTTACTCATCAAGAAAAATTATATTCATTATTTAATGGTTAACGTAGAAAATGACTCTCAACACATCGTGGAGACAGTTGGTCGTACGTACATATGAGCGACGATATCCTTTCCTTGATGGTTAAATAGTATTTAAATTTATGGAATATTCATTATATAGAAAAACAATAATTTCATATTTATTATTTAAATACTTTATATTCATCTTTATACCCCTCCAAATAAATGATAAATGAAAAATATTTTTCACCACTGTGTAAAGAGGGTAAACCGTACGTACGAATGCATTCTGATATATTTTTTCGTAGGATAGGTAAAATATGGAATATAGTTAACCCATAATCATAAAAACATCTCATAAGATATAATATAGAGTACATATTAATTTATTATGGATGAAATTTAGGAATAATAACTACAAGATGAAAATAATTTGAAATGAATTGGTAAAACAAATACCTCTTCTTCAAGTATCTGCTTTTGGTTTTCACAAAAAGACACCATAGGATGGATTTATGACTAAGGCGTTTACCTAGGATGAAGTGAGGGATGTTGGGAAAATAATTTGGTAGGTTTTTTCTAATCCAATGTAATTTATAGTTATGAATTAAATAAAGATAGAAGTATCCTTTTATAAGGGAGGTGAGGGGAACTTTTGGAAAATTATAAAATTTTAATTTATTATAAATTTATTTCAATTTTAAATATATCCAAAGAATGTTTTCCCTAAAATAATATTTTTATGGGTCAAAATAAACTCATCCAATGAATTTTATATATGTTTTGATTATTTAAATAACCTTATCTTTTGGATTTAACCTTTTGTTAAAAAAAATTAACTCTTACCGCGTCTTCTTGTATTTTTGAACGATATGGTTAATATAGTTACTATAAAATTCTAAAAGAAACCCAATTGGATAATTTATGACATATATGAAATATTTATAGTTATTTTGTTCAAAAAAATATTTTTATTACTTTTATATCATTTAATAAAATATTATTTAGATTAAAGTTTCATTTATGTCAAATTTAATACTATTAAAATTTAAAAATATCAAAACACAATGATAACATCAATAAAATACTTATAATATATCAATAAGATGTCAATGGTTTCTATAAATATATATTATATCACTAATTAAGTGAAATTATATTTATTTTAGTATTTTTAATGTCATTTAGTTCGTATCTCCCATAATTAAATAATTACTACCTCATCATTATTTCTCTACTTAATTGAATAATTTAATGTATAAAAATTATAAATAAATTATCATGATGTATATAAATTTATTATATTTATGAATAATATTTATAGTGTACCATATAACTTACATAAACTTTTATTAAAAATAATATATTTTTTAAAATATCAATATGGCAATTTTAACTATTCGTTAAATAAAATTTAATAAATGATCGAAGATAAAACAAGTGAAATAAACATGATCATATTTATGAACTAACTTTTTTTTTGAAAAATAAATTCTCAATTATATTAGGACATGTGTTAATATAATTTTAAATTATTATAATATTAATTTTACATTTTTTTACTCTATTTACTGTTAAATTTGGTAAATAAAATTCAAAATTTTCTACTCAACAAAACTGATTTTGATCCAATTAGAATTGATTTTTCATACTTATTACTAAAATTAATATCCATTTTTAAAATTTTAATTCACAAAATCAGTAAAATTATATTTAATTCTATTCTAGAAATGTGGCAAGAAGGTGGGTAAAAATACATTAAAAAGTATAATGAATTTTTATATAAAATTATATTATTAAATGATTACGATGAAACAAACATGGATAATATAGTTAATATTTATCTATTGTGAATTTAAAGTCACTTTTATTATAAATAATAATTCAAATTAAATAGTTGATTTTATAATAATAATGCAATATTTTTACTATTTATCCAAAATAAAATGTATTTTTTGAAAAATAGTAAAAAGTAACCCTATACTAATTTTGATATTACTAATTAAAAAATGAAGAAAATTTTATGAAATTGACTTTATAAGAGTTTCTAAAAATAATTTTTTTATTGTTCAAAAAATGTCAAAAAAGGAACCTCGTTGATTAAAATATTATTTCTAAAAATATAACTATTTTACCAAAAATTATACATTTCATTTTAATTAGGTTTAATTTATGTGAAAAATTTATAAATAACTTTGAGATAATTTTTTTTAACTATTAGTATTACTATGTTTAATGGATAATATATATATATATATAACATTTAAATAATTATAATATTAAGGTGTTATTTCGGACAAACATAATCTTGTGTGTATAGCAAGCCATGTCAGTGTTGCCTGAAATATGAGATATTAAATTTACAAATAGAGATAATGAATTTTGAAATCATGGGGTGTTATATTCTCTAATCCTTCATTAATTTGCGACCTCACAATTTGAAATAGAAATTCAAAAATAGAAGTATGATACTATAAAATACCTTTGTGGAAAACCCACATCGAGAAATGGATTAATGTTACCCCACATTCAAATAAATAAAGGAATGTATGAAGGTCACTAGAGATAACACATATATGGGTACCATTTAAAAAACATGGAAATAAAAGATATATTTATCCATCATGTTTTTATTGAGTGTGATAGAGAACATGATTATGGGATGTTAACAATCATAAAGCTTTAAATATATGATGATCTATGGGACCATTTGGATTATATGGAAAATCACCAGAATTGAATTTTTTATTTCATGATCCATTCCATATATATGATTAAATAAGTTACATCATACGCTAAATACATAAGGAACCATACTTACTTGATAATTAGAGTTTCATCCATTGATTTATTCCTACCACAAACTCATCTTTCTCTTCAAAAGATTAATAAATTATAAAATATTCTATTTATCTTAATCGTACAAGGTTACAAAATTGAAAATATATAATTTAAATAAATTAAACTATGTTATAATAACAAGGTACATTGATTAGTCCAGTGGTAGGTTATAAATCCTTGTCGCACTTCTGTTATGGGTACGATTCCCACAAATTTTTATGGTGTGATAGGTTGTCACCCAACCAATGGGTTTTCCTTTTCTTAAACCTCTATTATAACTAAAAATTGAAACAAAATCAGAATAAATTATTTAACCATAAACAAATTTTCTCATGTATAACTTAATCTAATCTAGCCTTTAGACTTATCTAATATATTTATTTCCAAACTCACAGACCAAAAATTTAAAAGGAATGTCACTAAATTTATGAAATCATCATAAACAAACGAAAAATTATTTTATCAAATACCAAACATGTGAAAAACTTCATCGTTTATTCTTTCAAAACATAGTAATATCCAAAATTACCATAAATCCATATTGAATACATTTATTATCGCTTTTAAATTATATAAAACATAGAATATTGTATATACTCCTGGAATCCAGAAATTCTATATACTCTAACAATGATGGAATAGAAAAACCTATAATAAGTTCCAAGGTAATCAATAATATCCAATATAATTTATCCAAATATATCATCTATTTATCCCAACATCATTTTCTTAGTATCAGTAACATTTTAAGGATTATCATTTCCTAAACCATATATTATTCATAATGTTTAACTTTGAAACTATTCCACTTCTCATAGTACCTTGAAATCTAAAATCCTTAATAAAATAGCACTGCAATAGGATCCTTATATTCTCCATTATAATTATAAAGAGTAAATTGATAATAAAATCTTCAAATAAAATATTTCTTTAATATCTATATTAATCATTCAGTTTCCTCATTGGTAGTATCATAACTTGATGATTATATAACATCCCCATCAGTTGTATACCCCTTTAATTATTGGGGAATTAATTTTCATAGTGTCCCATATCATCATAGATGAAGCATTGTACATTTTAAACCTTTATCTTAATAAATAAATCAAGAACATGGAGTCCTTTTTCACACTTATAACAAACTATCATTCACTTCAACCATTCACCTAGGTGATTATTTTCATAGTTATCACATATGGGAAAATCCTTCATTCTATTCTACACCTTATCCATATTTTATATGTCGTCCTATTTTTCTCTTTCTTGCTTCCAAATCCATAAGAATCATAAAATTATTTACTTATATTATTAACACATGAAATTATTTCTATATATGTTGAGAATATGTGGGGGACTATTTCCCTTTGAAATGTTTTGTTAAGACCATTAAAGACATGATCATACTTACTCTTCGGATCATATGTACTGGTGGAGTTCTCATTCATTTCTCCATGTGTAATTTCTATAAGATAGTGTATACATGATTATCATATAAAGTTATATACTTTAACTAACACTAAATATGGAATAACCCGTTACATAAATTTATTCAGCGTAAATCCTAGAATAATAAACATTTATTACTTTAGGGGAATCTCTACTTTCAAATCCTTCATAATGGTAGTTAAATAAAATTTGACTTTATTTATTAATGTCTCCCAATAGTGTCAAACCTATTTCATAGTATAGTTTTTTCGGTGTAAAAGGTTAACCTAATTTAGTCCCAGGACACCCTGGTCGAGTTATTACACCCATTTACATTCGTTCTAGAACCACATCTACTTGTAGTATCCAAAAAGATATGTATTTTCTAGGAATAAACACATAATATCTACATTATCCAAATTTCATAATGTTCCACTATAATGACCCTAAAATTATGTCTTAGGGTTATGATCTCTAAAAAATATTTTCTAAATCTATATTCAATGTTTGATGTTGAACTTCCTATAATACCAACTTTATTTCTCGGACCCATTATTCCCAGATCTTGTGAATTATTTTAATACATTGGAATGATAACAATAAATTGAATCTCGAAGGGATGATAAGTTTATTAGTCTTGGAAAATAGATTACAAACATGATCTTTACATTAAAATCCTGAACATAAAATACAACATAGATAATCATTTTTGAAAGTTATTATTCTCCTTGATTAACCCTTCATATCAATCATAAAATACTCCTTGGCATCCTAGGAAAATAAAACATAAGAAATGGGTGAGCTCATGTAATTTTCTCTAAGACTTCGGGAATTGTAAGGATTCCACCTCACCCCTTGAAAGGTGGATTATCAAAAATAAAAAATAATAATGAAGGCCTTCGAGCCATTCTGAATGAGGTAATGAATAATACCTGAAATCATAACCACTTCGTCAAGGCCTATTTCCAAGACCATAGTTATGAATGTAAGGTGTTAGTCAAAGCCCAAAATAATTTTTCTCATGATAACTATTGATTCAGAGATGGGAATTCTTTAATAGATCCCTAACTCGTAGGGAGTTCATTCAGAGGTCCCCAAGCCGTCACATTCTATGTCCAATTTATTGGTCATATGAGAATGGTGATACATTACCAATAAAAACACTCGTATTAACACTAGAAAAAGAAATATTAATTCATTAAAAATAAACCATGAATGATATTATATTAGAACATCCATATTCAAACATATCATAGTCCCATCAATACAAATTGAAATATTGTATCATAATAAATCAACCACAATTAACCATAAAATCTAATAAGGATGTTTACATAGAAGAAAAGAATAATCATTAAAACTATATGAATGATATATCCCTTTTTACATTGAAATCATTTAAAAGTAACACAATTGAATAAAACATTTCTTTTATAAATATCCTTGTATTCTTGTAAGGAAATAATCAAAATGTTAAGGCTTCATAATGGCCGAAAGTAGCCTCCCACACCATATATGTTTAAAATCATTATTTTCATTATTTTTAGAAAAGGATATAAAGTACCTCATTTTGAAAATGATAGAAATATTTTATTCACATTGTTAACTAAAAAGTCAAACATGTGTGAAATGACTTTAACCAATTGTCAGAAATATTTTGAAATATATTTTATGAAAAACAGACATGGATGATAAATATTCTCCAGTAGATACATAAACATAAAAAATGATAGATAATAATGAGATGGTGAAATTAATCATTAAATAAAACCTTTATAATAAAACATCTTAAAAACATTTCAATGAACATAAAATATATATATAATGACCTTTATAATAATTTTATATCCATATAAATAGTTACGTAAAATCATATTAAGAATATTCAAATGGAGAAATGATTAATTCTTTAAACATTCAGAGCATCACATGACACTTTTAACATTTAAATCACAATCCCAATAACTTCAAATTAGTATTTCATTAAAATGAAGATATATGTATTCAAGAAATCAAATACAATATTAGTAGTACATATACCACACACAAGAACTAGGTGGTGAAAATGGATTATATCTCATGAAAATTAATATTGATACGGATTTCCCTTATATTCTACTTTCTGTTAGTAAAGTGTGTGTTAACCTCTAGTATAATGGTTAAATAATATTATTAAATTGTAGAAGAACCATATCTATATTCATTTTATCATATATATTCTTCTTATATCATTTTTTAATAATATTTCAGTATTACCCTTGTTTTTTGGATAATCTGCTTTGCTTTCTCATTCCAATTTTGTCGTCTATGTCATGTTTGTTGTGAATAGGATGCATTTTATCCATATATAGAATGATATTAAGTTTATATTCATTATTTTTTCTCATCATATAAATTTTAAAATCATTCTTGATTGGTTAACGTGGAGAATGAATCTAACCACGTTCGGGGTACAGTATATCGTGCGTACGCACGTGCGATGGTATCATTTCATTGATGGTTAAATAGTATGGAATTTTATGGAATATGAATTAAAAAAAAACATCATCATTTAATATTTTTTTATTTAAATACTTTATATTCATCTTTATACCCATCAAAATAATGTATGAATGACAAACATGTTTCACCACAGTGTGGAGGCGGTAAGTCATATGTATGCATGCATTGTGACATTGTTTTTCCTGTGATGGGTAATAGGAGAAATATGGTTGTAACATAATAATAATAAAATATTTTAAAGTATATTATAAATTATATATTAATTTATTATATAAAAACATATGAAGAATATGTATAAGAAGAAAATAAATAGAATTTAATTGGTCCAAAAATTACATATTCTTTGAGTGTCTCTTTATGATTTACATAAAAGGACTCCTTATTTTGGATTTCTGCCAAAAGTGTGGACCCTAAGAGTAATTGAGGAAATTTTTTAGGAGAAATGCACATTTTAATCCAAGAAAAATGGAATTATATTTATTAATTAAAGAGAAGTAGAAGTTCCATTTTATAAAATATGAGAGTGGTACTTCTAGAAAATCATAATATATTAATTTATTATAATTTTTTTCAGCTTAAAATAGTGAAAATGTAATTTATTTATAGGATAAGGTGAGTATGGGTCATAATAACATAAACCAATGAGTTGTATAAATGTTTTGGATATAAATTGGACCTTATCCTATGGATTTAATCTTTTGGAAGTTAATTTAGCTCTTTTCATGTCTTCTGGTATTTTTACACTATAGGGTTAATATAGTTACTATAAAATTAAAAAAGAGCCCAAATTGTATCATATATAAAATATTTTACATCATCCAAAATAATTTTTCCAAACCTTTTATTTTAATTACTTTATATCATTTAATAAAATATTATTTATTTTAAAGTATCAGTTATATCAAATTTAATAATATTCGATATTTTATTTTTTAAAAATATCAAAAAAAACATGATAACCTCAAAAAAATACTTCCAATATGTCATTAACAATGTTCTATTATCAATAAAAAAAATAGGTCTTTAATTAGGAAATAATATACTTATTTTATCATTTTTAATATCATTTATTTGATAACACAATTAATTAAACAATTACTCCATCATCAATGTATCACTTTTTAATTTCATTATTTATTGTCTAAAAATATATAATAAATTTTCAGGATGTAGATAAATTCATTGAATTTCTAAATACAATTCATAGTCGACCATATCACTTATATTACCTTATATTAAAAATATAACAATCAATAAAATTTGAATATGAAAATTTTAACTCTTCTTTAAATAAAATATAATAAATGTACAAAGCCTAAAAAAGTGGCCTAAAAATGATATTATTTATGAGATAAGGTTTAATTGGGTCAAAAAATAATTATCCAATGAAATTAGGAAACGTGTTTGGAAAAATTTATGTTACAATAATATTATTCTTTAAATTAATTACCTTATTTACTTTTAACAGTGGTAAATAAAATTCAAAAGTTAATATTAAAAAAAATATGGTGATCCTTTTAGACAAAATATTTCATACCGATTACAACCATGTATATCTATTTTTTAAAATTTAATTCATAGGAGTGGTAAAATTATGTTTAATGTGAATCTACAATTGAGGCTAGAAGATGGGTAAAAAGATTTTAAAAAGGTTCAATGAGTTATTATATCAAATAATATTATAAAAATGATTCCAATAAACTAATTTTAGTTCATATATGTATTGAATAAATATTTTTACTTTAAAATAAATTTATATTAAAATAATAATTTAAAACGGAAGGTCAGTTTTTCATCAATAATGTCGTGTTTTTCACTATTCACAAAATATTGAATGTTTTCAAAAAAACACAAAAAATTACCGTAAGATAATTTTGATATTCCAAATAAAAAAATAAATATATTTTACAAAATAAAATTTATTTTATTTTTTAAAATGGATTATATTATAGTATATAAAATAACATAAAAATAGTTCCTTTATGAAAATAGTAGTTCTAAACATGTAAATATTTTACCCAAACTTATACATTTCATTCTAAATATAAATTATTTATGTGAAAAAATTATAAATAACATTTAGAAATTATTTATTACTATTAATATAATAATATTTAATGGATAAGTTATAAATATAACTTTTAAATAATTATTTTACTAAATAGTTGTTTCGTAGAAATTCAATAATGCATGTAACAGAAGCCAAGTCTATGTTGTGGGAAATACAAGCTATTGAATTTCTATAAAAATATAATGAACTATGAAATCATGGAGTGTTAAATTAAATTAATTTCCATATGTGGAGTCATACATATTTTATTCGTTATTATTATTTAATTTTTTTAATAAAAAACAATTCAAAGATTGAATCTAGAATTGAATGGATTATGGTATTGAAAAAAAATTCAATAAAATGTGATTAAATATGAATTTTTTATAGGTATATAAATTCTTGAACATGGCCTTCAAAAAATAATTCATAATAATTTTAATATACATTATCATAAGAAATTATACATCAATAAAATTGTGAGCTTGAGTCCTAGAAAGTGGTGGAATGAAATGGATGGATATGAGGCATGGCCATTATTTTTAACAAGTGAGGATAAAGATCATCATAATTTCATAGGAAAAGGATATTCACCATAAGGGGAAGAGAATAATTTATAATATACATTAAATGTGGAATATACACAACAATTAACTTCATAACATTGTGGTCTAAGACCACTAATAAATTGTGGATAAAGCAGGCATCATGTCCATGTGTATCATATGTGTGGAAATCACCACACATGAAATGTGAAAATTTTGTCAAAATATTAATGCATAATCAATATAATATCATCAATTTTATCACACTACCCGATTAATTAAATGAGTATATAATTTTTTTATCACATTTTACATTACAAAATGATAATAATCATTCATGATAATAGGAAATGAAAACATTCATCAATCATTAACATTATATAAACTCCTTCAAAAATAATTAGTTACATAAGGATTTTAGAAAGCATAAATAAATTAATGTACATGGAGATTACTAAAAGTTAATGAGAAAACATTATTTTGGTCATTAAAAGGATTTAATAGAAAACAAGAGATCATATTTAGGGTGAAAATTATATGTACACATAATAAGAAAACAATTGGAGAATTTAAAAAACCATTTTTAAAAATTCCAGTTTATTGATAATATATAATTTTATTATTATAAAATAATGAATTTTCACATGTTAAAGAAATATATATAAAATTGAAATATTTTGACTGGTATTTATAATAATAATTAATTTTAAATGATATATTAAGAGATGATTAACATAGAGGATGCGTCCTGTTTAAGAATCCCCTTATTATCATTATAAGGCTTCATGTGGTCATAATTGTCTTAGATTTTTAAAAAGAGGAATTTTAATCCCCAGAAAATGTTAATAATAAATAATTTATTACAACTATAGTACATCATATATATAATAAATTTTATATATTTTCATATAAAAATACTGAAACCCATATTAATTTTTCCATAATAAATCACCTTGTGGAAATTCTAATGTTTTACTTAATGATAGATATTTAAATCATAGTTAAAGGATAACATAAGTCCACATACGTAGTAAAAATGGTATTCGTTATGAATATTTAGTTATAAAATAGTTAATATTATTTTGAAATAACATTAAACAAATACAGATGATCCTTAGAGATTCAATGTGATGAATCCCCTATATTCATGGACATGTTGTTTCTCATCTTTCATATACCACATTTATAATATAATCATGTTTATTAAAAAAATAATATATAAGATTAATAAAATCATTTAGGTAATTATAGTGAATTCAAACTTATTAAAATTTATTTATTAATAATTGTTTTTAAGGACGAGTTGGTTTGATTGAAAAGTTTCTTTAAATTAACTAGTTTTCATTTTGGTTTCATAGATACGATTATTTAAAATTTATACTTTATAAAATAACATATATTAAAATAGAATAAATTAAAATTAACTTATTTGTGTAAATTTAATTCTCTATTATCCATTCATGATAGAAATGATAAGTAAAGCCTTTATAATTTTTTCATAGATAGATAAAGCAGACTATTTATATGACATGTCAACAATAGAGGGAGAAAATATATATATATATATATATATATATTTAATTGATTAAATAAAATATACTATATCATAATAATTGTAATATGTAACATTTTTATGAATAAAATATCAAAGGAATGATAAAAATAAAAAAAATATTTAGATGGTGGAATGAGAAAGAATAAAAATAGTATGATTGAGGTAACCTCTTCATGGAATCAATCACCATTTATATAGAAATAAATTCTTCAAGGAACAAATAATATTGACACAAAAAATCTAGATAGCATTATAAAGTTACATATTTGGACATATTTTATTTCTTATTTTTCATTTATATGTGTAATCTCGATAACATTATCATTTCCATGGTAAAACTAGAAATAGTGATCATATATTAAATTAGGAGTTATATTTGAATATAGAAAAATTATTTTATAAAATTAAAACTATTCGAAAATGAAATTTATTAATTTATTTAAAAGAAATGATGTAAATAAAAAAACAATTTTTCTTAATTTTGAACTTTGTCTTCTTATACTCTATAATGTACATTTTTGGATTCTATATTTCTTTTATAAATGAATTATTTATCTTATAAAATCCATTATATTATAAAAAATCATTAATTATTTCAACACTATATCATTAATATATCACAAAAAATAGCATGCGCATAATTTTTTTTAAATATTCACATAAAAATCACTTTTTATGAAAAATATAAAAAATTTGAAAATTTTAAATTCCAAAATACACATTGAAAGTATAAAGTATATATTATAAAAAAATTAAATTATGTAATTTCAAAATTTATCTTAAAAATTATATTTTAAAAAAATATTTAAAATTAAAAATTATCAAAAAAAACACTTGTGATATGGTTGAGTTTCTAATTTTGATATTTATTTTATAGAATTATAATATTTTTATTATATATATACAGTATTAATAGTATTTAATTTACATTATTCCATTTTATTAATTAAATCTTTATTCTAATGGTCATATTACTATTATAACGATCGGGCTATAATTCATAATAATTGGGAAACTACTCTAGAAGATCTACATTACCTAAATTTACTTGTTATATAAAATTTATCTATTTATAATCCCTTTGTATACTTTAAATTTTAATATGAATTTTTATTTTCTAAATGTATTATTCTTAATTGATAAAATCAGTTTTTTCTTTTGGGGAATCTATTTCGTAATAGAATATAATCCTAAATTTTATACAATAATTCATTAGAAGTGAAATTACCAATGTAAAATTAATTATCAATAAAAAAATACTTAAAAAGTTTAAATAAATAAATTAGTTGTGAAAACATTCTTTGAGAATAATTACATTTGGACATGTAACACATCCACTAATGAATGATGAACTTTTCAATAATATAGTGTTTTTTTATTTGGATGTTCATATTTTTTAATGTATTTCCTATGAATAAAGACTAATTTAATAAAAATTAGAGCCCTTATAATCTTAGAGAAAACCTTTTCAACATAGATAAAATGTTGAAAATAAATTGATTTATAATTTTTTTTTAATATCATATTATAAAAATCAATTTTATTTTTATATATATAAAATAATAGGATTGACGATTTTATGGGATGAAGTAATGAGTTTAATTTTAAGTGTATGAATATAATAACTAGATGAAGACATTTTCAATGAAAAGTTATAAATGAGTATGATCCTAATAAGGAATCATTGATCAGTCATTTCATATATATCATCTTCTCATAGTGGTGAAAAAATAAAATATATCATGCTTCATCCCATATAAATACATCATCATCCAATGATTCATATTTGTAAATCATAAAAATGAATCCTAAAGTGAATTTTTTCTACTGGTCATAAATAAGAGGACATACAATATTTATTTTATATAGACATTCATGGATAATGAACTATCAAAAGAACTAGAACATGATATAGTTCACACAAATAACTCTTTCATATTGAATTAGTTTG
The DNA here is from genome assembly GCA_963277665.1 of Viscum album. NCBI lineage: Eukaryota > Viridiplantae > Streptophyta > Magnoliopsida > Santalales > Viscaceae > Viscum > Viscum album. The sequence continues at coordinate 1,282,080,149 of OY728148.1, forward strand.
GTCACACCTTTTAGTATAATTATATGTGTGAAAATGTATTCCAAATAAATTCTACTTCATCCAAAACATTTATGTAAGATATATACTATAATAAAACTTCTTGATATGTATATGTACAGTCTGTCAATTGGAAAATTATATATGTGACCCAAATATAGATAGTGTTCATTACACAATATATCCCCTTGAATCCAATGTATGAAATTACCATAGGATAAACTATCCAACTAGTAAATTAATCCTACATATTTCATTAACTAAATATAAAGGAATTGATAATTGAACTATTACATGTTTTAAATGAAGATTATTTCCATGAGGAACACAAAAATTCCCATGAGTACCAATAAAATATTCCTCAAAACAATTTCCCAAAAAAATAAAGTAATTATTTAAAAGAACATAAAAATATATATTGATCTTAATAATAGAAGGAGGACAATCATTAAGAATATTTATCACTTGTTTGAATCATAATGATGGTGGAAATAATATTTCTATGTGGAAACATATTATAAATTCCATATTTGACATGGAATGATCAAATACTACCTACGGAAGATGAATGGATCTATTAAAGATGCAAAACCACATTGTTTAATGTTTTTTTCACCATTCTAAAATGAAATAGTTTTTAAATTCACTATTTTATATATATCTCATTTGGTCTCATATAATATTATCTCCCAATTCATACCCTATTATCATACATAGTTAACTACATTTTGTTAGTCAATGGTATAAATTTGGTTTACTTCTGAATTTGAATATGTACATCTGAATTTCTTTTAAAATTTTATAACTTTATAATTTTGTAAAGATGTGTGATGGTGGTCCATGATACTTTCCTATCATTTCACTTCAAGGATATTTTTATATATATATTCAAAAAATTTATCCATCCCCTTTACTTTTTATCTAATATATTTTGGATGATCTAGGTGGTTACTATGATATTAGTATTAAAAAAGTATCTTTATATGCATGGGAACATGAGTTGAAATTGGTTTTCACAGATTACATGCTTTGAAATTGTATGTTTAGGAATAAATATTCCAGGTATCACTATACACTCATAAAGTTTGATATCTAGCTAACATATAATGTGGAATTATATGTTCAAATGAATGTATAACAACAAAATCGAATATAAAATCAAGGTGTTGGAATTATAATAGACTACCAGTTTGGAGGAATAGGTGCTAAAAATTAAACATTTAAAAATAATAAGATGAAAATTAGGTATCCAAATAACCATCTACAATAAATTTATATGATCATCACATGTTTCTCTCTTATATGACTTTATATTTTTCACATAACACTGTACATTCCCATTAAAAAATTAGAACTAAAACCCCTAAATATAATAATGTGGATAGGGAATTAATTTTTTGATTTATAGGTTCCATGTGAGGTTTCCTACAGTTTATAAAATGTGTTTTCTTCTATAAGTTTATAATTTTTATTATTTTAATTAAAATTCTATTATTTAGTTCCTCAATTCAAGATGATTCTTGAAAAAAACACTATTTATTGTAATGTAATTTATAAATCCCCTTACAAATCAGAAATAAACATTTTATGAAAATAAGGAAACCAATATAGGTTTTCTATCTGTTGAGGAAAATCAACTAATTTTGGATTTCATATTTCCCATATCCACAAAAAAATGACATAATTAATCATAAAACATTCTGTAATTGGTCAACTGAACACTTTTTTAAACACACATCTCGATAACTCATGCTCCCTAAATATATATTGTCAGAATATTTTTTCAAATCATTTAATGTTACACAAATGAAAGTATATTTATGAAGTATTTAGAAATTAAATATTTTGAGATGGTATAATTGAAATATATATTAAGAGAGTATAAATAAAAATAATGAAAATAACAGTATTGATTTTCCCTCTTCACTTATTCATTATATGGGACTAAATCCTTGATTTCATGGTTTCATATTAGAGAAAAATGTCTCTATTATTATATACAGACAAAGTAAAAATGGTTTAAAAAGATATTTTCCATCTGGAATTTGATGGGAATTGATTTTTAAAGGTATCAGAGATATTGTATTTATACATGTGATTATGTTTTGGCTTTTAGTATTGAATAAATTATTATTTTGAATTTAAAACATCCAAAACATTTCATATCTTAAATTATAAATCATATTGGAAACAATTTACATAACATAACGACTTTTAGACAATGAAATAATATAATTTCGTAATTTATACAAAAATATTTGAAATATTAAAACAAAATTTAATATAATACATTATATTTTTATAATATGAATGTTATATTTTATGACTAAAAATGTGTTTATGGTATTAATTGATTATATTTTCTTATTAAATGTATGTTTTATAGAAAAAAGATTTGGGTTAAAAATCCATTATTATATCAATATTAAATAATAAAACATCATTATTTATAAAAACCATATTTTTACCATTCACCACGAAATTTTATTTTTTATAAATTTAACCAAAGTTTAATAATACAAAATTTTGAAATTCATATTCACAAATGGAATTTCATTTTATCAAGTGAAACTTTTTAAATTATGGAATTTTATATGTTATCTAAATAATTATTGTTTTTATAATTTAGATTGAAATATATTTCACCAAAAAAATCACAAATATATTCCTTGAGTTTATATTTTTAATATTTATTTATTTTCATTACATTAATAATTATATGTATTTAGTTTTTTTACAATTATATACACTTATTTTTGTTGTTAACTTTTTTATATTACTCTATAAAAATTAGATTACTATTCTAATATCTTATTTTTAATTTTTAATGTACTTGTTTCTAATATAAATTTCATATGACTATTTTAATAATCATATTGTTTTTTTCATTTGAAATATCTATTATATCCTTCATTCAATGTCCATTTCAATTCCTCTCATTGATTTATATTCTTCATTTTAAAATTTTCATTTTCATTTCTATTTAATTTTTTTATTTTTACATTTTTTTTCATTTCCATGATATTTATAAGAGATAAAAATTATCTATGTTTTCAAAATATATATTTTTATGGTAATTATATTATTGTAATATTTGGAGTTTTATTGGGTATATATTCTCTCAAATATGTATTTTATAAATTGTTGAAATAATGTATTTTTAGGTTTATTATTATTTGGAGAAATCTCTTATGCGATAACATAATCATATATCGGACAAATAATTTATTTAAAATGGTATTTTGTATATAGGATTTTGATTCATTTCATTCTTCCAATATTTATATTTCCCCTGATAATTCCAGTGATATAATCATTTAATAATAGATAAGGATATTATATTTATTTACATCCCCATGTTCATAGTCCCATATTCAAGAATATGATTTTTTTCAAAAACTAAATAGAAATGGAATGTTATCATGATTTGTAGAACATTGTCTCTACTATAAAATATTTCACTAGTTTTACATCATAAGATATGTCATTCTCCAATTGATACACTAATATATTAAATAATTTTTTGGGGATAGGACAGTATATCCTTGGAAGAAATATGTGGAATATTTTACGAACATTAGTCAGGTTGTGTCCATGTTATTGTCAATAGTCCCTAGATCATATGTGATCTGCAATCATAATTGAGCCATTGTACCTACTGATGATTTTTTTGTTCATTACAAACCTCATAAATTTCTCCAATGGTTATATTTTCTTACACCCTCGGGTCCCATTGAACACAAAAATGTGGGGGGGAATTTGGGTCACCAAATTAGATAATTTCATAATGTTTACTTCTATAAATTAAATCTAAATTTTTATTCGTAAACAAATGATGAAATATAAAGATAGTGGAAAATTTTAAAATACTTATCTTATATAATAATCATGTTATATTTAACAAATATCAACAATACTTATATATAATGTTTAAAAACCACTCCACTAGTATTTGAATAATATATTAGAAAGATCGCATTGCTCATCCTTGTTCCATGGCCTCTTTGAAACTTCCACAGAATGAATTCAATAGAAATTTAATGATAAATTTGACACTCCATATTATAATAATGGGTATCAAATAATTAAATCAACACCAAATATAATGGTTATTATCTATAATTTTATGTTTAATTATTCTAGGTCTTGAATGATATACATAATAAAACCAAATTTCTAATCCTAACAGTCAATTTAAATATTTAACAAATACATATCATCTATAAATAAGATATAGAATGATACTCAATTTTTCTACAATCATAAATGATAATGCATTAAATTATATATTTTCTGTTATTTCTACAATTCATATTATATCATTTATAATAGTGTATTTTTATTATCAATGTTTTGAAATTCAAACTACCCATTACTTTTTTTGGTTTGAATCCATTTTTGTCACAACCCCATCCCACCAACAAATCCCCTCCAGAGCTGGAAATGGTGAAAGGGAGATAATGACCCCCTGAGTCCCGCCTCTAGTAGGCCCCGGGGTGGCGACTAGTACCAAGGGTATGAGTTTTTACAAATATGGGAGGCATTACCCTTTTTATTATTTATGATTGGAAAATAGGACAAGTCAACCCCCAAAAAGGAAAAGAACAAGTGTATAGAAATAAACCCAAACCAATCTCACATGCATGTTTAAATAGTTCTGAAACAAGGTACATGTACAAGAAAGCTCAAAAAGTATAATACCAAAATAAACAAGAGTACAACAACTGCAAAAACTCCAACTGTCCCGACTAGTAGGGTCCCGCACGACCCTGGAAGTCCACCTGGAAGCCAGAAAGTAAACGTAGGGTGAGAATACAAGTATACTCAGTAGGGAAACCTAAATCTCTCGTTCCCAAGTGGGGAGACATCTTAATGTCCCGTGAGAACAACAGAAAAAACCTAGCAAGGAATTCTATCCACCCAACCTCACCAACCACACTCACCAAAACACAATCACAACAGGTAGTAGTATATAAGAACAGGAGTATTGGGTACCCCTCACCATTTCCCACTAGTTAACTGCTCTTATTAACGGAGAACGTCCTAATTCTTCCACACTCTTCCTGCCCATACAAACCTAGGCCTCACAACCACGGATCCTGCCCGCACACACCTGGTCCTCACAACCACACATCCCACCGGCACACACCTGGGCCTCACAACCACGCATCATGCCCGCACACACCTGGGCCTCACAGCCATGCATCCCACCCAAACACAGATGGGCCGCATCCCGAAGATTATTGGGAACAGTAGTAGTAATAGAACTGTAGCCCGAAGACTCATGGGCCTCATCCCGAAGATTCTTGGGAAAAAAACCTTCCCGAAGAGTCTTGGGACAAAACCACCCCAATCGAAACCTACCTGAAGGTTCTTAGGTGTAAGGTTGCCTCAAGGCATCACAACCTAGGGAAGAAGGAGCAGAAATGAGCTAGTAACTAAGGAGAAAACACCCTCTCCTGTGAAATGGGAGAGTTCGTCACTAAGTGCTCAACATGGGTAGGGTGTGATAAAACACAAAAGATACAGATACATATATGTATACCAAACACACATCCCAACCTACGCCTTCTAAATAAAGAAACAGAGCACGTGCCTCAGCACTGCTACTTTGAAGCAATCATACAACAAACAACCCCAACCCATTTAGGTTTTCACGTTTCAGCAGAATTAGTTTATTTAGTTCCTTAACTACTGGGAAAATAACCGCAACCAACCAGATCAAAAGTTCATGAAACATATCCCCACAATCCAAAAATCAAGTTAGGAAAACACAAGAATCACAATGAGTCCCTTCTTATTAACCAACCAACCCATTGATTATTATTCCCATTCAAAAACCATACACCACCATTTATTTAAATCTTAATCTTTTTATTTATTATTCACAACCCATATTTCGTTCACATTCAAGCCCATCCCTACAGCCCCGCTGCCAACCACCATAACCACAATCACACCAAAACTTGTACATCATTATCCCTTTAATACCATTTATCGCAGACCTGATGCCCATCACCAACATAGTATTCACACCAACCCACAACCAACCCACCCGCATCCCTGATGCTCACCCGATCCACAACAACCAATAAAACACCCCCATCACATGCCACATATCCAAGACAACACCCACATGGTAATTATTCCATTTTTTTCAACCTCGGTGATCACACAAGGGTTCCAGATTTTAAATCATCCAACTTTACGTGACTAGAAAAATTCCACATTCCACAATGTTAAATTCACACAAAAATGTTCTAGAATTATAGGGAAACAGTTAATTGTGCAAGAAAAGGCCCCCAACGACCGTGATTTTCAGTAGGCATATGCCTATTCAATTCACGACATAATATCACAGGATATAATGATAAACACAACAACTTTTCCCATCCCCATTCTTTAACTAGTTATTGTCTTTATTAAACCGGTTCAAATTTGTTTCACGTAAACAAGGGGACACCCACCCTGAATAATGCACAATTTAGAGAGACGAAGGTAAGATCCCTATATCAACAGGTTCTGATCACAACGCTCCCCTGGATCAACTTTAGAAGGCGTCCGTCGACATCCGTCACTTCTTTCAAAACCTGGAAAAACCTACTCAGGTGGAAGTTGGAATGTAAAGGCCGGCAGAAAGATAACAGATCCAAACTCATAAGTTCCACCTCATTGTTACGATCTCGTGGTCGCTGACGGATCATAAATCGGAGCTCGGACGAAGAAGTTATGGAAGAAAAGGAGCCTTCGAGTCTCTTGGGAGAGCTCTGCTCAGAGGAATGGGGAGGAGAGGGGTGTGTTGAGAAGAAGGAGGGGACCCCTCCTTTTATAGGCGTTAAAAACAAAAGTACACGACATGTTCTTCTTAGTACACGGCGTGTACTCGGCCATTTCACATGGTCACCACGCGGCTTCCAACACGACCTTCAATGCGGAACGCGACCATTGACTGGTCAACACATGGTTTGAAGGTAACACATACGTGGGGAGGGACTACACAGCATGTAGTGTGGGGGTACATGGTGTGTACCCTTTTATTTCACACGGCAAGGACAAGGCTCCAACACGGCACATGACCGTTGACTGGTCAACACATGGTTTGAGTGTAACACGTACGCGGGGAGGGACTACATGGCGTGTAGTGTGGGGGTACATGGCATGTACCCATTTATTTCACATGGAATGGACACCGCCTTCAACACGGGGTATACCTGGCAAGGTGGTACACGACACGTACTCACACTACACGGCGTGTACTTAAAGAATTTTGGAAAGTGTGGGAAAAGTCCATTTTACACTCTAGAACACTTCATGACCTTCTTTTTAACAAAGTAATGGGCCGGAGAGGTCTGGGCCATTACATCAGATACCTCTTAAAACATTCTCGTCCCTGAGAATTCAAAAAAAACCAACCCATAGGAACCCAATAAGATACCTCTTAGGGTTCCCGTTATAACAGGAACCCAACCAACAAACCTAATCCTAGGTGTTAGAAATTCCCTCTCCAATGTCAAGATATTATTCGCTTTAGACGGCACTGACTTGCCTGCACAGGTTTAATCGCATTCGCATTAATGCGTCTCGATTAAGGATTGGGCCTTCCCACTTCCATATATTAGTATTTTTCAAATTACACTGCCCCTAACACTATACAACCCACACATTGCCCGAACACGTGGTTTGGGGAAAATTCCTTCCCATATGTCGTGATATTATCCACTTTAGGCGGAACTGACTCTCCCACACGGGTTCAATCGCATCCGCATTAATGCGTCTCGATTAAGGGTCAGGTTTTTTTCCTTTCCCCACACATCTGGACATGTTACACATTTCTAGGGAACAAGGAAACAAAATGCCTCACAACCGACAAGACAAGAATTCCATATCTCAAAGGTATAGAGTATAACATCAACACAAAGCTCAAAAGAATAAGGCAAAACACAAGTCAAAACAACTCCGGGTACTGAGTATCCATCTGGGCCTCCCGCTCCCAAGTGCTCTCCTCTAGGCCACCATGCCTCCACAACACATGAACCAATGGAATGGTTCATCCACGGAGCACCTTCTCTTTACGATCCTTGTTTCTGATTGGTCATTCCTATAAGGTCGCGTCGTCACCCATATCTAACTCTCCCCAGTCTATAACATGAGATTTGTCGTGTAAGTATCGACAAAGCTGGGAGACGTGGAAGACGTCATGAACCTTCTCCACCTGAGGTGGCAGGGCTAGCTGATATGCCACCTCGCCGACTCTCTTTAGCACCTCGAAAGGTCCAATGAACCTAGGGGAGAGCTTACTCCCCTTCCCGAACCTCTACTGCCCCCATTGAGGGGAAACCTTCAAGAACACATGGTCTCCCACCTCGAACTCCAAGGGCCTCCTCCAACGATCATCATGAGACATCTGTCAGTCCTGAGCCACTTTCATCCACTCACGAAAAAGCTAAACATTCTCTGTGGTGCTCTGTACTACCTCCGGCCCAAGAGAACCTGTCTCACTAACCTCTGCCCATAAAATGGGTGAACGAAATGGTCTTCCATACAAACCCTCAAATGGTTCCATGAAAATAGTAGAGTGGAAGCTGTTGTTTTAGGCAAACTCTACTAAAGGAAAGTGGCGTACCTATGATCCTCTGAAATCCAGAACGCATGCTCGCAGCATGTCCTCCAACGTCTAGATAGTCCGCTCTTTCTTCCCATTGTTCTGGGGCTGGAAAGCAGTGCTAAGGTGTAGTTGGGTGCCAAAATCAAGTTGTATCCCCCTCCAGAATTGTGAGGTAAACCGAGTATCCCGATCTGAGATGATAGTCTTTGGAACTCCATGCAACCACACAACCTCGTCTACGTACCTCTGTTCTAAGGTACTCACTGGTCCTGACTCCTTAATTACTAAGAAGTGAGCTGATTTCGTTAGTCAATCCACCACTACCCAGATAGCATCATAACCACCCTGAGCTCTAGGTATTCCAGTGATGAAGTCCATTGAGATGTCATCCCACTTCCACTCGGGGAAGTCTAGAGGATGTAACAAACCACTGGGAACATGGTGTTCAACCTTCACTTTTTGACACACTAGGAATTTAGCAACAAACTCCGCCACTTCCCATTTCACCCCAGGCCACCAAAACTCCTCCCTCAGGCCTTGGTACATTTTTAAATCCTATAGAAGTACTACCAAGGCTAATCTATGGAACTCACGGAGAACTCCCTCATGCGTCGCCTCTGGGACAAAAATACTTCCATGAAAAAGCATCTGATGTCGGCTATCCTCTGACCATCCTTCTAGAGCATTCCCCCGATCGATACGATCCCACATCACTTCTGCCTAGGATTCCCCCCACTGAGAGTCTTCCACTTGCTGCAACAAAGAGGACTGTACTGTCATCTGAAGCAAACAACCTCTATACCTTCTACCCTGGCATCCAAGTGCAAGGCAACCAACTCTACCATCGCTTTCCAAGTATCAGTGAATTCCCAAACCACTTCTTTATGTGACTTCCTGCTCAGTGCATCGGCCAAAACGTTTCCCTTACCTTCAGTGTAAGAGATCTCGAAGTCATAGTCGTGGATAAACTCGGCCCATCTCCATTGCCGTAAGTTCAGGTCATGCTGGGAGAAGATATAATGTAACATCTTATGATCTGAGAAGACCACAAATCACCCCCCAAAGAGGTAATGTCGCCACAACTTCAGTGCGAACTCTACTGCTGCAAGTTCTAGGTCATGGGTGGCATAGTTATGCTCATGAGGACATAACTACCTAGACCCATAGCATATCATTCCCTTCTTATGCATCAGCACGCACCCCAGACCAAGGCCAGAAGCATCACAAAACACTTAATACAACAACCCTTCCTCTGGCAACCTAAGTACGGGAGGACTGACAAACTTCTCCTTCAGGTAGTCGAAAGTTTTATGGCACTGTTCGCTCAATAGGAAGACTTTTTTCTTCCTAGTAAAAGCTGTCAATGGAGCAGAAACTCTAGGGAAGTCCGAAACAAACCTCTGATAGTAACCTGCCAACCCCATGAAACTACGAACTTCCTCCATGCTCTTGGGTGCCGCCCAAGAAACAACTACCTCCACCTTCGACGGGTCCACTAACACTCCATGTTGAGACACCACGTGCCCATGGAAGTGTACTTCTTGCATCAAGAACATACACTTTGACAATTTCCCATAAAGCTGGTGGTGTTGAAGGACTTCCAAGACTACCTTGAGATGCTCAATGTGGTCCTCCTATGATACCATTCTGTCACGAACCACTCCCACCAAAGATGACCCTCATGAGCTGGAAATGGTGAAAGGGAGATAACGACCCCCGAGTCCCGCATCTAGTAGGCCCCGGGGTGGCGACTAGCACCAAGGGTATGAGTTTTCACAAATATGAGAGGCATTACCCTTTTTATTATTTAAGATTGGGAAATAGTACAAGTCAACCACCATAAAGGAAAAGAACAAGTGTATAGAAATAAACCCACACCAATCCCACATGCATGTTTAAAAAGTTATGAAACAAGGTACAAGTAGAAGAAAGCTCAAAAAGTAAAATACCAAAAGAAATAAAAGTACAAGAACTGCAACAACTCCAACTGTCCCGACTAGTAGGGTCATGCACGGCCCGGGTAGTCCTCCTGGAAACCTGAAAGTAAAAATAGGGTGAGAATACAAGTATAATCAGTAGGGAAACCAAAATCTCTCGTGTACAAGTGGGGAGACATCCTAATGTCTCGTGAGAACAACAGAAACAACATAGCAAGGAATTCTATCCACCCAACCTCATGAGCCACACTCACCAAAACACAATCACAACAGGTAGTAGTATATAAGAACAAGTGTATTTGGTACCACACACCATTTCCCAGTAGTTAGCTGCTCTTCCTAACGGAGAACGTCTTGATGCTGCCACACTCTTCCCGCCCACACACACCTGGCTCTCACAACCACGTATCCCGCCCACACACACCTGGGCCTCACAACCACGCATCCCGTGCGCACACACCTCGACCTCACAACCACGCATCCCGCGCGCACACACCTTTGGATTCACCGCCACACATCCCGCCTGCACACACCTGGGCCTCAACACGAAGATTAATGGGAATGGTAATAGTAATAGAACTCTCGCCCGAAGACACCTGGGCCTCATCCCAAAGATTCTTGGGAAAACAAACCTGCCCAAAGATTGTTGGACCAAAACCACCCCAATCAAAACCTACCTGAAGGGTCTTAGGTGTAAGGTCATCTCAAGCCATCATAGCCTAGGGAAGAAATAGCAGGAAGGAGCTAGTAACTAAGGGGAAAACACCCTCTCCCATGAAATGGGAGTGTTCGGAACTAAGTTCACAACATGGGTGGGGTACGATAAAACACAAAATATACAGATACATATATGTATACCAAACACACAGCCCAACCTATGGATTCTAAATAGAGAAACTGAGCACATGACTCAGCACTGCTACTACGAAGCAATCATACAACAAACAACCCCAAACCCATTTAGGTTTTCACATTTCACCAAAATTAGTTTATTTAGTTCCTTAACTAATGGGAAAATAATCGCAACCAACCATATCAAACGTTCGTGAAACATATCCCTGCCATCCACAAATCAAGTTAGGAAAACACAAGCAGCACAACGAGTCCCTTCTTATTAACCAACCAACCCATTGATTATTATTCCCGTTCGAAAACCATGCCCCACCATTTATTTAATTCTTCCAATTTTTATTTATTATTCACAACCCATAGTTCGTTCACATTCAAGCCCATCCCTACAGCCCCCGGTGCCAACCACCATAACCACAATCACACTGATACCCATACATCATTATCCATTTAATACCATTTATCATAGCCCCCACAGCCCATCACCAACATAGTATCCACACCAACCCACAACCAAGAAAACCGCAGCCCCGCTGCTCACCTGATCCAGAACAACCCACAAAACACACCCATCACAAGCCACATATCCAATCCAACACCCACATTTTCATTATTCCATTTTGTTTGAATGGGGTGATCACACAAGGCTTCCAGATTTTAAATCATCAAACTTTAAGTGATTAACAAAATTCCACATTCCACAATGCTCCATTCACACAAAAATGGTCTAGAAAGATAGGGAAACATTTAATTGCGCAAGCAAAGGCCCCCAATGACCGTGATTTTCAGTAGGCATAAGCCTATTCAATTTACAACATAATATCACAGGTTATAAAGATATACATAACAACTTTTCCCATCCCCATTCTTTAACCAGATATTATCATTATTAAACAGGTTCAAATTTGTTTCACGTAAACAAGGGCACACCCACCCTGCATGATTCACAATTTAGAGAGACGATGGTAAGATCCCTACTTCAACAGGCTCTGATCCCAATGCTCCCCCGGATCAACTTTAGAAGTCGTCCGTCGGTGTTCGTCACTTCTATCGAAACCCGGATAAACCTCCTTAGGTGGATGTTGGAAAGGAAAGGCTGAAGGAAAGACAACGAATAAAATCTCAAAAGTTTTGTCTTATTGTTATGATCCCATGGACGCTGACGGATCGTAAATCAGAGCTCGGACGAAGAAGTTATGGAAGAAAAGGAGCCTTCGAGTCTCTTGGGAGAGCTCTGTTCAGAGGAATGGGGAGGAGAGGGGTGAGTTGAAAAGTAGGAGGGGACCCCTCCTTTTATAGGCGTGAAAAAATTACATGGAATGTTATTCTTAGTACACGGCGTGTACTTAGCCATTTCACATGGTCACCACGCAGCTTCCAACATGGCCTTCAACGCGGAACGTGGCCGTTGACTGGTCAACGCATGGTTTGAAGATAACGCATACGCAGGGAGGGACTACATGGCGTGTAGTGTGGGGGTACATGGTGTGTACCCGTTTATTTCACATGGAAAAGACACAGGTTCAAAAATACACATGGTCATTGACTGGTCAATACACAGTTTGAGGGTAACTCGTACACGGGGAGGGACTACACGGCGTGTAGTGTGGGGGTACACGGTGTGTACCCATTTATTTCACACGGCAAGGACACGGCCTTCAACACAGGGTATACCCGGAAAGGTGGTACACGGCGTGTACTCACACTACACGGCATGTACTTACAAAATTCTGGAAAGTGTGGGAAAAGTCCATTTTACCCTCCAGAACACTTCGTGACCTTATTTTTGACAAAAAAATGGGCCAGAGTGGTCCGGGCCATTACAATTATTCAGATTTTTTCCTAGATGATATGAAAAATTGGATTTTTAAAGGGATATTACGAACTAAAATACAATTATCACATTATGAAAATGATGTATAATAATTTTAGTATTAGTCTTGAATAAAAAATAATTCATGGTGTGAGATTCTTTTCTATGGAATGATTTATAAATTCTCACTAAAACATTTCTCAATGTACAAATATATCATAGAATTCCCTATATAATAATGGGTTGCATACATCATGCTTCAAAATTGATTGGATTATATGACTTACAAGGATATCTATCATGGTGAGAGTGCCTCTACTCTAGAAACACTATCATTTCCAAAATATTCTTACATAATTACTGATTGTGTTGTGTCATGGAAACATTTATTTGATATTTAAAAAAAATATTCTACATTTTTTCACCAACAGGACATAACATAATATAATGAAACAAGAATAATATGATCTTACAAACCAACATTAAGGACATGATAATGGTTTTCATATCATGCAAGACTAATATTAATATACCCAATTACTTTTACATAGATCCAATTTTACTTGAAAAATGATCCTTAATTATTTATGAAGACAGCAATCCCATTCATGATGGGAAATGTTAGTCACATAATAGCCTCAAAACATCACGGATTCTCAATTTCTATATCTATACTTCTTTTTTAATAGACAAAGAACATCATGCGACTTAAACTATTTGTTACATAAACATCTTTATTAATGAAATCAACACCTTGACATATAATCTAGAAAAACAACATGTTTTTCTGTCTCCCCCTTGGAAAATTGATTTTATGCATCATTTATACAATCAACATAAGCTCAAAAAGAAGTAAATTATACAATACACTCTAATTTTATTTTATATTAAATCTCCTTCTATAGTTATTATATCCATTACCACATTAGGGGAGTGCCCTAAACCTAGATCCACTTATATGGTTCTATGAGATAGTGTTCCTTTGGGCCACGAGCAATCCACACATCAACCAAATTCCACTAACTAGTAGTAATTGTCAATTTGGGTTATAATGGTTCGAGTATACCCTTTGGTTATGATATTAATAAAGGATATATAATAGATACAATAATAAACCTATGCCAAAAAAAGAAGGAATAAACAAAAAAAGAAAATAAAAATAAATAAATCTAGATACATTCTTGATAATGTAAACATGTCTTAAATCTATAAAAATATAGAATTTCAAGATCACAAATGGATAATCACATAAGGACACAATAAAAATATCTCAAAATAACTACAAGTTGATCTAAAGAACCTCCTTGTTCCATCTTACATCCATCTGATGCACATATACATCCCTAATTACTATGGTATAACCCCTTAGTCATGTCCCTTAACTTATATCATCATCATAGTCTATTGGAATCCTATGGGGTTCTTGTATTGTGTTAGTATGAACTCAATAGACCAACACATATTTTTTCCTATCTTATTTACGTATTTATACTAGTTTATGAATATACATTAAATAGAAACTATAAAATTAATAAAATTACACAACCACCATTACACGTGATTAGTATCCATGAGGAATCATTTACCATATTCATCCAATGATGAAGAGGGTTGATATATAAATGATCAATTTTACTGAAAGATCCTTGATATCTCTTCCATATGTATCAGACCCAACACCTCATTACATCTGATACCACATATTCTAGATATCATGAAATTCATTTTTATATTGGCATGCCCATTAATTTGACCATATTTCATGTAGAAATCCACTAGAACAATAATCATCATATCAAAATTCTTATATCTGAAATCAATCATAATACCCTCAATCAACCTCTTGAATAACAATCATCAACTCAAGAGGTTGATGTCCCAAGGAAAGGTAATACATGTCTTTCAATGATCATTAATTCACCACCATCTCTGTAGCCCGATGTATAGATGTGAATGAACATATATATATATATATATATATCCTCTCATCATCCCATCCTAATGGAAATTAATTTCCTAGGGAGCCACATCCCCTATGTGATGGTTTCACCCACCACCTGTTATAGATTTCTATGTTGAGAAAATCCTCCATTACTAATGGACAACACCATTCCCAAAGATGCTCAATGTATGGAGGCCTCCACCATTAACTAGTGGTAAATTCCACCTAAAATAACTATCCATTTTGGTTAACATCACTCCAATGAAGCTATTAGAAAATCTTGGTGAGAACGAATCACCAACCATACCACTCCACAGAAATTGACAAACTCATTACCACATGTGAACCCTATCACCCAATAGTTCAACGGTCATCACCATTATCCTTAACTTGATGATCACACCACTAGAAATTTTTATGGTCCTAACCATCCCACATATATCTCAATCCATTCCCTTATCCTGAAAACCCTCATCATCTCATTCATAGTGATCACATGACATAATTTATATTAGTCCATTAAATTGTCCTCCACGATTATATTTTATTTATTATGTTTATTATGGATGTTTTTTGAATATGATGTTATGTTCTATATCATTATATGATCCACTAAATCTATTAAATCGCTAATATCTAACACCTATAACTTTTGGGAAATAATCCCCAATAATAAAGGAGAAAACTATAGTAGATCGTCAAAATGGTATTCTAATTAGTCACTAACCAAGACCATGTATAAATATCGATGAAAAACAAAAATTGATCCAACATTTTTTAATTGGGGAACAATTAGTCAAATATGTAGTCCTTGATGTCTTCTGATGAAAAATCTGCATGTCGCCAAGCATATACCAGTAATCCCCATAATATTTAAGTAGTTACTTGAAGCATAATGGAACTAAAATTCACCTTCCACTAATTAAATATCTCTACTAGCTTGAGGAGACCATTATAATTTAAAAATTTTCTACAATAAAAATAGGACATCTAGTTCATTGGATGTCTGCGGGTTTTTTCATATGAAAGTCTTGTTGAAGTCAAATATAAGGGATTTGAAATTATTTACACCTATAACTCTATATGACTTGACACAAAACCCCCATGGTATAATGAAATAAGAGGATTTAACTACAATATAATCCTCAATGAATTCTCAACTCATCCCTCCAAAATTAATGGATGGATAGCTTGTGTATTTTGAACCTCTGGGAAAAATTCAAAAAATTCCCTCGGGTGGACCACTGGATGTCATAGATGTTTAATTTTTGGAAATACCATGACATTGATTTATAATTCCCCATAATAGATAAAATTAGAATATATTTAAGAATTATTAGGTGTACACATAACAACCACCATGCCTTGACGTTCTAGCTACCTTATAAAACATAAAATTAGGGTCACTCTATGCTAGACTATAATACTATAACTCATCACATACCCAAGTCCACAGACAGAATTCCTTACATATTTATTTAAATAATAATTATTTTAAAAAATTGAAGCATAGAAAAACACCAATTACAAATTAATTTTGATGCCTGAAATATTTTATTAGTAAAACACAAAATATATTATTTGTGGAATTTCTTTAACATAATCCATGTTTTTGAAAACATCTTACAATCATATATTGTATAGTGAATTAAATATTAACTTATCTACTAAATAAATATGTATAGAATCACACACTATCCCAACTTCTAGGAAAATTAAACCAAGTAGAGATAAATTCCACAATACCACATAAAAGAAACATACAACAATAACATTGAAACTATTATAAAAAATCTTATTTCCCAAGAAACTCATGTTTCCACTATGTAATTTTTTCTTAGACACAATAATATATTTCATCCTAATACCAAGCCAATATATCTTCAATATACCATGTCCTAAATGATAATTCTATGAAACAGGGACTCTAATACCATTTTGTAACTCCCTAGCCTGATACATTAGGGATAATATGGTTTGATGCATGGAATTATATATTCCTCACCATACAGAAAATGCTACCAACTAGCTATAAGGGACTCAAACAATTAATGGGGAGACTATTTCTATAGTTTGGATTCAACCAAGCAGAAAAATGTGGATTTATTGTCAAACATATTAAAGATAATAGGGAATGAATGCAATAAACCAACCCTACAAATAGCGTCCTATGAAATATCAAAATGAACTCTTGTAATAACTCTTCTATCATGGGTGATCCTCATTATTGGTAGATTAATATATTCATTAAAAAAATAAAAAAATAAAAAAGGATGTCCTATTATAAAATTTTCCTAGTGACTATCATAGTATAACCATCATCGATTCTCAATACCTCATACAAAACATCCTATCATAGAATAAGTATGATTGTATATATATATATGAGTATTTGAACTGATGAGAATATAAATATTCAATAGACCATAATTCACCCAGGTTGTGTCATCATTTTTTAATGGTTGTGGAAGAAGCCTCATTTATTATTTAAATAAAATACATCTTTTAAACATAGTTAAGGGAGACCCATCTCATAGTTCGAAGGCCCAAGAAAAATTAGTATTAATACAAGGCCCAAAATCCCATTTTTTCCCAATGAGCCCTTTGATGAGCAGTTCTTCTATATTACTCGGGCTACTAAAGTACCTACTAGAGTAACGCTAAAATTCCTACTATAGAGCCTCTTCCGCTTTTTCCCACCACTGTTATAGTCCACCGCAACTACAGTACTGCTACAGAGACCTGCTACGTGTTCAAATATAGTAACACAAAAATTCCCCCTTCCCAGATTTGATCCTGGGTCATTTGGATGCCACGTAGGTGCCTTTACCACTTTGGTACAGGCTCATTGTCACCAAGTTGTGTCATCATGCATAGACATAACATACATGAACTGAACCCAGGCCTAATGAGGTCAGCAATGATGGATGCAAATCACCACATATCTAGAATATTTCACTACCATCATAGGAAATAGTCGGAGGATTGAATAACATAGACACCCACACTTGAAAGTCAAATCATCCTATATTATAGGGTATGTCTCATTCTTGTGTCTCATATCAATTATTCATATTAGGATTTCTAGTAGGCTGTGTTTAATATACCAAACCTCCCACAGAAACAAAACCATTACCATCATTGGATTTATGGTCATATATATGAGTCACCTATTTTCCAAGTATCATATGATGAAATCCATAGGGGGATAGTGAACATCCAACTTGAGCCATACCTTATCATCCTAATGTATGTATCCCCAACATTATGTCTCACATAAACCTCCTAAAATGATATCTTGGGTCTACACAATGTCTAAAAACCCAAAATGTTCATGAATATCAACACCCCATAGACCAGCCATTTTAGGTTGATATTATCAACCCCCAAATATTATCACATTTGGAGAGGAACGCAAATTGAACTCATACATCATGCCACACTTTCCCCACACCAATAATAACCCTGAAAGACTCACTCAATTCTGTAATAAAACAAGCGAAACATCCCTAGTCATAGACACTTTAACCAATATAGTCATGTCACACATTTGTCACAAATCAATAACCTAATAAGGAACATATTAATTATCAATTAGAGACCAAAAAATAAGGAATAGTTATTTATCACCAAAAATAACGTCCAAATATGATGATCCTCAACAAAATCACTATAAATAGCGAAGTGACTAGTCTTGAAGGATATTTTCAAACAAGGAAGTGGTGAAAGGTGATATTTGGTCATCATGGAATATAGGGAGACTAGAGATTATGGTTAAAATGGGATCTATAAAAAAAGATAAAAATATCCAAAATGGGATTCACATAGGTTTACTATTAGTATAACAACTAGGCCCCACTACAAGCAGTGACATCCTTCCTTTAACATGGTCATATTTCCCTGCCCCGCAAGGTACCACCATCTTCCCTACAGACACGTGGTAGGTACTGGCCCTCTATGTACAATAGGTTGCCCCATAGATAGTTGGTCCCCACCCACATGCTCAAATGGGTCATCTAACTAACAAAATTCCCCAGATTCCAACACGTGACCTTTACAGTGTTCTTTTTCTTCACTCACACACACCCCAAGAAACTTCCCGAATGGCTGCCCATCTAGATCACTACACCAGGACAAGAAAGATGAACTATTGGGTTCTAATTAAATGGGGTACCAAAAAAGAAGGTTGACCTTGTTGACATGAGTCATATCATTTATTCATTTAACCCTTTATCAATCTTGGTTGCCACATTCACCACCCCTTTAGAGCACAATGTCCTCATTGTGTACCCGACATCTCAACCCAGGTAGTGCACCACAATTAATGTGGATTTCCTCCAACAATACCAAATGTAACCACTGGGAGCTACGGACAGCCAAAAAAACCCACCTTTGACATGTATATTAGATCCTGCCCCTCTAGGTACCACTAGTTGCCTCATAAACTCGTGTCCCCCACCATGTTGCACACCCGCATGCCAGAATGGGGAATCTGAATAATAAAATTCCCTACATGAAAACACATTTCCTTTAGAATGTGATTTTTCCACACTCACACACAACCTATGAGACTTCTTATAAAGTCATTCATCCTCATCACAACTATTGAACAATCACACTTAATAGTGGAGTTCCAATTATGTTGGATCCCGAAAAGGAAGGTGAATCTTGTTGACATGAGTCATATCATATACTCATTTATCCCTTTATCATTCATGGGAATTAAATTCCCCCTAATATCATGATGTCCTCATTGTGGACCCTACATCTCAACCACGGAAATGAACTGCACTTATGGTTGGTTTCCACCTCTAATAAAAAGTGTCACAAGTGGTCCCCTATGAGAGTACTGATGCCCTACATTTAACATGGTTATTAGGTCCTGGCCCTCCAGTTACCACCATTTTCCCCATAGACACATATTCCATATTTTTTGGCCCACCCATATGCCCGAACGGTTCATATGAAAAATGAAATACCCCAAAGGCCAACACATGTCATTTCTAGTGTGCCTTTTCCTCAATCACACACACCCTACGTTTCATTTCTAATGTGATTTGTCCTCACTCACACACACCCTCGGAAGCCTCCCACAATGTTAGACATCATGATCACTACTTATATCCATTCACTATTAACATTGGACTTATATTCATGTCGGCTATTGAAAAAGAAGGTTCCCCTTATTGATATGAGTAATATCATTTAGTCATTTAACCCTTTATAATTCTAGTGTGCTGTAATAAGTGTAACACCCTGACCCCAGTTACCCAGAGTCGGTGAATTATTACATAACATTGGCATGATCACAAGGAAATAATGTCCTGAATGAACGATCATTTTAGTATTATTGTAAAACAGATTCATACATAAGTTCTAAATTACAACTTGAAAAGAAATAAAACACTAATTTATTCCATTAGAAACATCCAAGCCTTCTAGATTATGCCTGCAATTTAATCATAATTAACTTCTTCGCATCCTGGGAAAAATAAAACAAAAAAAGGGGTGAGCTCAGATGCTCAATAAGGATAATAATATAGCGGAAGCCTTT
Organism: Viscum album; assembly: GCA_963277665.1. Classification (NCBI taxonomy): domain Eukaryota; kingdom Viridiplantae; phylum Streptophyta; class Magnoliopsida; order Santalales; family Viscaceae; genus Viscum; species Viscum album. Next base: position 1,282,100,846 of record OY728148.1, read on the forward strand.
ATAAATAAGAATAAAAATTTAATTCAATGTATAAGACTAAATAAAAATTATTTTAAACTTGAACTTAATCATAATTTGGTGAAGATAAAATCAAAATAATTCCATTTACTTACATGTATATTCTACAAGTTGAATAATAAAATGCAATATCAATAGCCACTTACATAATGATGGAATGGATAATGCTATACTTTTGTAACCACATAGTCAAGGGATTGTTCCAAGACTACAAATAAGATTTTGTCAAGGCCTTGTGCCAAGACACTAATTTGTCTCATGAGACCTACCGATGCATCGAGGGCCTATAGAGGACTCCACCCGTCACTTAATAAGTCCAATGCATTCCTCATATAAAAAGGTTTAAACATAACATAAACATTAGTATTAAAACTAGCATGCGAAATGTAAATACATTATCCACAAACCAAGAATGGTATAAAAATAACACATCCACAGTCAAACATATCACAAAACCTTCAATATAATATGGATGTTTTGTTTTATAATGAATCGACTTCATACAAGTTTAAAATCTATCCAATGATGTTGGTATAGATGAAATGAAACTATTTGAATGATATTCCTCTTTCTATTTTGAAAACATTGAAAATAAAATATTTATTTTTAAAATATTCTTATAATCTTGTAAGGAAAGCTTAAAAGGTGTTATAATAGTGGAAATTAGCCGCACCCACTGTATAAATTAAAAAACATTCCTAAATTTATTTTGTCGAAAAGGTCATAAGGTACCTTGTTCGGAAAATAACAGAAAGATTACATTCAAAACATTTTATAAAGAGTCAAAAAAAGGTTTAATTAATTTTAACCCATAGTCTTGTAGATAGTAAAAATGTTTTTCAATACATTTTTAAGAATCATCGATGTGGATAATAGTGACGTCCCAGTAGATACATCTTTAAAAACAATCTCTTATAAAAAAGAGATTGTGAAATTAAACCTTACTTTGTACATTTCCTTTGTCAAGGGTAGGTTAACCTCCTCTATAATTTTCAAATAATGGTTATTAAATTATACAAGAACCAGATATATTAATATTATATCATATGTGATCTTCTAATATTGCTTTGATAATGATATTTCGGTAGTATCATCGTCTCAGGTGTTAACTGATTCGTTTTCCTTTATATGTTTTGATACATAAGCCATTTTGTTATGGAAATGATGTATTTGATTCATATCCTGAATGATATTATGTTATTAATCATTATTTTTAAAAACCAAATGAAAATTATTCTTGAATGGTTAGGATGGGGAATTAATCTTATTGTGTTTGTGGAGACGATAATTCGTACGTACGCACGACCGAAAATATTAATCATTTGATATTAAAATAGTATATAATTGGATGGTATATCACATATGAAAAATAATTATCATGTTATATTTATTATTTACTTCAGTTATAATCATTATTATACCCAGCTAAAGGATGAAGTGTTTGAATTACCAATATCACCACGACGTGGAGACTGTAAGCCGTACGTACGCACGTATGGTGACATTTTCATTTATAGGATGGATAGAATAATGAATATGGTTGTACCATATTTATAATAACATAAAATTATATAGAAAATACAAGATTTATCGTTTTATAATGGAAACGACAAAAAAAGGAAGTGGAAGAAGAAAGAACTTGAAAGTGGGTGGTGAAATTATTACCTATTTTTCGGGTTCTTCCTTTAGATTTGATCAAAAAGGCTCCTTAGGTTGGATTTATGATTAAAGTAAGGCCTCTTGAATGATTTTAAGGATGTTGGGAGGATATTTGGGTGGGTATTGTACAATCCAGAGTCTTGAGAAGTCTGAGAAATGGGTAGGAAGTGAGGGATTTTTATAAGGGAGTGGAGGGGCTCTTTAGGAACGTTTGAAACAATTATTTTATTATAACCTCATCTTCAGTTTCAAAATGTCAAATATTCTTTAATAACAAATATAAGATTACTCATGGTCGAAATAAAATAATCCAATAAGAATTGGAGAGGTTTTGGATATTGTTTTAATATTTATAATCTTATTTATTTAAATCATTTATTATTGAGTTAAATATTACATCATTATTGTTCATACATAATTTAATTTATCTGTTGTCCACAAATTATAAAAAAATACCATGATATAGGAAATAACATTATATTTTCAGATAATATTTATTTTCTACATCATTACTTATATAACCCCATGTATGAATTTATTTACTAAAAGATATTTGTTTATGTCATTTTTTCTTTACTTTAAATTAATTAATATAAAATGTCATTATTACTCTCATGTGTCTCCATGGGGTCCCAATTTTAACCCAAGGTTTCCCATCGTCGGGTATGTATCAGAAAATAATATTAGGAAAATGTTAGGGTTATTTAATAATATTATAATTTTATATTTTACCCTTATTTATTACATTTACTCTTTAAACATGGTAAATAAAATATTTACTGAAGTAAATATTTAAAAAGGCTAAAAATTAAAGTTACATATTTACACCATTCAGAGCTAATGATTCCAAATATTGAATCCATTTTTTCAAATTCAAAACACCGACATGTTAGAAATTATTTTAAAATTAATTCCCATTGTCAAAACAAAATGCGTGTTTTTAAGAAATAATAACTATCAAGAGATTCACAATTTTTTATATTCGGTTTAAATGTGAAATTACATCCAATGACCAAAATTGTGTTAAATGGTAAAAATATAACCTAATTATACTTCCAAACCACTCAAAATTATAATTTAACACTATTAATTATTTTTATTAAAAAAGTTGTTTTTAATTAAAATTTAGTATTTTCCACTATTCATAAAAAATATGAAAGTTATCAGAAAAGTGAAAAAAAACATCCTAAGATAATTTTTATTTTCTGAATCCAAAAATTAATTTCATTTTAAAAAATAAATTTTTTATAATTTCAAAAAGTGGGTATTACGATTCATAACGAATACTTTGATTGGTCGCGGTGTGTTAGAATCTCAAAGTTGCATACAATGCAAGCTATTGCATTTTTCAAAGGGAAATGTACCGTAGAATCATGGGGTGTTACATTCTACCCTCCTTAAATAAATTTTTTCCTAACAATTTGAAATTGTTCGTATAAAATAAAAGGTTGAAATTAGAAAATAAATTTTTGGAAAACCCACATTGGAAATACAGTAAATAAAATTTATACTTAAAAAGGATAAAGTGAAATGAAAAGTTCACCAAAAAGTTATGATCTCGAATAAAAGAACATTGGTGGAAATTATAGACATATAATTGGATGAAAAACATAAATATTTATAGGGAGTTATTTAGGTCATCAATCACAAACAAGTTTACACTTGAGGGCCTCAAAGCCATCGATCTATGATGATTTAAAATATCATCAGTTCAACAAAACATACGGTATTAGGATAAAAACATTTTTGTCTTAATATCCCTTCACTAAAGTATAAGAATTAATTTCTTCATAGAATAAGATATTTGTATATATATATTTGACAAGTAGAGTTTCATCCATCAGCTAATTTCTATCACAAACTCATCTTTCACTCCAAAAGATAATAGAACTCAAAAATTTTATATTTATGCTAATCGTATAAGGTTCCAAATATTAACACATACCATTTAAATGAAAAAAAATTATTTTATAATAACCAGGGACTTCTTTCATGCAAGTGGTAGGTAATAAAAGCATGTCACACTATGGTTGTGGGTTCGATCCCTGCAGCTTTGTCCGACGCGATGGGTTATCGCCCGACCTGCAGGTTGTCCATTTTCTAAAACAATAGTATTATAATACATTCCAAAAATAATAATAAGAAATGTTTTTACCTTAAACAATACTATCCATAGTTCAACTTAATCCATTCCAACCTTTATAGATATCCAAAATACCTCTGTCCAGACTCACTCTAAAAGGTCTCTAAATTCCAAAATTAATCGTAACATCAGATTCCTCAGACAAAGTAAAGATTCTCTTATTGTCACATACTGAAAATATGATTACCTTCATCATATTAAAACCATAATGAAAATAATAAGTAATTCAGTACAATCCGTATATATATCACATTATTCTTATAACTAGGATATAATTTTGGAGTTAAAAAACACAAATACAATAATTATTCTACTTCAACTGTCGTAATAGCATAAGCTTGGAATTGATCCCTTGGCCTTTTTTAAGGTATGTTTACTTGGTGATTAGGACATTCATTTTCATAATTACCAATTTCTCTATAATTGTAGCTTTCAAAATTGACAGAAACATTCTTTCCCTTACAATCATGAACTTGGTGGCCTTTTCATCACACTTGTAACAGTCTCCCATTCCTTTTAGGCATGTACCAGGGTGTTTCTTCCCACAATTATCACATAATGGAAAATACTTATTTTCCTTTTTCCCTTTATCTGTCTATTTCTCCACCATTCTCTTCTTCTATATCATTACTTTATTGTCATAAAACATAATGAATTATTTCTCCACCTTCATAGCACATTAGAAAATATCTTCGTACGATGATAAGCATTGTGATACTAATGATCGACGGAGAAATGGTTTTAAACCATCAAAGAAATGATCAGTACTATATCTTGGGTTACGTATTTAATATGAACCATGCCTTGCTAACCTTGAAAAGTTGGATTCATACTTTGTGACATTATCATCCTCATTTTTCCTCATTCTCAAAAATTGTCTGTCCATATCCACTCGATGGTCACGAGGAAATTATTTTTCTAAGAAAATCCCATTAAACACCCACTATTCCATACATGATACATCTTCATCCTTCATTGTGTTTTGAATCAATGACCACCATTGATCTGCATTTCCCGTGAGGTGATAAACTGCCATGACATTTTGTTCCCTTTCACTACTCCCCAAAGCATGAAATATTTTCTCTAAGGAATTTATCCATTGCTCATCTACTAATGTATTTGTATTCCCATTTAATTTTGGTCGTTGTTTCTTCATGAAGCGATCTAACATTGATCCTCCACATTTTGGATCATGGAGCACTATACGAGTAAGGTTGTTTTTCATAACCTAAGTGAGTCTTCCTAGTATAGTGATAAGCTGATTAGCACTAATTGCATCACCAGCGCCATTATAATTATCTTAAGTAGGATAGAAATACCAACATGGATTTCTTGCATTGATACAGCTTCCATTCCATACATTAGGCGCCATTTCAAAAAAATGGCATAAACTAGATTTGTTTATAAATCGCAATACATAATTCTATACTTGTAAAACACTTAACATAAATTTAATAGTTTATGGATATAATCCATAATCATAAAACAATTTCTTTGAGTATTATATACTCATAAATCCTTCATAATGGTTTGAAAAATAAATGAGAATTATCCTAAGCATATCCCTCTGGAGTGTCGTAACCAAGAGTGCAGCAAGGCTCATTGTCGTGCACGAGTTCTCATTCGAGTCTAGATCGAAGTAGTGTTTTCAGGTTTGACCACTATGTATATCGGTACTAGAGCCATCTCTACATGCTCCTATCTATACAGAGATGTATTTCTTGGAAAATACACAAAAAAACATTAGAAAAAGTCTACAAATATCTTCTATACTAATCCTCAAATTCCACCTTAGGGTAATTTTCTCTAATCAGAGTTTATCTAAATCTAGTTTCTGGGGTTTGTACTAAATTTCCTTTGATACCAACTGTAACACCCTACCCCCAGTTAACCAGAGTTGGTGCATTATTTTATTACATTGGCATGATCACAAGGAAATCATGTCATGAAAGACCGATCAGTTTAGTATAATTGTAAACAAGATTCATACATAAGTTCAACTTTACAACTTGAAAATAAATAAAACAAAAATTTATTCCATTAGAAACAACCAAGCCTCCAAGATTATTCTTTCAAGTCACTAATAATTAAATTCTTCACATCCTGGGAAAAATAAAACATATAAAGGGGTGAGATTAGAAGCTCAGTAAGGATAAGAATATAGCAGAAACTTTCATAAATAATCATAAACATTTAAGGCAATGTATAAGACTAAAACAAATGCCTTTTAAACTTGAACATCAGAATAATATGGATAAGATAAAATAAAAATAATGTCATTTACTTACATGGATGTTCTACTAGTCGAATTATCACATGCAATATCAATAGCCACTTTCATAATGATGGAATTCATAATTCCAGACTTTCATAACCAAATATTCAAGGCCGTGTGCCAAGACTACAAATAAATTTTTTTCAAGGACTTGTTACAATATACTTTTTTGTCTCATGAGACATACCGATGCATCGAGGAGCTATACCGGGCGCCACCTATCACATACTAAGTCCAATTCATTCCTCATATGAAACATTTTAAACATTACATAAACATTTGTATTAAAACTAGCATAAAAAATGTAAATACATTATCCATTAACCAATAATGGTATAAAAATAACACATCCATAGTCAAACATATAAAAAAACCTTCAATACAATATGGATGATCTGTTTTATAATCAATCGACTTCAAACAAGATGAAAATCTATCCAAGGATGTCGACATAGGTGAAATCAAACTATTTGGAAGAAATGAATCTTTCTATTTTGAAACCATTTAAAAGAAAACATTTCATTTGAATTTTTTTTATAATCATGTAAAGGAAGCTTTGAAGGTTTTATAATGGTATAAATTTGCCTCACCCAGTGTACAATTTAAAAAAACATTCTCACATTAATTTTGTCAAAAAGGTCATAAGGTACCTTGTTTTGAAAATTATGGAAAGATTCCTTTCAAACCATTTTATAAAGAGTTAAACAAGGGTTTAAATAACATAAAAAAATTTTCTAGTAAATTTTAAAAATGTTTTGGAATGCATTTTTATGTATCAGGGATGTGGATGATACAGAGGTCCGAGTAGATACTTAGGCAAAATCAATCTCGGATAAAAAATAGATTGTGAAATTAATACTTAAATTGTACTTTTCCTTGGTCCAGGGTAGGTTAACATCCTGTATAATGGTGAAGTCATTGTTATTAAATTATAAAAGAACCATATTCATTAATATCATATCATATGTGATCTTCTAACATGGCTTTGATAATGATATTTTAGTAGTATCGTCGTTTCAGGTGTTAACTAATTCATTTTACTTTATATGATTTGATACATAAGACGTGTTTGTAATGGATAAGATGTATTTGATTCATATCCAGAATTATATTATGTTCTTAATAATTATTTTAAATATCCAAATGAATATTATTCTTGAATGGTTATGATGGGTAATGAATTTTATCGCGTTCGTGGAGATGGTAATCCGTACGTACGCAAGAGCGACAATATGATTCTTTTGATATTAAATTATTATATAATTGGATAATATATCAGATATAAAGAAAAATTATCATGTTATATTTATTATTTACATCAGTTATACTCATTATTATAACCTTCCAAATGATGAAGTGTTTTAATAACAAACATCACCACGACGTGGAGACAGTAATCTGTATGTACGCATGTATGGTGACTTTGTAATTTATAGGATGGATGGAATAATGAATATAGTTGTTCCATATTTATAATAGTAACACATTATATATAAGATACTAGATTTATCATTATATAATGGAAACAAAAAAAAAAAGAGGCAGTGGAAGAAGAAAGAACATGAAAGAGGGTGGTGAAATTATTACCTCTTCTTTGGGTTCTTCCTTTTGATTTGATAAAAAGGGCTCCTTAGGTTGGATTTATTACTAAATTAAGGCCTCTTGAATTAATTGAGGGATTTTGGGAGGATATTTGGGTCGGGGTTGTATGAGTAAAAGGCTTGAGAAGTGTGAGAAATGGGCAGGAAGTGAGCTCTTTTTATAATGGAGAAGAGGGGCTCTTTAGGAATGTTTGAAACAATTATTTTATTATAACCTCATCTTCGGTTTCAAAAGGCCAAAAATTCATTAATAACTAATTTAATATGACTTACAGTCAAAGTAAAATAATCCAATAAAAATTTGGTAGGTTTTGGATACTGTTTTAATATTTATAATCTTATTTATTTAAATTATTTATTAATAAGGTAAACATTGCATCATTATTGTTTCATAAATAATTTATTTTATTTGATGTCGAAAAATAATAAAGAAAATACCAAGATATATTGAATTATTTTCTCATTCCATGTAATATTTATAGTCGAGAAGATAACTTATAGAACCCCATGTTAAAATTTATTTACTATGATATATTTGTTTATGTCATTTTTGTCTTTACTTTAAATTTATTAAAATAAAATGTCATTATTACTCCCATGTGGATCCATGGGGTCCCAAATTCAACCCATGGATTCCCATGGTCGGATATGTATCATACAATATGATTAGGACACATTTTAGAGAAATTTTATATTATTATAATATTATATTTTACCCTTATTTATTATATTTACTCTTTAATCATTATAAATAAAATATTTACTGAAGTAAATATTTAAAATGTATAAAAATAAAAGTTACCATTTTACACAATATGGACCTACTTATTACACATATGGAATCTATATTTTTAAATTCAAAACACCAAAGTGGAAGAAATTAATTTAAAATTAATTCATGTTGTCAAAACAAAAAAACGTGTTTTTAAGAAATAATAATTATCAAAAGATTGACACTTGTTTCTGTTTGGTTTAATTGTGAAATTACATCCAATGACCAACATTGGATTAAATGGTAAAAATATAACCTAATTTAACTTTAAAACCACTCAAAATTACTATTTAAAAATATAAATTATTTTGATTAAAAAATTTGTTTTTAATTACAATTTATTATTTTTCACTATTAATCAAAAATAAGAAAGTTATCAGAAAAGGACCAAAAATTCACCCTATTCTAATTTCGGTATTCCGAATCCAAAAATGAAGTCCACTATGAATGATAAACATTATAAAATTCCAAAAAGTGGGTATTACTATTCATAAAGACTACTTTAATTTGTCGTGGTGTGTTAGAATCTCGAAGTTGAGTACAATGAAAGCTATTGAATTTTTCAAAGGGAAATGTACCGTGGAATATTGGGGTGTTACAATAAGGTAACTCATTTACCTATAATAAGGACTGAGTTCTCTAGTAGCCACTCAATTCACCCGCTACCGGCTAGCCAGTAGGGTCCCTTAATATCTCATTGGGTACCACAAGCACTACTCTAAGAACACGGTGATTTCCTACTAAATGTTTCATCCTGAGTTACTTAGCTACCCCTAACCAAAAACTAACTCACAAAAACTATGTTTTAAGACAAAATTACACACCCATTCCAAATTATTTAAAAATAATAATGATTCATCAATCATAGAACAAAATTTTAGGGTAATTACAACCATAATAAACAATAAGGTGAATGGTCCATCTCCAAAGTGTAAACCATAATCACCATTATAGTGTCTATGGAAATTTTATTTATATTAGAGACATTTTGAGTTCATAATATAATAAATGGATATAATCCTATATCAGGAGTTTTACACTACAAGATTTTTAGTCAACCATTGCTATGATAACCTTATAGAACTGATTCAAAGGGTATTTAGAAACCAAAAATATCCATTTATAATATGGGGAAGTTGTAATCATATTTTTGGAAATCTATAAATCATAGAGATTCCCATAAATGATTAAAAGTAAGATATTTTCGTCCCCTCCTAGGATACATAAGAACACGTTGAAAAAATCCCAATAATATAATGGTTATTACTTGAATTGAATGAGTCAAAGTAGAAGAGGATGATTTGACATTTTATAAATATATATATTCCTGCACCAGTTTTACATATTATCATTCCTAGAAATATCTTTTATAAATTTTTCTAAAAAGAAACATTATGGTATAGTGGTAACCACATATTTATTATTAAAATCCAAACTTTAAAAAAATTAAATAAAAATACTTCTATAGACATAAAACCACAATGAAAAGATTCAAAAACACCCACCCAATAGCACATTTTTATCCAATTTTTGACACCATAAACCCGTCACCGTCTTCATCACCTCATCAGCATCAACTGTATACAAACCACCATCCATTGATAATAAACATTTATATAATTTGATTAAAAAAATAATGTTTCATTGAACCACCATCATTACATCCTTGGTCATTGAAAAATGTTGTGGTAGGAACCCTAACCCAAACCATACTTTGTGATCACTAGAAAACCAATGAGAACCACACATCATAATCCTTCACTACTACTGAAAAACACTATAACACAAATGATCATATTTAGGAACTCCGAATTAAAAACTAACATTACCAAAATGAGGATCATCCTAGAATACCTAAAGATTGAGAAGAATCCAATGTGAGAGACACATCCTAGTACATCACTATCCACTCAAACTCACACCCAAAAACATTGTAAAAACCACAATTAGTTCTTATGTGGAGAAGAGTGGTGGATTACTAGAGCTAGGGTAGAGTATGGATCATTCCCATGCTTCGATAGTGAGCCTGTCTCTATGGCCACCCGACACTGAGATTACTTTTCTTGAAAAGATAGATCCAACTCAGGACGTTCCAAGACACCATTGTTATCAAAACCTCATAACCCTAAACCACTCTGTAACCATGGCTCTCATATGGGGAGTCAGTGTTTTGGTTTGAGTGAGCAAGGGTTTCCATAGAAAACCATTCACCAGGACCACCGACCAACATCACAAAGTTGACATCATCATAGATCTGGAGCATAGATCACCTATGAGAAAGAGGATCCAACGATATTAATGGGTAAAGGAGAGGCAGAAAAAATATTAATAGAGGGAGGATAGGGGGATGCAGCGTAGAAGATTCACAAAATTCTCCCCCTCTAAATTTACCAATGATAAAAACGTGTTTAAAAACTTTTTATTAATTTATGGATTGAGGTTAAGAGAAAACACACCAAGGACTTTCCCAATACAAAATTCGTGTAGGGCATAGAGTAAATTTTGTGTATTACGGATGAATTTAGAAATATAAAATAATATTATATGTTCAAATCTATGTTATCCATAGATATTCAACATGTATTACTTTTATCAATGATTAAAAAATGGTTGATTATTATAATCTTGTGATACTCTCATAATAGTTTGGGAAACCATTATTTATTTTTATCGTGTGTTTTATAAACATGGAAGGATAATACTTTTTGAATTAAGAATGGGGGAACATTACCATGTCCATGGTCAAGTTCAATGGTTTAAACCTTCTTATAGAAAATATATTCAAAGTTAGTATTTATATGGTTCCATAAATACAAAACATTGTAGTTATGTGTATGGTATATGAATATTACATAATCATTTAATTATATTTTTGGTTTCTCATAGCCCAAGTTGGCAAAATTTTAATCATAAAATATTTTTCATGTTAGCGATTTATATAATAGTATATACATTTAAAACAATTTAACACATCTCTCTGTTTTGTTGAATTTTATGAAATATACCCCAATAATATATTGAAATTATTAAGGATGTTGATGTGTAATGAAACCATTATTCAAATAAACGTATCACTAATTGGTTTTACAATTAGTTTTTCCTTGTAATATTACCAGGCATGCAACGAGTGTTATTATGATGTAATATTATAAGGACATGTCCTCCAAAAACATAATTTAACATTATAATATAATTTTAGATATTATCATGTGATGATTGTGGATTTTAAATGGGAAGGTGAATTTATCAATTTGGGTTCTTCGACTGATAAAGAAGATGATGTCCTATAAGGATTGACCAAAACTATGAGGATATCATATCATGCATCTGGATAATATCCATAATCTATATATTTTATTATTGAATTATTTACCCCCAATTTATTAATGGTAACATAGGTTAGGGATATCTCGAAGAATAATTCCATCAAAAACCCCATGGAGTGTTATTTTCCAAGATACCCATAATAATAATGTTAACTGTGGTCCACTGAAAAATTATCTTCCAGAATGAAAAATAATGATTATCTCAAATTTACTCATTATATTTCCCATAATAATTCTTGGAGAACAACCAAATCCTAGTGTATGGACCAATATTGCAATACATAGTACACTAAGGGGCCAAAAGCATCCCTGGGAAAAGAGTATTGTGTGAAAGAAAGTTAAAGAACCTAAATTCATTGATTAATCAAACTCATTAATGATAATAAGTGGTAAATAATATATCCTCTCCCATCTCCTTATATTATATGGAGTTGGTAGATTTGATTATTACAAAATTTATGTCAATTTTAAATGAAATTTTATTATTTAAATAGAAATTACATCTTATGAAGGATCTTACAACATCCAATATTATTGTACTACTATTAATTTTTAAACATATATGTTCATGATATGAATAAACTGGAAGTCAAGAATCACAAATTTTAGGTAGGATAATAATTTATAAAGTTGAAATATTTCATCCAAAGTCACCCATGGAAGTAATAAATGAACAATATGTGGAAATAGTAGACATAATTGAAAATATTTATAAATCATTTCTGGAATCAGACATAATGGTTTATATTATGGGTCCATTAGATGAAGAAAAATATATTATATAGTTATATCTACACTGATCAACTAATTTTTACTAATAATAATTGGTTAATTTATAAAAAATTCCAACTAATTTTTTATAGACATTAACACTATTCCAATTCAGTTTAATATATGAATAAATTATCATGTGAATTTTATCATTTATTTTTTGTGTAATAATATTCCTTTCTATAAGGAAACAATTTACTTCTTTATCCTAATAAAAATATATTTATTACTCTAAATATTTTAAGTTGATGAATTTTGATATTAAATATTGTTACATAATAGTGATTTAATCCATTTGACGATTGGTTGAAAATTAATTTCATGAAAAATGAAAATTGAAATGGTTGAGTCAATGAAAAAATAATTCATTAATACATTTTCTTTTAGGGAATGAACTATTTAATAGAAATTTTATATACATGACCCTTTTTCCTCTACCATGAAAAAAAGTTAACATATAAATAAAGGATATATGTTTTTTGATTTCCCTCTAGGTCAGGTGGTATTATATAGGTATTGATTGTTCATATTCACTTTCCCCATTACCATAGCCTATGTTTAGTCTCATAAAATGTGAGAGAATTAATAATGTTGAATAATTGATATCATGAACAGTGTTTTTAAAAAATAAATTAATGTTCATGAAGGGTTTGATAACCTTAAAATTATATAATCATTTTCATTGAAAAAATTATTTTAACAAATACATATACTGGACATAAAGAAATTTTATATCTTTTTTCAAGGTATTTTTACATACTATGAATATATTTACTTTATTTAGGGTTAAGTGAATACCCATGTATAATTTGTGTCTTTTATATTTTAGGCTCTAACATTTTCATATTCCATGAAAATATAAGGCTTAATGAGAAGAGAAATGGATTTTTTTTTCTTCTCACCCTTTATAGGTATTAAAATTCAAATGTTTAGAAATATTTCATTTAAGTTATTTTTATTTTTCCCAACACATGAAGTATTAGGCTTAGGAACAGATACTCAGAAGTTTCTATGATCCCCATTTGTGAGATTTCAAATAAAATATTACAATATATCCTTCTCTTGTCATAATATATGCTTTTCTATTATACCCATTTTATTATATTATAGATTAATGTCGCATAGGTTTAAATAAATTCGGATGATATTTATAGTCACACATGATTGAAAATGGATTGGAAATGGTTTTTAATTAATATGGTGTATGGTAAAGAAATAATTCTATTACTAACCAAATATGAATATTTACTTAAATTCATATACAAACCACCTAGAGAGAAATATTCATATTGATAATGGTTATATTTCTTACATTAAAAGGTTGTTGATGTTTAAGGATATTTTTATTTGAATAATCTAATATTTCATATCCAGCGATAAAGGAATAATAATTTTTTGTGGTTATATAAAAGTTGGAATATAAAATAATATTGGAAATTTCATGTATTCTAAACTCATAGTGCTCAAAAACCATGATGTGAGTCGCTTATAATGTTCAAAGATATTAGTCCAAAAGCAATGTTATACAAATAGAAATTATGGAATGGTTTAACTTGCATGATTTATGAATTATTTATTGTATAATAACCCACATGGGGAGCAACATACACAAACCAATAAAGGTTTCAAACCCAAATCTGTTTTGATATTTCTGAAAAAAAATATGATATGTGATGTAAAATATGGGTAATGGTATTTTAATTTCAAAATAATTGGATGATAATGGAAATTGTTTCCATAAAAAGTAATATTCTCAAATGATCGGTCAATTGTTATAATGATGGGTATTCATAATTAAGATGACTATCACCCACGCAGGAATGGGGGGCTACACTGTAAAAATTGGTATATTATTATGTTGCTTGATTGTCTTCTCATCATAATAAGTAAATAACCTTAGTTAGTTATGGTTTTTCTATATATATCGCTAATATGTAATCACCACCCCACCAAGGATCACTTGGGATTTTATATTTTAATTATCAGTAGTTATTAAATTTTAGTGGTAATTGAAAAACTATAGGTATGAAGTATGTTTTCTTGAAAAATTAAAATTCAAACAATATAGAATATTCTAATTTAAATGTGATCTAATTTGGTTGATGGAAAGTGTTAAAGTGGAGATTGAAGTTGTTATGGATACTTGATTAGGTATAGAATAGATAATTCATGTGTTGTAATGAATTGTTTAAAAATTACTAAAATATAGAATGTAGTTATTATGGAGAAACTATTTTCCCCTATATTGGTCCAAAAGAGAAAACACATTATGAATGTAAGAACTATATAATGAGATAAAATTAGAATTTCATTTATATTTTTCATTGTATTTTATATAAGAGCTATAGATAACACTTTTTATCTTTTAAGAATATGAACCAATCCAGTTTTAGTTATTTAAAGGAATATTTAGGAATATTATAGTGTTAGTATGATTAGAAAGATCATGTGTATGAATAAGTAAAATCCTAAAACATGATATTTTAATTTGGAAATTCAAGGATGGATAAATTTATGGATGGGTCCGAGACAAATGATTTATATTTCACTACATATTCTGTGAAAAAATGAATTAATCCAAATTAATTTCTAAAACACTAGAGGTTTCATCCAACCATAGGGTCATTGAGGAGACCATAAATGTTACACCCCTAGTTTGAGGTAATTCACATTTATATTTTATATTTATAGATGTAGAATAATTTTTCTTAGTCTAAAGTATTTTTTTACATATTCCGGTTGTTTATAATGAATTTTTGAGGATTTATGGTTTGATAAACATTAATAGAAATTGGTCATATTATCTTGGAAATCCCTATGTATGCACATTTTTGGATAATGGTATTCCAAACCATGTGAACCGAAATTGTGAATTATAGGATCTTGGACAATTTTTATTCAAAATGATTTCCAAATAGAGTCACCAAACTATGTGACCTACAAAATTTTTATCAATCATGGTTTCTATCATTGAAAAATTGTTGTCTTAACAATTAAACCAAACCATGTGACATCATATATTTTTTGTAATAAGTTATAAAACATGAAACACACCCTAAAACCATCCTTCCTATAGCTCTATATTGGAATTTTGACTCTCAACCTTCCTCTTTAATATTTCAGATGATATTCTACATTATTTCTCCCTTTTTGATGATTATACTAGTTTTAGATCAAGGATACAATAGTTAATGGTCATTTATTCAATTTGAATCTTGATCACCTCATTTATTATAGAATGGATCCCAAGAATGGTTTTATGGATGAGTGTATAGGATCAGATATGTTTTGGTCACACATTATTATTATTCATTATAGAAATGTAATATAGAGTATAGATCTATGATATTGTGAGAATATTCTTTTTTTTTATCAGATTTGATATTGGGGGATTCCTAATTATTATATATTATATGGAATATGATGTCATTCATCTTTTAGAATGAATTATGTTGCAATTGGAGTGAAAAAAAATAATTTTCAATCTCTACTGAATATTACTCTTTATGATTTATCTTTAAATCTTGGTTATTTTTTGTGATTTCCACAATTTATTTGATAAAATAGTTTAACGAAATTTCCTAAAAAATGGATTTTAGGTTTGAGAAATTAAAAAAAATCATGGATGGGTCATGCTTCTATATTTTCATGGAATGTGAACTTATCAGTATAGAATGTGATCTCATTTCAATATTCTAGTCCTAGGAATATATATCACCAGTTGATAATGTGGTGAAGGATGGATCACCACTTGAGTGTATATTGTTTTCCATTTGGTATGCATTTATGTTGATGTATGTGTGTGATAATGAAAACTTCAGACACCAAGTGGGTTTCAAAGTATTATGGATACTGTTCAATAAAAATTTAATTAGTCAGTAAAAAATATTGTTATTATTTATTTTAATTAATAAAATATGTCTCAATCATATTCAATTTTTTGAGGAAGTTATTGGAATTCATTGGGGTTTCCTACTGTGTTGTTATACTCACTCTATCAAATCTACTTTGATGAATATCCAGATATTACATTGAATGATAAATTAAAAGATAAGGATTCATTTTTTGTTTGTGGAACTTATTTAATTTATTTACATGGAGGTATGGAATTATATAATTTATGTAATTTTGGTTTTGAGATAATGGATGGGTTTCACCCATGTGCCAATGTATTTTTTTTAATGTAGGTCATTCTAGTTTATTGTTTCCACTATTAATCTAATTATTTGTTTAGTTATAATTTGATTTATAAAGTTTATATTTAATGCATCATATGTAATTAGTTTGCTAATTATATTATGGTCATGAAATTATGTGTATTTTTAAATGGAAATTCATTTTCAAAACTATTTAGTAACCCGATTTCATTTAATTGTAACACATGGTGTTTGGTATATTTCACCAAAAGTTAGTGGAATTTCAGTTCTATCTAGGATAATAGACAGGTCCATGATATTACAAACCTAAATGGTTGGGAGGCCATAGACAATTGTAAAAATTATGCAAACTCGGTGATTCATTTTATGAAAAAAACGATACCTTGGTAGATCTAGGAACATATTTTTTAGCTTTAACTCAATTTGAAATGGGATATTCACCTAGGTATTTGAAAAAATAAAGCGTAAATTAAAATCCAGTTTTCATGGTTATGTTTTATAATAATTATTTCGTATTAGGTAATGAAATGTATCCCTTGTCAATAGGAACAGGTTTATCATCAATGTCAATCAAGTATAAAAAAATCTATGCTCATGCATATTTTAAAATGGGATAAATTTTCCTTTATCATTGTTAGTGATCTATCATGGATTCTACAAAATCATTATTTTATTTTGTTAACTCTAAATTCACCCACAAAATCAACATATATTCTCTAAATTTTATTTTCAAATATGGTAGATGATATAGAAATGATTTATACTCATGATGTGGTTATGTTTCATAGAGTACCAATATCAATTCACATTGAAACAATCCTTTATTTACTTCTTGGTTTTGGATCTCATTAAAATAAGATATCTAAAACAATTTTACCATTAGTATGGTATATCATCCTCAAAATAATGGGTCATCCAAATCATGAAATCGTTTTTTTAATATGTTCTTAGAGCTTGTTCAGTAGAGTTTCATGATTAGTAGGATGATTTTATTAAATTATAGGTGTAATTTTATAATAATAGTTATAAAAAAATGACACATAAGAATCTATTTGAGGTATTGTATGGTCATCTTTATTTCTTGCCATAATGTTGGGTTAAATTGGATAAAAATCAATAATTAGATCTTTTCTTATCTAGGAGACTAAAGAAAATATTTTCATGGTTATGAAGTATATGGAAATGTGAATGTTCTTATAAAAATCATATAAAGTTCCTCATCCACTACCATTATCTTTTAGTGAAGGTGACCACACATTTTTGAAATTATCACCGTGATTTGGTCATCGAAATTTATAAAAGTATGTAAAACTAACACATCGATATTTGGTACCATTTTTGATATTGGAATGTATGAGAAACATTATATATATATATATTATTATTATTGATAATAAGGTACAATTTAGACCTAAATGTTTTCCAAGTGTTTCAATAGAAGAATATCCTGACAAATCCTAGTCAATTTATTAGTTGGAATCATGTTACTCTTGAATTTGAGGAAACAATTATTTTGAAACCAATTTTTATTTCTAATAAATAGGGGAAGAAATATTGAATGATAATTATTTCCCTAGTTTCAGTGTTATGGTAGCATGGTAAAATGTATGAATATACTAGGGATTAATAGAAATTAATTCTTGTGAAATGGTTGGATCATTCAAAGAAAAATTATAATCTCAATATTTTGTGTTCTAAAAATACACTAGGGGAATGTGTCACTCCAAATTTTATTTAATCCTCTAGTCAAACCATTATATTTGTTATTGAATAATTGGGAAACGAATAGGGAAGTTCCTAGTTGGTTTTGGATTTTATTTAAATGTTTATTAAGGGATTATAGTTTGATATGTATATAGGAAATGTGGGTATTTCTCTAGGAAGCCATGTAGTCTAAATTTGGCATTTCTGGCTGGGTCCATAATTGGAACAATACATACAAAACCAGGAATCATGGCTCTTTAAATTTCAGTATTTTTTATAGTGTTGATTCACTTAGTTGGAATATGGTTTTCATAATTGTGTCACATAGAACATTTTTGTAGTATTTATTTATTTGGTTGGAAGACACATTTCTTAACATTGAGACCAAACAAGTTGATTTCATTAATCAATATTGAATATTGGATCTATAACGTAAAATACAACATAAAACACTAATTATTCTTCACCTATCATATGTAGTGATTTTTGGGGATATTCAACTTATGGACTCTATTTTTAACAAATCATCAAGAGTTGGATCTTGTAAAAAAGGATCCATTATTGCTTTATAATATAGAACTACTCATTTTATCTTGAATGGAACCATAGTCCTAGTTTGGCATGACTAGATACATGGGATCAGTTAAGTTATAATAAAACATTTTAATGATACATTAGAGATATGAAATAAGGGGTCAAGATATAAGGCCAGAGCCTTAAACATTAAATAATTCTTACTTATGTTAATAATTTACATTGAGGATATTTTCAGGTTTAAAGCTTTAGATAATTAGATCATTACTTATACATAACAACTTGAATATTACATGTAGAAAGTTCTATTTAGTAACCATTTTTTCATAAAATAGAAAATAAAACAATAAAACAATAATTGTTTTCATGATATAAATTTTATTGAGTTCTTCCTTTCTCTTACCCTTCCATATACCTTATGAAAAAAAATCAAAAACCTAGGATGAACATAAAAATCTCAGTAAGGGTTATAAAATATGGATAGAAAACATTATTCTATCAATACATACAAATCAATAACATCATACTTTTAAATCATACAACATATTCTCTTTAACATACCTCATGAAATCTTTTGATTCATTAATAACACCTAGAAATCATAAATCATAATGATAACTTGTGGCATCCATAAAAAACTTACATTGTAGCTTTCAGAGAAACATAGGGAGTTACATTTAGAATACCCATCATAGTATATTCCGTAAATATATTAGGAAAAACATTAAATTTTACTTCTGTCACATTAACCAATGCATTAGAGGGCTATCTCGAGCTCACCCACCCAATATTTATCATAGAACCTCCAGTATACATTAACAATTCCCAATAACCATAACATTTTCAAAACACATAAAACAAGAATAACTAAAAGATATAATTTCCGCACTAAAATCACAACATATCATTTGAAGATATTGAAATAATAAATTAATTCTCAATACCATTTTCAAAACCAAAATACATAAAAATGGTATGTGGTATTTATTTTTCTCGTGTTACGGAAGCCAAACACCAAATAATACTCACAGTGGCGGAAAAGTTGTTGTCACCACATACATTAAAAATAAACATTCCTTTTATCATTTAGTAAAACTATTCGTAGAAAAAGTATTCCCTTTGAATGAAATGAAAATTCAAAGGGGTTTATACATTATATAATAGTAAGTCATGTATAAATCAAAATATGCATCATTTAATGGAGATTGAGCTGAAGTCGCTTACCTTGAGTATGACTTGTCACGTAAGTTATTTATTCATCTTGAATAATAAATTATGTTAATTTATACTTTATTTCTAACTATTTTTAATTTTATTATACCTTTTATATAATTTATTAAAATTTTATAAAAATTACATAATTATTTATGTTAATATTTTTCGTTTTGTCGATATTTTGTACTTGAGTCAAAAAATGAACATGTCCTAATTACAAATTTTCCATGGATTCAAAATCCCATTATCTCCGGAATGATATTAATGATTTACATATCATATATATATCACATATATAATGTATATATATGTATATATAATATTACATAAAATTTGGAGATAATAAATGAAATGTGCCATTCATGGAGACGGTAATCTTTACGTACGCATGAATGCTAAATTCATTTATTTTTCATATTTAATGGAATGAATCATAAATTATTCACACACACACACACACACAGATATATATATATATATATATATTATAATTCGTGTATATTATCATATATAAGTTCATTATCGCCATCATTTATACGATCCATGTATGGAATTAATGATTCATATCACTTTGTGGGGGCAGTAGTGTGCGATTCCTAAAATGAAATTATCATATTTTCATATTATAGAATGAATAAAGGTATGATTTAAATAAAAAAATTAAGAATAGTGACCAAATAATGATAATATATATCATATAAAAATATATTGTCATCTCAACGGACTCCATTGGAGTTGGTTGGGAAAAATCAAAAAGTCATCATTTCATGAGGCAGTAGTTCACCATACACAGAAACAGTTGGTTCATATCCATTAAATGGAGGGGTGATGAATTGTAGTTCCTATAAATATAATAAAAAATCCTATTATATTTTATATTCCGTTGTTTTTTTAAAGAATAGTATAAATATATTTTAGTGTTTTGGAGAAGGAAAATAAAAAGTAAGAAATTCATAGAAGACATTACCTCTAAATCGGGTAACTCCCTTTGATTTGAGCCAAAAGACATTCTTGAATTTAACTATGCCTAAGGTAAGGCTTCTATGAATAATAAAGTGATTTTGGGAGATTAGTTTTCCGATTTTGTATGATACAAGGGGCTCGAGAGGTATGATTAAATGGGTAGATGTGAAACCCTTTTATAAGATGGGTGAGGGGCACTTTAATAAAATATGAATGTATTATTTTTTTTATAAATGAATAAACTCTTTACAATGGTCGCAATGTCATTTAGCTAAAATATAAGATGATTTTTTATTTCGAAACATCTCATCCAATAGTTTTGAGACAAGTCTAGGTCACAAATTTAACCTTATCCTTTAACTTTAACCCTTAGATAACTAATTTGACTCTTATAATGACTTCTTGCATATTCATACTATATGGTTAATATAGTTACTATAAAATGACAATAGAACCCCATGTGGTTCATTAAAGAAATTTTCAACCTTATCTATGTCATTTGGCCAAATATTAGATTTTTAGGAATATTAAATCATAT
This sequence comes from Viscum album, assembly GCA_963277665.1. Lineage (NCBI taxonomy): Eukaryota > Viridiplantae > Streptophyta > Magnoliopsida > Santalales > Viscaceae > Viscum > Viscum album. Next base: position 1,282,122,522 of record OY728148.1, read on the forward strand.
AATAAAAATGTATTTATCTAAAAAAACCCATTTAAATCAGTTTATATACTATTCATATAATGACTTTTAAAAAATCCGTAATAAATTTATTATTTCAGAAGAAACATTCATTAATTCAAATATAATAAATAAAAATCCTTTATAAAATTTTTGGATGACATAAAAAGTTTCAAAATAAATTTATTTTAATATTTATAATCTCATTTATTTAAATCGTTCATTAATAATGTAATCACTACATCACCTTTGTGTCATAAGTGAATTTATTTATTTATTATTTAATAATTATACGTAAAATTACAAGATGTAGGAAAACTTTTTTATCGTTCTAATTAATTTTTTTAGTATAAATTATAACTTATATAACCTCATATAAAAATTGCTTTACTAAAAGACATACATTTTGGTTATAATTTCATAACATAAAATTAAAAGTAATTAAATGTCATCTTCACCCACAAATGGCTTCATAGGGTTCCAAAATCGACCCACAGATTCCCATGGTTTAACATAACTTATTAAATAGGATTAGGAAACATTTTAAAAAAATTTAATATTATTATAACATTATATATTACCTTTATTGCCAGATTTACCCTTTAACCATGGTAAATAAAATATTTACTAAAATTACTATTCATAATGTCTAAAACTAAAATGCACCTATTTACACAATTTGGACCTCATTATATTAAATATGGAATCCTTTTTTACAAATTCCGACACATAAATTTCAGAAATTAATTTAAAATTAATTGTCATTGTCAAAACCAAAAGCGTGTTTTTAAGAACTAGAAACTACAAAAAGATTGACTTGGGTTTATGTCCAATTTCGAAGTAGAATTACTTCCAATGTCAATAATTGGATTAATTTATATCAATATATACTATTTAATCTTTAACACCAATTAAAAGGATAATATAACTAAATAATTATATTATATAAAAAGTCAGTTTTAACCTAAAATTGCTGTATTTTTAAATATTTTTTTAAAAATGTACTTTATCAGAAAAATACCAAAAATTTACCCAAAGTAAATTTTGATGTCCATATTCTAAATAAAACGCATATTTTGTAAAATGTATAATATAAAAGTGACAAAAACTAGATTTAAAAAGGTTTCCCCATCAAAAGTAGTTAAACATACGATTTAAAATTATTAGAGTTTTTCATGAAAAAAATTGGATTCATTTTTATTTTGAGCCTTTAAATATTATTGGATAAATATAAAAACATTTGAAAAACATTTTTCATAATAATATGGTTTGTTTTTTTCAATCCCGATAATACAACGGCTATGCGGTAACTATCATTTCAAATATTATTATTATTATTTTATTTATCTATATAACTCAAAGTTGTGTGAAACATTTGATTTTAAAGAAACATGTTCTTACGTGTTGAGTATGCTATCGAAAAAAACAACCCCTTTATTTTAAAACTAATAACTAATTCATAAATATTAATATAAATGAATAAATTTTTATTTTATAAATACCTAGGTGGTTATATCCTTTCCCCCTTTTGAGAATTATGTTCTCACAATTTTATTCACCTATCAAATAATTGGGGGTATTAATACCTCACAACATTTTCAGATTCCCATATTTCCACTTCAATGATATGGATTTTCCACACAAAAAATACCTGATTGAATCTAGTATTCCAATACACTACTTAATGAGGTCATGAATCTAGACTGGCTATTCCTCATACGGACGATTCTATTCCAATGGAACTATATCTCTATGAAAAATATGAGATGGATCTGAAATATACTTTATAAACATTGAAATAGGAAAAGATTGTGTATCTTGGATAAACATGGAGGCTAATCCAATCTATTGGAAACTAATATGACATTCTCTAGTATGTTATAGGGTCTAATAAAACTCATACTCATCTTTCCCTCTATAAAAATACGCATCACACTTTTCCATGGAAAACCCATGAGATTGACATGATCACCTATGTTGATAGAAATATCCTTCCCCCGGTTATCCTCATATCTCGTTCGCCCCCTCTGAGATATTATCATGTCCTTCTAAATCAACTGAACTTTTTCTGCCATCTCTTCTACCAATTCTGGTCCCATCAACATTCAATCACATACTTCATCGCAAAAAGCTGGACTTTGATACAACTTTTCATATAATGGTTTAAATGGTGCCATCTGTATACTAGAATTAAATCTTTTATTACAAGAAAACTCAAACAAAGAAATATTTTAGTCCCAACATCACTGTTAATAAATTTAACAAGCATGTAGAATATCTTCCAATGTCTGAATAATTCATTCTGACTACCCCTCTGATTACGAAGAAAAGATGTACGAAATTTTAATTTAGAACTCAACGACTTCTAATATCCCCTAAATAAGATATAAGTAAATATGGAATCACGACTTGATACAATAGAGAGGGGAACCCCTTGTCACCTAACTATAAATTTAATAGATAATCAAGAATGTTGATCTAGAGATAGAGTATCTAGAATAGGAAGAAAATGATAATATTTATTCAATCGATAAACCATAACCAAAATTTCCTTGTTACCTTAGGAAGTCATTGGTAATCCCACTACAATATTTTTGGACACATTTTCCCATTTCCAATCTAGAATTGGAAAAGGCTGAAACATCCCTTTCGGTGACTATCATTCTACTTTAACTTTTTGACATGTTAAACACTTTATAGTAAATTCAGCAATATCACTTTTCATTCTATCCCACCAGTAATAATCCAAATGATCTTTGTACATTTTAGTACTGCCATGATAAATTGAAAATGGAGAACTATGAGATTCACATAACAACTCTTCATTCAACTATTAATCACAATACACACATAACCTCTTTCCAAACCTCAAAAAACAATCATTATCAATGTTAAATTTAGGTAACTTTACCTTTTTTTACCAATTCTACCTTTTTCTGTATCTCACTGTCGTCTTTCTCTGCTTTCTTATTTCTGTCTGATAGGGACGATTTCACTACCAACTAAAACAAAAAGTGGAATTCCCCACAACAACATCTTCCCATCGAAAATATCATCTAATCCAAAACCATAGGATCTCATTCCAAAAGTATCATGGTTAATGTTGGATTACTCTTTCGACTCAAATGGTCATCCATTTTATTTTCCATTTAAATATCGAAACGGATCACGAAATAATAATATTTAATTAATTCTAGCCATCTCCTCCGTCTCATGTTTAATTATTTTTGAGTTAATATATACATCAATCTTTCGTGATCAGTATATTTTTCGCAATTTATGTCATTCAATTAATGCCTCCAAATTTTAAAAGAAAAAACAAGAGTAGCTAATTCCAAATCATGTGTCGGTTAATTGAACTCAAGATTTCTCAACAGAAGTAAAGAATCGTGAATTACCTAATCATTCTTCATTAGGAAAAAACCAGGTCCTTTCAACGATGCATCACTATAGATAACAAATACACCATTTTTGGAAGGTAAGGCTAAAACAGGGGCACTCACCAATATTTTTTTCAATTATTTAAAAAATTCATCACATTCTTTTCTCCGGATAAATTTAACACCTTTTGAAGTAAACTTAGTTAGTGGGTTATATAACCGTGATACAAATTTCAAAAAATGTCAGTAATATCCTACCAAACAAATGAAACTACAGATCTCTGTGACATTAGTAGGTCTTCTCCACTCTTCAACAACATTTGATTAGAAGGGTCAGAAGTTATGCCATCTTTAGAAATAATAAAACCATGGAATGAAATTTTCTACAAATAAGTATAACACTAGCTGAATTTATGATTGAATTTATTTTCCTTTACGGTTTTCAACACAACAACTAAATTACAATCATGTTCCAAAATAATTTTAGAATATACCAAAATATCATCAATAAACACAACCAAAAACTTATCCAAGAACTCAACAAAAATTATATTCATAAGATCCATGAATACAGTAGGTGCATTGGTTAACCCAAGAATAATAACAAAAAACTCATAATGTCTATATCTAGTACGAATCATAGTTTTCAGAATGTCTTATTTTTTTACTTTCAACTGATTGTACCCCAACCTCATGTAAATATTCAAAAAAACTAATCTCCCTAGAGCTGGTCAAAGAAATCATAAATATGAGGCAAAGGATACATGTTCTTAACAATTATGTTATTCAATTATCTATAATCAATGCATAATATCATTCAACCATCTGTATTTTTAACAAACAAGATAGTTGAACCTAATTTTTATGTGCTAAGTCAAATGAAACCATTATATAATAACTCCTTCAATTTAATCTTTAACTCTAAAACTTCAATTTGAGCCAATCTATAAGGGGGTTTTGAAATTATCTTTGAATCAGGATCTATTTCAAGAGTAAATTCAAAATTCCAATCATGTATTATACTAGGAAACTCATCAGAAAAAAAAAATTATGATACTCATTTACCATTGGCACATCATTAATATGAATAGTTCCTTTGTATTCTACAATATGTGCATGGTTACATTCATTTCCATATTTTACTAGTTTCTTGGCATCTTGATATGTTATCAAAATTAAGGGATTTTTTTTGTACACAAAAGAAAATTCTTTCTAAAAATAAACCTATTTAGCTCTACATTCAATCTTTGCATGATAAACAGAAATCCAATCCATTCCAAAAATAACATCAAACTCTACAAGAGGAAAAAATAAGTTTTTTAGGTAGATTCTTTCCACACACAAGTACAATAAGATTTTTATAATTTCTTTGTGTCTCAATATTTCTCTTTGTGTTTTTACCAAAATTACAATAATCATATATTTAGATGGAATTACCAATTTAATAGAAAATTTCTCAGAAATTAAAGAATGTATAGACCCAGAATCAAATAATGGATTGGACTAATCTGAATAAACACACAATGTACTTGATACTACTTCATTTGATGGACTAACATATGCCGAAGAAGTTTCAAAGGATTTTACCACCACTTTCTTCTTGTAGTATGGTTGTTTTCCAAAATTCGAGTTTTGTGATGGACACCCATTTGCATAATGACCAATTTCATTTCACTTTGAAAATATTACTAACTATAAATAAGATTTATTCTTACCATTACCCTGATTTTTTCGGTGCAATTACGAGACATATGTACAATTTTACCACATCGGTAGCACTTTCTATAATTGAAAAGGCATTCCCCAATTTTATTATTACCTCAATTTTCAAAAACTATAAACTTATGTTTCTAACCATCAGTCTTTTTTGAAAAAAGTTTCCCTTTTTTCTGCCACCTAGACCTATTATTCTGTTGTTTTTCAAATAACACATGATCATTAGAAAACTCCATTACCACCTCATACTCACATGAAAAAGTTTTTTCATAACCATTAATCTCACAGAAAGATAAATACCTTCAGTACTTTCAATTTAATACTGACTAAAAATGATTGATTTTACTATCATGATCTAGTATGAAATTTGGATCATACCTAGCCAGTCGAGTGAATTTTTCTATATAAGAATCCACTGAGTCATCATCCTACCTTAATTCCATGAATTTTATTTATCATCCTATATATAGCCAACATAGGAAAATATTTCTCAAGAAACATAACATTGAACTCTTCCAAATGAAGAGCATCAATCTTCTCGCTTTCACTGATATTTTATACCATCGACCACCCCTAATCAGCTTCACCTTCAGAAAGGTAAATAAAAAGGCTATCCTATTGATGTTCTGAACACCCCATGAAATCAAAAGTCTTTTTCAGTGTTTTAATACACCCTTCCTCTTGCACAGGGTAAGATGATCCTCTAAATGAAGGGGGGTTTTTCTCATTAAATTCTCCACTACTGACATGTTCCTCTGTAGTTAATATGGCTGATTTTGTGCATGGATATCACCACCATTTGTAGCTTGAGTCAAATGTGCCATCACTGCAACAAACTATTCAGTTCTTATTTCAACCATCTCAGGTAGATGATTAGGAAGGTTTTTTTCTTCTAGATTTCATCCCATCATAGATTCCATGTTTCTTCTGTGGTAAAAAATTATGAACACTGAAATATCTTAGGCAAAAAAACATGGTAATATTCAAATTTTATATCATTTGAATCTATCCAAAAATTTAAAAACATTTATGGATATTTATTTAACAATATTCTAACTCTTAAAGTTTTCTTAATCGACCTATGATACCAAAAATAAGGCCCCAGAATTACACATTACATAATCTGTAATTATGTTTATAATTCACATTGAGGATATTTTCAAGATTATAGAATTCGAGAATTATGTCATAACTTATACATACCAACATGAATATTACATCTAAGCACTTCTATCAGGTATCCATTTTTTATTAATATGAAACTCTTAAAATAAAAAAAGAATTATTTTCTTGATATAAATCTTCATGATTTATTTCGTTCTATTACCATTCCTTATACTATGTGAAAAAACATTCAAAAACATGGGACGGGCATATAATTCTCAGTAAGGGTTATAAAATAAGGAAAGATAACATTAGCCTATTAATACCTAAAAATCAATAAGATAATTCTATCAATCATAAAACATATTCTCTTTAACATACCACCTGAAATCACAATATTTGTGAATAACATATAGAAATCATAAAGAATAATGGTAACTTTTGGCATCCATAACATACTTTCATTGTAGCTTTCATAGCTACATGGGGAGTTAGGAATGGAACACCCATCATAATATATTCCCTAAATCTCTTAGCAGAAACATTAAAGTTTACCTCTTTCGTGTTGCCCAATGCATTGGAGAGCTATATTGGGCTCACCCGCCCTTGGTTTATCACAGAAACAATGGTATATGTAATTAATTCCCATGTACCATAACATATTCATAACACATAAAACAAGGATAAAAGAAAGACAATATTTCCTCACTGAAATAAAAATATATCATCCAAATATATTGACATAATCCATTATGAATAAATACCATTTTAAATACCAGAATACTTATAAATTGTATTTGGTATTTATTTTTCTTTGAAAAAACAAGGGCTTGTTATAGAGGTAAAATATCAAATAATACTCACAGTGGCAGAAAAGTCGTTTTCACTAGGTATGCTAAAAAGAAATATTCATTTTTTCATTTAGTAAAATTATTCAAAAAAATATTCCCTTTGAATGAAATGAATATTATAAAGGGTTTATACACTATATAAAAGAAAGTGGTGTATAATTCAAAATATGCCTATATTGAGATGATGTCCCTTTCTTTGAGTCCGAAATATAATATAAGTTTCTTGTTATTCATGAATAATAAACCTAAGCTAATTTATACTTGCTTCAAATCCATTTTCAATTTTATTATTCCACTTATATCACTTATTACAACATTATCAACATTGCATAATTATTTATTTTAATATCAGTTGTTGTGTCGATCTTTGGTACTTGAGTAAAAAATGAACATGTTCTAATAACAAATTTTATATGAGGTAAAAATTAAATTATGTCCAGAATGATATTCATGATTTATATATCATATATATCATATATATCCAGTATATGTATGTATTGATAATAGTACCTAAAATTTGGAGAAATGAAATGAAATGCACCGTTCATGGAGACAGTAATCTGTACGTATGGATGAACACTACATTAATTTCATTTTCATATTTAAAGAAATGAAAAGTAAATAATAAATAAGTGTAGTAAAAACCAGTAAAATATCATATATAATTTCATTAACTCCCTCATTTATATGATCCATGTATGGCATTAACGAGTCATATCACTTTGTGGGGGCGGTAGTCAGCACATCCTTAAATGAAATTACCGTATTTACACAATATGGAAAGCATAAATGTATGATTTAAAAAACAAAAGAATAGTGAAGTAATTAATATCATATATACCATATTTAAATATAGATCCATATTAATGGCCACCATGATATGCGGTTCATAAAAATCAATCAATCATCATTTCATGAGGCTGTAGTTCGTCGTACACAAAAACAGTATGTTCGTATCCATTAAATGGTGGTGTATGGAAGTGTAGTCCAAATAAATCCCATAAAAAATCCTAGTATATTGAATATAACTTTTTAAAAAAATAATGTAATAAATAGAGTTTAGGGGGTTGGATAAGGAAAATAAAAGAAAAGAAAATGAGAGAATATTTTACCTCTAAATTGATTAACAACATTTTATTTGAACCGAAAGGATTTATGAATTGCCTTATGCATAAGGTAATGATGTTAAGAAAAATAGAGGTATGTCGGGAGATTATTTGGGTAGAGGGTTGAGGATTCAAGGGGCTTGAGAGGTGTGATTAAATGAGTAGAGGTGATGCCCTTTTATAAGATGGAGGAGGGGCACTGTATGAATGATTTAAATTATTATTTTTTTATAAAATTATTTTCATTATCAAATGGTCCAAAATTAATTTAATTTAAAATATAAGATGACTATGGGTCGAAAACCTCTTATACAGTAGGTTTTAGACAATTCTACGTAACAAATTTAACCTTATCTTTTAGCTTTAACCCTTTTTTAACAAATTTCTCTCAAATCCTGTCTTCTTCCATATTCATACTATATTGCTAATATAGTTACTATAAAATCTGAGTCAAACCTCAAGGGGTTCAATAATTACATTTTTAACATTTTCAAAATTATATTTCTGAATATTAGCTTTTTAGGACTATTAATTCTTTTAATAAGAATGTATTTGTTTTAAACATTCATTTATCTCAATTTATATACTATTCATATCAGGAATTTAAAACATTCAATAATAACTCTATTATTTAGAAAAACCATAATTAATTCAAATATAATACGTAATAATCATCCATAAATTCGTGGATGACATAAAAAGTTTCAAAATAAATATATTTTAATATTAATATCTCATTTATTTAAATCATTCATTAATAACGTAATCACCACATCACTCTTGTGGCATAAATAAATTTATTTATAGTCTAGAAAAATTATAAATAAAATTCTATAATGTAAAAATATTTTTTAGATTTATAATTACTATTTATAGTGGAAAATATACCCTGTAGGACACTATATAAAATTTGTTTTTCTAAAAGATACATGTTTAGGATATATTTTCCATAACAGCAAATTAAAATTAATTAAATGTCATTTTCACACAATAATGGCTCCATGGGGTCCTAAAATCGACCCAAGTATGCCCAAGGTCATAAATATCTCATCCAATATGATTAGAACACGTGTTAGATTAATTTAATATAATTATAATATTATTTTGTACCCTTATTTACCAGATTTACACTTTAACCATGGTAAATAATATATTTACTAAAGTTATTATTAATAATGTCTAAAAATAAAAGGGACCTGTTTAAAAATTTTGGAGATCATGATTTGAAATATGGAAACCATTATTTTGAATTTGAAACAAAGAAATTTTCTAAATTAATTTAAAATTTATTCTAATTGTCAAAACAAAAAAAAGTGTTTTTAAGATGTAAAAACTATCAAAAGATTGACATGTGTTTATATCCAATTTCAAAAGTAAATTATTTATAATGACCAAAATTTGATTAAATTATAAAAATATAATAAAATTAAACATTAAAACCAACTAAAAGGATAATCTAACTATATAAATAAATTAGATGAAGAGGGAGTTTTGATTTAAAATGCATAATTTTCACTATTCTTTAAAATGAACTTTGTCAAAAAAAATAACAAAAATATACCCAAAGTAAATTTTGATTTCCTTATTCTAATGAATAAGTTTATTGATTTTTCAAATAGACCATATAAAAGTTACAAAAAATTGATTTAAAGAGCGTTCTCATCAAAAGGCGGTAAACCAACCTTTTGAAATTATTAGACTATTTCATGCTTAAAATTGGATTCGTTCTTATTTTCAGACTCTAAAATTAATTGGATAAATTTAAAAACAATTACCAAAAATTGTTAATCTTGATTATTTCGGTTCATTCCTACAAATACAATGGTTGGGCTTTAACTACAATTTAAAATAATAATCTTATAACATTATTTTTTTATTTAACTCAAAGTTGTGTGAAACTTATGATTATAAGGAAACCTATTGTTGTGTGTTGGGTACGCTATCAGAAAAATAATCCCCTTTATTTTAAAATTAATATATTATTCAAAAATATTTTAAAAATAAAAAATTATTATTATATAAATATTTGGGATGTTACACTAGATCTACATGTTCTTATAATGATACATTGTGTTGTTATCCTTTGATATAATTGGATTCTCCCTTTGTCAACATTGTTTGAAATATGAAGTCTTTTTCTTTTTAAAATAAATTACTTCTAATTTGGAAGGAAAAACTCATTCTCAATCTATGCTAAAAATTAGTCTTATTAGATGAATATGAAATATTGGGTTGTGGGTGATTCCCACAAAAAGTTTTAATAAAAATGATTTATTTCACTCCCATAAAAATTTATTTTTTTGTTAGAGAACATAGAAAAATAATACTTATATCATGTATTCTTATAAACATAGAAGGTATCCCTATGGGTATGGACATTGTGATTAGTTCAATACTAGATTAATCAGAATGTGTACCACTAATTTATAACTTGGAGAAGGATTTATCACAACTCACCAGTTGAGGAATGGTCAATCAAAATCCATGGGATATTTTTGGGGATGGGGGAGTGAAATACAAATTATTTATGGGTATAAATGTTAAATAGATGCCTTTTTATATAACAAATTGTGTTTTTATAAAAATTATTTGATATGATTGAATTTTTCTCATCAAATTTAATCTAACCTAGTTATCATTATTGTGGAATTAGTGATAAATCATGTGGGTGTGACTAATGGTTTATCAAACTCACCCCCCATATATGAAAATTTGTTTGTATGAATATTTTTTTCTATGTTAGAGGAAATGTGACATTTCAAATTTATCTTGTGGATCTTTTTGAATTGTGTTCAAGGAGTTTTAGAGTTATATCATTTGAGTTGGTATTATTTTTTTACACTTGATTGGTTCCACCATTTTTCCTGACTCTTTATTTATTTTAGACTCTTGGTTTTTCATTTTTAATATTTTAGCTATTATATAGTTTTTTTTATACATTGAGCTGTATTTCTTTCATTTCAAGAATCTTAGATAATTGTTTTGGTCGTTTTGTTATATTCTTAATATGTATAGTATGTTTAATGGGAAAATATTCCTTCAATGATTTAGTAATCCCTTTGATTTTTTTTCTAACCCTCAAGGTCTGAGGGATGTCACCTATGATATGTGTAATTTTAGTTATTTAAAGTGTAAGGGTTTCAGTTGGGAAATTAAAATACATGAATGTGGAGAATATATACTACAAACTCTCACATAAATATTACTATTATATGATGGTAACTACGCACATAGAATAGAACAATCCAGGATATTTAAGGTCATGAGGGATGTACAACATACAATGTACATTAGCTTCATGTGATAAGGACCATATACCTAATAGGTTAATATTGTGTGTTAAGGACCTCATTTTTGCAATTTTTAGTCAGGAGAAAAATAACATATACATTATAATATAATATCATGAGGTGTAGCTTCCTAGATTTATTTTACAACTTATGTGACAAAACCAAGTTCCATATTACTCAAGAACACCACCACATATGCTAGAGGCTACTGAACAATGGTTGGGGTCATTGCATAACTAGGGGGACAATGAATGTTTTGGTATAGATAACCATAAATAACAATATAATGAAAACTCAAAAATGTAAAAAATATTAAAAATGAAATATAAGTGAACATTAAAAATACTTGAATTTCATAGACAAGTAGATTCTTTGATGATATCATATAATGAGTATAAGAAATTTTACATATTAATAGATTTAGATCGGATCTCCAAGGGAAATATCATGTACCAAACTTCCCTAATGTAAACAAAAGATTATAATAACTATAAAATATGATTGGATTAATATTCTCATGACTTATCGTAGCTTCTACCAAGCTCCATAACACATTTACCAATAAAAATTATCTTTCTACTAACAGGTTCATGAATGATAAAGTCTACTTCGGTAATGAAAAACATATGAAATTTGTGAGTACATCTCAAGAACCCTTCACAGAATATGTCCCATATACTATAGTATATTTAGTTGAATGTAATGATTAGTATTATAACAAATAAAAGATAAAAATAAACAGATATAATTATAAATATTTCATATCGACTTGTCCTACACAATCCCATATGTTTAACTATATCATCTTCATCCAATGTTATGGTGAAATTGAACATATCACATAACAATTAATTTGGAAACACATAATAAATCATCTTAAATTGGAATAACTTCTCATCAATTTATAATGAAAATATTTGTAAAATGAAAAAACAAATTATGTAGTGATAAAAAATGGAATTACTTTTATGAACAATCTTATACAAGTCTACATCACACCCCAACTACATCACCATGAGTGGAAATAAAAACCCTATACACTGGAAAAACAATCATAGGTAAATGTTTCAATGGTCATAAGGTATTCCATGAGAGAGGTAATCACATCCCATAATGTCCATCATCATACAATAAACTAACCCTCTTCCCTGGAAGCATCGAACCATGGGAAAAACATACTACTTCCATGTGAATCAAAACAACCCTCAAAATTTTATACTATTTCCATCATAATCCATCCAATGTGGGAATTACATTCCATATATTAGTTTAAGTTAATTCCAATTAACATAAAAAAGTATTCTATTCATAAACATATCAAATGGCATTCATGACACCCCTCATCTAGACATCATAATACCTGTAATCATATTATACCACCAATATATATCTTACATGAAATAGAATATTATCTTAATAATTTAGCCATCATAATAGTAAGTCATAATATATATCATAAGAAACAATTTAAAATAGAATCTATTTAATTATGGACAACAATCCAACACATTATTATGAATAACTATGTTGGCTCACATATGCTAGAATCATGTAAATAACCAAAATGAAGATATTGTTTACTCGGAATAAAAATTAGAGGTGAAATGTATAATCAAACTATATTCTCGCTATACAAGACCAAAGGATTATCAAAACTAGAAAATATTCCTCAGGTTCAAGACTAAAACTATCCATATCAGGACATACCTCCCCAATCTCAAAGGGTACTAATATCATGAATTTTTATTCTATTATGTAATTTTATAAATCAATGAAACACCAAGGTGGTAAGGACTACAAATACCCACCCAAAATATATTTAAAACAATCCATTAGTGCTGAGGAAATAAAATAATACCAGTAATAGAGTACATTGTAGCCCAAAATGTACGTACAAGCCAAAAACAATTTGCAAATCAATTTTTTCCATTTTTATAATAGCTGACTTAGGGATGACCAGTGCCCAACATACAACTCCAATGAAAAAAAACAAAAAGTAAAAAACGATCAACACAGAGTCATACATCATAATACCCGTAGTCATAGACATATCTCATACTATATTTCTCTTCCCTAGTGGATGATTCCCACTCCAGACCTCTCATAAAACTCGCACTTGGAACATGATTCCTGAGCTGATCTAGGGAAGCCATGTCTGGAGATGTCTTCTTAGTCCTGCTTCCCTTCTTGACTACAAGAAGCACATGATTATTATTTTTTGAATCGGACCTGGTTTTCATTGGATGCGGGAGATAGAATTAATCCTTCATTGGTATCCTTGTTGAAGTTGCAGCTAAAAGTCTTCCACCTGCATTTTCTATCTGAATCCCATTTTGAACATTCTCACTGAAAGAACGGACAACCGGGGAACTCAGGATCTCCTTACCCCTAGATTTATCCTTTCCCACCCTGGGATGTTCAAAATTTCTTCCCCACCTTTGATCTGGAATTCTATTCCCACTCAAAGGAAGACGCTCGTCCTCCATATGAATATTCTCCACAACTGTGATATGTGCCTCCATACCCAAACCCCTAGCCTGGGGATTTCCTGGCCTTTGGACAGCAACATCCACCAAAGGGCCACTCCTGTCCTAATTGTGGTTGTTATGCATGATTTGGATAGCAGGATCCAGCCCCAAGTCTTCCACTGGTTGAACCTCCACAAGCACTCTACCATTCCTAGACTGATCCAAACCCAAGTCTTCAGCCTGCTGAATCTCCAAGACCACCACCTCATCCCCTTTTCCTGTAGTATCCTCCACCTCCATTACTTCATCCAGCATATCCCCAGATAAACCATTGAACTTGTTACTCAAAGAAACCAAAAGAAAAGCCGATGGATCCAAACCTGTAAAATTCTTGTCACATGTCTGGACGACCACTTATTCTGTGTTCGAATTCTTTCCAACCCCAGATTTTTTTGAACTCAACTCAACCATTAAAATAGAAGGAAATCCAACATCTTGCAAAGAAGCTCTGCTGGAACCTACAATTTTACTCTCCACAACAAAACCAGACACAAAGGAGACCTTCCCTCTGTCACTAGGTCCTACCTAGATCAAGACCCTTCCCATCTCCACATCATCCCCCATTGCTTTTCCTCTAACATCAGCACCCAAGATCATAGGTGCTCTTTTCCTACTATGCACCTCCCTCAACCGTGATGGAAAACCACTTCGGCATACCTCAACAGAGTGGCCCAGCCTCTGGCAAGAGCCACAGAAATTGGTCCAGTTCTCATATATAAGCCTCTACTTGCAACGGTAATCTTTTCCAATTGTGATCCAGACGAAATAAAATGGAGTGCGAGATGCATAAACCTCAACACATACCTAAGTATTCACCCGATGGAAACCTGCCTTAGTGTGGCTATCATAACAATGAAACCAACCCACCAGGTTCCCCAACATACAGATTATAAAAGGATTTTGAAATGGTAATGGAAGCTTAGGAAAACGTACCCACACCGCCATGGAAGGTAGGTCGTGATTCATATGAAGGTCAAAGGACCACCGAAGAAGAAAAAAATGAAAACCATTGAAGACGTGTGGAGCTCTCGGCGACACATGGATCAGGTCAGCCTCCGCCTCAAACCAAATCATGATTTTCTTGCTATCAAGCAGGCCTACCACTGATCATTCATGTAGATCCCAAGACCCGCAGACGAAACGGTCAAAGGAACCAACTGAGGGCCTATTTTGGTTGAATCGAGCTACCAGAGTGAGCCTTAACAAGCCCGAAGCTTTAGAAAATTCAGAAGTGGAAAGGTGAAGATTTAGAACCCTGTTGACAAGATCTGAAACCATAGGGTTTATCACCGCTTTCAGAAAGGGAGGGAGAAAATTTGGGTTGGAAAAGGGCTGGAAGAACCTTACTCTCAAATGCAACGACGATTCCTCCTCCCCCTCCAAGGGGGGTCGGGATCCGGCATGGCAGCCGCCGTCATCACCGAAGCGGATAGAGCATCAGGGATTCCTCTTTTCCGCCTCATACAAGCCAAACATGGGTAAAGGGAAATCATTTCATTATAACATAATGTGAATAAAAATATATTGTTCATACCACCAATACCACATCACATTAAATGATAATATACCACATTGATTTAATTTGGATTTTATAACAAGGTTTAATAGAAACCCATTTTCTTTGTATCACTCAATAGACCGGCACTAACTAATAGAAATCCCATAAAATTTGATAAATGGTCTAATTTCTAAATAATCAAAAGAAAATATTTAAGTCACAATAGAAAGAAAAATTAGTTGGGAGATCATGAATAGAGTCACATAAAATAACTCTTAGAGACTAATTAAATATGAATTAAAGATCAAATGGGTATGATATGGCTTTTATGAATGATTAATGGAGATATCCCAATTGAATGGTGAAGACATCATAGAGGAAGATATGAGGCAAGGAAATTATATAAAAATGATAATTCCCCATTTAATAAATTTATTATTTTAGTAAATGAAAATAAAAACATAAAAAAACAACACTATAATGGTGTTTGGAATGAGCACAGTGTTTATGGTGAAACACCCTTTCGAGGGTCTTATTATATCATGGCCAATATGGTCACAATTTAATAATCCAATAAATAATATAAATGTTGTAATTGATAAGTATATTACAAAAAAATTATTATTAAATTCACAATGTGTTATTCGAATTGATAAAACAAGTTACATTGGGGAATGAATTTATTTATATGTCAATATTAGAGAAAATGGTGATCTTTATGTTCTGGATCATTTCTCACTCATTAAACGATGGATATTCCAAAAGAAAAAATTCTCAATCTAGTTATGTGGCTATGAGAAACTACCACTAGATGTGGGAGAAATTTATAATATAATAGTTTTTTTAATTTTTTTAATCCCACCAAAGTGTTATTTTAATGGAATGTTTCAAATTTTATGGATTTGGATGTTTTTTCAACTATATTGCCAAATTGGGATGATTTGGGCTTTTAATTATTTTAATTTTCATTGATATTTCAGCCATAAATGATTATAAACTAAATTAAATTGTCATTTTTTTAATAAATGGTTTTTTGGATACATTTCGTAAAACAGGAAAATGAGATGAATCCAGTATTTGGAGGCACAAAAGAACCTGACAAGTGAGACATTTAAATATATTACCAGATATGGTTATTTTTTATATAGGGATTATATCTCATAAAATAATAGCCTAATGGAACTAAAAAATAAAATTTATGAATATTACATCCATAGAATGATATTTTATTATTGCGGCTATACAAGATTCCAACATCTTAATGGTCATAAATTCTATGGAAAACTGATCTATGAAATATGAAGAGTTAACAAAAATAATAATCTTTTATAGTATAATGGACATAAATAATTATTGTCTTGTCTAATAAATATTAAATTCCATTTGAAGAGAGATTATAGAAAAGAAAAACTTTTAACGAGAAAAAATTCCAACATTCATTCATTCATTTTCTCTACCACATGCAAAAATTTTGTTGGAAGATTTGGTACCAAATCGTTCACCCCATTTTCCTATAAAAATGTATCCCATATAATTTTAAAATGGTAAAGATAATTAGATATCCATTTCTAGTATATTTTTATGGTTTTTTTCTGTAATAGTATTATGCATTTTTAATATATATTATTCATTTTATTCATATCATTATCTAATTTTTATCTTTGGTGTTTCCACATATTTGTCCTCCACTATGATCCCTAATACTCCTTAAAATGAGTAACTAATCCATGTAATTTACTAGGAGATAAATCAAGCGTGGACCCAAGTATTCTTATATACATTTAAAATTTTACTTATTTTATTAGTGTTAGTTCGTGGGAGATTATAGTGGGTAAGGCACCTTTTTGTCGTGACATGCCACCCAAGGATTTACTTTCACTTCTATAGTATTCTCCCTTGATTGACGAGTATCTATACTGTGTATTCATTCAAGTGAACCATAAAATAAAAACCCTATGAATAATATGATGTATATAGTTATGATGGAGTGTTTTCATAATTTAAATTTAAAACTAATAATATGACAATGAAGGATCACTATGGTCATCTTTGAGGAGGATCACCATTCTATCTAGAATCATTATATTTGTATTAAATATTTTAAAATGTAATATATATAGATATACATTAATATTATCTTCATATTTTAAACTTAGGACATTATATTATTTATTATTATATTAGTTATAATTTAAATTGTGATAATATAAACTTTCAATTATGTATGATTTATCCTCGACACAGAGCCTGGGTGTGTACTATATTTCATTATTTAATAAAAAGAATATTTATTGGGGATCAATAACAAGACCCCATGTGTCAATTTGGAAACATTACTAGGGAGTTTCAACACTATCAGGACCAGTTCTTTAAAAAAACAATGAAAATCATAAATTTGAAAAACCAGAAAAAATATATTATTATGGATGATGTATTAAACATGTGTTTATTATTAAATGATTAGACACTCATGGGTTCAAGAAGAATTTCATTATGATATTAAATTCCAATTGGAAACAATTAGTGATTCATTGAAAAACATTGAAAAAAATTGAGAAGATGGCAGAATACATACCTGCATTACATGAGATACTGGAACCTAAGATAAAACATGATTCAAAATAAGTGTTTGAATAAATTTCAACAATCTTTTTTTTTTGTAAAAGAAATTGATATAATTGATAAGGTCCTTATTAAATAATTACTAACATCATACATTGCTCAAACATTTCTCAATGAGGTACTTGAATAACACAATAAATCTAATAAATTTATATGAGATGAAAATTATTAGAACGAATCATGGAATCTCTTCATTTAAGGTATCATACAACATGATCTACCAATCATTCATAATGAAAAATCAGAACCTCTCTAATACCTCACTCATTAGAAGTAAATTATGAATATACACCTGTTGACATTGATTTGTTAATGGTCCTTACATAAAGGATCAATTTCCATGATGAATTTTTTGAACATGAAATTTTCATTATTGATTCTTTAATTTTTAATCCAATTCAAGATGATGATTATTCTATCTTCTCTTTTTTTGAAATTTCTAGAACATCATAAATGAATAAGGTCTTACATTTTAATGAAGAGACCACACATGTAGTAGTTATAGAAGGAAATATAGATGAAGGATAATTTGGTGGTGTGACTACCTCCTCTACATAAAATAGTGTACCATATGGGGGAGGACACCACATAAGTCAATAGGGAGAACCCCTGTTATTTTTTTCAACCAAATTTGGACTTAAATTCAATATTTCTTCTTCATTTTAGTTTTTCACTTTTCTTATATTATTTTTTTTTATCTCCTGTATTTGTGTCTATTAATGTAGAAATATGTGATTCATATTTAATGGTTCATATCAAAAAAAACCCAATCCACCTTCTGATTGGTGATAATCCACAACAACTTCCTGATTAGGGGCATTAAAAAGTCTAGCTCTCTCTTGGGGGTCTAAACAAAAACATTATCGTTGTGAATTCATAATTATATTTCTTTTTCCTTATTTTAATTATGTTTTTTATTTCCTTGTTGTAGCTTTAAACTAGTATAACCTAGGAGATTAACTCACGGATACCACTTAATAATAAATATTTTTGTATTTTTTATTTTATTTATTTTATTTTCATCCGTATTAAAATTATGTATTCAAGAGATTCTTGATATTATTTCAATTAAAAATATGGTAGTAAATATATTAAATCAGGCAGAGTGATGTCAACCTAGATTTAGTATTTTTTTGTGGTTCTATTTTTTCATGTTTGTTGTTAATTTTTAATATTTTTCTCTTTCTCCTTTTATGTTTGTTTTAGGGATTCTTTAATTGAATAAACTACTTTGTAAAATTAAAAACATATTTGTATTTTTGGAAAATTTCATGATTTGAATTTTTAATGATTTAGATAAATAATGAACTGGTTTTTTATATATCTTTTTTATGTTTTCATTGGATGAAGATTGATTGATTCTGAAACTCATCTACACAAGTACTGTACAAACAAAAAATATTTTCCAACTCTATAGGGTTCAAAATATTATTGACATATTATTTACATCTAAATATTTCTTTTGATTCTTGAGTGTTCTTGTATGGTCTACGAAATTCAAATTTTATATTTTTTTAATCTGTTAGAGTTCATTGCATATTGAAATAATAATTGATGCACCACATTTAAATCCCTTCTAACATTAAACTCTTATTTTGGACTACCTTTACATATGATTTTTATTAATCCCCAGGAATCCATGAACTACCTTGATAGGTAACCGCATTAGCATCCATATATCCTATTTCAACCTGCTCTACAATTTAAATTCATGATTATTGGTAGACTCAAGTGAGGGGGAGGGGAGAAATAAGAATTTTTTTTTCTTTCCTAAATAGTATATTTGAGCTGAAATGTAAAAAATAAGAGAGTTTTCATATTTTTTACTGATTTGGTGGAAGAAAATTCCAAATCAAATTATGGTTGGTTGTAAAAATTATCATTACAAATATGTGTTCATATTTTACTAATAAATGAAGAACAAAATAAACCAATATATTTTTCAAAATTATTATTCTAAATAGAAATTACATATTAGAATTTTTGCTCAAGAAATGATAAAAATTCTGGTAAATAGGGAAGGAACATATAATTAATATTTAAATTTTATGTGTTGAATTTCTAATAATTGTATGATTTGTTTTTAATTGATTCATTTTTTTAGTTGATTAAGCATATCACTATTCTTGATAATACTGGTTTTCATAGATTTCAACCACTTTAGAGTTCAACCATCCTTCTTCTACATCAAAAGTGTATTAATATAAATCCAACCAACCCTCACCCTTAGAAAAACCCATGTAAAATACCTCACGATTGACAAAATTTTTACACTATAAATTGGATATAATAGTAGTATATAAAACTTATTGATATTACACATGTTCAAGATAATTTCAAAAACACAAAAAAAAATAATCCTTGACTTAAGTGAGAATTATTTTTTTAGGGAGATAGGTCCAACATTCATGAGATAATAAGAATGATGTTGAATGGTTTTTTAGTATTTTGGAGGATTTGGGGAAATTTTATCCACGATGGTGTCGTGATATTTCTTTTGATATGACAATTATGATATGTTTTCATTTATGATCTGGGAATATTTTTTGTCCTTGGTACTAGATGATTACTAAGATTGAAATGTTTTAATGTGGAAGAATAGGTTGAGAAGAAATTTAAAATTATCTTACAATTACATTCAGTGTTCATAATCCCAAGAAAGATCTAATTTATGAGATATTATCATATTTTATGGTTTTATAAATATTTTTTCACAGTATTCCAAAAATGGTCTAATTTTTTATTCTATTAATTTTAATTTTTTATTGTATTTCATCCATTGAGTTTTATCGACTAAATTAAATTGACTATTTCTTCTTCTATATTATTAAATGATAAGTGGTATATATTTTAGAAAATTGGTCCAAGATCAAAATATAACTTTCCGACTCCCAAATGAAGTTAACAATTCAATCCTTAAAATCTAAAAAATTGTTTGGATAATTTTTACATTGATCTGTTATATCACAAATAGATGTCCTAATGTTATCTAAATTTGACATTAAAAATTGGATGCTTGGAGGAAAAACATTAGTTACTTTTTCCATGCATGATTCCTATGGATTCAGGGTAATAAAGGCATTGGAAACAAGAAATGATGAATATAGAGATTGATCTAGCCCAAAAATATTTTATAGATTATAATTGATATAAATCATTCATTTATTGTACAATAAAGCTGAAATATCATAGTTTGATAGAGGAGACACATGGGAATAAATTTAAATAGAAAATCCTTCCCAAAATCAATCATTCATTTTGTCCACACTGCACATATTTTTTATGGATAGTGTTAGATCTAATAATTTCGTCCCTTTTTTCTAAAAAAATGTAAATGTTCTCCTTTTTGAATGGTTAGAAACTTAATGTGTCCATTTTTAGTATCTTTATTTGGTTTTAATTTTCTATAATAGTATTATGAATTTTTAATATATATTATTATTCTTATTTGTCTGATTTTTTTCTTTTTTCTTTCCACCCATTTATCCTCCATTGTGATCTCTAATACTCATGATCATGGATATCGAATGAAAAGAAGTTCCTGGTAGAAAATTCCAGTGTTAAACCAATGTATTTTTATAATCATTTTAATTTGATTTATTTTCTTATATTTGGGTCATAGTGGATATTTTTGGGAAACGTTTCATCATGTGTCAACATCCCCCCGATGTTTAGAATTCACTTTTGTAGTATGATCTGTAAATCGAGGAGGTGGATATTCGGTGTAGTTGATTGAGTGTATTTTATATTTATAAACATGATAAAAAACATTATTCAAACATGTCATGGAGTTTTATCATTAAGTAAATTTGAGACTAAAAATATGAAAATGATGGTCCATTCCGAGTGTTCTCAAGGGAAGATATCCTTTTACCTAACATCATTCTATCTAGATTCATAATATTTATATTGTATTAATATTTATAGATATTTATTAATATTACAATAATCATTAAAAATGACCACTTTATATTATTAAGTTCCATATAAGTTAGAATTTAATTAGTGATAATAGAAATTTGGTCTTGTGTAAGCTTATTCCTTGAGACTGACCCCAATAGTCCACTTTACTGCATGATTTAGTAAATAAAATATTGACTAGGGATCCATGAAAACATTCTATGCATCAAATGGGTTTTTCTTCTGGGGAAGTGTAATACTTTCACATTCTATTGTTTATAAATTTAGGATCGAAATAATGATATAGATGCACAATTACAAGAGGGAGGTCAACTGTAAGATTAAAAACATTCTTTTTAACCGTATGGAAAACTATTTTTAACAATGTTCAACAACATATATTCACAAATTTTCTTTTACTTCTACAAAATATACTTTCCAGGTTCCGAAAATATGATTCCTGAAATGAAACATAAGGAAGGATTACAAGGAAAATATTCATCTTTAAAGTGTATAGAATCTAACTTATAAGAGTATAATAATGTTATAAGAATGTATAAAAAGGTTATAATTTCTTCATTTATGGAAATACAATGTAAAATTTTTATTAAAAAAAATAACATGTAGAAAAACCTAGTACCCACTTGGGGGGTCTAAACCAACCAATATACCTTTTATTGGAACATTGTCATTCCTTTTAGTTTTTTATTATCTATTTTTTCTTTCTATTTTTTGCATTTAATTTGGAATCATCTTGTATATTAACTGATCGGCGCAACATTAAAATAAATCAGGTTATGTCTTTCCTTAACTTTTTTATTTTCGGAAAAATAATAATTAATTATATAAACATTCCTTATCTAATTTAAACTAAAAAAGGGTAGTAAATAAAATAATTATGGGAGAGGGATGTCTCCATGTTTTTAGGAATTTTACACGTGGTTCCATTTGGTTTTTCATGTTTTTTGTGAATTTTTTATGTTATTCTAAATCTCGTTTTTGTTGTGTTTTTAAGATTCATTTGAATAATAAATTCCATAGGAAAATTCATTCCATATTAGTGTTTTTAGAGCATTTCATGATTTTAATGATTTAGGATTTCAATGAATATTGAACTGAATGTTTTTCTCTATTTTAAATCTTTTCATTTGATAATTTCTTATTAATTATGAAAGTCATTTATATAAGTACTATCCCAATTTAAAATATTTCCCAATCCAATATGTTCCTAAAACTTTTAAAAAAATTCTATAAATATTTTTATTGATATTCTTGGTACATGTTTCCTAATCTAAAAAATCAATTTTTACCCATTTCAATGTTGTCAGAGTTCATGGAATATGTCCAATATGTTTGAGTAACCACATTGTAATCACATTTTACATTAAATACATATTTATTCTAACTATTACATATGACCATTCAAAATACCCCATTAACCATTAATTGAATTCTTAGGAATCTAAATTAGAGTCCATTTATACATCTCTTACCCTCTCTAGAAGTTAAATTCAAGATCATTGTTTTCAACTCAAGTATTTGGAGTGGAGTGTATGGGAATAATTTTTCTCTCATAAAGAATTTACATAAGATGAAATGTAAAAAGGTTATTACTTATTAGCATATACTTTTTGGGGAGAAATTCATGATGTAAAGATGGATGAGTTTCATAAATATCATTACTAATATGTATTAGGAGTTCAAAAATACTTGAAGAAAAAACGGCGCCTTTATTTTTATCAATAATATGATTATGAAAAGAAATTTTTTGTCTTCATTCAAGAAGAAAAAATGATAAAAAATAAGGGAAATGTGGATGAAATTTATTATTTATGAGAAATAACAAGTGTGGACTTCCTAATAATTTCATGAGGTGTTTGGAGGTGATTCAATTTTAAACATATTGTGGAGCAAACCATTCTTGATAAAAACTATTTTCATGAATTTACTCCACTTTAGAGGATAACCCTACATAATTTTCATCGAATGTTTTTACACTTAAAACCTTTAATCCATTATCCTTAGAACAACCCATATAAAATACCTCATGATTGAAAAACTTTTACACTTTAATGTGGTGATACTATTCGAATAAAAATCCAATAAAAAATACACTGGATTAATGAATGGGAGAAAATCAAAAAAATCCTTGAGGGATGATATAAATATTTTTTCACTGTATTAGGTTTCAAATGCACATGAGGATTAACATGAGATAGAATGGATTTTTATTATTTTTTAGGAGTTTTGAAATTTTTATCAATGTAAGGGGAAAGATATTTTCTATTTTGGGAAATTTGATATTTGTTGTCATTTGTTCATTGAGAAGATTTTTTTTTTCATATTTTTAGATTATTTCCCAGGACTATAAGGCATAAGTTTTGGGGGATTTAAAGATAAAATTAATTAAATTATTTTAATTTTAATTTCAATGCTTTTAATTCCACAATATTATTATTTTAAGGAAAATTTTAGCTTTTTATAATTTTAGAGGTATTTTGAGATTCATTTAATAATGTCTTAATTGGGGATTTTCATTATTTTAATGTCATTTTTTATTTCATCCATGCATTTTTGTACTAAAATAAAATTATGTAATTATATTCATATATTATATGATTGTTGGGAGACATTTCAAAAAACTAGACCAAGAGATGAATCCAAAATTTGTAGGCCCAAAAAAATCACATTTTAGTCCTCTAAGACAATAGGAAGACATGTATATTTTTTATGTTTGGACTATATATCACAAATGGATAGACCAACAGAATCAAAATTTGACATGGATAAATCATAATTTTTGATGAACAACATTCATTATTGTGTCAATATGTGATTCACGTGGGTTCAAGATCACAAAAACATTTGAATCTTGATATGTGGAATATAAATAGTAATCCAGATGAAATTCATTTGAAAAAGTAAAATTGAAATAACTCATTCATTTCTTGTCCAATTAAGCTAATCATTCATTTGTCGAAATAGGAGATATGGGGAAAACTTTAAAAAATAACAAATTCCCAAATTTTATAATTAAATTTTGATACCAAGTGCATAGATTCAGAGGAAATAATTGGAGTGAAAAATTTCACCCCTATTTAGTATTAAACTTTATTCCCTCTTATAAAATAGTATTATTCTTTTTTAAAATATATCAGTGTTTTCCTTTCCCACATTCTCTCAATTTTATCTTTTTTGTTTCCACCCTTCTCTCCGCCACTACAATCTCTAATACTCGTGATCATGAGTAACTGATGGGAGGAAGTTCTCAAGAGATATTTCCAATGTGGAAACCATGTATTTGTTCATTAATTTTTCATTTTTAATTTTTTATTAATGTTATTCCAAGATATACCATAGTGGCTATGGTGACTTTGTATATCCACATTCCACTTAAGGTTTGGATATCACTTCTACAATATTATACAACAATTGAAAAGGTGGATATGTAGTGTAGTCAATAAGTTTCACTATATATTCACAACTATACGCATAATGGGATGTTCACAAATAAGAAGGTGTTTTTTAATTAAGGTAATTTGATTCCAAAAATAAGACATTAAAGGATTACTCAGGATGTTCTCTTGGGAGGATATCAGTTTTGTTAAATTTAATTATTTATCAAATCATTCTGTTTACATTGAATATATATATATATATATATATTAACATTAAATTAATCTCTTAATACCATCTCTTTATATTATCTATTTTTATATTAGTTATAATTTGAATAGTGAAAATAGATATTTGGTGTTGTGTTAGTTTACTCTATGAGACTGACCGTTGGTGTGCACTATATTTCATTGATAGGTAAAAAAAATATTACCTAGGGATCTACAAGAAATCCACACCTACTAGTGGGATTTTTATTTTAACCCTCCCCGATGAAAATGATTTTTAAAACAATAAAACACATTTTTAAAGGTATTACTTATATATTTTTGACATAAAATACCCCATTAATTCATAATATTTGTTTATAGGGGAAAATTAAATTTCACCAGTTTCAGTTTTAATGATTATGGAACTCAAATGGACTATTATATCAAAATTTATCGCTTCCTATATTGGTTAACTACATATAAAAAATTGAGTGCCTGATAATATTGAGAAATTATAATTCTTGTGAAATCATAATGAAGATACCCATTATTTTCATTATGATGTTCTATTTCAATAGTTGTTAAAAAATACATGATTTTTAAGGCCTCATTTTCAATATGAGAATAATATTCTATATCATGGAAAAATCATTTCTCCTTGAATTTAATTATCGAATCATGGGTATCACATTGGAGAGATGAGGTAGGAATGCATTATAGCTGCATAAAGTTGAACGTGATGATTCTCTGTAGTCACATCCTATTAAGGTCAGTATCATCATGATAGTTTAATAGTCAATCATAAATTACTATGTTTAATTTTGAATTAATCCTCCATAGCTGTGTCAAATAAATTCATCACTTTGTTATATTCCTTATTTACTAATAAATAATTAATCCATTACTATATCAAATTAAATTATTTTTCTCTTTTTGGCATTTTTAGAACTAAATAAAAATTCATATGTCATTGTGAATCTTTTTTGTGGTGAAAGTTCCAACATTACCTAGGGCCGATTATGCAGCAAGCATAAAAATACCCTGCAAAACACATTGATAAAAGAGAGATAATAATTTATAGAACATAATGTTTTTGAATTTAATTTCCCAATATTGGAACATTCCCTTTGTTCAAATCCTTAAATGAATTACACCATGTAACTTCTGATTCTAATATTGAGAGACAATGATGGTAACCACATCGGACCTTAACAGTAAATCCTTACTCAAATTAAAGATTTACTAAGCCTCCATAGTAAGATACTTTCAAATAATTCTCCTATAAATTCATATAGGTATTATCAAATAATTTCCATATAATTATTTTTCTTCAAACCCCATGACATAAGTTAACATTACCTTTTCACCGCAAAAAAATTATATGAAAATAATGAAAATTAATGTTTATTTTTTGTTTTTTTAAATTGGGATGTCAATATAAAATATTGGAAAAGTGTCTAGTTAAATCATTAACGCTCTCTATCCAAGAAACATACACTACCTTTACACCCCTTATTTAGCCTAGTTCAACTACCAGGGTTAAATTAAATCAAATGATCTCAATGGTTTCATTTCACTATTGAGAATGAAAAAATTAACAAAATAAAATGGGCCTTATATTATGTTTTCTCCATAACCATGTTCTCATTGATGATCTCATTCATGTGACCTACGAATGATACATACATTCTAATGTTCAGACTATACGGTGTAATTCTTGACCTTTCTTAACTTTTTTATTTAACATTTGATAGTATGAACGAAAAATGTAACCCATGTATACGTCTTTCACTACATATTTCACAATAACTTCTTCGAGTTTATGATTACACATGAATTTAACCATATTAAAATAGATAATTGTTATATGAACATAAACTAAAAGATAGAATAGTATTTATTTAAATCCCCCCAATAAATGATTTTACCCGAATAAGGGGGTCAAATCTTGGTAATACTGATTTTAAAACATCTACCATTGATAATGAAATTCTCTCTCAATGGAATGAACACTCACATTCACTCCATTAAAAATATTTTTCTGTAATTAAAGAACACGATATTTTACATGGACCACAAAATAAGGTTTTTCTATGGATAATGAAATTTTGATGTGCTTGTACCCCAAAAGAACAACAGTGATATACTTTTTTTGGTATACATAATATATTTGTCTCAACGAACCTCCTGAATAACTATTCATACAATCTTGAATAATCACTTATAATCATCCTAAGGAGTAACTCATAGATCTATCTGGGATAACGATGTTATTATTTTTGAGAAAATGATCAGAAAATACATCAGAATGGTTTGTTTCTTCCATAAAAAATGATGAAGTCCAGTGAGATGAAACTCCTAGAATTTACTCCTTCACCAACTTCAATTTCCCAATAATTCATGAAATTTTATAAAAATAAACTCCACCATAACCTATGGAAGAATTTTTAAAAGTCGTTATCATATCATTTAGATCTTTTATATACAAATGAAGAAAAATAAACTAGTTTTACTTGATCCAGATTTATGGATCAATCAATTTATATTATCACCTCTTAGGATAATTCCATGTGTGATCTCCACTCGAATGTCTAATTTACGGACCTGTTAATTTTCATTGAAGTCCTTTAAACTAATGGATGACTCTTCTATATTTTTTTATGTTAATACTTTAATGTAGTATAATTTCCCATTATATGGTGTATTCATTCCCTTATCAACCATAATGATGATATTAATTCAAATACAGTGATATCAAATTGGGATGAATTAATTTATATGGCTATTAACTTCTTCCTGTGGGATAAACTCATATTGTTGACTATATCTATAAAAATTGGTTTGACTTCGAAGATCCAAAAATCTATACAAGACCTCCTTGAATTCTTCAAATTACCTAATATAATGATGTGTGTTCCACTTTGGATAAGATATAGAATCTAATAAAATTATACATTGAGAAAACATATATGTTTTCTCATAATTACTCTCCACACTAAAAGGTTTAACAATGGAATGGGAAACATAATTTCAATGGAGTTCTAGTGAAGTGCATCATCAACAAAATATCTACCCTAAAAACTATAATGTCATGGATATTTAGTTTAAATCTCATTTTATCCAAGATAATTTCATCATCCATATTTTATAGAATATATCATGAATGTAAAAAACAACCTCAAACTTATCTTCGTAAAATTGGATTCTTTATAATCCTATACACCTCTCCTAAGCTCATTAGGGCCTGGTTGTTACTTGTTCTCTACTAAAAAATCCATTACTGACACACACTACTGAGGCCAAGAACCCATTTCCCATATGTAGTTTAATTCTATCGATGTTCATTACTTTCATTAAATGAAACCATGATGACTTTCATGTATGATCCCATGAAAAAAACCCTTACTGTCTTCATTCAAAGAAATCTTTGTTCATGGTGGGATTCCATTTTGAGGTTGACTACTTAGATATCCACACCTAAGAGGAAAAATATACCCAATATCACCACTTTTTCATTGAAAAAAAGGTCTTGTAGCATAGGGACATACATTGTGGTCGCATTCTTGAGAAATGAATTTTTTTATGCTCATCATCATGAATCCAATACTGTATAAGAACTATTACTGTAGCATAGTATTCCCCATAAAATATCATATGACTTTGAACAGGGTTTGAAGTCGTGGTCTACCTCCAAGAATGGTTTATTTTTTAGTAACACAACACTAGATCATATTGATTTAGATGATCCTACAATAATCATCCTTCAACCAAATCAGTACACATATAAAATATACAATAACCATAAAATCCATAAAATGTACTTTTTCCTCCAATGTACAACTTAGGGTATGTTGAAAATTCCATATAACCACATTCTATTTAGTATGAGAAATATTAGAATCTAACATTCTAGAATCACCTTAAATTCAAAAAATACCAAAAAAAATATTCCACTGGTCTCCCTATAAATAGATGCTCTAACATTTTCAAGAAAGGAAGAAAAAATTATCTAAATTCATTATCATCACTAACATTATTTCTCTCCCTTGCTCAATAAAACAAAAACAAATTCAATTATGATTCACAAAATTATGTAAGAGAGACAATATGTGATTGGGGGAGAAAATACATATATTTCCCTTAGAGTGACTTATAATATGAGGTGAGGTATCATCTATAACTCAATTCAAATAGACGGATTCAATTGTAATCCAAGTGACAACTAATAAATTTTTTAATCATACTTGGATAATAATTTTCCATGATTTGTACTACATAAAATTATTTAGGGGTGTACACTAATATCGTAACATTTTTCTACCTATTCTGCTTCATGAAATGATATTTATTCTCAATGTTCTATATCTGTGAATGCTAAATGTGATTTTTTTATAAATTTTATAGCAGTAGTTTTGATAAAAAAACATAAAAATATCATATAAAACATTAATTATAAAATGCTAATGTTAACATTGCATCAATATAATCAAATAAAATACATAAATTATTGAGACATATTCAGTATCTATGGTGATTAAAGATATTCACTCTTTATTTTTTACACTACCTAGAAATTTATGAATATCCAAAGCAGAATATGCCTACATGAGTAGCTTTTTTCCCATCAACTAATCATTCAAAATATACCTATGAATATACCATTTATTTTTTATGTGAAGTTTTAGAATAAAACAATAAAGAATCCAAAATTTTATTGATATATTGAAGTATTTTCCCTACATCTTTCATGTGACTATCTTTTAGGCAATTATTACAATGGACTTATTGGCATACGGAAAACACAATGTCTGGTCAATTAGATATATGTTATTAAAAATTATGAATTATATTCTTATAAAAAGTCAAATTAACTAACACACGTATACCATCAATTAAAAAATACCATCTCATTATATGCTAGAGTAATCGACGATTTAGAATCATTCATATGAAATCATTTGAACACTTTCTTCAAATACATATTTTTAGAGATAAATTAACCATGATTTTCTTTATTCACAAAAAGACCAAGGGAAATTATAGTTCTATAATTAAATAAATCTTCAATTATCAGCCTATCAGTTATGAAAACAGGAAGAATTAGGTTTCTTCTATGAATCTAATGATTATGTTTACAACATATACATGCCCAGAAATCTATTTTAAATTCTCCTTATTGATTTATAGGTTGTGGTCAACCCATTAGTAATTAGTACCATGATCATAGAAATTTCCCAGACCAATAAAACTCACACTTGAGTAGACTAATCTTTCCCTCATTTCCAAGATTTTGAATTCCATTTTGTTACACGATACAAACATCATCTTTGTATGCACCATTAATAAATGATAATTAAATGTCTATTATGTAAATATTTATACACTTGTATGTTTTTATTTCAAAAAATAATCTTAATTAATCAATTAAAGACAACGGTGAAAATTTTTCATCAATTTTAATTCCATTTATCTGAGAGTACCCATTACATCCAACACGTGGCTAATTTATTTTCACAATTTCAAATTAATTTAACTTTTTTGAGAAGAACCATTTGGTTTCAATAATATTATTGTTTTAAATTTTAGATAAAACATCTTAGGTCTTGTTCTTCTCAGTCTAGTAGAACTCCTTATGCATAAATTTTAATGAACATTCAATAATGGTAGATTATTTTAATAATTTTGATTCTAGAAAATATTAACAAAATTGGTGTTTTCATGCATTCATACTTCTTTATTAAACAAGAATTTTATATTCAACAAATATATATTTATCCATAATATCATCCCTCTTATTTCATCTATTTCAAATAATTTTTTATATTTTATTTTCCTAATTACTTAATCAATCATCATATTTTATTACATCCTTTATTACTCTCCCAAACCAGAAACATATTCTCCAATCACCTCCGAGGAAACTAGTCTGATTTTGGTAGATTTATTTTCAAGTGAATGTGAAATCCACTTGTATATGTCCATATTCTTCCAAAAAACAGCAGGATCACCTCATGGATTATAAAAACTATCATATCCATCTATTATAATAATTATATTTCTTCCTCTATAAGGAAGAAAAAATAAATATCCATTCATCCCCACATTCTTTTATCTTATTATTATTATTATCTTTTTGCATAATCAACCACTCATATAAAACCACCCATAATTATTTTAGTGTGGAATTATTTATATACCAATTTTTTTATGGAATCTTATCCTATATTAGACAGAAAATGTCCTTATTAAATATTTTTATTATAGTTAGGATAGATTAATTTTATTTTTTATCTGGTAGGGAATTTTTAATGAGTATTCTACTAGGATTATTTTTGATTATGGTATTTCAACCCTCAATAAATATTCTCAATTGAGAAGTCCTTACCATTTTATTTTGATAAGAAATCCCTTATTTTTTAAGTCATTTTTTCACATTGGTGTTATAAAATTCTATAAAATTATTAGTGAAAGACATTTGAATTACAACACAAAGAAGTTTTTAATTTTTTTTTGTTATTTTTTTTATACAATTATACAATTAATTTTTGTGATTAATTACCATCCACAATGTCGTCATGCTGAAATCATAAAAAAATAGAAAAAATATCTTTTTAAAATATTGAGATTTTATTAATATACAAAAATCACCATGAACAAGTTATGAAACACTTCATGATATTCAATTATTTGGATTATATGATGTTTCAATAGTAATTCCCTTTTTATAATATTTATATGTGTGATTATCATCACAAGTGATCCTGGAGAAATCATATGCTCCACCATTCTTCACCAATTTTTCTAAAAAAATTGGTTCATGTTCAAAATACACATGGAACAAAGCCTGTTTTAATATTCCCTGGATAGAACACACCCATGTTCTTCACCAATTAGATAAAAGTTCCCAAATTTTCCTATAAACCTTTTAAAATAGGTGAACTATACATTCATTTTATAGTACTCTTATTAAATCAAAATTCTACTGCTTTATTTTCGATAATTCATTCTATAAGGATTATAAATATTTTTCTGTGATGTTTTCCACTAACATTTCTCTTCCAAAAGGATAAAATATCATGTCAAAAATTTCCAAGTAGAACAACTGAACTAGTATTACATTTGATTTAGTTGGTAAGATTTTTATTTTCAATCATGTGTGTGTTACATCAGCTCTTCAGAACCCACAATCTAGACCAATCTATTTCTCTTAAAGAAACCTCACCAATATTTTTCATCTCATAAATTTTTTTCCACTTCTCTTACCAATGAATAAATTCATTTTATGAATGATATTTGGGAATCTCCTGTAGTTCATCAAGTATCTCTTCATAGAAAAAAAATGAAATTATATGTCTTTTTCTATACATGTTTTTCATACATCCCATATATTGATTTCTTCCTTTCAAATTCAAATGAGTCGCTTCCAATGAAACCCTTGATACACCATTGGATTATTTTTTTCCATGGCCTTCACACTAACAAATAAACATTTTTTTCATTATAAAATGATAGATAAATTCTTTCCTATTTTTGGTGTTGTTTGTCTCTGAAAACCCATATTATAATAGAGAAAATATATTTAATATGTACCAATCTATTATAGTAATAGAACCCAGTTTTTTTGTTGTATTTTAAATATTTTCCATTAATTGATTAAAATTTTATATTCTCACAATTCTACTTTCCTTTTAAAAGATTATTCTTTTGGTCTAGAATTGGTGATGGCAATCATGACAATTTGATCATGCTTTACAATGGATTTCAATTTTTGGTAAAGTGTTTAACTAGTGGGATGGGAATACACTCTTCATTAGTCACATGAATAAATTTGATTACTTCAATTTATTTTATTTTTGGATCAACCCTATATTATATCGAGTGTATGGAGTCTTCCTTGATGATATCCCTTTATTCACAATGATAGTATATATTCTTTGACTTATTAATTTATTTATTTTAAACTAATGTATCAATAAATGCATATACACTTAAGCTTATTCCTAAACAATGACATAATGTTCCAATTCATTATAAATGTTTTTAGAATTTCAAGATATTAGTTTGTAAGTATATACCTTCATATCTTCCTTTTACTCTGCCTCTTATTACATATAACATTCTGATACATAAAAAATATCTTCTTCTTTCTTGGTTGTATACCTATATTTCCAAGTCAATATGTTTTTGTATGTTTTGTTCATTACATTATGATTTGAAAATTGTAAACACTTTTCCGTAAAGATTATTTTCTTTCTCTAATGAAATTTATTAGCTTAAACCATTACATTTTTTTATATGTTATTCTTAATTATTATTATTATCTATATTTAACTATATCTTTAATTAGGACCGAATTATCTTAAGAATAATTAGATCCTTATAAAAACCTCATAACCTTATAGTTTCATATATACCACATCTCATGGTTTTTATATTCCAAATTCATTAAAATTTAAACTATGAATTCATCAGAATTCAGACTCCAAATTCACTGAAATTCATACTCCAAATTATTATGAATTCAAACTATGAAATCTGTGAAATTTAGAGTCTGAATTCTATAGAATTCAGACTCTGAATTCTCTAAAATTTATAATTAAATTTTTCTGAAATTCTATCTCTTAATTATACAAAAACCAAGCTCAAAATAGGAATTTTTTTCAGACTCCATTTTTTTTACATAATCAAATTCTATTTACCATTATTTTTTGAATCCAATTATTCATACTTTTTAAGGATACTTGTTTTTTAAGTTTTTTTCCAAATTTATCTAATCCAAGTTTAATTATGTTTCTTGAACAAAGAAATATTTTCTTATATGAAACGTTGTCATAAAATCTATTTCTAACTAACTATTGTTTAAGTGACACGTACATAGATCCATTGGAAATTCACCAAAAAATATGACCGTTGGATGAGGAGATGACCGTTTGAATTTTATCTTATAAATACCTCATCAATTTTAAGAGATGAAAACATTATTTAAACATATATATATTACATGTTGTGATGATGTGAATTGATTTTTAGAGAGAGTGACTCTCATACTTTGTGGTATTTTTGAACATTTTGTTCAGTTGTGAACAACATCTTCAACCTAGTGCAACATCCATTATTACTATGTACACTTGATGGATTTAAGATATTTGAAGATAGAGGATCTGACAACCTGAAAGTTTGAGGGCTTGTGGGGATGACAATATAGAAATCGATATTCTTATCGATGGATTACCCTCGTGTGGGTAAGGAAATCATTCTTGAAAGTATAAACCACGGGACTTTTTCCAAGTTTGTTGGATACCTTTTTCCTTGGTTTGAAATATTTCTTTCTTGTTTTCATATTTTTATTATAGGTGTTAAATCCTTTGTGTTATGTTCAATAATGAATGTAGAACATTATTTAGTTTCTTATACTTGTATACACTGATTAATAAGTTTATCTACATGTTATGGTAGAATCTTTCCCTAAGATAAACTTATTTAAGTTTATTTAAGATAATATTTTTTAGGTTTAGTTTCTTTATATTTGGACCACAACCCTTCAAATTATACCTTTGATTTAGATCAAAAGTGTGTTTTTTAATTAACCTTGTTTAAATTTGTTAAACATTTATTTTTCTAAGGTTAAAAATCAAAGTTTTTAAACTTACAATTCATCCCCTCTTGTAATTGAGTGTCTACATATATATTTCAATCCTAACATTAGTACCCAAGGAGGTGTTTGAAATACTTATAATTCCAGATATGTTTTCTAGCTAAAATTTTCTTTCTTAACATTACTAGTTCAAGTTTTATTAAGATGTTTCTAATAAACTCTTTGTTTATAAAATTTTACTGCTAAAAGTTTTGTGGAAAATAATTTTTGTTATAGAATGGAAGTTAATGAACATCAGTTCTTTAGAAAATCTTAATACTACTTGCCAAAAAAAATTTTATGGTAATAATTATGAGTACTGGGGATATAGGATGAAGGAATTTTTCATAAACACTATAGTGGTTAACTCTTTTAGGATCACTAGATAATACGAGATTCCTAAAAAGAAATCATAACCTTCAAAAATAAATAAAAACAATTATATCAACCAAACAACAAGGTAAGAAAAACTAATTTATTTTCCATGGCCATTAATATCTATAGTCAATTTACTTCATGTGAATATTCCAGTAGCATTTAGATGATACTTGATGTTATACATTTTCGAACATCAAAAGTGATAGAAACTTGAAGAGATATGCATAGAGATGAAAATCATGGATTTATGATTCCTTATACAGAACCTATTTCAAAGGGAACCAAAAATTTATTAATATCATTAAAATTCATAAATATATAATAGAGAAAGGACTTCATGTTGAATTTATTGTGGGAAAGATAATTGATATCTTGCCCATTGAGTTCGAATCTAAAAGTACAGTTATCAATGAAAATATGAAAGTATCTAATATCACTATTGATGAGTTATTTGGAACTCTTGTTCAGCATTAAACAAGAATGCAACGATATAATGTAATTAATAAGAATAAGATTAGTAATTTAAGCCTTGGTTTCACTACTACATCTGACTCCAAGACTCTGAAAAAGGTAAGTAGATCAAAATCTATGGAAGTTGTTAATATATCTGAATCAAGTGATAGTGGTCATTCTGAGAATGAACTTTCCAATCTTGTCAATGGATGAACAATATTGCAGAAAAGAAGATTTTCAATATATATATAAGAAGAAAGATAGAAAACATAAGAAAGATTTTAATGGAAATTTTATTAATAAATAGGGCTAGATATATCAGACTTGATTTTCTTATGATCAAGAGAAAATAAAGAAAGGAAAATCACTTAGAAAGGAATTTGAAGAATTAATAAAAGTATAAGGATAAAAAAGTTCTCAAAGCTATTGACACTGGGATTTTCAGTGGTGGTGACTCTTAAAATTAATCTTTAGAATATGAATCTTCTAGTTAAAGGAATATTGGTATTATAACCAGATTACATAATGAAAATAATTGTCTTATGGAAAAGGTACACGATGCTAAATCTTTAACTAATATTTCATTAAATAAAGTTTTTTTAAAGAATAATATTATGAATCTTTGGATAAATAATATTCCTCATTAGAATATTATACTTTAACTTCGTTTGAAGAAGTTTGTAGATTTTCTAAATTAATTGATATTGAGAACAGTAGGATAAAAAAGATAGAGAAAGAATATTCTAGAATTTATATTTTAATAAAATAAGTATCAGATCATTCAAAGGATCTTGATCATAATACTCTTAATTTTTAAAATATTTCAAAAAATTTGAGAAGCAAAAACCTTCTAAGGATCTTAAAAATTTTATTTATAAATTTTTTTAGGAATATATCAATCTCTAAGACTAATGATTGTTAGGATAATAATTTATTCACTAAAATAACATTAGAAATTTTCTCCTTAAAAACTTTTATCAACTTTCAATTCTAGATGTAAATAATTTGATAATACTTATTTAAAAATCTCCCTCTTAGGAATAGTTCTGGATTTGAGTATAATCACTAAAAACTAGATTTTAGTAATAACTATTTTCTTCCCAATGTTCTCTTTTTTTTCACAAACTGTCAATGTGGTTGACATTGGGAGGAAAATCTTTCTTTAAATAAAACCCAATCCTTAGGTTTTCATAAAGCTTACTTTTCTATGAAAATGAGGATATCAAAGATTTTTCTTTCTTCTATTTCTAGATCCAATAATATTTGGATTACAAAATTCTAAAAAATATTTTTAGAAAAATATTGTAAGTACCAACAACAACACGTGGTATATGGATAATGTATATTCCTGGAACATGAAATGTAACAAAAACATCTTTGAATTGATTATCATAACAAAAGGAGGAAAAGTAACTTTCAGAGATAATGATCAGGGGGAAATTGTTGGTATAAGGAAAATTGTTTTTATTGAAAAGCCTTAATTTAAAATGATTTATTTTTTAAAGGTCTTAAGAATAATCTTATAAGAATAATACAATTATGTGATTAAGGTTTCCTTATGAATTTTTGAAAAGATAAATGCTTATTAAACAACTCCAATGAAGATTTTATTCTCTCTTCCCATAGGTAAGAGATGTTTATACACATAATACAGAAGAACTTCGAAGCCAATACCTAACTTTCCATTGTGAAATAGAAGATCAATCTTGGTTACGATATAGAATACTATGACACTTTAACCTTTGGAACCTATGAAAAATCTCGAAGAAAATTTTTATTAAGGATCTACCTATCATAGATTCGATTCTTCAAAATTCTGATATTCTTTTCAATATAGAAAGAGACATAAGTCCAGATTTAAATTAATTAATGAAGTCTCAACATATAATGCATTATATCTAGTGCATATGGATCTTTTTTTTCCAACACAAACTGGAATTATTGGAGGAAAATACTATGTATTTGTTTTTTTTATGATTTAACTAAATTTATATGGGTTTATTTTCTTGTAATGAAATATGAATCCCTTTCTTATTTTAAATATTTTTCATCCAAAACTAAAAATGACAAAAAATTACCGTTAATAACTATTCATAGTCGTCATGGGAGATTATTTGAAAATTCAGTTTTTGAAACTTTTTTTAGTAAGAGAGGCACTACTCATATCTTCTCAACTCCTAGAAATCCTCAAAAATGGTGTTATTGAAATAATAAATAAAATTCTTTAGGAGAGAAATAGAACCATATTGAGTAAAAATTCTATTGTTAAAAAATATTTGGCTGATACTGTATGTACTACTTGTTATACTATAAATCGATTTTTATTCGGACCATTTATCAATGAAACACTTTATGAATTATGGAATGGTCGAAATCCTATTGTTTCTCACATAAATGTATTTGACTGAAAAGTATTATTCTTTAATATTAAATATATATTACCTAAAGTTTCACAAAAATCTGATGAACGAATTTTCATGGGCTACTCCATTACTTCTAAGGCATATAGAGTTTTTAACAAACTTTCTTTTACTATTAAAAAACAATACATTTTAGATTTGATGAAACTGATCCTCTTGTTTTTAAACAACCCAAGCCTCTATCTTTAGATGGGTTTTCATAAAATGATTACCAACCATTGATGTAATATTCTTCTAATAAAGAAAATACACAAGAAAATATTTCTAAAGTAATTACCCAAGATGATTATACCATATATTGATGAACAAGTTTTACAAAACCCAAATAAGTAGTTTCTTGAGAATCATCCCAGTTTTAGTATCATCAGCGATATAAATCAACCTATAAGGACTAGAAGTTACTATTTAAATGAAGTAAAACATCATGAATTTCATTCCCAATTGGAATTTAAAATCATGGATTAATCTTTAGGTGATAATGAATGGATTAAAGGAATGGAAGATGAACTTAATGAATTTTAAAGGAATGAAGTTTGGACCATAGTTGAAAGTCATAAGAAAAAAACATAAATTTGTGAAAAAAGGGTTTTAGAAATAAATTTGACAAAAATGGAATAATTGTATGAAATTAAAAAAGATGTGTTGATAAAGAATATTATCAACAAGAAATAATATACTATGAGGAGACCTATGCACAAGTAGCTAGACATGAATCTATTAAAATTCTACAAGACTTTGTAGCATTATTTAATTTCAAATTTATTCAAATGGATTTGAAGTTTGTTTTCCTTAAAGAAAATGTTCAAGATGGATTCAATGTTGAAGAACCTCTTGTATTTGAAGACACAAAACTCCTTGAACATGTTTTTAAACATACCAAATGTTTATATGGACTTAAACAAGACTCCTAGTTCCTAGTATAATAGACATATCAAATTTTTTGACAAAACAATTATTTCAAGGGAACTACTAATCCAACCTATTTAATAATTAAAGATCCTAAAAAAATTATTGTCCAAATTTATGAGGATTAAATTATATTCGGATCAACCCAGTAATCATTAACTAATTAATTTTTGAATCTCATGATATCTGAGTCTGAAATGAGAATAATGGGTCAGTTAATATTTTTCCATTGTTTTCAAATTTCTCAAAAACATGAAGGAACCTATATATCTCACAAAAGTATATTAAATATATTATAAAGTATTCTAGATATAATAACACCAAACATTTAAGTACTATAATTGGTAGCTCAAATTCTCTTAAGCCTAATGAAATTGGTAAACCAGTAGATCAATCATCTTTTACATGTATGATATGATGTTAATTATGATTAACATATAGTTATCCAAAATTATTGTTTTTTGTATTCTTATCTTCAAGATATCAATGTAATCCAAATGAATCTCATTTAAAATAAGTGAAAATAATATTTCATTTTTTAAAGGGAACCATGGATTTAGGCATTTTCTATTCTTATAGAAATTATTTTGTTTTAAAAAAAATTGACGCTGATTTTGGTGGTTGTAGAATCGATAGGAAAAGTAAATCTGGAACTTTTAATTTCTTAATAGATTATTTAGTTTTTTGGTTATGCATTAAGCAACACTTAGTAGCACTTTCCACTGCTGAAGATGAATATGTAGTATCTCGAAGTAGTTGTAATCAAGTGTTGTGGATGCAACACACAATCACAGATTATGGAATGAGTTTTACCAAAACACTGATAATGTGTGATAATAATTATTCCATTACCAAGATAAAAAACTATGCATTTCACTCTTGTGAAAAGAACATAGATATCAGGAATCATGTTCTTAAGGATCGTATAATTATAGGAGATATTATTTTAAAAAAATTAGGAACTCAAGATAAACTACTAACATATTTAAAAAATCATTACGCTCCGATAGATTTTAATACATTAAAATAGGTTAGGAAAGATATTGGATAGGTAATCATCTTTATGAAATTTTTTTTGAAACCATCTCTTAACCTTAAGTTACTTCTTTTCATAGGGAGATAACATATATTTATAAATTTTTAGGAATCAAATATTTTTTACCTAATAAAATTTCATGAATCTAAATTTTTATTTTTCTTAAATATTTTTTTTCAAAACCTACAATTTTCTTTCCCAAATAAAATTTTTGGAACCTAACTTCTTCAATAAGAGATTTATCAATACTGAAAATCCACTCTAAGCAATCTGGAAGGTATGTATACTTACTTAAATCTTTGTAATTGAATTTTTTTACTTGTTGGAATCTCTATCTTGTTTTAAGAAAACATTAACAGATTCACATTCCTTAAATACTATTTTTTCTTAAAATATCAAAATATCGGAATCTAAAAATATTCTTCAGCATTGATATCAACCCTTAGATGAGATCATGTTAATCTCCACCATTGGATTAGTCTGATAATTCGAAATGTCTCCTTGAAGCCTATTTATACTAACCCAACCTCTCTTCCCATATCAGTTTATTAGATTTTGTGTTGATGATATACTACTCTTTTTGTTTTCCCTTTTGAATCATCAACTTCCTTGATTTATGAAGGTTTCTTGATGATTCTCCAAAAAATATGATGCAATCTCAGTCCAGCAAGGAATCAATGGGCTGGTTAAGGTATAGAGATAGGTTAGTGGGTTAGAATTTCGTTTTGAATATAATTCTTTGATTGAGTATATTATCATGTTAAATGGATGGGAATGTATTTTTGTTTCTAAATAAATGAATCATGATATGGTCTACTTGGACCTCGTAGATTAATTTTATGAGTCATTTTTTTTTCAATAAGCAAAGTAGAAGAGATATCTTCGTGTTCAAAATATATAGAAAATAATACTCTCTAACATTCAACAGGCCCCTAGAAACCAAGATATTCTCAATGAAGGTGAAGTTATCCTATTCTTATAAGGCCACAGCCTTAAACCTTACTTAATATTGAATTAAATGAATAATTCACATTGAGGATATTTTTAGGTTTAGAGTTTCAGAGAATTTGATCATAAAACATCTATTACATTCCACATTTAAGCAAAGTTGTAACATAAAAGATAGTATTCATTTTTCCCATCAACGGAAACATATTTAAAATAAAACATGGATTTTGTTTAACACTTCCTTAACACTATCATCATATCATGTACCTTTCCCTTGACCTGTGAAAAACATTTCAAAAACTTGGGATGAGAATAAAAATCTCAATAAGGGTTATAAAAATATAGAAAGGAAACATGAGTTCATATATACATCAGAATGAAATCATACTTTACCCATAAAAAAGAAGGTTGTGTATAAAACAAAATATGCCTCAATGAAAGGAGATTGAGACGAAGTCCAATACCTCGTATCTGAATTGACATGATCATTGATTAATATCCTGAATAATAAACTTGAGTTAATTTCTACTTTCTTAAGAACCTTTTTCAGGTTCATTATTCCTTTTATATCACTTATTACCATGTCATGAACACTATGTAATTATTTTTAGTAAATAACGGTCGTTTTAACGATCATTGGTACTTGAGTCAAAATATGCTCTTCATAATTACAAGTTGTTCATGTATCCATTATATCCAGAGTTATACTCATGATGTATATATCATATATATCATATATATCATATATATCCAGTATATACATGCATTTATAATATTACACAACGTTTAGAGGTAAGGAACGAAATGCACCGTTCGTGGAGACGGTAATCTGTACGTACGCATGAATGCTACTTTCATTTCTATTTCGTATTTTATGGAATTAAAACATAATGATGCATAATAGTATTTTAATTCCAATATGGTATTATATAAAATATCCTTAAATATATCCTTTATACGTACCACATATGGTATCAACGAATCAAATCACTTTGTGGGGGCCGTAGTCCGCACTTCCTAAAATGAAGATATCGTGTTTACGCATAATGGTAACCATAAATATATGCCATAAATGAAAAATAAAGAAGCTTAAGTATAACATAAAAATATTATATATAATATATAAATGTAGTGACATCTCAATGGCTACCTTTGAAGGTGATATTTGAGTGTTGAATAATCATCGTTTCGTGATGCAG
The DNA here is from genome assembly GCA_963277665.1 of Viscum album. NCBI lineage: Eukaryota > Viridiplantae > Streptophyta > Magnoliopsida > Santalales > Viscaceae > Viscum > Viscum album. The sequence continues at coordinate 1,282,165,093 of OY728148.1, forward strand.
AAATTCGCCATCCACGGAAATAGTATGTTCTTTAACCATTAGATGTAGGTGTGTGTAAGTGTAGCTTGAATCCTTCTTATAAAAACATCCTAGTATATATAATATACTGGTGTTGTTACAAAATAATTGAATAAAAAGAGTTTAGGGGGTTGGATAAGAAAATAAAACACAAGAACACAAGAGAAGACACTACCTTTCAATCATGTAACTCTTTTTGATTTGAGATCAAAGGCTTCCTTGGAAAGACTTATGCCCAACGTGAGGCTTCTAAGAGTTATATAGGGATGTTTACGGAAAAAATGGGCATGGTTTTGCCGAGCCAAAGGCTTTGGAAGTGTGGGTAAGGAGGTAGAGGTGGGGGCCTTTTATAAGAGGAGAGGAGGGGAACTCTTGGAAAGTAAAGAAATTTAACATTATTTTAAAATGAGTTTCGGATTTAAAAGGTGCCACATTGATATAATTATAGTATAAGGTGATAAAGGGTTCGAAATCAACCCATCCAATAGTTTTTGGAAATGTTTAGGTCATAGAATTTACATTATATTTTCATTTTATTTAAATCGTTATATAATGAGGTAATCGTTGCATCATCATGGTGTCATAAATAATTTTATTTATTTAATTTCTAAAAATTATACAAAAAATACTATGATGTAGGAAATCTTATTATATTTCCAATGACTATTTATAGTCAAAAATCTGGCTTGTATAACCCCATGTACAAATTGTTTTAGTAAAAAAACTCATGTTTTTGTCATTTTTACTTTAACATTAAATAAAAAGATATTAATGTCATTTTCCTAACAAAGTGGCTCCATGGGGTCCCCAAGTTGACCAATGGATTTTCTTGGTCAGACATAACACATCAAATAAGGTTAGGACATGTTTCAGGCTCATCTCATATTATTAAAATATTAATCTTACCTTAAATTACACTAATTACCTCTAACCGCGATTAATAAACTGAAAAGTTACTATTCACCAAAAAATTATTTTAATCCCATTGAACCACATTTTATTTCTTAATGACAACCATGTATGTCGGATTTTTGAAATTCAAAACACAGAGGTGGTAAATTTTCATTTAAACAAAAAATCAGTTTTTTAAGTACCACTTAGTGGTATCACTATTCATCAAAAGTTGAAGTTTTTCAGAAAAATACCAAAACTTCTCCTTAAGATATATTTGATATTCCGAATTCAAAAATGATTTATATTTTACAAAATTCAAAACATATAAGTTTCATTAATTAATTTAATAATTAATTCCTTCTCTTAGAGAAAATAGCATGTTTTTATGAAACAATATGTATCAAAAGATTGACACTAGTTTAAGTCCAATTTCAAAGTGAAATTAATTCCAACGACCACTATTGGATTAAATGGTAAAAATATATTCTAATTATACTTTAAAACCAATTCAAAATATAATCTAATCCTATAAATAAATTATATTACAAAGAGGTTTTGAATTTAAATACAACATTTTTCACTATTCATTAAAAATGAACTTTATCGGAAAAAATACAAAAATTTTACACAAAGTAAATTTTAATGTCCCAATCATAATTAATAAGTTTATTTTGAAAAATAGAGCTTATAAAATTTTCAAAAGATAGATTTAAAATATGGTTTTCCATCAAAAGGAAGTAAAACAATCTTTTAAAAATATTAGTGTATTATATTCTTAAGATTGAATTTATTCTCATTTTAAGCCTCTATAACACTATCTAATTCATTAATAGACATAGAAAAAAAATATCTATTATTCATTACTTACTTGGGATGTTACATCCTTCCCCCCTTTATAAAATTGTGTCCCCGTAATTCATTTACTTATCGAATAAGTGGGGGTATTTATCCCTCATTTCATTTTCAGATTCCCATGTTACCTCTTCAATCATGTCTTTTTTCTACAAAACCTTTACCTGATGAATCACCTAATTCCGTAACACTTGCTCCCTGTACTCATGAATCTGTACTGGTTGTTCCTCATAAGATAGGTTCTCTTCCAGATGAACTACCTCTGGACTCAAAACATGAGATGGATCTGGCATATACTTTCTCAACATCGAAACATGAAAAACATTGTGTACCTGAGATAAACTCGGAGGTAAAGCCACTCGGTAAGAAACTGATCCAACTCTCTCCAGAATTTCATATGGTCCAATGAACCTTGGACTCAGCTTTCCTTTCTTACCAAATCGCATCACACTTTTCCATGGTGATACTTTGAAAAAAACATGATCACCTACCTCAAAAAAGAGATCCTTCCTCCTATTTTCCGCATAACTCTTATGCCTGCTCTGAGTTGTTCTCATGTGTTTCTGTATCAGCTGAACTTTTTCTGCCAAGTCTTCTACCAATTCTGGTCCCATAAACTTCCTTTCAACCACTTCATCCCAAAATGTTGGAGTTCGACACCGCTTCCCATATAATCCCATAAATGGTTCCATATGTATACTATAATGAAAACTGTTATTATAAGAAAATTCAACCAAAGAAAGATGTTGGTCCCAACATCCCTAATAATCCATCGAACAAGCACGTAGCATATCCTCCAATGTCTGGATCGTTCGTTCTGACTGCCCATCTGAGTGAGGATGAAAAGTTGTACTAAAATTTAATTCAGTACCCAATGACTTCTGAAGGCCTTTCCAAAAGTTATAAGTGATCCTGGGATCATGGTCAAATACAATGGATAGAGGAACTCCATGTAACTTGACTATATCTTTAAGATACAAACGGGAAAGTTGATCTAGGGAAAAAGTATCTCGTATAGCAAAGAATGAGCAGATTTGGTCAAGCGATCAACAATAACCCAGATTTCATTATTACCTAGAGATGTCTTCGGTAATCCCACAACAATATCGATGGATATATTCTCTGATTTCCACTCTGGCATTGGTAAAGGCTTAAGCATCCCTTTCGGTAACTGCCGCTTTGCTTTAACCTGTTGACAAGTCAAACACTTCACAATAAAATCAGCAATATCTCTTTTCATTCCGTCCCACCAGTAATACTCCCGAAGATCTCTATACATCTTAGTACTGCCAGGATGAACTGAAAATAGAGAACTATGAGCTTCACATAACAACTCTCTCTTCAACTGTGAATCACAAGGAACACACAATCTCTTCCCAAATATCAAAACACAATCATTATCAATGTTGAATTCAGGCAACATACCTTTCTGAACCAGCTCTACCTTTTTCTGTAACTCACTGTCTTGCTTATGTGCTTTCTTGATTCTGTATGATAGAGATGATCTCACTGATACCTAAAACAAAACAGAAGAAATTCATGCACCAACAAATTCTATGCCAAAGTTCATCAAATCAAAAACCAAAGGATCTCATTCTAAACGTAGCATGGTTTATGAAGCATTACTTTTCCGATTCAAAGCATCAGTCACTTTATTTTCTTTTCCTGGATGGTAATTAATTGTACAATCATAATCCTTGATTAATTCCAGCCATCTCCTCTGTCTCATATTCAACTCTTTCTGAGTGAATATATACTTTAAACTTTTGTGATCAGTATATATTTCACACTTTACTCCATAGAAATGATGACTCTAAATTTTTAAAGCGAAAACAACAGAAGATAATTCCAAATCATGTGTAGGGTAATTTACCTCATGAGTTTTCAACTGTCGTGAAGCATAAGCAATTACCTGATCATTCTGCATTAGGATGCAACCAAGTCCTTTCAATGAAGCGTCAATGTATATAATAAACTCACCATTCCTGGAAGGTAGTGCCAGAACTGGAGCATTCACCAATCATTTTTTCAGTTCCTAAAAACAATCATCACATTCTTTTGTCCAGATAAACTTAACACCCTTCGGAGTTATCATCGTCATTAGACTAGATTACTATCAAAAATTTCTAACAAACCATCGGTAATAGCCTGCCAAACCAATTATCCCATCTTAAGAAACAATATTAACAAGGAAAGAAATTTTTTGCAACCAAAACACACACTTGATGAATTTCCCATAAATTTATTTTCTTTCAAGATTTGCAAAATAACCCTTAAATGTCTTCAATGCTCTTATTTACTTTTAGAAAACACCAAAATATCATCAATGCAAACAACCACAAACTTATCCAAGAACTCATGGAAAATTATATTCATTAATTCCATGAATACAGTAGGTGCATTGGTTAGCACAAAAGGCATTACTACAAATTCATAATGGCCATATCTTCTACGAAACACGGCCTTTTGAACATCTGATTCCTTTACCTTCAGCTGATGGTACCCCGATATCAGGTCAATCTTTGAAAAATACTGAGCTCCCTGAAGCTGATCAATCAAATCATCGATATGAGTCAAATAATATTTTTTCATAATAGTGATGTCATTCAAGGCTCTATAATCAATGCAAAGTGTCATAGAACCATATTTCTTTTTGACAAATAAAACAGGGGCACCCCATGGTGATGTGCTAGGTTGAATGAAACCTTTCTCTAATAAATCATGCAATTGCTCCTTCAACTCTTAAAGTTCAATTTGAGCTATTCGATAAGGGGATTTTTAAATTGGATTAGAATCAGGAACTAAGTCAATAGTAAACTCAACTTCCCGATCTGGTATTATACCAGGAAACTCATCAGGAAAAACATCAGGATACTCATTTACCACTGGCACATCATTAATCTGAACAGTTCCCTTGTTTTCAACATTATGTGCAAGGTAACATTCATTTCCATCTTTTACAAGTTTCTCACCCTCTTGATATGTTATCAATAGTAAGGGTTCATTCTTGTACACAAACTGAAAGTTTTTCTGAAAAGAAACTTCTTTATCTCTACAATCAATCTTAGCATGGTAAATAGAGAGCCAATACATACCCAAGATAACATCAAACTCTACTAGAGGTAAAACAATAAGGTTCGCATGTAGGTTCTTTCCACGGATAAGGACGGGAAGATTCTTATAAATTCTTTTTGCCTCAAAATTTTCCCCAAGTGTTTTTACCACAAGTTCAGGAGTCATTTCTTGATATGGTATTTCCATTTTACTAGAAAAGTTTTCAGAGATGAAAGAATGTCTACACCCCGAATCAAACAACACACTGGCATAATCTGAAAAAACAAACAAAGTACCTGATACAACTTCATTTGATGGCCCGACATCTGTTGAAGTAGTTGCAAAGGATTTCACCACCCCTTTCTGCTTGTAGTCTAACTACATCCCATCACTCGAGCTCTTTGTCGGACACTCGTTTGCATAGTGACCCATCTCATTTCACTTAAAACATTTCACTAACTACAAATAAAATTTGGACTTACCATCACCTTGATATTTTTCAGTTCAATCATTAGCCTTATGTCTCATCTTACCGCATCGGTAGCGCTTTCCAAAAATCAGAAGACATTCCCCAGCATGCCTTTTCCCACATTTATCACAAACTAGAAACTTAGTTTTCTTACCATCATACCTTTTTGAAGTATTCTTCTATTTCTCATGCCACCTCAGTCTCTTCTTCTGCTGGTTGTTATAGAACAGTTGATCATAGGAAAACTCCATTTCCACCTTCTCATCACATCGAACAAGCTTTTCATAACTTTTGAACTCATGAGAAGCTAATTCCCTTCGATATTTTGGATTTAATCCCGAGTAAAAATGATTGATTTTAATATCACGTTCTCGAATAAAATTTGGAGCATACCTTGCCAATCGAGTGAACCTTTCTTCATAGGCAGCCACTGAGTCTTCCTCTTGCCTCAATTCCAAGAATTTCTTTTCCATCCTAAGTCAAACACCCTTAGGAAAATACTTCTCAAGAAACATACCTTTGAATTCATCCCAGTAGAGAGCATCAATCTCATTAGCGTCGCTGATATTTTTAACCATCGACCACCACTGATCTGCTTCACCCTCCAAACGCTAAATAGAAAGACTAACCTTTTGATTTTCTGAACACCCCATGACATCGAAAATCTTCTCTAGTGCATTAATCCACCCTTCAGCTAGTACAGGGTCAGATGATCCTCTGAATGATGGGGGATGTTGCCTCATGAAATGTTCCACCACTAACATGTTCCTCTGTGGTCGATCTGGCTGATCTCGGGCATGGATACCGCCACCATTTATCGCTTCAGTCAACTGTGCCATTACTGCAACAAACTGTTTAGTTCAAATTCCGACCATCTCATGATGCTAATTCAGAAGGTAATTTCCTTTTGTATGCCTTCCTAGCACTGATTCCCTGTTTCCTCTGTGGAAAACCATTCTGAACAAACATGTCTTAGATGAAGCAACATGGTAATCTTAAAATGCTATATCATTTCAATTTGAACATAAAAAAAATATTTTTGGTTAATCATTTAATAAAATTCTAACTCCTAAAGTTATCTAAACCGACCTCTGATACCTACTATAAGGCCCCGACCTTAAACCTTACTTAATATTTAATTAAATGAATAATTCACTTTGAGGATATTTTCCGGTTTAGAGTTTTAGAAAATTAGATCATAAAACATGTATTACATTCCACATTTAAGAAAAGTGGTTACATAAAAGATGGTATTCATTTTTCCCATCAAAAGAAACATATTTAAAATAAAACATTTATTCTTTCTTGACACTTCCTTGATACTATCATCATATCATGTACCTTTCCCTTGACCTGTGAAAAACATTTCAAAAACATGGGATGAGCATAAAAAGCTCAGTAAGGGTTATAAAAATATGGAAAGAAAACATGAGTTCATATATACATAAGAATGAAATCATACTTTACCCATAAAACATAGGCACTTTAACATACCTCATCAAATCATGAATAAATCATAGAAATCATAATACATAAAGGTAACTTGAGGCATTCATAACATTCTTATGTAGGGATTAACCCTCTTGGTTACGTTTGGAATACCTATCACAGTATACTCCCTAAATCTCTTCAGAGAAACCTTAACGTTTCACTCCTTCGCATTTCCCAATGCATTGGAGAACTATATCGGGCTCACCCACCCTTAGTTTATCACAGAAACACCCGTCTTCAAAATAATTCCCAAGAACCACAACATAATCGTATCACATAAAACATGCATAAAGGAAATATAACATTTCCACCTTTCAATCACAAGATATCAATACAACACATTGATATAAAAACATTATGAAAACCATTTTCAATACCAAAATAAAATAAAAGTAAAACATGGTATTTATTTTTCATTAAATAAAGTATGGCTTGTAGAGGAAGCCGAAACTCAAATAATAGTCACGGCGGCGGAGAAGCCATTGTCGCCGCATACGTACGACAAAAAAAACATTAACTTTTTTCATTTAGTATAAGCTTCATATAAAAAAAGATTCTTTTTGAATAAATGTAAAAGTCAAAGGGGTTTATACACCACATAAAATAAGGTTGTGTATAAAACAAAATATGCCTCAATGAAAGGAGATTGAGACGAAGTCCCATACCTCGTATCCGACTTCACTTGATCATTCTTTAATCTCCTGAATAATAAACCTGAGTTAGTTTCTACTTTCTTAAGAATCTTTTTCATGTTCATTATTCCTTTTATATCACTTATTACCTTGTAATGAACACTATGTAATTATTTTAGCTAATAACGGTCGTTTTAACGATCATTGGTACTTGAGTAAAAATATGCTCTTTATAATTACAAGTTTTTCATGTATCCATTATATCCAGAGTTATACTCATGATGTATATATCATATATATCATATATATCCAATATATACATGAATTTATAATATTACACAACGTTTAGAGGTAAGGAATGAAATACACCGTTCATGGAGACGGTAAGCCGTACATACGCATGAACGCTACTTTCATTTCTATATCGTATTTTCTGGAATTAAAACATAATGATAAATAATAGTATTTTAATTCCAGTATGGTATCATATATAATATCATTAAATATATCCTTTATACGTACCACATATGGTATTAACAAATCAAATCACTTTGAGGGGGCGGTAGTCTGCACTTCCTAAAATGAAGATATCGTGTTTACTCATAATGGTAACCATAAAGATATGCCATAAATGAACAATACAGAAGCTTAAGTAAAACATAAACAAACTATATATAATATATAAATATAGTGACATCTTAATGGCCACCTTTTAAGGTGATATATGAGTGTTGAACAATCATCGTTTCGTGAGGCAAAAATTCGCCATCCATGGAAACAGTATGTTCCTTAAACATTAGATGTAGGTGTGTGTAAGTGTAGCTCGAATCCTTCTTATAACAACATACTAGTATATGGAATATACTGATTTTGTTACAAAAGAAATGAATAAAAAGAGTTTAGGGGGTTGGATAACCAAAATAAAACACAAGAACACAAGAGAAGACACTCCCTTTAAATCGAGTAACTCTTTTGGATTTGAGATCAAAGGCTTCCTTGGTAAGACTTCTGCCCAAAGTGAGGCTTATAAGAGTTAGAGAGGGATTTGGAGAGAAAAAATGGTTAGGGGTTATCCGATACAAAGGCTTTGGAAGTGTGGTTAAGGAGGTAGAGGTGGGGGCCTTTTATAAGAGTAGAGGAGGGGCACTCTTGGAAAGTAAAGAAATGTTACTTTATTTTAATATGAGTTTCGGATTTAAAAGATCCCACATTGATATAATTCGAGGATAAGGTGATAAGGGTTCTAAATCCACCAATCCAATAGGTTTTGGACATGTGAAGGTCATATATTTTACATTATCTTTCCATTTTATTTAAATCGTTAAATAATGAGGTAATCGCTGCATCATCATGGTGTCATAAATAATTTAATTTATTTAATGTCGAAAAATTATAAAAAAACTACTATGATGTAGGAAATAGTTTTAGATTTCTAATTACTATTTATAGTAAAAATTATGACTTGTATAACCCCATGTAAAAATTGTTTTACTAAAACAACTTATGTTTGTCTCATTTTTACTTTAACATTAAATAAAAAGATATTAATGTCATTTTCCTACCAAAGTGGCTCCATGGGGTCCCCAAGTTGACACATGTATTGTATTGGTCGTCCATGACACATCCAATAAGGTTAGGACATGTGTCATGCTCATCGCATATTATTAAAACATTATTCTAACCTTAAATTACACTAATTACCTCTAATCGCGATTAATAAATTGAAAAGTTACTATTCACCAAAAAAAAACTATTTTAATCGCATTGAACCAAATTTTACATTTTAATGATAGGCATGTGTGTTGGATTTTTGAAATTCAAAATATAGAGGTGGTAAAATTTCATTTGAACAAAAAATCAGTTTTTTAAGTACCCTTTACTGGTTTCACTATTCATCAAAAATTCAATTTTTTCAGAAAAATACCAAAACATCACCCTAATATATATTTGATATTACAAATTCAAAAATGATGTCTATTTTAAAAAATTCAAAGAATATAAGTTTCATTAATTAATTTAATAATTAATTTCCGCTGTCAGAGCAAATAGCTTGTTTTTATGAAACAATATGTATCAAAAAATTGACACTAGTTTAAGTCCAATTTCAAAGTGAAATTAATTCCAACGACCACTATTGGATTAAATGGTAAAAATATATTCTAATTGAAACTTAAAACCAATTCAAAATATAATCTAATCATATAAATAAATTATATTAAAAAGATTTTTTGAATTAAAATACAACATTTTTCACTATTCATTAAAAAATGAACTTTATCGGAAAAAATACCAAAATTTCACACAAAATAAATTTGGATGTCCCAATCATAATAAATAAGTTTATTTTGACAAATAGAGCTTATAAAATTGTCAAAAGATATTCTTAAAAGATGGTTTTCCATCAAAAGGAAGTAAAATAATCTTTTAAAAATATTAGTGTATTCCATTCTTAAGATTGGATTTATTCTCATTTTTAGCCTCTAAAACACTATCTAATTCATTAATAGACATATATAAAAATATCTATTATTAATTACTTACTTCGGATGTTAAATCCTTCCCCCCTTTAGAAAATTTTTTCCCCGTAATTCATTTACTTATCGAATAAGTGGGGGTATTTATCCCTCATTTCATTTTCAGATTCCCATGTTGCCTCTTCAATCATGTGGTTGTTCCACAAAACCTTTACCTGATGAATCACCTTATTCCGTACCACTTTCTCCCTGTAGTCAAAAATATGGATAGATTGTTCCTCATAAGATAGGTTCTCTTCCAGCTGAACTACATCTGGACTCAAAACATGAGATGGATCTGGCATATAATTTCTCAACATCGAAACATGAAAAACATTGTGTACCTGAGATAAACTCAGAGGTAAAGCCACTCGGTAAGAAACTGATCCAACTCTCTCCAGAATTTCATATGGTCCAATGAACCTTGGACTCGGCTTTCCTTTCTTACCAAATCGTATCACACTTTTCCATGGTGATACTTTGAGAAAAACATGATCACCTACCTCAAAAGAGAGATCCTTCCTCCTATTGTCCGCATAACTCTTTTGCATGCTCTGTGCTGTTATCATGTGTTTCTATATCAGCTGAACTTTTTCTGCCAACTCTTCTAACAATTCTGGTCCCATAAACTTACTTTCACCTACTTCATCCTAGAAAGCTGGAGTTCAACACCACTTCCCAAATTATTCTTGAAATGGTGCCATATGTATACTGGAATTAAAACTGTTATTATAAAAAATTCAACCAAAGAAATATGTTTGTCCCAACATCCCTGAGAATACATCGAAAAAGCATGTAGCATATCCTCCAAATTATGGATAGTTCGTTTTGACTGCCCATCTGATTGAGGATGAAAAGCTGTACTAAAATTTAATTTAGTACCCAACGACTTTTGAAAGCCTTTCCAAAAGTTAGAAGTTAACCTGAGATCACGGTCAGATACAATGGAGAGAGGAACTCCATGTAACCTGACTATCTCTTTAAGATACAAACGGGAAAGTTGATCTAGGGAAAAATTATCTCGTATATCAATGAAATGATCATATTTGGTCAAGAGATCAACAATAACCCAGATTGCACTATTACCTTGAGATTTCTTTGGTAATCCCACAAAAAAGTCCATGGATATATTCTCCCATTTCCACTCTGGCACTGGTAAAGGCTTAAGCATCCCTTTCGGTAACTGCCGCTCTGCTTTAACCTATTGACAAGTCAAACACTTCATAGTAAAATCAGCAATATCTCTTTTCATTCCTCCCCACCAGTAATACTCCCAAAGATCTCTATACATCTCAGTACTTCCAGGATGAACTGAAAACGGAGAACTATGAGCTTCACATAACAACTCTCTCTTCAACTGTTAATCACAAGGCACACACAATCTCTTCCCAAATCTCAAAACACAATCATTATCAATGTTGAATTCAGGCAACTTACCTTTCTGAACTAGCTCTACCTTTTTCTACAACTCACTTTCTTGCTTCTGAGCTTGATTGATTTTATCTGATAGAGATGATCTCACTAATACCTAAAACAAAACAGAAGAACTTACTACACCAACAACTTCTATGCCAAAGTTCATCAAATCAAAAACCAAAGGATCTCATTTCAAACGTAGTATGGTTTATGAAGCATTACTTTTCCGACTCAAAGCATCATCCACTTTATTCGATTTTCCCGGATGGTAATGAATTCTACAATCATAATCCTTGATTAATTCCAGCCATCTCCTCTATCTCATGTTCAACTCTTTCTGAGTGAATATATACTTTAAACTTTTTTGATCAGTATATATTTCACACTTTAATCCATACAAATGATGCCTCTAAATTTTTAAAGCGAAAACAACAGCAGCTAATTCCAAATCATGTGTAGGGTAATTTACCTCATGAGTTTTCAAATGTCGTGAAGCATAAGAAATTACCTGATCATTCTACATTAGGACACAACCAAGTCCTTTCAATGAAGCATCACTGTATATAACAAACTCACAATTCCTGGAAGGTAGTGCCAGAACTGGGGAATTCACTAATCTTTTTTTCAGTTCTTGAAAACAATCATCACATTCTTTTGTCTAGATAAACTTAACACCCTTACGAGTTATCTTCGTCATTATACTAGATAACCGTGAAAAATTTCTAACAAACCTTCGGTAATAGCCTGCCAAACCAAGGAAGCTACGAATCTCAGTTACATTTGTGGGTCTTGGCCATTCTTCAACAACCTTTTTTTTGCAGGATCAACAGTTATCCCATCTTTAGAAACAATATGAACAAGGAAAGAAATTTGTTGCAACCAAAACACACACTTGATGAATTTCCCATACAATTTATTTTCTTTCAAGATTTCCAAAATAACCCTTAAATGTCTTTCATGCTCTTATTTACTTTTAGAAAACACCAAAATATCATCAATGAAAACAACCACAAACTTATCCAAGAACTCATGGAAAATTCTATTCATTAATTCCATGAATACAGTAGGTACATTGGTTATCCCAAAAGGAATTACTACAAATTTGTAATTGCCATATATTGTATGAAACGCGGTCTTTGGAACATCTTCTTCATTTACCTTCAGCTGATGGTACCCCGATATTAGGTCAATCTTTGACAAATACTGAGCTCCCTGAAGCTGATCAATCAAATCATTGATATGAGGCAAAGGATATTTTTTCATAATTGTGATGTCATTCAAGGCTCTATAATCAATGCAAAGTGTCATAGAACCATCTTTCTTTTTGAAAAATAAAATAGGAGCACCCCATGGTGATGTGCTAGGTCGAATGAAACATTTCTCTAATAAATCTTGCAATTTCTCCTTCAACTCTAAAAGTTCAATTTGAGCCATTAGATAAGGGGTTTTTGAAATTGGATTAGAATCAGAAACTAAGTCAACAGTAAACTCAACTTCCCGATCTGGTATTATTCCAGGAAACTCATCAGGAAAAACATCAGGATACTCATTTACCACTGGCACACCATTAATCTGAACAGTTCCCTTGTTTTCAACATTATGTGCAAGGTAACATTCATTTCCATCTTTTACAAGTTTCTCACCCTCTTGATATGTTATCAATAGTAAGGGTTCATTCTTGTACACAAACTGAACGTCTTTCTGAAAATAAACTTCTTTAGCTCTACAATCAATCTTAGCAAGGTAAATAGAGATCCAATCCATACCCAAGATAACATCAAACTCTACTAGAGGTAAAACAATAAGGTTCGCAAGTAGGTTCTTTACACGGATAAGGATAGGAAGATTCTTATAAATTATTTTCGCCTCAAAATTTCCCCCAGGTGTTTTTACCACAAGTTCAGGAGTCATTTATTGAGATGGTATTCCCATTTTACTAGAAAAGGATTCAGAGATGAAAGAATGTGTAGACCCCGAATCAAAAAACACACTGGCATAATCTGAAAAAACAAAGTACCTGATACAACTTCATTTGATGGCTCGACATTTGATGAAGTAGTTGCAATAGTTTTCACCACCCCTTTCTTCTTGTTGTCTAACTGCATCCCATCACTCGAGCTCTTTGTCGGACACTCGTTTGCATAGTGACCCATCTCATTGCACTTAAAACATTTCCCTAACTGCAAATCAAATTTGGACTTACCATCACCTTGATCTTTTTCAGTGCAATCATGAGCCTTATGTCCCATCTTACCGCATCGATAGCACTTTCCAGAATTCAGAAGATATTCCCCAGCATGCCTTTTCCCACATTTATCACAAACTGGAAACTTATTTTTCTTACCATCAGACCTTTTTGAAGAATTTTTCCCTTTCTCCTACCACCTCGGTCTCTTCTTCTGCTGGTTGTTATAGAACACTTGATCATAGGAAAACTCCATTTCCACCTTCTCAGCACATCGAAAAAGCTTTTCATAACTTTTGAACTCCCGAGAAGCTAAATCCCTTCGATATTTTGTCTTTAATCCCGAGTAAAAACGATGGATTTTAATATCATGTTCTTGAATAAAATTTGGAGCATACCTTGCCAATCGAGTGAACCTTTCTTCATAGGCATCCACTGAGTCTTCCTCTTGCCTCAATTCCAAGAATTTCTTTTCCATCCTAAGTCAAACAACCTTAGGAAAGTACTTCCCAAGAAACATACCTTTGAATTCATCCCAGTCAAGAGCATCAATCTCATCAGCGTCCCTGATATTTTTCACCATGGACCACCACTGATCTGCTTCACCCTCCAAACGGTAAATAGCAAGACTAAACTTTTTATTTTCTGAACACCCCATGAAATCGAAAATATTCTCTAGTGCTTTAATCCACCCTTCAGCTAGTACAGGGTCAGATGATCCTCTGAATGATGGGGGATGTTGCCTCATGAAATGTTCCACCACTGACATGTTCCTCTGTGGTTGATCTGGCTGATCTCGTGCATGGATACCGCCACCATTTATTGCTTCAGTCAATTGCTCCATTACTGCAACAAACTATTCAGTTCAAATTCCGACCATCTCATGATGCTAATTCGGAAGGTTATTTTCTTCTGTATGCCTTCCTAGCACTGCTTCTCTATTTCCGCTGCGGAAAACCATTCTGAACAAACAAGTCTTAGATTAAGTAACATGGTAATCTTCAAATGCTATATCATTTTAATTTTACCATAAAAAAATATTTTTGGATAATCATTTAATAAAATTATAACTCCTAAATTTATCTAAACCGACCTCTGATACCAACTATAAGGCCCCGGCCTTAAACCTTACTTAATATTGAATTAAATGAATAATTCACATTGAGGATACTTTCAGGTTTAGAGTTTTAGAAAATTAGATCATAAAAACTATATTACATTCCACATTTAAGCAAAGTGGTTACATAGAAGATAGTATTCATTTTTCCCATCAAAAGGAACATATTTAAAATAAAACATGGATTCTTTCTTAACACTTCCTTGACACTATCATCATATCATGTACCTTTCCCTTGACCTGTGAAAAACATTTCAAAAACATGGGATGAGCATAAAAAGATCAGTAAGGGTTATAAAAATATGGAAAGAAAACGTGAGTTCATATATACATAAGAATGAAATCATACTTTACCCATAAAACATAGGCACTTTAACATAACTCATCATATCATGAATAAATCATTGAAATCATTAGACATAAAGGTAACTTGAGGCATTCATAAAATTCTTACGTAGGGAGTAACCCTCTTGGTTACGTTTGGAATACCCATCACAGTATACTCCCTAAATCTCTTCGGAGAAACCTTAACGTTTTACTCCTCCGCGTTACCCAACGCATTGGAGAACTATATCGGGCCCACCCACGCTTATTTTATCACAGAACCACCCGTCATTATAATAATTCCCAAGAACCACATCATAATCGTATCACATAAAACATGCATAAAGGGAACATAACATTTCCACCTTTCAATCACAAGATATCAATACAACACATTGATATAAAAACATTATGAAAACCATTTTAAATACCAAAATAAAAGAAAAGTAAAACATGGTATTTATTTTTCTTTAAAAAAAGTATGGCTTGTAGAGGAAGCCGAAACTCAAATAATAGTCACGGTGGCGGAGAAGTCGTTTTTGCCGCATATGTACGACAAAAAAACATTCCCTTTTGTCCTTTAGTAAACGCTTCGTATAAAAAAAGATTCCTTTTGAATAAATGTAAAAGTCAAAGGGGTTTATACACTGCATAAAAGAAGGTTGTGTATAAAACAAAATATGCCTCAATGAAAGGATATTGAGGCGAAGTCCCATACCTCTTATCTGACTTGACTTGATCGTTCTTTAATCTCCTGAATAATAAATTTGAGTTAATTTCTACTTGCTTAAGAACCTTTTTAAATTTCATTATTCCTTTTATATCACTTATTACCTTGTCATGAACACTATGTAATTATTTTAGTTAATAACGGTCATTTTAACGATCATTTGTACTTGAGTCAAAATATGATCTTTATAATTACAAGTTGTTCATGTATCCATTATATCTAGAGTTATACTCATGATTTATATATCATATATATCATATATATCAGTTATATACATGCATTTATAATATTACACAACATTTAGAGGTAAGGAATGAAATGCACCGTTCATGGAGACGGTAAGCCGTACGTACGCATGAACGCTACTTTCATTTCAATATCGTATTTTTTGGAATTAAAACATAATGATACATAATAGTATTTTAATTATAGTATGGTATCATATATAATATCATTAAATATATCCTTTATATGTAACACATATGGTATTAACAAATCAAATCACTTTGAGGGGGCGGTAGTCCGCACTTCCTAAAATGAAGATATCGCGTTTACTCATAATGGTAACCATAGAGATATGCCATAAATGAAAAATAAAGAATCTTAAGGATAAAATAAACATATTATATATAATATATCAATATAGTGACATCTTAATGGCCACCTTTGAAGGTGATATATGAGTGTTGAACAATCATCGTTTCGTGAGGCAGAAATTCGTCATCCACGGAAACCGTATGTTCTTTAAACCTTAGATGTAGGTGTGTGTAAGTGTAGCTCGAATCCTTCTTATAACAACATCCTAGTATGTGGAAGATACTTATTTTGTTACAAAACAAATTAATAAAAAGATTTTAGGTGGCTGGATAACCAAAATGAAACACAAGAACACAAGAGAAGACACTCCCTTTAAATCGGGTAACACTTTTGGATTTGAGCTCAAAGGCTTCCTTGGGAAGATTTCTGCCCAAAGTGAGCCTTATAAGAGTTATATAGGGATTCGGAGAGACATAATGGGCAGGGTTTGTCCAAGCCAAAGGTTTTGGAAGTGTGGTTAAGGAGGTAGAGGTGGGGGCCTTTTATAAGAAGAGAGGAGGGGCACTCTTGGAAAGTAAAGAAATGTTACATTATTTTAGTATGAGTTTCAGATTTAAAAGATCCCATATTGATATAATTCTAGGATAAGGTGATAAGTGTTCTAAATACACCCATACAATAGGTTTCGGACATGTGTAGGTCATATATTTTACATTATCTTTTCATTTTATTTAAATCGTTAAATAATGAGGTAATCACTGCATCATCATGGTGTCATAAATAATTTAATTTATTTAATTTATAAAAATTATCAAACAAATACTATGATGTAGGAAATCTTTCTATATTTCAAATGACTATTTATAGTCAAAAATATGACTTGTAGAACCCCATGTAAAAATTGTTTTAGTAAAACAACTCATGTTTGTGTCATTTTTACTTTAACATTAAATAAAAAGATATTAATGTCATTTTCCTAACAAAGTGGCTCCATGGGGTCCCCAAGTTGACCCATGGATTTTCTTGGTCGGCCATGACACATCCAATAAGGTTAGGACATGTGTCAATCTTATCTCATATTATTATAACATTATTCTTACCTTAAATTACACTAATTATCTCTAATCGCGATTAATAAACTGAAAAGTTACTATTCACCAAAAAAATATTTTAATCCCATTGAACCACATTTTACTTCTTAATGACAACCATGTATGATGGATTTTTGAAATTCAAAACACAGAGGTGGTAAAATTTCATTTAAACAAAAAATTAGTTTTTTAAGTACCACTTACTAGGTTTACTATTCATCAAAAATTGAAGTTTTTCAGAAAAATACCAAAACATCACCATAAGATATATTTGATATTTCGAATTCAAAAATGATGTATATTTTAAAAAATTCAAAACATATAAGTTTCATTAAATAATTTAATAATTAATTCTCGTTGTCAGAGTAAATAGCGTGTTTTTATGAAACAATAAGTATCAAAAGATTGACACTAGTTTAAGTCAAATTTCAAAGTGAAATTAATTCCAACGACCACTATTGGATTAAATGGTAAAAATATATTCTAATTGAACTTTAAAACCAATTAAAAATATAATCTAATCATATAAATAAATTATATTAAAAATAGGTTTTGAATTAAAATACAACATTTTTCACTATTCATTAAAAAATGAACTTTATCAGAAAAAAATACCAAAATTTCACACAAAGTAAATTTTGATGTCCCAATCATAAAGAATAAGTTTATTTTGACAAATAGAGCTTATAAAATTTTCAATAGATAGATTTAAAAGATGGTTTTCCATCAAAAGGCAGTAAAATAATCTTTTAAAAATATTAGTGTATTCCATTCTTAAGATTGGATTTATTCTCATTTTAATCCTCTAAAACACTATCTAATTAATTAATATATATAGAAAAAAATATCTATTATTCATTACTTACTTGGGATGTTACCATTCCCACATCGTTTACTGAACAAAGAATGATGTTTTGGGAAGATTAAATCTTATGAATATCTTGGACTCAATAATATCATGGAAATAAAAATTTCTATTTTCACAACAAATAATAGGTTGGTCGCTTTATGGATGCAAGGAATATTATCCCAATTAAGGGTGATAAGGATTCACTTATGAATTGTGATATCATTCTCTTAGATTTCTTAGGGATCTTAAGAAAGATAAATTTGGTGAAATACATATTTATTACAATTTGTAACATCAAGAATGACAACATAAATTCATAGATAATAATGTGTTTGGTGATCATTTTGAAGATTATAGCCTTGTGAGTAGAATATTTCAAGATCCCCTGCACCTCAAAGGCTATGAATTTAAAGATTATATTACTCAGTGAAAATAAGATAAAAATAATTAAAATATAATTCAATGTATAATCTGGAGATTTTTATGATCCTCATGATAAGTATGATTAGCCTGAAGCTAATAAATATGATGTTTTTGAACCTTAAAGGAAAATAAAGGAAAAGGATCTCGAAGCAGAACCAATCAAACTCATTCCAGAACCTCAATCAGTACCACCTAAACCAATGAATAAAAATAATTTTCTGATGAAGTAGTTGCTAAGTGGAGGTAGCAAATGAAAAATAGAATAGAAGGTTATCCTATTTTTGTACTTGGCCATGAGGAGGCTAAGTATTTCAAAATTAATGGAGTTAAAAATATCAAGAAATAAGAAAAGCAGAAAAGGAAGAAACAAAAAAAGGAGGCTCAACTTGTCTAATCATTATTAAAAGATATTGAGAATGATTTAGAATACATTTAGGTACCTGAAGGCTTCTTGAAGGAACCTTTAGTTCTTGAATAGGTTATTGAAGAAGAATAAATACAGAAATAATTAGAAGAAGAGGGAGAATGTGAAGATGTGATCAAAATGGTTGAAGAATATCATGAGAAGGAGAGTCGCTCTAATAAACGATCAATAAGAACTTCCAAATATTTATCCACTAAAATCACTTCATATAAACAGAAGAAAAATTATAAATAAGTGAAAGTTAACAAAAGTCATTCTTTTGAAGAGATTGAGGACAATGATTAAATTTTTATGGAATTAGCAGATGTAGTTAATGGTAAAGAAAAACATCATGAGGTATCTAGTAGTTTGGAAAAGGTTGTTGCTAAAATAAAATTAGTCTTTCATGATACACCTCAGATAGGTGATGTTTCTAAATCATCCAAAGCATGCGATGATAACAAAGATAAATATAATCCAGCTGGAAATGTTGGTTTAGATTCTGATCCATCACCGTCTTTGGGTAATGACTTTGTGGTGTAATATTTGAAGAATATTTTTGATTCAATCCCGTTATTTCCAAACATTTATTCCTAGTGTCAGCGTATTCAGTAGTCAGTAAACATGAAAATTGATTATAAAAATTTGTTGATGAAAAATCTAATCAAGAAAGAAACGGACTTCAAAACAATAAATATCATCAATGAAGCTCATATAATGTCTTCCAAGAATATTATATATTGGTTCAAATTAGTAGTTCATGATCTTAATCTTGTTTGTGATTATGTGGATTCATCCAAAGAGAATTTCAACAAGTCTGATGAGAAGTTCATGATTCTGTCAGAAAGGGTGAATCAATACCAAGCATCCCGAATCAAAAAAAAATCCCTATGGAAAAATTAAATCCAATATTTTTTTTCCAAAATAGATAAACTAATGCCACATATTGGTTAACAGAGAATGTAAAATTCAATGAATAAGTTATCAATCCCTAAGAAGAAACGATTCAGTCTCTTGAGAAAAAGACCCAGGAACATGAAGAGATACTCAAAATGTACCAATAAGATTATAAAGACATGGAGAAAATGAATTCCATTATCAAAAAGATTCTTCCATATAAAAATAAGAATCTAATATTATCTATAAAGTTCCAAAATTTTGTTTTACTAAAACATTTCATTCAATGTTAATGAATTCAATTTTTTATACATTGATTTGTAAGCATTTTTATTTTCTAACCCTTATAATGACAATAATTATCCCTCCATTACTTTATGAAAATCATAAATTGGGATTAATTTTTAAAAATAATATCATACTAAGGAAATTTTACCCAAAATAAGAAATTTCATAAGAAATGTGGAGCATAATTTTAAAGTATTGTTTCTTAAGAAAAGGAATGTCTATGTTAAAAAAATTTCTTATGCCAAAGAATACATTACTTAAGGTGACAAAACAAGGGGGGGTAAGTAATATTAACTAAGATACCAAAATGAGGGTGATAAATCATTATTTCATGTTTTCCAAACTTAATATTGTTTTTCGACAAGTGGTTTGTGTTTTCCAAAAATGGGATATTGTTAAGTCATTAAGAATTCTTATGATTTTTTCCTCCAATTATTTTTTCAAAATCTGAAACACTTATTCTTAAGGATTATTTTATTTTGATATTTAAATTTATTTTCTTAAACTATAACATGTTTTTATAAGTTATGTTTAATGATCCTTAACTAAGCTTAACCATATCTTTCCGTTATACAGCATTACGTTAGGAATAATTGGATCCCTATCAAAACATCATAACCCTAAAATTTCTTAAATTCTGAGTCTCACTATTTTTAGACTCTGAATTAATCAGAATTCAGACTCTGAATTCATCAAAATTCAGACTTCGAATTCATTAGAATTCTGAATCTGAATACTCTGAAATTCGGACTCTGAATTCTCTGAAGTTCAGGTGCCAAATTCATTGATATTCAGACTACCAATTCTCTAAAATTCAGAATCTTCATTCTCTGAAATTCGGTCTCCCTATTCAATTAAAATTATACTATGAATTCTATAAAATTTAGATTATGAGTTCTCCAAAAACTAGACTCTGAATATGTATTTTTCGAGAATCCGTTTATAACAAAATTAGACTCGTTTTCCCATTATTTTTGGAATTATATTATTCTTACTTGTTAAGGTTACTTATTTTTTGAATATATTGATCCAATGTTATTAGATCCTAGTTGACATATGTTTCTTAAACATAATAATGTTTTATTTCATCAAATCATGTCGTAAAAACTATTTCCAACTAACCATTGTTCAAGTGACACATATACGGGTTCCTCCAAAATTAAAAAAAAATATGACTGTTGGAGGGGAAGATGGAACTGGTATTTCGTCTTATATATACCCATTCTATTCGAATAGATTAGAAAATTATTAACACATATATAGATTACATGAATTGATGCTATGAAGTGATTTTAAGAGAAATAATCTCATGATTTGTGTAATTTGTGATCATCTTGTTCATCTGTGAACAACTTGTTTAACCTAGGGAGACGCTGATTGTTTCTGTGTACAATCAAGGGATTCTAGGAGTAGGAAAACAAATGTGATGACTACCTTAAATTTAAATGAATTAAATTGATAGCAATATAGACTCTGATATTCATATCAAGGTCTTACCCTGGAGTGGTATGAAAAACTCTTGAAAGTATAAACCAAGGGACTTTTATCCATGGTTGTTGGATACCCGTCTCTTTGGGTTAAATTTTTTCCTACTTTTTTACTTGTTTTTATTACAACTTTTAATTATTCTATATTTTGTTAAAAAAGAGATTATAACAGTCATATACTTTCTTATACTTGTATACTCTGATAAATAATATTCTATATGATTTTTAGGTAGAATATTTCCCTATGATAAATGTTCTTATGTTTCTTTAAGATATACATATTTATGTTTAGGTTCATTATAATTAGATCCAGTACCTTCCAATTATCCATTCCATTATAAACCAAAGATGGTTTTAAAAATAGCCTTCTTTGAAATTTTTAAACATAGATTTAAATACGGTTAAAAATGAATGTTTTTAAACATACAATCCCCCTCCCCCACTCGTTTAATTGAGCATCTACATCTATATTTCGACCCAACATATATTTTTCTTGTTATTCAATTAAATCCTATACATCATTTTATTGATAAAAAACCCCTCAACTTTTTCTTTTTTATCATCACTATCATTTACATACTTACTACTAATAAAAACTACTATATAATCTTCAATTAAGACCATGCATTCATCATCCTCTTATGTTTCTTACTTAGCATGGATTTTATAAATATATGAAAAAAATTTCTTCTACTTAATGAATTTTCGATTCATATTTCTCTAACCATTTTCACCCAAGGAATTTCAATTTACTTTTTCTTCATCACTGCTATCATGAATATTTTTTAGTCAAATTATCGTAAAGCATACTACCTTATCTTATAGAAATAATGATATTGAAATCTTACATTTAAATTTTTATTTTCCCATCATAAAAGTAATTTAAAGAAAGTGACTCACACCTTCAACTTTATCATTATTTGGATCTTTTTTACCAAAAATTATCGTAATTTATTTTAATTTAACCTCTAATGAGTTATCTATCATTCTAGAATCATTATTTTCTTTTCCCATTTAGTAAAAAATAAGTGTACTTTTATGTTTTCCTAGAGATACTTCTTTTGGGTTAATTTTCTTCGAGCACTGATACATTCCTAGTTAACCACGGTGGTAGACTTCACAAGATTCTATTAGTGATCTTGATATTAAAAAGAGATTCCATAACACCATAAATTTGTTTTATAAGATAATTAATATGATCATCTAGCACATTATCATTTATGGTTAAAATCATCCTCAAGTATTCATATTTATTTAATAGAACATATTGTTTTTCTTCTTGAATATTAGAACCACATTTGATAATATTTAAGAGATTTTCCAAAAATTAATTATAGGTTTTTCTAAACATTAACATAGTATTTATGGTTTGGTCCAAATATTCCACTAATGTATAGATCGTATTTACATCCACATGCATTTCCTTTTGGTCTCTTTCGTTTAAAGAACCACTTTACTTATATGTTTCTATACAATTAATGGCTTCTAAGTAAACATCCACTCCCAGTAACCCAATGTAGTGTTTCAACATGTTATAACATTAATATAAATTTCTACCATCAAAAAATGGTGTGCCATTATTTTAAATAACTGCTTCAACTTCCGTGACTATGAGGGAGGGGATATCACCCAATATCCATCACTACGACACAAATTATGGTCCCCTTATAAAGGATTTCACCAACGAAATCCAAATTTTCAAACATCAACCCATGAAAATGATATTTTTATAACGACATAACGAATACTAAAATTTTCTACCACCTTAATTTATTTGTATGAGAAATGATATTAATACAAAATATAAGATAATTTCTTTGGTTCACCCATACAAGGCTAGACTGAGGAGAATTCAAAAGATATGTTCCAATGTGCCTAAAAATTTGTAGAAAAATTTATATTTTTTATAAAAAACTTTTGTTTCATAAATAAAAATATAAAACCACCAATCAATAAATTGAAATATTGTGACACCTATCATCATGAGGTGGAAGTCACTATCCCTTAAATGAATATCAAGTGCATTTTAATATGATAAGGATTTGAATGTACACAAGGAATGATGTGCATCATCATCAAAACTCGATGATGCTCTAGTGTCAAAATGAGCCTATAATGTTCTCCTTATTTTTTATCTTTCATTTTCATGGAAGTTTGGAAATTCACAATACATAAACACTCCAAAACATCTTTATGTTTTTTTTCTTGTATATCATCCTAGTTTTGAATATTCACTAAGAACAAAATAAATTATACCACATTTATTTAATCTATGTTTTTTATCAATAAATTCAACCTATGACCTCTTAGGATGATTTTATATGCCTTTCCCAGTTGAATATAGTGTTTGAGGACTAGTATGTCCACATTAAATTCCACAAAACCTAAGAATGACTCCTCTGTTATGATTTATCTATAACTATTTGACTGTAGTGTGATTTCCAATCCAATGATATATCCTTCTTCTTCTTTACCATTATTATAGTGTAGAGTCACTAAAAACCGTAAATAATAGGGATTAATTTATTAATTTTTTCTTTTTCATATTCCATTGGGGTGAACTATTATTTCGTACCAAATCCAAAAATATCAATTTTAGATAAATAATCCCATAATTTATAAAAAATATTTTCATGTTATTATAAAAATATTTAGAAAACATATCATCATATTTCATGATCTTATTTGGATATGCCATATCCTCCTATAGGATTTGAGAACATGAAATCATTATTCATTCTTCCTTAGCACTCTCCACAGCATTTGAAATTTTCGCATGGGAAACATATTTTCAAATGTGTTATAGTTTATTATTTCCACTACATATTAAGAACCCATGACACTCCTGGGGAATTAAGATTTAATTATACTCTCATTTCAACTGATTTTATATTGTTTTCATTCTTCTAGAGAGTTTCCCAAGAATTCTAATACCCACTTCATAAATTCCTCATGAAAATGAGTTTTTAATCAAAATGGGTTCCACTCAATAGAAAATTAGAGTCTAACCAGTTTCAATGTTCACTTAACCCCTATCATGTAAAACCATGCATGATGAGATGACTACACTTTACCCATGGGCCATGGAATTTCCCTATACTGAGGCCCTTATTAGCTTTCACTTCTAATTTACAACCCAAGTGGTCACTTAAAAAACCCATTTATATCTTATGTTGAGGTTTTATTTAAGCTAACTTAGTACCCTTTTTTGGATGGATGATCAGATAGGATTAACTATTGGATTAACTCATTTTTTTCAATCTCTAATCTGGTGTGGAGATAAAAAGTGCATGTGGTGTAGTTACTAGTATCTAAATAATTGGATTGTAATGTTATTTCCTTCACATGAAAATTGTTTATTTTATGTTATTATCATTATAAAATTTATGACATAGTAACTATCATTGTGGTTTCAGCTTCCAAATCAAACTAAATCTTGTATTATAGAACTGTTTTTTTCCATGTTCTATCTCCCAAGAAAATTTATTTTTTCTTACACAACACCAAAACTTATGGATTAAAATGAGTCCATAAAAATCATCCATGAATTTCTTGAGTAAACTTATAGAATTATCAAAAAATAATAACAACAATCGTCTAAATGGATTGTTACCAACATTTTCTAATGAAAATAAAATGTGCATCATTGATCACTACCTCTTAACCAGAAAGGGTTCATCATTTTTTCTTATATCCCATCCTTAAAAGACACATCATTAGTCATTTTCACTTGGTCATAAAAAATTTCATCTATGATTATTGAAACATGACAAAAATACCAATTATAGTGTTCATTGTTACACAATCCTATAACATATTACATGACTCATTAGGATACAAATAACTATGTAATTTATAGAGATATATAAGAAGACCCTTTCAAGGTCCCAATCCCAACCATAAAACACCTACCACCTCCCTTGATAGTGAGAATTATAAAGTGACATATTTAATTCCATTAGACTAAAATATAATCAAACACTATGGGATGGATTGCGAAATTCAAATATATACAGATGTTCATAAAATTTTGTGGTAATAATAAATCTCCCTCACAGCCACTGTAACTCATATTGTGATTTAAAGGGATTCCATAAATTTTTCATAATATTATAATGTGTATAAAACTATAGAATAATACCTTTTAAGGGATGGGATAACACCCTACCCGCTTCATCTTGATGCACCATTAAATGTATTGATGTTATATCTTAATAACCACCTTCCTCCCAAAATTAGGTCATAAAACCTATAAAACCAAAGGAAACATATTTTAGGGAATGTAAATGTTGAACTCCATTTCAAATCCATAACCTATTAAAAAAACATTTGATCCTGAACTTTTGATTCAGATATTTCACTAATGAGTTCCTTATTTGTGATTTTTTCTAAGTACCTTATATCACATCCAAATGGATTCATTTAACACTTAAACTTATGATATGAATTTTATATTGTTAGAATAATTCACACCACCAGATGAATCACCAGTGACACAGTTTTTAATGTGATTATATTTGTAGACCCAAAATCCTAATGTGCATTTTCTTTAACCAAGGACTTCATCACTGGGTGACGAATAGCCTAGTTTTGGAATATGACCTATGTGGATCCATCATTAATTTAGAGTTTGGGTGGTAATTACACAAGAAGATGAATAAATATAGTTTGTCCTACCAATCATAGGATATAGGGAGGCATGTGGCCTCTATTTCAATAGCCAATCGCTTATGGATTTAGTCCATGAAAATATAAATTATTCTCTTCCTTCCATTAGAGTGTAGATATAGGATATTTAGTGTATCCATAATTACATTTTTTATAAGTCTTGGTGGGTTCTCATTAGTCTACAATGTCAGTAATGTTTCATATCCCCAGCACCACAAGAATAAGTTCAGAAGGACACCTCTGAGATCCTGGCCACAATTTCCCCAATAAGGATACATAGAAGGATGGTATATTACATATATCCGACTAATGAATATGTTGTATAGGCCTATAACACTATTCTTATTCATAACCATAAATTTCATTGGAATAACTATATTGTAACTAAATATAAACCAGCAAGTACAACTATACAATAAGGTCTATAACCACATTGTGTGTCCCCGATTGTGATTCACCTTTTAAACCCAGTCACTCTTGTGGGAATATCATCATATAGGTTTTATCACGGGAAAATTACAATCCA
Source organism: Viscum album (assembly GCA_963277665.1). Classification (NCBI taxonomy): domain Eukaryota; kingdom Viridiplantae; phylum Streptophyta; class Magnoliopsida; order Santalales; family Viscaceae; genus Viscum; species Viscum album. Next base: position 1,282,191,958 of record OY728148.1, read on the forward strand.
TGAGTGTGTCTCTACCGCAATGGAACCAAATCCATTGAGGTTAATTTGAATACCTATAACATTTGATTTAATATCTTCTTACCCCTCATCATCATGTAATGGAAATCATGCTCGATAAAGTTATTCCCATTGTACTACGATAGAAAACTATTGATTTACTCCCTAGATAATCCAATGTAAAGGTTCTCCCCATATAATAACATAAATTGATATGGTAGGTCCTCCTCATAGTATTTTCAAGGAATTTTATCCTCACATAATCATAAGAAAACTCTAGATTTACTATCAAGATTACCAATCACATTGTTCATCTCCACAACAGTAAAAAAGCATTCATGAATTATCTCCTTGAAGAATAAAGTGAATATTTTTCTGTAGAAGTCCAGTTAAATGTAAAATGACACCTATATTATCTTAATTTATCATTTATAGCACTCATTTTGGAGTCCATTCTTATTTAATGAATAATAACCAGTAAAGAGTTCATCCCCTCACGGAATCATCAGTCAAAATAAACACAAATCCCTTACCAATGAAATAAAAATTAACAACTCTAGAGGACCTTAGTGTATACTTGGTATTGGTCCTCCCTAAGATTATTAAAATCACTAACATGAAGTTCCTATATATGATGGAAGTTAATAATTCAGTAAAAAAATATCCCAATGAAAATAATGATAAAACACAAAAGGCCTGATATTATAGATGTCAAAGATTTCTACTATGTGAGAGACTATTAACTTAAAATAGAGGCCCTCTCTAAAATGGGGATTCAGCAATGAACTATGGATGACCTTATCATGGGGATCATTATGAATAAACTAATATAAATAACACATAGTCTTCTAATGAATGTTCTAAACATATCATAGTTACTCTAAAGTTTCCATTATATTTAGTGTCACTTGGTAAACCATGGATTCCCACACATGTCTCTCTCCATCAACCAATATTGTATCTTTAAAATCTATTGTAATTCTATGAAAATAATCGTCATAAGTACCTCCCTTAAACTCTGATATGTTTGAAGTGAGCAATGAAATTCTGAATGATCCTAGTCCTCTTGAAAAATAGAAAATCAACAACATGTATTATCTTATCAAGTAGAATAACAACTCATTGATGATAAATATAAATTCATGGTTATGTAGAAATAATTGAATGAGTATAGAATTTTGATCATGTTCAATATAAGGTAAACACATTTTAGGACATTACCAATGGACTAGAAAAGGACGAAATACCCTACATTCTAAAAACCATAAGGGAAACTCAATGATATATAAAAAACACTTATCTTTTAGGGAGTGTGTTATTCATCTTAACCTGATTAATTAGATTTTTCACTCTATAGAATTGGATTCCATTTCATTGTCCTGAAACATAATATGCGGTGTACAATAAGATGGTTTCCAATATTCATAATGTTTTAGTTTTTTGGTTACCGCCAAATTTGCACTAACATCCCACCTAAAATTTGTGTTAGTTGGTGGGGAAAAATATGGAGTTCTCCTACTCTCTTTGTTTCTAGGACACTGACATTCTTCATATAAATCTGTATTCTACATCATTCTTTTAGGATAAGGATTTAGTACTAGATTTATTTTAATTTATTCCACCCAAAGAAGTCCATTTTCTCTTAAATCCTAGAGAACAATTAATCTTTGTAATCAGTCCACTGACAATATATTATATTAAGTTTCTATAAATGGAAAATAAGCATATTCTTTGACAAACAATCATGTAATCGCATGTATAATTTCTATAAAGTGAACCAATAGCTCAAGTTATTAACAACATCCAACATGATTTTGGATGAAATATCAAAACTATATGATGGACACATTATTAGTACTGGTGGAAATACAAGAAGAACATTGTCCCATATTGTTGGGGGAATTTTTAATACAACTATTTCCTCAGGTATTATAAAACATATCATAATGTACATTTAAAATGTTTGAAGAGGAAAATAAACCCCATCCTATAATGATGGTGGTACATTAAATTCCCCCTTGTTCAAATAAGACCTTCTATATCAAGATGAGGGATAGTTTTACAGGAAGCACCATAGCATATTCCTAACCTAAATATTTTTCATTCATCATTCTCATTTAGAGTCCATTCATGGAAATAATTTAGATAATACATCAATATTATCTAACATTAGCTACTTCTAAGGAAACATTGGGAAGAGAAATAAAAACCTCAAAATGTGTGAAAGTCCTAAATGGATTTCTATGAAAGTAAATATTAAGGAGTATTGTACACTATGCCTAATTAGAAATTTATTAGATGATGAATCCCATTAGTATTTTTAGGTAGATGTGAATTATGTTCATAATTCACCAATTGAATTAGTGAATAGTATTTATTTCATCGATATATATATTATTAGTCCTGGTATGTGAATAATTTTCTATGATGATGATATATTCATTAAATAATACACAATAAATTAGTAAATCATACAAGGACAGCTTCCACCCAAAGAAGTTGATCCTCTTTATACTGAGTAAAATATTTCATAGTATAAACTAATGTTATAGAAGATGAGATGACCCATCACTAAATTTCTCAGTGTAAATATTCCTTCAAGGTGAAATTCAAAATTTGATGCTAATATATCTCCTATTGAAAATCCAATTATATAATATGGGACTACATAACTGGTAAGAGTACTGTCTATTCATCCGACCAACCTAGGTCTAAGACAGTTGTGTTTAGTTTTTTGATTTTGAAATATGTGTGTGTGTGTGTGTGTGTGTCTGTGTCTATGTATCCTGAAGTTTGATGATTTAATAATCATAGGGGGAACTTCAGTTTGATAGCAAATACTCTATGGCTGATTTAAAATTCATAATATGGGTAGACAAATTGATGAGCAGGTAGACACATGGACAAAAAAATATGTGGGGATGTTTGTGGAACCTATCCAATGAATTATATAGAATCCACTCAATTATTTATAAGAGAAGGATCCTCAAGCACAGTCCTCCGCATCCCCAAAGAAATATCCCAAGTAGAGTTCTCATGGTAGGAATCATATGAACTTGGATCTGATGTATTATTTCATAAATAATCTATCTATCATCCAAACCAAACTATAAATTCATGATGAATTTTTCATTTAAAAATAAATTAGGGTATCCCTTATTGAGACACTTTGAATCTATTAACTATTTGAAATTGAGATTCTTAATGCTGACACATATCTTTCAAATATTATCTCCACTAAGCTCTATATAAAAATATAATTCTTATAAAAAGGCCATAATGAATCCATATAGGCACACAACAATATTTTTTTCATATCAAGAAATATAACTCATATATATTTTCATCAATACCAAGTCAAAAGTTGATCTAGGATCTACTCCATCTTGATCTATACCCAATGATGTTTTAACCATAGTGATGAAAAAATTACCCCATATATGATAACAATTAAAAGGTAATAAAAATGTAAAGAAAGGAGCCTCAGGAGAATAAATTTTACTGCTCAGTTGAAAGACCTCATTTATAAATCGGAATTCCAGGTGGTTCTATATTACCCAACATTGAAATTAATTAATGGTGGTACATGAAAATATATACACACAAGAGTTCCCTAGTTATATCATCAATTTCAAAAATACTTTGTTAATGGGAAATTTTAACAAATATTTTGTCAACAGATCCCATTTTAGTGCTATGAATGTCTATAAATACTCAAAAGTATAAAAAATAGAGATTAATTCGCCTTTGGTATATCATTCCACATATTTCTTAGTGATTAATCAATTATAAATCACCCATGTTAATAAGTGGGGTTTATATTTTGAATAACTAATCTTTCCCATAAAAAAATCGAGGGGGGATCCACATATATGAAACCACTTGTTCCTATTGGGTAGTGAAATGATTCTTTGATATCTTTCTTATTAATTGATAGATAATTGAATTTTCCCATTGACTAATTTCAATCAATAGTCTATAAATAAATGGTGTAGTATATGTGGATCAGTATTTAACTTGAGGCCCACTACATGAATATGTGTTTTACTAATGTCTAATCAATATTTCCAAGGATCATTTATCAATTTTACATAGACTATAGATAGTGGTATTATAGTTTAGTTGTATTAAATTTTGTCATTTCGGTAACAACTAAACCGTAAATACCCATACTCTATGAGGAAGGATTTGTTCTCATTAGAAGTAACAATGAATTAGTACCATCTCATTGACCTCATAAATCATGATGAATAGAATAAATATATATCCTTATTTATAAAATATTGATTTGTATTTGTATAAAATTTTATATAAATTTGCATATTTGATCTTAAAGTGGAAACCTATTATTTTGGTGTGATGGAAACCCACAATTGAGAGGATAAGTTATCTCACCCATTCTACCAATGTGTATGCCAATTTTGACATACTAATCATTTCTAACATCATTTATAAAGCCCAATTCCAAAAATTGCTCCCCAATTTATTCATCATCAGGAAAAAGCGTGGTAAAATATTTTTATATATTGATTTTATGTATCTAAATAATCACCATACAAAGAGTTATTTCACGTTCCTAATCATATAATTGTATATTTATGTAACATTAGGTTTTTAGGCCCTCTCCTTCATGGATGTATATTGTGGATATAATCAAATATTGATGGATTCTGAAGATAAAGTGTTCACTATCTTCAAGGAACCATAAGGGACATAATATTATCATATAACATTATTTGTCATGTAAAATATTTCATATACCGACCAAATTTCCAAAAAATATATTTCTTAGTAGATAATTGGGAAGGCAATAGACTAAAATATAGATCCTATGGTGGTATAATCTCAACAATTTTTTGATCATTTTTATATTCATAATGAATTTTTTAGAAAGTTCCCCCAAAAAAAGAATTAAGATAAACCACATGAAATGTGACTTGGTGGTAATGATGAGAATATTAATCATCTCCATAGTACACCATAATGGAATAATGTTTAACCAAGAAAAGATGATGGTGATACTTGATATGCAACCTCCATAAAATCATAATTAATTAAGGGGCCTCTACGAATTTATAGACTATAACGGGTTTCAAAACCCACAAAATTTTGATAATAAAGGAATTTCTTGACATAGTAATATTCAGGAATTTATTTCATAAATTCACATTCATTAAAATAATTTAATAAGATTTTTTAAGTTGAAAAAAGAAATATTATTATTCTAACTAAAGTATTTTCCATGTATTATATGCTATTAATTAATAGATAAATTTATATATTTTAGAAATTTAATTTCTTAAAATTAAATTGATTTTATATATTATAATATCAAATATATATTAGTATTTGTTTTTGTAAGAAATAATTTGTTTTGGGTGATTTGTGAAAATCGTTATTTTAATAAAAAAATCAATTTTTCGAGCTCTTAAAAAGACCCATTTTTTAAATTTTATTTAATATAACTAATTTTATTTCAAATAAAATATTTCCAATTAATTCAAAAATAATCATAAATTCTTTTGGAGTCCAAAAACACATTTTCTTTTCAAAAATACTCTTTTTAATAGAGATTTCCAATCATATAAGTTAATATTTTTGACTAATTATACATATTAAATCATAAAATTTAATTTCACATTTGAAATAAATATGGTCAATATTTTTTAATGACTTAAGAGTCATTTGTGTCTATGAATAGTTCCCTTGGTAAAATGGTTTTCACCATTGTAAATGGGTAAAATAAATAATTAATGTTCAAAATTTTTGATAAGGTAAAAAAATATTTTATTAATTATTATTGTATGAAGATATTTCATCCCTTATCACATTATATTTGACATTTTTTTTAGTTCCAAGTGACCAGAATTGAGACACTTATTACATTTAAAAAGACAAGAATAATTATAAGTGTACTCCTCCCCTCACTTATAAATAGGGTCCTCCTCTGCCAGCTTATCTAAACTACTTGATCACTTTACCTTGACTATGATCTATCCAAATAACTCTAGAAAAACTTTCCATCTATCCTAGACTTTGTAGTCTCGCCAAAAGAATAATCTATAAGGAATAAGGATGAAGATAAATAGGGTTTTCCAAGGAATATTCATAACTATTAATTGAACAATTTCACTATTATTTAATTACCTATCTCCATGAAACATATCATAAGAATGATTATATAATTGAACTAGTCCCTCAAATATTCATATATGTTATTATGTTCATAGAAACACCCTTTTTTAGATACTTTTCTATTTTATGATCATCCACTTTTATGAAATGATGTGTTTTGTGTTTCATCATAGCCTCTCATAGATGTTTATTATGGTGGATTTAACGAAATTATTTTATATATATTAACTAATTAACATTATATGAATATTATATTTTACTTACGTTCTTACCCTTCTATTTATTATAAAATGATAATATCACTAGTGCATACATCTGGACCACCATCTCCAAGAAGTGATGTGATTTTTTTTCAGGCATGGATTTTAATGGAATATTATAAAATAGTATTTAGTGTATAATCAATATAGTTACATCATGATTAGTTTTCTGTAGATCATATAACCCTAAACAATTTTACCATGGTCAACCCACTAATGTTGTTTGGAGATTTTTCACCGAATAACATTAAAACGTCCTCCATGAACATAATCAATTTAAAAATTATCTAATACAATGTAATACATGATATAAAATGGATTTGAATAATTTAAAAATTCATAAAAAGCGTATTAATCTAGTAAAAATATATTATATGTTTATTATATAGTATTTATATAATGTATGTGGCTATTCATACATGAGGTAAGGTACTTTCTAAAAAAACCATTTCTAATATATTCTAAGATTTCTCTCTAAAACATTGTCACCCATATCTATATTAAATAAAAAATGTGAATATTGTAATTATTATATTAAAATTTATTTTTAAATTCATTTTTTATCTACTTTTGGAATTCCTGATATTGATTTAGAGTGGTATCTTTTTAAATATGTCTATATGGTTTATTTAAAAAAATTATTGAAGAAGTATTTTTTTAATGAATGAGACATAAATATAATTTTCCAATTTCAGGAATGATATTATTTAATAATATTATACTATATGTTTTTATGTGTTTTTAATGAATATTCTTTTTCCATTTCATCTTTCAATTTTACATTTTTGGATTCATTAAATGAAAAAAATTATTATCCTTGTTTTAAATGAATATCAATAGTGATTCTCAATGTGTGTCAAATAGAATATGTTAGGAGATTATTATCATTATTTTGACGAAATTTTAGGAAAATTTTTATGATAAAAGGTACATTAACCAAAAAAATATTATATTGGGTAATCATGTTTTCTAAGAAACCAGAATGATTAAGATTTTTCATTAATTCTAGATTATGAAATATTTTATGAAGAAATTTGGGAAATAAAACTAATTTTGGAGTATGTAAATGGATATTGGACATCAATTTATCTTATTCATAGGGTAATAATTTATTGTGAAATTCTCAGTTTTTTAAAGTTATTAAAGGGTTTATTTCCTTTTTCTATCAATTAAAAAGATTTTTCTTATTAATCTATTTTTTTTAAAATATTTTTACAAAGCCTATTGATGATAAGAAATTAAAACAAGGACTATCATTATTATAAGGTTGATAATTTTGAGATATAAAAAATATACTTGAAATAAATAGAAATAGAAATTTAAAATCTAATTTTTTTAAACAAAATAAATTGTCTGGAAGATTACAAATTTAATGTATGGATTTGATATAAAATAATATTTTTCTAATTTGATAAAACATTAAAAATAATATATCATTGGAATTCAAAAAAGATTATATTCCTACTATTAAACTCATAATGATGGTTTATTAACAGAACATGCCATTAGAAATCGATTCAATGAACGGATTTGATAACTACACAGGTTAGAATATTGTTACAATTACACATTTAAGAGAAGTAATTATATGGATTATATAATTGTGAGAACAATATAAGGGATTACATGTCACATTATTTAATCTATGTCTTTTTATAATTGTTTTTAATAGATGGAATAAGATTAATTAAGTGCAATAATATCCAGATGGTAATATCCTTCAGAATCAGGGACCTAGAATGGTTGTAATTATAATAGTGTAGTTTGAATTTATATTAAATCAGTTATCAAATGATATTAATGGTTGTACCCATGAAATTATTTTAACAAACTCCTTATAAATGATGATTTCTATAGTGGAGAATTTAATGAAATACAACCCTCATATATTTGGTGGAACCTCAATCTTAGTTTTAGAATAATGATCAATTAATGCTCTAAAAAACTATATTTGACGGTTTCAGTTATTCTAAATGCTGGATATAAATTCTTTTAATTTATCATTTTGATGGTGATTTTTATCACTAACACTTATTTGTTAAAATTGTCTTGGATAATATGATATATATTACAAGGTATGGACATCATTTAATAATTTTTTACATCAAAATCAATTTCCTTATTTAATTTGACTTACGATATATAGGATATTGTTTTAACTAAAGACAAATGATGACTCAGTTACCCCCAATGAATCTAATTTCTTAAAGAATGTCCAAATATACACCAAATTGCATTCTAGATAAAAATAAAAATAAACTAATAGGTTTTTCTCATGATTTAATTACTGTTTATGAATAAGATTTAGTCGATTAAAATTTGAAAATATTTGAAAAAGAAGTTTGATGTGTTGAAAAATCCAATACAGAGTTTTTAAAATTTTATTATAATAAGGATAAGAAGTTTTCCAAGTGTAAATAATTGGTAAGTACCCATCACAGAAATATAAAGGTGAGGGATCTAAATCCCCATTCTATGATAAGTGATGTAATAATCACCATGGTGAGTGTCACATGTAATCAAGTATTTTTTATGGTGTAGTTTATTGTTACATATAGATAATAAATAAAATTGAAATGGAAATGGAAATGGTATGAACAATAATTATAATATAGAACTATGGTTTTATATATACAATGATATGGTCCACTATGAAAATGTTTATCTAAACATAAACATGGTGGACCGAAGTCATCAATATAATAAGCGTAGTGGTTCAGAAAAGTAATTTCTTACTACATTGTTGAATATAAGACCACAAAATGATGTGGTAAAAGGTATACTAATTGTATTTCTATATTATACTAATGTCTTGTGTGATCCAATCTCTATGTATTTTATTATTTTTAATAAATTTTCACAAAAGAAAATATCACCTCATGAAATATAGAAAAAACTTCTGTTGTAAACTATTATTGGATGTAATAATAATATAGATATTTATACGAATCGTATTATTATAGTCTTTGGTATTTTTATTCCTTTAAATGTTATTTAATTTGAATAGTTGTGTTTGATGTAATTATAGGTCTGCATTGGATTTCATTTTATCATTTTAAGATATATTTTAAAGAAAAAAAATTTATATTCAATACTTAGAGTCAGTTTTAATTTGTATATATAAATGTCTACAAATATATTATAACATATTACGAATTTAAGAAGATTGAATATGGTCATGGTAGTTATATAAGTCATTTTTTGAAATAAATAATGTTTACATATTATTGATGTTCCAACAGTAAATGATTATATGTAAGCTTTTCAATATTATTTTCTAGGAGTTATTCCATCTTGGGATGTTGAATTAATGCATGACATAGTCTTATGCACAAGGATTATTTTAACACCAAATATATAATATCTCTATTATAGTTATTCAAATTAATGATTTTTTCACAAGGTATTCTTGATAAGGGTTTTCATTTCCATAGAGAATAACATTAGGGTACCCTTGATTTGTTTTTAGAAGGAAATATCGTTCTATCATGGTTTTCATTTATTATAGAGAAATAAATAAAATCACTATTACGAATAAGTATTTTATTAGTCATATAGATGACTACTTTGATCATCATTAGGGAGTGTAGTATTTTTTTTAAATATTGGTCCCAGGTCTAGATATCATAAACTAATAGTTAATAAGAATAATATTCTAGGGACATCATTTTAGGAGAGAAATAACCACTATTATTTTATGTTTATTCCATTCATATTAAAAAATTCACCTATTATATTTATGGAATATATATATAGATTTTTTCATAAGTTTTTTTGATAAATGTTTTTCAGTTATGATTGATTGACTTTTGGTATATTCCAAATTTTAATTGGACTGCAGGAAATATATATGGAATATTTTATATAGTTGAAAACAATAGATTTTATATGTAAAATTTTTAACATGTAAATTTGGGATATTTCATATTTCTTTATTTTATAATATTGTTTCTAAATAAATAATTATAATTGGTCCATTTATATCAATGGTGGTGGAAGAGTTGAAAAGACCAAAAAATATCCTTAATATTATATTTTTTAAAAAGATTCGAAGGTTAATATCAATAATTTGATGATAAATTTTCTCAGTTATATATCCCAAAAACTAATATAACTTAAAATTGTGTTATGTTCTGTTAGACAAAGAACACTGATGATGTTTACAGAAATTAAAAATAAAATTAGTTAATGAAATAATGTCATGATTTATAATAATAAATTTTATAACTTCCATTTATAGTGATACTTATTTGAAGAGGTATGGTTGGGTCTTGATGTAGTATGATTTTGTAATTATATATATATAATTTTTTTTGAAACTCAATGAGAAGAATTACTCTATAGATGAAATTAAGATTTGAGTGGTTTTTTTCATTAAATATTTAGATTAATTTTTTAGCCAAAAGGTTCAGGAGATAGGCAAAAACCAGCTCTAAATAAAATTATTTGAGAAAAGAGTAAACAGTACAATAAAACTCAAAAGTAGGAGGCCTTACAAAGACTTGTATAAAAAACACCATCCCTATCATTGCAAAATAAATTTTCACAATAGAAAGGATGGACAAAAGACCAACTGGAACTGACATCCATAATGGACCTTTTAGATAGAGCATCAACAACCTAGTTAGCTTCTCGATATGCATGAGAGACATCTAGACATAAGTTGTTAGCAAGCCTAAGACAAAAGATCCAAGTAGGCATCATCCTCTAAGGAACATTTTGAGATCTATATTTCATAATCAGAACAGTAAGAGACGAATCCGACTCTAACCATACACTATGCCAACCATAACGCATTGCATACCTGATAGCGAAATTCCTTTTTTATTTGGGGTAAAATGTGAAATATATAATAAACATAAATGTTTAAAATGTATCATCACACATATTGTTTAAAAAATGGGGATAATAATATGGATTTAACAAATAAAGTATTATGATTACATAATTCACTCTCATATAGAAAAATAAAACAATATAGTCGATACCTTGGGTTAAAAAGGAAAACCCATCATTTCCATTGATTTGTTTGGAACATGATCATTTTCTTAGTGATTGGATTATTATTTTCCTAGAATTTTTTCATAAGGAACTCTCTATCTTTTATTTTAAATTTTATTAAAAAGATCATTTTCATTCAAACATAATAATGTTTAAAAAGAGATCATGGATATTATGAAATGGCATAGTTTGTAAATAATGGTTAAGTGTTAGTGAATACTAAAAAATGGGATACATCAATATTCTCAAGAGTTATAATGTAACTAGGAGAATATATCCATGGATATCATGGTTTATTTAACAAATACATCTTTAGGTAATAATAGGAATTGGGTTATTAGTGATTGATTGGATAAATATGAGTAGTTTCTTCCAAACAGAGATATTTTGTCTTTAGATAATATTTTAAAATATTATCAAAAGAAAATATGAAAGTAATATTAATTTCATCTCCCTATTATATATTATTATGATCGTAAATTGTTTCAATGTTTCTTCATAATACTTCAAAAATTCTTTGGGTACTTAATTAAATTTCATTACAGATTCTCGTCCAAAATCTGATAAAAAATCAGAGTTCACAATTAAGATATTAAAAAATATGCTACGATCTTTAAAATTGGATTACTAGGGATTTTTGAATCATCATATTTCATTGTTTGAATTTTCTTATCATAAAATTTATCATTCTAATATAGAAATACAGTCTTCTAAGGTACCATAAGTTTTGTCAGGTCAAACTTCATCTTATAGAGTTAAAATCCCTGAGAGGATATTGTTGGGATCAAAACTAGTAGAAGAAATGGTCGGGAGGGTAAAGGTGATTCATTAACACTGGAGGATATATAAAATAATTCAAGAATCCATTACAAGTAATAGGATGAAATACCATTAATTTGTGGTTAGTGATCATGTATTCCATATAATATCTCCTTGTAAATGTGTAACAAAATTGTTTTAAGATGGGGTGTTATGTCTGTAGTATATTAGAATAATATGAAATTCTATAAAATTTCTTATCAATTTCTTATAAAGTATATTTTCATCTGAGTTTAAAAAATATACAAGATTTTTTTTAAGATTCACTATAAATGAAATGTGTATTTTATGCCACTCATATTTTGATCCCCGAAGTGGTACAGTTAAGAGAAAATATTTCATATAAAGAATAACTAGTGAAATATCTAAGATCATAGAGATAATGTTATATAAAATACAGTAAAAATCTTGTTAATGTTTTTGGAATAAAAATATTGTTGAAAAAGAAACATGGGAACCTAAAAAACAATAAATTAAAAATATATCTTCTTTTTTAAGTGATGAATATAATCGTCATGATGAAATTTTATTTATTTATGAACAATGTAGCTACCTATGTAATATTATAAATTAATATATTTCATGTATTATCAATATTAATTATTAGATTTTATGGATTAAAATTCATTAGAATAATTTAATATGATATTTCATATCTAAGAATGAAATTGTTTTACTCAAACTAAAGTATTTTCAATGTATTATATAGTTTTATTTAAGAGACAAATTTGTAAATTTTATAAATTATGTTTGATAAATAATATTTAATTTATTAAATTAGTGTATAAATACAATTATAGTATATTTCTTTTTTGGTTTTTTCTAAAAATATTTACATTCTAGTGAATTTTGAAAAATACTAATTTTTCTAAAAACTAGCATTTCAGTTCACATAAAATGTCCATTGTAATATTTATATTTTAAAATTAAAATTCATGAAATTTTATTAAACATTGTCTAATATGTAAAATATTAATAAAAATTATACTTAATTTTGTTATAAATTCATTTTTTGTCTTAACACACATTTTACTAAAAAAATTACTTCCATCTATTTTTTTCATATTAAAAATAATTTATTAAAATTTGATCGATGGAAGACAATAAATTATAATTTATATTTGGAATCGTAATTTTAATATCTATTAATGAGACTCACTAAATTATTTTACATTATAAATACTAACCATGTTAAAAATATTGTAAGAGTGATAAAAGGAAAAATTGGTCCATTAAGGACAACTAATAGTATTAATGGCCCAAAATAAAAACTTAATTCAAATTGGATGTTATTATTTAGATACATAAGACTTTTACTTATAAGTTTAATTAATTTATGACATTATTCTATTACTAAGCCTCTTTAAATGCTTATATGTTAATAATAATTTCAATTGTGTCACCCCCTCACTTATAATATGGTATCTCCTATTCCATTTTCTCTAAACAACATGAGAAATTTAAATTAAAGAATATCCAAACATATCCATCCAAAAACATCCCCCACATGTTCTAGAGGTTCTACTCTCGAACAAGTCTTAATCTATAAGTGTTTATGTGTAATCAAAAGGATGTTTTCTAAAGAATATGTATAACTCATGACGGATAACTTTCATCATTAATAATTATTTCAGATCCCGCATGCCTTTCATGACCATAAAAATATAATAACATTATTATGTTCAATATATAAACATTTTATTTGATATTTAACACCCTTTTGTATCTCTTTTTCTATAAAATGATAAATGAAAACATTCCTCATGCATACTTGTGGACGAGCACCTCCACGAGGAGATGTGTCTCGTTTTTCACCACCACCTCACATGGATGGTAATTATGAAGGATTTCATGATAATAAATGATATTATTAATGTAATTATTATTATTAAAAGATAAAATATTACTTTCTTTATTATCCTTATATTTTTTTTAAAATGACAACATCGCTCAAGCATATATGTGCACTTCCCCCTCCTCAAAGTAACGATGTTCATTTTTCCTATATTTATTTTGTTTATAGTGATAAAAATTTATTTTATGTATAAAAAAGATACATATCTAATTATCAATATTTTATATATTATAGAAGAAAGAACCCATTTATCATTATCAACCAATCAACGATGTTTTGGGACAATTATCTGACTGTATTGAAAATGTCTTAAATGAACATATTTTATTTAAAAACTCTATAATACGTGGTAATAAATGAAATCAAATGGATTGAAATAATTTAATGAACTATATAGAGTTTTGATATAAATTAAATAACAGATATTTGTTTACTATATTGGTCCTAAAGAACATACAGGGTGAGTTGGAATCGAGGTATGATATTATCCATTAAAAACATGTTTTAAATATATAAATTTTACTCAAAAACTTTTTTATTGATATACATGTTTCTTTAAAAAATTAATAATTTTTTTTGTAATAATGAAATGGGTTCTTAATTTCGTTTTAGTTCTATCATTCATGACACTTACACTGGTTTAAAATAGTATCTTATTATCACCTTTTATACGTGTTATTTTTTAAAAATTTGTGAAGGGAAGAAAAAATTAACATATATAGAATAAACAAAATTTACATGTTTCCTAGTCAATATTCATTAAAAATATTCCTTTACCCATTTTCATTGTTCTTACAATAATATTCTATTTCTCATTATTTTTGGAAATTTTTAATGTTTTTGAATAGAAGAAATATATCTATCCTTTTTACAGGAACCGGAAAGTGATTTTGTACATGTGTTGAATTGAATATTTTGTGATATTTTGTGATGTAAATGAAAATTAATACATTTTTTGGCGTGTAATAATCCTTTTAAAATTATTACAAGGGTAGTTAATATCTATATAGATGTCTATTGAATTGGTTAATTATTTTTTTAGATGCTGATTAATGTTGGAATTAACTGAGTCAGTGATTCCATTTGTTATAGTTATTCTAAAGGGTCTTATAAGGGTTCTATGATGTTGATGCCCCAACACAACTAAATTAATTTTATATTATTTTAATTTATTATTTATTGAATTTTTTTACACTTTATGAAAACTATATAATGTTTTATGAATTCTTATGACCATTTTGAGGTTGAACATTGTGATTCCCAAGAAATAATTTTCCATAAGGTGTCTTATTTGATGAGAAACCCTCATGAATATGATATTTCCATAATTATTTTTTAAAATATGTTTTAAAAATATTTGGTAAATAAATTTGATTTCATTAGTAAATAACAGAATATTTGAACTCAATGTGTATAATTTAAAAAGGAAAAAATTATTATCGATTTAATATATATTTTAATAGAATAATTTCTCCCATTTCTTTTTTAATACCTTATTGAGATTATAGTGAGTATCTCATATCTTTTATTGTTTTCCATTGTAAATAATTATTATTTGGATGTATAATAAGGTTTAGATACTGGTTTTGATGGAACTTTAATAAATTCAGAAATAGGGATTTGAATAAAAACAGTTTAATTTATTATATTTTTTTTATTTTTTGAACAAATAGACATTGAGTGGAAGTATATTAGTAAATTACTAGAGAACATGGATGAAATGTTCTTTAACATCACTAGATTCATGATGAAATGGGTCACATTTCAATGAGATTAATATTATTATAATGTATTTGATGGTTTCTAATAGTACCTTATATACCCTCTAGTCATGATCGTCCCTGTAAAAGGGAGGCCCCTCATGCTAGATGTGGAAACCGTGGAATGATCACCTGGATCCCTCATTGCATAAAACTATGATATATGTGAATGTAATAGTCTAAATTTCCTTAGTAGGACAATATTTGATGATGATACCAGATATTCTAATTTTTATAAAGTCAACCTGATCTCACGCACCTAATTAAAATGATATTAACTAGGGCTCTAGTTTAATGTACGTTTATTTTGCTACAATTTGAAATCCAATTCATGTTTCAAATGGAAACAAAGGGGTGGGAACTATAATATTCCTCTTGGTAATCCCTAGAAAATAGAATTTGTAATAGGGTAGAGTGCTTTTTGATTAATACATTTTCTTGTTCAATGAAACCACAATGGTAAGGGAGATGAAAATGACGTTACATAAAGGGTCAGAATATCTGTACTGATATAAAATTTTAATCACAAAAGGTTGGTATTAGTGAAAATTTAGGTATTATATAAAATTTTGTTGAAAATTATTTCATCCAACTATTATAAGGATGTCAAAACAATGTGGTGGAATTAAAGGACATCATTTATGTTTTTGAATAGTCCCTATAAATTCTTGTGACATGACTAACAATTAAGGGTGATTTAGATTATCTGATCAATAAAATAAATCAGTATTATGCTATCAAGAAACAATAGAAAATTTCCATTAAATATTAATATTCATGGTAAATAGTTTTATTCCCTTTGAATAAAATATTTTCCAACATATCTTGTTCTTTGAATTCCCAAAGTTGATATAGTGGCTGCTCTAGATATATTCTTAAAAGATCCAGACATGGATGAACTAGCCATTATCATTACACTTCCTATGGTTGTCTCTCCAAAAATATTTAATAGTATTTTATAAATAATTAAATTAATACCACCAAAGATCAAGGTTATCCATTACCCTCACTGAATGGTACCACAATAGGTTTCATGTCTCCGAAAATGTACTTCCCAAAATAGAAAATCAATATTCTAGATTGATTGATGATGTAACAAATCTGTTAGTGGAGAGAAAATTTCAACCTTTACGATGAACCAAATTAAAAAAGGTTATTTTATTAAAGAGGATTTATTGGAGGGATCCTTGTCTGAATTAAAGGTTGATATTTCCTCACTATTAAGCAACAATTCCATGTTCATTCATGTGATCCCTACCAATGAGGGGCCAAGATCTTCCATATAATGAGGACTCTAAAATAAATTAATACATTAATGATATAGGATATCATAGACTATATAATTAAATTCCATTATTTTTATGTATATTTTTATTTAATATATAAATACCAAGAGTTTTGGTACATTAAAACAAACACTTTTTCATTGTTTGGGGGGACACATATCATGGGTCCACACCATCCAACCAAATATTGGAAGTTATTTTTCATTATTACTTCAACGTATTTCTTCTCAAAATTTATTAATGGTTTTCCCCATAAGGTTATTAGAAAAAAATTATAATAAATTTAATGATGTATAATATCATAACTATATTTCAAGTACCTCACCCAATATTGACTGACAATATAACAATTTGTTTCATTCCAAATTGAAGATGTTGTTTCCAGAGTATATTATCTAGACCATCCATTTAACATTATATCAAGAAATAAAAATGAAGACATAATTTCATTTAAAAAACATTATCAAATATTATTTAGAATCTGGTAGAAAAGTAAACTAATTATTGGAAAGATAAACTCCCATATTTTTTTCAGAATATCGCACAATAAACCATACTATCACATATATAATCCCTTAATGTCATGTTTATGAAAAAGACGTAGTTCTTCTCTTTAAAGTTCAGGTTAACTCACTGGACCTCACAATTATTTATTATTTTTCATAGAATGACTTTTTTAATATTAAAATGGATAAATTTAATATATTTTATGAGGAAATGTTATGCACACTTCTTAACAAAATCATCTAAAAAATGAATCACTTGATTGTTTAATATAAAACCTCTTCCAGACTTTTCCATCAAATGATATTTTTTGTTCAATTTGATAACTCGTGTGATACATGGAAATAAATACCCCAATCTATAGATAATTATTTAATGACCTTAAAATATACATAGGTTCTACTCTAATGGATCTTACTCTTTGATTACAATATATGGAAAATCCTTTTTCAAAAGTATATTAGATTGAGATGTATAAAAATTACTTTTATGAACCACTTATTTCATTATTAATTTTTTATTAAGATGCACTAGGATGTGAAAATTTCCCATCTCAAAATTAATCAAACATCTAAACCCTATCAAACTCTTATTTTATCTTAGGGTATATGACTTTATCATTTAATTTTATGTTTTTACACTAACATTGAACATATAAAAAACCTTTTCATTTAATACATGATCTACATATATGCAAAGGAAGATATATAATCTTCCTAATCATATAAGATTAAAATTCTTGTCAATTGAGTTCTTTTCCCATTAAGAAAATTTTATCATAATATCGCACATCGCACATGACCTTAAACAACTTGGACTATTCAGTTTTATATCGACTAATTTCCTTACATAACATAATATTATATATTGGAGTCTGTGCCATATAGTCCACGGTCAAAAGACCTATACAAGGATAAAATTATACATTTCATAGAATTATTTACTACTCTTTATGACTTCTTATTCATGTTAGGATTTCTCTTCCACAACCTAACACTCAGATGGGATTATTATATCCTTCCCTTAAGCCTGAGCCAGTTCTGTGTAGAAATTATTTCTTATAACTACGTGTGGTTTAGATAAAATTATATTCAGAAATATAGGGAAAACCGGGTTTCCTATTCTAGGTCCATCTACGAACAATTTTAACTATAATACTATGTTTTAGGGCCTTTTCTAAAAGATCCTATAATAAAACATGATATTATTATTTCACAACCTAAGACTAGTTATAAATATCATCAACCCAAAACTACATAATAGTGTATTGGTTATTCTAACTCATGTCAGGTTTTTCTCGGTCAAACATTATACTTGGTTGAAAAATTTAAATTAACAACTATCTCTATATTTATTCTTGTTGGTTTAATATTTATTGTGATGTGAATGGAAATTATCTGCTACCCAAATGTTAATTTTATTCTTATAAAAATACCATAGTATCCTAGTGTCTATGGAATTATCAGTTCACAATGGATTTTCATTCATTAACACCCCCCCAAATAATTATTCCATGATTTTCTTATTCCACTCAATGAGCCATGCGAATTTATTCAGGATTATACTTCTTGAAAATTATCATAAAAAAATAGTCCTCATAACATGTCTCTAAAACACCCGACATCATGTTCCATTATGATATATCCCAAATAACATAGATCAGTCCATAAGATATAAAATCATTATCTTATACAAAATCTAGATCTACATAATAATCTTAAGGGTATTTTTTTTATCAATTTATATTTGGTTTATGATAATAGTCATACAGTGGGAAACAATATATTTTAGAAATTATCTCATATTCTGTGTATTTTCATTGAGCTTCTATTGATTCTGATCCTATATGTGGATAAACATACACCCTTAAAACACCAATATGTACAAACTTTTGGGTTATATACCACACACATAAATTATTACAATAAATACACAATGAGATGAATCCATTCAATTTTATCTTAGTAATAATGCCTTGTTTAAAAAAATATTCACTTATTGTACCAGGATGTTAACCGATTTAACTACCATTAATATTTAATTGAGTCTGATTTGTGAAAATATTGGTTTCAAAAATATGTGTAGCTTGATTCTTTTTCATTCATAATACGTTGAAATATATATATTGTATATCTAGGACCCATATCAAAATTGTATTTCCTTCTATTTTTTCAAAAAAAAAGAACATTTTATTCATTTAATTTACTTCAGGATTTTACTCATTACAATTTTTTGGATGAAAATATACCATTTACTTCAATTCCCTTCTCCTTAATTGTGTTTTCAACCCATTTCTTCATCATAATATTTTATTGACATTATTTGGAGTGAATATTTTCTCAGAAATGTTGTTGAAGAGAAAAATATATATAGGGATCTCTTAAATGACAAATGTGTATCATGATTAATTTTTTTTTCAGGATTTATAGTTATATATGAAAAATCATTATCACACCCATAAAAAAATCATCATTCACCATAAATACCCTTCATATTTCATAATTTCCCATCCTTGGTTAGTTTTAAACTATATTATTTGAATCACTTTCTATAAATATTCTTTCCATACTCTAAACTTTGTACCTAAAGACATGGAATCATAAAACAATATTCACGAATATTTGAAAAGTGTGTATATGATTCCTAAAATGATTCCTTTTCATAGTGATATAATTTATAATGTACATTCATCCCGCTTATAAACTAGTAGGTGTATGTTATCATCAGAATCTAATGATTCTTTATCCAAAAATTACCTTAAATTACAAAATTACAACCCATCAACAAATTTTTATTAGTGGTTACTATCTTCATACTTATTTCATTTTAACACCACCTAATTTGGATAACTCATGTTATGTAATTCACCATTAGGATTACCGGTTCAAAAGTACTGCGGCACAACAAATTATTCAGCCCCATTTGGCCAAATACACCCCCTAATCATAGTTCAATCACTATGACTATAAAATATGTTCACATTTTCCTTATTTAATCTAAGCTAATATGACTATTTACTCATCAATATTGACTTTTACTCTTAAAATTACCTCTAAATATACTAAATAATATTTTATATTCCAAAAACTCTTACCATAATCTACATACACCAGTTTTAACCTCATTTTTATTATATTGGTGTCTTCATTCATTTTGGGTCAATAAACATTTTTTCCAAACATGTATCCTTTATATAAGTCAATGTAATACAACCAAAAAATCTAAAAAAATCTACCACTATGACCTTAAAATGTGTGCACCAATCCTAGAGATTTTCAATATTATCAATGCACCATAAAATTTATATTATTTTTAGTTTTCCTACACTATATTTATCATCAGATATTTTGGTCAAATATGATTTTTCATAAACATCATATTTATGGGTTTTTCTGGAAAAATATTAAACTAATATAAAATTATACACGGTTATAGTGACCTTTTTTTCTATGACGATTATTATATGATTTATAAGTGAAAAAACATATCATTTGTACATTCCAAAATCAAAACATTTAATACCTTTGTAAAATTAATCTCATATATTTTTTTTAAATAAAAAGACTTCAACATTCTTTAAATAATCCATCATTTTTGTTTTAGATTCTCCCATATCCCCTTTAGTAAAAAAATTTACATGAGGATATATTTCCAAGATATGGGTGACATAAACGCCAGATAAGGGGAGGAAAACATAAATGGAAGAAGATCTATGAGTCAATAGTATATGGGTGAGCATAATCATCATCATATCATAATAATTGGATCATAATAATAAGTATGAGGGAATAACTTTTAAAAATATTAATATTTGGTATATTCATAAAAAATAAACATCATAACACATTAGTCAGATACCACAAAAATTTTATTTTTTTTAGAGGTTGGGGCTGAAGCCTCATTTTTATTATTGAAACAAAGCAAAGACCTCCTTAACTAGGAAGAGGGAGAGAGATTACATAGCCCGAAGGCCCAGTGGTCATTTATCCCATTACATAGCCCGTAGGCCCAATTTTTTGGCAAAAATCCAATTCTATGAATGATACTGCTATAGTACCCGCCGCTGCTACAGTTCCCCTGCCACTGCTATAGTACCCCTGCCGCCGCTACAGTTCCACCGTTGCAACAGTATCTCGGCTGCTACAGTATTGCTACAGTGCTGCTATAGTACCCTGCACCCAATAGAATCATGTTCATTCATAATAGATGTGCATAAATCATAACATCATAATTTTGAACAAATAAAAAATGTTTTCAATGCATAATGATGCTAATATAATGAGATATATCACATTACCTAATGGATTAGAGGTTTTTATAACATATTTACCACTAGAAAAATCACAAAATGAACACAATATTTTATACCACATGAAAAAGGAATATATTACAATGATAAATGTGATAACCCCCATAGAAAGAGAATGGGAATCATATGAGTATGATGAATCACAACCCAGTGGATAATCATTGATATTCCCAAAAAAGAATTAATAAAGAATACTTTTGATCATTATATATTAAAATTTCAATGGTTATTTGGGTCATATGAATCCTTTTAAAATGATTCACTGATATGTTATAGAAAATAACTTTATTTGGAATATTAAAATTGGAAGCTTTCAAATCATTTTTATAATGTTAAAAAATTAATAATTATAGAAAAAGGTAATGAAGGGTAAATTGGATTCATTAAAATAATTTTGAATAATACATTTTGAAACTAAATATAATGAATTGATAAAACTATGAATGGGTTAGTCTCCGGAATCACCTTACCTAAGATCTTATTTTATTTTGTCCCTTTTTCTCACTATATAATAAAACAAGTTTTTAAAACATGAAACTAGAAGTAAATTATGTTCCCCTTTTAACATTTAATAAATTATAATAATTGTATATTATTTTTTAATTTTCATTATTGAAGATGAAATGTATTTATATTATGTTTTCTTTAAGATAACCTATTATTCACAGGTATCAAAAAAATTATTGATTTTTATATATTATTAAGATTAAATCCAGCTTCATGGAAATGAATATATTTATAAATTTATATATTATGAATAATATATTAAATCCTTATATTATGGTGGTGATAACTATGCATTCATAAATTTCATTTTGGGTGGTTACCCACACATTAACTAGACATTATCAAAATAGGAGGTGAGACTTATTTAATATATGATTATATTATAATTATTACTTTTAAAAGGGATTAATATAATCCTAATAATTTAAAAATAATTATTTATTCTTTTATGAAGGTCTTCCCAATAAAGTAATATAAATACATAGAATTAGGAAATCAGAATTAAATAAGAAAGGTGAAATGAGCTCACCCCTTTATAAACCTTGTTCCATCTCAATGACCTTAAAAAACAAAAAATCATTGAGTTTTATTACTCTAGAACATATATAAGGATTATAAGAGTGTCAATGAAACTAATTATGATATGATTTTGGCTTTCATAACTATAATGGAAGTATTTTACCAAAGGGATAGAGAGGGTGTCTTGATACTTGAGTAGAGGGGTGTTTTAGGATAAAATATCGAATAAAATATAATTTTTTAGGTAAACCATATAATTGCGTTCTTTTTGAAATATTAATTTTATTTCATTGAAAATATAAATTTTTAAATTGTTTAAATTATTTATAAACTAAACTAAATACTTCAATAAAAATAAAATTAGAAAAATGAAATATTTTTTTAAATATAATACTTTAAACATTAGACTTTGGAAAAAACATTTTTGGTTGGAAACTAGAAATTAAATAAATATTTTACTTATTAAAAATTTTCCGGGAAAATCCTAAAATTATATAATTGAGTAGGTCATTATTTTATTTTGGATAATTTAATTTAAAACATTTCATTTATTTAAAAATTGTGTTTTTACTATTCACCTAAAAAATTGATGTTTTATGAAAAATTGTAAAAAAATTACACATAAAATCCAAAGGTGATGGTTAAAAAAATGAACTTTTTGTAACTAAAATAATTTTATTGTTTTTTCTTTTAATTATTATCACAAAAATTATGATTATCACTTAATAAATTAATATACAATTTACTATAAAAAGTTCTAATTATTTATTTGAGATTTTAAATATCAAAATTTGTTTTCTGGAATTAAAATATCAAAATTTTTACAAATTATACTTTATAATTATTATTTATTATTTATTTCATTATTTTAAATTCCTGATACTATTCATTATGGTCATATTAATATTATTAATGTACATGTTACTATTCCAATAGTAATATTAAATCTTATAAATACCTATAAATTTCATTATTCATCATTCACCTAAATAACTCTCAAGTTTCTATATTAGTGAACTATAAAATTTCAATTTTCTTATTAATCTTATGTATATTTTTTCAGTGCAATTCAGAAGTGTGAAAATTCTATGATATCAACATGATCCTCATTTTAAAGTTCAAATTGTTTTAATTTTTCCTTTTTATTATACCATTATGCTATTAATAATTTTCATCACTATATTTGATTATTAATTTATTGTTCCAAATTAATCTTACGGTGAATTATTTTTCACTTAGGTTTAAACTATATTTTAATCATAAATATGATACCGGTTATTTATTCAAAAGAAAAATTTAAATATATATAAATTAACGGGATGTCACATTCATTACACATTAGAAATATTACCCTCAATATATCAAATCGTATAATTATGATGGAATTTATTATGGTACTTCTATTACATTATCACCTCTGGTTCCGAAGACTCTTATTCATTCTTGTGATTCTTCCATGGCACTTTAACAAGTTGAGTTTTCCTCTAGTGTAAAACATTATCTATATGTTCTATAATCTAACGTGGCTGATCCAAATATAATAGATCATTATCTAGTTCTTCCATATTTTATTCCACACATGTGATGGATTAGGTATCTACTTCCTTAGGAAATATTTGGGGAACACATCACGAACATGAGCCATGCTAATAAGAAGTAAAATATGATAGGATATGAATCCTACAAAATCAAGGATCATAAAGGTTCCAATGATAAATACTCATTCAAAACCAATGATAAATTCATTTTTTATGTTTAATTAGTCAAAACATCCATTCAATAACTATTATTACCTTCATTTCCAGCTCTAAATCAACCCTTTTCATCGTTGATATTCTCTTATACGGATGTTAGGAATCCATTTGGAAATGGTAGGATGTCTTCCATATCATTAAGATTGAAAACTATATTATTTTAATAACTATTAACATATGTTATTTCTCCCACAATTCCATGATAGAGTAGTGGGTTAAATTAACTAAATAATTCACCATTCTAATATGAAATTGAATTTTTCAATCACATTCCTTGATCATCTCTTACTAAATTCATTGATTCATGATGATATCAGTTAACATGAATATATAATTTAGACTCTTATGATAAGTATATATGCCACACATCTCATTATGAAGTTAATTACACCAAATAATCAATGTAACCATTATTACATCCAAAATAATGTCATTCATAAAGTAATTACACTCATGGATCCTTAACTGTGAGGAGTCATAGGCTATAACTTTGTTATTTTCCAAGGTTAAACAACCCAATACATCCTTAAATAATCATTATATATTACAAATCCTATTCCACATTATGGTACTATGAGTATAGGTGTCTTGATTATCCACTCACTGATTTCCTTAAAGATTCCCCCACATTCTACCATTCAAACATAGTTTACCCATTCCATGTTAGCATAAATAATTTCATGTTCAATCATGGGAAGTTAATAAAAAAATTCTATTATACTTAGTTAATCCATGAATAATATGGGTTTCTATAAAAATTAAATTTATGGTCCATTAATCAATTCTTTTTTCATTGAGGGTTCCACAAAATTCCCTCACTCATGATCACATTCCCCCTGAATATTAATTATTCCATCCAAAAGTCACACTGAACTAGGTATTCATGTTACACTATCCTAATGTATTTATCACAATATTTATATTCTCTACATTATTCACCTTTCTCTAAGTTTAATTCATAATTCTAAAAATAAATATTATAAAAAATAATTCAAGTATTTCTCTAATGACTCAATTCATCAAGATCATGATGATAGTAGTGGAATTAATAAGTATGAAGGGTTTCAAAATTAACACAGAGTGTTTATATCTTGTAAGGAATGTTTTCTTTAAAATACCTTACCTGTTAACATTTATATAATAATAACTAGAATAAAAATATAACAATTATAAGTACAGAGCTTCACAAATTTATCAAAAAAGGAATCAATCATTGGATGGGGATATATTTCATCAAGTTGATTTTGATGAGTATTTAGTTATTGATCCACATCAACATTGATCTATTTTTCTTATTTAAAGAGATAACTATAAATACCGAAGGTTATACACTAGGTTGTCTGAACCCTTTCTCTAAAATCTATTACATATTATGGTTTTAATTCTTCTAGTTTTATAATGGTCATCCTTTAAGGGTATTTTCATAGAGTGGCTCTATGTATGGATTCTATTGAGATATTTAACTTGTGATTCAAGGAATGTTTTAATATCACATTGAGGAACACATTAGTATATTCCCTCACAATAAAAATTCTATATGGGTTGAAATTTTCCTTTGATTTTTACATTTTTGACAAATATGTTTCTTCAATGGTTGTCAACACCCTCTCCATTGGGTTATTTTCTAAAGGATACAAATGATAATTCTCTCATTTACATAGTAACATATTATGTTCTATAATATATAATGAGATTTAATTTTCCCAATGTTTTATGTGGTCTTAATTTAATTAGAACCAATCCATTCAGGGTATAACACCAAATTCCACCAATATAAGTACTATAAGATTCACTAGAAAAATTTTCCAACATACACAAACTGGAGAAGAGTCTGAAAGTTGGTTTGAAATTATTGAACCACAATAAATTTTCATAGATATATATTTTTTAAAAATCAGGGGGATGATTTAGTGGTTTGAGAAAAAATTTGGATAAAAATGAATGTGTGGAAAATATACAAATAAATTTTTTTTCATTAATGGGTTAATAATAAGAGTACCTTATATAGATTTAATTTCATGTTCCACCTCTACTGTAGTATTGGAAACATATATCACATTGTCCCTCGATATTTCTGGTTATTGGTATTAATTATCCTTGAAGACCCATGGTTTTTTTCATTATCATTCATATTACACTTTCACCTTATAATTGGTGAATTGAATTATGTGTGAGGATTGATATTATCTCTCTTTTCCTCTGTCACATTACTGGGATTCTTAAACTGCTTCCCATATTTAATAGCTTTATTCCCTTCCCATCCAAGATTAAAATATTTATGTTTCCCATTTTGATATTTTCCAATATGATTCTTCTTACATTTATAGAATGTGAGTGTTTTTTTCCTAATACCATGAGTATTATCTGATGATCCTCTAGAGTTAAAATTCATTCTAAATTTCTTATCCCATGTCCCATATGAAAACTGAGAATCACCAATATTAATCTCAACATCGACAGAAAACTAGAAATATTTCCATATAGTTTAAGATGTATTAACTAATAAAATCTTTTAAAATACCAATCATTACTCCACAAAATAAGTATACATCTTTAATTTTAGTTTCCATAGAAAAATATATGGTGTATCATGCATGCGTTGTGATCTTTTATTCATTAGTACAAATAGATTAATGCAACATTTTTGTGTTTAAAAAGGTTCATCACCATTTTAATATTGGGTGTGTCAAGAAAATATTTACTAAAAAATATTTTTTCAAATTATTTATACTCCATTAAATCATTTTCTTTATTATGATTTTTATTCTTGATAAATAGACACACCTGATCAGCTTGTCCCTCTATGTGATAAATATATAGTATGACTTTATATTGTTTAATTAATTTTAAGAGAACTAATATCTAATCAATGGAGTTAATTCATTGTTCTTTGACTAGGGGATCATAAGATACCCTAAACGTTAGAGTCTTCTGTCTTATAAAGTACACATCCATGACTTGAATTTATAAAGAGAATGATAATGTTCAACATGATTGATGTTTTTTAATAACATGAATCTTTTGTAGTACTTATATAAACTTCTCAAATTTTAATCCTTTACTATTGGTAGTTTCATTAGTGAAATCATCAAATATCCAGTCACATTCATTTTTTACAGGATTCCTTCAATTTTCAACAATTTTCGATTAAAAAATGAAATAATTATTAATGAGAGTAGTCATACTAACAAGAATATAAAAAGGGAAATTATGAAAATTATTGGAATATATAATATATACCCTATATTATAAATTTATTTGTATTAATATAAGTAATCCATGGACTATATCCAATTATGTTCTATACCCTACATTTTATTTAGAACATTCATAATTTTTTATAATGATCATATGAATTGTCCCATGAATATCCCCTTAGGGTCTCTACCCATGAGTAAAATCAAAGGAGCACTGATCGTGTACTGAGGGTAGACTTTTTGAAACTCAGCCATCCTTATTATGGTTCATTTTCCCTAGTTTCATTTATACTATATTAGCACAAACATTCTAGTACCTAGATAGAAATTCAATTTCATAGAAGTGACACACTATATATATTTATAAAACATTTGGTTCATTTCTTTATAATCATCCCTAGGATTTTCATGATTATTTTTAGTCCAAATTCCCAAATTAAATAAAACATTATCTAAAATTACGTACTGGCCTGAAATTTTCCTACATGAATATTACATCATTTATAAAAAAAATTGTATTACATTTTTGAATCTAAAGGTTTTTAGCTTAGGAATATTACTCTCATACATCACTCGTATGTGTGAGGAATTAAAAATAATTTAAATCCTTCATAAGAGACCATCTAAAATATCTCAAGTAAACTTATATACCTGTATTCACTAAATTATATTCGTAAATTTATGGATAAATCTAAAATCCCCATAAGTGGAGAAATTACATTGTTGGAAAAAAGAGACATAAAACAATATAATGTGAGTGATCATAATAAACATCATCAGTATATCATATGAATAGGATCATCATCATCATCAAGATGGAATAATTTTATGATGTCTTGGATTGTCGAATATTAATAATATTTAAATAACATAACATAATGAGTAAATTGAACACATAATTTGTGAAAAAAATCTAGCCTCATTTTCATTCATAACATATGCAAATAAATTATAACATCAGAATTTTGAACAACGAAAGCATCATGTAAAGTAATAATACACATATTGTCATGAGACATGTAAAATTAAACAATTAAGTATATGTTAATATAATTTTAGCCTCACAAATAATATCATAAAACAATCATAATGGTTCATGACACATAGAAATGTATCATATTTCAATGATATAATTGAAATAAGGCCTCAAAAATAGAATGGGTTTCATAAGAGTTTTTGGAATCACAACTTAGTGAATAACATTTTGGGATTACAAGAGGGTAAAGGAAAGATATTGTTTAACACATCAAATATATTAACAATAGATTATAGTTCATGGTAGTAATAATAATAAATTTAAATAGAAACAAAGAGTTGTTTTGTGAATAAGGCCTTTTGGAATATCATTATAGGTAGATTTGAAATCATCTCCATGAATTAGAAAATGAATATCCCCCAAAAAAAGGTATATAGGAGTGATTCAAATTATTTAAATGGTTTGAGAATGTTCATCATTAGATTTCAAGATAAATAACTGATAAACCCAAAAATAATGATTTGGGTTCATGATTACCCTTTCCATGGATCCTGGTTTATTTCATCACCTATTTTCTCTCTATATAGTAATCATATATTTATTAAAACATTAATCTCAAAGTAAATTTTGTTTATTTTCTCACTCATGATCTGTTATAATAATATGTTTTTATATTTTTTTAATGTGAACTTTTTTGACATTCTATCTTCTTCAAAATATTTCATCTTTCTTTGATATCATGATTTCGATTTATTTTCATTAAAACATTAATAATTTTTAAAATGAAATCAAATAATTTCATATATTTCTAAATTTCTAAATTTATATATCATATATAATATATTATCAACATGAAATAATCTGGGGATAAATATATTTTTGGCATCCTCCTAATAGGCTGTAAATCTACATTTGTTGTGACATTGTAAAAAGAGAAGGTGGGAATTATATAATATATAAAACAAGAAGGTCCAGGATCCAGACAAAGCCCGCCCCTTACAAAAAAATTAAAAAACTGAAAAAGTGGTAGTGCAAGGGTTTTTACAATGGTGAGAATAGAGCATATCATGCGCTTCCAAATCAACAAGATGTGAGAAAAAAATTTCGGGCTGGCAAAAGACCATCGTGAGGAGACCTCCATGACTGCCCTCTTGGATAGAGCATCAGCAACCTGGTTTTCTTCTCTCTAAACATGACTGACCTCCAGTTGAAGACCCTCAAGGAGATACAGGCATGCAGTCCATGATGGGAGAATCTTCCAAGGAACAACCCCAGACCTTTCCCGCAGAATGTGAATCGTTGTACTTGAGATTGATTCTACCCATAGGTTCCTCCAATCTTGGCGGACAACATAGTTGACAGCTTTAATAATGGCGCATAATTCACCTTCAAGCGCAGAACAAATTCCGATATAATGATAGAAGAAGCCCTTAACGATGCCCTGATGGTTACAGAACACCCCACCACACCCAAAACGACCTAGTGTACCATATGTCGCACCATCAACATTCAGTTTCAACCATGATTAAATGAGAGGAATCTATCTAATCGATTTCAACATCAAAGGCTTGTTGACCCTACTAGACACCCCAAGCATTTTTAGCGTTATGAGATCCGAAATATTATTATTCATTGTACCTGTTTGTATCTCGGAAGCATCTTACACTTACCTGTAAACAACAGTCAGACCAGCCTTCAAAGAAGGCCTACAGTTTTTAAAAATGACCTAATTTCGCGCCCTCCAAATCTGAGCAAAGGCTTCCGCAATAGCAGTGAGAAAAAGTGCAAAACCCTTCTCACTTTGACCAGCTGTATTGATCGATTTCATGAAATCATCATGACTATTCAATGATAACGGAGTCCCAAAGACATCATGAATATGTTCCCAAAATATGCAAGATAAATTACAGGCAAAGAAATGATGTTGAATTGTTTCTTTAGCCTGGGTGCACAAATAGCTGCAATAGGCTAAGTGCATTCCCGTTCGCTGCAGAATATGTTGCACAGGAATCCTGCCTTTCCAAATCTGCCATAATATCAAGTAATTGGAAGAAAGAATGAAAGGTTTTTTAAAATTCTACAACCACAAGGGAGAAGTCATGTTATTGACACATAATTGTCTATAATACTCCCTTGAAGTGAGCCTGCCATAGGTTCTGGGTGTCCAAATAAAATTTTCAACATCTATGAAGGTATAACGCTACATAGCCATCCTCGTATGATCTGGCAGATAATTCCAAAGGACCCTATCTCGTGGCATGTCAGCAATTGAGATATCCTTAAGCTGCGGAGGGATCTCCATGAATTCAATGATGGGCCTGTCCAGCCACTTCGTAGTCCAGAAATTATGGCTGAATGCATTGGAAACCAACCAAGAGGAGCAGTACATGATTGCAATATAAGCCTGTTTAATGGAAGGCCATATGGAGGAAGATAAATATGATTAGTACCCATTATGCAGCTTTGATATAAATCTATGTACAAGAAAATCCAGTGAATCATCATTAGAAGTCAACAAGTTCCAAGTGAATTTACTTATAAGAGTGTCGTTGAATCCTTTCAGGTCCTTAACACCCATGCCCCCCATTTAAATGGGATTGATGCAATCTTTCCAGGAAACAGTGTTGTGTTTCTTCTCATGTATAAACCCGGTCCATATGAAGTTCCTAATTAAACATTGAAGTTCCTTGATAAGGGCACGAGGCCCCTGATAAAGTATTTGAAATTGGAAAAGGGAGAGGAAATAAAAACATGAAATCATATTACCCCTTTCATAAAGTTATTCTTTATATACGGCCCATAACTTATAGAAATAATATTTTGTTTTG
Source organism: Viscum album (assembly GCA_963277665.1). Lineage (NCBI taxonomy): Eukaryota > Viridiplantae > Streptophyta > Magnoliopsida > Santalales > Viscaceae > Viscum > Viscum album. The sequence goes on from OY728148.1 coordinate 1,282,223,665, forward strand.
TGCTTAATGATCCTAAAAACTCCTGAAGTATTTTAAAATACATATGAGAGGGGATTTGGGAATTATATTTTCTTTTAAAAGTGTGAGGTAATTTAATTTTTTATGGGAGAAGGGTTATTTATACTTGCGGAGAGGAGTGTTTTTAGTATAAATATTGAGTAAAATAAAATTTTCAAGGTATACCATATAATAGAGTTATTTTTTAAATTATAAATTTTCTTTGAAAATTATTATTTTTAATATTTTCATTCCATTAATAAACTAAAATCATTATTTCATCAAAAAGGAGGGTCAAAATAGTGAAAAAAACAATACATTATAATTTAGAGTTTGGAAATTAATTTTTACATTTGAAATTTCAATTTTTGGAATAATTTATGTTATTAAAAAAATTAATTCATGTCCCAATTTATAAAATTGATTTGGTTGTTATTACATGTTGAAAATTGTAATTATATATATATTAGCTTTGTAAAAACTACATTTTTACTAATAATCTAAAAAATTATGGTCTTTCAAAAATTAGCAGAAAATATCCATTTTAAAACCATGAAAAATTATTTCAGAAAAATAAATTCATTTATTAAGATAATTATTCAACATATAAAATGTTAATTAACAAATAGAAATTTTAGATTTTAATGAAATATAATAAAATAATGATTATTAAAAAAATTATTATAATTTCATTGATGTTTAAAATCATTAGATTAATTTTGAGGAATTAGAAATTTTATATTATATTGATTTATTGGTCATAAATATTTTTTTATTTTACTATTTTCATGACAGGTTATTATTCCTCACATTCAGGTTACTATTAACAATGGTCAATTTACTATTTCAAAAGTCATATTACTAATCCAATCATCTTATTAAAACATATAAAAATAGATTAATTCTATCATTACTTGTTCAATAGAATGCCTCTTAGTTTTTTACATTTTTCATTTCTAAAATTTTGATTTCATCATTAATAAATTTTTCTACATAGTTTTATTCGTGATTGTGATAATTATAGTAAATTTACATGATCACCGTTTTCCAACTCCACATGTTTTATTTTTTATTTTTAATGTTTATTGTCCATTTTAATAATTTCCAATTTCTTCAATATATTATTTTAATAAATTTAATTTTTTAAATTATTGAAATAATAAATTGTCTGTTGCCTATGGTTAATTATATTTTATTCCCAAATATGAAAATAATTATAAATTCAAACAAGAAAGTTCAATATATATATATTTTTGGGGTATTACATGGTACTTACCAATTTAAAAACATATAAAGGGAATCTTGGTAAAAATATTAGACTATGAACACTATCCTTGTACCCAATATATCATAGATTGAATTTAGAGAATTTAGGTAAAAAGGAAATCAATAAGCATATTAGGGTTGACAACATGCCAGGGTCATCTTAATGAAATATTGAGTACCAACCCACCAAGAACCTACAATTTACCAAGATAATAAAATGGTAAGGATAAAATAATAATTGGTACGATACTTATATGTAGCACAATTAATCTCTGAAAAAATTTCATGTTATGCTCTCAATGTTTATTGACCTATAAAAAAGTTAGAGTTCCTTTTTTTCTCACATATATTAATTTAGATGATTACTATATAATATTTAAATATTTACTTTATGGGGGCTCAATCCCTCTTTAACATTGAAGTCGTCCTAAAAAATACCTTCAAACTATTCTTTATGGTGACTAAATTTCCCTATTATTACTGAATGGAATAATATTATCTTATAATGATCATAAATGTGTCACATATTCATCTTACCCATATCTATATAAGAATAAAAGTTCTAGAGGAAGTCGACAAAATAGACTAAACATAGACTATAATGATTAATGTTAATTATATCTATCTTTTTTTATCTATATAAGAATACAAGTTCAATATAAAATAAATTTTCCAGTCTTTTAACTCTTCATAATTCCAATTCTTATGGTGATTTTATATTTTTAGACATATCTAGATCACCACTATCTATTTATGTGAATATGACTGGAATATAATTGATTAGTTTGGATCCCTGTTATTAAATAAAGTTTTATGATGTTATGCTATAACAAAATTACATATATTAAAGGTTTAGATGGATTAAACTATTATTATTTTACTCTATTTTCATATCCACAGGTCATCAGAAGACCATAAATATATTTTGTAATAGATAACATCGATTAATACAAATAATATTAAAGGTTGATCAATCATTCTAGTTCCACCCTCACGATATCATACACTCTTAGAAAATTCCTATGTTTTTGTAATAAGTAAACACGTCTAGATGAGATTCTCCTATCTGCGAGACATGTCGTCATTATTTAGTATGGTATATTCATATAATTTGGAAAACTTTCATATCCTACCTCAAAATCATATTCTTATAAATCAGAATGAATCTAATTCTATGTGTATTCATTTTATCCACAATAAAATTTTTTGTTTCTTTCGCTTTTCTATGGAATCCATGATATGATCCTCCCTAGGAAAACATATTTTAGTTTTTAGAAGAGATTAATCATTGTGATTGAGGAAAACACAAATGCAATCTCTATGTTAGACATAATTTCTCACTCACTGTGGAATAACGATTCCCCAAAAAAAATCTACTCATGAGATATTTTCGTGAAATTTTAAAAATGAGAATAGGTCATGTAGTTAAAAAATTAAAAATTGAAATAATTGTAAAACTATATAACCTATTTTTAAGAGTATTTCATGGATATTTTTTCATTAGAAATAATTTTCCACATGTTTTCAGTGTATCCAGGGGTGTAGTTACGTTTTTATTATTTAAATTGACTACTCATGGAGATAAAATAGACACATCAATTAAATGATATAGTTGATTTTAGTTGTTAATCTATTTTTTATAATTTAAGGTTGAAGATCACATAGAGATTATGTTTACCATAATATACTTTCATTAAACTTCAACATTTATGGTTGGATGTCATGAATGATTTTTTATATCCAAATATGTAAGAATCAAAATATTTTTGCTGGATTGGCCATCAATTATATAATAATATTATAATAATTTATGGTCTTATGAAATTATTAGGGCCTAGGAACCACATACAGGAGATGATGTGGGACCAGTTTTAGGTTACATAAATTTCATTAAGATAATGCTTCCTAGTCATGTTTAATTAATGTGGTAGTCTTCCTAGTATTATAAAATTCAATAAAATTTCATTGTAATAGCATAAAAATAAAATATTTGTGGTTGTATAAAAATAAATCCATTTCCACAGAATCATAATTACACATTGAGTTATAAAATAACTTCACCACACTATATTCAAGAAATTTTAATGTCAAACTAAATGGATTGTGTGATAGTTTTGTTTTCAGATATAAATTAAAATCCTTATGTGACCATGAAATTGTTCTCTATAACTGTTTCACCAACGTTTTGGAAAATAAATATTTAAAAACATATAAATTAGATAGTATATGCCTTAATAAAATAGTGAGTAAAATTTCTAATACATGAAGTTCATGAGATCCATCACCACAATGGAAAACAATCCCTTCATGAAAATACATTTACATATTCCATCAAGTAACATTCGTGTATAATAAAGAGAAAGGTGGATGGGAAATTTATTATACCAATGTGGAAATTACTTTCCTATATAAAAACATTATAGATCCTCTCATGTAAGAACATATTCCCAGTAATCATGTATATATTCTTTATAGAGGTCCACTCCCATAATCTTTTCTCGATTATCCATATTTAAGCACCATGATTTTTTGATCCTCAACCACTCACATAGAATTCCAATATTACACAAAATTTAATGTTCTTAATTTAAATAATAACCTATTTAAATTGGACAATTATCTTGAAAGATTTAACCTTTGTCTAGTTGCATCAATAAGGATCAACATCATGCACACCAAGGACTCTTTACATCATTGTTTTATCGCTCTTCTCCATCCTAGTCTGAATTAATCCAAATTTCCTTAGCATATCCATTTTTTCAATTTAAAAACACAGAAAACCCCAATACTATGTGGCTTCTATTTTATTTAAACCCTATCTATGTTATTATTCATGATCTCATCCATGTGACCCATTAATGGTACATAGATACACGGGCCTCCAACAAATTGTAAGACCATTTTTTACCCTATCATGATTGGTTACCAAAGCAATTGATAAACCAGAAAGAGTTTCTCATGAGAAATTCCCATACAATCCATTGTAAGGTACACCTAAATATAATTTTATCCAACATGAAGTTAAAATGTTTATAATCGATTCTGGTATGATGGCCTTAAACTACAATACATCGTGATATTTATTTGTATGACCTTAATATCAACATAATTCATCATTATTGAATGACCTTAAATATATAATCATTGTACTATTTTAGATAACCAATAAATCTTAATCATGATTCCATGACTTATAACTTTAAAAGGTCCATCTATTTTCATGGATTCATAACAATTAGTGGAACAAAAATAGTTTTTGTCACATAAACATAACTTTCATAGCATATTGCATTAATAATTACAATCTATGTTGGTTCAAATTACACTCAAGTGGAAACATAGTAAGCCCTGGTCATGGGGTCAATCCCAAGTGTGTTTCAACATTATATGGTTAAAAATTCCAGAGCATCAAGTTGTGTAGATTTCAGAAAGAGTATAAACAACCTCTACAAAATATATGGATATACTATAATACAAATAGATGTATTAATAGATTCATGATATTTTTTTATCACTCTCATTTCCAATATAATCAGTATTTTTACAATGATGGACTTCAGGAATATGTTTTAAATCTTTTGAGAGTCTCAAACTAGAAAGTAATACCTCTTAATGATTGAGATGGCCTCTCATACTCTAGAACTAGATATAATTTGAAGTAGTTTTGTAATATCCCAACGACCAAATACATTTATAACACATGAATTATTTCTTAGAAAACTAATGGTGTGAATGAGTGAGGGAAATGGAACAAAAATACTTAACCACCCCTTCTTGGTTCATGTTATGGTAACATCCTTCCCATCGTAGTGCAGCACAATCCAATTATCAAAAACATTGTAGAGTATCCCACATATTTCATGGTGAAACACTATCCCCAACATAATAAACATTATTTAAATATATGATGATCATAAAGAAATATCCCCCACTATATTATGAACAGTTTACCACTTCAAATTGGTCAATCTTATGTATCCTTTTCCATGCTACAATTCTATATATCTAGTTTTATACCCCCACAACATTAATATATATTTCCATTAAATAAATATAATGTATTAGATACCTTTTGGCAAATGAAACACCTAACTAAAATGAAAAATATATTTATCTCATTATATAAGAATAATAAAATAAAAAATAAAATAAAATAAAAGAATAATAAATGATTTTTTTGTAAAATATCGAAAGGCATATAAATAAAACTAAATAATAATCATAAAAAGTCTAAATCCTAATCATATCAGTCCTACATATAGATCATAAAATAAATGATAACTATAGATATAAAAAAACATAGTCGATAATGGATAACATATAATAAAATAAATTATAAAAAATTATAAATTATTTTCGAAATTTATTCCATTCTATATATAAGAATTTAATAAGACCATTATATATATGGTCGTTCATTAAATGGTCATTGGACATATGGTGGATGGATATGTGTTCATTGGATATACATATAAACAATAGATTAATTAAATTTGAGTAATTGTATGTAACAAATTGAAATAATGATTAAATTCACATATGAAACAAAATGTGATGAAGTAAAAAATAATAATTAAATAAAAATATTTACATTACAAATATTTAATTTTACTAATTATGTATTGTGATTATTACGTAAAAATAATGATTCAAATATCCTCTAAAATTAAATTATGGTTACAAAACTTTTGTATTGACAAAATTTAATTCTTATAAGATAAATATTAAATTTTTACTACATGTGATCAAAATCATTTAATGTAAAAAAGGGAAATAATTCATAGACATTTTTTAAGGGGTTTATATTTTTTTATTAATATATTAAACTGATCAATTTTATAGTATAATTTTGAAAAAATTAAGTGTTTTATATTATTAAAAATAGATAAAATGTAGTTACTTTTTAATTAATATGAAATATGATTATGAAGACCAAATATCTAAAAGTTAATTCTTATATAAAAACCATTTTTCAATATAATTGTTTCCTTTAAATGAAAAATTTTATAAGTTTATAAATTCAATAAGATGAAATGATATAATAAATTTTAATCATTAAATTGATATTTTGTATGATGGTTGATTAAATTTTTTAGATAAAAATATGTTGTGGAGGTAATACTTTAGTAACAAAACTAATAGTAAAATGTGGTAAAAGAGATAAAATATGGGATAGATTTGTAAAATACCTCCAATATAGTCAGGAAATTATTTTTATAATGGTACTAAAAACCCATTTCTATTTTTTCCGAATTTGGATCTACATTCAAAAAAATGAAGACATTACCCCATAGGGACTATGTATTTGGTAAAATTATACTCAAAACACACACATAAAAGGAACAATCCAATACCCCTCCTTCAAGACTCTTATCCTAAGGTTATCTTTTAAAAAATTAAATAAATTAAAACTTTTAAATCCTTATTGTTTTCATATTATCCTCTTTTAGTTTATTTTATGATAAATGGAAAGAAGAGAGTAAAATTTTGTTTCGAACAAAACATGAAAAAATAACCTCAATAGAAAAAACCAATTAGTAAAAAGTTAAAAATTTGAATAAAACAGTAACATGATTTGATTAAATATAAAAATATAAGCATGGAAAAAATATATGTGAGTTTATTTTAATATCAATCATTTGAATTGAACTAAAATCAAATAATTTGGTGTTTTAGGATTTAAATATATATGTGAAATAATGATAAAATAAACTATGCATATTATCCATATGTTTATCAAAAGAAAAAGACGAATCCTATAAGAAATTTAAGAAATAATTTACTAAATACTAAAATAAATTTGCAACATGTTTAGATAACGGAGTTTAGATAGAATATAAGATGTTCCCATGTGTCTACTAGCCAACCCCGTTAAGGGTTTATTATATTATTCCATCGATTTAATAATTTCCAAGATACCAAAACACCATTTTTTTAATTAGTTATAACAATAAATAAATAATATAATGGTCCTCATATTTTTTATGTCTATAGCTAGAAACAGAAATAAGAATATAATCACATTCCTTTTAGTAGTTTTTGAATCAATCCTATGTACCTATCTTTTAATGGATGTGATAACAAAAATATTACAATGAAGAAGATATATGTTTTTTTTAGAACCATACCTTGGAGTATCAAAATCAATCACATGAAGAATAATAATTATCATTAGGAGAGATAAGAAATAGTATTGAATAAGAGATAATTATTTTAAAATTATGTGCACTTTTGGTTGAAATTGACCACGTTTGTGTGACCAGAAGGAACATTATGACTTTTTATAATAATCACTGGGAATTGTGTTATGGTATTTTAATATGATTCTAAGGGTTATATTTATAAGATTCGGTAACTCAAATAATATTTAAAATTTTATTTCAGAACAATAATGTTGGAAGATGCCAAATTATTAATTTTTCCTCAGATTACCTACCCTAGAAGAACTATGTGGCCACTAGATACCTCTTTTAAGCTAGTTTTTTAGATTTAGATTCACTGGTTTGTAACTTCTTCAACTTTCAAGCCTCTAACCAATATCAGGTTGTTGATTTAAATTGGATTGTATTATTGGTTCTATAATCATCTACTCTCTTATTAGTTCCCTTTCAACTGGAGGTTAATGCTCTTTCTCACGTGATAGAGGGTTTACCCCATTCCACAAGTGGAATAGTAGAACTCTAACTAGTATTCATGGTTCCTACTTGTGTGAAATGATAAAATAAAAATTCACACTTTATTTAAAGCCTTAAAATTTGTTTAGTATCATCCCTTATTAATATGTAAACATTAAAATTGAAATAAAATCTATGTAACTACTCAAAACATTAAGGACTGTTTGGGATATTTAGAGTATTATTAGAGAGGAACATTATTATCCCCCTTTTTAATGATCACAAATACTTGAGTGTAAATATTAAAAGTATTGAATGATATTTAAATAATATATTTTTTTAATAAAATCTAACATAATTTTAAAATAAAAAATTACAAAGTAAACAAAAAATAATAACTTTTTTAAAATATTTCTCAATAATTAAAACCTTAAAACCCAGGGAGATATTTTAATGAATACAATTACAATGAGTAAAATGATTCTTTAAATAAATAAATTCAAAATAATACAAACAAATTCTCTAACATTAAATAAAAACAATTTTAGCATCTGTGTTATAAATTAAGTAAAGATAATTCCTCATTATCTATCCTTTTACTTGTAATTTCCCTTTTACTAGGATTTTTTTCTGAGTTTTATTATCGAAAATAACATGTAAAATGGTTGGGAAAATAATTATTATTAATAAAAATATCCACCTGGGATAGATAATATAATTATAATGAAATATAATAAAACATCATTAATGATCCTTAGATATTTAAAATAAACAAAAAATAGATTTTCTATTTTGATAATAAAATTATTCTCCAAAAACCAATTGAAATCAAACTAATTTCAAAAAATTAATATTTGAAATGAAAATTAATTTAAAAATAGTTTTCAATGTTAAATAAAAATATAGATCAACACAGAAATAATATATATTTCTTTAATAAAAATATTTCAAATAGACCTATGATTTAATAAGAAAATTGTATCTTCTAGTAACATTTCTATACTAACAAGATTACTCCCCCACCATCATTTAAGGAATTATAGATATAAGGAGACTTTGAAAAGTTTTAATTATAAAATTAAAAATTAAAAAAATAAATATATTATAAAAATATTAAATACTCATGATATTATAATTAAAATCAATGAACAAAATTTAAAATAATATATTTAAATTTAAATTAAAAATATAAGTGAATCACTGTCATAAAAACTAAATTCCATCATTATGGTTTCAAAAATATTAGGTTAATAAACAAGGGAAAATTCCTAGGGTGTTTCAAACCATGTTTTTAGTAAATTAACAATATAGTTTCCTAGGGTGGTGATCAGATTAAAAATCTATCGAGTCATTTTAATGTTTATAATTTCTACTTTAATTTGTGATAGAACCATTTAAAATTGATTATATATATAAATGAATTTTTTTCATGAAAAATCAAACAAAAATTGCATTACCAAAATTATGGTGTGCCTTAAAAATTTGTCAAATGTATTATTTAAAAATATATTTCATTTTAATGTCATTAATAAATATTTAATTAAGACAACTTATTATAACTAATATTTTCAAATATCACCAAAACATTATCAAAATATAATAATATCTAACTCAAATTTGGTAATGTCAAAGTGATAAATATAAATACCTTCAACAAATATATTATCAAATTAGTGGTTAGAAAAAAAATCAAGAACGATTTCAATTTTTTAAATTGATCTTTATGAAAGTGGTGTTTGATATCATTGTGCATACTGTATAAATATTGTATAGGATTTCTAGAGATACTAATTGCACTAGTATTGTCACACTTTTTGGGTACGTGATCTAATTGACGTCCATTGTCTAAGAGAGTATGTTTCATGAATCTGAATTGGGTGTAATATCTCTATACTATTACATAATCTTATTTGGATCTAGAATGAGAAAAAATATTTTGATTTTTGATCCTCCATTATATGAGGGATTTCTCTAGTAGATAGAAAATCTTCGTAATATAGTTCTTATCAAGTTGGAATCATATCATTAATTTAATCATACATTTTTAGTTCCTCCAAACTGTCTAAAAATTATTCTTTCAAATTGGATTCTATTGGATTTTTATGAAAATGATCAAGAAAAGATTAAATGTTATGTTTGGATGGGTCACAATACGGTAAAGAACACTACAGATCATACTTATATAAATATTATTTTCAACTAGTTCACTCACTTCATCCAAGGATAATTTAAAAATATTACTCATGGGTGTACATATTTCATTAAAATGAACCACACCAAAACAATTTAAGATAATTAGTGTAATTACATTAGTTTAGGAATGTTCTATCAATATTTTAAAAAAAAAGTAAAACCATAGAATAAATTTAGATCCCCTCTAAAAATAATTTCATTATCTTTATTCCATAAATTAGAAGATATAATAAAAATTGATTCTTTAGTTGATCTAAAATTAAATACATCAATATAAATTTTAAAAATTAATAAATTATTAGAACATATTTTCATAAAATTTTTGGCTCACCAGAACTACACTCTTGATGCAAGTTCCATAATCATGTTGTTTACATACTCATTTTTAGACCATATATAAAATCCTATATATATCCATCCTAAATAAAAATTAAATGTTTATTATATATATTACATTGAAAATATCTTTTTTGGTTTGGATATTTTTAGATTAAGCACACATAAATAACTAATAAATAAAATTATATGGAAAATTTCCCCCTATGATACTAAGAGCCAGTTAAGAAATAACATCTCTTCTAAATACCCAAAATATTCTCCACATTTTAAATACTATTATATATATTATATGTAAATATATATATATATATCCTGATGAAATTGAAATATAAGAAGCATTAGGTCGAATGATCTGAAATAAAAAACATACAAGTGTGGAAAACATTCGATAAACATTGTATAAATATTAAGGAAATAATAAATAATCATTAAAATTCTATAATCAACAAAAATTATGAGAATAATGTATCCATAGATCACAATGAAACAGAATTTATCATAATGGTTATGATAAATTAATGTTTTTGAAGGAATACCTAATTTTTTACATCTTGATCTTACCATTAATTAGTCTTGAAATACATGAATATTTCCATCAAATCCATATCCAATATTTTATTCTTATATTCAAGATTGTAGTCAATACATATTTCTAAAATGGAAAGGAATAAAAAATATTTTCCAAAAAAAATATTTCATGGGACAAATAATGCATCGAGGGGTTATATAATGTCAAGTGCTACCCTTAACCTATTTATGTCTAATGTATTCATAGTAGTAAATATGGAGTAAAAAATAAATTTTAAACATACCTGACAAATTGATAAAAAAAATTATCAAAAAAAGAATAACATTTATTAATATATCTTTTACTAATTGATTTGCAGAATATATGGTAACATCCTTCAATGAAAGAAAAGAAATAAATAGTGTTCATAGAGGAAATTTACTGAAAAAAAATTCATGATAATACATCATGGATGGATATCAATGAAAAATAAAATGATATATCATTATTCTATAAAAATGAAATTTTCAAAATAAATCTTGAGAAATAAAGTGTATGTTTTAAAATATGACTCATGTGTGACAATGTAAACCCGGGATTATTTTTGACAAATATGAAAAACATGCTTGCAAAATATTCGCTTGAATTTTATAACACAAAAAGGGACCACGAATAAATGTCTTTAATACGTTCGGTTTAGTCAAAAAAGATATATATATATATATATATGAGGTCAAATTATGTTACAAAAATCATATAAGTGTAAATTTATTTTAATATAAAAAAATATGTAAATGAAAAATTAAAAGGTATTTTAGAAAAAAATTATTAATGTAAATTAAAAACTAATTTGTCACTATCAAATGTGACATTAAAAATGGTGAAGGGGGATATTATAGAAAAAATTACTTTTAAAAAGAATCTATAATAATGGTGCCTCAAAAATAAAATAATTTTTCCTATAGGAAATTTTTAACAAAGATAAAAAAAAATTATAATGAAATGAAAGAAACATTTTTAATACTTATAAAATACATTAATTGAAATCCCTAATTGTGATAATAGTAATAAAACATATTTTTTTTAAAATAATTATTTTCCAATATAGGATTATAAAATTAAATTTATTAAAAAATTAGTGGGGGACAAACGAAAAATATAATAACAAAGTCAAAAATATAACTTTGTTACTAAAATAAATGAAACTTGAGATATTCCCATCCATTACAGGAAACAAACTCTAAAGGAAAGAAACATTATTTAAATATTTCTCGTGTAAAAATTTATATCCATATAAAGAATTATAGAATAGAAAAAAATATAATCAATGTTATATTTTACACAACATGTTTATATTGTGTTCAAGATAATGATCACAACTCAATGAAGTAAATTTGAGTCACAAAAAATCATTACTACTTTAGAAACAGTGGAATCAATAGATATTTAAATTCCGAATTATAATTTTTCTTATTGTATCTAGTGAATTACAAAAAATGTTGAATATAAATACAACCATGCCATGTAAATACACAATGGAAGTAAATCATGAAGCATTAAATGTATTATAGGCCAATGAATTTGAATTTAGACAAAGAAATGCCTTAATTATTATCTTGGTTTCCAAAAATGCACCTTAAGATACTATAAAAAGTTGATATATTTGAAACATAATTTAAAACTATATTTTTATCTATTTTCATATACCCACATAATAAATAGACAAATCCTATTTTAATTTGATTTTAATTTTTTTTATTCTCCTACAACAGGTGTCTATAATTTGATCCTTTAAAGTATTTTTATAATAGTGGTGTTTATATTCATTCTTAATATAAATGTCACCATTAAAAGTTAAATAATTTTTAAAGTTTGTATGATTTATAATAATTTTTTATGTTTGAAATTTATTTCATAAGTGTTTTAGTATTTATCAATTAATATAAAATTGAAACCAAGCATATTTCTATGATTATTAGTGATCGAATACTATTTTCTTAATTAAAAAATTAAATATTTATTTGATTATCCAAAACCAAAATAAATAATGAATATCTACATATTTATTTAATCTTAATGAATTAATTATATAACTATAATAATTTATGATTTAAATTCACAGTACTATTCACGTAGGTGGTTAAACCAACCAAAGCATAGGCATACTCTGATTTAGTGAATCATTATGAGTTGTTTTAGTAATAATATCACTATACTAGAATTGTAATGATATTATTTAGTGTTTATTTGTGTGAAACATTATAATTTTAGGGATGTGGAGGAATATTTAATTGATATAAAAAAATTACATATAATAAATATAATGATTCTCATCATAGTTTTCTTATTTATGGTAGTTTATTTTATAAAGATTATTAATGGTCTTAATAGATGATATATTACTCAATTTTACATACAAGAACATTATTAGTTATATAAAAATAATATATATTCTTTAAATCCAATCATTATCACTTCTAATGAAGGAGGTAATAAAAATGCAGAATATAGTGTTCCATCGAAGCGGTAGTATGAAAGCATCGATAGATGATGATTTCATTTTCCTTAGGATGTAGGAAATGAGAAACAAGAAATATTATATAGAAAACAAAAAATCTATATATATCATAATAATTTACTAATTTATCATTTTTTTCCATCCATTTTAAGAATTTAAGTAAAACAAAACACTTTTCTTCATTTAAGCGTTAGTATGCACATATGCATAAATCATGTTTTCATTTATCATATTTAAAAAATTTGGATAATAATTATTCCCTTAATATAATATTAATTATATCATAATTAATTTTGATTTAACTATATACATATAAAAAAATCTAATTGTAAAGGTAATATAGAAATAAATTTAGTTAATTAAAATCTTATTACTCATAGTGAAAATGTTGAGTTTTCCTTGGAGAATTCCATGAGAATGGGGGAAATGGATAACATCTTATGAATAGAAACTAATGATTGAGGAATATTATTCTAGTGGATTAAAAAATTGTTGGATCTTATAAAGAATCCTAATTTATGTAGTAGTACTGAAGGTGTGGTGAAATGCCCCCTTTTATAATTAAGAAGGGATGAAATTTTGTAAAATACCCATATACTTTTAAAAATGTGAAGTCACGCTCAAGGAAAGTGGATCCAAAATTGAGAAATGATAAATTCAGGAATATATAACGTTAATAAATTACTTGAGAACACATTGTCACAAATTTTTTTTCTTGGGCCCTCAGGTTGATTTGTTTTAGTGATCACAAACAGTCTATTTTTTTATACTTCTACCATGTTGATAAATGTGTGTCACTGTTTTATTCATTAGATTGAAGAAATTTAGAAATTATTTTTCTTAAAATGGCATCCACGGAATTTATTCAAGGATTTTATAGAACCTCAACATTGACTTACCCGTGTAGTTATACCGGATAGTCAGTACCACATTAGATACCCTACAGATTTCTAAAAGGTCAACTACACTATTGGTGGGAGTAAATATATTTCGAGACAACTAGATATGTCACTCGATATCCAGTGGAGGTGATCAGGTATCCAGTAGCATCATTACTTCTTTTTTTGTGGAGGAAATTATTATGGTCAAAAAGGGACGGGTTTGGGTCATTAATGTTGCAGCTTGACCCATTAGACCACAATACCCTATGGAGGTTATAAAAAGAGATCATGGTATACTCAACTCTCATTATTCTTCCATTAATTAAGAGTTAAAATTTTGGAATGATCTAAAAGCACAAATATGGTGAAATTATATTGAAATATCTCAAGCTCTTAGAGTACTCAACATTCATATGAGAAAGAGAGATCAATCTTTAGTCAACTGAGATCAAGGCATTAATTCATGTTTGGTGTGTTCTTTATCGAATCCATCATGAGAACTAAATAAATTCTTCTTCTATCTTCTGGTGCCATATTATCTCTCCTCTTATTGGGCATTTTTAATAATCCCCTTGGCTCTTACTTCTTATCATTTTCTCTCCCCATTTCTATATTATTTTAAATAATTCAAGGGAGAGTTAAGAATATTTATTGAAAAGATATTATGATTAATAAATTAATCTATTCTATTCTACCTATATATATTTACTTCCTTGTTTTTTGTTAAAATTAATATATATAGGTACTTATTACTTCATTAAAAATAATGGATTACAAGTTCTTCAGTTCCATTAGACCAAGAGTTTTTGGTTTATGGGTTCCCATTCAAATATTGTGGTTTATTAAATTGAATCAAGTGATCATTATAATGGGGAGGATACTCATGGGTACCTCTGGGTACAATCTCTGAACTTTATTACCAAATTTCTCAGGTTCATTTACATTCCATAAGGATTTTTCTGCATCTCTTCACTTATGTTTCCTCATCATAACTTCATTTATTTATTAATTTTATTAAACTTATTACATTTATAACATTATTTTACCTTTTTTCCCATTTTTATTTATAATTATAATTTTTAAAAAGTAAATTCACTCTATCCCCCCACCACATTCGATCTATCAAACCCAATAATTTTCATCAAAGGGTGACATTGATTTTATTCCAAAATTAACATTTTAAAAAATATTTAAAAAATTTATTTTCAAATCCGAAACAATTTTTAATGTTTTATATTATTATGTAATCAACTCCTTAAATGAATTATTCTTTATTTTGTGGTTGAATTTACAGATATTAGGAAAGTTTCATTTTTACCTTTCCTTGTAGTATTAGTTATCTTCTTTGGAAAATATTAATTCCTGATTATGTTCCAACTAAAGAATATAAATAAAAATAAACTCATAAAGATATTAAGAATTTTGAACTCACCCAAAAAGATATTAATCCATTGCACTATATTTTACCCCAAAATGATTTGAATAGATTATATTCTTGTGAAAATACCAATGAAATATATATAAGTTATTAAGGGTTTTTCATGAAGGTACAAAAAATTAAATGATAAATATTTGGTATCTATAATCATCATAAATATATACAGACATAAAAAATGAATTTATTACTTGAATGATTACATTTTTAACATACATTTTCAATGGTAGAAAACCTATCGGTAATGAATTTTCCCCAAAAACTCTCATGAATAAAATCTTATGAGTTTTAAATAATTCATTGGATCGAAAAGTTATGGAAATATAAGGGGAAAAAAATTAAAAATACGATTCTTGAACAAAAATTCATCTACCAAATGACATTAAAATCAAGATAAAATTCTATATTCGTAATGAGGCAATATGGGTCAAGGAAACCAACATGAATATTTCCATTAATGTAATTGAAAATAATAATTCAATGTAATCTGACACATAAAATAATAGTGACCTTGAAAAATATTAAAAATGTTGAAAAACCCCTATAAACAAGAAGAAATTATCTCACTATACCAAAAATAAATACCTAATTGAGGCATCCATTGTAATATACAACGTTTGAAACAAAAAATGTCATATAAGATCAGATTACCCAATCTAAAAAAAGAGGATAAAATAAAATAAAAAACTTTTTAAAGATATCAATTTTTTTAAATATAGTTATTCATCCCCACCAAATTATGAAATTTCAAATTGAGTTAGGGAACTTTTCAGGGAAGTTAAAAAGGTTATTAATCCAATGTATTACTCTCTTTTTTATTCTCATTGTTTTAGAAACTCTTATTTTTTATTTAGTATCCATAACATATTAGGATCTAGAAAAATAAATTCATGAAAATTTAAAAGGTTACAGAAAACAACATATTTATTTCATGAAGATTAATGAGAATTATGAAAAAAAAATGAAATGGATAATAATTTAACATAAAAATATTTATTTTTTTTATAAATAAAATATCAACCCAATATTAAAGTTTTCATAACTAAATTCAATTATCTCAAATGATCATTTTCAGAATTCACCTAAAATAAATATCAATATATTAATATTATTCTTGCATCTCAATGCATTAAAAGAAATAATAATGTTTTTAATTTATAAAAAAGGAATGAAACTTCTTTAAAACCAACTTATTTAGTGAAAGGTGATTAAAAATTTAAAATATAGTCATAAATATAGGAATATTATATATAAATGAGATTTTAAAAATATAAAACATTTAAGTCCAAATTATATATATATTTTTTCAAAGCATATTCAAAAATATTAGTAGGTGAGGGTTACCATGTCTTTATGTTCCCATGTTTGTGAGACATAATGTTTTTCTATATAGAAATAATATTGTTTTCATATTTCCACAACATCAATGGAAAAAAATGACCCTTTAAATTATCTCTTATAAATACATTCCATAATAAATTAATGATCATTCAAATAGTGTATTATCATTAAAATATGGTGTGTATACCACATGAAGTGATTGATCAACTCTTTCCAACAAATATATATTATGTATGCTCCAAGTTATGGGGAACTTGCCTATTTCTTAAGAATCATTTGGAATAAATATTTAAATTAATAGTAATTGGTTCCTCATTAATTTTATTTTAGTTCTATCATGAATTTAATTTCAAAAACACTCTTCCATTTTATGTTTTTAATTAAAATTGAAGAAATTTATTTGAAAATTTTTTTATACCCTTTATATATTTTTTATTTTTTAGATATGATACTTTTAACTCCATTTACATATATTTATGAGGGTGTATAGTCTCTTTTATAATTTTTTTTTTCATTTAAATTTTTTTAAAATTTCACTTAAATATATACTTCATTCATTTCAAATCTTAACATTATGAACCAAGTTTATTTTTATACATGCATGTATTATTTTATTCTTAGTTTTCATAAAGAGGGGTTAAATATAAAAATTGTATAAATGTTGTTTTAATTTTCTATAATAATATCATATATTTATATACCTCATTTTAAAAAAGTTACTTTTAAATGATATCATAGATGAGTAAGGTTTTGATAACGGTAAATGATAAAATATTGTTGTATAAGTTCAAATGGTATCTCTTCATATGGAGATCATTTGATTCAAAATTTATAAAATTATGTGAGGTAGATTCTTTTAAAATTTGGTAAAATAATTCCATTTTTCTCTAAACTATTAATTTTCTATATTTCTATATAAATTGTTTCTGATCATAAAAAGGGGAGATTTTTGGGCACTCATGTGTAATTTTTTCAATGATAACAAATAGTTTATTTTGTCTCAAACATGTTTATGTTTAGTTTAGGTGTGTTTATATCTATTATCAATTAAATGAAGGAATCATAATATTAGTAAGCTTCAAAACAGGATCTAAAGACTATATTTAAATTTTTTAGAAGAGGTCAGAACCAGTTGGCATGTAGTATATGCTATGCCCTCTTAATTTCTAGAAGACCCATTTACTACACGATGGTGCCCCACTATCCAGCAGATGGCATAAAAGGGTATTTCTATACTTCCATGAAGGCTACTCAATACTAAGTGGAATCTATCAAATATACGGTGGCATCGATACTTCTACACTGAGGTGGTATTTATTATGGTTATTAATTGATTATTTTCGCTCTGTAATGTTATGCCTCAACCCCTTGGATAATGGAAGCCCATGGAGGCTATAAAAGGATATCGTAGATACGTAAATTCTCATTACACATCCATTGAATAAAGTTGATAATTATTATATGCTACCAAATCTCAATGTTGATTCAATTCCTTCAAAATCAACCATTATCTTATACTTATCATCTTTGACCTTGCATAGAGAGAACAATATTTAATTTACTAAGGAGATCGATGAACAAACAGAAAAGGGGAATTTTTTTCATCAAATTCATCCTATGTACCAATCACCTTATTATTAAATATTCATGTTTCTCTTTCCCTCTCATAATATTGAGCCTTTCTGTAAACCCCCTAGGGTCTCACTTTTTATCCTTCTCTCTCCATTTCAATTTTTTTATTTTTTTATGTGATTGTATTTCTCAAGAATTGTAAAGTATCCTAATTAGTCAAGTCCTATATTATCTTCACCCTCTAAATATTTGGTTCTTTGAATTTCTTCCAAACTAAGGAATTGATGTTCTTTAAATTTGTTTATAATTAAGGTTTTCTGAGTTCATTTTTTCAATTAAAATAAATGGTTATTGGTTTCCTAATTCCATTTTAAACCATGAGTTTTATAAAATTAAACCACATGATCATTCTCAAGAAAACAAACATTGGTCCATCTTTAGGTACTATTATGGAACTTCTTTAACAAATTTAATGGGTCTATTTACTTCCTACATCTACTTTTCTACATCACTTTCACTAAATTTCATTCTTTTACTTTTTCATATTCTTTATTTTATTTATATCGAGATTATATTTTATATCATCATATCTCCTATTTCATAAATTGTTTTTATCACTCTACATTTTTAAAATTAAAATCACCCTTACTTCCATTTTTATGTCCCAAGACATTTTTAACATATTTTATCCTATTGCACAAGGCTAAAAATGTTTTCCCCTCATTTACACTTACCTTTATAAATTTTTCATAGCTATGTAATTTATCCTTTATGTGTAAAAAAGGTTATTATTTAATTAATTAGAACTAATAATTCAATATTTTAAATCCGTTAAATTACTTTCATTTTTTCATGAGATAAAAATTTGCTTAAAAATATTAAATGTATAATTTATCAATAACAAAGTCTTTATAAAAATATTACTTATGTTCTAAAATATCAGATATAGGTTTGCTAAATATGATAAATATTTTTTATATTGATCATTTCACTTGTAAAATTATAATTGTTTTGTAGAAAAACATTTCATATGATTTTATAAAATAGTTACATACTTAGAATGTCATTAAATCATAATATTTCTAAAAATGTAATATTACACTATTTAACTTAAAACAATTCTCTAATAAATAAACTCAATCAAATAAATATTTTTTTGGTGAATCCAAACATAATGTTCCTTATTTAAAATTTAAATTCTAAAATTTCAAAATTTAGCTTTAAAATAAATTCATAAAATATAATGAAAACCACATTAATAGGGAAAATGACTCTTTATATCACAATATATTCTCATTATTATTTCATATCATTCACTAGTTACATTTAACGAATTTTTCAAGTCAATATATATTACAATATATTAATTATAAAACAATTTCATAAAAATGTGTACGAAATAAAAGGATTTTTAAAACAAAATATATAATATTAAGATTAAAATGATATTATTAGTCATTCCACATATACTAATTGAATTATTTTCATAATTAAAGTATACATTTTATTATTTTTATAAATATTTAAAAAAATATTTACTCATATTTACTTTACCTATTTCAATGGATAGATTTTATTAGTAGTATATAAATATATTTATAATTTATCTAAATATATCACGGTTTAATTTAAGATAGGAATTTTTTTTGGAGAATTTTATGGAAGACATGATCATATGTAACAGTAATTATATATTATAATCATAGGGTGTCAAAAAAGAATGGAATTTTACATTTCCATCTTAATTTTATATTACAATTAGAATTTTTTTATCCGTTCATACTAAGCTAGAGGGTGATGTTTTAAAAAATAGAGAGTTTTGGTTAACATGAAATAAATATTTGGAATATTAAGATAACAAAATCTATGTGGATTTTTACAAAAAATACGAAATAAAAATAATTACAAAATCACATTATAAATCCAATTGGAAATTTTTTAAATTATATTTAGAATAGAATGTCCGCAAAATTATAATAGATTCTAACTGAGAAATGAGTAATATTTTTCATCATAATCTATACCTATATAATGATTACAAACTTTATAAAGAATTATATTCTTATTATCATTGTTATTACCTTTCCTATTTAACTTATTTCCAAAACCACATTTGGTTCAAATAATTGGATGAATATTTAGCCTTTCATGAGAGTACAAACATGGTTCCTTTAAAATTGGTTCTACTCTTATACCATGGAACATATCTATTTTTAATTATTAATACAATAATCAACAGTCTGATGGTCAAATAGGAGATAAAATCATGATATTTGATCTTATTTAAGAGGATTTTCTATAATGTGTTCTATATTACACTTCATCAATAACATTATATAAGGGATGGTTTTTTATAAATACCATACCTTGTATAAGGTAGAAGAATGGGGTTCTTTTTCACCTTCTTTATATTATTGTGTTTTAAGTGATGTCTAACTATTTTTATCAACTCTATCATTACTAAAATGATATAATTTAGGAATATTGTTCTTAAAAATGATGTAAATATACTCTCTCAGGGTATTATTCCTCTTATTGATGATTGAGTAGGCTTTACATTAGTTAGAGTACAAAAGAAACATAGATTAAATAGATTTGGGTATGAACTTTCATATGTATTACATGATATTGTTTATAAAACATTTACACTCAAACACCGTAAAAATCTAATATAAGGATACATTAATTTCTAATATTTGTAAGATGTTTATTTAATAATGGGTTTCATCAGAACGTAATAAATGAAATAGTAAGTCGATTTTACAATATCAGCACTAAATTATTAAGGTCTTTAAAATTAATTTAAAATTATTCTATTAAATTCTCAATTAATTATATTTCATGTTTTATGAACCCCAACTTTTTTAGGTGTTCTAAGAGTGTATAAGAAATGGTAAAACCTTGAGTAGAAAACTGTCCATCAGAGTCTTTATTATTAAACTCCCTTCCATGATCACTTATAAGGTGTATGATCTTTTATCCTTTTTAATTATTTAATTATTTGTAATATTTTATAAATACAATTGAATTCATATTTTTATGAGTTAATAAAGAAAACCATGCATATATTGTATTATCATTGATAACTGTTAAGGCATAAGATTTATCTCTTACGCTGGAAACATGTATTTTTCCAAAAATGTCAAGGTATATAAGTTATAAGGATTTTAAAAGGGAATATTCCTTTTAACATATAATGAAAGATTATTTTTTTTGTATGCATGGAATGGTTTACAAGCAATGTTATATTTTAATGATATATTTAGTAAATCTCATACATGTTGGTTAGGATATAGCTCGACTAGTGTGTGTGTGTGTGGGTACGCGCGTGCATGAACAAAAATGACCAAGGAGTATATGTAAAATTCAATAATCTCTATCTTTCACACATGGACACTAAAAAAATTTTATATTAAAAGAATTTAAATATTTAATTTTATAATATTTTAAATGATATGTTGTAAACAAACATTTTCCATTAGAATTATAAACCATACTAAAATCAATTTCAGGATAATTTAAAACCGTTATAACATATTAGTATAATACCTTGTAAATTATATTTTACTATTTTTACAAATAATACTTCATATATTTGATGGGGCGCCGCACATGTACCTAAAACACATAATATCCATATAACACATAAATTATTGATTCTTTTCATGATTCACATTTAAAATAAATGATTAAGTGACTCGTAATATTTTACCCATATTTTGGGTTCACCTTTTTTAGCTAATAGCGATATTTGAATACAAACATTTTTCGAAAAATGTTTTCCTATAAAAAATGTGGGATGAGATACGAATAATTTTTGAGCTACCATATGAATATATTTTAATGAAAAATTCCTAAATAAAATTATTTAAATTAATAAAATAATTTAAAATACATATTTTCAGAACTAATCTTTCTAAATTAGTATTTTAGAATTTTTATAAAGACTTGATAATTTTGAATAAAGAATTCTTGAAATGATTTTATAAAAATGTTGAAAGCCCAAAATATTTTTTAAATTTTGGTCAACAATTTTGAATTGAGTAAAAAAAAATTAGGATCATTAATTTTATATTCCAAATTCTCATCATTAATTTATTCTTTTAATTTTAAAACTAAATCCTGTTTTTCTTTTCAGAGTTAGTATTTGTCAAAAACAACTACTTTTAAATTAATTTTATGATCCATAAATTTCTATATAAGTTGAACAAAAACATATTAAATATGATCTCATTAATAAATCATATAATTATAAAATATAATATTGGTTGAAGAAGAGGAATAATATTAAAAAGTGAAAATAATTGAATTGAATTCATCACTTAACTTGATGTATTCTTTAAAGAAATATTCACTTTCATTTTTTATTTAGTTGTATAATGATATTCATCGCTAATGCTCCATGTTGTGATATTAAAAGTATTATTACCATTTTCTTTTAATTGACATTATTAATTCTTAAAGGAAAATATGGAATGATATGGACCTTATTTTTATAATTGAAGTGGAATTGAATTCCTATTTTTCATTTTTAGTTTTTGTAGTTGAATCATTTATTTCTCGTAAATTGTCCATATTATTGTACGTATAATAGGTTTTCGTGTCTATTTCACATGATTGTTCATTGATTTCCTTGAATGAAATTGACTATTCATACTCCTCTAAATCCATTTCCTCTTTCACAGCTTGTCACTTAAATGTTAACTCAATGGTCATGTGGGACTGGTTAATCTCCATGACTAGAATGTTCATATTGTCTTTAGCTACTTAGATCATTGTCACATTAGGTTCCAAATTTCATTATAATTACAAAATGATTATAATGGAAAATGTTTCTATATAACTTTTATCACAAAATTACATTATACTATAACATGTTTATGTTAAACGTGAAAACATCTCATTAATATATTTATTTGACTTCAAATAGAATCCATTAATGTAATGTCTATACATATCAATTATCGTTTCATTAACATTTTTTGTTCTTTCAACATAAACTTCTAAGAGTTTCCTAATTTCATGAATCGTTTTTTATGTAGATGAAAAATTCAATTCATTTTATTCGAAACAGAAGGAATTATTTTAATAGATCTACCATCTATTTAAAAATTGGTAATATGATCCAGTTCCCTTTTTTCATTCTCACTTGTTAGACTATAAACATGCATAAAAAGGTTTTATATATGAAAATAAATACTTATAATAAAATATGTAATATGATTAATTTAATAACCATTATTCAGGCCACCAAAATAAGATTCACAATGTAGTATTTCCCCTTTAGAAGTACCATTAGTATACGAAATATATATAGTTTAAAAATTTTATTCCTTGAAAATTAAGTAAAAGATTTTAAAAACTACTTTAGATATTAATAGTTTGAAATTAGGTTAAATAACATAATGTATAAGATATTTCATTTCTAGATTCACCCTTTAATACTAGTTTAGGGCCAGACAAGGAGAAATTCAAAGGGTTGGTGAGTTTACAATTAAAAATAAAATGATAATAAATAATCATTAAAAAAATTACCCCTTTTAAATAATCCAAATTTTGAATAATAAATTAATATATTTTTATTAAATAAAAAACATATAATATTGGAATAATATAAGTATGTTCACTAAAAAATAAAATGTTTTTTCACAACAAAAATAAAATGATTATGTCTATAATAATTTAAAATTTTGTTCTTTTTAATGATTAAAAAAATAATTGTACTGATAATTATTGTATCAAATAAAAAAAGAATAATCATAATAGAAATTAAAAAAATAATCATGTAAAGCATAAAATACATAAGAAACATTACATTATAAAGGATTTTGGATAAATCTCTTTGATGATACCCTACATCTCTGAGAACAATTTCTTTATAGTTTTTTATATTAGTCCTAATCTTCTAAAGTATCCAAGATACCTACCGTTTATTTATTTTTAATTAGTAATAGGATGTAAATGGAATTATAATTGACCAAAATTTGTTAATAGTTGTAGCTGGAAACATAAAATAGAATGAAATCCATTTAAATTTAGAGATTTTGGAAAAAAACCCAAAAACCAACACATTTAATGATAACAAGAAAAATAATATAAACAATTAATAAGAGAGTATATTATTTACCAATAATCACTTTAAATATCAATCTCAATATCTCAAGGAATAAGAAATAAAAAATTGACGTATAAGAATAATATAAAATAGTTGAAAATAATTAACAAAGAATGGACACTTCTATTTGAAATTGATACCATAAGAATAATAGAAGAAATTTATGATCTTATATAATTTTTATTGGTAATTGGGTCTTGTAACATTTCTAGGTCTGCAAGGGATCTATATATAGGACCTAATAGCTCATGAAGTCTTCTAGACTAGATCCAGGTTCAATAAAGTTAGAGGAGGAAAAATTATGACATTCTTAATAGTAATAATTATCAGATTTTACATTCTTAAATGTAATAAATATCGCATTTGGTTAATTAATCTATTATCCTGTATATTATTCCATTCCATCAGAAATATAGTTTTATTCCTAGCATAGATTAGGTTCTGAACAATAAATCTATACTTCCAGTGACAATGCACCAATTATTCATTGATTCCAACTGGTGTGGAATGATGAAAAATACATTTATAATTCCTTGTAAGTATTAATTTTGTTTTATAAACTTCTCTTTATGAAATATAAACATGATAAATGAAATAAACTCAATGGTTGAAAATTAATTATTGTTAAATATAATTAAACTATTTAATGATAACTAGAACACTATAGTTCCAAGAAGGGGGTACCTCCATTATTCTAAAGGAACATGTTTGGAGAACGACATAATTCTTCAATGTAATTATCTATATCTTCACCATATTTATCCTTTATCTTAAAATATAAACACTTAAAAAATATAATTATCAAATAAAATGATATTATATTAATACAGTGATGCTTCAATGAAAATTATGTTACCAAAATAAAACTCTATACTCTGACTAATTTATTATTATAGGATATTCATGTTTAGATCAGTTAAACCACATTGATGAATAGTGATATTCCAATACCATAATTTTTATAAAGAATTAGAATCAAGTGTAAATATAGTTTATAGTGTATATTATAATTATATTATGTATTGAATATTTTTATATAATAGCGGTAATAAAATGAAAAGTAATTATAAATAAATTTGTAATTATTTGTAAATTAACCAAAACAGGCTTATCATAAATTATATTCTGATGAAACAAAACCACACACTCTATCAAATTATTGGTGGATAAAATAAATTAATTTATTAAAATTGTTTCACTACATTTATTAATCTATAAATCATAAACCACTCAGAAAATAATGAGAACCAGGATCACCATTAAAAACATATACAAAGTAATAAAAATTACTAACATTTTATTTGAAAATTAACATTATCAAACTATAGTATATTTAATAATTGATCATAATTAAAGTGTATAAAGGTAAATATATATTAATAAGGTTTTAAAATTATTTATTAAGATGGTTATGTGTATAATATTAGATGGAAAATAGCATTCATGGAAGATGAGAATAAAGGTCACAGTTTCCCTTCCAATCTCACTTTGGAATTTAGTTTTTCTAAGTATAAATTCTTATTTGGGAATATTTTATGTTGTTTATTATAAAAAAACCATTTATTTTATTCTGTAATGTTAATTTATAGGGTTTTCTTATCTCTTTAAAATTTCACCTCCCTTTGGTTTGCAATCCAACTAAAATTATGCTTGTATGTGAATACAAAATTTTCTCTTCTTTTCTATCAATAAAATTCAACAAACATGTCCATGTAATTTAAATTTCTCTATTGATTTATATACCCCATCTCTGATGATTTTTTATGTTCATTTTTAATTGAATTTTAATTTTATTACAAAATTATAGAAGGAACTTGTTTTTTTCTGTATGGTCCGTTTCTCCGACCATTTTCTTCATTTTTTATCAATATTTCATTACATATATTCATGTTTCCCTAATTTTACAATTTATTACATAGAAATTATGTTTATAAAACCATTATATTCTAAATTTTTATCTTTTATAAAAAACTATTTTCAAAGTAATTTATATATTGTTTTATTTTCAGAAGATTTTAAAAATAGTCTTTAAAACTATTTTTAATCAATGTCAAAATAAATTAATGTTTCTTATAATTTTAGAGTTATATGATTTAGTCATAGAATACTCTTTCATTATCAATATGTATTATGATCATGTTTCTTGAAAATTATAATCGAACCTAGTTGTATCTTATGGGTAAGTTAATCTATGATGGAATTATGAATTTTTAAAAGTTTATAAAGAACACATATGTATGTTTTATCTTTATATTATAGGTGGTAATATAATTATATATCCCTCCATTGAATTTGGTATATATTTTCATCTATTTAGATAAAATCTATGGGATATGGAAAGGAAATAAATATATTATGTTTATGATAATGTTAAGTGAACACAGTCCACAATGTAATGAGTATCTAAAAATTATGTGGTGATACTCTTGTTAGTAATCCTTTAAAAAAGAAATAAATTTTTTATTCTATGTATTTTTGTTATTATTAATCTTCATTTCCATGTTATTCCATATTATAATAATATATTTCAATGGGTTGTGATAATTTTCATATTAATCCACATTCAAATGCATCATATCATATGGCATATAAAAATCATTAAAACTTGATTCATGATTTATAATCCATATTTTATTGAGTAATGTTTTTTATGTTTTTTAACCATTATTATTTTCTGATTTAAAATTATTTATATTAATCAAACTTATGATATATGATTCATAAAACTTATATTAACCCCTTACTAATCATCTAATCTCAACAATTCTTATTTATCCACTCCCCTAATAATCAAGGAGAGCATTCTATATCATATATCTAAAATGGAATCATATTTGAATATTCATTAGGGTGGACATTGAATAATTTTTTTAAATAAATTGGTTAATAATATAATCATCCAAGAAACTAAACCTAAATTTTTTATATGTTTTATTATTATACATAATGAAAATTTATATAAAATTATTTAAAATGTATATATTTATTTATTTGGCCCTCTAAATTGGAATAAAAAAAATTTAAACAATGTTGCTGATTAAGTTATAATTAATAAGATGGAAAAATATTAATCATCATATTTTGAAAAAAAAGAGTAATAACTTGAACCCAGTTTGAAATAAGTTAAATGTAATATGTTATAGGTTAAAACAAATTTTTCATAATTAGATACATTTTAGGATTTATTTTTATTATAATTTCATGTTTTACAAGGGATATTATGGTTTTGAACTTGTACTAATATTTTTTGTTTTAGTTAATGGATGGAGCCATAAATAATTGAGATAATAATGATTCTGCTGGACAATATAACAAATTTTCCCAATGAAAAAGAAAATAGGATCATGGGTTGAGTGAAAATTATCAATTTCATGCCAACCCAACACTCTAAATCTATGAACAATAACACAGACCTTTTCCCAATATACAATAAATCAAGGATTCAAAAACCCTTCATAGATTCCTTAATGGATTAAAGATCTCCCTCTATTATTGGGTCATTCAAAAAAATAATTAAGAAGATATGAATCAACAAGATACAAAATACACTTTCCATTCTCTAGTTCTGAATGCATGAAAATGATTTTTTAATTATTTATCATTTAGTTGGTTGAATGAAACAAGGTTGGGATCACATTTAGAATGTGGGTATGGACAAACAAATCAACTCCATAAAATGGTGGGTTTATAGATATATTTTTCAATAAATATTTTCCAGAAACTCAGCACATTGAAACACAGAGACTATTCCATGATTTGAAAAAAAAGAATCAATCCATTTTACCTAAAGTACCCCAAAACTATTTCCATCCCTTAATGTAAATCATTGATTGGTGATTTGAAATGATATAATTATATTTTGATTCACTAGATAAGTCCTAAAAAATAGGAAGATATTCTAATTGTGTCTAAATTAGCCTAGAAATTCATTATTTGCAATTGAAATTATTGAAGACATAAATTCCTTATATATATGATTCACATGACTTGATAAGGATCAATATATAGCTATTTATGAATTCCCAGAGTTCTATGAGAAAAATTTTAGATCTATTATAGGAATTTGGAAAAGGCAATAAAATTTCTTTCAAATTATTAAAGGCTATGTAACGATAATTGGGATCTTTATAAGACTAATTTTTTATATGATCATAATATTATAATGGTAGGATCATTCAAGGAAATTAATGGATAAATTTCTATTAGGATCAAAAAAATATAAGGATGATTCATAACATCATAAGGATCCATCCATGAGTTTATAAGATTCATCTCACTGTGTAAGGATGGATTTTACTCTTATTAAGGATGAATTTTGAGAGTTTATTAATAATTTCCATTCCAAAATTTATTATATTTGAGAAGAAATATATTTTTAGTAATTATAATTTATATGACGATCCTCTAGTATTTAATTCCTAAATAATCAATGTATATGGAAAAATTTGTGCTTTTTTCATTATATTAGGGGATTTTCCATTATAACTAAATATTATAAATATAAAAAAATATTTATGGACATTTCAAATTATAAATTTGAAATCAGTTTTTCTATATTAGAAATACTACTCTTATGGGAATTTTAGTATTGCCAAACATCATTGTAATTTCCATAAATTCATTATGGAAATATTATTGCTTCTATTTTAAATTCATAAAAATTGTTATGTGAATTGAAATAAGTTTTTTGGTAATTTAGAAGAACTAATATAGAACTTTGATACATATAATATCATCAATAGAAAAAAGAAAGAGTGTAACTAAAGAAAATAAAATTTTAATACAATTGTGCTTCTAAAAGATATTTAGGTAAACGAATTTTGGTTTTCATCTCCAAGAATATTTATATTTTGGATAAAAAAAGACATTCCATTAATATATGCTCTTAGGCTTCAGAAAACTATTATAAATAATAGAGAATATAGGTCTATGTGTTTGTTATATCTTTTATACAAATCAGATAGTAAAATACACAACAAAAGAAGTTCTTATAGTTTGTTTTTATAATATTAGTATATACTAAAGATCATGTTTAGAATCAGTAGTGGTGGGAATCTTAAATAATTGTTGGATTTAGATTAAACAGTGTCTTTAATAAAATTTGGTAAGTGGATGATTATTTCCCTCGAGAAATCAATGATACCTCTTCAATCCATTATATGATACATAAAGTAAGTTTTTAATTATCATAATGAAATGGAGATAACAATTACCATATCTCAATACTATTTAAACACATCCATTATTAGGCTCCCACACAATGTGAATACTCTATAATAACGTTATCTCTATTTCTTACCATTTATTTTTACTCCATTTCAATGAAAAATAAATTATAGATATTGTATCATGATTTTAATTTCTCTAACAGGTTTATTTCATATAAAAAATTACACCACTGATTCACCCACCCTAACCCATCCCCATGGTGTTCACTGACCAGGGGTCTCTATAAGTGGTATCAGAGAAAATGAAGTTTCCCTTTGAGATACATTAAAAAATTCGGATATTCTATATCCATTAAATGGAAATAAAGTTTAATTATTCTCTGGAAAGAAAATTTATGGTTAGAAAATACAATTACTTCCAATTTAGTATCATTGGTTTTGGAGATAATTGTTATTGTGACTATTGGCTTCCATTAAATTGAGAGTGTCCTAATATCCTTCACAAAATAAATAAATTTGGATGTAGTTAGGATGCCTTGGTGTTAAATTCAATCATTTCTAATATATATCATATTTCCCAAAATTATAAGGCTTAACACAACTAATGAAATGTGGGATAATCTATAAAATGTGTTTCAATTACATTTCATGATCAAGGAAGATGATATATAAATTTAAAGGGACCAATTTGATGATACAAATATAGATAAATGTTATAATTCATATGACTATTACACAAGGGTGGATGAAATATTTTTTCGTATCAATAGATATTGTGATAAGTTGTATGATTATACTATCATCAAAATTCTTGTAGAGAACATTTTAGATATATTTAATCCATTGATTTTAAAAATTCACGATAAGTAATATCTTCAATAGGTGAGTTACACAATACATTCCCCCATTATGAGATGATAAATTTTCCATTTCTTATGAATAATGTTATAGAGGAATTGGAATATAAATCCATGAAACAATTTAAGAACAATGAAAAGGTATTTGATTCTTCTACTGATTTAAAAGGAGATGATGAAATTTTTGAAAATCAAAAAATATTTATTCTCATAATATCTAAAATTTTCTAAAAGGGGTATTGGTATATATTAGGGAAATATCCGACTAAAGGGATTTAATTTTCATGTATTTAGAAACTTTTAAATAGGATATACATGAAAGAATAAGACCATGGTGAATAATTAAAAGGACAGTGAAGAGAATACTCATCGAAATACACATTTGAGAACATTTTAATATTTCAATAAGTCTGATGATGGAATAAAAATAATTCAATTTAGAAATAATATAATTACATTGACCATATAATAAGATAAATTATCTTATTTAATAAATGATTCTGAATAATATTTTCGTATAAATTCATTCTATTTCATGGAATATATTTAAACAAAATAATATAAATCATTTACCAGTGAAAAAAAAGTATAAAAACCTATTAAAATAATATTTTGAGAACTAATCATTATGTATGCAAAGAGATAAAAATTAAAATCAATAAATATTTTTAAAATATCTTGAAAAGCAGTGAAAGAAGAAAATAATGAATATTATTATCACACCATATAGAATTATTTATTTGATTAGATCAATTTTATAAATTCCATATTTTTAACAAGGTAATAATTATAAATGAAAATTAAACAAAGAGTGTTTTTTAAAAAGAAAGACATTATAAGGTTGAGTAAATGGAAATTAATTATGATGATACCCTTTTGAATATGTTGGTGTACTATAATAATCATTAATATTTGATGGATAAGTTATCACAATTAGCTTTAAAATGTTCTACTCAAATTTAGGTAAATTATATTAGAGGTAACAGAATAGGTTTTTCAATTCAATGTGAGAAAACCCACATTTAAGAAAACATAAAAAGAAGAAGCCTACAAAATGTTTGGTTGGGAATTGTCAGAAGAATTGAGATTATTTTTAACATAATCGGTGACAACGAACTTTCCGCCAATGCGAGTATTATTTTATCATTGGATTAATTTAGAATCCATGATGTTTTTAAAAGGAAAATAAATACCATATACTATTTTAGGTATTTAGGCATTGAAAATTATTTTGATAATGGATTTGTTCTGAAATATTGTGATTGAAATGTTGAAATTTCTTCTTTCCATTATGTTTGTTTTATGTCTTATGAATATTTTATGGTTCCTGTGCATTGTTTATGTATATGGGTTGTTCCATGACTAACCTATGGCGGGTGAGCCCGAGATAACTCTCCAATGCCTTGGGTAAAGTGACGGAGGTAAATTTGAATGTTTCTCCTAATAGATTTATCAAATATACTTTGATGGGTATTCCAAATCTAACTCCCTACATGGGTGTGAAAGCCACAATGTATGTATGTTATGGATTACACAAGTTAAATTTATTATTTGTGATTACTATGTGTTATTCATAAATCTTATGATTTCATGAGGTATGTTAAAAAGATTATGTTTTGATGGACTAATATTTTCCTTCTTTATTTTATAACCCTTACTGAGATTTTTATGCTCATCCCATGTTTTGAAAAGTTTTTCACATGACCTAAAGATGAATAAGGACATGGATGGGATCAAGGAAAATTCATGATGTCTAAAATATGGAACTAGACATGACTCTTTTTTAAGAAATAATTTTTGAAAAACAATGGAAAGTTAGTATAAGTGTCTACTTTTTAATTTTGGTGATGTAATGTAATAGTTAGGGCTTATTTCTATAAAACTCAAAAACTGAAAATATCCTCAATGTAAATAATCAATTTAATTCAAGATTATATAAAGTTTTTAGGCTAGGTCCTTATAGTAGGTATCAAAGGTCTATTTAGACAACCTTAGAAGTTAGAATATTGTTAAATTAATGACCAAAAATTAAATTATTGTAAGATTGAAATGATATAACATTTTCAAATTACCATGTTCCTTCCCCTAAGATATTTCGGTGTTCAGAATAGATTTCCATAGAGGAAACAGGACAACTATGATGGGATGAAATGAAGAAGAATACAACCCTCCAAATCAGCAACCTGAGATGGTTGGAATTGGAACTAAATAGTATGTTGCAGTGATGGAATAATTGAATCAGGCTGTAAATGTTGGTGTTATCCTTGCACGAGATCAGCCAAATCAACCAATGAGGAACATGTCAATAATGGAGAATTTCATGAGGCAACATCCTCCATCATTCAGAGGATCAGCTGACCCTGTTCTAGATGAATGGTGGATTAAATCACAGGAGAAGATTTTTGATGTCATGGGATGTTCAAAACATAAAAAGGATAGTTTTCTTGATTACCATTTTGAAGGATAAGTCGATAAGTGGTGGTCGATGGTAAATAATATCCGGGATAGTTAAGAGATTAATGCTCTTTATTGGTGGAAATATATTTTTACGATGATCAGGTGTTCTTTGAAAACAACAGAATAAGAGGTCAAGGTTGTAGATGAAAGGAATAAATCCTTAAAAAAATTATATGGTAAGAAACATAAGTTTACAGTATGTGAAAATTGTGGTAAAAAATCATGATCGGGAATGTATTTTGAATTCTGGTAAGTGCTAACGATGTGGT
Source organism: Viscum album (assembly GCA_963277665.1). Classification (NCBI taxonomy): domain Eukaryota; kingdom Viridiplantae; phylum Streptophyta; class Magnoliopsida; order Santalales; family Viscaceae; genus Viscum; species Viscum album. Next base: position 1,282,257,195 of record OY728148.1, read on the forward strand.
AAAATGCGATATAAGGCTTGTAATTTCACTGAAAACGATCAAAAAATTATAAGACAAGATCTGATTTACATTCAGTAAAATGTTTACTGTGTAATGAAATGGATCATTTGGAAAATGAGTGTCCAATGAAGAACTCAAATGCGGTAAAGCAGCTATACTACAAGCAGAAAAGGGTGGTGTAAACCATTGCGTCTAGTAGAGTTTGATGTTATTTTGGGTATGGATTGGATTTCTGTTTATCATGCTATGATTTACTGCAGAGATAAAGAAGTTTCTTTTCAAAAATATTTTCAGATTGGGCATAATAATCAGCCCTAACATTTGATAACATATCCGGAAGCTGGAAACTAGTAATAGATGGAAATTAATGTTACCTTTCATATATTGTTTAAAATAAATTAACTTTTCAGATTAATGAAGTGCCAGTGATAAATGAGTACCTTGATGTTCTCTTGGAGTAATTTCCTGGTATTATACCTAATTGGGAAGTTGAATTTACTGTAGACATACTTCCTGATGCAAGGCCAATTTCATAACCCCGTTATTGAATGGCTCAAATTGAACTTTTAGAGTTAAATAAGAAATATCATAAGTTATTATATAAAGGTTTCATTTGACCTAACACATCACTATGGGGTGCACCTATATTCTCTGTTAAAAAGAAAGATGGTTTAATGATACTTTTCATTGATTATAGAGCATTGAATAACTTCACCATTAAAAACAACTATCCATTTCCACATATCGATGATTTGTTTGATCATCTCTTGGGAGATCTGTACTTTTAAAAGATTGATTTGAGGTCTGGGTATCAATAATTGAATGTAAAGGAAGCAGACTTTCTGAAGACTGCATTTCGTACTAGATATGGCCATTGAATTTGTATTTATTCGTTTTGGGATCACGAATTCACCTGCTATATTCATGGATCTTATGAATAGAATTTCCCAGGAGCTCTTGGATAAGTTTGTGGTTGTAATCATTGATGATATTTTGGTTTATTCTAAAAGTAAAGTGGAAAATGAATGTCATTTAAGGGTTTTCTTCGAAACCATAAAATAAAAGAAACTATCTGGGAAATTTAGTAAGTTTGAGTTTTGGTTACAACAAATTTTTTTCCTTGGTCACATTATTTCAAAAACGGCCATAACTTCTGATCCTTATAAAACAAAAGTTGTGGATGAATAGACAAGACCCAACAATATAACCGAGATTCATTGTTTTCTTGGATTAGAGGGTTATTAGCAGAGTTCTGTTAAAAATTTTCACTGTTAACTATCCTAATGACTAAGTTAACTCGAAATGGATTTAAGTTCATTTGGATAAAAGAATGTGATTATTGTTTTCAGGAATTGAAAAGAAGGATGGTGAATTCTCTTGTGTTGGAACTGCCTTCCAGAAATGGTGAGTTCTTTTTCTAAATTGACTCTTCGTTGAAAGGACTTGGTTGTGTCCTAATGCAGAATGATTAGGTAATTTCTAATTCTTCCTTTTAGTTGAAACCTCAGGATTTAAATTTCCCTACACATGATTTAGTATTAGCTGTTGTTGTTTTTTCTTTAGAATTTTGTATGCATCATTGGTATGGGGTAAAATGTGAAATATATATTAATCAAAAAAGTTTGAAATATATATTTACTCAGAATGAATTAAACATGTAATAGAGGTGATGGATGGAACAAATCAAGGATTATGATTTCATGATTCATTACCATTGAAGAAAATAAAATAAATGGAATGATTCTTCTAGTCGAAAATGTAATGTTAGATTAGCCTTTTTACCTTTGGAACAAGATCCCTTGATTAAAGACATCATGAACTTTGTCATAGAAGTTGTCAGTGCAGGAAATTCCTCTGTTTTGTTTCAGGTGTCGGTGAAATAATCTATATCAGACAGAATTAAGAAACCATAAATTTAGTACAATGAGTTATAGAAAAAGGTAGGGTTGGTTCATAAGGGTATGTTTCTTCATTTTGACTTTGATAATGATTGTATTTTAAGGTATGGAAAGAGATTATGCATGCCTTCTGATTCACAGTTAAAGAATGAGTCGTTATGCGAAGATCATAATTATCCATTTTCAGTTCATCTCAATAGTACTATGATATAAAGAGATCTTCATGAGTATTACTGGTGGGATGGAATGAAAAGAGATATTTCTTATTTCACTATAAGTGTTTGACTTTTAAACAGTTTAAAGCAGATCAGTAGTTTCCGAAAGCGATGCTTTAGTTTTTACCAGTTCATGAGTGGAAATGGGAAAATATAACCATGGAATTTTTTCTGATATTACCAATGACATCTCAAGGTAATAATTCAATTTGGGTTTTTATTGATCGATTGATCAAATCTACTCATTTCCTTCCTATTTGAGATACTTTTTCTCTATATCAACTTTCTCAGTTGTATGTAAATGATATTGTCAATTTTCATGGATTTCCCCTATCTATTGTATCTAATCGTGATTATAGGTTTACTACTATCCTTTGGAAAGGCCTTAAAAAGTCATGGGGTATTAAATTAAATTTTAGTACATCCATTTATCCATAATCATATGGGAATCCATAACGTACAATTCAGAGTCTGTAAGATATGCTTCGTGCTTCTTCAATGGATTACCAGGGAAGGTAAGACCAAAATATTTCTTTGGCTGAGTTGTTTATAATAACAGTTTTCATTCTAGTATACAGATGTCTCCATTTGAGTCATTATATGGAAAGCATTGTCGAAGACCATATTTTTGGGATGAAGTATGTGAAATGAAGAACATGGGACCAGAATTGGTAGAAGATATGGTAGAGAAAGTTTAGTTGACCTGGAAGCACATGAGAACAGGTGTGATTAGGTAGAAAATTTAGGAAGATAACCAGAGGAAGGATCTTTCTTTTGAGGTAGGTGATCATGTCTTTATCAAAGTTTCTCCATGAAAAAGTGTGATGAGTTTAGGTAATATTGGAAAGATGAGTCTAAGGTTCATTGAACCTTATCAGATTCTAGAGATAGTTGTATCAGTTGCCTACAGAGTGTTTTTACCTCCTTGTTTATCCCAGGTACCAGATATATTTCATGCTCTAATGTTGATAAAGTATATGCCAGATCCATCTCATGTTTTGTGCCCAGAGGTAGTCTAGTTGGAAGAGAATCTCTCTTATAAGGAACAACCTTTACAGATTATCTATCATAAAGAGAAAGTGTCGCAGAATAAGTTAATTCATCAGGTAAAGGTTTTTAGGAATGAACCATATGGTTGAAGAGGCAACGTGTGAATCTGAAAATTCTATGAGAGATAAATACCCCCACTTATTTGATAAGCGAATAGAATTGTTGAGATGCAATTCCCAAAAGGTGGGAAGGATGTAACATCCCATGTAAATAAAGAATATAACATTTTCATAGTTATTAATATTTTTGAATTAAATATTAATTATCACTTTAAAAGTGATGTTATGTTTGATTACATACCCAATACAGAACAACGGGTTTCTTTGAAATCTTATGTTTCTCACAACATTGAGTTACACTGAAAATAATAGTATAGTATTATTATTTTAAATGGTAGTTAACGCCTAACCATTATAATGGCGGGAATGAAAAAAACTAACTAAAATATGATTATACATGTTTGTTAAATGTTTTTAAATTTATCCAATCAATTTTAATGGATTAAAATATGAAATAATCCAATTTAAAGCATAAATACTCTAATATTCTTTAATGGGCCAATTTACAGCCTTTCAATGGAGAACCATTTTCAAATCTCATTTTTTGTCACTTTTATATGTTCTATTTGAAAAACTAATATAATTCTATGGAATTGGGTCAGGAAAATTTACTTTGGATGAAATTTTGGTATTTTTCTGATAATGTTCATTTTTTAATTAATAGTGAAAATGTTGTATTTTAATTCAAAACTGCTTTGTAATCTAATTTATTTATAAGGATATATTAAATTTTTATTTTGGTTTAAAGTGTAAATATATCCTGTTTTAACCATTAAATCCAATTTTGGTAATTTTAAGTAATTTCACATTGAAATTGGACATAAACAAGTGTCAATCTTTTGATATTAATAATTTCATAAAAACACGCTTTTTGTTTTGACAGCAAGAGTTAATTTTAAATAAAGTTTTGTCACTTCTTTGTTTTGAATTTATAAAAAAGGATTCCATATTTAGAATCAATAGGTAAAAATTTTGAAAATAGGTAACTTTTATTTTTAGAAATTTTGAATATTTCATTCTATAAATATTTTACTTACCCTTGTTAAAGAGTAAATCCAGTAAATAATGGTAAAAAAATATTCTTATAATAATATTAAATTACCATAACACGTGTCTTACTCCTATTTGTTGATACATGTCTGAACATGGGCATCTTTGGATCAATTTTGGGACCCCGGGGAGCCACTTTGAAGTTATAATGACACTTTATATTAATTAATTTAAAGTAAAGACAAAAATTACATAAAAATATATCATTTAGTAAATCAAATATTACATGTTTAAATATAAATTATCTCTTCAACTATAAATATTCATTTGAATGATAAAAATATTTCTGACATCATGGTATCTTGTCTATAATTTTTATACATTAAATAAATAAAATTATTTATGACACAATAATGATGCAGTGTTTACCTCATTAATGAATAATTTAAATAAAGAAGATTATAAAAATAAAAATAGTATCCAAAACCAGTCCAATTATTATTGTATGATTTTATTTAGAACATGGTTCATCTTTTCTTCGACTTTAATGAGTTTTTGACCATAATAAACTGAAAATCATTATATAATAAAATAATATTTTCAAACTTTCTTAAAGAGCCCTTCCTCCCCCTTATTAAAAACCCTCACCACAAACCCATTACACACACCTCTCTCTTGAGATGGTATGAGGTGTATAATGTAGAGACCCGAAGCTTAACGTACATGGACATTACATTACTTTTGTGGAATACTTAATACATAACAAAAACAGACACACAAGGACCGTAATAGTTTAGTGTCTTTGGAAACTTGGAACGTAATCTTCTAATCGTGGTGAAAGATCTTCAAAATCTCTCATAAAGATCTTCCACTTTTTGTTTCCTTACCTAAAACCTTTATTTATATCCTGGGGAAAATAAAACATTAAAGGGTGGGCTCAAATGCTCAGTAAGGGTAAACAAAAGAAATATCAATCACATCATATTCATAAGAACATAACAATTTGAAAATATTACCCTGCAAAAAAGATCATTATTTCATAACATGGGATAAATCATGGTAGTGAAATGTAATCCCAATAATCATAACATAAAATATGAAACTTTGTGTCATGCACACATAATCATAGAGAATTATTTCTTATTAGTCAAGACTCATTGCCAAGACTATATTAGTGGACAAAGTCCATTTCTGAACCGAGTTCACTCCTCGTTTCAGTCCAGTTTTACTGAACCTGTTTAACCTGCCGTTCCAGCCATGTCTATCTCATGAGATATAAAATCTTTACTCAATGCATTGGAGGGAGATATAGGTCCCACCCATCTCATAATTAAACCATTATTATGTGTTCCACAAAATCATAAATCATTCATCATTTCATAACCCATGTAATAAAAATGGGAATCTTAAACATCATGACATCATTAAACAATTCATAAAAGATAAAGGAATTCAAAAAAATATTTCCATCACAACATAATCAAATCCATGTAATAATAGGGATAGAAACAGAACCCTATATTATCTTAGATGGGAAATAATTTTGATAAAACTCCTGAACTCCATTCTTGAGGAAAATATCCTTTCTACTTCAAAAACATTTTCCTTTCTTAACATCTCATACAATTTTAAACTAAAAGAAGTTGATTAAAAATAAACTTGAAAACTTGTAAAGTATGCTTCTTGGAAATAATGTTTTAAAAATCCATTCATGCCGTATAAGTTAAAAAACATTCTTCTCATACTTTTGTCGGAAAAGTCAAAAAGTACCTCGTACGAAAAATGACAAAAGATTCCCTTCATATCTTTTACTAAAACTCACCAAAGGGTAAAAATTGATTTAAAAAAATTTTAGGTGGATGGAAATAATATTACATATTGAGGAAACCTGGAGGTGGATGATAAAATACACCCCATTAAATACCAAAGTATAAACAATCTCGGATAAAAATGAGATTGTGATATTTTCCCTTACCTTAGGTCTGATTTGCTTCATAAGTGTCCGAACCTCCTATATAATGATTTAAATAATGTCATTGAATTAATCCAGAATCATTCTCATTGTTATGATATCATATATGGTTCACTTATGACTTTATATTACCCGTTCTTTTGTAAATTCCATGTTAAAGAGCGTTTTGGGTAAAATTGTTTCATTTGTCGTCCGTGTTTTGACTTGTAATTATTCATATGATTACTTAGATCATGATTATTTAATTCCAGAATATAAAACATGATTTATATATAATATATATTCAGAATATACATATATATATATAATAAATCAGTAAATGGAAATAAATACACCGTTCATGGAGACGGTCGGCCGTACGTATGTATGAACGCTGTTTTTTTCTTTATTGAGTTGAATGGAATTAAGTAGATGACATACATATATATACACATAAATCCCGTATCATTAATATGTCATATATTTCATAATTACTTATTATATATACTTTATAATCATTCATGAATGGTTAACGTGGAGAATGAATCTCATCGCGTCGTGGAGACGGTAGTCCGTACGTACGCACGAGCGATTATATCATTCTCATGATTGTGGGACTGTATTGAAGTGTATGTATACTATTTAAGAATCAATATCACTTTAAAATAATCATATATAGTCATTATTTACACCATTATACCCATTCAAGTATGGTGGTGGTGGAAAATAGATTACACCACGGCGTGGAGATGGTATTCCGTACGTACGCACACACAGTGATTTCTTTTTCTGTAGGATGGATAGATAGTGAAATAGGGTTGTTTCATAATTCTAAGAACATATCATTATATGAGTGATACTGATGTTATTACTTCATAATGAAACAACTAAAGAAGAAAATGTGTAAGAAGAAATAAAGATGAAAGAATCGGTAACGGACATTACCTCTTCTTTGAAGTGCTTCTTTGAGACCTCCTTTTAGGGCACTAAAATAGGTCTTTTAAGAAGACCAGAACCTCTAGGATGTTTCTAGGGAAGTGGAGAGGAGAAATTTTCAGGTTTTCTCCGAGCATGAAGGCTCAAAGTGGTGTGAGAAAGAGGGGTAGGAGGTTCCCTTTTATAAGGGAGGAGAGGGGCACCTTTGGAATAACTAAAACTATTATTTTATTATAAAGCCAAATTCAGTTTTAAATAGCTCAAAATTGATTTATTTCGAAGCTATGGTGAGTATGGGTCGAAATAATCTCATCTAATAGAATTTAGACAAGTTTAGGTCATTATACTAAACATGTCTTTTAGTTTTAAATCTTAGTTAATTAGATTGACATTTACCATGACACTTTGTATTTTTATATTATATAGTTAATAAACATACCATATACATCCAACCGACCCCCAAGTGGTCCATTAATGACACACCTATCATGATATAAGTATCTTGGCCGAACCTTAGATTTTTAGTAATAAAATAACAATCAGTAATATAATATTTGTTTCAAAAAGTATTTTTTGTCAATTTTGACACTATTCAATAGTTGATTTTTGTGAAACTCATAACAGAATGATTACTTCGACAAAAGTTAATTAAATCAATCATAACATGCCATATTAACCTAAAAAATTAGTTTAATTCATAAAAAGTCTGAAATTATATTTATTTGGGTATTTATAATCTCAATTATTCATATTTTTCACTATTATGGTAATTACTGCATCATCATTGTGTCATGAATAAATTAATTTATTTAATGTATAAAAATTATAAATAAAATATCATTATGTAGGAAATATTATTATATTTCTAATGAATATTTACAATCGAATTTATCTTATGTATAACCCTATATAAAAAATGTTTTAGTAAATAAACATTGATTTTAACTCTTTTAACTCTTCTTTGAATTAAATAATAATAAATGTCCTAATCTAATCCAAGTGGGACTAAATGGTCCTATTTTATTCCTAAGGTTGTTTTTGGTCAAATTAATCTTATCCAATAGAATTAGGACATCTGTTATGGTAATAATAATATCATTTTTACCCTTAATTACCCTATTTACTTTTAACAATGGTAAAAAAAGTAAAAAGTTACTATTCACCAAAAATTATTTTCATCTCATTGAACCACATTTTACTTACTGACATCAACCGTGTCTCTCGGATTTTTGAAATTTCACTCACAGAAGCGGTAAAATTAAGTTTTATGAAAAATTCAGTTTTTTTAACTACCACTTAGTGGTTTCACTATTCATCAAAAAAATGAAAGTTTCCAGAAAAATACCAAAACTTAGGCCAAAGCTATATTTGATATTATGAATTCAAAAATGATGTTTATTTTACCAAATTCAATACATATCAGTTACATTAACTAATTTAAAAATTAATTTCCGCCGTCAAAACAAATAGCGTGTTTTTAATTGATAATAACTATCAAAAGATTGACACTTGTTTATGTCTGGTTTAAATGTGAAATTACATCCAATGACCAACTTTGTATTAAATTGTAAAAATATATTCTAAATATACCTTAAAACCACTAAAAATAATAATTTTTCACTATTAATTATTTTGATTAAAAAAGTTGTTTTTAATTAAAATTTAGTAATTTCACTATTCATCAGAATATGAATGTTATCTGAAAAGTACGAAAATTTCACCCTAAGCTAATTTCGATATTCTGAATCCAAAAATGAAGTCCATTTTGAAAAAATAAAATTACAAAATGTCAAAAAGTGGCTATTACTATTCATAACGGCTAGTTTTAATAATATTTTAATAGCATATCGTTGTTTAGCGAAACTTTGTATTGTGCACAACACACGCTATCGTGGAAGGTCGCGCTTGGGTGTAATGCAAGACAAGTCAGGGAAACGTGCTGTGAAATCTCCTTTTGGTGTATCATACAGTACAAGACATTAATGAAATTAAAAATAATATTTTTCGTAAAATCTTGGGGTGTTACATTCTACCCCCCTTAAAATGAATTTCTCCCTCGAAATTTGTCGGGGTTATAAATGGTTTACTACTCGAAAGTTTCTTTAATAGAAACCCACATCGTAAAAAGGAATACCAAAACATGGCTTTAAAAACTAATGTATGAAATGTAACGGTTACCCAAATTAACTCATCACTAGGTTTCCACGTAGGAGAACATAGGTGAAAATATGGATATGGAAGAAAAATGTAACCATAAGGTTCTGATGGAGAGTGGTAGAGAACATGGCTATGAAAAAGCCAACAATCACAAAGCAATAGATTTTTGATCATCTAAGGTACCATCTGATTCATCGAATATAAGGGAAATAGGACAACATTTTTGGTTTTCAAGATCATTTCCCTAAAGTTGATGAATTAAAAGAAATACTTACATGACTTTGGTACAATCTCACAGTTGTTCTTGAATTGAACAATTTCCACTTCATCCCTTAAAGAAATGAAGTTGAATTTGTTATTCGTGATGTGTTAGCAGATCATGTGATAGAATGATGGGTCAGTCCATCTCTTTCAAACAAAAGGTTAGCAAAAGTTATAAGTCCATCTTATGGTTAGATTAATCGTGTATGGTTCCAAAAATGAACTTATACTTGATATATCATACCGCTTAATAAAATAAAACTAGTATCTACTAACTAGGGACTTCCTGTCGGCCAGTGGTCGGTGATAAAGGCCAGTCGCATTTCGGTTGTGGGTTCGATTCTCACATCCTTGTCCGACGCGATGGGCTGTCGCCCGTCCTGCAGGTTGTCCTTTTTCTAAAACTATATTACTATGACATCCCATCAATAATATCGAAAAAAAATCTATCCTTAAACAGTACTAACTTATGTCCAACATAACCCATTCCAATCTTTAGGCTTATCCATAATACTGCAGTCCACTCTCATAATATAGTGAAAATGATTACCAAATATTAAATACCATCGTTGATCCCCATATATCATAATATATGTCTTGTTGGTCAAATTACAAACATGCGAATACCTTAATCATGTATTCTCTTGAAGAATGAATACCCATTGAACCTTAGTGAAAACATGAATGCAGTCAAAAGTTAACTCTTTCCACAAACCAAAATCAAAAAATTCTATATACTCAAACCATGATATAACCTTCTCCTTATATAAGTCATGAGCTCATGAATATGGTTAAACATTCCATTTTCTCGTTTTCCTTTCATTATGCGCATATCATCTTTTTTTCCAAAAATATCTCAATCACATTCCATGGTTACCGGTACCATTAGAAACCACAATATACCAATACATAAATATTCCAATATTCCACGATACTATATACAACATTATTTTGGAATCCCATTACATAAACACTTAATCATTCCACCACATTTTTGTCAAATTCAACATCGCCAATAGTGATCGCATGTGACTTCCCTTTGTCCTTTGCCTTAAGTGGTTTCTCATGTCGATCATCACTAACCCATGGATTAGGGCATTTATTAGCATAATGCCCCATTTCCTTGCACTTGAATCATTAAATTGTAGTAGGTTTATTCTATGTATCCCTTCCTTTGTTTGCATCAGTAGACATCTTCTTCCCATCATTTCGGCATTCAAATGCCCGATAACCTTCCTTTCCACATTTGAAACATTTACATGTCCCATTAAGACAATCTCCACTATGCTTCTTTCCACACTTTGAGCATCGCGAAACATTCATCTTCTTTTCACCATTATTCTGATATTTCTCCTTGAACTCCATCTTTCGTTTCTTGTCAAAACTATGAGATGGATAAGTAACACCAACTTCCATTTCTACCTTGATAGCACAAAGCACAATTTCTTCATAGCTACTAATGTATCTTATAGCTAATGACCTTCGAAGATTTGGTTTTAAGCCACTAAAGAATCGATCAACTTTACTTTCAGGTTGGATGATAAAGCCAGATGCATACCTTGCAAGCCTTGTAAAATTCTCTTCGTATATACCAACAGATTCATCATCCTTTTTCTTTAGTTCAAGAAACTACTTCTCTATCTTTGTTCTAAGAATACGATGGAAGTACTTATTGAAAAATAAGTTCTTGAACTCGTCCCTTTCTATGGACTCAATTTCATCTCTTGGCATCGTATTCTTGATAAGATTCCACCATTGATCAGCTTCACCTTCCAAACGATATACTGCTAAGATGACCTTATCATGTTCAGAACATTGAAGAACTGAAAATATCTTTTCAGTGGTACTGATCCATTGTTCAGCAACAAGTGGATCAGAAGACCCACTAAAAGAATGTGGGCGTTGCCTCATGAAGGACTCAATAGAATATTGTTCCCTTCTCTGCTCATTTGGATGTACAGAATGATTCATATCTTGTGTAAGTATAGTAATAAGATTTTTCACTCCATCTCCCATAACATTTGTTTGTTCAGGAGGAAAATCATTTCATTTTCCATTACATTGATCAACACGGTTCCTTCGGGTTCCAGCCATCGTCTAAAACACAAAAAGAATAGTGTGATAGGTAAAAATAACGCTAGGGAAAACAATATAATAAAGGGGGACTACCTTCAATATATAACATCTTAGGTTAAATTCTAAGATCGTTGTCGTAGTTCTAGGACTATATCCTATACGTATACTTATCCTTAGGGAAATATTTAGACATACCTTAGAAATATCTCTAGGGATCTCACTAACATTTTCGCATCCTAGTTTCCAAAGGTTGACTAAACCTTTCCTCTGATACCAACTGTAGATACCCGAAGCTTAACGTACATGGAAATTACATTACTTTTGCGGAATACTTAATACATAACAAAAACAGACACACAAGGACCGTAATAGTTTAGTGTCTTTGGAAACATGGAACATAATCTTCTAATCGTGGTGAAATATCTTCAAAATCACCCAAAAAAATCTTCCACTTTTTGTTTCCTTACCTAAAACCTTTATTTATATCCTGGGGAAAAGAAAACATAAAATGGTGCGCTCAAATTCTCATTAAGGGTAATCAAAAGAAATATCAATCACATCATATTCAGAAGAACATAACAATTTGGAAATCTTACCCTACAAAAGAGATCATAATTTCATAACATGGGATAAATCATGGTAGTGAAATGTAATCCCAATAATCATAACATAAAACATGAAACTTTGTGGCATGCACACATAATCATAGAGAATCACTTCTTATTAGTCAAGACTCATTGCAAAGACTATCTTAGTGGACAAAGTCCATTTCTGAACCGAGTTCACTCCTCGTTTCAGTCCTGTTTTACTGAACCGGGTTAACCTGTCGTTCCAGCCATGTCTATCTCATGAGATATAAAATCTTTACCCAATGCATTGGAGGGAGATATAGGTCCCACCCATATCATAATGAAACCATTCTTATGTGTGCCACAAAATCGTAAATCATACATCATTGCATAACCCATGTAATAAAAATGGGAATCTTAAAAATCATGACATCATAAAACAATTCATATAAGATAAAGGAATTCATAAAAATATTTCCATCACAACATAATCAAATCCATGTAATAATAGGGATAGAAACAGAACCCTATATTATCTTAGATGGGAAATAATTTTGATAAAACTCTTGAACTCCATTCTTGAGGAAAATATCCTTTCTACTTAAAAAACATTTTCCTTTCTTAACATGTCATAAAATTTTAAACTAAAACAAGTTGATTAAAAATAAACATGAAAACTTGTAAAGGAAGCTTCTTCGAAATAATGTTATAAAAATCCATTCAGGCCGTATAAGTTAAAAAAATATTCTTCTCGTACTTTTGTCAAAAAAGTCAAAAAGTACCTCGTACGAAAAACGACAAAAGATTCCTTTCATATCTTTTACTAAAACTCCCCAAAGGGTAAAAATGGATTTAAAAAAATTGTAGGTGGATGGAAATAATATTACATATTGAGGAAACATGTATGTGGATGATAAAATACTCCCCAGTAAATACCAAAGCGTAAACAATCTCGGATAAAAATGAGATTGTGATATTTTCCCTTACCTTAGGTCTGATTTGCTTCATAAGTGTCTGAACCTCCTATATAACGATTTAAATAATGTCATTGAATTATTCCAGAATCATACTCAGTGTTATGATATCATATATGGTTCACTTATGACTTTATATTACCCGTTCTTTTGTAAATTCCATGTTAATGAGCGTTTTGGGTAAAGTTGTTTCATTTGTCGTCCGTGTTTTATCTTGTAATTATTCATATGATTACTTAGATCATGATTATTTAATTCCAGAATATAAAACATGATTTATATATAATATATATTCAGAATATACATATATGTAATAAATAAGTAAATTGAAAGAAATACACCGTTCATGGAGACGGTAGGTCGTACGTACGCATGAATGCTGTTTTCTTTTCCTTATTGAGTTGAATGGAATTAAGTAGATGACATACATATATATACACATAAATCCAGTATCATTATTATGTCATATATTTCATGATTACTTATTATATATACTTTATAATCATTCATGAATGGTTAACGTGGAGAATGAATCTCATCGCGTCGTGGAGACGGTAGTCCGTACGTACGCACGAGCGATTATATCGTTCTCATGAATGTGGGACTGTATTGGAGTGTTTGTATACTATTTCAGAATCAATATCACTTTAAAATAATAATATATAGTAATTATTTACACCATTATACCCATTCAAGTATGGTGGTGGTGGAAAATAGATTACACCACGGCGTGGAGATGGTATTCCGTACGTACGCACACGCGGTGATTTCTTTTTCCATAGGATGGATATATGATTAAATAGGGTTGTTTCATAATTATAATAACATATAAGTATATTAGTGATACTTATTTTATTACTTCATAATGAAACAACTAATGAATAATAAGTGTAAGAAGAAATAAAGATGAAAGAATCTGTAACGGACATTACCTCTTCTTTGAAGTGCTTCTTTGAGACCTCCTTTTAAGGCACTAAAATATGTCTTTGAAGAAGACCAGAACCTCTAGGATGTTTCTAGGGAAGTGGAGAGGAGAAATTTACCGGGGTTGTCCAAGCATGAAAGCTCAAAGTGGTGTGAAAAAGCGGGGGAGGAGGTGCCCTTTTATAAGGGAGGAGAGGGGCACCTTTGGAATAACTAAAACTATTATTTTATTATAAAGACAAATTCGGTTTTAAATAGCTCCAAATTGATTTATTTTGAAGAAAAGGTGGGGTATGGGTCGAAATATTCTCATCCAATAGAATTTAGACAAGTTTATGTCATTATACAAACCTTATCTTTTAGTTTTAACTCTTAGTTAATTAGATTAACATTTACCATGACACATTGTATTTTTATATTATATAGTTATAAACATACCATATACATCCAAGATACCCCCAAGTGGTCCATTAATGATACACCTATCATGATATAAGTATCTTGGCTGAACCTTAGATTTTTAGGAATAAAATAACAATCAATAATATAATATTTGATTTAAACATTATTTTATGTCAATTTTGACACTATTCAATAGTTGATTTTTGTGAAACTCATAAAAGAATGATTACTTCGACCAAAGTTAATTAAATCAATCCTAACATGCCATATTAACCTATAAAATTAGTTTAATTCATAAAAACTCTGAAATTAAATTTATTTGGGTATTTATAATATCAATTATTATAATTTTTCACTATTATGGTAATTACTGCATCATCATTGTGTCATAAATAAATTAATTTATTTAATGTAAAAAATTATACATAAAATATTATTATGTAGGAAATCTTATCAACTTTCTAATGAATATTTACAATCGAATTTATCTTATGTATAACCCAATATAAAAATGTTTTAGTAAATAAACTTTGATTTTAAATCTTTTAACTCTTCTTTGAATTAAATAATAATAAATGTCCTAATCTAATCCAAGTGGGCCTAAATGGTCATATTTTATTCCTAAGGTTGTTTTTGGTCGAATTAATCTTATCCAATAGAATTATTAAATGTGTTAAGGTAATAATAATATCATTTTTACCCTTCATTACCCTATTTACTTTTAACCGTGGTAAAAAAAAGAAAAACGTTATTATTCACCAAAACATTATTTTCATCTCATTGAACCACATTTTACTTACTGATATCAACCGTGTCTCTCAGAGTTTTAAAATTCCACTCACAGAAGTGGTAAAATTAAGTTTTATGAAAAATTCAGTATTTTTAACTACCACTTAGTGGTTTCACTATTCATCAAAAAATGAAAGTTTCCAGAAAAATACCAAAAATTAGGCGTAAGATATATTTGATATTATGAATTCAAAAATGATGTTTATTTTACCAAATTCAATACATATTAGTTACATTAACTAATTTAAAAATTAATTCTCGTCGTCAAAACAAATAGCGTGTTTTTAATAGATAATAACTATCAAAAGATTGACACTTGTTTATGTCTGGTTTAAATGTGAAATTACATCCAATGACCAACATTGTATTAAATTGTAGAAATATATTATAAATATACTTCAAAACCACTAAAATTAATAATTTATCACTATTAATTATTTCGATTAAAAAAGTTGTTTTTAATTAAAATTTAGTAATTTTCACTATTCATCAGAATATGAAAGTTATCCGAAAAGTACCAAAATTTCACCCTAAGCTAATTTCGATATTCCGAATCCAAAAATGAAGTCCATTTTGAAAAAAAAAATTGACAAGATTTCAAAAAGAGTTTATTACTATTCATTACGGCTAGTTTTAATAATATTTTAATAGTATATCGTTGTTTAGCAAAACTTGGTATTGCGTACAGCACACGCTATCATGGAAGGTCTTACTTGCGTGTAATGCAAGCCAAGTCAGGAATGCGTGTTGTGCAAGCTCCTTTTGGTGTAGCATACAACACAAGACATTAATGAAATTAAAAAAAATATTTTTCGTAAAATCTTGGGGTGTTACATATGATATACTCTATAATATAAAATTTAGGATTGAGATGATATATATACTATATGTAGTATCAAATTAAGCACAATATACAAGAGGGGGGTGAATTATACACTTTAAAAATTCTTTTGGAACATTTAAAGATGGTTATGTTTAGCAAGGTTAAACAAGGTAATTCAAAAAACCTCTAGTTCTACACACTTTCTATATTTAGGATGTATGATTCCGACAAAGCGAATCCAGAAGTATGGTTCTAGAAATAAAACTTAACAAAAGTTTATAGAGATAAATATTCTACTTAAAAATGTATAAAAACTTACTAAATCATAGTATACAACTATAAAGAATTATAAGATAGTTATAATTTCCTCAACAAAAAAAATAAAACGAAAAAGTTGAACAAACAAGTAACAAGTAGTAAATCTTTTATCCCAAAGAGAAGGGTATCCTACAACCTAGGATAAAGGTCCCTTGATTTGTACATTCAAGAAATTCTGTCTTACCCACACCAGCGTAAGCCCTCGATATGAAGATCAGAGTATGTTTTGCTATCTCAGTAATCCCTCAACCTCAAGGTTGTCGGCACCTCTATCTTCTTAGCCCCGAAATCCCTCAATTGAACACATCATCAATCGGATTCGTACAAAGAAAATATGAACAAGAAGATCAGTATTCACTAAGCATGAGAGTATCTCTCTCTAGAAATCATTTTAGATAAAAATTTGTCTAGAAGTCCTAAACTCTTTCAAATGAGCTCATATTTATAGGCACAGCTCCAATGGTCGGCTCCCTCCTCCAATGGTCAAATTTTTCCTCGAATTCTGGAGATACCTATACACGTGTTACTTAAAAAACGGTTAGTTAGAAACAGAATGTACGACATTGTTTCATAACTATATCTCAAATGAGAAAAATATGGTTTCTTAACCAAAACCAATTTTTTGGAATCTAATTAAAATAAATGTTCAGAGTCTATGTAAAAATATTCAATGTCTATATTAAATGATATTCGGTTTCTGTTTATTAGGGAATTCAGAGTTAGAACTCATAGGAATTTGTAACTGAAATTCGGTTTCAGAACACAGAAGAATTCGTACAAAGAATTCAGAGTCATAATTCATAATAGTTCATAATCAGAATTTGGATTCTGAATTCATAAGAATTCGTATTCAGAATTCGGATTCAGAACTCAGAAGTGTTTGGAGTCTGAATTCAGAGAACTTGGATTCAAGGCTCATAAGAGTTCGTACCCAGAATTCTAAGAATTCGGATCCTAAAACAGAATGATTCATATCAATGTAATTATAGGATTCCAAGGATTTGGATAATAAGAAAAATTATTATATGAAAATGGTATCATGTTATGGATAAATTTTCATTATGAAAGAAAAACAGGGCAAGGAGAAAGTTTTTCTGTAAGGAAGGAAAAAATTCATTAACGAAGAAGTATTTCCCTTATCAATATAAAATGAATTTTTCCTTAAAATAGGTGTTTGTGATTTTCAAAACATGAAGGAATTGAAAAGTCGTAATGAAACCTTATACACTCAACAATATCCCCCTTTCTATAAAGGGCAAACATCCTTACGAAAAATAAATATAAAAACATATAATTTTTATGCTCTTGATAATAAAACTTATCTCTATTTACTTATGAATCAAAGTGAATAGGACTAACTCACCCTTAGGCTTTGGAACCACAAAAGATCCTATTCGTTTCTCCAGAATGGAATTTTACATTATCTTTCATATGGAAATATTTAAGATAAAAAACTCCCCCTTAGATAAACTCCCCCTTGTATAGGGAAAAGTATTCAACACTTAGTATTATTATTATTTTACATTTCTTCTCCCCCTTTTTGATTTTCAAAAAGAAATACCGAGAATGGAAAAGGAAATTATGGTACCTGAAATATTAGTATATGTTAACATAAAATGCAATAGGGTAAGTAAAATTTCATTAAGTTTGGAAAGAATTTGTACAAGAAGAAAAATAAAAAAAATCAGATTGGATCTATTTTCTTTCATTCTCCTAGGGTATCAATTTCTTCACTAGGGTTTTAAGCTTTTTGAGTTCCTCATGGTCTTCCTATGCTTAATTTAGAAGCTGATCATGATCCTCTAATTTCATCTCTAAAGCTTTGATCTTTTCTTCTTGAGCATTTAGATTTCTGCTTGAGCCTTCATCAGCTCATCTTGCTGGACTAGCATCTCTTCAATCTCGATCTGAAGATCCCTTTCCCTCTTCCAACACTGGGCAACAGAATACAACTTTACCTTCAGATCCTTTACTTCTTGAATATGAGTATTCTTCTCAAGAGTTATCTTTTCTTCAAAACTGGTTGTAATATCATTGATCCTTCCATCTTCAATGTAAAAAATCCTCTTTGACATCATCTCGGAATTCATTAAGTGCTCTCAAATCACAAATTGTCCTCTATCTCCATACAACCATTTTCTTACAGGACCTCTTGTGGGATTCATAGTTAATGAAGAAAATCATGAAATATGCCTTAATCTTTACACACTTTTCCATCCCCATGGACACTAAATCTGATTTCTACATTAGTGTGTGTTGAAGAATCTGGCATTTTGAATCAATGATTATGGAAATCAGAATGGTGTCAAACTGCTTCTTCAATGAATAGGCAATGAAATCATGTCTAAGATATGATGATTCTGAATCTTAAACATTTCTAGGTGAAGGTTATTTTTCTAGGTCAACATGTTTCATCTTCGAAGATCCACCAGATTCCTACTATTTTAAAACAGCTTTAGTAGGTGTATCAACAACAACATTTTTACCTTTACCAGTTCTCCAATTGACTTCCTCATCCAGAGATTCATGTTCGCTATTAGACAGTTGAACAATCTTAATCTCATATACTTCTTCTTTCTGAGATCCTACCTCAGCATCTTGAGTATGAATAAGATGTTGATTATAACTTCCTTCCTCAGATAACTTTTTCACATCATCTTGAGTATTTTTATCTAACCCAATAGTAGCATGCTCTGAAGATTCTTCTTGGGAAGTTCATATTAACAATTTCACAGATGGGATTTCCTTATTATGAAAGTCATACACTTGCTTAATCAGATTTTGTGTGTCACCACTTCTTTTATATTATTCTTCTACTCCTTTGAATTCTTCTTTCTCTTCAACAACCTTCTCATGGTCTTCTTCTGGAGTCATGAACTTCTTCCTTAGAGTCTCGGGTAAGGGTTCTAGCATGAAAGATTCTAGTACTAGAATTTGTTCGAAAGCCTTTTCAGTATCCCTTAGAAGGTATTAGACAATCTCAGTCTCAGAAATTTTTTCTTTAACTTCTTTTCCTTAGTTTGATTCTCAAGATCATCTACTATATTCTCTTTAAATGCTTTTTCTTCTGCAGGATCCAATCCCAACTGTGGCTCCCCTACTATCCTTTTTTTATTGTCTTCTCTTCACTTTGCTACAACCTCATCTAGATAAGATTTCTGCTTCTTAGGTTTTGGAGGTGTGGATTGGGATTCCATAGCTTTTGGGGTTTTCTCTTCCTCTTCTACTTCTTTCAACTTTCTCTTCTTTTCAACCTTTCTCGAAGGTTCATCAACTTCTTGTTTCATAGATTCATCTTCCTCCTCAGGTAGGTCATAAAATTTTCTGGAGTCATTAGAAAATCCAATGTTCATTCTTTTCAAAGTATAATCACTGACAAGCATGACTTTATAGTTCCTGGTCTTAGAGTTTCACGGGATTTTAAAAGACTCTAGACATCAAATAATCATCTTTGAAAGAATGGACGGGTACATGATAATCTGAGCCTTCAGATTTACATTCTTGATATTCTCAATCATAATCAGAATATTCCTAAACAAATTAACCTTTCTCAGGTTTACCAAAAAATCTAGGATGTACATGTCAATCTTATTTAACGTGTCCTTGTGAACTTTTCTCGGAATGATAAATCTTTGCACCCATAATTAAAGGATTTGATTATTTGTAGATAGGTGAGTAATCATCGGAGTATTGACATCAGTAAGACTGAGGCACTACATGGATTTCACCTTTACAAATCTTCCTTTGTCATCTGGAAACTTGTGTGAATGGAAATCGGCTTCCCCTTCATGTGGAATTCAAACCAAGATAGCTTCCTTTATATACAAAAGAGAATAAGTCTTATCATAGCTCTTAAAAGAAAACTTCTCTCTACATTCTTCCTTGAAAAACTAATAGATTCATAAAACTCTACAAGAAAATCCTGATAAACCCAATATTGAGCCCCTGGCTTTGATATGCAGAAATTCTCTCATACATTGAGTTTGATATTCTTTGAAATTATAGAATCATACTTATAGAAAATGTTCAGATGAACCAACCTTTCTCAATATTCCTGCCACTCTGAAATTGGCTTGAGAGTAGAGATATCTTCCTGAGAGGATTCTTCAACTAACATTCAGATTTGGGAAAACTCTGAGAATTTCAGAAAGGGATTAGGTAGAGAGGTAGCACTTCAGCATGAGAGATCTTGAGAATCATTGTGGGACAACCATTGGGGGTCCTTTATATAGGGGCTTGATGTGACAGCACATCTTCAAAAATCAATCCAATGGTTGAAAATTCTTTTTATCATATCTGATGGTTGATATGATAACCACAAGGAAATATTGATAGAATCCGATATTATGAGGTTTTTTGAGAAAAAACATTTGTATTTAAGGAAAAGAGTATCAGAAAAAAAAATTAAAAAAATTGAAAATACCAGTAAGTGAATGATGATTAAAAAAATTTAAGAAAGGAAACGTACCTTTCAGATTGCTAGGAAGATTATTCGTATCAAGGAAAAAAATTTCTTGAAGAACATCAGATTCTGAAAATTTTATTAGAAAAAAAAAATTTGAAAAAAAAATCTATTTTGAAAATCATTATTATGAAAATTTCAAGCACGAAAGCCTTCTTTAAAAAAATTTCAAGTAAGAAAATCTTCATTACAAAAATCATCATTAATAAAATTTCAAGTACAAAAATCCTCGTTATGAAAATTTCATGTACAAAAATCATCATTGTGAAAATATTCATTATGAAAATATTCATTACGAAAATTTCAAGTAAGAAAATCTTCATTATGAAAATTTTGAAAAACTAGGAAACAAATGTACTCCCCCTATGAAAAGGAGTTTATTAGTCTAAAAAATATTAGTTGAACATGAAGTTAACAAGGAATATTACCTTACAGTTATCATTCCTAACATCTATTTAATGCATTCAAATATATCAGAAGGAAAAGATTTTGTGAAAATATCAGCAAGATGATGTTGCGTTCTGATAAATTGAGAAATGATATATCCTTTTTGTGTGTGATCCCTAAGAAATTGATGCCTAATATCTATGTCTTTTCAACGAGAGTGATGTGTGTGGTTTTTACAAAGGGCAATGGTACTTGTATTATTACAGAAATTGTTTTTTGGTAAAACTCATACCATAGTCTGTGAGTGTGTGTTGCATCCACAATACTTGAGCATAGAAACTTCCAGCTAATACAAATTTAGCTTCAGCAGTGGAAAGTTCAACTGAGTGTCACTTCTTATATGACCAAGAAACTAATGAATCACATAATAAATGACATGTTCTGGATGTACTCTTTCTATCCATTCTTCATCCACTAAAGTAAGCATCCATGAAAAGTTTAGAATAAAATCATTTCTAGAAGTATAAAAGGGTCTTAAATCCAAGGTACCCTTTATGTAGAGAAAAATCCTTTCCGCTGACATTAAATGAGATTCCTTATGATTGGATTGATATCTTGCACATAGGAATTCTGAAAACATTAATTCTGGATGACTAGCTACTAATTAATGTGGACTTCCTATCATACCTCTAAAAGAAATTTGGTCTACTGGTTTCCCAGCACCATCAAGATCAAGTGTATTTGAGATACCAATGGGAGTACTTATACTCTTAGTGTTTCAAAATCCATAATTTTTATGAATATCTTTAATATACTTGTGTTGATACATATTGGTTCCTTTTGGTTTCTGAGAAATTTTAAAAACAAAGAAAAATGTTAACTCACCCATCATACTCATTTCAAACGCAAATTTCATTAGATCTGCAAAGGAATCAGTTAAGGATTCCTGAGTTGAACCAAATATAATGTCATCAACATAAATTTGAACAATCGAAACATTTTTCTTATCTTTCTTTATAAAAATGGTTGGATATTTATTTCCCATAACGTAATTATTTTGATGCAAAAATCATGTAATTATATCATACCAGGCTCGAGGGGCTTGGTTGAATCCATACAAAGCATTGGAAAGTCTAAAAACATGTTAGGGATGTTTTATTTCATCAAAACTAGGAGGTTGTTCAAAAAAACATCCTCTTTTAAAAACCCATTATGTAAAGCAAATTTTACATCCATTTAAAAAAGTTTGAAATTGAATAATGCTTCAAAGGAAAGAAAAATGTGAATTGATTGAAGTCTAGATACTGGAGCATAGATTTCTTCATAGTCTATTATGTCTTGTTGATTATAGACTTTGGCAACTAATCTAGAATTATTTATTACTATGATTCCATTTTCATCATAATTATTTCTAAAAACCCATTTTACTCTAATAACAGAAGTTTCCTTGTGTCTTTCAACTAAGGTCCAGACTTTATTTCTTTCGAATTCATTTAGTTCATCTTGCATGGCTTTAATCCAATCATAATCACCTAATTCTTTATCCGTTCTTTTTTGTTCCCATTGGGAAAGGAATGCTAGATGTTCTACTTCATTTTATAAAGAACTTCTAGTCCTTATAGGTTGATTCACAACACCATTGATACTATCACTAGGATGATTATTAAGAAACACCTAATTTGGGGTTTGTAAAACCTATTCAACAATATAGGGTAAAAAATACTATGGGGTAAATTCTTCAAAAACATTTTCTTGAACATTTTTCTTATCAGGAGGATCATCTATCAAGGGATGATAATCAGTTTTTGAAAACACATCGGAAGATGTAGGTTGGGGTTGTTTAAAAATAAAAGGATCAGTTTCATCAAATTTCTCATGTACTGTATCTTCAATAGTACAGGTGTTTTTATTGAAAACTCTGTAGGCCTTAGAAATTTTGGAATATCCTATGAAAATTACATCATCAGATTTTTGTGCGAATTTATATATATTATCTTTAGTATTTAGGATAACTACCTTGCAACCAAAAACCTTGAAGTAATAAAGTTTAGGTTTTCTACCATTCCATAACACATAATGAGTTTTATTAAGAAAAGGTCAAATTAAAACTCGATTTATAGTATAACAAGCAGTACTTATAGCGTCATCCAAAAACTTGTTGGCTACTGAATAGTCACTCAACATGGTTCTTGTTATCTTTTGAAAAATAATTTTTATTCTTTCAACAACACCAATCTTTTGAGGAGTTCTTAGTGCTGAGAAATTTTTAGTAATGCCTTTTATACTACAAAAAGATTCAAAATCAGAATTTTGAAATTCTTCACCATGATCACTATGAATAGTTTTCAATGGAAGGTTTTTCTCATTTTTTACTTGGGATCTAAGACTTTTGAAATAGGGAAAAATCTTCCGATATATTTTATAGAAAATAGACCCATGTAAATCTATTGTAGTCATCACCTAAGACAAATACATAATATTTGCCACTAATGCTTCCAGTTTTTGTGGGGCCAAAAAGATCCATATGCACTAACTGTAATGCATCATTAGTTGCGACTTCACCGATTTATTTAAAACTAGATTATTGTTTCTTTCCATATTGAAAAGGATAAAAAACTTTCGAAGAATCAAATCTATGCTCTGGTATATCCTTAACTAATCTTTTCATAGAATGTTTGAATGGTTCTTAAGGTTAAAATGTCCTAACCTTATATGCCACAACCTGGAATGATCTTCCATTTCACTAAATAAAGGTATGTTTGGCCTCCTAAGGTCTTCTATGTTTAGTGTGTATACACTCTCTCACCTATGGGTAGAAAGAATAAACTCATCCTTGTAAATGTGTAATAACAACATATAATTCCAAAAATTCACAAGGTAACCTTCATCACATAATTATATTATGCTAATGAGATTTTTCTTAAGACCCTTAACAGATAAATTATTTGAAATCAATGTTTTTCAAAAAGAACAATGTTACCAATACCAATAATTTCTCCCTAAGAATTATCTCTGAAAGTTTCCTTCCCTCCTTTTGTCTTGATAATCTTTTCAAAGAATTTTTTGTTACCAATCATATGCTGATAACATTAACTATCTATGTACCAAATACTTTTGTTGGTAATTTCTCTATTTTTTTGAAAAAAAAGAGTTAAAATTTCGAAACCCAAACTTTCTTGGATACAGAAATTTAAGAAAGCAAAATTTAAGGCACCAACAATTTCTTATAAAAATAGTCCTTATGAAATACTAAATACTAGGTTTTGTTTAAGGAGCAACATTTTTCCCAGTGTCCACCAAACTGAAACTTAGTACATAATGGAGCACATCGAGGAAAAAAATAATTGTTACTAAAAACCGGTTTATAGCTATTATAACCAAAACCAGAACTATTTCTTAGAGGTCAGATTTGAGAATACATTTTTTCAAAATTTTCTTTACCTAAGGTAATGTTTGACAAACACTTACTCAAGGGAAAAAATTCGGATTTCAGTTTGATAACTAAGTTCGTGTCTTCTAGAACATTTTAATTTGAACTAGAGTTGGGATAAAAAACATTTTTCATAGAAATTACGTTTTCTAGATCTTTATAAAGTTTATCCTTCTCAGAATTTACTTCCACAAGATTTTTTGAAATACTTTCAAAATCAACAATTTTTTTATCAATATCTTTAGAATGATCGAATATTTCCTTAGTGTGAATAGTATTCCTAGAATTCACCCTATCAATCATTTTATCTAGTTTTTAATTTTCATTCTCAAGGTGTTTGGAAATCCTAGAAACTTCCTCATAGGTAGGTAAAGTATAATCTTCATCAGAAGAAGATTCCTCATCAGAAGAGTTATGGTATTTACTATCAATATAATTAGAATTCAAGGATACATTGGTCATAGATTCAGTATTGTGTACCTTATCCATCAAACAATGATTTTCAATAGTTAGTCTGGCTATTAGACCAAGATTCTTCTACTGAGAAGATTCGTAATCTGTTGATTCATCAGAAGAGTCTCCACCACTGGCACTCAAGGTATCATTGGATTTCAAGACTTTATTAGCTTTAGCTTTATAGTACTTATTTCTATTTCTCTCAAAATTATTTTCCTTTTATTCTTTTATCTTAACCATGGGACAGTATGGCTTTATATGTCCAGCTCTCCTGCATTCATATCAAGTGACTTCTAAATCTTTCTTATCTTTCCTTTCTTTCTTTTTTTATCTAGATTGAATGTTCTTCTATCCAACAATATTTTTCATCCTTTGAGCAGGATTTTCAAACACGTTTTCTGAAAATTCACTTCCACTATATTCGGATTGTATAATATTATTATTAAATTTGGATCTAGTAACTCTCTCAGGAGTCTTGTCTTTCATATGATTTGAAGTTGTAGTAAAAGAAACAATGTCATTCCCATTCTTCTTCTTAATGTTGTCAGCATCTCTCTTCATTCTAGTATCCTGTTGAAGAAGAGTTCCAAAAAGTTCATCAAGAGAAATCTAAGTTACCTTTCTATTCTCATCAATAGTTGTCCTCTTGGACTCCCACACATTAGGGATTATGTCTAACATTTTTTCAACAAGGGCATCATAATATAATCCTTTCTCACCCAAAGAGGGTAAACTATTCACAATAGTCATGAATCTTTGTTTTACTTTGCAAATAGGTTCTCCATAAGGAATGAAAAAACCATGATATTCAGCTCTGAGCATGGATTTTCTTTTTTCAATAACTTTTGAAGTTCCAAAATGTGTAAGTTCAAGCATCTTCAATGTATAATTTTCTTCTTCACAAGATAAAATTTGGCTATATCTATTTATAGTCATGGAATAAATAAATGTATTGTGTACCTTATAATTTATTTGATATTCATGCTTTACTTGATTTGTGAAAGTACTACCTTCCTTGTCAGAAATTTTATAACCTCTAGTAAGTATAATAAAATTTTCTACTCCAATATTGATAATGAATGTCTTCCTGAAATCCCTCCAATATTCATAGTCATTCCCATAAAATATAAGTGGTCTAGTTGGATTTTGGTTGTCAATGAAGCAAACATTGATTCCTGCCATCTTAAAAAAAACCTTCAACAAAAACATGTTAATAGAAAAAAATCAGTTTCTAGTAAAATATTCCTAAGGAAAATATAGAACAATGAAAAACATGAGGAAGGAAATATTATATGTGAATATAAGTGTTGCATAGACATCTTCTGATACCAATTGTTGAGATGCAATGTGGAGTATGATATACTCTATAATACTAGATGTCATATCAAAATGATATAGATACTATATGTAGTATCTAATTATGCTCAATATATAATAGGGGTGGTGAATTGTACACTTTAAAAATTCCTTTGGAACTTTTAATGATGGTTATGCTTAACAAGGTTAAATAATGTAATTCACAAAACATCTAATTCTACACACTTTCTAGATTCTGGATGTATGATTCTGAGAAAGTGAAAATGGAAGGATGGTTCCAGAAATGAAACTTAACAAAAGTTTACAAGGATAAAGATTCTACCTTAAAGAGTATATAATCTTACTAATTCAGATTATACAAGTATAAGGATGTATAATACAGTTATACTTTCCTCAACAAACAAAATAAAGCATAAAAATTGAAACAAACAATTAAAAATTAGTAAATAATTTATCCCAAAGAGAAGGTTATCCAACAACCTTGGATAAAGGTCCCTTGATTTATACTTTCAGGAAATTTTTTCTTACCCAAACCAGTGTAAGCCCTAGATAGGAAGATCGAATTCTGTCTTGTTATCACCGCTTGCCCTCGACTTCAAGGTATTCGGAACCTCTTTCTTCTTATCCCAGGGAACCCTTGATTGTACATATAAAAAATTGGAGTCGCACAAAGAAAATATTGACAACAAGTTCAGTATTCACTAAGCATGAGAATATCACTCTCTAGAAATCACTTTAGATCAAAAGTTGTCCAAATGTCCTAAACTCTATCAAATGAAATCCTATTTATAGGCACAGCTCCAATGGTCGGATCCCTCCTCCAACGGTCATTTTTTCCTTGAATTTCGGAGGGACCTATACACGTGTCACTCAAACAATGGTTAGTTAGAAATAGAATGTACAACATTGTTTCATAACATTATCATATATGAAAAAAAATATGGTCGCTTAACCTAATCCGATTTTTTGGAGTCTATGTAAAATAAACATTTGGAATCTAAGTAAAAATATTCAGAGTCTATATTACATGATATTCAGATTCTTTTTATTAAGAAATTCAGAGTCAAAACTCATAGGAATTCGTTACCTGAATTCGGTGTCAGAACTCAAAAGAATTCGTTACAAGAATTCAGAGTTAGAATTCATAAGATTTCATAATCAGAATTCGGAGTCTGAATTCATAAGAATTTTTATTTAGAAGTCAGATTCATAGCTCTGAGGAGTTCAGATTCTGAATTCATTGAACTCGGATTCAAGGATCATAAGAGTTCGTAACCAGAATTCTAAGAATTTGGATCCTAAAACAGAATGCTTCATATCTAAGTTAATATAGGATTCTGAGGTTTTGGAATTTTATAAAAATTATGATATGAGCATTGGTAACATTGTAAGGATAAATTTTCCTTATGAAAGAAAAAAACGGGTAAGGAGAAAAATTTTCTTTTAGGAAGGAAAACTTCCCTTATCAAGATAAAATTCATTTTTCTTTAAAATAGGTGTTTGTGATTTTCAAAACATGAAGGAATGAAAAAGTCATAAGGAAACCTTATTGACTCAACACTCTCAAGATCCTTGGCTCGTCCAACCTCTGTCCAAATAAGATTCGAGGATACCTCTATTCCTCATAGTAGCCTTCCCCTTAGAAAAAGGCAGTTCAAGTGAACCTTTTGGTTCGAACCAATGTGAGATATCAAATTTAAAAGTAATGTCTTCTCTTAAGTTCTTTTATTTTATTTTACTTCTCAAAAAACCTAAACTTTTTTAATTCCTTTATTTTATAACCACACCCATATCCTAACTTTCATTTACTATTATAAATATATATATATATATATATATTAGATATATATTATATATATGAAATCTAAATCATGAATATCGTTCTGGAGAAAATGGAATTTTGACCACATGGATTAAGAAGTTCATTTTTGACTCAAGTACCAAATATCGACAAAACAAACACTATTAACATAAATGATTACATAATCTTTATAACATGGTAATAAGTGATATAAATGGAATAATAAACTTTAAAAAAGTTATTATGTAATTATAAATTAACTTTATTTTATTATTTGGTAGATTAAAGAATGGACATGTCAAGTCGGACACGAGGTAAGAAACTTCATCTTAATCACCTTTCATTGACGCATATTTTGTTTTATAAACGACATTATTTTACACTGTGAATAATGACATTTGACTCTATATTTCATTCAAATTGAATCTTTTTCTACGAATCATTTTACTAAATGTAAAAAAATGTTTCTTTTTAACATCAGTGCTGATAATGACTTTTCTGCCACCGCGAGTATTATTTAATATTTGGCTTCCTTAACAAGACATAATACTTTTAATAAGAAAATAATTATCATATACACTTTTACATATTTTGGAATTGAAAATTGTTTTGATAGCATTTTTTATGATATATTCTGATTACAATGTGGAAATTTTATCTTTCCTTTATTTTATTTTTATGTGTTATGAATATGTTATGGTTCATCGGCGTTGTTTGTGAATACGGGTTGTTCCATGAAAAACCTAGGGTAGGTGAGCCTGAAATATCTCTAAAATTCATTGGGTAATGTGATAAAGGTAAACATGAATGTTTCCTCTAAGAGATTTTGGGAATATACTGTGATGGGTATTCCAAATGTAACTCCCTGCGTGGCTGTGAAAGCTACAACATAAGTATGTTATGGATGCCATAAGCTTATTTTATGATTTTTGATTACTATGTGCTATTAAAAATTATTATTATTTCATGAGTTATTTTAAAAATATTATGTTTTTTGGACTATTGTATTCTTTATTTATTTTATAACACTCACTGAGATTTTTATTCCCATCCCATGTTTTGAAATGTTTTTGGCAGGACTTAAAGATGAATATGGTCAAATATGGGATCAAGGAAAAGTCATGAAGTATAAAATATGAAACTATATATGAATGTTTTCTTAAGATTTTTTATTCTATAACAAAATGGAAACTTAGTATAAGTTTCTAATTTGTAATTTTTGAGATGAAATGTAATAGTTATGGAATAATTCTCTAAAACCCTAATCCAGAAAAGATCCTCAATGTGAATTATCAATTTAATTCATGATTATGTAATGTTTTAAGGCTGGGTCATCATAATAATGGGAACAACCCAATCTATATTGAGCTATAATTAGGATAAACCCTTCATATCGTGAGATATATTGGGTTCAACCCAACAAAAACTATCCAAGGAACATATCTTGAATACATCACTTGATAAATCATTTAATCCCTTGAGAAAAACACATTCACATATCACAATACACTTATATTCATAAAAAATAAATAAAAACCATGAAAATAATACTGAAAAAATAACTATTAAAGCATATAAACGAAACATTTAAATAGAAAAGTGTCATGAAAGCGGGAGTAGCCGCTTACAGCATGTATAATAAAATACGCTTCTAGAATTTTATATTGAGATAAGTAAAAAGGGTTTTAAAATAAGGAATGTTATAAAACAAATGAAATAAATCTATATTCAAGAAATATAAGTGAAATTAGAATATTAATAACCATATAGATACATTCATAAAAACCTTTCTGAATACATAGACATAAAATATAATGATTTAGAATAATAAATCATTCAAACATTTAAAATAATGTTTTAGTTAAGGAGTCTCTTACCTCAGGTTTGACTACCTTAAAATGTGTTCAAAACACCAGTATAACAGTTTGAATAGTGTTATTAATAAATTAACAAACTAAAATAATGTTTATAATAACATAAATAATATTCTTATAAAATTTTCCACCTATTTATTAAAAATATTTTTTTATTTCGGTTATCACGTGTGCATTGATTTCAACGTTTCCGAGGTCGTTTTATTAATGTCTTAAATATAAAAATGAAATAATAAACCAAAGTTAATTCCATATATTTATTAATTTTATTTAAAAAAATTTAAATACTAATTTATACATGACATGATTTCGGTAAAATGTAAACAAAAAATCATCATCCGGGAAGGTGGTGAATTAACGTAGCACGGACGACGATTTCGTTATTTAAGAAAAAAGAAGAAGATGATATATTTTATGATAAATATAAAAAATACCCATCAAAACTCCATTATATATCTGATACTAGAGCTTTCATGATATATTTTACAAGATGTGGGGTTAAGATATAAGTAAAAATGAACTTAAAAGGGAAGAAAAATCAACCTCACTTCTTGAATGTTCCTCCTTGAGAAGATCTTTAATGATCTTGTAAATGGTCTTTTTGTGATACTAGGATCTCAATAATGTCGAATGGTATGAGCAAGAAGAAATTTTGAATATTTATTCCGAAAAAGATGTCCTAAGATGATGAAAATATGTGAAGTAGGGAGACTCCTTTTATAATTTGTGTCATGGGTGACATAGGAATTACAGATATTATTAGAATATAATAAATTTATTATAGGTTTTAAGACATAAAAAGGCATCAAAAACAAGTTATATCCTATTTTAAAATGAATCTAATCATTTTTTTCCATGATCATGATTTTTATTAATTGTTTAACAAAACATTTTTTTCATGGAAAAATGATTTTGTTTTCAAAATAAAAACTATTTGTAATTAATACTTTAAACATATCAAAACATAGATTCCAATTATAATTAGATTTTCATTATTTACTGTACATGTTATAATTACCTATATAAATCATGAGATATATTATAATATCAAATTATATTTATTTTACAATTACTAATTTCATTAATTTGATTTATTCTTTATTTAAATATTTACTACCTGAATAGTGTTCAAGTCATTAATGTAATTTTTTATTACCGAAAAATTAAAAATAAACTATTATGAGAAATATAATTTTATTATATTTCCAAAAACTATTTATGTTTGAAATAATATTTTAGAAATCCTCATATTAAAATATTTTACTTATTGAAAATTATAATATGAACAAGTAGTTTTTCTTTTTAATAAACTAATATAAAGGGACTAATGTGATCCATGTGGGTCTAAATTGTCCCAAATCTGAATAAAAACTTGATAAGGGTTGAAATTTTATTTTATAATAAGATTTATCCAAAATTTGTTTCATTTAAATATTCTTATAATTTTAGTGAAAAAAGATTATTTATTTTTCTTGTGCTTGCACAAGCACTACATCAATGTTGTGCATGAATTAATTTTAACTATTTCATATATAAAAATTAAGAGTAAATTACTATGATAAAAAAAATTAATTTTGTTCAAAATATAATTATATATTCGTTCATTATTTACATTCACTCATATATATATCAAAATAACTTCTTAAATTTGTTATTTTTCTTTATTTCCCTGGACAAGCATTGTAGAGGCATTTAGACAAGATAATTATTATATAACTGCATGATTCGAAATTAATATCCAAAAACATAATTAATACATAATAATTAGTAAATTATTCCTGAAAATTATTTTTAGCACTCAATTTTTATCTATGAATAAAAAAAATTGATAATCAACAAAGCTATGTAGCATTGTGTTGGCACTGACAATAATTTTTATACCTATCATGAAATAAATTATAACAAAGATATTTTGAATCATTAATGTAAAATATTACTCTTATAAAATCATAATTTAGTCCTTAAAAAAATTTAATAGATTTTTTATCATAATTATGTACACGGTATTTCAAAAAAATACCACATTTTATAAAAAATATTATTTTTACTATTCACCAAAAATTAATGTATTTTGAAAAATTCTAAAAAATGGCCCCTGCCATTTTACAACGAGTAGAATTAAAAATGAACACATTTTTTGAAAATAATTTTCAAAATATTATTAATTTAATTTTTAAATAAAATCAAAATTTATTCGAACAATAACAATTTTTAATCTATATCTCATTTTATAACACCTTGAATTTTTATTCAAGGTCTCATAAAATTATTTTATAACCATAATAAAAAAATAATAATTTATGATCACATTTTATGAAAACAAATTTTTATCTAAATTATATAATTAATCATAAAATTTTAATTACATATATATGACTTACAAAAATACCAAAAATTATACAATGATCATATAATCACATCTAATATACCCATATTATTATACATTCATGTGTTAGGTTTCTATACATTTGTCTAATTTACTATTCATATGGGTCCTAATATTATTTATAAGGGTATGTTAGAATTCATAAGGGTGTGTTACTATTCACTAACAATTAAGTTGGCCCTATTAGACTCAAAATAACATACTGATCGCAAATGTGTATATCTATTTTATAAAATTCAAAACACAGAAACCGAGAAATTATGTTTAACTAATAGGCCGCAGAGTATTTTTTAGATCATTTAAGAATATTGTGTTTCCTTTTAAAAACATGGTATTTTACATTCCCCTCCCCCCCCCCCAAATGAATTTCACCCTTAAAATTTGTTCATTGTACTAATAAAATCGAATTTACATATTTATAATTATGAAAAACTATTGTTTAACATGTAATTAATTAACAAGAACTATGAAATTAAATTCTATCATTAATTTTATTTAAACAAAAACCTCTAATATCGGAATTTATCTGGATAGTTCCTCAGATACCAACTATAAAACTTTGAACCCCCACATCCTAATTCAGTACAAAAACAGGTTGCGTACTTTTTTTATATAACAGTCAATAGAGAAATATACAATAAATTATACATCTGAGGACCATTTCAAGTCATGTTTCTAAAGATTTAGACCACAACTTACATACACTGAATCAAAGATCTCAAAAACAATTACAAATTTACTAATTGGATTCATATGTACTAGCACTATAAATTTTCTTCAAACATCAAGGGAATCATAGGAAAAACATTTTAATAACATGGGATAAGGACATAAACATTGCTAATGGATATAAAGAATTAAAAATATTTAGTCCATTGAAAACATGAAAAACATTTCCAAACCATTTTCTTCAAAACACATATTCATTCTTATAAACATAATTTATTTACCTTGGGACATTTTACCATATCACTCTAACAATCACCCTTACACATGGAATAACTATTTGGATACCTTCCATCTCCGGAGTACCCAATGCATTGAAGAACTATAGTGGGGCTCACCCATCATATATTGAGCTCTAATGGGCACAACCCAACTTATCTAGAGCTATAATGGGGTTAAATCCATCATATATTGAGGAATAATGGGCTCAAACCAAGATATACTAAATCAAAGGAACATATCATGAATATATCACTTGATAACTCATTTAATCCCATGATCAAAACACATTCACATATCAAAATATGCTTATTTTGATAAAAATGCAATAAAACCATGAAACTAATATAGGAATAATAACAATTAAAATATATAAGGGAACAATTATATTATCAAAGTGTAATTAAAGTTGTAGAAGCCACTCACACCATGTATAAAAAAAATCTTCATGAATTGTTTCAACAGACAACTGAAAAGGTTTTCAAAAGAATGAATGTTATGAAACAAATGAAAGTGATCCATTTGAAAAAAAATAAGTGAAATTGGAATATTAATAACCACGTATATACATTCATAAAAACCATTTTTAATATATATATATATATATTATAGAATCATTTAGAGTAATAAATCTTTAAAGCATTTAAAATAATGTTTTAGTTAAGGAGTCCCTTGCCTTGGGTTTGACTTTCTTAAAATGTATTCAAACCTCATTTATAAAAGATTGAATAGTGTTATTAATAAATTAAATAAATAAACTGATTTTTATAATACCATAAATAATCATGTTATAACATTTTCCACTAATTTATTAATAATATTTTGTTATTTCTACTGTCTCGGGTGCATTCCATTCGATGTTTCCTAGGTTAGGTTATTATGGTATTTAAAGACAAAAATATTATATTAAATCATAAGTGATAGCATATATATATATGTAATTTTAAATAAATACATATTATTTTATACTAGAAATGATTTCGGTAAAAGGGAAACGAAAAATCATCGTCCAAGATGGCGGTAAATTAGCGCACCACGGACGACAATTTCATTATTCAAGAAAAATAAGATGAGTTATTTTATGATGAATAGTCCATAGACACAAGAAAACTACAGTAAATATTTTATACTGGATTTTTCATGATACATTGGTCAATATATGGGGATATGTTTTAAGTGATAATGAACTTAAAAGAGAACAAAAAGGAACCATACATCGTGAATGTTCCTCCTTGAGAACCTCTTTAAGGATCATGAAAGTGGCCTTTTTTAGACCAGGAGCTCCAGAGTGTCGCAAGGGATTAGGAGAAGATAATTTTGAAGAGTTCATCCAAATAATATGGCACTAGGTGATGAGAATATGTCAATGAGGGATCCTCCTTTTATAATTGAAGTGAGGTGTAACATAGGAATTATGAAATTATTAAAAATATACTTATTTTATTTTATGTTGTAATACAAAAAAAAAGTCTTCAAAATCATATTATATCCCATTTATGATGTAATTTTTACATTTTTTTTATTGATCATGATTTTTTTAAAGCATTTTATAATATATTTTAATCGTGGAAAACTGATTCGTCAAAATAAAAAATACTACCAATTAAGACATTAAACACATCATAACAATGCCTAAATTAAAATTAGATTTCCATTTTATCCTATATATTTTATAATGACCTCTAGGATTCATGAATTTCATTAAAAAAATAAAATTATATTTCTTTTTTAATTAGTAATTTCATTAATTTTATTTATTCTTTAATTAAATATATACTTTGTCAATATTGTTCAAGCCATTAATGTAATTATTTATTAACTAAAAAATAAAAAATAAATATTTTTGAGAAAAATATTTTTATAATATTTTCAAATAATATTAATTTCTTAAATAATCTTCTTCAAATCCTCATATTAAAATATTATACTTATTAAAAATTATAATGTGAACAAATTGGATTTCTTTTTAATAAAATAATATAAAGAGACTAATGTAATCCAGGTGGGTCTGAAATGTCCCAAATCCAAATAAAACATGATAAAGGTCTAAAGCTTCTTATATAACAAGTTTTGGACAAAATTTTGGTCATTTCATAATTCTTTAATTTTAATAAAAACATTTTATTTATTTTTTTAGGATTGCCCAAGCACTACATCAGCGTTGCACATTATTTAATGTTAATATTTCATATTTAAAAAAAATTAATATCATAAAAATAATGTAATTATGTTCCAAATAAAATTCTATATTCATTCATTATTTCTATTCACTCATATATATGTCAAAATAAGTTCTTAAATTTCTTATTGTGTCTTTTCTTTCCCTACACATGCGTTGCACAGACATTTGGAGAAGATAATTGTAATATAACTATAAATTTATAAATTTATATCCTAAAAAATATATAATTCATAATAATTAAAGAGTGATTCTTGAAACTAATTTTTTGCACTCACTTATTGTTAATTATTAAACAAAATTGACATTGTTGATTCTGCTCAAACATTTTGTCGGCAGTGACAATAATTTTTATACCTATCTTGGAATAAATTATAACAAGCATATTCTGAACCATTTCTTAATGATATTAATATTATAAAATAATAATTTAGTAATTCAAAAAAATTATTTTATATCATAATTATGTCGTTGATATTTCATAAAAAATACAGTATTTTATAGAAAAACTTTTTTCATCACTATTCTCAAAAAACTAATGCATTTCAGAAAATAAATCCAAAAAGTTGACCTCTACCATTTTTCGAATTTTAGAATTTAAAAATGAACTTATTTTTTAAAAATTAATTTTCTAAATATGATTTATTTTATTTTTTTAATAAAATCTAATTTATTCGAAATATAACAATTTTAAAACTATAACTCATTTTATAACACCATTAAATTTTAATAAAGGTATCATACAATTATCTTATAACCATATGAAAAAAAACTATGATTATATTTTAAGAAAATACTTTGTTATTTAAATAATTTAATCAATCATAATATTTTAATTAAATATCAATGACTTAAAAAATACCAACACTTATATAAGGATCATATTATCACTTATAATATTACCTTCTTATTATACCTCCTCTAATGTCCCGAACTCCTTCAGTTTTTATTGATTTTTGATTATCCACCTTTCAAGGGGTGAGGTGGAACCCTTACAAGGCCCGTAAGTGAAATTTTTACATGGCATGTAGGCCTTAGAGGAATTCATTTTCCCGTAGGCTTCAAATATTACATACAACCAAGACTAACTACTTGGAACTGCTCCTCCCCAGTATCTTCATCTTGAAATTAGCTCTCTGCCTTTGCTTGGCTGTTCGGATAAGCATTCCCAAGCGTGCACAGGCTTGTCCTGATGGCAGGTGACATACCCTCTCATTCTTGCAATCTGTTTAGCTTCTGCTGTGGTGAATTCTCTTTGCTCATCCTCCATGTAGAGCTTGTTCCTTGTAGGTTGTCTGCTTTGCATCTGCACTTAAGGTGGCCTGAAGGCCTTGAGATGGCCTGAAGGCCTTACTAACCCTAATTCATTGGTGGTCTGAAGCCCTTAAAGGAGTCGGGGACCAAATCGGTGGCCCGAAGGAAGAAACGGGGGCATATTCTAGGCTGCTATAGTGCCAAACAGTACCTGCTATAGTTCTCGTTACAGTACCAACTACAGTAAGGCACATTTCCTTCTACATTACTGCTACAGTGCTCGGAAATAATGTCTCTGCCTATATTTGATCTCTGGTCTCCCGGATGCAATTTTATAGTCCTTACCAACTGGTCTAAGGCACATGTGCCCCTTCTTATTATACATTAATGGGTGAGGTTACTATACATTTGGCCTATTTACTATTCATAAGGGTAATATTAATATTCATAAGGGTTTGTTACTATTAATAGGGGTATGTTACTATTCACCATAAATTAAGTTAGTCCTATCAGACTCCAAATAACTTAATAATTGCAACTGTGTATATCTGTTTTTTTATTCAAAACACATAAGTGGGAAAATTATTTTTAACTTCTAGGTCACACAGTATTTATTAGCTTATTTAAGAACATTTTTTTCCTTTTATAATCTTAGGATGTTATAGATATGGTATTTTTCATCTTAAATAATATGTTTGTTAGTACAACATATCCCCCTCTATGGAAAAATAGAAGGTTATAATTGAGGAAATAAATCTTATGAACAAGGGAAAGAAACCTGCCAAGAAGGACATTTGAATTATAAGAACAACTATTTTACACATCTAGAATAGTTTATGATTATCTTTTGGAGTTTTGAAGAATATCTAACTAGTATGGTCACTATGTATAAGAATATATCACAATAAATCTGGTTTTAAAAATTATGATTACAAATAAAATAAAATACAAAACATTAAAAAGTCATATAAATCATTTTTTGTCTATGTTTCTCTCAAATCATGTTAGAGGGGTACGATATAGATTCCTAGAATTTATTTCCATCATATATGAAAGGTAACACCATGATATTTAAGTATTTATAATAGAAAAATGCTGAAGATTAGACCTTTCTAAATGAGAGATCATTAAAAATTAAGGGAATTTGAACAGCTAAAAGTGACCCTCATAGTTTGAAATCATATAAATCATTTTTTCATTACAGGATCAAAAACACTGTATTAAGTGTGATTTAGTTATGGGATGGATGTATTGTGGTGGTTTTAATGAGACAAAAATCAATCATAAAAAGTCTTTAATATGGAAGAATCATCAAAAATGCGAAAGAAATGATTACAATGAATACTGAAAAGAAGATCAAACAAATTCCTACAATCTCACTTATAATGAACAGAATAATCTCTGTCATAGAATTCTTGGTCCCCTTGTCTAGAATAATATGATTAAAATACCCAAAAAAATTGTGTGAGAGGTTTATTGCAGTTTATAAGTGGTATAGATCTTATTTCTATATCATTTTAATAATGTAAATAACATGATAATGTTAAATGAATGAAAATACAATCAAATTCACAACCTGATTTTGGTCTATTATATTTATGTAGGCCTGTGAGACCCTAATCCACTAAAGGTCACTTGTATTTTGTTACCTTTCTTAATAACTATACAAAAATAATAAGATTTATTTTTCTTGAAACACATTTTATAAAAAGTGGATATGTTAAAAAGTTTTATAAGAGAAGAATAGTAGATATTAGAATTAATATCAAGAGATAGAATAAATATATATAAATTATTTTAGAGGAATCTCATTTTAATATTATCTTGTTACACATTGAATCAAGAACTAATATAGTGAACTATACACTCCTCAAAATAATGAATATTTAAAATGAATAAAAAAATTTTTTGAAATTTGAAGGGAAGTGAAAGTATATTTTGGATGCCCAAAAAAATTATGCACAAACGTTATATGCATACAGGAATATTCAAAACTTATTTTTACTTTGAAATAAATTAAAATATAAGATTTAATGATTTGTGGTATTCAAGGAATCTAATAAAGATTTATTTTAACATCTTTGGAACCCTTGAATCATGAAAATCAGTGACACAAATATCGGTAAATTCATTAAAAATGATAATGATGGGATCTTTCTTGGACATATATCATATAGAAAAGATTACATGTTTAGAAATAAGAAAATTACATGATTTGTATATTAATATGATGTAAATATCATTTATGAACATTCAAATTTTGTTTCAAATTATGTAGTTTTAGATGATCCATATGTAAATAGTTAGTACAATTATTATGAATTCAATGTTGAAAAGGTTTGAATTGAATTATATTAATGAAGATAAATTTTAATTGAAATATAAGGAATATGAGAATACATAAGGTGGTAAACAAGACTACCAGAGTTTGAAAACCCATGAAGTAGTGGAAAAATCAACTGAAATAAGATTACACTTGTACATATCAAAAGAATACTCAAATATGCCAGTTAAATAGCTTTAATTTTGTAAATTGAACCACATTTAAGGGATTAATAAATCAAGCCTGAAGAGTGAGATGGATATATGTATGAGTAATTAGGAAAAAAAATTGTATTCTACTTTGAATTTTTTCCATAGACCAATAGGTAATAATTTAATAGTGACAAAGTGTGCATTCAGTGGCAATCTGAATGATATGGAAGGAAACATAAGGAAAAATTCTAGGTTTATTTTCCAAGGTTAATCCCAAGTTTAATGAATTGATATTGAAGGGGACATTTCCACTATGTAAACACTGGAGGCTATCAGGATACTTCTAACTATAGAAAATTATATTCCTTATAATATTTATCAAATGGATTTCAAATTTTTCTTCTTGAATAATGACATAGAAGAATAGAATTATATTGATAACCCTAAAGGTTTGGTTCATCAAAGTGATGTTATAATGATATGAAAACTAAAAAATATATAGATTATATAATTCCCCCACTACCATGGATTGTAAGATGTTTTGTTGCTTACAGGGCATGAAAATCACAATAGGTAATGTGGAAACAAATTTATACAAAAAATCAATGATGGTGGAAACTCTCACAGTGACTGTATATGTTGATGAAATAATTGTTTAAATAAGATGAAGATATTTTTTATAAGAAGTTATCTAAATAGATATAGAACTACATTGAGAAATTGATATTAGATGATCTATTATACTTCTTAGGATTAAAAGTTCATAAGAAGAAAATTACTTTTTTAACACATGAAAAGTATAAGAGAAAACTATTGAAGAAGTTTATAATGGATCAATATGATCCAGTCTCCACACCATTAAAACATGGAATGAAACTATCAAATTATACTAAGAGTGGGAGATAAATTCAATAGAAATTCAGAATATTGATTAGATTCTTTGTTTACCTCACTTTATCAATACTAAATATTGTTTATGGTGTAATTTAGTGTCTTACAAATAATAGTGATAATGAGAAATCACAACATATGTCTTCTAAAGGTTTAATATAACAAATCAAAGTGATATAAACAAAATATATTATATATAATATGGAAATGAAACATAATATTTCATGTCATACAGACACATACTATGTAAGATATTTTAGTGACGAAAATCCCACTTCTTTGGGAATATTTCTACACATTTGATGTCTTTGTTGGTTGTAACTACAAGAAGTATAACTCTATTTATTTTAGCACAACAGAGGCTAAATATATGACTTTTACAAGGGTATTCACCAAGATTATATGGATGAAACCATGAATTTAGTGTTTGATGGTACAAATTAAAACACCTCTCAATATTTTAGATGGTCTTCAAAGAGTTATTAGAATTTATAAATATTCTATACAACACCCAAGTTATAAGAATATTGATTTCCAGTTTCATTAAATAAAATGGAGGTTTTCGAATGGATATATGAAGAAGTAATTTATTCTATCCCAAAAAATATTGGAAAATATTTTCAACAAGGATATGCCTAATGATAGGTTTGAGACTCTATGGATGAACATGAATGTTTATCCCTTCCCTTTCTCATAATGTAACTTGTATGTGACTCACATAACATTATATTTTACTATCAAATGGGGGAATATAAGATAATCTCTCTATCAAAAATTAGGATACTAATTATAATTATTATTAACTCAAACTGAAAATATAAGATACACTACTATAATACAATATAATAGAAAATTAATAAGTGATTGTTCATTTTAGGAGATAGGTAATTAAAATTACTAAAAAATGAATTACTTGTCATCATTGGATATAATTATATCAAAAAATAATTATCCGATAGTGTATTTTTAATATACATATCATGTGGGACAAGATTTCATTTGACATTTTTTGAATTGGATTCTGTGTATTTAAAAAGTTGATTTTGGTTCCCAACGTATAAAAACAAGAAGATTGAGGTACACCATGAAACAGTAAAATATTTTAGTTGTTGTAAACTATTTATGTGAATCATGGGGAAGTAATTTTGAGTGATTCTTTGTTAATTTGGATATACTAATAATTATTGAGTAGAGATGAAGATATTCATGTTATTTTTATAGAAGTCAAAAAATTATGTGCCATGATAAGAAATATTTTATGTCCAAAAATCTTTATAAGGATTCATCTCCTGAATTCATAAGTATTTCCTTCCAATTTATTAAGAACAGAAGCTTTGTAATATTTAAATCACCAAAAAGGTATAAATTTGTAAAAGGGTTTGATATTTTATAAGGTTGATTTGAGGCTGTGTAAGGATCATGGAACATACTATAAGAGTCATTGCCTTTTTATAAGGATCAATATAGCACAACAAAAATATATTTCCCGGAAATGTATCAATGTATCCAAAAACGGAAAAATTAATATAATTATGATCCCGATCTTTTTTATGATCATTACTTGAGTTTTTAAGGATCATCCCACTCTATAAGGATGGTGTTTACTCTTTTTAAAGATTACTTCCTACTATGTAAGGATATATACCTTTGGAAAATTAATTGCATTTCCGAATAAATATATTTTAAGTAATTTTACTTAATATGATGCATCATGGTCTCTAATTCTTGAATAACCATTTTTTGTGGTAAATTATAGTTTCTTTCATAAATATTTAGGTGTTTCAATTATTATTATATGTGATGAATTTATAGGGATATTAATAGAGACTTATAAAAAATAAAAAATCAATAATTCGAAGTTGTAAAAATTATTCTTCGTGAAATAATTTCTTATAGTAACTTCATAGAAGGTAAAATATTTCACTATTTAAATATCATTGGTGTATTTTGGTGGTGATAAAAAGTGAAAATGATGTGAATTTTTTTATTATAAAATTGGGAACATTATAATCCCATACATTTCTACATAGAAAATATTCTATCATGAAGTTATATTAAAACTACATTCCGTCAACATATGCTACATTATAATTCTTATTGAAGATAGGGTAAGAATATTTTGGATCTGATCATCCGGGTGCTTACAACTAAGTAGGAAGAAACATCATGTCATGAAAGATTTCTCTCATGCATGAGAAGATCATTTGAGTGAAATTGGAACAAACGTAGCCATGCATACAGAAGATTCAATACATGTCTCTGATTTAATGACCTTATTGAACAATATCTTATATTTGATTTTTAATACTCTAGGATGACACAAAATAACTTTTTCAAAATCAAAACAAAGAAAATTCTTGAAGGATTTGTGGTTTCATTTTAAAAAACTCATTCATCATAATTGGGAATAGGTTGATTCCTACCCTCTAAAAGTAGATGATAACTTCTTAAACCATTATGTGTGACTAGAATTAATCACGATAATTCAATAGTGATAATAAAATATTTTTCTCAATAAGAGTTGAAAATGATAATGAGTAAGTCTCACATTGAGGTTGATCATTGTAATAATTTCTTATGGGTAGATTTTATTTTATTTTTAGAACATACATCACATGAATAAACTAAGATACATTGGATTATGAATTTAATTAGTCACATAATTTTACTTGGGAAAATTTTTTAAAACATGAAAATCAAATTCACCCCCTCCCCCCAACACCCTCTCAATAGTGTTCACTGATTGAGATCTATATAAACCTATCGAGAAAACATTCTGAAACCTGAATTGCTTTATTCTGGAATTAAAATTGACCATATAAGTAAAATTGATCATTTATTTAGGGGATTAAAACTAGTTAACCTGAAGTCATTAGCTTTAATGAACATTAGCTTCCATAATGAAATTAGTCGATCTTTTCTCAAAGATGAAGTGGAAATATGAGACTCCAATTATTATTACGGTTTTGGTTATGAGAGGATAAAAATCTATTTTATAGAAACTAAAATGACAAAACCCATTTCAAATAGAAAATTTGTAACACCCCAAGCTTCCACCGTACATTTCCCTTTGAATAATGCAATAGCTTGCATCATACACAACTTTGAGATTATAACACACCGCTACCAATCAAACTAGACGTTATGAATAGTAATACCCACTTTTTGAAATTTTATAGATATTATATTTCAAAATGGACTAAATTTTTTGCCTCATAATATCAAAATTATCTTAGGGTGAAGTTTTTGTATTTTTATGAAAACATTCAATTTTTTATGAATAGTGAAAAACACTATGTTATTGGTTAAAACCAAATTTTTATTTAAATATTTATTTATTTGATTAAAATTTATTTAAAGTCTAAATAGATATATACTACCAATATTAGTTCAATTTAATTAATTAGAGTCATTTTTATTATAAAATTAGATATATAAAATTTTATTGAACTTTTTACCGTCTTTTACCCACCTACTAGGAGCGTTTAAAATTTTTCATAAAACTTAATTTTACTGCTTTTGTGAGTTGAATTTT
Source organism: Viscum album (assembly GCA_963277665.1). Lineage (NCBI taxonomy): Eukaryota > Viridiplantae > Streptophyta > Magnoliopsida > Santalales > Viscaceae > Viscum > Viscum album. The sequence continues at coordinate 1,282,300,979 of OY728148.1, forward strand.
AAACATCTGATAGACACGGTTAATATCAGTAATTAAAATGTGGTTCAATAAGTGGAAAATAATTTTGCGGTAATTGTAACTTTTTTACTTTTATTTAACACGGTTAAAAGTAAATAGGGTAATTAAGGGTAAAAATGATATCAAAATTACCCTAACACATTTCTTAATTCTATTTGTTATGTGTAATTCGACAAAAAAAACCTTAGGAATAAAATATGATCGTTTAGGTCCACTTGTATTAGATTAGGACATTTTTTATTATTCTATTTAAAGAAGAGTTTAAAGAGTTAAAATCAATGTTTAATTACTAACCCATTTTTAATGTAAGTTTATACTTAATATATATTCGACTATAAATTTTCATTATGAAGATAAAATGATTTCCTATATAATGGTATTTTATTTGAAATTTTTAGACATTATATAATTAAATTTATATATGACATAATGATGATGCAGTAATTAAATTTATTTATGAAATAATGATGATATAGTAATAATGGTGTTATAAATTTAACAAAAACAAAATACCAAATAGTGTCAAAATTGACATAAAATAGTTTTAAAAACAAATATTATATTTTTAATTGATATTTTATTCCTAAAAATATAAGTTTCATACAAAGGGAATAAATAATATTATATATGTCATTAATAAACCACTTGAGGTTCTCTTGGAAGTTTATAGTATGTTTATTAACCATATAATATATAAATACAAAGAGACATGGTAAATGTCAAACTATTTAACTAAGAGTTAAATCTAAATGATAAGGTTAATATAGTGACCCAAACCTCTCTAAAACCAATTGGTTGAGTTTATTTTGACCCATCCCACCTTATAATTGAACTAAATCATTTTTGAGCCATTATAAACCAAATATAAATTTATTATAAAATAATATTAAATGTTTTTTCAAAGGTGCCCCTCACCCCTTTTATAAATGGGAAGTTCCCCTTCTCTCAAATTCACACCTTCAAAGCCATTTGTTTTGGCCAACCCTGCCCATATATCCTCCCAACTATCCTACCTTCATCCTAGAGTCATTTCTTTTGTCATAAAACCGACCTATGTATCCCTTTTCATCCAATCAATAAGAATAACCTGAAGAAGTGGTAAATATTTCATCACCACTTTCAAGTTCTTTTCTTCTTCCACTTCCTCTTTCTTTGGTGTTTCCATTCTAAAATAATAAATCTAGTATCTTCCATATACTGTGATGTTATTATAAAAATTTTACAACCATATTCATTATTCTATCCATCCTATAAATGAAAAAGTCACCATATGTGCCTACGTACGGCTTACCATCTCTACATCATGGTGTAGTTTGTCATTCAACACTTCACTATTTGGATGGTTATAATAATGATGTATAATTGATGTAAATAATAAATATAACATGATAATGATTCTATATATATGATATACCATCCAATTATATATGATTTAAATATCAAAATAATGATATTCTCGCTCGTGCGTACGTACCGATTACCGTCTCCATGAACGCGATGAGATTCATCTCCCATCGTAACCATTCAAGACTAATTATAATTTGAGGATTAAAAATGTTTAAAGAATTGATATAATTATTGATATGAATAATATACATCTTATCCATTCCGAACATTACTTATGTAACAAATCATATAAAGTAAAACAAATCAATTAACACAAAAAACGATGATACTATTGAAATATCATTAACTAAGCAATATTAGAAGATCATATATGATATCATATTAATGCATATGGTTCATGTATAATTTAATAACAATTATTTAACCATTCTAGAGGAGGCTAACATACCCTATACCAAGTAAAATTACAAGGTAAGGGTTAATTTCACAATCTCTTTATTATTCGAGGTTGTTTTTACGTAAGTATCTACTATGACCTTCTCGACAAAATTAAGGTAAGAATGTTTTTTTAACTTTTCGGGAGGGTGCAGCTATTTTCTTCCATTATAACATTGTCAAAGCATCCCTTGAAATATTATAAGAATATTTTCAAAATAAATTTTTTCTTTTATAATTATATGACTTTTAAATGATTTCAAAATAGAAAGAGACATTTCCCTCGAATAGTTTTAATTTCATCAATGTCAACATCCCTTGATAAATTTTACACTTGTATGAAGTTGATTATTTATGATACAAATATCCAATATTGTATTTAAAGTATTGTGATATGTTTGAATATGGATGAGTTATTTTAATTCCATTCATGGTTTGTGGTTAAAGTGTTGGCATTTCTTATGCTAATTTTAAGACGAATGTTTATGTTATATTTCAACATTTTCTTAAGATGAATGTATTGGACTTTTATGTTCTAGATTGGGGACTGGTAAAAGTAAGACCTCTGTGTTGGGGTCTAGTTACAGCAGACACTCCTGTTTGGAGTCTGATTATAGAGGCTCTTCGGGTTGAAGTCGGGTTATAGAGGCTCTCTGGGTTGGATTCTGGTTATAGAGGCTCTTTGGGTTGGGTTCTAGTTATAGTTATCCCCTAGGTCCTGGTACGAGGCCTTGACACAAAAATTAAAGTCGGGTACTATATATTCCATCATTATAAAAGTAGATATTGATATTTCATGGGATTATTTGACTATTATAATATCCATGTGAATAAGTAAATTTCATTATTTATTTTATCTTTGCCTTGTTATGCTAACGTTCTTGTTTAAAAGGCTTTTGTTTTAGTCTTATAGATTTCCTTAAATGTTTATGCTAATTTATTAATGATTCTATTATATTGTTATCCTTACTCAACATCTGAGCCCACCCCATTCTATGTGATATATTTCCCAAGATGTGAATATGTATATTATGACTGACCTGTAGGGAAAGTCTAAGGGATATGAGTGTGGCCTATAGAGACTATGTTGTTGTAGTTTTTCATTTTATAATCTAATATAAAACTTATGAATGTATCTAGTACTTCCAAGTCTACTAAACTAATCTGTCATTCGAGACTTTATCATTTGTGATCATGCAAATGTTATATAATAATGCACTGACTCTAGGTAATTAGGGTCAGGGTGTTATAGTTGGTATCAGAGAAAGTTTGGTAAAATTGTTGGAAACTATATTTAGAAAAACATTGGTTATAGAACATTACCCTATGATAGATTTTTAGGATTTGTGTAGAAGAACGTCCTATAATTTTGGTACTATAATGATTTTGTGAATTTTCCAAGAAATAAATCCTTATCTGGAAATGAGCTTATAGAGACGGCTTTGCCGTAGATGTACCTAGTGGTAAAACCTGAAAACACTATTTTGAGCTAGACTCAAATTGGAACCGGTGCACGACAACGGGCCTTCCTAAACTCTTGGTTACGACACTCCCAGGGGATATGCTTAGGATAATTCTAATTTTTATTACAAACTGTTATAAATGGTTTATGAGTATATAATCTTCCAAGAAAACTTTCAAATTATTATGGCTTATATCCACAAACTGTTCAATTTATGTTAAGTGTTTTACATGTTTAGAATTATGTATTGTGATTCATAAACTAATCTAGTGTATGCCATTATTTAGAAATGGAACCTAGTGGAAGGAATGGAAACTGTATCAATGCACGTAATCCATGTAGGGATTTCCCTCCTACTCAAGATAATTATAGTCGAGCAGGTGAAACAACTAGTGCTGATCATCTTATCAATATTATGGGACAACGTACTTAGGTTATGAATAATAACCTTACATGTATGGAGCTCCCTAATCCAGAATGTGGAGGATCAATGTTTATTCACTTCATGAGGAAACAACTACCAACATTCAATGGAGTATAAATCCATTAGTAGCTTAGAAATGGATAAGTTCCTTAAATAAAATATTTCATTATTTAGGGAGTAGCAAAAGAGAAAAAGTAATCATGGCAGTTTATCGCCTCACTAGAGATGATGATCAATGGAGGTCATTTATTCAAAACACAAAGAAAGAAAAAAAAATCATGTATTAAATGGAAGTAGATTAAAGAACTTTTCTTAGAAAAATAATTTCTTTAGGACCATCGAGCAGATATGGAAAGGAAGTTTCTGAGTCTGAGGAAAAAAGATGATGAGAATGTCGCAAAATATGAGGCTAACTTTACAAGGTTAACAAGGCATGAATTTGATTATATACATAACCCCATAAGTAGGATTGACCATTTCATTGATGGGTTAAAACCATTTCCCTATCACGAATTAGTCTCACAATCCTTCTCATCGAGGGAAGAGATTGTCTCATGTGCTATCAAGACATAAAAGTAATTCTCTAAGTATTACAACTTTAAATCAAAGAAAGAGAACAAGAGATCTGTTGAACACTCTGGAAATAGAAATAAGGGGAAGAAGGGAAGATTTGAATATCCATCGTGTAGAAAATATGGGAAGAAACACCCTGGTACATGACGGAAGGCAATGGGAGGTTGTTACAAGTGTGGTGAAAAATTCCACCAAGCTCGTGATTACAAAGGAAAGAAAGAGGATTTTAATGTTTAATGATACAATTATAGAGAAAGGGGTCATTATGAAAATTAATATCCTAAGCACCAAGGAAAGATACCTCAAAAAAGGGAAAGTGATCAAGTCCAAGGTTATAATATCACTACTGCTAAAGTTGAACCTCCGAAAGACATGGTGACAGGTAATATAATGGTTTCCTCAAGTTTAGAAAAGGATTTATATGATTCTGGATCATCACACTATTTCATATCTTCCCAGTTTTCTAAGAAAATTAGATATTTTTTATTTGAATTAACAAGGGAGTTGTCAATCAAAACACTGAAGGTAAGTATCATCGCAACAAAAGTTTGTGAATCAGTTCCCATTAGAGCATATAAATGTTCTTTATCTGGTGGCCTCATCATCACAACCATGATTGAAATTGATATAATCCTTGGTATGGATTTGATTTTAGACCATGATGTGAAAATTTATTGTAAGAAGAAAGAGGTTACAATTTTAGATGATGATAAGGAAGACCTTATCTTTAGAGCAGAAACGTCACCGCATGATTTTTATCTAGATCCACCCCCACTAGATCTACTAAATTTAATTATTGGGGAGGATGAGAAAGAAATAATTATGGGAGAGGAAAATAATGTTTGAGTAGAGGACATACCTATTGTGCCAAAATATGTTGATGTGTTTCCAAAGGGTTTACATGGACATCCTCTAGAACGAGAAATTGAGTTTTCCTTTGATTTAATTCCAAGTTCAATGCCCATATCGAATATACTTTATAGAATGACCACTATATAATTAGTGGAACTTAATAAATAACTGGAGGAATTGAGTTACAGGGGATTTACTCACCCTAGTATTTCCCCAAGGGGAGCCCCTACCCTCTTTTTAAGAATAAAGATGGATCTATGTGATTTTGCATTGAATACAGGGAGATCAATGCTATAAAAATAAAGAACAAGTATCCCCTACATCAAATTTATGATTTATTCGATCAATTTCAGGGAGCTCAATATTTTTCAATGATTGACTGTCGATATGGATATCATCAGTTGTGTGTGAAGAAGGAATACATTCCAAAAACACCATTTCAAACCAGGTACATGTATTACGATTTTACAGTAATGCCTTTTCGGGTGACTAATACACCCTCTGTTATCATGGATCTAATGAATAGAGTTCTAAAGGAATATCTTGATGAATATTTAGTGTTATTTATTAATGATAACCTGGTATACTCCAAAATCTATGAAAATAATGAAAATCACTCGTGCACCACTCTGAAAACCCTCAAAAGAAATGAATTATATGAGAATTTTAGCAAGTGTGAATTTTGGATTCATGAGATTTCTTTTCTTGGTCATATTGTCTCAAAGGATGGAATCTTTGTTGATCCTTTTAAGTCAAGAGCAATCCAATAATTCCCAGAACTGACGAGTATAATTGTGGTACGCTGTTTTATTGGTTTAGCAGGTTATTATTGGCGTTTCCTCCAGAATTTTGCAAGAATTGACTAACCCATTAACCAAGCTCAAACGTAAATGGTTAAATATGTTTGAACAAAAGAGTGTGAAGAATTTTTTGAAGAACTATAGAAAAGATTATTAATTCTCTTATCATGACTCTACCATCAGGGATTGATGGGTTTGTTATGTATATTGATTCTTCAAAGAAAGGAATTGGATGTATCCTTATGTAGAATGATTGGTTTATTGCCTATGCATCACGAAACCTTAAAATTCATGAGAAAAACAATCCTACTCATGATCCTGAGTTAGCAGCTGTAATATTTTATTTCAAGATATGGATACACTATCTATATGGAGAAAAATATGAGATTTATACTGATCAAAGGAGTTTGAAGTATACATTATCACAAAAATAACTCAACATGAGGAAAAGGCGGTGGCTTGAACTACTCAAGGATTACGATTGCACAATACACTACCACCTGGGGAAGGAATATAAGGTGGAAGATTCTTTATGCAGAAAGGATCATGGTGTTTTGAACAAAATGAGAGTTGAAATGGATCCTATTTTCATGGATCTAGTGAAAATGGATATGGGAATAATAATGGAAGGTGAAACATCAATAATCTTCCAAATGTTTTCCAAACCATCACTACTAGAAAACAAAAAAAGTTCTCAGGTTGTGGATGAGGTGTTTCAAAAGATGATTAAATCTGTGAATGATGGGAGATTGAGTGACATTATATATGAATATAGGATTTTGAAATTTTGGAAGAGACATTGTGTTCCTAACATACCTCATCTAAAAATGGAATTTTTGGATTATGCTCATAGATCCAATTTCTCTATACACCCTGGGAGCACCAAGATGTATAGAGATTTGTGGGGACATTTTTTGTGGGACAACATGAAGAGGTTGATTGCTGATTTTGTGTCAAGATGTATGGTTTTTCCACAAGTGAATGCTGAAAGGAAACACCCATGAGGATTCATGCAACCTCTTCCCATACCTGAGTTGAAATTGGATAATATTACGATGGAATTTGCCATGGGGATATCAAAGACTCCTTGAAGAAATGATGCAATATGGGTCATTTTTTATCGTCTTACCAAGTCAACACTTTTTCTTGCTATAAGAGAAGATTTAACACTTGAACTTTTAGAAAGACAATATATTAATGAAGTTCTAAGACTTCATGGAGTACCCTTATCGATTGTTTATAATCATGATCCCCGTTTTACATCAAGATTCTGGAAAAGTATTCAGAAATCCCAGGATACAGAACTTTGTTTGAGCACTACCTACCACCCACAAACTGATGGACAATCAGGATGGACCATTAAAACCTTGTAATACATGTTTATATCTTCCTCACATGACCTACAAGGTATGTGAGATAAATATTTACCTCTATTAGAATTTTTCTATAACAATAGCTTCCATTCAAGAATTCAGATGGCACTATATGACGCGTTATATGGAAATATATGTCTCACACCAATGTGTTGGGATGAAGTTGGTGAAAGAAATATCATCCTCCAAGAACTTGTTTAGGAAACGATGGAAAAGTTGAAGGTTATCCAAACCCACAACAAAGCAGAAAAAAGTAGGCAGAAGAGCTCTGCAGATAACCGAAGAAAGAATTTGGAATTTCAGGTAGGAGATCATGTTTTCTTGAAGGTATCTCCCTCGAAGGGAGATATATGATTAGGTAAGAAGGGTAAATTGAGTCCCAGGTATATCTTACCTTTCGAAATTCTAGAATTAATTTGGGCTATAGCTTACCATTTGGAAGTACCTCCAAGTCTCTCCAAAGTTCATGATGTGTTCTGCATATCACTGTTGAGAAAATACATGCCATACCCAATGCATGTACTCACCGATGAGGAATTAGAACTGGAACCTGATCTATTTTATTGTGAAGATTCTGTCCAGATTATTGATGCCAGAGAACAAGTGTTGAGAAACCGAACAACTCATCCGGTAAAAGTCCTATGGAGAAACCATAAGATGGAAGAGGCAACGTGGGAACCGAAGGAACTTATGATGAAGATATATCTGAATATTTTTATGCGGTATTATTCTAGAAATTTAGAGGATGAAATTATTTGAAGGAGGGGAGAATGTAACACCCCATGCATCCACGGTATGTTTCCCTTTGAATAATGTGATAGCTTGAATTATACACAACATCAAGATTCTAACACACCATGGCCAATCAAACTAGGAGTTACGAAAAGTAATACCCACTTTTTGAAATTTTATAAATTTTATCATTCAAAATGAACTTCATTTTTTGATTTGGAATATCGAAATCATCTAAGGGTAAGTTTTTGGTATTTTTCTGAAAACTATCAATTTTTAATGAACAGTGAAAAACACTACGTTATTGGTTAAAACCATCTTTTTATTCAAATATTTATTTATTTTATTTAAATTTATTTTCATTCAAAATAGATACATAATAACAATATTAGTTAAATGTAATTCATTGGAGTCATTTTTATAATAAAATTAGATATATAAAATATTATTGAACTTTTAACAGTCTTTTTCCGAACTCCTAAGAGCTTTTACAAATTTACATAAAATATGATTTTACCACTTCTGTGAGTTGAATTTAAAAAATTCAAGAGACACCGTTAATATCAGCAAGTAAAATGTGGTTTAATAAGATGATAATAATTTTGGGTGAATAGCAACTTTTTACTTTTATTTACCACTGTTAAAAGTAAATAGGGTAATTAATGGTAAAAATGATACAAAAATTATCCTAACAGATGTCTTAATTATATTGGATAAATGTAATTCGACCAAAAAAACCTTAGTAATGAAATAAGATCATTTATGTCCACTTGGATTAGATTAGGACATTTATTATTATTTTATTTAAAAAAGAGTTAAAAGAGTTAAAATCAAAGTTCAATAACTAAACCATTTTTAATATAGGGTTATACATAATATAAATTCTACTATAAATATTCATTAGAAATATAAAATTATTTCCTACTTAATGGTATTTTATTTTTAATTTTTAGGAATTAAATAATAAACTTTATTTATGACACAATGATGATGTAGTAATTACCTTATTAATGAAAGATTAACATAATTGATATTATAAATATCCAAATAAATCTAAATTGAGAATTATAATGAATTCCAATAAATTTATAGGTTAATATGACATGTTAGGGTTGATTAAAATAATCTCTTTCAAAGTAATAATGGTGTTATGAATTTAACAGAAACAAATACCAAATAGTGTCAAAATCGACATAAAAGATTGTTTAAAACAAATATTATATTATTAATTGATATTCTATTCATAAAAATATAATTTTCTTCCACATAGCTTAAATAATACTATATATGTCATTAGTGAACCACTTGATGTTATCTAGGATGTTTATAGTATGTTTATTAACCATGTAATATAAAACTACAATGAGACATGGTAAATGTCAAACTGTTTAACTAATAGTTAAATCTAAATGATAATGTTAATATAGTGACCCAAACCTATATAAAACGTATTGGATGAGTGTATTTAGACCCATAAACACCTTATCCTAGAAATAAATAATTTTTGATCCATTATAAACTGAATATAAATTTATTATAAAATAATATTTTATGTTTTTCCTAAGATGCAACTCACCCCTCTTATAAAAGGGTACTTCCCCTTCTCTCAAATTCACACCCTCAAATCCATTTGGTACGTCCAAACCCAACCCAAATATCCTCCCAAATATACTCCCTTCATCCTAGAGGCTTTCTTTTAGTCATAAGGCAAACATAAGGAGCCCTTTTGATAAAATCAAAAGGGAGAACCTGAATAAGAGGTTAATATTTCATCACCTCTTTAAAGTTCTTTTCTTATTCCACTTACACTTACTTTGTTTTTTTCATTCTAAAATAATAAATCCAGTATATTATATATACTATGATGTTAATATAAAAATGGTACAACTGTATTCATTATTCTATCTATCCTATAAATGACAAAGTCGCCATACATGCGTACGTACGGCTTACCGTCTCCAAGTCGTGGTGTAGTTTTTCATTCAACACTTCATTGTTTGGATGGGTATAATAATTATGTATAATTGATGAAAATAAAATATATAACATGATAATGATTCAGAATATATGATATACCATCCATTTATATATGATTTTAATTTCAAAATAATTATATTGTCTTTCGTGTGTAGGTATGGATTACCGTCTCCACGAACGCGATGAGATTCATTCCCCATTGTAACCATTCAAGACTAATTATCATTTGATGATTAAAATTTTTTAAAGATATGATATCATTCTGGATATGAATAAGATATATACTATCCATAACAAACATTACTTATGTAACAATTTATTTAAACGAAAACTAATTAGTTAACACCTGAAACGATGATACTTTTGAAATGTCATTAATAAAGCTATATTAAAATATCATATATGATATCATATTAATGTGTATGGTTCTGGTATAATTTAATAACAATTATTTCACCGTAATAAAGGATTTTAACCGAATCTCTACCAAGGAAAATTACAAGGTCACGGTTAATTTCACAATCTCTTTATTATCCCAGGTTGTTTTTATGTATGTATCTACTTGGAACTTTTTGAGAAAATTAAGGTAAGAATGTTTTTTTAACTTATATGGCGGGTGCAGCTATTATATACTATTATTACATTGCCAAAGGTTCCCTTACAATATTAAAATAATATTTCAGAAATAAATGTTTTCTTTTATAATTATATGACTTTTAAATAATTTCAAAATAGAAAGATATATTTATCTCAAATAGTTTTGATTTCATATATGTCAACATCCTTCAATAAATTTTACACTTGTTTAAAGTTGATTAATTATGACAAAAATCTTCAATATTGTATTTAATGTTTTGTGATACATTTGAATGTGGATGATTTATTATTATTCCATTCATTTTTTATTGTTAAAGTATTGACATTTCATATTCTAGTTTTAATACAAATTTTTATGTTATATTTGATGCTTTTCTTAAGATGAATGTATTGGACTAGTATGTTCCATGTTGGGGACCGGTAAAATTAAGCCCTCTGGTTTTGGGTCTAGTTACAGTAGACCCTCCAGATTGGAGTTAGGTTATAGAGGCTCTCCGGGTTGGAGTCTGGTTATAGAGGCTCTCTGGGTTGGAGTCTGATTACATAGGCTCTTCGGGTTTGGGTCTGGTTACAGTTAGCCACTAGGTCCTGGTATGAGGCCTTGACAATGAAATTAATGTCTACTAATACACATTCCATCATTTTGAAAGTGGATATTGTTATTTCATGTGATTATTAGACTAGTATAATATCCATGTGAATAAGTAAACGGTATTATTTGATTTTATCTTCTCCATGTTATGATGAATTTCACGTATAAAAGGATTTTGTTTTAGTCTTATACATTTCCTTAAATTTTTGTGATTATTTATGAAATTTTCATCTATGTTGTTATCCTTAATGATAATCTGAGATCACCCCATTTTATTTTTTATTTTTCCCAGAATGTGAGAAGTATATTATTACTGAACTGCAGGTAAAATCTAAGGGATATTAGTGTGGCGTATTGGGACTCTGTTGTTGTAGTTTGTTATTTTATAATGTAATGTAAAACTTTTGAATGTATCTAGTACATACAATTCTATTAAACTAATCTGTCTTTTGAGACTTGATCTTTTTTAATCATGCCATTGTTTTGTAATAATGCACCGACTTTGGGTAACTGGGGTTGGGGCGTTACAAAATTAATCTTCCTACATGTCAAAAATGTTGAAAGATGAATGGTGGGAACTATCTATAAGGAACTAGAATGTGTTTCTTGTTATGAAATTAAGGTTATCATGATCCCAAATGTTGAATAAATAATAGGACACCAAAAAATAAAATTGAAAAAATGATAGGTTATCTTAATTCACCGCCCACACATTATTGCCATAATTATAAAATGTAATGATATTATTCCATCTTGGGAAGAAATAAAAGGTTCAATGATAATAATAAATTTTAGTTACCTTCAAATAATTAATAAAAAATTAAATATTTTTCAATCACAAAAATTGATGTTTCTTGGAAAATTATGTGGTGGAACATACAATCTTCATCAACCCAATAATTATAATCTTGTTATTTATCTCTGGTACCACCCACTACATAGTATCGAAAAGGTTTTCTAAGATAATCTATTCATCTCTCTAATGATTATATATTAAATTACTTAATAAAATATTTAGTGATGTGTGATTATATCCTATGTATATAAATCTTTTGTAATGGAAATTTTTGGGAATATTATTTCTATAAATTTTATTCTTCCAATTATAGTTAGATTTGATGAGATTTTTTGCAGAGATTATCTCCCCCAATGTAGATGTCAAATTTCTTTCTAGGACTGGGAAATTAAATTTCATATCTGAAAGCCGACCATGATTATTTATTGGTATATGGATAACTATTAACATTTTATAGAATTTACTTTACATCTATGGGTATTTTCATTTAATATTGAAGGATATTTTGTTCAAATGGTTTAGAAAAACCTCAATATTGATGAAATATTTATTTTTTGGGAATATATGTATTTATTTATGAATGATTTTCCTAGATTTTTCCCATATCATGAGGTTCAGTTTATAATAAAACACAGAACTAGTGTTGTGACTTTTTCAATGGATTATTATAGAGTGAACATGATTGAATTGGAGTTATTGAACAAAAAAATTCCAGAAGAATATGGATAGGGATTTTTTATACCCAATTGGTTCACAATGGGGTCTACCTATCCTATTTTTTAGGATGAATAATATATCAATTAATCTTTTCACTGAATATCATGAACTTAACAATATAAAAATTAAGAACGTGTATTGTAATCCATGTATTGAGGACTTCATTGATCAACTGTGAGGGGTTCAATACTACTAAAATACTAACGTTTCATCTATATATAATTAATTAAAGATGGAAATGGATAATATACACAAGAAGTCCTTTCATAAGATATATAGACACTATTAATTCAAAGTGATTCCTCTTGCACCTCAAATTTCTAATGTCCTCTTAATGGATCAGATGAATAGAGTATTTAGATATTACTTCAACCAGTTTTTGGTTATCTGCATATATTATATTCTCGTAAATTCTATGATAAATTAAGAGTAGAATAAACTTATTTTAATTTCATTAAAGACAATTATAAAGATTAAATTATCCCCAAATTTATCATGTTTGATTTTTGGAAATAGAAACTATCACAATTAGGTTATGAAATCACGGGTTAGGGTACAGAGGGATATACATCTAAGATTAAGGTGATTATGGAATGAGAAATAATAAGAAATATAAAATAGATTCATATTTTTATTATATTATATGGATACTATCGACACATTATGTGAAATTTTTCATGACTCTCAAATTCAAAAATTTAACTCAAAAGGGATTCAAGCACCTATGGACAGATAACTGTGATAAAAATTTAAATGCTATTAGGAGAATACTGGGAACTAATTATATACTCACCCAGACCATATGAGTTTAAACATTATTGATACACAATGATGCAACAAATAAGGCATTGAAATTTTTCTTCAATAAAAATAACATTTTTTCGCTTATGTTTCATGTCAAATTTAGTTTCACGAGAAAAATTACCTAATGAAAGATTTATAGAATGAAGTGGAAGTATATTTACTAAATATATTGAGGCATAATATCTATAATTAATATTTTGATATATATACTTATCAAAAGATGTTAAATTATATATTCACACAAAATGAGTCCAGAAGGTTAAAAAGGAGATGGTTAGAGTTTATCAAGGTCTATGACTGCTTAATACATTATCAAAATTAGAAGAATAACAATGTGTTTAATAGTATGTGGAGGAAGTATCATGTTATGTTATCTATGATGAGTTTGAAAATTTACCCAATACAAATGTATTTATAAAGGAAAGAATGAGTAATTGAAATAAAAATGTGAAATCATATCTTTGTTAAATGGATTATGAACCAACCAACCATATAATGGTCCAGGGGTGATGAAATAGGATATATAGTAATTTAATAATGTATGAAATATTCTAGAGTGCAACCATGACATTTTTAGAATTATAATATTTTAGAAATGAATATATGTATCTTCAATGCAACAATTGAAAAAGGTGTTTGACTATGATTCTCATAGCTCACCATTCTCTATCAATCATGGAAACCCAAAGATATGTAAAGATATTAAGGGGGTTTTTTGGGGTATATTTAAGGGGTTGATTTCATAGTATATGAATCAATGTCTTGAATACCAATATGTTAAGTTCAAATGGTGGATGTCTAATAGGATGATTCAACCACTTCCCATACATGTATGAAAATGATATAACACCATCATGAATTGTATTGTAAGTAATTAAGAGAATTATAAATTCCATAATTCCATTAGTGTTGTGTTTTATTTCTTCAGTCGGTCTACCAATTTCATTTAAATTTAGGAAGATAAATCATTCAATCAAATTTAAAAAACACATAAGGGATGTGTTAAGGTTTCATGGAGTAACACCCTCAATAATATCTGATTCATATCTAATGTTTACCTTAATAATTTGTATAATTTTTGATAAATAATTTGATAGAGAAAAAATTTTAGGGCAACTTATCTACTTCAAAATGATGTTCAATCTTGAAGTACCATTACAAAATTATAATATATGCTTATATCGTGGTTGACAGATTTCAATGGACTATGGGATCAATACCTTCCCCATGAAGATTTCTCATATAGAAAATTTTTTAATTCTATAATTAAACTAGAAATATATAATTATTTCTATAGAAATAAGCTTAGAACAGTGATATATTTTAAGGAAACTTGAGGGAATATGATTTACGGATCAAATTTTGCTCAATAAATGATAAAAACATTCAAAATATTCTGTAACACACAAAAAATACAACTAGTAAATAAAATATCTACTCTGATAATCATTGGTGAAATTTGTATTTTTAATTTAAATATTTGTTATTAGTAAAAATTTCACCATAAAATAGGGTTATGATATTTTAAAATTTGGGAAATTTGATCCCTATATACATATTAAACATTGAAATTCTGAACCATGTGGGAATGGTAGCTAATCACCTTAAACTTATTCTGAAACTCTCTTAAGTTTCTGATGTGATTCAATTTTAAATTTTGATTAATTATATGCCTAAATATTCGCTTGTAAAAAAACATAGTATTGGTACATTTTCAATACGATCTACCTTAAAAGGAAAAATCAATATAAATCATTGATCATAGATATAGAATTCTATAAAACAACACTAATAACCAAGTTAAAGTTCATTAGATATATCTTATGTTTGAGGACGAAATATGGGATCCACAAGATATAATGGGGTGAAAAAACAATTATAACCAAAGTGGTCTATTTTTCATTAAAGGTCGATGTTTTTTTCAATACATTTCATAATTGACAATGGATTTTGAATAATATAAAGAATGGTTAAAAATAAACATTGATTTTGAAACCTACCTTTGAAAATATGGTGTTAACTATGATTTGTCCTCTGTAATAAATCCAAAAAAATGAATTCATTTTCTAATGATATTGGGAAGTGAGGAATATGACTAAAAAACTCCTTTTCATTGTGTTCTATATCATCATTACAAGAAGGATTTTTTATATATTATAGTGGACTTTTAAAATTAGAAAATTATGATCCTAATGAATGATATAACACCCTATGAAATATGGAAAAAAATAATTTACTGATGAATTTGTGATATTTTGAATATATATGATATATTTAAAAAATGATTTAATTCGAGGAAAGAGTCGTGATTCTATAGATGAAGGATTTTTTCTAAGATATTTAACAAATAGTAAGCATTATAAGTACTATAACAATAAGATGAGTAAAATAATAGAGGGAGATGGACTAGATATTTTTTAGTATAAAAATATGGGGAATCATAGAATCCAAAATGTTGATATTGAATATGATGAATAATTAGAATAAAATTAAAACTATTCAAATTGTAATGTTTTTTAAAAGTAATAAAAAGAAGGATAACTTTGAGGGTGAATTAGAAGAGGTGACAGTCCCTAAAGAAAATAAAAAGACATATTAGAGGTGTAATATACGATTGTAAATTTATCCATACATTCTTATTGGATATATAAATTTACCAATACAAACATGAATGGTATGAAAATTAACCATGCTTTTGTACTGTCAATGGTGGAACCTATAAAGACCAGTATAACTTTGTGTTGGGTGTCTTAGTGAAAATTTGAAAATTTGATTTTTTGAGGGTCTTATTTTTAGGACCGGAATTTATATTAGGGTTATGAATATTTATATTTCCTTGATATTTGTTTTCAAACATGGGTTTTATAAAATAACGACCTATTTTTTACCCAAATTGTTTTTTAGGTTTGTTGACCGCTTTTCCTTTGGATGGCCTCCCTGTACACCAAAGCCTGATGAATATCAGTGAGGATCTAATGAAGTGATAGTGGGAAGACTATATCCAATAGTGATGATAATTTTAATAATGGTTCATATATATAAATCATTGTGTAAGAAGCACAATAAATATCAAACCACAAGTAAACTCAACAGAATCCAAATAAAACACTATAGTAATAAACAATTCCAATGGAATAATATAATTTACAGCTAATCATGACATAACAGGTCATACAAGAAAGAGATAAAAGTTCTTTCCCATGGCTGACCATCCATGTATATATATCTAATGCATGAAAAATTTCAATAGGAAACTCGAGTTTGTAAAAACCACCATGATCTATTTACATCAATCCCATGAAAAAGGTTTTAACATGATCACTAATGTCAAGATCCTGATCCTGGTCCCTTACCTAATCACAAATACATAAAGCCTACATGTGTCTTGAGGGTACTTTGTAGGGTGTAATAATGAACTCGGTAGGCCACTACAAACTTGTTACTCTCTTGCATCCATAATTACAAAGGTATATAAAGAATCTAATAAAGAGGAAATGTACGCATGATTAATATATAACCTTCTTCCATTGAGATAAATAGCAACAAGGGACCATTTATCTAGATTAGACCTCACCAATAACATATAATTATGTCCCCCAATCATATATATAGAATAAATTACATGTAAGAATATATATAATTTCATTGGTTATGACATATGACTTAGTTCCCAATAATAAAATGATAAATATCATATAAAGTGAATCTTTGGGGTCCACCTCTAAAAATATCACATACACCTTATGCCATCCAATAAATTATTTTTAACTGAGATGACATGCCTAAATAGTAAGTCCTAGGTCCCTTAGACCACTGCCTCAACCCCCCCCCCCCCCAATCATCTCAATAACTGGACATCCTAATTCATGAGGAAATATGTCCTACAAAAATCTCAAGTCATTGTCCTCAACTGTAATTATGATCCTCAACCCCCAACCGATAGTCTCAACACCATCACTCATTAGTCCATCACCACACATATTTCTTTCTACGGTGAATACCCCTAACTGTAATGCCCCAAACCTAGAAGCCAGGAGATGGTTCATTATTTTAATACATTGGAATGATTACAAGGAATAAAATCTTGAAGGATCGAGCAGTTTAGTACATTTGGAAAACTATATACATAGATAGGTTCAACATTTAAAATAGAAAATAAATACAACATATAAGTTTTATTGGGAACATCTAGAACTCTTAGTATAACCTTGAAAGTCAATCATAATAAACATCTTTATCTCCTAAGAAAATGAAACCTAAGAATGTTGTGAGATCAAATTCTCAGTAAGGGTATGTAATATAGTAGAAAATATCATAAACATAGACATTAGTCATGGTGAATAATTGGAAACATGTGCCTTTAAAAATAAACTTGAACATAATATGGTAGGAAGATGAGATAAGTAAGCATTTCCGTAATAAAACATAATCATGGGTATTCTACTAGTAAAATAACCACATCAACCATGAATTTATATCTTCATGATGAAGGAAATTCATATGTCGTACATTCTAAAACATTACTAGAAAAAAACGCCTAAAATGATTAAGCCCAAGGCCAAAACGAAATCTCAAAATGGGAAAGGCCTCATCCAAGTCCATATCTATTTGTCTCATGAGACCTACCGATTAAACCATGGGCTATAGCGGGCCCCACACATCACACCCTAAGTCTAACGCATACCTAATATTAATGGGTTGAATATAATCAACATATAAAATCATATTGAAACTAAAATATGAAATATAAATAACTTTCCCCAATCATTGAACATAGACACTAACTATTCATAAGAAATTGGTTAATGGTATAAACATTGGACAACAATAGGCAAAGTAATCTGAAACCATTCGACCACATATTTTACATGATATCATAATAGATTAACCTAAATGAAATATAAGATTCAACAAATCATGTTGACAAAGATGAAGATATTTTTAAATGAGACCATTGAAAAGTTCTAGAGGAAATAATCCTTAAACATTATAAAGTGCATCATACCACAATGAAACATTAAAATCATAATGCCTTTGAATATCATGAGAATAATGAGACTCTTGGAATGATATAACAATGGTCAGTACATATATCACATGAATGGAACAAGTTGTGAACAAGGCATGTTCCACAAAATAGTTAAAGCAAGATGAGAAAAAAACTTTTTTACTTCAGAAAGAAAAGTTCTTTCAGAAATTATTTTTTATTTTCTATGAAATCAGATTGAAAACGAGTATATCTCATAAAATAAATGGTGTGATAATTGAAGTTATATTTGATTCTTAAATTAAATCTTATTGAATTGAAATCATTTAAAAATATTTTTTAAGGAAGCTTTTGAAATAAAACATTTTAATGTGCATTAAGGATATTATTAAATGATTTTAAAGCGCAAAGGAAATTTTTCTATCATAAAACCAGAATTGAACCAAAATAATTTTTTCATGTTAAAATTTTTTATTTTACAAATATTAATATGGAATAAAACATATTATAGAGTGAAATTCATAAAATGTAAGAATTCATAAAGTTCCTGTAATCGAGAATGCATTTCGGAATAATTTTTTAAAGATATTTTAAAACATGTAAATCCATATAAAATAAATAAGAATCCCAATTAAAACACATATAATGAAAATTCACAAAATATTTATTATTAGTAATTAATAATAAATAATAATTTCAATGATTTGAATAGAGAATATGAAAAATCCGAATGAAAATGAAGGGTCGGTTAGAAAATACTTAAAATTTTGTAATCAATTTAATCACCTACCCCCAAAAATAATAATCCTCAAATGATACATTTAATATAATTAAAATAAATTGATTCACAAAATTAAATATCAATGGGTTGTCTAAATACACCATACACGAGTAATAGTAGTGAATATTGAATATCTCACAAAAATAGAAGCGAGATGAAGAAACCCTTTACCTTATGCCTGAATGTGTTCTTAGGTTGATCTTAATAACCTGAATAATAAAATGTATAATTATTAAATAATAATTCTATAACCTTATATATATAATTTATTCATTTTAAGCTTATTATATTGATTCATATTCTTTTTCTCAGGGGTTTTAAATGTAAAATTTTATAGTTTTTGAAGAATTTTCTTCTTTGGTTTTGATGGTCAGTTTAAATGTATTTATAAAAGGAAGTTATTTTTAAATTTTCTTAGACATCCATACTTTTTAATATATATTATTATTGAAATTAAATAGACATAAATTATCCTATAATTTTCTTGGTTATATTCCATCAGGATGACTCATTAGATAAAAGTTAATGAAAAATTCTTGGATTAACTTAGCGGTTTTATGCATAATGAACTTGTTTTTTATTATTATTTTATATAATGATTGTCTAAGGATTATAAAAAATTAAATAATATTAAATAAATATATTATCATCTAGTTTCGTCAGTATAAAGGTTTCATTACTAGTATTGTAGATATTAATTCAAATTGAAAACCCCTCTTCCTCGAACGTGATAATTAACATATCTCTGACTGTATTCTCATTTATAATATAAAAGAAGGGAAAAGAATAGATTATGATGGAATATTCCATTATCATTAAAAAAATACATTACATATAATTTTCCGGATTATTCAGGAATAATTTGATAATTTGATGGGATAATGTATAAGTGAGAATGAATGTAATAGAGAAGAAGAAGAAATATTACCTCTAGAATATTTTTCTTTTGATACCACCTTAAGGATCTTGGAAATGGACTTTTTGTGATAACATAAGAACAATCATGTGTCAAGGGATGAGGAGGATGGAATTTTTCAGAATATGGCAGAACAATAAGGCTTATGGTTAACAAATAATTTCCAGAAGGAACATCCTTTTATAAGTGAGCAGAGGGGTGTCTTAGGAATCACAAAAATTATTAAAATATAATAAATATATTATACATTTTGATAATCCTAAAAGGCCTAAAAATAAATTTATAATAAATTTTATAAGTAATATTATCTTTTTTTGATTTTTTATATAATTTTTGGATTTTTAAATAATTTAATAAAATATTTTATTCATGAATAACAATTTTGTCAGGATAAAAACTATTCATATATAAGAAATGAAACACAAAAAAAATGTTTAAAATTTTAATAAAATTTGATATTATATCATACAAATTCCATATTCATCTAGGGAATGCATTAATTGTCTTAAAAATATAAAATTATTTTTATTTTATTATTATTATTATCATTTATTTGATTTATTAATTAATTAAACTAATATGGAATCATAAATGTGGAAGACATTATGGTATATATTTGTTGTCTAAAAATTTAAAATAAAATTCCATGAGAAATATAATTTTATTAGATTTCCAAAGATAGTTATTTTTCACGTAAAACTTTTTTAAAATCTCAAATAAAAAAAGTATTAAAATATAATCTATATTGTGACGACTTGATTTCCTTTTGAAATAAAATATTATAAAGTCTTTAAAGTGATTCATGTGGGTCCAAAATGACCCAAATTAGAATAAAAACATGATAATAGTCTAAAAGTAGTTATTTAAATGTTTTATCCAAAATATGCGTCAATTAATAGTTCTTATAAATTTAATTAAAATCATTTTATTTATTTTTCTTATGTTTGCACGACTGTTGCATTGGCGATGCATTAGCATTAATGTTTATTATTTCTTATAAAAAATTAAAAATGAAATATTATCATAAAGATAAATTAATTTTTTTGAAATTAAAATTATGAATTTATTCATTATGTATATTCACTGTTATACAAAACAAGACATCTTCTAAACTTTTTTATTTTGTCTTTTCTTTCCCTACAAAAGCTTTGAACAGACATTGAGATAATACTCATGTTATATAACACAGAAATCATAAATTTAAAATGAAAGAGATAATTAAAACCTAATAATTAATAAATATGTCATTAATTTAATTTTTTGTACTTAATTATTATATATAAATTACTAATTTTGTCTTTCACATCGCTGTGTAGGCACTACATCGCCAATGACGATGATTTTTATACTTAGCAGGAAAAAGTATATATTTCAAGTTACAAATTATTTCTATAAAATATTCCACTTTTAATATAATTATTTAGTTATTGAATAGTTTAAATAAATTTTATATCATAATAATTTCATGATGATGTCCCGAAAAATTCGGTATTTTATTAGAAATAGTATCTTTTAATATTCATCAAAAATTATACTATTTCATAAAAATACAAAAAATTCATCCAAACCATTTTTCAACGTTTAGAATCTAAAAAGTAACTCCATTTTATGAAAATATTTTTAAAAATATGATATGTTTAATTTTTAATTAAAATCATCATTTATTCAAAAAATACCAATTTTAATATTAATAATGATATTGTGACACTTCAAAAAATTAGCTAAGGTCTCATAAAATTATCATATAATCATATGAAAAAAAATATTGATTCATGAATACATTTTATGAAAATTAATTATATTTTATATTTTTCTATTAATTATTAAATTGTAATTCATTATTTATTTCCCAGAAAAATAAAAACATTTAATTTTTAATTTTTAAAATATTCACTATCATTTATAAGGCATTGAAATTCTATTTTACTTACATTGGTGATGTTACTATTCATAATGATTAATTAGTATTCATAAGGGCAATGTTACAATTAATAAGGGTACATTAGAATTCATAAGGGTAACATTACTATTCCTAAGTGTTAGTTATTATTCTATAAAAAATATGTTTACCCTATCAGACTCTAAATATCTTACTAAATTCCACTGTGTTTTTTAGTTTTTAAAAATTCAAATCACAGAGGTGAAAAGACTATGTTTAGTGGCGATGTTATAACAAAATGGTGTATTGTAGAGACTAATTGTTTCATACATTCCATATTAAATTTAATTTCAAACTCGTGGGATGTTACACTATCCCATCCTTAAAAAAATTTATTCCTTGAAATTTTGAAATTTAATTTCAAATGTTAATGTCTGATATTTGAAAATTCACTTGTGGGAAACCCACATCAGAAATATTGTTAAAATATCCTCTCAATAAGAGGGAAAGTTAAATGCATTAGTTACTAAAAAACTATGCATTCTAATTGAATAGAATTTCCATGGATGAAAAATTAAACCATAAGGTTCTGATGGAAAGGTATAGAGAACATTCTTTGATGAAATATCATTACCACAAATCTATAAACTACATTTATGAAAAAATTGATAACAGGGAAACATTTTTGTTAAAGACACTTTTCCTAGAGTTGATAAATTATTCCACTCTATATATACATATACGTTTCTATTTCATAAACACAATCTTACCCTTGGTTTCTGCCTTGAACTTTCTATACGTCATCTCTTAGCACATGTTTCATCATGCACTATTGTAAAATAACCTATTAGGGTGGTTTTTTCTGCATATATCCGCGTTTTAAATAGCCTCTATATGGTTTGGCTGTAGTTTTAGGAAAATGCCACTAAATTGACCATTGAGAAACTATTAGCGGCGGTTATATCCATTTCGTGGCGGTTTAAATGAATCGTCTTAGTTTCCTCATTTCACGGTGGTTCTGGTTTTTTTAGCAGCGGTTTTACAGTCAGTGGATCTCTTTTTAGTTGCGGTGGTTATCACCGCCACGAATAAAAAACACCCCCTCGATGGAAAAGTGCCGCTAAAATAATCAAAAACGCCGCAGAATACAGGGGGTGGTGGACACTGTAGCATCAGTTTTAAGCGCCGCTACGAGAAAAATATCTATATTAAGTGGTGGTTAAAATCGATGCTACAATTTTACCAGTTTCATTTAGCGGCGGATAAAACTGCTGCTAAAAGCTGATCCGGGAAAAAAAGAAACTCTGCATCCCCTACACTAGTGCCTTGAAAAAGAAACCATTCCAGGAATACAAATAGTCTAACAGAAAACATACTAGTCAATATGAAATCATATTCTTAACTAAGAAAAATCAAATGCATCTTTCAAAAAAGGAATGCAGATAAACATATCACATGTCCATTAGACCTTTAAAAAAATTATAAACAAGCATGCCTGTCATATTTCATGAAAATAATGTCAAGCCTAGGTTCAACCTATTCCATCCATACCAGTTTAGGCCCTGAAAAAACAGTTCATTTAACATACATCCCACATGTTTGGTAACTCTACAATAGGGATTCCCAAGACCGGGTTTAGATTCTATGAGCCTTGTTGGCATGTAAATTTTTCCAATGCCTTCATTATGCTCCAGATACAATCAAGTAATTCAGTCTATCATCACACCCAACCCATGATGCTCAAGTCCATCTCATTATTCTTGTACATCCTATTCACCCTTGTGAATAAAAAACCCAACCTATCGTGATGTTAATGACACCCTTTGGAAATAACAATCAATGTAAGCAAAGTAGGGGAACAACCACCCCATCCCAAGAACGTTGTCAAAACCATCATCTTGAGGAAAACGAGGTACCGTACGAGGTGACACCCACTTATATCAAGGTCAACTCCTAACACTAACTTAAATTCTCTAATGAAATCCCAAAAAAAGTTTTGTGTGTCATCACTTCATAGGAAAACTTCAGTTCGATCCTAAGGATCTCCACAACATGCACAAATTTGATGAAATTAGAAGCACCTATATCAAAATAATTATATACTAAAGTGGAAGCAACCAAAATAGTACCTCTCACAATAGAAAGTCCAACACTCGATTCCTCACATATTTTTGTCACTTTATACAATTATACTGATCTATGGCCCTAATATATAGCCTAGATACCATGAGCATGTCCTCTATGCTAGTGATGTAAGTCTTGTGTCTAGATTCTTTCACCATGACCACCGATTCAGACAGATCAATTGGCCAAACAATATCTTCCTTCATAACATGAAGCTGATTTCCCCACTCTTAAATGTGGAATAATTACAGACACACATTCATTTTATACTATAGGAAAATATCTACAAAAATCCTATAGATGGCTCATCCTACTGCAATCTCAACACTCAACATGATTACTATCACACAGTCTCCCAATGTATCCCTACCACCCACACCAATGATAGAAAATATAATTACCAACACCAATTCTCTAAAAAATATTCCCTTAATGATAGTTCACAAAGTGTCACTTCCTTTCACCAAACACTTTTCCATTGGGTAAACAAACTAAACTACCCTACTTTGTGCCTAAACCATACCTCAAGTTATGTTATGTAATAAGAACCTGATTTATTTTTGATATGGTGGACAACGAAAATACATTCACCTAAGATCAAACAACACGATTGTGCCCGAAATCAAATCATATCACCCAAGATGGATCATCCATAATAAAAATATTCACAAATCCCAAAAGCTCGTAAATTGAGTCAAACACTCCATAACAAACATAGAATCATACTCTAAAGGCATAAATTATTTGTCCCTTTCAGTCCTAAAATTCAATTGAAAAAAATACTCATAAAAAATGATTCATAAAAATTGAATCATCACTATAAAGAACCGAAATATATGGTGCATACCACACTCGAGAAATAAATACATGAAAGAAAACATTAGAAATAAATAAAATGCATAAAAGGAAACATGAGAAATCAAGAAAATGTTAGCTCATGAAAATGTTTGGTGGAAACTATGTTCCACACGTGATACATATATAAATCAATTGTTCTCATATTTGTCCAACACATCAACAATACAACTACTCACGGTCTGATGATGAACATGTATCGTCACCCTCTCCACCTCTATTTCCACTTTCTACTGTCGCTTGTAAAGAACATTATATTGAAAATTAAATAATGTTTCATATTTATATTTAATCTTAAAACTAATTAAAGTTTGAAAACTAAATGATTTTGATTGTTTGTGATTCACCTGCTTACCACAAGTCGACGCACTACCACTCGGGGCCTATCTGCTCATCTTCAGATGTATATCACTCATCGCCTTCTGAAAAGCGGATATCTAAGCCCCTAGTCTTGAACTATGGTTCATAGAGAAGCAATATCCCTCTAATAATCTTTGGGTATGTACTGACAATAACCAGGAGTAGATGTCGTTGGAATCCTCGGTGGATGCCAAAGACCTCAGATGGTACGTGTCCGAAACCCATCCCGCACAATCTAAAAGGATGATCCCTCCCAAGGACTTTAGCAACCGGGTCATCCTGAGAAACTGAGTAGGACTTCCCAGGATTGGAATCCCATAGTTCTTTAATTTTAACCTGTAAATCAAATATAAATATATATTAACATGGTAAAAAATAATAATAAGTTATTATAATAAAAAATTGACCTTATACCCTAACTTCTATTGCAGTCTCATTAACAAAACTTTCATATGATTTTTTGTGAACATCCATTAACACTTTAGTTCGGGATGCTTCATGCCCTAAACTCTATGACTTAATTAAGAAAACAGAAATCAATAATTTAGTATACTAAATAGATAATATTTTCTTATAAATATTTAAATTAATGAAAATATTACAAAAGTCATTCGACTTCTAAAAGATCTTTTTGACCCCACAGTGTGAGGGATGACTTTCTTTTCCCGGTTTGAGGCATTTTGTCTTGAGAGATCCTGAAATAAATAAAATTAAATTTAATACTAATGTATTCAATTTCATCTCCTCTTCACATACATGTATAAATGTAAAATGATGATGATATAATAAAATATATTTCAATACCATCCCCTTCTCATCATGATGTCTGTCAACAAAGACATTCCACTATTCTTTCGAAACCCCATTGGGTAGCTTCTCATACATTTTTTACACGGTCAACTAAGTATCATTGAAATCGACCCACAGTCTTCATTTTGGGTCTTTCCATTTCATTCCAATAGTTTTCGACACCCACTTTCGTGCTATCAAATCAAAAACTCTAAAGTGGAAAAATATCTGTATATAGAAATTCATTTTGAACATATTAGTAACATGACATTCAATTAAACCATAATATATTTAAATTAACTTTATTTGGGAATAAAAAACTTCATATATCCAACTTGGAGGCATATGTCTCCAATCATTATAAGAAATAGGATAGGAAATGGGCTCCACTGCAAGTTGGACTAGAATCTGGACAGGTTACCTTGGGGCGCCATCCATAGGGACCCCAAATGAATCAAATGGTACAACTATATTCTCACCATTCATATTCCAAACATATGAACTTTTTATGTTTTTATCCATGGTTTCATTTTTTCCTCTTCAATGAGGAAAAAATTAGTATAAACAAAATTCAAAAAAATTAGTTATATTAAAATTTTTACCTATGGTAGTGACTATAAGGCCCCAGCCTTAAACATTACTAAATCTTGAGTTACTTCAAGATTACTCATTCAGGATCTTTTTAGGTTTAGAGTTTTAGAGAATTAGATCATAAAATATGCATTACATTCCACATTTAAACAAAGTGGTTACATAAAAGATAGTACTCATTTTTCCCATCAACAGAATCATATTTAAAATAAAACATGGATTCTTTCTTGACACTTCCTTGAAACTATCATCACATCTTTTACCTTTCCCTTGACCTGTGAAAAACATTTCAAAAACTTTGGATGAGCATAAAAAGCTCACTAAGGGATATAAAAGTATGAAATGAAAACATTAGTCCATGCATGGAATCATACTTTACTCAGGAAACATAATCACATACCTCATCAAATCATGAATAAATCATTGAAATAATAAGACATAAAGGTAACTTGAGGCATTCATAACATTCTTACGTAGGGAGTAACCCTCTTTGTTACGTTTGGAATACCCATCACTGTATATTCCCTAAATCTCTTTGGAAAAACCTTAAAGTTTAACTCCTTCTTGTTACCCAATTCATTGGAGAGCTATATCAGGCTCACCCACCCTTAGTTTATCACGGAACAACCCATCTTCATAACAATTCCCAAGAACCATAACATAATTGATCACATAAAACATGCATAAAGGAAACATAACATTTCCACATTTCAATCACAAGATATCAATAACACATTGATATAATTAAAACATTATCAAAACCATTTTCAATACCAAAATAAATGAAAATTAAAACATGTTATTTATATTTCATTTAAAAAAAGGTATGGCTTGTAGCAGAAGCTGAAGCTCAAATAATGGTCACGGCGGCGGAGAAGTCGTTGTCGCCGCATACGTACGACAAAAACCTTCCCATTTGTCATTTAGTAAAGTGATTCATATAAAAAATATTACCTTTGAATAAACATAAAAGTAAAAAGGGTTTATACACCGTATAAAAGGAAGTTGTGTATAAAACAAAATATGCCTCAATGAAAAGAGATTGAGACGAAGTCCCATACCTCGGGTCCGAAATGACTCGATCTCTCTTTAATCTCCTGAAAAATAAACTTGAGTTAATTTGTACGTTCTTAAGAACCTTTTTTTCAAGTTAATTATTTCTTTTATATCACTTATTACCATGTTATGAACACTATGTAATTATTTATGTTGATAATGGTCATTTTGTCGATCATTGGTACTTGAGTCAATAATAAACTCTTTATAATTACAAGTTGTTAATGGGGTAAAATATCCAATATATCCAGAATTATATTCATGATTTAGATATCATATATATCATATATATCCAGTATATTCATGAATTTATAATATTACATAACATTTAGAGGTAAGAAATGAAATGCACCGTTCATGTAGACAGTAAGTCGTACATACGCATGAACGCTACTTTCATTTATATTTCTTACTAAATGGATTGAAATCATAATGATATAAGGATAAATTATAATTTCAGTATAACATCATATATAATAAAAATAACTCCATCCTTTATACATCCCACATATGGTATTAATGAATCAAATCACTTTGAAGGGGCGGTACTCCGCACTTCCTAAAATGAAATTATCGTGTTTTCCCATAATGGAAACCATAAAGGTATGCCACAAATGAAAAATAAAGAGGCATAAGGAAAAAATAAACATAATATATATCATATATAAATAGAGTTACATCTTAATGTCTACCATGAAAGGTATTAAAATAATATTGAACAATCATCGTTTCGTGAGGCAGAAATTTTCCATCCACAGAAACATTATGTTCTTTAACCATTAGACGAAGATGTGCATAAGTGTAGCTCAAATCCGTCACATAAAAACATACTAGTATATTGAATATAGTTGTGATGTTACAAAATAAAGAAATATAAAGAGTTTAGGGGGTTGGAGAAGAAAAATAAAACAAAAGAACACAAGTGAAGACATTACCTTAAAATCGGGTAACTCCCTTTGGTTTGAACCAAAAGGGTATCTTGAAGAGCTTCCTGCCTAAGGTAAGGATTCTAAGATTAGGAGAGGGATGTGGAGAGACAAAAGGATCAGAGAATGGCCGATCCAAAGGCTTGAGAGGTGTGGTTAAGGAGGTAGAGGTGGAGGCCTTTTATAAGAGGAGAGGAGGGGCACTCTTGGAAAGGTATAAAGTGTTACTTTATTTTAAAAAGCGTTTCGGATTTAAAAGGTCCCAAATTGAAGTATTTAGAATATAAGGTGATAAGAGCTCGAAATCCACCCATCCAATATGTTTTTGACATGTTTAGGTCTTATATATGTTATATTATATTTTCATTTTATTTAAATCGTTAAATGATGAGGTAATCGTTGCATCATCATGGTGTCATAAATAATTTAATTTATTTAATATCTAAAAATTATAAAAAAAATACTATGATGTAGGAAATATTTTTAGCTTTCCAATTACTATTTATAGTCAAAAATATGACTTGTGAAACCACATGTAAATTTTTTTTAGTAAAACAATACATGTTTGTGTCTTTTTTACTTTTACTTTAAATAAAAGGCATTAATGTCATTATCTTACCCAAGTGGATCCATGGGGTCCTCAAAATCGACCCATGGGTTGTTTGGGTCGGCCATGACTCATCCAATAGGGTTATGAAAAGTTTCAAGATATTTTTATTTTATTATAATATCATTTTCACCTTAAATCACACTAATTTCCCTTTAATCGTGATTAATAAAACTTAAAAGTTACTTTTCATCAAAAATTATTTTCATCCCATTGAACCACATTTAACTTATTAATGAAAATAATTTATATTGGATTTTTTATATTCAAATAACAGAAGTGGTAAATATCCATTTAAACAAAAAATCAATTTTTGTAACTACCACTTTGTGGTTTCACTATTCATAAAAAATTAAGGTTTTTCAGAAAAATACCAAAAATTCACCCTAAGATATATTTTATATTCTGAATTAAAAAATGTTGTATATTTTACCAAATTCATAACATAGAAGATGCATTAATTAATTTTATAATTAAATCCTATTGTCAAATCAAATTTCGTGTTTTTAAGAAACAATATCTATCAAAAGATTGACACTCGTTTATGTCCAATCTCAAAGTGATATTAATTCCAATTACCACCATTGGATTAAATGGTAAAAATATATTATAATTTCACTTAAAAACCAATTAAAAAGATAATCTAACTATATAAATAGATTAGATTAAAAAGTGGGTTTGAATTAAAATACAACACTTTTAACTATTCATTAAAAAATGAACATTATCAGAAAAATACCAGAAAATTATCCAATGTAAATTTAAATTTCCCAATCATAAAGAATAGGTTTATTTTGAAAAATATAGCTTATAAAATTGTCAAAAGATATATTAAAAATGGTTCGCCATCAAAAGGAGGTAAAACAATCTTTTAAAAATATTAGAGTATTTAAGGCATAAGGTTGGATTTATTCTCATTTTAAGCCTCTAAAACACTATATAACTCATAAATAAACATAGATAACTATATATATTATTCATTACTTACTTGGGATGTTACATTCTTCCCCCATTAGAAAATTTTGTCCCCGCAATTTATTTACTTATCGAATAAGTGGGGGTATTTATCCCTAATTGCATTTTCAGATTCCCACGTTGCCTCTTCAACCATATGGTTTTATCACAAAACCTTTACCTGGTGAATTATCTTATTCCGAAACACTTGCTCTCTATGGTCAAGAATCTAGACCAGTTGTTCTTCATAATAGAGATTCCCTTCCAACTGAACTACCTCTGGACTCAAAACATGAGATGGATCTGGCATGTACTTCATTAACATTGAAACATGAAAAACATTGTGTACCAAAGATAAACTCGGAGGTAAAGCCACTCGGTAAGCAACTGATCCAACATTCTCCAGAATTTAATATGGTCCAATGAACCTTGGACTCAGGTTTCCTTTCTAACCAAATCGCATCACACTTTTCCCCGGTGAAACATTGAGAAAAACATGATCACCTACCTCGAAAGATAGATCCCTCCTCCTGTTGTCTGCATAACTTTTCTGTCTTCTCTGAGCTGTTCTCAAGTGTTTCTGAATCAACTAAAATTTTTTTGTCATCTCTTCTACAAATTATGGTCCCATCATCTTCCTTACATCCACTTCATCACAAAAAGATGGAGTTTGAAACCGTTTACCATATAATGCCTCAAATGGAGCCATCTGTATACTAGAATGAAAATTGTTATTATAAGAAAACTCACCCAAAGAAAGATGCTGGTCCCAACATCCCTAATAATCCATCGAACAAACACGTATCATATCCTCCAATGTCTGAATAGTTTGTTCTGACTGCCCATCTGATTGAGGATGAAAAGTTGTACTAAAATTTAATTCATTACCCAACGACTTCTGAAGGCCTTTCCAAAAGTTAGAAGTAAACCTGGGATCACGATCAGATACAATAGAGAGAGGAACTCCATGTAACCTGACTATCTCATTAAGATACAAACGGGAAAATTGATCTAGGGAAAAAGTATCTCGTATAGAAAGGAAATGAGCAGATTTACTCAAGCGATCAATAATAAACCAGATTTCATTATTACCTTGAGGTGTCTTCATCAATCCCACAACGAAGTCCATGGATATATTTTCCCATTTCCACTCTAGAACTGGTAAAGGCTGAAGCATCCCTTTAGGTAACTGTCGCTCTGCTTTAACCTATTGACAAGTCAAACACTTCACAGTAAAATCAGCAATATCTCTTTTCATTCTGTCCCACTAGTAATACTCCTGAAGATCTCTATACATCTTAGTACTGCCTGGATGAACTGAAAACAGAGAACTATGAGCTTCACATAACAACTCTCTCTTCAACTGTGAATCACAAGGAACACACAATATCTTCTCAAATCTCAAAACACAATCATTATCAATGTTGAATTCAGGCAACTTACCCTTCTGAACCAGCTCTACCTTTTTCTGCAACTCATTGTCTTGCTTCTATGCTTTCTTAATTCTGTCTGATAGAGAAGATTTCACTGATACCTGAAACAATACGGAAGAACATCCTGGACCAACAACTTCTATGCCAAAGTTCATCAATTCCTTAACCAAAGGATCACGTTCCAAATGCAACATTGTAAATGAAGCATTACTTTTTCGACTCAAAGCATCAACAACTTTATTTCATTTTCCCGGATGGTAATGAATTGTACAGTAATAATCCTTGATTAATTCTATCCATCTCCTCTATCTCATATTCAATTCCTTCTGAGTTAATATATACTTTAAACTTTTGTGATTGGTATATATTTCACACTTTACACCATAAAAATGATGTCGCCAAATTTTTAAAGCAAAAACAACAGCAGCTAATTCCAAATCATGTGTAGGATAATTTACCTCATGAGTTTTTAACTATCATGAAGCATAAGCAATTACCTGATCATTCTACATTATGATGCAACCAAATCCTTTCCATGAATCATATCTGTAGATAACAAACTCGCCATTATTGGAAGGTAGTGCCAAAACTGGAGCATTAACCGATCTTCTTTTCAGTTTCTGAAAACAATCATCACATTATTTTGTCCAGATAAACTTAACACCCTTCGGAGTTAGCTTTGTAATTGGACTAGATAACTGGGAGAAATTTCTAACAAACCTTTGGTAATATCCAACAAAACCAAGGAAGCTACGAATCTTAGTTACATTTGTGGGTCTTAGACATTCTTCAACAACCTTTGTTTTTTTAGGATCAATAGTTATCCCATCTTTAGAAACAATGTGACCAAGGAAATAAATTTGTTGCAACCAAAACTCACACATTCTGAATTTCCCAAACAATTTATTTTCTTTTAAGGTTTGAAAAATAACCGTTAAATGTCTTTCATGCTCCTATTTACTTTTATAAAACACCAAAATATGATCAATGAAAACCACCACAAACTTATCCATGAACTCATGGAAAATTCTATTCATAGGGTCCATGAATACAGCAGGTGCATTGGATAGACCAAAAGGCATAACCACAAATTCATAATGGCCATATCTTGTTCGAAACGCAGTCTTCCAAATATCCGATTCCTTTACCTTCAATTGATGGTACCCCGATCTCAGGTCAATCTTTGAAAAAAACTGAGCTCCCTGGAGCTGATCAAACAAATCATCGATATGAGGAAAAGGATACTTGTTCTTAACTGTGATATTATTCAAGGATCTATAATCAATGAAAAGTCTCATAGAACCATTTTTTTTAAAAAAAATAAAAAAGGAGCACCCCATGGTGATGTGCTAGGTCGAATGAAAACTTTCTCTAATAAATCTTGTAATTGCTCCTTCAACTCTAACAGTTCAGTTTGAGCCATTCGATAAAGGGGTTTTGAAATTGTCTTAGCATCAGGAACTATGTCAACAGTAAATTCAACTTTCTGATCTAATATTATTACAGGAAACTCATTAGGAAAAACATTAGGATACTCATTTACCACTTGCTCATCATTAATCTGAATAGTTCCCTTTTTTCAACAATATGTGCAAGGTAACATTCATTTCCATCTTTTACAAGTTTCTCATCCTCTTCATATGTTATCAACAGTAAGGGTTCATTCATGTACACAAACTAAAATTATTTCTAAAAAGAACCTTCTTTAGCTCTACAGTCAATCTTAGCATGGTAAATAGAGAGCCAATCCATTCCCAGGATAACATCAAACTCTACTAGAGGTAAAACAATAAGGTTTTCAAGTAGGTTCTTTCCACGGATAAGGATAAGAAGATTCTTATAAATTATTTTTGCCCAAACTTTTCCCCCAGATGTTTTTACCACAAGTTCATGAGTCATTTCTTGAGGTGGTATTCCCATTTTACTAGAAAAGTTTTCAGATATGAAAGAATGTGTAGACCTCGAATCAAAAAACACACTGGCATAATCTGAAAAAACAAACAAAGTACCTGATTCCACTTCATATGATGGCCCAACATCTGCTGAATTAGTTGCAAAGGATTTCACCACCCCTTTCTGCTTGTAGTCTGACTGTTTCCCATCACTCGAGCTCTTTGTCGTACACTCGTTTTCATAATGACCCATCTCATTGCACTTAAAACATTTCACTAACTGTAAATCAAATTTGGTCTAACCATCACCCTGAACTTTTTCAGTGCAATCATGAGCCTTATGTCTCATGTTAGAACATCGGTAGAACTTTCCAGAATTCAGAAGACATTCCCCAGCATACCTTTTACCACATTTATCACAAATTGGAAACTTAGTTTTCTTACCATCAGACCTTTTTGAAGAATTCTTTCCTTTCTCCTACCAACTTGGTCTCTTGTTCTGATAGTTGTTATAGAACACCTGATCATTGGAAAACTCCATTTCTACCTTCTCAGCCCATCGAACAAGCTTTTCATAACTTTTTAACTCACGAGAAGCCAATTCCCTTCGATATTTTGGCTTCAATCCTGAGTAAAAATGATTGATTTTACTATCAAGGTCTCGTATTAAATTTCGATCATACCTTTCCAATCGAGTGAACCTCTCTTCATAAGCAGCTACTGAGTCGTCCTCTTGCCTCAATTCCAAGAATTTTTTTTCCATCCTAAGTCAAACAGCCTTAGGAAAATACTTCTCAAGAAACATACCTTTGAATTCATCACAGTCGAGAGCATCAATCTCATCAGTATCCCTGATATTTTTAACCATCGACCACCACTGATCTGCTTCACCCTCCAAACGATAAATAGGAAGACTAACCTTTTGATTGTCTAAACACCTCATGACATCGAAAATCTTCTCTAGTTCTATAATCAACCCTTCCGCTAGCACAGGGTCAGATGATCCTTTGAATGATGGGGGATGTTGCCTCATGAAATGTTCCACCACTTACATGTTCATCTACGGTTGATTTGGCTGATCTCGTTCAAGGATACCACCACCATTTATTGCTTAAGTCAACTGCACCATTACTACAACAAACTGTTTAGTTCCAATTCTGACCATCTGAGGATGCTGATTTGGAAGGTCATTTCCTTCTGTATGCCTTCCTAGCACTGCTTCCCTGTTTCCTCTGTGGAAAACCATTCTGAACAAACATTTCTTAGATGAAGCAACATGGTAATCATCAAATGCTATATCATTTCAATTTGTCCATTA
Organism: Viscum album; assembly: GCA_963277665.1. Taxonomy (NCBI): domain Eukaryota; kingdom Viridiplantae; phylum Streptophyta; class Magnoliopsida; order Santalales; family Viscaceae; genus Viscum; species Viscum album. Next base: position 1,282,335,946 of record OY728148.1, read on the forward strand.
AAAAATATTTTTGGATAAGCATTTAATAGAATTATAACTCCAAAAGTTATCTAAACCGACCTCTGATGCCAACTATAAGGCCCCGGCCTTAAACAAAACTTAATCTTGAGTTACTTCAAGATTATGCATTGAGGATCTTTTCAGGTTTAGAGTTTTAGAGAATTAGATCATAAAACATGCATTACATTCCACATTTGAACAAAGTGGTTACATAAAAGATAGTACTCATATTTCCCATAAACGAAATCATATTAAAAATAAAACATGGATTCTTTCTTGACACTTCCTTGACACTATCATCACATCATGTACCTTTCCCTTGACCTATGAAAAACATTTCAAAAATTTAGGATGAGCATAAAAAGCTCAGTAAGGGATATTAGAGTACGAAATGAAAACATTAGTAGATGCATGGAATCATACATTACTCATAAAACATAATCACATACCTCATCAAATATTGAATAAATCATAGAAATCATAAAACATAAAGGTAACTTGAGGCATTCATAACATTCTTACATAGGGAGTAACCCTATTGGTAACGTTTGTAATACCCATCACAGTATATTCCCTAAGTCTCTTCCTAGAAACCTTAACGTTTAACTCCTTCGCGTTACCCAATGAATTGAAGAGATATATCGGGCTCACCCTCCCTTAGTTTATCATGGAACTACCCATCTTCATAATAATTCCCAAGATCCATAACATAATCGTATCACATAAAACCTGCATCAAGGAAACATAACATTTCCACATTTCAATCACAAGATATCAATAACACATTGATATAATAAAAACATTATCAAAAACCATTTTCAATACCAAAATAAATGAAAATTAAAACATTGTATTTATTTTTCATTTAAAAAAATGTATGGCTTGTAGAGGAAGCCGAAGCTCAGATAATGGTCACGGCGGCAGAGAAGTCATTTTCACCGCATACGTACGAAAAAAACATTCCCTTTTGTCGTTTAGTAAAACGCTTCGTATAAAAAATATTCCCTTAGAATAAACTTACAATTCAAGGGGGTTTATACACCATATAAAAGAAATTTGTGTATAAAACAAAATATGCCTCAATGAAAGGAGATTGACACGAAGTCCCATACCTCGGGTCCGACTTGACTCGATCACTCTTTAATCTCCTGAATAATAAAATTGAGTTAATTTATACTTTCTTAAGAACCTTTTTTCAAGTTCATTATTCCTTTTATATCACTTATTACCATTTTATGAACACTGTGTAATTATTTATGTTAATAATGGTCGTTTTGTCGATCATTGGTACTTAAGTCAGTAATAAACTCTTTATAATTACAAGTTGTTCATGGGGTAAAATATCCATTATATCCATAATTATATTCATGATGTAGATATCATATATATCAAATATATTCATTATATTAATGCATTTATAATATTACATAACATTTAGAGGTATGAAATTAAATGCACCATTCATGGAGATGGTAAGTCGTATGTACGCATGAACGTCACTTTAATTTCTATTTATTACTTAATGGAGTGAAATAATAATGATATAAGGGTATATTATAATTCCATTATAACATCATATATAATAACATTAACTCCATCCTTTATATCTCCCACATATGGCATTAACGAATCAAATCACTTTGAGGGGGCGGTAGTCCGCACTTCCTAAAATGAAATTATCGTGTTTACCCACAATGGAAACCATAAAGGTATGCCACAAATGAAAAATACAAAAGCATAAGGAAAAAATAAACATATTATATATCATATATAAATATAGTTACATCTTAATTTCTACCATGAAATATATTAAAATAATATTGAACAATCATCGATTCGTGAGGTAGAAATTTTCCATCCACAGAAACATTATGTTCTTTAACCATTAGACGAAGGTGTGCATAAGTGTAGCTCGAATCCATCACATAAAAACATACTAGTATATTGAAGATACTGGTTATGTTACAAAATAAAGAATTATAAAGAGTTTAGGGGGTTGGAGAAGAAAAATAAATCAAAAGAACACAAGTGAAGACATTACCTTAAAATCGGGTAACTCCCTTTGGTTTGAACCAAAAGGGTTTCTTGAAGAGCTTACTGCCTAAGGTAAGGCTTCTAGGATTAGGAGATGGATTTGGAGAGACAAAATGATCAGAAAATGGCCGATCCAAAGGCTTCAGAGGTGTGGTTAAAGAGGTAGAGGTGGGGGCCTTTTATAAGAGGAGAGGAGGTGCACTCTTGGAAAGGTATAAAGTGTTACTTTATTTTAAAAAGCGTTTCGGATTTAAAAGGTCCCAAATTGATTTATTTAGAATATAAGGTGATAAGAGCTCAAAATCCACCCATCCAATAGGTTTTTGACATGTTTAGGTCTTAGATTTTATATTATATTTTCATTTTATTTAAATCATTAAATAATGAAGTGATCGCTGCATCATCATGGTGTCATAAATAATTTAATTTATTTAATGTCTAAAAATTATAAAAAAAATAATATGATGTAGGAAATATTTTTATCTTTCCAATTACTATTTATAGTCAAAAATATGACTTGTGAAACCCCATGTAAAAATTGTTTTAGTAAAACAATACATGTTTGTGTCATTTTTACTTTTACTTTAAATAAAAGGCATTAATGTCATTATCTTACCCAAGTGGATCCATGGGGTCCTCAAAATCGACCAATGGGTTTTCTGGGTCGGCCATGACTCATCCAATTGGGTTATGACAAGTTTCAAAAAAAATTATTTTATTATAATATCATTTTTACCTTAAATCACACTAATTGCCCTTTAATCGCGATTAATAAAACTTAAAAGTTACTTTTCATCAAAAATTATTCTCATCCCATTGAACCTCATTTAACTTATTAATGAAAATAATTTATATTGTATTTTGGATATTCAAATAAAAGAAGTGGTAAAGATCCATTTAAACAAAAAATCAATTTTTGTAACTACCACTCTGTGGTTTCACTATTCATAAAAAATTAAGGTTTTTCAGAAAAATACCAAAAATTCACCCTAAGATATATTTTATATTCTGAATTCAAAAATGATGTCTATTTTACCAAATTCATAACATAGAAGTTGCATTAATTAATTTTATAATTAAATCCTGCTGTCAAATCAAATATCGTGTTTTTAAGAAACAATATCTATCAAAAGATTGACACTCGTTTATGTCCAATCTCAAAGTGATATTAATTCAAATTTCCACCATTGGATTAAATGGTAAAAATATATTCTAATTTCACTTTAAAACCAATTAAATGGATAATCTAACTATATAAATAGATTAGATTAAAAAGTGGTTTGGAATTAAAACACAACACTTTTAACTATTCATTAAAAAATGAACATTATCAGAAAAATAATAGAAAATTATCCAATGTAAATTTAAATTTCCCAATCATAAAGAATAGGTTTATTTTGAAAAATATAGCTTATAAAATTTTCAAAAGATAGATTAAAAATGGTTCTCCATCAAAAGGAGGTAAAACAATATTTTAAAAATATTAGAGTATTTCATTCTTAAGGTTGGATTTATTCTCATTTTAAACCTCTAAAACACTATCTAACTCATAAATAAACATAGATAACTATATATATTATTCATTACTTACTTGGGATTTTACATTATTCCCCATTAGAAAATTGCATCCCCGCAATTTATTTACTTATCGAATAAGTGGGGGTATTTATCCCTAATTTCATTTTCAGATTCCCACGTTGCCTCTTCAACCATATAGTTTTATCACAAAACCTTTACCTGGTGAATTATCTTATTCCGCAACAATTTCTCTCTATGGTCAAGAATCTAGACCGGTTGTTCTTCATAATAGAGATTCTCTTCCAACTGAACTACCTCTGGACTCATAACATGAGATGGAGACCAGAGATAAACTCGGAGGTAAAGCCACTCGGTAACCAACTGATCCAACTTTCTCCAGAATTTCATATGGTCCAATGAACCTTGGACTCAGCTTTCCTTTCTAACCAAATCTCATCACACTTTTCCACGGTGAAACATTGAGAATAACATGATCACCTACCTCGAAAGATATATCCTTCCTCTTTTGTCTGCATAACTTTTCTGTCTTCTCTGAGCTGTTATCAAGTGTTTCTGAATCAACTGAACTTTTTTGCCATATCTTCTACAAATGATGGTCCCATCAGCTTCCTTTCATCCACTTCATCCCAAAAAGATGGAGTTCGACACCGTTTACCATATAATGCCTCAAATGGAGCCATCTGTATACTAGAATGAAAATTGTTATTATAAGAAAACTCACCCAAAGAAAGATGATGGTCCTAACATCCCTAATAATCAATCGAACAAGAACGTATCATATCCTCCAAAGTCTGAATTGTTTTTTCTGACTGCCCATCTGATTGAGGATGAAAAGTTGTACTAAAATTTAATTCATTACCCAACGACTTCTCAAGGCCTTTCCAAAAGTTAGAAGTAAACCTGGGATCACGATCAGATACAATAGAGAGAGGAACTCCATGTAACCTGACTATCTCATTAAAATACAAACGGAAAAATTGATCTAGGTAAAAAGTATCTCGTATAGAAAGGAAATGAGCAGATTTACTCAAGCGATCAATAATAAACCATATTGCATTATTACCTCGAGGTGTCTTCGTCAATCCCACAACGAAGTCCATGGATATATTTTCCCATTTCCACTCTAGAACTGGTAAAGGCTGAAGCATCCCTTTAGGTAACTGCCGCTCTTCTTTAACCTGTTGACAAGTCAAACACTTCACAGTAAAATCAGCAATATCTCTTTTCATTCTGTCCCACCAGTAATACTCCCGAAGATCTCTATACATCTTAGTACTGCCTGAATGAACTGAAAACCGAGAACTATGATCTTCACATAACAACTATCTCTTCAACTGTGAATCACAAGGAACACACAATATCTTCCCAAATCTCAAAACACAATCATTATCAATGTTGAATTCAGGAAATTTACCCTTCTGAACCAGCTCTACCTTTTTCTGCAACTCATTGTCTTACTTCTATGCTTGCTTAATTCTGTCTGATAGAGAAGATTTCACTGATACCTGAAACAAAACGGAAGAACATCCTGCACCAACACTTTCTATGCCAAAGTTCATCAATTCCTTAACCAAAGGATCACGTTTCAAATGAAACATTGTTAATGAAGCATTACTTTTTCGACTCAAAGCATCATCCACTTTATATCATTTTCCCGGATGGTAATGAATTGTAAAATAATAATCCTTGATTAATTCTAGCCATCTCCTCTGTCTCATATTCAATTCCTTCTGAGTTAATATATACTTTAAACTTTTGTGATTGGTATATATTTCACACTTTACACCATAAAAATGATGCCGCCAAATTTTTAAAGAAAAAACAACAGCAGCTAATTCCAAATCATGTGTAGGATAATTTACCTCATGAGTTTTTAACTGTCACGAAGCATAAGCAATTACCTGATCATTCTCCATTAGGATGAAACCAAATCCTTTAAATGAATCATCCCTGAAGATAACAAACTCACCATTCTTGGAAGGCAGTGCCAAAACTGGAGCATTCACCGATCTTCTTTTCAGTTCTTGAAAACAATCATTACATTATTTTGTCCAGATAAACTTAACACCCTTCGGAGTTAGCTTTGTCATTGGACTAGATAGCTGGGAGAAATTTCTAACAAACCTTTGGTAATATCCTACCAAACCAAGGAAGCTACGAATCTTAGTTACATTTGTGGGTCTGGACATTATTCAACAACCGTTGTTTTTTTAGGATCAATAGTTATCCCATCTTTAGAAACAATGTGACCAAGGAAATAAATTTGTTGCAACCAAAACTCACACTTGCTAAATTTCCCAAACAATTTATTTTCTTTTAAGGTTTGAAAAATAACCCTTAAATGTCTTTCATGCTCCTCTTTACTTTTATAAAACACCAAAATATGATCAATGAAAACCACCACAAACTTATTCATGAACTAATAGAAAATTATATTCATAGGGTCCATGAATACAGCAGGTGCATTGGCTAACCCAAAATGCATAACTACAAATTCATAATGGCCATATCTTGTTCGAAACGCGGTCTTCAAAATATCTAATTCCTTTACCTTCAATTTATGGTACCCCGATCTCAGGTCAATCTTTGAAAAAAACTGAACTCCCTGGAGCTGATCAAAAAAATCATCGATATGAGGAAAAGGATACTTGTCCATAATAGTGATATTATTCAAGGCTCTATAATCAATGCAAAGTCTCATAGAACCATATTTATTTTTAACAAATAAAACAGGAGCACCCCATGGTGATGTGCTAGGTCGAATGAAAACTTTCTCTAATAAATCTTGTAATTGCTCCTTCAACTCTAACAGTTCAGTTTGAGTCATTCGATAAGGGGGTTTTGAAATTGTCTTAGCATCAGGAACTAAGTCAATAGTAAAATCAACTTTCCGATCTGATATTATTACAGGCAACTCATTATGAAAAACATTAGGATACTCATTTACCACTGGCTCATCATTAATCTGAATAGTTCCCTTTTTTTCAACAATATGTGCAAGGTAACATTCATTTCCATCTTTTACATGTTTCTCAGCCTCTTCATATGTTATCAATAGTAAGGGTTCATTCTTGTACACAAAATAAAGTTCTTTCTAAAAAGAAACTTCTTTAGCTCTACAGTCAATCTTAGCATGGTAAATAGAGAGTCAATCCATACCCAGGATAACATCAAACTCTACTAGAGGTAAAACAATAAGGTTTTCAAGTAGGTTCTTTCCACGGATAACGATAGGAAGATTCTTATAAATTATTTTTGCCTAAAAATTTCCCCCAGATGTTTTTACCATAAGTTTAGGAGTCATTTCATGAGATGGTATTCCCATTTTACTAGAAACGTTTTCAGATATGAATGAATGTGTAGACCCCGAATCAAACAACACACTGGCATAATCTGAAAAAACAAACAAAGTACCTGATTCCACTTCATATGATGGCACAACATCTACTGAATTAGTTGCAAAGGATTTCACCACACCTTTCTGCTTGTAGTCTGACTGCTTCCCATCACTCGAGCTCTTTGTCGTACACTCGTTTTCATAATGACCCATCTCATTGCACTTAAAACATTTCACTAACTGTAAATCAAATTTGGTCTAACCATCACCCTGATCTTTTTCAGTGCAATCATGAGCCTTATGTCTCATGTTACCACATCGGTAAAACTTTCTAGAATTCAGAAGACATTCCCCAGCATACCTTTTACCACATTTATCACAAATTGGAAACTTAGTTTTCTTACCGTCAGACCTTTTTGAAGAATTCTCTCCTTTCTCCTACCAACTCGGTCTCTTCTTCTACTAGTTGTTATAGAACACTTGATCATCGTAAAACTCCATTTCTACATTCTCAGCACATCAAACAAGCTTTTCATAACTTTTGAACTCACGAGAAGCCAATTCCCTTCGATATTTTGGCTTTAATCCTGAGTAAAAACGATTGATTTTACTAGCAAGGTCTCGGATAAAATTTGGACCATACCTTTCCAATCGAGTGAACCTCTCTTCATAAGCAGCTACTGAGTCGTCCTCTTGCCTCAATTCCAAGAATTGTTTTTCCATCCTAATTCGAACAGCCTTAGGAAAATACTTCTCAAGAAACATACCTTTGAATTCATCACAGTCGAGAGCATCAATCTCATCAGCATCCCTGATATTTTTAACCATCGACCACCACTGATCTGCTTCACCCTCCAAACGATAAATAGGAAGACTAACCTTTTGATTTTCTAAACACCCCATGACATCGAAAATCTTCTCTAGTGCTCTAATCCACCCTTCATCTAGCACAGGGTCAGATGATCCTCTGAATGATGGGGGATGTTGCCTCATGAAATGTTCCACCACTTACATGTTCATCTGCGGTTGATTTGGCTGATCTCGTGCATGGATACCACCACCATTTATTGCTTGAGTCAACTGCACCATTACTACAACAAACTGTTTAGTTCCAATTCTGACCATCTTAGGATGCTGATTTGGAAGGTCATTTCCTTCTGTATGCCTTCCTAGCACTGCTTCCCTGTTTCCTCTGTGGAAAACTATTCTAAACAAACATTTCTTAGATGAAGAAACATGATAATCATCAAATGCTATATCATTTCAATTTGGCCATTAAAAAATATTTTTGGATAATCCTTTAATATAATTATAACTCCAAAAGTTATCTAAACAGACCTCTGATGCCAACTATAAGGCCCCGGCCTTAAACATTACTTAATAATGAGTTACTTCAAGATTATTCATTGAGGATCTTTTCAGGTTTAGAGTTTTAGAGAATTAGATCATAAAACATGCATTACATTCCACATTTGAACAAAGTGGTTACATAAAAGATAGTACTCATATTTCCCATAAACAAAATCATATTTAAAATAAAACATGGATTCTTTCTTGACACTTCCTTGACACTATCATCACATCATGTACCTTTCCCTTGACCTGTGAGAAACATTTCAAAAATTTGGGATGAGCATAAAAAGCTCAGTAAGGGATATAAGAGTACGAAATGAAAACATTAGTCCATCCATGGAATCATACTTTACTCATAAAACATAATCACATTCCTCATAAAATAATGAATAAATCATAGAAATCATAAAACATAAAGGTAAATTGAGGCATTCATAACATTCTTACATAGGGAGTAACCCTATTTGTAACGTTTGGAATACCCATCACAGTATATTCCCTTAGTCTCTTGCTAGAATCCTTAACGTTTAACTCCTTCGTGTTACCCAATGCATTGAAGAGATATATCGAGCTCACTCGCCCTTAGTTTATCATGGAACCACCCATCTTCATAATAATTCCCAAGAACCATAACATAATCGTATCACATAAAACATGCATTAAGGAAACATAACATTTCCACATTTCAATCACAAGATATCAATAACACATTGATATAATAAAAACATTATCAAAAACATTTTCAATACCAAAATAAATGAAAATTAAAACATTGTATTTATTTTTCATTTAAAAAAAGGAATGGCTTGTAGAGGAAGTTGAAGCTCAAATAAAGGTCATGGCGGCAGAGAATTCATTGTCGCCGCATACGTACGACAAAAACATTCCCTTTTGTCGTTTAGTAATACGCTTCGTATAAAAAATATTCCCTTTGAATAAACTTAAAATTCAAGGGGTTTTATACACCGTATAAAAAAATTTGTGTATAAAACAAAATATGCCTCAATGAAAGGAGATTTACACGAAGTCTCATACCTCGGGTCCGACTTGACTCGGTCACGCTTTAATCTCCTGAATAATAAACTTGAGTTAATTTCTACTTGGTTAAGAACCTTTTTTCAAGTTCATTATTCCTTTTATATCACTTATAACCATGTTATGAACACTATGTAATTATTTATGTTAATAATGGTCGTTTTTTCGATCATTGGTACTTGAGTCAGTAATAAACTCTTTATAATTACAAGTTGTTCATGGGGTAAAATATCCATTATATCCAGAATTATATTCATGATGTAGATATCATATATATCATATATATTCAGTATATTCAAGCATTTATAATATTACATAACATTTAGTGGTATGAAATGAAATACACCCTTCATGGAGACGGTAAGCCGTATGTACGCATGAACGCCACTTTAATTTCTTTTTATTACTTAATGGAGTGAAATAATAATGATATAAGGGTATATTATAATTCCATTATAACATCATATATAATAACATTAACTCCATCCTTTATATCTCCCACATATGGCATTAACGAATCAAATCACTTTGAGGGGGCGGTAGTCCGCACTTCCTAAAATGAAATTATCGTGTTTGCCCACAATGGAAACCATAAAGGTATGCCACAAATGAAAAATACAGAAGCATAAGGAAAACATAAACATAATATATATCATATATAAATACATTTATATCTTAATGGCCAACATGAAAGGTGTTAAAATAATATTCAACAGTCATCATTTCGTGAGGGTGAAATTCACCATCCACATAAACATTATGTTCTTTAACCACTAGATGAAGGTGTGTGTAGGTTTAGCTCAAATACATCACATAAAAACATCCTAGTATATTGAAGATACTGGTTTTGTTATGAAATAAATGAATAGATGGAGTTTAGGGGGTTGGAGAAACAAAATAAAACAAAAGAACACAAGTGAAGAGATTACCTTAAAATCGGGTAACTCCCTTTGGTTTGAACCAAAAGGGTTTCTTGAAGAGCTTCATGCCTAAGTTAAGGCTTCTAGGATGAGGAGAGGGATGTGGAGAGACAAAATGATCAGAGATTTTCTGAGCCAAAGGCTTGAGATGTGTTGGTAAGGAGGTAGAGGCGGGGGCCTTTTATAAGAGGAGAGGAGGGGTACTCTTGGAATGGTATAAAGTTTTACTACATTTTAAAAAGAATTTCAGATTTAAAAGGTCCCACATTGATTTATTACAAATATAAGGTGATAAGAGTTCTAAATACACCCATACAATAGGTTTTTGACATGTGTAGGTCTTATATTTTACATTATCTTTTCATTTTATTTAAATTGTTAAATAATGAGGTAATCGCTGCATCATCATGGTGTCATAAATAACATAATTTATTTAATGTCTAAAAATTATAAAAATAACTACTACGATTTATGAAATCTTTTTAGTTTTACAATTACTATTTATAGTAAAAAATCTGTCTTGTGTAACCCCATGTAAAGTTTTTTTAGTAAAACAATACATATTTGTGTCATTTTTACTTTTACTTTAAATAAAAGGAATTAATGTCATTATCTTACCCAAGTGGCTCAATGGGGTCCCACAAATAGACCTGTGGGTTTTCTTGGTCAGCCATGACTCATCCAATAGGAATAGGACAAGTTTCAAGATATTTTCATTTTATTAAAATATCATTTTTACCTTAAATCACACTAATTGCCCTTTAATCACGATCAATAAAACTTAAAAGTTACTTTTCATCAAAAATTATTTTCATCCCAATGAACCACATTTTACTTAATAATGAAAATCATTTATATTGTATTTTTTATATTCAAATCACATAAATGGTAATGTTCCATTTAAACGAAAAATTAGTTTTTGTAACTACCACTTTGTCATTTCACTATTCATAAAAAATTAAGGTTTTTCAGAAAAATACCGAAAACTCACCCTAAGATATATTTGATATTCCGAATTCAAAAATAATGTCTATTTTACCAAATTGATAACATATAAGTTGAATTAATTAATTTTATAGTTAAATCCCGTTATCAAATCAAATAGCGTGTTTTGAAGAAAAAATATCTATCAAAAGATTGACACTCGTTTTTGTCCAATCTCAAAGTGATATTAATTCCAATGACCACCATTGGATTAAATGGTAAAAATATTTTCTAATTTCACTTTAAAACCAATTAAAAAGATAGTCTAACTATATAAATAAATTATATTAAAAAGAGGTTTTGAGTTAAAATACAACAATTTTAACTATTCATTATAAAATAAACATTATCAGAAAAATACCAGCAAATTATCCAATTTAAATTTCACTGTCCCAATCATAAAGAATAAGTTTATTTTGACAAATATAGCTTATAAAATTGTCAAAATATAGATTAAAAATGGTTCGCCATCAAAAGGCGGTAAAACAATCTTTTAAAAATATTAGAGTATTTCATGCTTAAGGTTGGATTTATTCTCATTTTAAGCCTCTAAAACACTATCTAACACATAAATAGACATATATAACTATATCTATTATTCATTACTTATGTAGGATGTTATAGTGACCCTTCAGTATGACCATGATGAACTTGATGGGGCGTGATGCAGCCCCACTGTTGAGGCTTCTGAAGGGAGAATAGATGACTCAGCCTCTAATGGGACACCCATAGAGGGTGTGAGAGATGGTTTAGGAGGAGATAGTGCAAGGGTATAGGCAGCTGGTTGCTCAGATATCATGGAGAGGGAGACAAATGGATTGTCATCTGCATAGTAGTAGATGAAATATTGTTCTGTTTCCTCCTTGTCATTCCTATAATTTAATCAAAGAAAATTAAGTTTAAAACATATATTTCAAAAATAATATGCAGAAAAAAATTAAAAATGATAATAGATTCCCATTACTAAAAAAATATATATATATATAAATTATAATGAATGGTTTCACAAATTAAATAAGTGGTTTCTGAATGAATAAAATAACTGTACATACAATCATTTTCCCCTTCAATCATGTTGGTTTCCTACTCCATTACTTCATCCACTTCATTCATCCTTGCTTGACTAATATTTTCAATATCATGATGGAAAAATAATTCTGCTTCTTGTTGTTGATGATATTCAATTTCAGAGGTCAAATCTACCACTTCGTCACCCATATCATACAAATATCTTTGTATTACGTGAACAACTACACCCCACCCTTCATATCATATTCTCAAGTTTAGAATCCATGGGGTGGTGGAATAATAACTATTTTTGATGTTCTCAAATGAGTATCTGCACATGTTGAAGATATATTAGATCTTAGATTCTTGTCATTATGTATATTAAGGTCATTATTGGGCCTATAATTTTTGAAATTCACTTCCAAACTAGGCTTGGTGTGTATATTGTTCTAGTAGAGTAGGTCTGGCATGATCTCAGGTTTGTGTGGATGTACTTTTGTGTTGCCTATTCACTTTTGATTGAGGTTTCTTGGTATCCATTTAATTGTTTACTACACCAGCAGTGTAACGCCCCGACCCTAGTTACCCAGAGTCGGTGCATTATTACATAACATTGGCATGATCACAAGAAAGATCAAATATCGAAAGACCGATTGGTTTAGTAGCCTTGGAAACACTAGATACATCCATATGTTTTACATTACATCATAAAAAAAACATCTTGTCTTCATATCCCCTCATACTATCCCTGCAGGTCATTCATAAATTACTTCTTCATAATCCTGGGAAAAATAAAACATTGAAAGGGGTGAGCTCAGATGCTCAGTAAGGATAACATTATAGCAGAAGCTTTCATAAATAAGCATAAACACTTAAGGCAGTTTATAACTAAAAAAGCCTTTTAAACTTGAAATTCAGCATAAAATGGAAAAGGTAAAATGAAATAATGCCATTTACATACTCACATGGATATTCTACTAGTCGAATGATCACATGCAATATCAATAACCACTTTCATAATGATGGAATGCATAATTCCAGACTATCATAACCACATAGCCAAGGCCTCGTGCCAAGACTACAAATAAGATTTTGCCAAGGCCTTGTGCCAAGACACTAGTTTGTCTCATGAGACCTACCGATGCATCGAGGAGCTATAGCGGGCTCCACCCGTCACTTATTAAGTCCAATGCATTCCTCATATGAACATGTTTAAACATAACATAAACATTCGTATTAAAAATAGCATACGAAATGTCAATACTTTTACCACATGCCATGAATGGTATAAAAACAGCACATCCACAATCAAACATAACTCATTCGATACAATATGGAAGATTGTATTGTATCACATTAACCTCAATCAAGAATAATGAAGCATGTTGACATAGATGAAAATAATCATCAAAACTATTTGATAGAAATATCCCCCTTTTCTTGAAAACATTTAAAAGTCACACTATTTGTAAAGAAGCCATTTAAAAGTAGATTTTTGAATCAAAGTGTCCCATACCACTTTGAAACTTTTTAAAAGGAGTTTTAATTTCTAAACGTTAATGTCCATATAAATAAATCCTTAAAACCATTTTTAAAACATGGACATTAATGAGAAAGGTTTAGATGAATAAGTCTTTAAAACATTTAAAAATGGTATTTTGGTTAGAGATTCTAACCAAAATAGACACTTGAATACAAATAATTGTGCTAATAAAAACATTGTAATATCATGAGAATAAAGGGATTCATGATATACTATGTCAAAGTACATTATATACACCACATAAAAGTGATTTGGTGTATATCATCAAAGAAGTCTCAATGGAATGTAAATTGAGATCAAATCTCTCATAAAGGTTGTATCCTTAGGTTAAGGATAAATCAATGACATAATTATGTGTGACAAATATAAATACACTAAATATGATTGGATATTCAGTGTAAAACAATCAATGTACATTCACACATATTTTTGTAAAAACAACACCAACGAATTGGATGTTTAACTCAACAAATGGAGAATGAGTTAAAATTACTCTTATCAAATTCATATCAATGACTTGAGAATTATCAATGGAGTGATTATGTGTATCAAACGTATATCCACAGGAAGGGGAGTGGAAATTTTGACATAATCAAATGAATAGTGATTCCACACATAATCTTGGAGTAATATAATCAATGAAATATGCGTAAAGCCAAATGAGTGGAAATTGAAATTTCAAATTCCCTTATCGATTAGGCAACTTACGAAACATACACCCATGAAAGAAGTATCATACCCATATGATGTAAATACCCATAAATTAAAGTATATTACACAATGAATACAATCATGGGCAGTACACATACACCACATGCAATAATTAAGTGGTGAATAATGGAAATCTCACGAAATTAAAAGTGAGATAAGAAACCCCTTACCACGTTAATCAACTGAGTCGTATGGCCAAAAGTTAATAACCACCAAATGATTTACAGAACAACATGAATATAAAGAGAATCATGATAATATATATCAAATGGCAGTACACAAAACACCACTTTCAATAATTTAGTGGCAAACAATGGAAATATCACGGAATTGAAAGTGAGATAAGAAAATCCCTTACTTGTACTTTTTCCTTGGTCGATGGTAGGTTTACCTCCTGTATACTGGTGAAATAATTGTTATTGAATAATACAAGAATCATTTACTTTAATATTATATCATATATGATCTTTTAACATTGATTTGTAAATAATATCTTAGAATTATCGTTATTTCGGGTGTTAACAGGTTCATTTTACTTTATATTCTTTGTTATGTGAGCCATATTCGTTTTTAATGGGATGTATATTATTCATATCCAGAATGATATCAAGTCCTTAGATACTATTTTTAAATCATCAAATGATAATTATACTTGAATGGATACGATGGAGAATGAATCTTATCGCGTTTGGGGAGACGGTAGTCCGTACGTACGCACGAGCGACAATATCATTCTTTTGATATTAAAATAATATATAAATGGATGTTATATCATATATACAGAATAATTAACATGTTATATTTATTATTTACATGATTTTCACATCATTATTATACCCATCCAAATAATAATATATTGAATAACAATTACACCACGACGTGGAGACGGTAAGCCGTACGTACGCACGTATGGTAACATGTTATTCAAAGGGTGGATAGATTACTGAATATGGTTGTACCATATTTATAATAACATCACAGTATATGTGAGATACTGGAGTTATTATTTTAGAATGGTAATAACAAATAATGAAGAAGTGGAAGAAGAAAGGAACTTGAAAGGGGGTGGTGAAAACATTACCTCTTCTTCGGGTTCTTCCTTTTGATTTGATCAAAAGGGCTCCTTAGGTTGGCTTTCTGATCAAAATAAGGCCTCTAGGTTGTAGTGAGGGAAGTTGGGAGAGTATTTGGGCAGGTTTTGGACGAGCCAAGTGTCTTGAGAGGTGTGAGGAATGAGTAGAAGTGGTCTCCTTTTATAAGGGACAGGAGGGGCTCTTTAGGAAAGAGTGAAAGTATTACATTATAATATAATTATATTCGGTTTATAATGGTCCAAAAATCATTGAGGTCGAATCTAAGATGACTCATATTTTAAATAACATCATCCAATAAGAATTGGACAGGTTTTAGACAATATTTTAATCATTATAATCTTATTTATTTAAATGATTTATTAATGAGGTAAACATTGCATCATTATTGTGTCATTAATAATTTAACTTATTAGATGTCTAAAAATTATAAATAAAATATAATTATGTAGGAAATCTTTTTATATTTCTAATGAATATTTATAATCGAAAATCCAACATGTATAACCCTATGTAAAAATTGTTCTTCTAAAAGCTGTAAGCTTATGCCATTTTTATTTTTATTTTAACTTTATTAATATAATGTGTCCCTACCACATACAAGTGGCTCCAAGGGGTCCCCAAATCGACTCAAGGATGACCATGGTCGGTTATGTGTCCACCAATAAGGTTAGGACATGTTTTAGGGTAATTTTGTATTATTATAATATTATTTTTTAACCCTTATTTACCAGATTTACCCTTAACCATGGTAAATAAAATATTTACCACGGTAATTATTCAAAATGTCTAAAAATAAAAGTTACCTATTTACACAATTTTGACATCCTGATTCCAAATATGGAATCCATTTTTCTAAATTCAAAACACATAAGTGGAAGAAATTAATTTAAAATTAATTCCCGCTATCAAAACAAAAAGAATGTTTTTAAGAGATAATAACTATCAAAAGATTGACACTTGTTTATGTTCGGTTTAATTGTAAAATTATGTCCAATGACCAACATTATATTAAATGGTAAAAATATATTCTAAATATACTTTAAAACCACTCCAATTCACAATTTATCACTGTTAATTATTTTGATTAAAAAAGTTGTTTTTAATTAAAATTTAGTAATTTTCACTATTCATCAAAATATGAAAGTTATCCGAAAAGTACCAAAATTTCACCTTAGGCTAAATTCTATATTCCGAATCCAAAAATGAAGTCCATTTTAAAATATAAAATATATATAATTTCAAAATTTAGGTATTACTATTCATAACGGCTAGTTTGATTGGTTGTGGCGTGTGTTAAAACTCAAGGTTGCGTACAACACACGCTACTATTTTATTCAAAGGAAAGCGTACCGTGGAAGCTTGGGATGTTTCATTTTAAATTTTTTGATGTCCCAATTTATTCAGATAGTTTAAAATAGTTTATTTAAAAAGGTTTCACTATTAAAAGTTGATAAAAGTGCAATACTGAAAATGAATCTGTTCTTGCATTATGACTAAGAAACTCATAATAGGGATTCTAAAATTATAAGGATTATATAAAGTTCAAAATGTAGTTAATACTATTCATGACCTCTTTTAATGGATTTTTTTTGTACGTCATGGTGTGATTGAACTCAGTGTTGCGTGTAGTGCAAGTTATTGATTTATTTTTTAGAAATAACACACTATGAAATCCTGGGGTGTTACATTCTCCCCTCCTTCAATAAATTGCGTCCTCGCAATTTGAAATTGTTCTTAGAAAATAAAAGGTTGAAAGTAGAAAATATATTTGTGGGAAAACCCACATCGGAAATTGGGTTACTAAAATTTAGTCTTAATATAAGGAAAAGAGAAATGAAAGGGTCACCACCAAATTATGATCTCGATTAGGAGAACATTGGTGGCAATTAGAGACATATAATTGGAGGAAAAACGTAAATATTTATAGGTAGTGATTGAGGTCATCAATCACAAACAAGTATAAAATTGAGGTCCTTAAACTCATCAATCTATGATGATTTGAAATAACATCGGTCCAAGAAAACATAGGGTATTGGGATAACACATTTTTGACGTTTCAAAATATCTTAGTTGAAATCCCACATCGAAAAATGAATTAATGAGGCCTCTATTTAAAATAAAGAGTGGAAAGTATGAAGATTACCGAAAATAACACATACTAGGGTTCCATGTAGGAAAATATGGATATGGAAGAGAAATCTAACCATCAATTATCTGATGGAGAGTGGTAGAGAACATGGCTATGAAAAGGCCAACAATCTCAAAGCCATAAATTAGTGATGATTTAATGTACCATCTAGGACAACATTTTTTTTTAACGTTACATTACATAAGGAAGAGGAATTCATTTATGATATTGACTAAGAACGTTATGAGATATACTTAAATTTTAAGTAGATTTTCATTCTTTAATAAATTTCCACCACTAACTCAATTTTTTTTTAAACGATGAGTATTCAAGAAGACTTGGTCACACTGGAAGAACTAGAATAAACTTCTATAGAATCACATGATCCATGTAGGATAAACCATATATTTACATTGTATTTGAAGATTAATCAAAACCAAAATGGTTAGTGAATGATCTAATGATCCCCCAAAAGGATATTCATTGAGATAAATATGCAGTAATCTTAATTTCTAAAATTAAACCAACAATACCCCAAAGTTAAATAGATAATATTCAATAACGAATTGTCCTTAAAATCCTTTAATATAATCCAAACTAATATTGAAACCCAAAACATAGTAGAATTTGATTATGTAGTCTCCCATGATACATTGTATCTCCAAATGACATCAAATACTCTTAAAGTCACATACTTAAAAGTGATTAACATCATCACATATTCTCTGTTATAGGTTCATCATTTTCCATAAATAACCCAACTCACTATAAATCAACAATAAAAACGTAGATAAAAATACACCATTACTCTACAAATGAAACCTCATTGTATTCTATTTTCCTTGGGCATATAGTGTTCCTAACAAAACGAACATCTTCCAAAATAACATTTATCACTTAATCACCAAATCATTTTCCTATACCAAGGGTATTCATTTGATAATACATAAGAACCCAAATCAACTTATTATTGATCAATAAAATCATTTAACTAAAAAAAAGTCACACTAACCAGGGACTTCACGTAGTCCAGTGGTAGGCGATAAATCCCAATCTCACTTTGGTTGTGGGTTCGATTCCCACAGCTTTGTCTGACGCGACGGGTTGTCACACGGTCTACGTGTTGTCCTTTTTCAAAAACTATATTTTATAATATTACCAAAATGAGATAAATTCCTCAAAATACCATAACATAATTTAACCACAAATCTTATCTCATACCTTTCATTTTCATCCCAAATTATAATAACTTATAATTTCCTCAAACCCAATGATCATGTAAGACCAAATGGTTATTTATAACTATATCTGCAACAGAAAAGATAATTCTTCCTCAAATATCATTTTCACATGATAAATTGCAGGTTTACACATACAAGAGAAAATTATTCCAAAGTAATCCCATCAATAAAGTGCACTAACACTTTTAAACATTTCACCATCCATTTATTTCCACATAAGTTCTTCATCATATGTTCCTCGGGTTCCCACATTGCCTCTTCCATCTTATGATTTCTCCATAGATCTTTTACCAGACGAGTCATCCGGTTTCGCAACACTTGATCTTTGGTATGAAGAATTCTGATAGGCTCTCCACAATAAGATAGATCGGGTTCCAGTTATAATTCTTCATAGGTGAGTACATGCGTTGGGTCAGGCATGTATTTTGTCACTGGAGATATGTGGATCACAACATGAACTCTAGAGAGACTAGGCGGGTTTGCATTTTGGTAGAATGCGTTCATGTGTCACAATGGTACCTCAGGAATTTTTCAAAATCATCTACTTCATTTACCCAAAAACTCCTCATCCATTTTGGATTATATCAATGGAAGCATCGATGCATCATAAAAAAATAGGTATTTCTTATATATAATTTTGAGACATAGTCTTTAACATGTTTTTTTAGAAAAATTCTCACTGATTCATCTTCAAATATTTCAAAATAAGGTTTTGGTAAATCAGTTTTCGTATATCCCAAAAGACATAAATATATAATTTGATACATATAGGCTGCTCGAAGGTCTCCCTCTTCTGCAGCATCTAGAAAATCATTTAGTGCATCGTAATTTTGAGATAAAGTGAATAATTTGAAAAGACCATGATGGTACTTCCCACGCTTAGCGTGGTAAGAAAGTTGAGAGCGCAACATTATCCCATAGTCGGTACTTGATCCTTGAATGAATCGTGCAATGCTAGAGGTATTGGATGTCTCATAAAGTTGTTTTCATGTAACTTGGACATTTGAAAAAGTTTCAACATCGCCTGCGCCTGACTTCTGGATAATAATTGCAAGTAGTTCTTCAGGAAGAGAGAGAAGAGTTTTTCGTGATCTTGCTCCCTCCATGTTTCAACTAACAAAAGAAAATACAATTAGGGTTTTTGAATACTTATCTAATAAGAATGTAAAAAAAATAGATATAATAGGATAATATTGTAATTGAACAATATATCCTAACTTGGGGTACCCTATGTTTAAATCTAGGTTATCCACTATCTATTTGCCGACATATATTCTTAGGGGCATTTTTTTGTATTCCCTTAATAAGGGTTCATACTAAGATTGTGAATTTACCAAAGCATATCCCCCGGGAGTGTCGTAACCAAGAGTGCAGCAAGGCCCGTTGTCGTGCACCAGTTCTCGTTCGAGTCTAGCTCAAAGCGGTGTTTTCGGGTTTTACCCCTAGGTACATCTGTGCCAGAGCCACCTCTACCTGCTCGTATCCAAGCAGGGATGTATTGCTCGGAAAACTCACAAAATCTTCTATAATACCAAAATTCTAGGAAGTTCTTCTATAATAATCCTCAAAGTTCATCTTAGGTCTACGTGCTGTAATCAGAGTTTATCTAAATCCAGCTTCCAAGGTTTTTACTAAACTTCCTCTGATACCAACTGTAACGCCCCGACCCTAGTTACCCAGAGTCGGTGCATTATTACATAACATTGGCATGATCACAAGAAAGATCAAATCTCGAAAGACCGATTGGTTTAGTAGCCTTGGAAACACTAGATACATCCATATGTTTTACATTACATCATAAAAAAAACATCTTGTCTTCATATCCCCTCATACTATCCCTGCAGGTCATTCATAAATTACTTCTTCATAATCCTGGGAAAAATAAAACATTGAAAGGGGTGAGCTCAGATGCTCAGTAAGGATAACATTATAGCAGAAGCTTTCATAAATAAGCATAAACACTTAAGGCAGTTTATAACTAAAAAAAGCCTTTTAAACTTGAACTTCAGCATAAAATGGAAAAGGTAAAATGAAATAATTCCATTTACATACTCACATGGATATTCTACTAGTCGAATGATCACATGCAATATCAATAACCACTTTCATAATGATGGAATGCATAATTCCAGACTATCATAACCACATAGCCAAGGCCTCGTGCCAAGACTACAAATAAGATTTTGCCAAGGCCTTGTGCCAAGACACTAGTTTGTCTCATGAGACCTACCGATGCATCGAGGAGCTATAGCGGTCTCCACCCGTCACTTATTAAGTCCAATGCATTCCTCATATGAACATGTTTAAACATAACATAAACATTCGTATTAAAAATAGCATACGAAATGTCAATACTTTTACCACAAACCATGAATGGTATAAAAACAGCACATCCACAGTCAAACATAACTCATTCGATACAATATGGAAGATTGTATTGTATCACATTAACCTCAATCAAGAATAATGAAGCATGTTGACATAGATGAAAATAATCATCAAAACTATTTGATAGAAATATCCCCCTTTTCTTGAAAACATTTAAAAGTCACACTATTTGTAAAGAAGCCATTTAAAAGTAGATTTTTGAATCAAAGTGTCCCATACCACTTTGAAACTTTTTAAAAGGAGTTTTAATTTCTAAACGTTAATGTCCATATAAATAAATCCTTAAAACCATTTTTAAAACATGGACATTAATGAGAAAGGTTTAGATGAATAAGTCTTTAAAACATTTAAAAATGGTATTTTGGTTAGAGATTCTAACCAAAATAGACACTTGAATACAAATAATTGTGGTAATAAAAACATTGTAATATCATGAGAATAAAGGGATTCATGATATACTATGTCAAAGTACATTATATACACCACATAAAAGTGATTTGGTGTATATCATCAAAGAAGTCTCAATGGAATGTAAATTGAGATGAAATCTCTCATAAAGGTTGTATCCTTAGGTTAAGGATAAATCAACGACATAATTATGTGTGACAAATATAAATACACTAAATATGATTGGATATTCAGTTTAAAACAATCAAAGTACATTCACACATATTCTTGTAAAAACAACACCAACGAATTGGATGTTTAACTCAACAAATGGAGAATGAGTTAAAATTACTCTTATCAAATTCATATCAATGACTTGAGAATTATCAATGGAGTGATTATGTGTATCAAACGTATATCCACAGGAAGGGGAGTGGAAATTTTGACATAATCAAATGAATAGTGATTCCACACATAATCTTGGAGTAATATAATCAATGAAATATGCGTAAAGCCAAATGAGTGGAAATTGAAATTTCAAATTCCCTTATCGATTAGGCAACTTACGAAACATACACCCATGAAAGAAGTATCATACCCAGATGATGTAAATACCCATAAATTAAAGTATATTACACAATGAATACAATCATGGGCAGTACACATACACCACATGCAATAATTAAGTGGTGAATAATGGAAATCTCACGAAATTAAAAGTGAGATAAGAAACCCCTTACCACGTTAATCAACTGAGTCGTATGGCCAAAAGTTAATAACCACCAAATGATTTACAGAACAACATGAATATAAAGAGAATCATGATAATATATATCAAATGGAAGTACACAAAACACCACTTTCAATAATTTAGTGGCAAACAATGGAAATCTCACGGAATTGAAAGTGAGATAAGAAAATCCCTTACTTGTACTTTTTCCTTGGTCGATGGTAGGTTTACCTCCTGTATACTGGTGAAATAATTGTTATTGAATAATACAAGAATCATTTACTTTAATATTATATCATATATGATCTTTTAACATTGATTTGTAAATAATATCTTAGAATTATCGTTATTTCGGGTGTTAACATGTTCATTTTACTTTATATTCTTTGTTATGTGAGCCATATTCGTTTTTAATGGGATGTATATTATTCATATCCAGAATGATATCAAGTCCTTAGATACTATTTTTAAATCATCAAATGATAATTATACTTGAATGGATACGATGGAGAATGAATCTTATCGCGTTTGTGGAGACGGTAGTCCGTACGTACGCACGAGCGACAATATCATTCTTTTGATATTAAAATAATATATAAATGGATGTTATATCATATATACAGAATAATTAACATGTTATATTTATTATTTACATGATTTTCACATCATTATTATACCCATCCAAATAATAATATATTGAATAACAATTACACCACGACGTGGAGACGGTAAGCCGTACGTACGCACGTATGGTGACATGTTATTCAAAGGGTAAATAGATTACTGAATATGGTTGTACCATATTTATAATAACATCACAGTATATGTGAGATACTGGAGTTATTATTTTAGAATGGTAATAACAAATAAAGAAGAAGTGGAAGAAGAAAGGAACTTGAAAAGAGGTGGTGAAAACATTACCTCTTCTTCGGGTTCTTCCTTTTGATTTGATCAAAAGGGCTCCTTAGGTTGGCTTTCTGATCAAAATAAGGCCTCTAGGTTGTAGTGAGGGAAGTTGGGAGAGTATTTGGGCAGGTTTTGGACGAGCCAAGTGGCTTGAGAGGTGTGAGGAATGAGTAGAAGTGGTCTCCTTTTATAAGGGACAGGAGGGGCTCTTTAGGAAAGAGTGAAAGTATTACTTTATAATATAATTATATTCGGTTTATAATGGTCCAAAAATCATTGAGGTCGAATCTAAGATGACTCCTTTTTTAAATAACATCATCCAATAAGAATTGGACAGGTTTTAGACAATATTTTAATCATTATAATCTTATTTATTTAAATGATTTATTAATGAGGTAAACATTGCATCATTATTGTGTCATTAATAATTTAACTTATTAGATGTCTAAAAATTATAAATAAAATATAATTATGTAGGAAATCTTTTTAGATTTCTAATAAATATTTATAATCTAAAATCCAACATGTATAACCCTATGTAAAAATTGTTCTTCTAAAAGATGTAAGCTTATGCCATTTTTATTTTTATTTTAACTTTATTAATATAATGTGTCCCTACCACATACAAGTGGCTCCAAGGGGTCCCCAAATCGACTCAAGAATGAACATGGTCGGTTATGTGTCCACCAATAAGGTTAGGACATGTTTTAGGGTAATTTTGTATTATTATAATATTATTTTGTAACCCTTATTTACCAGATTTACCCTTAACCATGGTAAATAAAATATTTACCACAGTAATTATTCAAAATGTCTAAAAATAAAAGTTACCTATTTACACAATTTTGACATCCTGATTCCAAATATGGAATCCATTTTTCTAAATTCAAAACACATAAGTGGAAGAAATTAATTTAAAATTAATTCCCGCTATCAAAACAAAAAGCGTGTTTTTAAGAGATAATAACTATCAAAAGATTGACACTTGTTTATGTTCGGTTTAATTGTAAAATTATGTCCAATGACCAACATTATATTAAACGGTAAAAATATATTCTAAATATACTTTAAAACCACTCCAATTCACAATTTATCACTGTTAATTATTTTGATTAAAAAAGTTGTTTTTAATTAAAATTTAGTAATTTTCACTATTCATCAAAATATGAAAGTTATCCGAAAAGTACCAAAATTTCACCTTAGGCGAAATTCGATATTCCGAATCCAAAAATGAAGTCCATTTTAAAATATAAAATATATATAATTTCAAAATTTAGGTATTACTATTCATAACGGCTAGTTTGATTGGTTGTGGCGTGTGTTAAAACTCAAGGTTGCGTACAACACACGCTACCATTTTATTCAAAGGAAAGCGTACCGTGGAAGCTTGGGATGTTTCATTTTAAATTTTTTGATGTCCCAATTTATTCAGATAGTTTAAAATATTTTATTTAAAAAGGTTTCACTATTAAAATTTGATAAAAGTGCAATACTGAAAATGAATCTGTTCTTGCATTATGACTAAGAAACTCATAATAGGGATTCTAAAATTATAAGGATTATATAAAGTTCAAAATGTATTTAATACTATTCATGACCTCTTTTAATGGCTTTTTTTGTACGTCATGGTGTGATTGAACTCGGTGTTGCGTGTAGTGCAAGTTATTGAATTATTTTTAAGAAATAACACACTATGAAATCCTGGGGTGTTACAAGCAGAGACTAGATTCAATGTATGAAAATAATTATCATGATTCATCACCATTAAAAATATTTGATAGACTAAAGTTATATTACTATCCACTAATTTGTTAAATAAAATAAAAAAATTTATTTAATCAATTTAGTTCATTAGATCTAGCTAGATTTATTATTTTCCATTACAATTATTATATTTCCATCAAATGCTCATCTGAGCATTAATCTAATCATACCATAGTTTCCATTATCCCACAAACCAACATGAATACTCATCCAATGAGTTCAACATCAATTACATTATCAATTTCATAATCATGGTATTCAATTATAAATCATAAGCTACCACAATGTGATACACTCAAAAGGTTTTATTTAGACTACAATAAGTAGTTGGGAATGAAAACAATTTTCCATTTGATAACAATAAATCAAATCATTTGACAATAAATAAGAAAGATGGGAATACACATCTCTAAATTGAAACATAAACAATCCATCAAAAAGCATCACACAAAAAACCAAAAAACATGATAACACAACTCTCAAACTGATGCATCTATTCCTATTAACCATATGAAAATAAATTTAAAAAAGAGATCCCCTGTCTTAATAAACAAAATCCTCCACTTTTTTCCATCAAAACCGCAGACATCAATCTTAAAATGCCTCTACCACCATAGAGCACACATATAGAGAATCAAAATTATTTTTATCATAAAAACACAAGGGGAAACTATATCCAAAAAAATTGATAAAATCCTTTAGAAACAGAGCATATACTCACCTAGCCCCAAATAATTATTATCATAACCAACCTGATCATTACCAACTTCTATTAATAGATTCATTATGCATAGGTTTTATATTACTTGTTTTAACAAGTTTTATATTCCTATGTGAAATTTATATTAGATAGTTTATGTTTTTAAATTTTTAATATTTTTTATTCAGATTGTTTGTAAGTATGTTTTGTAACTATAATTTATTGGACGACGTATAAGTCTGATACCTATACTCTAGTAATTAGACAATCTCTGAGTCTGATTACTTTAACAAATGTGGTTCTATTTTTATGTTAGTTTAGTTTTTTAAATATCAATTCATCCCCACACTCTTGTTTCTATCATATACTCATAAAATATAATGTTTTCTACATTGATTAAATTTAAAATTATTTAAAATTAATTTAATTAAACCATATTGAAAGGAACCATATCTAAATGTAAAAAATAATATAGAACTGAAGACACGAAATAATCATTGAATATATCTAAATAATATAAGATATGATAAAAATATATGCAAAAGATATGACTTGAACCATATTTAACATTGCAAATCCAACATAATTAGAATTGAAAAAAAACAAATATATATTAATTAAATTTAACAGAAGTGAACACACTTGACCCATAAAAAACTAAACCGAACAAAACCAAATCAAAATTAATTTAACCAAATGAAACACAAAAAACTATATTGACATGTATTGATCCAAAATAATAGATCTAAATCTATGTATTCAATATTCGGTGTCTCCTCAGACCTATTTTACAAAACTAAAATACAATGACATGTCCAAAAATAGGAAATAAATATAAAATATATGTAATAAATTGATCTAAAAAATATTAAAACCAACCTACCCTAACCTTTACACAATTTATAAAAAAACTATTTATAACATGTACACATTTATATCAAACCATTTGAAAACAAAAATTTAGAAACCCATTGCTCGTAAGATCATTTCATGGTCTAACCAATCAATTATAATGTTATTTACTAATACTACTAATTTTAAGACCATTAAAGCTCCACTCATATAAAATTATTGCAAAAATTTATTCCAATGAGTTAAAATTTCAAAAATCATTTTATATTAAAAACTATTTCATTGGACGAGTTTAACCTATATCATTACACTTGAATCATTTAATTTTAAAAAATAAACCCTCGTATAAAATTAACAAAACCATTATAAAACATTTAAATTGTATAATTTTATATCTTATAAATATTCATATTTACAATAACTACTTTAAAATGTATCACAATTTTTCAAATTAAAGAAAAAGTGATCAACCAAACCATAAAAATTACATACCAACCTATCGAGAGTAAAATTAAATTGGATCAAACTGACTACAATAAAGCCTTAAATGAATTAAACTGTAATAAGAGTAATGAAAATAATATAAATAATATTTTATTTCATTTAACTACACCAAATTCAACTGAATAAAATTAAAAAAATGTATAAAATTGAATTCAAATGAATCAAATCATATATATTTAATATTTCCAAACACTAATTTAACTAAAAAATAATAAATAACCATAAATTGAAAAAAAATTAACAATCCAAATTGATCTAAAAAACTAGAACCAACTAAACTAAAGTATATTTACCCAAGATAAATTGAACTTATATGTTTTAATCACAAATAGAAAAAAAATATGAATTAAATGTAAACATGTCAAATTATCCCAAACGATACATGCTCATAGTAAACTCACTGGAAGAAGGGGTCGTGGGGTCATTGGGAGAAGGGGGGTCGCGGGGTCGCGGGGTCACAGGGGGGGGTGTCTCGAGGTATCGTAGGGTCACAGGGGTTCGTGGGGGAGAAGGGGGCTTGCTGGGAGAAGGTGGTCGTCAGAGGTTGTCGGGGGTCGCGGGGTTTGTCAGGGGGTCACCGGTGGGGGTCTCTCGGATAAGGGGGTGGCGGGGGGGCGCCGGGAGAATGGGGTCGTGGGGTCGCGGGGGGTCGGGGGGAAATTATGGTCAGGTTTGGGGGGAAGGTTTGGGAATTTAAGAAGAAAGAAATGGTTTCTTGGTGTTTTATTATAAACCATCGCGAAACCATTTTACAAAAATGTTTAGTAGTGGTTTTGTGAACCGCCGCTACAAAACTGCTACTAAAGCCTATTTATGTCATAGTGATGTGGTGACATTAAACTATTAATCCTCATACAATGATCGAATTTAACCATTTCATAAATGGTTTAACATTCCAAAATATCCTTATATAATACTTTATAATCAGTCTCATATCCATCCTTTCCAAATCCATGTACATTATGTCCTTATAATTCCTTATTTGTTTAGAACTCCATGATATATCATGCTCAATGCATCTCCTACCTTATTTTACTTTAATTAACCATTAGCATCCCTAAATTTTCACATTTCTAACATGTGAATATCCTCATCATGTGTCCTCTTGAAATATGATAATAGGTAAAATTACCATAAAACCTTATTGGAAACATGAATTCATCCTTACACATGCTATTGGATATATTACTAATATCCAAAATTGTAGTAAAATCCATCAATGATAGCATATACCACTTTTCGAAAAGTCAAAAAATCAGTTTTGAGGTAGTTAATTCTTATCCAAATGAATCATTTCATCATCATTATCATCATCATTAAAATCTATTATGAATTTTTCGTCCCTCAATCATGCATTTTACAAAAGGTTTAAATTTCCCTTGAATATCTTTTCTTCGTACCATTCAACTTATGGTTTCAAATCCATAATCAAAAAGTATTTCATTATAATCCTCAAATATTCCAAAATTATAATAACCTATAAATTGTGGAAAAAAATCAAATAATGTGATTCTTTACTACGAATATTAATCATTCTATTTCATCTATGGAATAATCATAACTATATCATTATATAGTATCCTCATTTGGGGTATATTCCTTTAATACTTGGGAAATAGAATCTCACAGGGTCCCATATACTTATAGTTGAATCATTGTACATTGGAATAATTTTCTTTCCCTTAAAATAAAGAAATTGGTATCCTTTTACTCTTAACATATAATAAACTCCCATTTCATTCAAGAATTTACTAGGTTTATTCTTTCCACAGTTATCACATTCAGTAAAACCCTTCTTTATCATGTTTCCTTTATCCTTATTTTTCATGGATGTCCTCTTATTTCCTTGCTTCACTTCATAGCCATAGGACTTAGAGAATTCATTACATATCTTGTTAACACATGATACTATTACTTAGATGATGAGGATACATGGGATACTATATTCCTTAAAAATTATGTCTTAATACCATAAGATATATTATCCCTCTTATGCTTTTAATCATGTTCATTGGTGAAGTACTAATTCCTTTTACTATGACCCATTTCTAATGAATTCCATATAATATATTCACTCATAAAATAACGAACTATCTATAACTCTAAACATAGAATAAATTAATGGATCACATATCCTAGAACCATATACTTTGGTTACTTTGGGGGTATAAATTCTTCATAATTGTGGGTAAAGAAAATCTGAATTATCCTAATCATATCCCTCGGGAGTGTCAAACCTAGTACACAATTATTCCCATTTTCGTGTACCAGGATACCCTAGGTCAAACCCAAAACTCCTTGTTGGAGTTATTTCTCCTAGGTATGTATATTCTAGAACCATGTCACCTAGTATTATCAATATAGGGATGTATTTTCTTGAAGGATCCACATAATAACTTCCTTACAAAAGTTTTAGGATTTCCATGTATACTAATACTCAAAGACTATCTTAGGGTTTTGTTCTCTAATCTATGTTTTCTAAGTCTAGCTTCCAGGTTTTCTTATAAACTTCCTCTAATACCATCTGTAATTCCCCTACTCTAAAAGATCATATCTGGTGCACTATTTTAATACAATGGCATGATTTCAAGGAATCAAATCCTGAAAGACAGAGTTGTTTAGTAGTTTTAGAAAACAAGATACGTACATAGATTCAAAATTATATCTTGAAAATAAATACAACATATATGTTTTATTCAGAACATCTAAAACTCAAATTTTATCATTAAATGTCAATCATAATAAAGATCTTCATGTTTGGAAAAAATGAGAGAAAATAATGGGGTGAGCTCAAATGCTAAGTAATGGTAAGAAATATAGTGGAAACTATCAGAAACATAAACATTAGTAATATTGAATGATTGAAACCCATTCCATTAAAAATAAACATAAACATAATATAGTAGTAATATGAGCTAAGGAATCATTTCCACGATAAAAAATAATCATTTTTATTATACTAGTTGAATAAGAACATGAACTATGAATTTTTTTCTTCATAATGAGGGAAATTTATTTGTTAGATATTCTAAAACATACCATCAATGTCTTGACCATGATGTCTAGAAATTATTAAGGCCTCGGCCAAAACTACATCTCAAATTGGAAAGGCATCTGCAATGTCCATATCTATTTGTCTCATTAGGCCTGCGGATTCATCGAGGGGCTATAGAGGGGCCCACCCATCGCATACTAAATAAAATGAATTATTCATATGAAATGGGTGAACATAATAGAAAAATACATACATATTGAAACTAACATATGAAATTCAAATAACATTCCCCAATCACTGAACAGAAACACTACCCATTCAGAAGAAATTGGTAAATGGAATCAACATATCACATCTACAGTCAAACTAATCAGAAACATTTCAAATAAAATATTACAGATGATATAAATATAGATAAACTTAAATGCAGTACAATATTAATCAAATTATGTTGACATATATGAATATATTTTTAAATTATACCTCTGAAAAATTCTAGATGAAATAATCCTTAAACATTAAATATTTTCTCATACAACCTTGGAACATTCAAATCATAATACCTTATAGTATCATGAGAATAAAGAGACTCTTGATATGATATACCAAAGGTCTGTACATACACCACATGCATGGAATTTGTGGTGAAAAAGGAATGTACCATATAAAAGTTAAAGCAAGATGACAAAAATCCTTTTTTACTTTGGAAAGAAATATTTTATTGGAAAATCATTTGTATTTTCCATTAAATCAGATTAAAAACATGTATATAAAATAAAATAAATGGGAAGTTAATTTATATTTTATTTTAGTATTAAATAAAGTCTTATTGAGTTGAAATCATTTTAAATGTGTTTTTAAGGAAGGTTTAGAAATAAAACAATGTATTGTTGTTTAAGGAAAATATTAAAGGATTTTAAAGCCCCATGGAATGTTATCATAAATAAAACAAGATATGAACCAAAATATATTTTTCTTGTTAAAATTTTATATTTAAGAAATATAAATATAGAATAAAATAGAGTACATAGGGAACTCCAAAATGGGTAATAATTCAAGAAGCTCCTTGAATTGTGCTTGTATTTTGTAAGAATTTTTGTATGATTATTTTAAAACATGTAACTCCACATAAAATAAAGAAGGATTCTTATTGCTAAACATATAAGGTTGATTTATTCAGAATTTATGTTGAGTATATAAGAAATAATAATAATTTCATTATGGTTAATAGATAATAAGAGCAACACGAATGAAAATGGAAGTTCGGGTAGAAAATACTTACAACATTATAATCAATTGAATCGTATGCCTCCAAAATTAATAATTATCGAATGATTCGTTTAATATTATAAAAATAAATATATTCATGATATGAAACATCAATCATCAGTATACATACACCATACACAACTAATAGTAGTGAATACGGAATATCTAACATTAATAGAAACGAGATGAAGAAACCCCTTACCTTATCCCTGAATGTGTTCATCAATTGAACTAAATGACCGGAATAATAAAATTTAGATTCATTAATTAATAAATCCATAACCTCATATACATATAATTGATTTATTTTAACCTTATTAGGTTCATTCACGACCTTTTATGGGTTTAAGAGGTTCAAGTTTATGGTTTCGGGCCATTTTCTTCCTTGGTTTTCATTATTGATTAACTTGTATTTATGAATAAAGGTTTTATTGAAATGTGGTTAACACCCTGAATTGTTAATATATATTATTAGTGAAATTAAAGAGACCTAAATTATCTAATAATTAAATGTTTTATATTCTATGAGGATGACTCATTAGATAAAAGTTAATAATAAATTCTTAGATTAAATTGGTAATTTTTTCATATTGAACTTGTTTTGTATTATTATTTTATATAATGTATAAGTGAAAAAGTATTTAAAAGATAAGAATAAGAAATCTTACCTCTTGAATATCTATCTTTTTAAACCACCTTAAGGCCCTTGTAAGTGGTCTATTTATACTACTATAATCACCATAATGTGTCAAGGAATTTTTAGGATGGATTTTTGGATGAGTTTTGACCAACAAGAAGGCTTCTGGTTAAGAAATTGTCACAAGAAGGAACATCCTTTTATTAGACAGGTATTGGGTAACATAGGAATCACAAAAATTATTAAAATATAATAAATATATTTTTGGGTTTAGGAGTCCAAAAAGTGAAAAAACTAAAGGGGGAATACATTATAGAAGTTATATTATAATTTTTGGACTTTTAAAATATTTTCTGAATTTCTAAATAATTTAATATAACCATTTATTCATGAAAACAAATTCTGTCAATATAAAACCTATTCAAATCTATGAATTTAAAACATCAAACCAATGTTTATAAATCGAATAAAATTTTATATTATATTATATAAATTTCATATCAATCTTTTTACTCAGTGAATTAGCTTAAAAATATAAAATTATTTTTTTATTAATATTAATATCATTTATTTGATTTATTCATTATTTCATTTAATAAAGCATCATCATTTTCAAAGACATTATGGTATTTATTTTTTGTCTAAAAATTTAAAATAAAATTACATGAGAAATATAATTATATTACATTTCCATATACTTTTCATTTTCGAATAAAACCTCTAGAAAATATCATATAAAAATATTATTAAATTAAAAACTATAATGTGACAACTTGAATCGCTTTTGAATTAAAATATTATAAAGACATTAAATTGATTCATGTGGGTCAAAAATGTCCCAAATTAGAATCAAACTATTATAATACTATAATATTTATTATATAAAATGTTTTATCCAAAATATTTTTCATTTAATAATTCTTATAATTTTAATTGAAAACATTTTATTTATTTTTCTTATGTTTTCACGAGTGCTGCATCGGCGTTTCATAAGAATTAATGTTCATTATTTCATATATAAAAATTGAAAAAAAATACTATGATAATGATAAATTAATTAGGTTCCAAATAATATTATTAATTTATTCATTATGTATATTCACTCTTATACAAAACAAGACATCATCTTAACATTGTTATTTTTTTTGTTTTCATTCCCTTCACAGGCATTGTAGAGACATTTGGATAATACTCATGTTATATGCCACTAAAATTTTAAATTATAAATTAAAAAGTTTGATAAGGAATATGAATTATTGTATGTAATTTTTAGCACTCAATTATTATATATAAATTACAAGTTTTGTATTTGTCAGTGTTGTGTAGCCAATGCATAAACATTAACAATGGTTTTCATACATAACATTAAAAAATATTCTTTTCATGTTCCAAATTAATTATGTACAATATTACACTTTTAATATAATTATTTAGTTATTAAAGAGTACAAAAAAGTATATCATAACAATTTCATAATGAATTCACTAAAAATGAATTTTTTTTTAAAAAAACTAAATTTTTTACTATTCAAACAAATAAAGAATTTCATAAAAATCCCAAAAATTCATCCAAACCATTTTTTGATGCGTAGATTCCAGAAGAGAACTCTATTTTAAGAAAATAATTTTCTAAATATTATCAATTTAATTTTTAATTAAAATCATCATATACTCGAAAAATACCAATTTTAATATTATAACTTATTTTATGACACTTCGAAAAATTAACTACGGTCTAATAAAATCATCTTGTATTCATGAGAAAAAAATATTGATTCTTAAATACATTCTATGAAAATGAATTATGTTTTAAATTAATCTATTAATTATAAAATTTTAATTCACTATTTATTGCTCATAAAAATACTAACATTGAGTTTTTAATTTTTAAAATATTCACTCTCATTTATAAGGTGCCTAAATTATATTTTTACTTACATTGCTGGGGTTATTATTTATAATGGTGCATTACTATTCATAAGATTCAAGTTACTATTCTCAAAAAATTATGTTTGTCTTATGAGACTCTAAATATCCTTCTGAAAGATACAATGTATTTCATTTTTTTCTAAATTGAAATCACTGTAGTGGAAAAACTATGATAAATAAGAAGGTTATAACAAAATGTTGTCCCGTAGAGACTCATTGTTTTTTACATTCAATATTAAATTAATTTCAAAATCTTGTGGTGTTACACCAATATATATAATTCTAAATATCATCCCCTAAGACAGAATATCAGTAGTGTCTTCCACCTCGATTGACTGGCCAACACCACTTTGATAGAGACATATCTATGTGCACTTGAATCCTATGGTGTGTCGGCTATCAATGGTGATCAAAAATTACCAAAAATCTAATAAGCATCATCTGACACCTCATGCCCCTTTGAATAAGTTTCTAAATCATCCCCACATGTATCTCAGGCATCGCACTCATCCTGACGACCTTGTATCCTTGGTCCATGTTATCAAAATCACCTCAACTGTATGAAATTTCCTATCACATTCCCCTAGAACTCACATAATCGATATATATATTTCAATTAATTAATTAATCACAACTAGACTGACCTACTTAGTTGATCACAAGCCTCAAAACTGGCTTAGTATAATTTATAAGAACTATGAAATTCCCATCAGAATCTTATATCATCAATTCATTAATTTAAAATGATTAATTAAATTATTTGGTGTCTTTCTCAAACTATCCAAATTGGAGTATATAAAACTATTGATCGGAATGGACACTCAAGAGGGAGGTGAATTTAGTTCCAATTTAAAATTTCTGTTAAAAACTTTATAGTTAAGAAAACACCCAAACTTAAAAACAGCCTAGTTAATTAAGGCAGTAGAAATGTAAATGTTCAATTGGTCAACAAGTTTCTCAAAAGGTGATTAGTCCTCAGATAAATCATTGTAGAACACTAACTCAATTTTTGAAACGAGTAAAATGAATTTAAAAAATACACACACTAACCAAAACCAACTATCAAAGTGTAGGAAAAAACAGTTTTATGTTTTAGCAAATATAAGCAGTGGATAAAACAAAATAGAGTAATTGAAAATTGGCTCAGCAATGTAAACAAGAGGTTCAGTCTCAAGAAGAGACATAATCCTCTCCAATTGGTGATCACCTTCCACCAAGCTATTTATATAAACAAACTTTTGATCCACATCCTGGATCGGGGTTTACAACAAAACACCAGGATTTCCATGTCACACTTGACCTCTACCACATTTATTTGTGTGAAAAAAAAATAAGAGATTGAGTATGAGGATAGTTTTATATCCTACAGTTATGATCAGTATATAGTTTGTCTAATACAAATAAATATACACACTGTTCAAATGGAATGTATCAAACACAACAGAGTAAAAGATGAGAATAAAGTTAAGAATTCTCTTTGTGTTGTGAAGTAAGGCTCTAGACTCAATGAATGTTGACAAACTGTTATTTGAGTCTTCTTCTAGAAGATATCTTCAGAATATAGTATCGTTGTTTCTATAATCCAACTTCAAGGAATGAAAAGTTTCATCTCTTTAATGTCTCAATGTATACTGAAGCCCTTTTTGGAGAAGGTAGCTTGTTTACATTCTTCTTGTAATCTCAAGCGCTTAGTTCTTCTCTTTTCATATTCGCATAGTCTGTGTCTCAGCGTGTACTACATCTATCGTATCTTTAATGTAAAATATGAAGTCTTTTTATACTCAAAGATCCTCTACTCATAAGAATATTTTCACGTTCATGTCCCTCATACTTGTCTACGTATTTTCCTATATACAACATTAAATAATTTTAGAAACAATAATTTGTCTACGTATGATCTTTAGAAATAAATTTGAATTTATAAAATGGAAAAAGTTATTTATATCATTCGGTGAGTCATCTTCGGTGTGTCATCTTTGGCTAGATAACCTCGGTCTATTGTCTTTGGTGTGTCGACATCGGTGTGTCAACTTTGGTCTGTCATACTTCTCTATGTCAACTTCGGTGTGTCATACTTCGGTGTGTCAAATTTCGGTGTGTCGAATTTCGGTTTGTCAAACTTCGGTCTGTCAACTTTGGTATGTCGTACTTCGGTCTATCATACTTCAGCCTGTCATACTTCGGTATGTCGAACTTATGCGTGTCATCTTATGTTTTGGTGTGTCGTCTTTGGTTTCTGTGTGTCATCTTCGGTTTCGGTGAGTCGGATTCACTTTCAGTCTATCATCTTCAGTTTTTGGTGTCTCGACATCGATCTCAGGGAATCCAAAAACAAATTTTAAGAGTTTTTCATTCATATACCATTAGAAGACAAATATTTAATCAATGTATATGTAAAAATACACTTGTAAACATTTTTATTTAGTAATTATAAGCAATTGTTGTATAAAAAAAATGATGCACATAGAGATATTAAAATTGGCATAAAAGATATGAATCTGTATATTGACATTATTTGTGATTATGTAAAATACATTATCATGAAGGGTCCAACAATCTCCCCCTTTTGATAATCACAAATTATGGAATGTATGAAAATATATAGAATAAACATGGATGAATATACTTACCCAATATAACTAAAGTTTGACATTGCCATAATTTATTTAAAACAAATCTCCCCCTCACTAGATGGATTAAGGAGAGTATATTCCACCCTTATTTTATCATATATTATCCTTTCTCCCCCTTTCTCATATTCCATCCTTACATTCTCCCCATTTTAAGATTAACAAAAGGAGAAATGGAGGAAGGAGAAATAAGATAAAGAATGACACGACAAGAATTTTCATTCAAAGTCATAATAGTACAAGACCAAGAAAAAGAGATAATCCCTTTCAAAAAGAAACAATCCATCACTAAGGTTTTCGATGCAGTGGAGTTTTGCATTTTTTTTGAAGGATTCAAGGGAGACGGAGAAGGTTTGGTAGTGGGAGAGGATGGAGGTGATTGGATTACACCACTATGCAGGGAAACACTGGTAGAAATAGTAGTTGCAAGGGTAGGCCTTCCCTCTGACAACACATGACTTGGATAATAATGAGTAATGATTGGTCGAATCTGAGTAAGATCCTGAGTAACAGTCATTGGAGCAAGACCCTGAGAGGCAGTGCCAATTGAAGTAGTTAGACGAACCACAATAGCCTTGTCCTGAACATGCAGATAAGGTTTGAGCAGTTTGATGAAGACATTAATGAATTCTCCTCCATATTGCATTGCCTTCTCAAAGTCATCCTTATTTGCTATAAATTTACTCAGTAAATGTTTAAAATCTATCAAATGGAGGACCTTATTTTTTAATGCTTTTGTAACCGGAGGAATTCGATGATTTTCTTCCAAAAACATGAATCTGTTGATGAGGTCATGCTTGGTATATATCTTGCTGAAATACTTATCCACTTTTTCCCGAATTTCTTTTTGAGCTGCAAAGGCTTCATTGGTGCACTGTCTGACCATATTATACATAAGATATGTATTCCGATGTATTTTTTCACGGTTTTCCTTATCTGAAACAAGATGGATTTTTTAAATCTCTACTCTCATCACAGCCTTGAGAGACTCTAAAATATCAACAGCACTTCTTCCACTTCTGGAAATAGATGGTCCAGTCAACATTTTTCCAAACTCCTCCTTAAACTTTTTCAAATCCACACCGAGTAGATGAGTAACCAAGTTCATACTAACTTACATAACACCACTAAAGAAGGTCTTGAAGTCAGAGGTTAAGGAATTCATCTCATTGCTCATCTTTCTTACTTCTTCTCTCAGAAATGTGTTGTGTCTAATAACAGTTTATGATGTAGTAATAAGATTCATTTGAATCTCCTAAATCATAATTCCTGAATATTTTACTGCATCAGCATCCGAGATACTTATTGAGGTGGAGGATTCATTTCTCGATACCATTAAAGCTAACACAGAATCATATATCTCATTCTTAAACTATTCCAAATTAGTCTTGGTGACATAGTCACTGGGAAGTGACTAAAAAACTTGGTTTACTAAAGAAGATGAAACTGTTGGAACAGGTGCACCAGGTTCTAGGTCAGCATGGGCTTGTGGAATAGGATGAGGAGTTACCATTTCCTCATCTGAGTCATATTCTAAACCGAAAATAATACATCCTAGATTACTAATCCACTCTCTAGGACAGGTCCAATATCTTGGTTCAATGGTATCAATTCTTGCCCTTCTTCCCAGAGGCTCATGAATAACATTAATATCATCAATTTCTACACTCTAGTCTCTGGCTATAATACCTTTTCTAGGGACAGGAACCAGCCAAACGTCAGGTTCTTCCTGAGGTCCAACTTCTTCAGCTTCACTAGGTTCTTCCTCAAATTGAGGCAGTGGAACTACTTCTTCTTCTTCCTGGATAGTAGCCATAATAACATTCAATTCCTGAATGATCTCTTGGTTTTCAGAATTGGGATAGAGTGATATTTCCTCATGTCCATCATCTCTATGATCATTATCATATTGATAAGCATGCCCAATTACATCACCAGCTCCATGAACAGATTCCTCACGGGATTTTTCAACCACTTGTTGTCCCATTTTTAGAGAGTCACTCACACGCGCAACACTTCCTCAATCATCACCATTATCTCCATCATTATCATCATCATTATCACCATCATCATAATCAAATTCCTCCTCTGATTTGCTAACATAACCTTCAACTCTAGTAACTTTAGTTTCTTCCACTTCTTCATCACCTAGAATAGTTTCTCTTGAGGGAAGTTCCATAGGTGGACTAGCAGGTCCATAAGTCGTATTCTTGTGAAATTCAGAGATATCATGATCACTCCTATCATCAAAAGGATATCCTTCTTCCCTAGGCACATCAGCCTCAGCTTCCTCATCAAAATAGATGGGAACTTCTCCAGGTTTGAGACCAGGATCAACTTGGTCCTTTTGTTTAGAAGGATGGTCAACCACATTGAATTCCTTATACAACCTTTCTTCATATCCTACCAAATATCTCTTCCATGGGTTCCAGAATATTTTCATTCCTTTAAAAATGTCTTTCTTAAGACAAAAACCACTACAGACAGTTATCATTTCATCACCATCTTCTACATAGTCTAATTTCTTCAACATGGCATAAATCATTCTCGGATAGTATAAGAAGGTTTCCTTCTTACATGGCTTAATCAACTCCAAGATATGTATCATAAGATATCTACTTAGATTTACCTTTATTCCACGTTTCATCAAAAATATCAATAACACATCCTGATATATCATAGTAGAGAAATCTCCATTCCTTGGGCTGATTTGATGCTATAAGAACATAAAAAAGAAATCTCACTTCTCCTTCAAATTCATTTGCAATAGTTCTCCTGGATTTTTCATTTTCAGTTAGCTTCTTCAGATCATCTTCTTATGAAAACAAATTTGATGAAGGTGTAATTTTACCAAGATTGTCAACAGACACACCTTCATGAGGTACCTCTAAGCATCAGCACATTCCTTCGAAGAGAAAACCACTTCCTTTCCCTTTACTATAGACTTCATCTTTGCTGCCTCAGCTTCATCCAGTGTTATACTCAAATTCTTATAGAATTTATGCACATTTTGGGGATAATAGGGTCTTTCATTGTTGGTAAACCAAGTAATCCACACTTGAGATTCCAGTACCTTTAATAGAAACGATTTTCTTGACATAAGACACTCAGCAGTCACTTCCTTTTCAAATTTAACTACTCATCTTTCTAAGCTTGGTTTTCCAGTCCCACTGTAATCAACAATCTGACGTTTAGTAGGAGGATATTTGCGAGGTTCTTCTATTGAACGCTTAGTCCTATCCATGAAGAGGCTTTAGATTTTATCTTGTGTTGAGAGGTTGAGAGAGAGAGACTAAATGTAAGATGCTTTACGGTTATGGATAATGTGAAAGGTCGAGATGGATTGGACATAATATATCATTTAGAGATTGTAAATCGGATAACGTAAAATTTAAATGTTGTAAGTCGAAAGAAATAAAATAGCATCGTTTCACTTAAAGAAGATTGAATTTACAAAACAGCCCTTAAATATATCGGTGTCATAGAATCGGTTTCAAAAAGATTAGTTTCACAACAATCAGTTTCACAAAGATCGGTTTTAAAAAGGTCGATTTCACAAATATAGGTTTCACAAAAATTGGTTTTACAATGATCGGTTTTACAAAGATCAGTTTTATAAAGATCAGTTTTAAAAATATCAGTTTTATAAAGATCATTTTTACAAAGATCAATTTTATAAATATTGGTTTTACAAATATCAGTTTTATAAAGATCGGTTTTACAAAGATCAGGTTTATAAGGATCAGTTTTATAAAGATCAGTTTTACCATGGTCGGTTAATAATTTATCATTCCTATTTCATGTTTGATGTAATTCAATCTCTAAGAATTTAAGGGTTTAGTTAATATATCAGCAATCTATTGTTCAGTTCCAATAAACTCAAGAGTTATATCAAATTTTTGATAATGATCTCTCAAAAAGTGATGTCTTATAACAATATGATTTGTTCTAGAATGAGATATTGGATTTTTATAAATGTTAAAAGAACTTGTGTTGTCACAGTTAATGGAGATGTGTTTTAATTGATATCCATAATCTAGTAAAGTGTGTTTCATCCCTAAAATTTGCACACAGTGACTACCAACAGAAATATATTCTGCTTCGGTAGTAGACAATGCAACATAATTCTGTTTTTTACTACACCATGATAAAAGAGATTTTCCTAACATGTGACATGTCCTAGAGGTGCTTTTTTTATCTAGCTTACAACCAGCAAAGTCATCATCTGAATAGCATATTAAATCAAATGATTTTCCTCTTGGATAAAATAGTCCAAACTTGGGAGTATATTTGAGATATTTGAAAATCCTTTTAACATCATTTAAATGAGATTC
The DNA here is from genome assembly GCA_963277665.1 of Viscum album. Taxonomy (NCBI): domain Eukaryota; kingdom Viridiplantae; phylum Streptophyta; class Magnoliopsida; order Santalales; family Viscaceae; genus Viscum; species Viscum album. The sequence goes on from OY728148.1 coordinate 1,282,376,897, forward strand.
TTTGAGATTATCTTGAAAGAGAGAACACATGCATACACTAAACATAATATCATGTTTTCTAGCACTGAGGTATAGCAGATACCCTATCATTCCTTTGTAGTTGGATTGATCCACAGATTCTCCAGCTTCATCACCATCCAACTGACAAGTGGTACTCATAGGTGTATCACTACCTTTCCTACCATCCAAACCAAAACGTTTTAAAAGTTATTTATTATATTTACTTTGAATTAAAATAATACCATTTTTATTTTGAAAATTTTGAAATCCAAGAAAAAATTTATGTTCTCTTATTAAAATCATTTCAAGTTCATTTTGAATTATTTTTGAAAAATCAGTACCTAAAGAATTTCTAAAAGATCCAAAAATTATATCATCAACATAAATTTGTACTATAAAAACATCTTTGGATATCCATTTAATAATAAAATTTGGATCTTCTATTCCTTTAGTAAAACCGTTTGAAACAAGAAAAGAGCTTAGTCAATCATACCAATCCCTTGGAGCTTGCTTTAGACCATATAAAGCTTTAAAATGTTTAAAAACATTGGTTAAAAATGGGGATTTGTAAATCCATGGGTTTTTTCAACAAATATATCCTCAACTATATACCCATTTAGAAAAGCACTTTTGACATTTATTTGATAATGTTTGTAATTCAGATGAGCTGCATAAGAAAGTAGTATCCTAATGGCCTCTAACCTCGCTACAGGTGAAAAGGGCTCCTCATAGTTTATTCCTTCCTCTTGACTATAACATTGTGCAACTAACCTATGTTTGTTTCTAACAATATTACCATACTCATCAACTTTGTTTCTAAAGATCCATTTAGTGTGTATTGTCAAAGTGTCCTTAAATCTTTCAACTACTTCCCCTACATTGTTTCCTTCAAATGGATTTAATTCTTCTTGCATATCCATCATCCAAAATTCAACATTGATATAATCATTAATATTTTTGGGCTCAATATGTGGAAGAAAATTTTGATATTCAACCTGGTTTCTAAGCGAAGCTCTAGTTTGTGTCCTATGGTTTAAATCACCTACTACAACATCTAATGTATGATTCTTGAGAGTTCGAATACCTCTATAAAGAGTTGAACTATACTCCTCATGATTATCTATTGGTCTAGACTCAATAGGAGAAATTTTGGATGTTTCCTATAATTGGTTACATTTATAGGGGATTCACCATCATTATCATTATGGTTTAGAATTGTCATATCTTCCTCAAGATATTCAAGAGAGGTTTTGTGTTCATATGAATCGGTCTCATCAAATTTGACATGAACTGACTCTTCTACACATTTGGTCTTCTTATTGAATACTCTATAGGCTTTACTGGTTTTAGAGTAACGTAGGAAAATTCCTTCATCACTCTTGAAGGAAAATATTTCAATATTATCTTTATTGTTAAGGATAAAGATTTTGAAACCAAAAACACTGAAACAGTTAACCTTAGGCATCATATGGTTCCAAAGTTCATAAGGGGTCTTCTAAAGAATAGGTCTAATCAAGACTCTATTAATTGTATAACAAGATATATTTACAGATTCAGCCCAAAAATAAATAGTTAAATTACATTCACTAAACATAGTCCTAGCTGTTTCCTAAAGGGTCTTATTTCTTCTTTCCACAACTCCATTTTATTGAGGTGTTCTAGGAGCATAGAAATTGTGACTATAGCCATTGTGGGAGCAATAGGATTAAAACTCCTAATTTTCAAATTCATAGCCATAATCACTTCTTAATGTTCTAATTATATGACCACTAAGGTTTTCCATAGACATGGATTATTTGATAAAATAAGAAAAAGCTTCAATTTTTTGAGCTAGAAAGTATACCCAAGTGTTCCAAGAAAAATCATCTACAAGAACATCAACATAGTGCTTCCCATTTAAAGTTGAAACTCTTGATGGTCCAAACAAATCCATGTGAACCAAACCAAGCAGTTGAGAAGTAGAAACTTCTTTTTTTGGTTAGAAAGAATCATTGTGTTTCTTTCCCTTTTGAAAGGGATTACATGCTTTGTTAAGTGGGAATTCAAGTTTAGGTAAGTCTCTAACTAAACCTTCCCTAGTCAGTTTCCTAAGAGAGTGCACATTTTAGTGTCCTAGTCTTCTATGCCACAACCAGGATTCCTTATGGAAAGCATTTAATTGAGAAATATTTTTCTTAGCTAAAGAGTTTAAGTCAAAAGCATACACATTTTCATTTTTGAGAGTAGTAAATATTAAATTAATTTTGGAATTACAAATATTACACGCATCATTTTCAAATTTGACATTAAAACCATCATCATAGAACTGAGATATGAAAAGTAAGTTGTACTTTAATCTATCAAAAAAAGTACTTTGGAAATTAATAATATATTAGGGTTATCGATCTGGCCTAAGCTGATGATTTTTCCTTTAGAATTGTCACCAAAAGTAACCTGACCACCATAAACCTTGATTAGGTTTCTGACGCATGAGTAGTCTCATTTCATATGTCTTGAACATCCACTTTCCAAGTACCATAGAGTCTTATAGGAAGTCTTTGTGCAAAATCCCTACAAACAGATTTGATAGGGGGTAACATTGGTACCTAGATTTTCTTGGGTCTTGAGAGGTTAGTAGGTAAAACATGGGGAACCTATACTTGTCTCATAGATTTCCTATAACCAGGAGATATATTTTGATACATAAACACTTTCTTCTGTCCTTTAGGGAATTCTTTTTCAAGAAATGGTCCAGAACATGAACTTGCTATGAATTTTCCAGATTTTTGAATAAATTTAGTTTTAATGATCCTTCTCTGTCCAAGCTGATATCCTAGACCAGTTGTATATTTTAGGGAAATATATTTTCCTTGCAACTATGTCAGGTTATCTCTACTATAAGTAAACTTCTCAAGGCCTCTTCTTAATTGCTCATTGGATAACATATGTTCAGTGTTTTCTTTTAACAGTTGGGAGAGATTTTCTTTTTCAATATCCAGAATTGACTTATAATTTTCATTTAAATCATTTTGTCTCTTTAATGATTTATATTTTTCCTTGATCTAATTAAAGTTATCCTCAAGAATTTCACAATATACAAATAGTTCATCCTTATACATATCCTCATCATTATGTAACTCACTCTTATTCTCAGAATAATAGGCATTATGTATAGGTGACTTAGGTGTTACCTCAGATTTTTCTATCACGAAACATAAGTTGTCATGATTATTCTATTCACTATTAGAAGCATCATATCCACTAGAGCTATCTTCTAACACACTCAAGGTAGATTTCATAGCGTTTTTATATCCTTTTCCCTTGTTATCATATTTATTCTTGAATTTTAGCTTGGGACAGTCTTCCTTCACATGACCTTTTCATTTTCACTCAAAACGGATTATTTCATTTGATTTTCCATTCCATTTTTTGTCTTTCTTTCATTACCCTTTACTATCATACTTTCCCTTGTAGTTTGACTTCCTAAAAAATTTCATCATTCGGTAAAACTTTTTGAACCTTCTAGCAAGATGAGACATATCATCATCACTGTCTGAATCTGATTCTTCACTAGTGGAGCTGTCTATAGGAACTTGAGCTTTTTCTTTCTTTTTTCTCATTGAGATAGTAGTATTGAATGCTACTGATTTCTTCCTTGGTTCCTCATCTACTTCTTGATTCACCTATAGTTCTTCCTCGTACATCATAATCTTTCCTATTAGTTGCATTACTGGTATCTTGCTTATGTCACAATATTCTTGGATGGAAACAAAAGTTCCCCTCCATATGTCTGGTAGGTATCGAAGTAGTCTCATAATAGGGTCCTTGTTGTCCACTAGTTTTCCAAGCATATTCAAAGTGTTTACTATTTCGTTAAACCAATGATATATTTCAGAGGTAGGTTCATCAAGTTTCATTTTAAAATAATCATATTTAACAGTGTATGTATTTAGTCTCATTTTTTTAACTTTAGTTGTTCCCTCATGGGAAACAGCTAAAGTATCCCAAATTTCACATGCAGTTTTACAAGACAATATTCTATTGAATTCATCATCACATAGAGAATATTAAAAGGAATTCATTGCATTAGAGTTATTATTATATGTAGCTTTGGTCAACTGAGACAATGTGTCTGTAGCAGTAACAGGTATTGTATGTTGTTCTTCAATTGTGTCACAGATTTTAGGTCTCACACACCCTAGATACATTTTCATTTTTAATTTTCTCTGATCATAGTTATTACCATTAAAAAAATGTGGCCTATTAGTAGCAGCACCCTCAACTCTAGATTCCATAATTACTCAAAATTTAATGAACTGAAAGTTTATAAATGATATAAATTTAAAGATCTTTAAGATACAACTAAAATCACAGTTGAAAATAATTTCGAAAAACATGAAAATAAATAAACCTCTGATACCAAATGCTGGTCGGAGTGGATACTCAAGATGGGGTGAATTGAGTTCCAATTTAAAATTTCTGTTAAAAACTTTATATTTAAGAAAACCCTCAAATTTAAAAATGGTCATGTGGATTAAGGTAGCAGAAAGGTAAATGTTCAATTGGTCAATAGGTTTCTCAAAGGATGATTAGTCCTCAGATAAATCTATGTAGAACACTAATTCATATTTTGAAAAGAGTTTAAGGAATTAAACAAATACACACACTAACCAAGACCCACTATCCAAGTTTAAGCAAAACAGTTATAAGTTTTACCAAATATAAACAGCGGATTAAACAATATGGAGTAATTGAAAATTGGTACATCAATGTAAACAAGAGGTTCAGTCTCAAGAAGAGAATTAATCCTCTCCACTTGGTGATCACCTACCACCAAGCTATTTATGTAAATAAACGTTTTATCCACATCCTGTATTGGGGATTACAACATCACACCAGGTTTTCCAGGTCACACATGACCTCTACTACAGTTATTCATTGGAAACAAAAGAAATAAGTGATTGAGTATGAGGATAGTTTTATATCCTTCAGTTTTCCTTAGGAGATAGTGTGTGTAATACAAATAAATTTACACACTACTCAAATAGAATGTATAAAACACAACAGATTTAAGGATGAGAATAAAGTAAAGAATTATCTGTGTATTGTGAGGTAAGGCTCTAGACTCAATGAATGTTGAGAAACAGGTATTTGAGTCTTCATATGGAATATTTCTTTAGAACTGAGTATCGCATTTTCTGTAATCCATATTCGAGGAATGAAAAGGTTCAGATCTTTAATGTCTCGATGCATACTGAAGCCCTTTTTGGAGAATGTAGCATGTTACAGTCTTCTTCTAATCTTAAGCACTTAGTTCTTCTCTTTTCATTTTCGCACAGACTGTCTCTCAGTTTGTATTGCATCTATCGTATCTTTAAAGTAAAAGATGAAGTCCTTTTATACTCCACGGTCCTCTAAGCATAAGGATCTTCACACATGCATGTACCTCATACTTTTATATGGATTTTCCTATAGACAACATTAAATAATGTCAGAAACATTACTTTGTCTACATATGACTGTTAGAAATAAATTTTAATAAATAAAATGGAAATAGTTATTTATATCATTCGGTGAGTCATCTTCGGTGTGTCAGCTTCAATTTGATAACATTGGTCTATCATCTTCAGTGTGTCGACAACGGTGTGTCAACATCGTTCTATCATACTTCGGTTTTTCAACTTCGTTGTGTCATAAATCGTTCTGTCATATTTTGGTGCGTCATATTTCGGTTTGTCGAACTTCGGTCTTTAAAATTCGGTCTATCGTACTTTGGTCTATCATACATCGGTCTATCATACTTCGGTCTGTCAAACTTCGGTATGTCAACTTCGGTTTCGGTGTGTCATCTTCAGTTTTGGTGTGTCGTCTTCGGTTTCGGTGTGTCATCTTCAGTTTCGGTGAGTCGACTTCGGTTTCCGTCTGTCATCTTTGGTTTTTGGTGTGTCGACTTCAGTCTCAGGGAATCCAAAAAATATTTTGAAGTGTATGTCTTTCATATACCATTACAAAACGAATTGTTAATCAAAGTATATATAAAAATAAACTTTTAAACATATCGATTCATGACTTATAAGCAATTGATGTGTGACAAAATTGATTCACGTAGAGGTATTAAAATTGGTATGAAATATATGAATCTTTATATTGACATTATTTGTGACTATGAAAAATAAAATATCATAAAGGATCCAAAAAGAACGTACCACCAAAACACCTGTAAAATTAAGCAGAAATAAAGGCACCCATGCCATAGGCTAGTTGTTTCTCTCCTGACTACTATCGGCCTCTAAATCGAGCTGGAATAAGAATAATCTAAGATTTAGACAAAATCCATAAAAATTGGGAAAACTATTTTTCATGGATTTTTCCTTTTTTAAGGAGTGATAAACAATAAAATAAATATAGGGGATAAAATACCTTTTTGATACACATCCAATGATACTAACGGATCAAGAATCAGTTCTCAGATAGAAGAGGATGCTCAAAGCCTAGTGTAGAAGGAAAATGGGATCTCCCCCTATATTTTATGATAAATATCATAAAAATAATGATGAGGATTGAAAATGGGTGAAGGAAAAAATAGTAAAATAGAAATTTTTAAAGACCATTGCTATTTGGTTGAGGAGTTTGGAAAACTATGTGTCGATAGTGCGGTGATCCCTATAAAAGCACCACACTGCCTATTGATAAGTGTATTGTTTTCAAAACCCTGCACATACCATGAAATTAACCTCTATAAAATACTATGTAGGACTCACATTGTCATGTTCCCACACACATAAGGTTTTTCAATCCTTGTACATTGTATTTATTGGCTACACAGTTTCTCTTGGGGGTGCATGGTTAAATCAAACCATATTCCATTATTTGTACTTTCCCCAAAATGAATTTTTGGAGTCTGATAGCCCTAAAACTCATTTAAACCCATGAGGAACATTCTAATTCATAAAACCCAAATAAAATAATATTGTAGGTCAATAAAACTATTAGATTTAGATTTAAAATTTCTAGAGATGTGTTGGCTTGCTCACAAAAAACAAAAAATATCAATGAGGATAAGAATTATGTACCTCACAAATAAACAGGACATTACAAATTTAATCTTAGTAGATTTATTGAGAATTGAAGTGGATGTTATAGTTATTATCATTTGTTTGGTCTATTAAACATTATAGTAACTGTTTATTCATAATGTGGTAGGTGGAATTCATCAGAGAATGAAACATACATGGGTGATTCGGTTTGTGAATGATGTAGACAAGAGATGAGTTCTTTTGCAATTAGAATTAAAGGGGAGAATATAAGGATCAACCCAAGGATATATTGATGAATCGGGATGGTCCCATTTTCCTGGGGGTGTTCACATCATGACCCATAGTGTGTCACTTTGAAGTTGTGTTGGTGGTATCTTTTTTAAGGGATTTTGATAACTTTTTTAGAGGAGGTTTTAGGAACACCATGGGTTTATCTAATCTTTTTAGCCTTTGTAGAAGGTAAATTACCCCTTTTCCCCTCATACTTCATCTATTGATTCCCTATTTTTATCCATTTGTACTATTGAACTTTTCTAATATGAATTTGAAGTGATATCCCTCACTCTATTCCCTTTATTCCACTTTTTCATTCTATTCTTATATCAGTTCATCTACAGAGGGATTCAGGGGAATTTTGCATCATATCTTAGTGAAATAATCCCTCAAGTTGGTTATTTCATGTTCATCTCATAGATTAAATTCTGGTCAGGTGAAATCAAGCCACCGGTTTTCCATTACGAAAAGGTACATATCCTAGTGACATTATTTAGTTTTTCAAAAAAACTGCACAGATTTGTTCCCCAATTTAAAAAATTAAAATTGGTATTTTGTGTCCCATGATTGGGTCTATGTTGGTAAGGGAACACACCGTATTTATCACTATTTATGGTGTTGTAGGGATTCACATTGAGTTTAAAATTTGAATATACATTTTGGTAAAGCAGTTTTATGTTAAATAATGTGATTTTTCTTGTTGATTATAATTGTTATTGTAGAATTGTAGGAGGATAGTATCAGATATGGAAAATTACAAGACATCTATTGATGAAGGTGGATTTTGAAATTATTTTAGTATCATTTGTAATTAATTTTTTTCAATTACATCCCCATTATTATATGCATGTATGTTTCAAAAATTATGTTTTTCCAATTCAGATTGGGATTTATCACATTGGTTAAATAGTCATCATAGACTACAAAACATGAAAAATGGTTCAATAGTGGAAACCTAGTTGAACATGTTTCAGTGGATCTCATTATAGACTGATTGGTAACAAGAGTTGGTTTTCAAAGAATAATAGTCTTCCTTTAAATAAGGTATTTTAAATGTGTTTTTAACTCAAGGATAGTTTTAATGGAAATAATTTTATTCTATAAATGGTTTTTGATATTTTCATTCATATAAAAGTGAGTTTTCTAAAAAATGTTTTGATTGGTTTTTGTTTAGTTCCTTCTGTGAGTAATACAGAATGTGATGCCTTCTAAAAATGGTTAGAAAAGTGGATTTTGACTAAATTTATAATAAAAATACATAAGATCTTAGTTGAGTTGTTTTGTTCTATTTTACATCAAGGTGGAAATTCCTTGTTTTCCAAATATTCTCTTCTTTTTGTGATTCCAATTTTTGATTGAAAGTGAATATTATTGATGCATGATAATGTGTGTTGTATGTGTTGGACAATCCTATTAATTAGTTTGTATTGAAGTGATGGATTAACTAGAGATATATGTGATAGATATCCTAAATATATTAAATTGATATTATTAAATGATTGAGATCTAGGGATAATTCTTGAGTGACTAGTACGAGAACTGCATGATGGTGATTTTTCATATGGGGTATATTTCTTGTATGATGCCTCTTGAATGTTCTAAAAATTTATTAGTGATAATCAATAGATATTGGTTTGTGAAATGATACAAAATTATAGAATTCATTTTAGGGATATAGCCTAGTGGGACTACCATTAGTGAGGTGGATTCCAAGTTGTGTATAAAGAGTGGGTTTTCCATGAGTGATATGTTCAAATTGAGGTATTATAGAACATTCCTGGTTGAGATGATATGAACCTAAAAAATGGGCTCATTTATCAGGAGTGATATGGGATCCAAGTTTCATTTTTGGATATGGTAACCCGAAGTGATATGGTTTGGTTAGGTGCATCTTAGAGGTATATGGTTAGCTCTAGCATGCAATCGTTTTCCCTACCTTTAGTGAGCTGGTTGTGTGTTGCTGGTGATGTTGAATCTCTTAAATGGGAAGAGTTGGTAGAATTATTTTTAGTTTCCAAACACAATTTAACACATTAACATGATTTATAGTGTTCCACCCTATGATTTAAAAATATTAACATTGTTCTTGGTAGGATTAATGCCATGCAACACTATGTTTAAACTGCCTACAAACAATATTATTTAAACATGAATATTATAACATAGACCTTGAATTTTTTGGAATGAAGAAAATTTTTATGATAAAATTTAAAAAAATGAATTCAAAATATAAACATTATCTTATAGAAAAATTTTGTTATTTATTTGAAAAGAGTAATTTTATGTGAATAGTAAAAAATACCAATTTTTGTAGAACTATCATTTATTTTTTATAATTTAAGTTATTAAAAATTACAATTATGATTTTAATCTATTTTCAATGTAATACAATTATTATTTAGTTTTATTTAAACTCATTAATTATATATTAATCGTGTTTATACCTTATGTTGGTTTAAGTTTATTTTCAGGCACAAAAATTCATTATACTAAAAACTGATTTTAAGTTAATAATATACCTCCATTTTAATTAATTAAAATGACCATTAATAAATATATAGTTATAGTATATTTATATATTATATATATAATAATATGAATTTAATATCTCATAACAATGATCACTATTCATATATTTGATATAATATAATCATATACTTGAAAATTTATTTCTTGAAAACCCTATTTTCCACATGACTTGTAGGTTTGTTTTTAAACTCGAATTTTCCAATTATGTGAATTTAATTACACAAAAAATGGTCACTATGTTAAAAACTAGAAAAAAAAAAGAATGTAAACATAGAGGATAAGGAATATCATATTTTAAAAAAAAAATTGGTGTAGGTTTGGGTAAATATTAAATTCCCAAAATTCTATTATTTATCAATTTTGGTGGCACTAGTAGTGATTTTGACTTCCCACTATTGAATAATTTTGGGTGTTTAAAATTTTTTCACTCTTCCTCAATTAAAATGGGTACTCCCTCCTTTCACATAATCAAACCTCTCAATCCATTTTTCTCACAAAAAAACACAACAAAAAACACTCTCCAAAATACTTACACATATTATAAGGTTTTTTTCTTCCAAAAATACCAATCCTAGGGTTCTTACTAGGAGATAAAAATGAGGTTATTCTTATATGAAGTTAATTATCATCAACAAGTTCCTTATTTTTATTTATTCATTTTACACCTTCCATTTTTTTCATAAAAAAATACATTATAAAGACAAAATTATCTCCGAAATCATCATATTTTATACTATTATTTGAAATAATATTTATTTATCTTCTCCTTGATCAAATGGGAAAAAATCCATCACTTGTGTGTTTGGTGAACTACCAACACATGACCAGATGAAATTTGTTTTCCATTACTGACTCACATAGAGAGTTATAATGATGTAAATAATTAACATATATAATAAATATGACATTATATTTATTAAAAAAAATATCATATAATACCTGTACCTGCCCTTTCACCCATTAAGGGAATTATATCATCGCTCATGCATATGTACGGCTATTGTTTCTACTAAGTTATGTGAATAAGTTTCCATGTAAACCATCCAGGAATTTTTCTAAAAATGATTCCAATGAATAAATATTATATTTATAACAATAATATAATTTTATATAGGGTATAACAAGATCATATTCATGATAACTGTAACATTAATGATGAAACACTCATGTGAAAACAAGGAAATTAACAATTGGAACATATGTAATACTGAAATATTATTAATGAATGAGTGGTAACATATTATAAGTGGATTATATGTGACATTATAATTATTAATATTGTTTTATTATAATTTATAAAATGTTTAGAACCATTATATATGATTTTAAATAATATTCAACTAAAGGGAAATGGATGTAAGGGGTTCTGTATCAATTTCCTTTAATTGAGACTTCTATTAATGTAATGTGAAAATATATTTTATATGGCGTTCACATTGAACCTTTTACATATTATATCATTAATTATATATAATTACTAATATTTTAGATTTAAATTCAAATTATTTCATCCAAGGGTACTTTACATGAAATTTACAAAGTTGTATGGAATTTTGTAGCTTAATTTATTTTCATTGATATATATTACTTGTTTGTTTACTTTGAAATTATAAGATTATGTGTGTAATGTATTTTTATTATTTTTATTTATTTCATCTTATTTTATTTGGATTAAAATTTGAAACACATAATTACTTATTTGATTAATTTTCACTTCAACGTTATTATCATTAGAAAGTTATATTTTACAATGTAATTTTAATAGAGATTATTTATGCTTGGATTTTAATTAAAATAAATTATTTGATCATTTTATAATAAACCCATTTAATTCTATTCAACTATGTTTATTATAGAAATTTTCAATTAATAGTACCATTTTTATCTCTTTGGTAATTAAAAGGATTAGCAACATATTTTTAATTATATCTGACTTTATTACTCTCTTTGACAAAATATCATTTTCCTTCCAAATCTATGTTTTCTAAAAAAATAATGACTATTTTTAATAATATGCAATTATTTTTTTCATTTAATTTATACCCATTATTGTATTTTTACAAAAAAAATATGAATCTACATATCATTTTCCAAACAATGTAACTTTTCATTTTCTTTACAAAAATGCGATAAGAATATTTAATTTAATGTACTCATAATTAATTGAATTTCCTACTCACTAGAACACTCATTGCTTAGAATATTTCATTACATGTTTATAAAGATCACTTTAGAGATGAATTTTTTCTAATATTATTGAATTTTTTATTTTCTAAAATTGATTTTCAATATGAAAGGTTTATATTCCCCAATAAGGTTTTAATGATATTTTTATGGTATTATTTTCCATCAATGAAAAAAGACTTGTGTTTTACTTTCACTCAACAGGGATGTTTTTTAATAACACCATCCTCATTATTTTATTGGTTGGTTTATCATTAGTTTGAGAAGGTAAATTGTTGACATTAGCATTCTTGATTAATTTTATAGTTATTGACATTCCCTTGAAATGTTTACCTTATTGTTATTATTGGATAATACATTTCCCTAAAATTTATAAATTTTTTTTATCTTGGGTATGATTTTTTCCTAACTCATAATCCATTTTTACATATAGTTCTCTATTTTAATTATATTCTATTGACTGGGAAAATAATAAAAATCTATATGTTTTAGTTGATATGGATATTTATTGATAAGTTGTGTTGTTTATCAATTAAATCATTCATTCAATATATCAGAAATTCATTAGAAATGTAGTGATGAGTGGGGCCTTGAATTATATAACCCCGTGAAACAGCAGTATTATCATTAGATGAACTTATATTCTAGCATTAAATGGGTTTTATTTTATAGATGCCTATATTTTTAAAAAGTATTTGCAAAAGTTATTTCTGGAAAAGGTATAATGATCTCTAAGATCCGGATTTCCAATATTAAACATTCCCTTCAATGATAATACAGTTATTAATATCCATGATATTACTCCATTGATATTATCCTGGTATATGTTTCAAGATAATTTGATTATTTAAATTAATTCTCAGTTATTTTCCTAACCATTTCGTTATGCCTTATTGATTCATGACTGCTTCCACCCTATGTAATCCTTACGGATTTTTTATTCTCACCATTATTATTTTTCCTTTACCCTGAAAATGAAGAAAAATTCATTGAATGATTTTAAGGATTCCACATTTTTTCCATTACCCATCGTTATATTTTATCACAACCTAAAAAGGGTATCATGAATTTCTCTAGGTCTACAAGGTTACTAAAATTATTATTACTTTGGAATTTGACCCCCATATATATTCCATTGTAATAAAGTTTTCATCAATACTTGCTTTCTATAATATGGGTTCATACACATTAGTTAGATACCTTCTTGTTTGATAATATAGTTTTAAAGGTCAATTATTATTGAATTCTTTCTAGTATGGAGTCAAAGTAGGTGTGGCTATGTTTTATGGTGTCCTAGTTATCACATGATAACCTGAAGTGTGATTTTTGATTTCATTGATTGTTTTTTTGGGTGTTTGTGTTTCATTTGAACAATTATTCACATATATTTATTTCATGTGAATCCATATAATCATATCCCCAGTAATTTTGGTCGATGAATTAGGTATTCTTTGAGATTCATTCAACTCACCCCCTATCCATGTACAATTCATGGGATCCAATATATTTGGGTAACCATTAGGTTCTATCTTGGGGAAAATGATCTAATTTTAGTTGGAAACATGATTCATGACTATTTTGTTATAGTGGTCAGGGATGTTGCAAAATGATAATGTGATTTAGGATAGAGGATAGAATATTTATCTTCCACTTTTTTTAACATGATGTGTATAGTGTGTCATTTTTTACATATTATTCAATGTTATCTGTAACTTCTATATTATGTATTTCAACACCAAGTAGATAGATTTAATGTTTTCCATTTTTAATTGAGGGGGGCCTATTCAATCAAAATTTAATATATACATATTTTGGGAAGTGAATTATTTGAAAGGGTCATGCTAAATTTTCAATAGATATAGGAATGGTCTGAAAGAATAATTTTAGATGGAATAATCTCCAAATGATAATTTTAATACTTCTATCCTAGACAGTAGCATCTCACTACTGGAAAATGGACTTATCCCCATGATTCTCCCCAAAACCGTGAGGATAGGTCCTGAAAAGTCACTTATAACCACGATTTCACAAAACCATGGGTATAGGGGTACCTATCCCCATGGTTTTGGGAAAAACCATGGGGATAGGTCTGGGATAAAATACTTATACCCACGTTTATGAAAAACCGTGGGAATAGGTCACTTTTGTGTGCGCGGGAAAAAAGAATTTCCACGGGAAGGGAATTTATTTTGGCGGGAACCCTATACCCACGGTTCTTCCCTCTATACCCACGTTTTTTATAACTATATTTAAATATATAAATATATATATATGATGTTAGGGTAGTGGTTAGACACGGTGTTTTCAGTGAAGAGGTTGCGGGATCGAAACTCGGCGCCCGGATTATTTTAGGACCTATACCCACGGTTTTGAACCCGTGGGTAAAAGCCGTTGACACCGTGGAAATTGGATATGTTTCGGTGAAACGGTGGTAGGACACCTATACCCACGGTTTTTGAAAACTGTGGGTAGAGGCTGGGGACCTATACCGACGCCGTTCCAGCCCACGATGCCCAAAATCGTGGGTATGGGCTATACCCACGGTTTTGGGGGCTATACCCACGGTTTTGAACTGGGGGTATAGGCCGTTTTTTCCAGTAGTGTCTTGTGTATAGAGAGGTTCACTAGAGGACATGTAACAACCTCATAATGGGTGTCATTTAAGAAATCTGATTAGGGGAATTAAAAAATTGTACCATAGCATTTGAGGTGGTATTGTTTTGTTTTGTGATAGAGATAGATTATTGGGGATTGAAGGAATATTGGTAGCATGCCTGACTATAATGGCATCACATATAGCCTATGTTGGAATGGGATACAATGTTTTAGGAGTAAGCACATAAAGATGTATTTTGTTTTAGTTTGGACTGGTAATACCAATATGATATGAATAATACTTGAGAAGAGTTAGAGATAATAGCATGGATCTATTTAGTTGTTCATAAATTTTGACATTGCAATCATAATGGAAATATGTGAATGTATATGGGGGTGTTTCTTAACATGATAACTCATCATAATCCATTATTAGTTAAAAAAAATTACTATAATCGATGATTTATTTACTATATTATAAGGGGTGCATAAAATAATATGGATCTTAGGGTCTTGATTGATTGATTGTGATAGTGATGAGTTTTTTTTCATAACAGTGAAATGTCTTTCAGGATTCACAAATTTGTTTAGTAAATACTAGTTATGAAATTAAAACTTATGTGGTTCCATGTAGAGTGTGTAAAAGGGTATTATGAGTTTCTTTTATGAGAAATGGATCATAGACCCCATGATTTTTACAAGGGTTATGATTTTTTTATTTTCAAAAAATATAACTATTTTAAATATATTTATATATATATTGATTTTGAATGTTGGAGAAAATTTAATTGTTTTATGAAAACAAGAGTGTTTCATTATTTCTTTTATTCATTTTCAACGTGATTTCATTTTTCACTTCTAATCATAGAGGGCTTTAGAATGATCCTTCTGAATGTTGGAAAAAATTTAATTGTTTTATGAAAATTCATCCAATGGTTGGTATTGATTCCAAAGATCTTTAAAATCCATACAGAATGCTCTCATCATGGATTATATAGTTTTGAGGGTCCTCTCAAGCTAACCATCTACTTGATGATGATAAACAGTGCTTAAAACTGAATTTTTATCAGATATTGTTGAATATTCCACCAAAACTATTAAGTAAACCTCACATCCCAACAAGATACCATTTCTAGTGATACACCATGTAATCATACAAATTTATTAATTAATAATAGAATATATTAATCAATAAATAAATTATATATAATTAAATGTAAGCATTCTTATTTCAAAAAGTGATTGACTACAACACATATAGCATTATACCCATTAGATTTTTTGGGGGTGTTGGGGACCAAATTAATTTGGATGTTTTCTCATTTCTATTCTAGTGTGGTTAATTTTTATAAAATTCTTTTCAATTCTCTCTTCTATCCTTAACATACTAACAAACCAATCATATAGAAATATACTTTTTAATTTCTACCTTTTGCGCCTCTTTAATATTTATTTTTATAGTTGGTTGAACAATCATTTAAGACAGATAAGATTTCACCCCTTCCTATAATATTTCAATATCTTTCCTTTTCAAGTCTATAAATATCAGATCATTTTTCATCCTCATCATAGATAATCTAGTGTGATTCATTTTTATCAGTACATCTGCCACCTTGTTCTCTTTCCAAGTGATATACTTTTTTGAGCACCTATAACCATTAATCAACTCCAGCCATCTTACTTCACACATATTCATCTCTTTTTGTGTGAATATATGCGTTAAACTATTCTAAGAAGTATATATTTTACACCTTTATCCGTATATATAATGCCTCTATATATTTAATGTAAAAAATTACACATCTAACTCCAAATCAAGAGTTCTATAAATTCTCCCTTAGAACATCAATTTGCATAAATCCTAAGCTATAACTTCATAATTTTTCATGGGGACACATCCTAGTACCTTCCATTATTCAAACCTATGTCTAAAAAATATTCTCGACTATAACGTAGTATAATCATAGGTGCGGTGACTATACATTTCTTTCGTTATTTAAAAAAATACTCACATTCATCCATCCAAGTAAACTTTGTCCAATTATGAGTTAACTTTGTGAGTGGATTCAATATATATGAAAAATACTTCACAAAGAAAAAATAATATGGAATCAAAAAAGATAACTACGGATCTCAGTCACAGTGGTTAGTATATTCTGATGTTTAATAATATTTTTCATCAAAGGGTCTACTAATACACCCTAATATGATATTATATGACCAATAATGAAACATTCTGAATCCAAAATTCACTATTGGGAAATTTTTAAAAAATATACTCTTTCACTAGGTTTTTCAGCATAACCCACATGTGATTTTCATGATTTTCCTTTCTAATTGAATATATAATAATTCCAACTATAAATACTACCCCAAACTGATCACGGTAATCTATAAATACTCTATTCATTAAATATATGAAAAAGTGGGGGATTAGTAAAAAATTGTCATCACTCAAAATTCATACAGTCCATACCGTGTATGGAATGTTATCTGGGGTATATATTCCTAATTTACCGTCAATTGATGATATCCAAAACTAACATTAATCTTGGAAAGTATTTATCTCCATGACATTAATTAAACAATTCTTCAATATGGGTTAGAGGATACTTGTTCATTATAGAGATCTTATTATGTTCTCAATAATTAATGTCGATTCAAATTAATCAATCTGTCTTCTTAACAAAAAAAGGTCCACCCCAAGGTAATGAACTCATATGAATGAATACCTTATGGATTCTCCAAGTGATAATTATCTTATTCTTCCAACTCAATAAGGTCTATTCTATACGGAGTCATAGAAATCAGTGTAGTACTGGGTATGATTTCTACTATAAATTCAACATCATTATTTGGTAGAAGACTGGGAATTTATTCTAGAAATACATCATTAAAATTCCATAAAATAAGAATATTGTTTTTTTAAGTTTCCTTCAAACTATCTGAGATAAAAAATTCTTTTAAATAGGAATCTTGACCCATATAGTGGATATAATTTCCATTAGGGGTTATTTTTTATCACACTACAAGAATATCGTAGGTTGGTTTGGAATAACAAATGTAATTTCCAATCATCGAAAATGTATGTGGGATTTAGGTGAGAAATTCAATCCATGCCCAAATCAACATTAAATGCAACTTGAGGATAAATGAAAATATTTTCAGAAAACATATTCCCATAAACATATACCAAAAAATAACGATTCAATTAGGATGTGATCATTATACCTTTACCGGTTTAACAACTAACTAAACATCTAATTTTTGAACTGGTACTATGATAAATTTAGAAAAGTATCTAGATATAAAATAGTCAGTAGATCTATAATATAATAAGACCTTACTATTTCTATAGTGGATGGTATGTGTACCTTTCAAAACGTCCTTATCATGACCATAATAAAAAATATTGATCGCATGAAATTTCTCTTTTTCTATATGAATGAGAGGTTACTTAAATCGATGATCCTCATTAAACTTCATATATCACCACTGGTTTTCATATTTCTTATACTCCTTATATTTAAAAAATTAGAGTGTGGGTGGTTCAATGTGTGAGGATTTCTCTCAATTGACTTCACTAGCTATCTTTTTTCAATACTTTAATCATTCGATTGACTGGTTAATTTCCTTTCTACACATGAATCAATTATCAGTTCCCATTAGTCAATTTCCTCAATGATTCTTCCGCACTTTGTTCATCAAGGAATGTCTCCTTATTTTCTCCAGGGATTTTACAATTCCCTCTAAATACAATCTCTCTTTTCTTAGTAAAATAATTAGATCGATTGATAAATCCAATTTCAATTTCCACCCTGATAGAACATCTCACAATTTCTTAATAATTATTGAGTTCCTTTATAAATAATTCACTTGAGAGACATGGCTTTAATCGACTAAAGAATTGATAAAGCTAATATTCGGGTTGAATGAAAATACCATAAACATACTTTGAATGTCATGTAATGTTATCATCGTTGGTACCAATGTATTCATCGTCCTTCTATTTTATCTCAATAAATTCCTTCCTCAATTTCATAAGAATAATATGAGGGAATTACTAATTGAGAAATATGTTCTAAAACTTATCCCATTCTATATAGTCAATTTCTTTTTATTACTTTGCGTAGTTGCTAAAATTACATCATTGATATCCTTCCCCTTCTAAATAATAAACAACCAGAATAACATTTTCATGTTCTAAACACTGGTGAATGGAAATATCTTTCCAGTGGTTCGAATCCATTTCTCAACAACTAGTAGATTTGTGGACCCGCTAAAGTTAGGAGGATGCAGCCTCATAAAGGACTCAACAAATCAACATTCCATCCCTTTCTCACTTGGAATATATATATGATTCATAACATTAAAATTTTGTGTGAACATAGAAACATGATTTTGAATTCAAACTATGATAAAATTTTATTTCTCGGGAGGGAAAGTATTTCATTTTCCATCATATTTATCATTAATGAGATTCCATCAGGTTAAATCAACTAAAAAAACCAAAATCATAATGTGGGAAACAATAATCAGAGTGGGAAACCATTTAATCATGAAAAGTCATTTATATTATGTCTAATTATTACATTATATTCCATAAAAACTTAGGTTTGACCTATGTCATTCATGATATTTTCCAGAAATTAGGATATTTCCCTTCCCTTTGAATTCCCCCCATTGTTATCCCTAATTTTTCATCATCATAGTTTCAAAAGAAAAACATAATCATTATCTGATACCAACTATAGAGACCCATTCTTTTCATATATAGATATTACATCTTAGTAGTTGAATATTATTTAAATAACATAACGATCCATGATAGAATTGTATAGGATGAGTATATTTGGAATCGAATTGAGATAATCCATACTTTATAATAGTTAAAAATCATCTCCCACTTACATATTCATAAATTTCTTTTTTCTTTTACATATAATACCTAAAAATGTTCTTCATATACCTGGAAAGTAAACATAATAACAGTTGAGCACTGATTCTCAGAAAGCATAAAAAGGGAGATAATAATGAATATATAAACATTACATGAGAAAAAGGCCATAAGGACTTGATATTAACATTAGAATATTATAACCAAAATATCATAGATCATAATCATGATTCATGAATAAATATTGGATGTTTATAATAAATGAATACTAATAGTGTTTGAGAACATGATCCCTAATGTGATGAACCGGGCCCGGATGCCACCTAAAGGGTGCCCTGATCCCCAGTGGGCCTCATAGCCTCAAGCGCATCTTCCTGAAGGCCAGAGGCTACCGACTAATAGCGAGGGCCTAGGGTGTGTCTATGGGAATAATATTCCCTCATTAGCAGAGTGTAGCACAAGGGAAGTGATATAAATGAACAGTAAATAGCATAAGAAATATAATTAAATAGCGGAAGAAAACTGATGAAATAGATAAACGAGAATAATAATAACTATATCAGCTAGAATTGTGATGATGTAAAGTCATGTCACTAGAAAACTGAAAATCATGGATACAAAAAAATAATCATTACATTTTCAAAAATTTAAAAGAAAACATAGTCTACTCCAAGCATCCTCATATCCTACTCATTCATCTGCTATCAAGCTCCATCCTATCAGCACACAATCAAGTATTATAAGTTGCATGCTTCCCTTTGTCAATACTCGTAACCATGTAATCTAATCCGGGTACCAAATGTCAGCTGGAGAGGGTGTGAGATAAATCTCAGTGGGCCACCAACAACAGTGTCTATAACATATGGCATGTGTAATGGAATATAACAGTGTTCAGGCATGAATAAATAAATAAATCCATGCATTACAATATAACTAAATAACTATAATCCAACTTCATCCCTCACCTAGTGTCTATACGTGTAACTAGTTCATTTATTATTCAATTACCATTTCATGTAAATAGGTCATGGGAGGCATAGCCAACATTTAAATAACCTCATGATAGTATAGGTAGTGAAGGTACGAAGATGTAACAAGGAAACCAGAAAATGATATTCAGTGAGGGATTTCCAGGGTAAAACCCAAGGTAACGTAAACTCATAAAAAGATAACTCAGTAGTATCTGATTCTAGATAAAGGGTAAGACTGTAATCCAAGGAGTTTAATCTAAGGCATTCCAAAATATGGCACTTACTAAGTCCAAGGTGATCTACCAAGGTAAAACATGGCTAAGAAAATACAAGGCTCGATGGGCTGTAACAATAGCACCAACTAGTCAATGTTGGATCCAATAAGTGTATCCAAGGAACCCCATAATTAATAAATGTACCCAATTTTAGTATATCGGGCATCCAAGGAATAGAAAAGAACCAGAGTCTAGGTGGGTATCAACCTAAGAAAATTGTATCCTTGAATTAGAATGTCATTCCCGAGACCCTTGGTATCCTCCTCTCAAAATCTTTGGTGATCTCAAGTCAGTCCATTCCTATTTGATATTGGATCATGTAACAATTAATATTTTTAAATTCTTGCCTTCCATTAGTGTGGATAGTTCATGTCTAGTTGAACCCATTTTTCCAAGTCATGTCTTCCATTAGTGTGGATAGGCCAAGTAGCATTGAAACCATTTAATGAAGTCTTAGTTATCTATTAAGGATTATTCAACTAGTGAAGTTCACTATGATACCTTCCATTAACATGTAAATAGTTCATACAAACATCAAACCTTTATTCAATCTCTTTTGATAAGGTCAAGTTACATACATAGTATACTTTCAATTTCACACTTCATATTTCTCATTTAATAAACATTTGTAAACACTTACCTTAGGGGGGTCAAGTGGTGAGCATATACAGTACATGAAATTATGAAATTCTCAGTAATAGAAATCCATTTATTATAATAAGTTTCAATTTTATGAAGGTCATGTAAAGGCACACTCGAACATTGTCTCAAACGTGTCAAAACACTAAAAACCCATTTAAGGAAAAACCATTGGCATGAGATAAATTGAGTTGTGGGTGAAATAGAAAACAATTAATCACATATTTGGGAAGAGTATAACCTTCCGATCCTAATGAGTATAATCATAGAATGTTAATTTAAGAAACAGTTTCCAATGACACTGGTTTTCCCGACACAAACATTCCAAAAACAAAAAACTATAGATATGAGTTACAGACCACCCACTTTAGGGTTGTACGATTATTATCCCCCAGTATTGGCCCTTGATTTTCCTCATATTGGAGTAGATCTACGAAAATGTGAAAAACGATCACATGGAGATATCTTAGTCGGGATTTAAAGAGAAGAAGAATGGTTAAAGTCGACTCTATTACTTACAGTTGTGCATCCAACGTGACGAACGGAAGCTCAATCGGATGTCAGACAATGGAGATCTCTTGACTCCATGTTTGAATATTCAAAATTCTCCCAAATTAGAGGGAATTATGTCAAACTCAAATAACCTTAGATTAGATAGGAGGAGTGGATTAATAGATCATTAATTTTGTTCTAGACATTTTACACATGTTTTTAGACTTCGTATAGTTTGTTAAACTGTGCGCAAACCGTGCGAGATCTCTCTTCCCGAACCTGCAAAAAAGGGGCGTTCACATGTTTTGGATGCACTGTCAAGTGATAATTTTGTGCTGATCCATTTTCAGAAAAAAAACACAAACCGGACGGTTAGGTAAACTTTGCACTAACCCTACGTAAACCTTGCCACATGGCATGTTATCCCAAAAAGATATTTTTCGAGCTCCAAACAAGCTCTGGGAAACCTATAACCATTTCTAACTCATTAGGAATATATATAAAGTCAAAAGTAAAGGTTTAGAGATAAGATTTAATGATCCAAACATGAGTCAAAACTGGGTTCTTACAGTCTTCCCCCATTAAAATAACAGGCCCCTGAGTTCTCCCTCTAAGGGTGAGGAAACACTATCTGAGAACAAATCTGGCCACAGAGCTCATATATCATCTTCCCTCTCCCAAGATTCATCTTTTACTCATTAGTGCTGCTAAATCATCCGTATGAGAGGGATAGACATGCCTCAGAGAGCCTTTGCGCTTCGGTCAATTATGTGTACTGGATATTCCTGAAAGGTAGCATCGGCATCTAACTCAACTTCCTTAGGATCAAAGGTATGAGACGGATCATCATGATATTGGTAAATATTTGAGACAAGAAAGACTTCGTGCAATGTATGGCACCTCAGTGGTACTAGAAACCGACAAGCTACCGGCCCGACTCTCTCTAGAATCTCGAATGGCCCGACATAACGAGGCGATATCTTTCCCTACTTTCTTTACCATCTATTCCGTAGCTTGGGAGATTCCTGAAGAAAAAAATGATCCCCAACCTCAAACTCAAGAGGTCATCAATGGCGATTGGAATGATATTTTTGTCTAGACTGAGCAGTAGTCATATGCTTCCAGATCAGCTGGATCTGTTCAGAAGTCTCCTGAATTATATGAGGACCAAGTAGGGCTTCCTCACCTGCCTCTAGCCAGCACAAGGGTGAATGGCATGGCCTACCATATAAGGACTCAAAAGGAGACTATTTATTCATAACCTGGAAACTATTATTATAGGCGAACACGATGAGAGGGATATTATTCTCCTAGGAACCGCCAAAATCAAGGACATGTACTCGGAGCATATCCTCCAAAACCGATGTTGTCTATTTTGATTTTCTATCGGTCTGAGGGTGAAACATTATGCTTAAATCTCCTGATTTCCCATAGCATTTTTCAAACCCTACAAGAATTGTGATGTGAAACATGAATCCCTATCTGAAACTATAGTACATGGAACCTCGTATAGTTGTTTGATCTCTTGGACATATAGTATTTGCATCTCATTAACTGATAAAGTCTCCCAAATTTGAATTAAGTGGTATGATTTCATTAATTTCTCAATGACTACACAGATAGAATCACTACCCCTCAGTGACCAAGGTAATCCTACTATGAAATCCATAGAAACATCTTCCCATTTCCATTCTGGGACTGGGAGCATCTGTAACAAGCCTGCAGGTCTCTGGTGCTTCGCCTTCACCTGCTGACAGGTGGAACACCTGGTGATGAAGCCTGCAATCTGATGTTTCGTCTTAGGACACCAATATTGGCATCTCATATCACAATACATCTTCGAGATTCCTATATGAACTGCTCACTATGAATAATGGGACTCTATCATTAATTCCCCTCTCACATCTTCATGAAACTATATACATCCATGTAGATGATGGGTGTCATCTCTGTCCATAGAAAAATCTGGAGGTGGGTTATCTCTTGATATAATTTCATGGAGAACCAAACCATCAGGATCTGAAACCTGGTTACTCTTCACCTTCTCAAGGGGGAAAGAGGTAATTTTTTAGTCTTAGAGGTAACACTGCTATTGACTGTCATTAAACTCTAGATGGTGCTCAGAAAATAGGGCCTTTAACTTTCATTCATCACTGGCTTCATGTAAGGCCTCCATTTGAGATTTATAACTCAATGCGTCTGTAACCACATTTCCTTTTCTAGGTGTATAGGCAAGCTCAAAATCAAAGGATTTTAGATATTAGACCCATCTCCATTGTCGGAGGATCAAGTAATACTGAGAAAAGATATACTTGATGCTCCTGTGATCTGTATAAACCACAAAGCACTAACCCAATAGATAGTGTCTCTAGAAACACATGGAATGGAAAACTACTGCTAAATCAAGGTCGTGTGTTGGGTAATTTCTCTTGTGAGGCATCAACTGCCGAGATCCGTATGCAACGACTTTATATTCCTGCATCATCACTCCTCCTAGCCCAATTCCTGATGTATCGCATAAGACAATATAACCTTTAAAAGGTTCTTCAGGAATCATAATAGGTTCTGAGAAAATCCCTTCATTCATTTCCTGAAAGTATTTATTACATTCTTTTAACCATGGGTACTTAAAACCCATATTTTTAAGTCCATTATGATTTGAAGCAAGACATGATAAGTCTTATATGAATCTCTTGTAATATCCAGTCTGCCCCAAAGAACTCCTGATATCAAACACATTTACTGGTTTCTCCCAAGAGACTATAGTACTAACCTTTATAGGGTGAACAGATACTCTTGATTCTGAAATAATATTTCACAAGAAGTGGACCTTGTTGATCCAGAAGTCACATTTAGCAAGCTTTGCATAAATTTGAGGCTCTCTCAGTGTATGCAGAACAATATCTAGATGTTTGGCATGGTTGTAACGACTGCGCAAATACAAAATGATTTCACCCACAAATACAATAAAAAAGAGACCAAATAGGGTTGGAAACCCCTATACTTAAAATCCATGAAAATGGAAGCCATGTTCGTAAGACCGAATGGCATAAAAAGATACCCATACATGCCATAATTGATACAGAATGATATACGAGTTATGTCTGATGTTCCTACTCTCACCTGATGATAACCAGATCACAGGTCAATATTCGAGAACACCATTACACCTCGAAGCTAGTCAAAGAGATCTTCTATTCGAGGAAGTGGATACCGGTTCATGACTATTTTCTCGTTCAACCATCTATAATCCATGAATAAACATTCAGTTTCATCCACCTTCATTAATAAAAGAACAGGTGAACCCCAAGAGGATGTATTAGTCCATATAAATCCTTTCACCTCTAAGTCCTCTATATGCCATTTAATCCCTTGAAGCTGAGTAGGTGTCATATTGTCTGGAGGAATAGACAATGGAGCTTCTCTTGGAACAATCTCAATAATAAACTCTTCCTCACTATTATGAGGTAAGCCATAAAATTCTTCTGGAAAGACTTCCCTAAAACGATCAACAACTGGAGGGAAATAATTTTGATGAAAACCCTGATCGACCATGAAAATATTTTCAATCTGGGCAGTCACTCCACCTAGCCCATGATGCTTCTGTCCCGCTCCCCCATCCTAAACATCACACTCACCTTTGAAAAGATAATTGTTGACTTTTGGTGATGTAAAAGAATCTATTTGGTGATAAAAGCCTACAAAGGAATGATAGTGGACTAACTAGTCCATCCTGACAATGACATTGAATCTATTCATCTTGAGAATAATGAGATTCCACAACATAGGGTAACTTCTTACCTCAAGGGGCTGTCCTTGTACTAGCGTATGCCCTCCATCCATATTCCCAACGATGTATCGAGGTTCATTACACCATAGTGATACTGTATCTCTAGTCCAAGACTTTCCAGGAAAGATATATAAATAAGAGAGTTTAAAGAACCTGTATCAAACAAAGAGAAGACAATAGAAGAGGCTACTAGAATAGTACCTCCTACTATAGATGGTACGGCAGCCCGATCCTCGGGTATTGTCTGTAAGGCATGAAATTGACCTGATCCATGGCCCTATAAAACAGATAGACTACCATGATCATGACTGCTCTTCTAGAGCTACTGGTGAACAAGGATCGAACTACCATGGTCCTGACCTCCTCCTCGGTCGGACATGTCTTTGCATCTCCAACTCCCTGCCGGATGCGGTGCAAAACAACTCGCTCCTGAAGGTGGAGTTGAAGCTAATCCTTTTGCACTCAAAGCTAGTGGAAAGGTCCTGCAAAAGTGATGAAGATTACCAATATGGATGCAAGAGCATCACTTCATAGGGTCTCTAACACACTGGGTCTTCTTATTCCATGGTTTTCCACACTGATGACACATTGCAGAGCTATCAAACTGAATACTATGGCTGCCACGACCCTGAAGAAAAGCCTTAAGGGAACATTTCCTGCCACTAGAAGAACTAATAGCATGTCACGGCACTGATCCTTTAAACCCATCACTTGCTCCATCCCTCATGTTACGCTTACTGATAAATGCCTCATAATATAGAGTTAAGAAGGCATACTAGAGCCGATCCTCAAAACATCTAGTATGAAGCAACTCAGCATTGGATAAAAGTTGTGAAAACCACTGTAAATCTATGAAACATTCTGAATATTCCATAAATGACCTGGAACCCTGTTTGAAATGCCTGAAATCTCGAGCTCTGTCATGTATCAGTGACTTAGGAAATAAATGATCATAGAAGGTAGTCTTTAAGTCAACCCATAACATGCCCAGATGACATCCGGCCGGGGTAATGACATCCCACCAACGCTAGGATGAATCCTCAAGCATGTGTGTTGCAAGATTGACTCCCCGCTCTGGGGGATTTTCCAAATCCTCATAGATAGATTTCATGGCCTCTAGCCAAGACTTAGCATACTGAGAACTATCATCTCCTGAATAATTAAATGGATGCTTTTGCTGGAACTCGTGGGTCAGATCATCCGTCATAGGTTCAACCCATGGTGCACCAATCATGGATTGAATCATGTGTAGGAAAATATCATGGAATTGGGAATCAGTTCCCGTATTAGGTATAGCATTTGGTGCCTCATGTGTCACTCCTAGAAGTAAGACTTGTGGCTCAGGGCCCACATTTTCTAGAGCTTGGTCGTCACTACCCTCTTGGAGAATTATACGAGGACGTCGTGGCTGTATTGGTCAACAAATTACATGCACGCACCTTGTCACAATATCAGAAACAGTGAGATAGCATCACTATCCAGGGAATCAATCACAATATACCCACTTATATGATCAGGTATCGGTAAGTGCTCATGTATAAGATTCATGTCATTTTGTAGTCAATTATTAGGTTCACTCCTTTACCTTTCATAAACATGAAAAGGTGGGCTAAGGATGTAAAACCAATTCATTTTTTATTTCAATATTTACTTTATAATGGATATTCATTTCTGATGAATCCATTCACATACACAAATCACTAAAGACAACTCCCATTTACTTATAGCATAATGTCTTGACTTGTTAAATTTCTCATTCTAACCCATGAGGGCCCATACATCTCTTAAATTTAGACAGGAAATAAATCAATCTAAGAAAAATTAATAAAATTACAAGAAACTATCACAACATCACTCAATAATCACAGGCATATCAAACACTAGAAAGTATTGAAATGAACCTATATGGCATGGAAATATGCATAACATGTGAATTATAGGTACCTATAATGATGCATGTAGTAATACTCCTTGCCCACATGTCATCAGGCCATGGATGAAATAAATTCCCAAAGAGTAATAATTAATAACACCACAAAACATCTGAGTCACCCAACGGTGAAATAATATCAAATGTAATAGAAAAAAAAGAACAATAATTAGATTATTGGTAACTATGATTTTACCCCGAAAATGGGTTCACGATGGCCAAGAACAACTTATGACCAAGTCCTGATCATTCCTATTCTCCAATATATTATTCTCCAAATAGTAAAGAAAGAAAGTAAACCACCACGGATTCCACTTTGTGACGACTTGGACTCAGATGCCACTTAACAGGTTCCCTGATCCTGGTGGGCCACATGGCCTCAAGAAAATTTTCCCAAACACCAGATATTGCCGACTAGAAGCTAGGGCCTAGGGTGTGTCCATTGGAAGACTATGCCCTCATTAGTATAGTGTGTCATTGAGGAAGATATATAAATAAATAGTAAACAGTAGAAGTAATATAAGTAAACAGAGGAAGCAAACTGATGCGATAGATAAACAAGAGTAATAGTAACTATATCAACTAGAACAATGAGGATGTAATTTATTTTCACTAGAAAACTAGAAAGAATAGATAGAAGATAATAATCATAACATGTTCCACAAGGTAAAAAAATAAAGTCTACTCTAAGAATCCTGAGATCCGACTCAATCATCTTCTATCAATCTCCATACAATCGTCACAGAATTTAGTATTGGAAGATGTGTGCTTCCATTTTTCAATACCTGAAACCATGTAATCTACTTCGGGTACCAAATAGTGCCTGGAGAGGGTGTGAGATGAATATTAGTGGTCCACTTCCAACAGTTTTTATAACATCTATCCCTTGTAATGTAATATAATAGTGCGGAAGCATTCATATATAAAGTAACAAAAGCAGTACAATATAACTAAATAACCAAGTACCTGCTTCATCCATCGACTAGTCTCTGAACATGTAACAGTTTCATTAATTAATAAATTATAATTTAATTTTATTAGGTCATGTGAGGCATAGCCAACAACGATATCACCTCGTGATAGTATCTGTATTGAAGGTCCCAAGATGTAATAAGGCAAACAGAAAATGATATTTAGTGAGGTTGTTCTAGGTTAAAAACCAAGGTAAATCAAACTCATCGAAAGATAACTCAGTAGTATCTGAGTCTCGATAAGGGGTAAGAGTGTAATCCAAGGAGTTTAATCCAAGTAATTCCATAATAAGGCTCCTATCGAGTCCAAGGTGATCGACCAAGGTAAAACGGAGCTCAGAAAAGATAGGGCATAATGGGCTCTAACCATGGAACCTACTAGTCAATGATGGATACAAGGAGTTTATCTGAGGTATCCTGTAATAAAGAAAGGGACCCAAACGTAGTATACAAGTCATATAAGAAATAGAAAAGAACTAGATTTAGGGTGGGTATCAACCCAAGCAAACCATATCCTTTAATCGGAATGGGGTTCCCGAGGCCCAAGGTATACTCTTCTCATACTCCAAGGCATTCTTGGGTTAGTCCATTTCTTTTTGATATTGGAATCATGTAATAATTCATTTTGTTCATGTCTTTCCTTCCATTAGTGGGGATTGTTCAAGTAGAGTTGAAACCATTGGTCCAAGCCTTGTCTTCCACTACTATGGATAGGACAAGTAGTGTTGCAACCATTTAATCAAGTCCTAGTTCTCCATTAAGTATTAATCAATTATGGAGGTTTACTATGCTACCTTCCATAAACATGGAAAGGGGTGATATAGACATGTAAACATTATTTGATCTCTTTTGATAAGGTTAAGTTATATAATTAGTATACTTTCCATTTTACACTTCATATTTCCCATTTCATAAACATTTGTATTCACTAAACTTACGTGAATCATGTAGTGAGTGTATATGGTACATGACATTATGAAATTATTAGAAATAACAATCCATTTAGGATTATAAGTCTCACCTTTAAGAAGGTCAATAAAGGCACACCCAAACGGTGGCTCAAACGTGTCAAAACACTAAGAACCCCAATTAAGTCAAATCATTTGACATGAGGGGGATTGAGTAGTGCATAAAACCACTAACAACTAATCACATATTTCTAAATAGCATAACCATATGATTATAACATGTATAATCATGGCATGTTAATTTAAAAAATCTTTTCCATGAAACTGGTGGGGACCAAATGAACATTCCAAAAACAAAAAAAACTTTTGGGATGAGTTATAGACAATCCATTTTAGGGTTGTACGAGCCTTCTTCTCCGGTATCGGCCCTTGATTTTTCTCAGATCGGAGTTGATCTATGAAAAGGATAAAAATTCTCACATGACAATAGCAAGGTCAGGAGTTAAAGAGAAGAAGAGCAACTAAATGGGACTCGAGTACTTATTGTTGCGCATCTAACATGACAAACAGAAGCTCAATCAGATGTTGGATGAAGGAGATCTCTTGGTTCCACATTTGGATCATTAAAATGCCCCAAAATGTGAGATAATTAGTTCAAGCCCACATGAACTCAGATTATAGGAGAAGGGGGATTATTAATAGACCATTAAGGGAATTTTAGACATTTTACATAGGTTTTTAGTCGTCACATGGTTTGTCTCTAGGGTTTTTCAAACAGTGCACAAACCATATGATATGGTCCTTCCCAAACCTAGGAAGAAGGGGCATTCACGTGGTTTGGATGCACGGCTGTGTGCCAGCCATGTGTGGAGCCACTTTCCAAAAAAACAAAAAAATGTGTGGTTAGGAAAACCGTGCAACTTGGCATGTTTTCCAAAAAAAGAGTTGTTTTGAGCTCCAAACAAGATCCGGACACCCGATAACTTTTTCTAACTCATTAGGCATCTATATAAGGTCTAATGTAAAGGTTTAGACTGAAAATTTAAGGATCCATACCTGAGTGATAAAACAGGTTCTTACACCTATGATCATAAAATAGTCATAAGACTTGGAATTGTTGCATACACATAAGCATAGAAAATCATTTCCTTAGTATTGTATCTTTTATGAGACTATCATAGTTGAATGGTTTCACTCTTCAACCCATCATAGTAGTCAATGATCACACCATATTCCAGTCATGTTAACTTATTAGATATCAATATTTACCCAATTAATTAGAGGAAGATACATATCCCACACATCAGATATTGAAAACTATAAATATCTGTTCCAAAAGTTCATATACCATTAACCATATCAAACCCCATTAAAATTAATGGGTTTCATAATCATTTCATCATATCATAACCTATGGAAAAGAAATGGGTTAAATAAACATCATGACAATATAAACAAAAACTATCAAAATAAAGAATATGGATAGAATACTTGGATCAATAAATCATAATCAAACTTGAGTTTTTTAGTCATTGATGAATCAAAGTATCATTAAAACATTCTGAATGAAAATAACCAATCAATTTGAAATCAATCATTCAAAATTTAAAAATTTATAATTCTATGGAAAAATATTTCTTTTGAAAATAACTTTATAAACATGTAAAGTAAGATTGAAAAAAATGATCATCCATGATGGCATGAAATACTATTCATGATTTAAAAGATAAAAAAACCTTCCATACATACTTTTATTAGAAAAATTTGGAAAGTTCCTCATTTGGAAAATAACAAGAAAATTATGTTAAAACCATTTTTCATAAATTTAAACTTCGAAAAAAATAAATTTTAAAAATAATAGTATAATATTAAAAGCATTATTTCAAAAAAAATTAGATAACATGGATATGGAGGAAATTTGTTTTTAATAAAGAGATAAATGATGTTGATTTCCATTAAAAACATATTTTCAGTCTCTATAGTTCATGAGGTGATAAAAATGAAACGAAAACATGTATTTATAAGAAACAAATAGAGGATAAGAACAAATCAGGAATATTTATAGATTTTTATCAAAATATTCGATCATTATGACTTATCATAATCAAATTTGATAAACAATTACATTTTATCATGAAATCCCTAATCTCTGGTCTTATTTTCTTAATACATTTGTGAAACTTCTCTATAATAAATATCTAGTTATTATATATCTTATTATAGAAACATAATAATATATATATCAATCTATATATGATTTATTTTTGTCCATTTTCACATGATTATTAATAATTCATTTTCAAAACTATTATTCCAAGTGACAATTTCTTCATTTTTCATGTAAACTGAAACACACTGTTCATTAATACATAAAGTTGAATATACACATGAATATTGTTTTCATTTTTCAATAGATGGAATAAAAGAATTTTAAATATTATTTCACCATTAAAATATAATTATTTTATCATATATATATCATATATTCCTCAAATTCATCCACATTACCATCCAATTAAAATATAAGTGAAAAATGAATCACATATGTTCATGGAGAGGGTGGTCCACATGTACGTGTGAGTGAAATTATCATTTTCCAAAGGATTTCATGGTAAAAATATAAACATGATATTTTCATTATAGAATTATAAATATGTCGTAAATATCTAATATAAATATTAAAACCATCTTAATACATGTCCATCAAATATTGGTATAAAATATGACTTGTACAAATATGCAGAAATGGTAAATCGTACGTACACACGAGTGATACGTTCACATGGAATTTTATGGGAAGAGGGTGAATAATTATTTTTCATAATATTAATAATAAAAATTATTTATATTAAGGATATTAAATGTATTATTTTTTAAGAAAATATTGTATTTATATATGGTAAAATAAAAATTTTAAATAAAGTTATTCATTAAAGGGATTACCTCTTCTTTAAACTGACTCCTTTAGTTATCCTATAAATAGAGCTATGGTTGGATTTTTGAGAATAAAAAAAACTATCGGATATGGATAGGTAAGAGGATAATATAAATATTCAGATTTTGGATGATCTAGAAGGCCTCATAATGAGTGAATAAATGAAAGGACAATTCCATTTTATAATTAAGGGAGGGGAAGATTTAGAATATCTTAAAATATTAAATTAATATAAATTTGTTTTCATATAAAAATTGAAAAAAATTAGAATATATTATGAGTATGAGTCAAAATAATATCATACAATGAAATTTTTACAAGTTTGGATAACATTTTTAAACTTATTACATTATTTACCCCCCCCCCTCCCATTAACCATTTATAAAAATATCATAATATTAATGTTTTATACATTTTGAGGGATAATAATGTTACTATAAATTGAAAAAACCCATAAATGTACAACTATTTATGTTTAAAACAATATACCATTCATGTTTCCTAATCTAATATTTTTTATGAATTTAATTTCTTTTAAGAAAATATTATTTATTATAAAATATAATTAATTTCATTTTTAACACAATTCATTAAATTCAATTTTAAATACATCAATATAAATGAGGAATAGGTATACAATAATTTCAAAACATACAAATATTTTATATATATCTATAAATTTCATGCGAATCATTTACGAATTCAAATTATATGACTTTTGTGATTTTATAATCATTAAATATATTTTTTATTTAATAGAGAAATGATTCTTTAGTGTTACACAATATATTAACGTCATTTTATAAATAAAAAATGAAATTAAAATCTATCTGGAATATAATTTCATTAATCGCAAAATAGACCCTTTTTACCTTTACTTAATTTAAATATTGCGTAGATCATTTGTGTGGAAAACTATCCATAATACAAAAATATTTCTCATCTAAGGTGATAAGGTTCTAATTCCATTTCTAAAATATTAATTTAGAATAAACAAATTTTACCTTTCCACTTAGTTTTAACCTATATTAACGTGATTTTTCCTTTACCGAGATGATATGTTTTTTCATCTTTATTGATAACATTGACCAAAAATAAAAGGGGCCAATTAATGAAATTTTAACCACCTAATCAAAAATTTATAATTCATTTAATCTAATTCAATAGAGATAAATTGACATAATATATTTTAATCAAAGTGTGAAAAATGTAATGGAAATATTATTTTTAGAAAAATACTTTATAGGTGTCAAACTAGATTTATAATTATTCTATGTATAATAATGAATGTAAAAATATTTGATTTAATATATAATATATAAATATTATTAAAATAAATAACTAACAGTAATCAATTCGATTTTTTAAAATAAAATAAAATTGCGTAAAAAATACTTTTTAAGAAAAAATCATGTTCTTTATTTTAAAATAATTTTTATTTTAATTTATAATTAATTGATAACTAATAAATTCATTTTATACAAGTGTTACTCATAAATTTTCAAAATATATATTTTCATATTCATACCATCCAGCCCAATGAATAAGTGATAATAATACTTTAATAAGTATTTCATTTTTGTTTTAAACTCATGATTGCATCTAACGTAATCTATCGAAGAAAATAATTTTTTAAAAAAATTCATAAAATATCAGGGTGTTACATTTATGGTTGAGTACTTATTCATAAAATGTTTCTCTAAATCGCACTAGAATTTAGAAAAATAGTTTGGTCTCTATGATGGTCAGAATTTGTAATTCTTGAACATACATGAGGCTAACAATGATACATAGAAAACTTCAAGTGATATGTAATATGTTTCATGATGATGATACACTGAAAACAGATATAATTTTCTATATATGTAAGAGTCCTTTAAGTATACGTACAAAAAATTGGGTGTATAATGTGGAAACGGAAGGGTTACATGAAAAATAATAAGTTTTGTTTATATGAAAAAAAAATTGTCTCACACATAAGAATTTTAGTTTCATGGATAATAAATTGAATGATATATAATAACACTGTTGATATATACGATAAGAAAATAGAAATTTAGTAGTGGTTTTTAACTACTCTTTTTGAAACCACCACAAAATGTTTTCTAAATATTTTTTTATGTTGTTTTTCAAACTCTACCGCTAATTGTGATTTGTAATTAAAAAAACCCATTGAGTGTTGGTTTTTAAAAGATCACCTCTCATTTTCAGTTTTTTTAAGAAACAACCGCTAAATAATAAAGAATAATTTTAAAATATTTAATGATAAAATATTGTCTAATATAAACCATTATGATGTATTTTATATAATCATTTATTA
Organism: Viscum album; assembly: GCA_963277665.1. Classification (NCBI taxonomy): domain Eukaryota; kingdom Viridiplantae; phylum Streptophyta; class Magnoliopsida; order Santalales; family Viscaceae; genus Viscum; species Viscum album. The sequence goes on from OY728148.1 coordinate 1,282,411,622, forward strand.
TTTATTTTATACATTTTTTAAAATTTATTTCATGTCTAATAGTAATTATTAATTATTTATAATTGTGAGTTAATAATTATTTGAAAATTAAATTGATAATAAGAGAAGTTGAAGATCGGACATAGACATCACATAATCATGGCTTTTTATCTAAGTTTCGGTTCAAGATAAACTTCTTGTAAAACAAAAGCATGTGAAAGGAACTATAAAAAAATTAAATAATAATCTGATAATATTTAATAGTCAAAAATATTTTACTATTCAAAGAAAAGACCAAAATCAATCTTTAACATTATAGAGTAAAAAAATTTGATATGGGTGTTCATTTGGGCTCCTCATCCTATCGAATCAATGCTTACAACCATATGTAGGTTGTGTTGACACTATATAACATTTTCACTATTTTTCCAAATCAAAAATTATCAAAAGTTCTGGGAAACTGAGCTTTTTGTTTGGATGCCGTAATTCTTGAACATGTGAAAGAATTTCATCTTTACTAAAGATGGCCTTAATATGATTTTACAATTTTCAATGATTTTATTCCATGGGTTTATATTCCTACCCATATAATATTGCTTCATTTATAGCAGTCTTCCAACTTATAGGGATTTGTTATTTATTATTTATATTAAGTATATATGTGAATTTATCTATCAATTTGTGTATATATATTTATAATATATATATATATATATATTGATATTAGTTTAATATTATATATACATATATATATTAATATATTTATTTATATATATTTATGTGCATCAATGTATAAATACAAATATACATATTTATTTATTTATTTATTTATATGTATTTCTATATATTTGTATATTTTTTTAATTATTCATATTTGTTTATTTGTTTATATTATGTGGTCATGTGTGTGTTTGTGTCTATCTATATTTATATATTTTTTTGTGTATGTTTATATGTTTGTATAATTATATGTGTTTATATGTATGCTATTATATTTAATTATAATTATATTTATATATATGATTGTGATTAATTATATATGTGAATTGATATATGTGTTTAAATTTATATGCAATTATAATAATAGATATTTACAATTATATTTGATTTTCTGTATTTATATATTTATATTTGTGTTTTTCTATTTTATTTATTACTTAATCATTTCATATTGATATATTATTTATTATTTATTTATTATTTATTATGTATTCCTTACATATTGATATATTATTTATTATTTATTATTAGTTTATTTATTATTTAATTATTATTTATTTAGTGTATATATATTGATTTTTTATTTTTTTATTTTTAATTAATTATTCATATTTATTATATAGATATTATATTTTATTTTTTATTTTTTATTGTTTTTTTTTATTTTTTTTATTTTATGTATTTATTATTTTTTATAATTATATTTTATATTTTGTACTTTATATTTTATATTTTATATTTCATATTTCTTATTTTATATTTTATTTTTCATATTTTATTTTTTATATTTTATATTTTATATTTTATATTTTATATTTTATATTTTATATTTTATATTTTATATTTTAAATTTTATGTTTTATATTTTATGTTTTATATATAATTTATTATTTATTTATCATCTAAATTTTATTTTTACTTATTTATTAATAACTTCTTATGTTCTATTTTTTATTTTTTATTTTTTATTTTTTGTACTTTTTTTTTCTTTTTACTTTTACTTTTTTTTCTTTTTTCAAATTTCATTATTTATCATTTTTTTATTTTTTATTTTTTAAATTTTATTTTTTATTATTTATTATTTATTTATAATTTCTTTAATATTCATCATTTATTATTTTATATTTATTATATATTTAATATTTAAAATTTGATCTATTATTTTTTATATAATATTTTTTATTATTATGTAATTATGTATATGTCATTACAAGTACTTATCTAAACATATATATGTATATTGAAGTCTCTATACTCACCAAATGAAGCGCATTGTGCAATAACCAAGAGGTAAAGGGTTCAAATCTCCCCATAAACCTATATATGTTCAATTTCTACATGTTAAGATAAATAAATAAGAAAATAAAAAAGAAAATAAATAAATAAACATACAAATGAAAATATTTAAAAAAACAATTAAACTGAAATGGTTATTGGGTGTCCTTATGTTTCAAGAATTTTAAGATATTTCTCTAGGGAATATTTAGTAATAAAATAAAAATAAATAAAAAAATTTATAAAAGTAGATGATTTTGGAGAGTCACACAACATTAAGTAGTAAGATATATTTAAAATTACAATACAAAGTATAACCAACTATGAAAAAAAATTGATGACCATTCATTTGTGAATTGGAAGAGAATTCCATATAAGTTTCTCGAATGTTTATAAAGAATATTATGGTATTCCAGGAGGTATCTCACTGGATGTTAGTGAAAGATATATTGATTCTACTCCAAATCTGGTGAAGTTTCTACATTATTTTTAGCAAATAATGAGGGTGGTTAAAAGTGGTACGATTAATTCTATATTTTTAGAAGAGCAGTGCATTCTAAATTATATTCTAAACATTGTAAACTAAGAGAGATAATGAGATAACTTTCAATTGATAGAGGAAAAAACATTTGGGTGCTTCTTGTTTTAGGTGCATTAGTTCATTTCCTTTTTCATACTATATGTATTATAATGTTTTGGTTGAACCAATTAAAAATATTATTTTCCCCCTTTTACTATTTTAATACTACATATCAACTCTTTGGAAAAGAAATGTGTTGCTATTAAATATGGGATTGGATCATTTAAAAGGGTTTATCAGAAAAATTATTATACTTTGATCCATCTCTCATAGGTATCCCCATGTTTAGAACCAAAAATTTATATAATAGAAATAAATTATTATTAATGTTTCATTTCTCACTAAAGGAAAATGGAAATGATTGTAAACTATAAAGAAATTCAAAACTTCTATAGAAAGAATTTGAAATTACTGAAGAATTAAATAACACACAACATTTTATCATTGGGAATGGATGTCTACATGACTTCAATACATTGAATTCATCTAACATGGAAATGAAAATAATTATCATAGAAATATATAAGAGATCTTGATATTTATAGTAAATGAATCAATCCATAGGGAGGACTATTTTTCAATTCTATATACACAAATTTGGTTTCATTTAAACCCTTATATAACCTATGGGAAAAAATCTATATTTTTATTATGTAAACCAGAAGGTACATGAAACTAAGTTTTATGTACATCAGAATAAGTATGAATACTTGATTACTCTACTCAATGAGATTTTCGATGCATTTTTTTATCAGGTGAACATAATTTTGGGGAACATTTATGGACTCTGAGATAACCTCAGTGATGTCAAATTCATGAAGTGTCTTTTGAGATTATTTACACAATGTTTCAATGTTATGGTATCAATACATAAAGATAAATACTCTAAAAATTTACTCATTGTAGAATTCACATTACTCTTATAACACCCTGAGATTCCAATATGTAATTTTCTTTTAAATAAATACTACATTTAATAAAATGTTTCAATAACAGACTTATTTATTCATTAAAAATAATTTTTCCATTAGGGATTTAATACTAAAATTAATTTTAATCAATTTTCAAAATCGAATTTGATAAAAAGAATATAATTTATTATTAAACATTTTGAAACTAACTTAGGTTAAATTTTCTGAGATTTATCAAAAATATTTTATTTTTTGGTGAATAATTGGAAATGTAGCTTATAAATATACGTATAGATTTTATGAAATTATAATAAAAATATAATTAATATAAAACATATGAAATAATCCTCATGAAAAAATATTTATTTAAGGAGAAAAATTATCTTTCAAAAATTACACATCTAATTTTGAATACCCATGTTTAACAATTTTGAAATTTAAGTAATATTTAAACTATTTTTAGTTATTTCCCATTTACTAAGTGTTCAAAATGTGGAATTTGGTATTAGATTGTTTTAAAATCCACATAACACTTATTTTTATAATGGAATAACATTTCATAAAAATCAGCAACATTGATAATTTTATATTATTCATAACTGTTATGAATTTCTATAAATGGTTTTTCTGTGTCATTCATGTTAATATTAAAATTTCTTTTTATCAACTTTAGAAATTTTATTTAAAAAATTTATTTTCCAATTATAAAGTAATAGGTTTAAATTAATTAATAATATTCTATTTATTTCTAGTCATTTAATTAAAATAAATTTTTAAAAATTAATTACCATGGTTAAAAACCCAATTTGTTAAAACAAAAAAAAATATAAGATTAAAAGACATAAAATTGCTCAAAACCTAGGTGGAAATTTATTCTTAAGGCTTTCTTGAACTTTCCCCAAACCCCACTCCATTATTATCCATTATTTATTCCATTTTACCCTTCAATAATGTCCTTCTTGTAGGTAAAAATTCATATAGATGGGTTTTTGGTGTTTTTGAGTTTTTTTATTGACAAATACAGTTGATAATGTTCTAATGTTATTTTAGAAAACATATATTTTGAAATTTGTTCTCCAAAATTTAGCTATGAATATGATGAAAATTATTTTACAAAGCAATGTTTTCCGCACTATAAGATAGTAGATCCCTCATTCAAATATGAGGATTGATTAGTATGTTAAAAAATTTCTAAGTAAAGTTAACAGATTTCTTAGTAAGTAAGATGATCACATAGTAAAGTGTGTAGATTTCACCATAAGTATATGGATCACATATTATTAATGTAGATCCATGTAAAATTTGAATATTATGGTTTTTTTGTGATGTATGTATGAAGTTTACATAGGAAGTATTTTTATCCCCATAAGAGATAACAATTGGGTGCTAAGAACAGTGGAGTATGTGATGTAATGGATATGATTCCTAAAAAAGAAAATCAAAATTTTTCATTTGACACAAATCATAAATGTTAAAACAAAAGAATATCACTAGATATTCCAGATGTTGGAATGGATTTCACAAATATTACTTAGTTATGTTCACTCAGTGAAGTGGACATAGTGAATTGAGTTAATAGAAGTGGACTAACCAAAATGGGATAATTATTTTGAACTAAGAGATGTGGATAAGAATAGTGGAAAAAGTATATAGAAGTTCAGGTAGGAGTTATTTAAGGTAGTTCGTCATTTGTGAAGGGGTTTTATTATCATTATATAAAGAAGAAGAAGTTTTTGAGGTGTGAATAGTTCTTTAAAAAGTTTACCCTAAATAAAATTCATTATTGTAAAGTTCATTTCATCGCTTAAATTAAATCGGAGCTTAATAACATAATATCATATTTATGAACCAAATAAAAAATATTTTAGAACAATGGAAGAATCGTTTAGAGGAGAAGACCATTCACTACAAGAGAGAGAGTAGTGAACCTTCAAAGAGTGAAAGGTTGTAAAACATGAGGATAGTGAGCCCACTTAAATCATTTTAATACTATTTCAGTATTGTGGATTCTCTACATCATAACATTTCCTTTCTTTGATCCTTTGTTGTAACCCAGTGAGTCTAAACCAATTATATTTTTTGTATCATGTATGTTTGTTTATTTTTTATTTATTTCAATAGGAAAGTGAGAGTAGAAATTTTTTCTTAAAGAAAATATCCATCAATGGATTTGTATTAATTTATCATATCTTAATTCACACACAGCTCCACCCAACTTTGGGTATTTAACCTACAATGGTTGTTAATAGGTATCAAAGGGAAAGGTTAAAGTTATAGATTCTCTCTCATTAGATATAAAAGAAGTTAATAATCACAAAGGGGTTATAATATTCAATGGAAACAACTTCAAAATATATAATCAGTATATATATATATATATTAATACTATTATTTATTAGGAACATATGTTCTAACAGTGGTGATTCAAGTAATTTTGACTAATTGGATAGTTGATCTTCATCATAAATAGACCGAAGATAATTGTATTTTCACCCCATATGAATTTATTCTATATGGGGAGCCTAATTAAATACAATCTACATGAATCTATTGTCATGTCCTTCATCAAATTCGATGTATAAAAAACTGCAAAATATATATCATGAAAATTAAAAATTCAAAGAATCTAAATTAAAGGATTATTCTACAGATTATGAGGACATGATGATATACCCTAATAAGTATATTTGTTAATTAATTAATCAAATAATGTTATTATGGAGGACATGTGTGGTCACAGAGAAATCATCAATGGTGAAAGAACAAAATGAGAAAACTAAGACCTCTTTTCCATATGAAAGTCTCTATACTAGATGAAAAATATCCATTGGAGATATCATATGATTTTTTACATAGTACACATATTTTTGAATAGAATATAAATAATAATAATGAAGTTATGGAAGAGTGTAAATTTTATGATTTGGATTTCAATTCCATGAACAAGATCACCATATAGGATGAATGGTAAGAACGTTAAGCATATTAGGTGATGTCATTCATTTCATCAAATACACTTATGGGAAAATTATTATTTAAATTAAAAATTATTAATGCATTTATGTGATGTGGAATAGATGGTATCACTGAAATTATGTTTTCCATGAAGCCATAAGATGCTGATAAGGATGATAATAAAATTCTTGTGATGAATTATTTATCTGAAATGAAATATTGGAAAATAACTAAGTGAAATTACTCAATAAGAAGAATCTTATTTTATGGGAAAATTACAGATTAGAAGAAACATAGTAAGATGAAATTGAGGACTCCAAACACCACAATAAACATGATACAATGCTGTTTGTAGGAAATTTCATAGTGAAGGAAAAGGATATAATGTTGAAGGAGTAATGGAATAAAGAGTTAATATCCATGTTAATTTAAAATCTCTTTCTATGGTGATTGAATTTTAGAGAGCCAAAATTAATGGATTCAATATATTAGTTCATCATGAAAAAGTCTTTAAAAAATAACAACATTAGGATAATTCAGAGTTGGAGAAAAGAAAATTAAAATATTAACTCTTCAATTATAGTGCAATTAATAATGATCATTGAGTAAAACTTTGATGTTGAAGAAAAAACTAGGGTTATCAATGGTTTAAATTAAATAAGGAGGAGGATGGAGGAGCGCGAGACGAAACCCTCGCCGAGCGGCGACTGGGTAGACCTATACCACCCAAGATGATTGAACCACTACTCATATGACACATGACATAGCTTCTCTCCCTGGATTCTGAAGGACACGAATAAGGTTCAGGCTCTTGAAGAGCATCTCAGTCTCTTCTACTCTTCTAGTATTCCTACTGGTGCCTTCGTATTTTTGGAAAATCACATCCCACAACGTATTATTCGAAAGGGATCTGTGTCTCATGTCTCTCCTTCGGATTGTGCAATCACGCAAAGGTTAGAACTCTGGAAGAATTCCTTCAGCTCCCGCATTTCCCTTACCAAGGGAATGGCCCCTTGGAAAATTTCTGACCTTGTGGTCCGTCTTTCTAAGATTTTGGGCTTTAGTGACTTTAAATGTATCTCAATGGGGAAGGGTTTCTTGCATGTATTGTTTCATTCCTCTGAATTGAAAGGTCGTTCTTGGGGATTTGGGTCATTAAACCTCAAACCAGGAACACTTAGGATGGATCATGCCACTGAGAAAGCTTCCTTTGGCCATTTTGCTAGAATTTTAGTTGAGTTTGATTTAAGATCTACCTAGATTGACAAAGTTGTTCTCTCCACCCCTAAGGATGAAATTATTCTGAGAATTGTGTATGAAAAATTACCTATGTTTTGTGAAATATGTTTTATGATAGGACACTCCAAATCCAACTATCGATCAGGTACTAAATATACCAAATACATGCTGAGAGGACATGATGACTCTCAATGCAAAGGTAAGGAGGATCTCAAGACCTCCCAAGAGAGTTCTTCACTTCCGAATGAACACCCAAGTGCACCTCCAATTCCTGAAGGTCAAATCTCCACCTCTAAGAATGTCCAGACTGGGTAGCCTGTTGCCCCTCATAGGGATGGAGCGAAGAAATCCATTTGGGATGATATAGTATAAGGAACTAGCAAATCTGAAGGAGGTCTCTCATTTAAAGATACTTTGTTCAAAGGTATGTAAGAAGAAGAACATAAATCGGAATTGGAAGACAGTCAAATAGAGAAGGAAATCTGGGCTCAAGCAATGGCTAATGATAGAGTACGGCAAGAGATGCATGCTCTAAAATGGAGAAAGGGTAAGATTGTTCTGGATGCTACAACCTCGGAGAAGGATAAGCTCAATCAAAAAAGGGTAAAAATAAGGCCCAGTACTGATATTGAATTTGGTATGCCATCTTTCCATTCCAATTCTCAAAAAACAGCTAAAGACCATGTTTCTCCAGCACATGGAGAAGCCTCAGTTTGTTATGATTTGACAAATATTACTGGAGATACTTCATTACCGCAGGCTTCGGTTGTACACACTGATTTTTCACTCGAAACCTTGCACTGTTATTCAATCTCATCTCCCATTCAGATTGATACCATACATCCCACCCCCCTTGTGGGGCTACTAGATAGTGATGTTATACAGACTGATAAGGCCACCATCCATGAAGCGGAAACTAGGAAAGACTCCATCAGTAAGGGAAAGGTGGCTCAGTCCACTGCCTTGCTAAAGCTGGATAAGCCGGATGACAAAGTACTAATGGAAATGTATAGCATTGCATCCCCATGTGAGAAGGTACATTGTAATGTTAACATTTCTAACACTTTTGATGTGCTCACTACAAATTGTGAAAAAGTTGGATCAATGAATGATGATCCCTCTGCGTCTACTCCCATTGCTGTGGAGGCTGATGAAGGTGGTGCATGGATGCAAGCATGGACTGGGAAGAGAGGCGGGAATCCTCGTGGCAAGGGTGGGCAATTGCCTTATCATTGTATGAGTACCCGCTAGAGACCCGGGTGAACTCTTTTTCTGTTTTCTAATGTTCCTTTACGGTTCTGTTTTGTAGCCCCGACTTTTGACTTTTCTTTTTTCTTTTCACTAAAGAGGCCAGTGCCTCAACCATTTAAAAAAATGGTTTAAATTAACTAGTTTATGATATATTTATATTTATCAAACATCTTGCAGTGTAATTTTTTAAATTTTGAAGAAAAGTAGTAGATTAAGATAGAATATTAATCCCCAATTATACATTGTGAATGTATGTCACATTGATGATCGATAAAGGGAAATTATATCCAGGAGGTGAAGAAAAATAGTTAATGAATTATTAGAAAAAAATGACACAGTATGTTTTGGTATTGACCAAAAATAGAAAGTGATGATGATTAGTATCAGACCACAAGCACCCACTTTGAGGTAGAAGGAAAAATTGGGAATAATTTTGAATCAAAAGATCCATATAACCTAAGGGAAAATAGGTATTATAGAAATTAAAAATTGGAATGAAACTTGATTCATGTTTTATTATTATTGAAATATCATAAATTAGAAAAATGTATATTCCATAGCCAAAAACATACACGATGGCACATTATCAACAAATCCATCCAAAAGGAAATCAATGTTTCATGAATGGGTTAAATGGTCACTATTTTTTGTGGGGTGGATTTGGAAATATGGATATATATATATATATATCATAAAAATTGTGAATAAATGTTCTCATAAAGATATAAATTGAGCATACACAGTATCTCAAAGAGTCATTAAGAAATCTAAAAACAATAAATAGGTTGTCAAATTTTTAGGATAAAGCTGGGTTGTGATACTGTAAGGAAGTTCAATAATACTTGTTAACTTCATTTATGAATTAAATTACATTGATATAATAGAAAAGAGATCAACAGGAAATGGATATTGATATTTACATTAAAGAATAATATAATGATATTAAATTGATTCTTGATATTGGATACACATCCCACAAGATTGGAAATAATTATCTTATCATAGGCATCAAGTATGAAAAACATGGTGTTGTAAGATTTTGTATGTATCAAGTCTTGGACATTATAGGCTCATAAAAATCTATGTTTGGGGGAAAATATATAATACTTTTAAATGTATTGGTTATTGATGGTCTCATTCAAAACATCCTGAGTGTCAGTTAATTGTGTGACTTGGTATATAGAATAATATTAACAAAAAAGATATCAATTAGAAAATATAAAAAAAATAGATGAAGTGGAAACATGTTAAGGGTAATCTCTAAATTATAATTAGAGAAGTATATATTATTCTTTTATCCTATGAGGAAGAAAATAGATTGATTCATAAACTATATGGCTATTTTATCTAGTCATCATTATTGGATCTTGTGAAATGGGATCTAGGTTGATGCCTCCTTAAGATATCAAATGATCATTATCACATGTGTGATGTTTTCCAATAAGGTAATATCCTTCAAATAATGTACATGGTGAAAGTGAATATGTCTATAAGAGTCCTTGAATAGTTTCATATTGATGTGTGTTGGCTTATAACACTAATAACTGTTGACGGGAAGAGATATTATGTTCTTTTCATTGATGATTGCAATCAGACGATGTGAATTTTGATCATTACTCACAAGTCTAAGGTGTTCACTTTCATAACACAATATCATAGGTAATTTGGAAAGAGGCTTCGTCAAAAAAAATTAATGTTCCATATTGAAAATTAGAAAAGAATTCGTTAATAGAAAATTAAATTATTATCTTTAATAGAATGGTTTAAAGAACAAATTCTCAATATTGTGAAGTATTTTGAATAAATGTATGTTTTAGAGGTGAAATTGCATCATAAACAACATGTTCAAGATAATGGTTATTTATAAATTCAGACCATATATGATTTTTAAGGAAGTTGTATAAAAATTGACCAACATTTATGACAAATATTTTTTATATCCAAGGGAAAAAAGACTCCATAAAAATGTGGTATCGAGAAATGATGATGTTGATGTTATTCATAATGTTCATAATTATGTTTCTTTCTCAATAAGGAAAATAAAAAATATTTGAATCTCGTGGATATAAAGGGATAATTGTTAGAAACACTACAGAAATAAGAGAAAATAAATGATTCATTATATAGGTAAGAAATGGTATGGAGAGAAATAGTGTTTTCAGGGTAGAAAATGATTATAATAATTGATATAAAAATGATAAGATTTATGAGTATATTGATGAATAATTGATCATCTAAAAGGGATTGTATGTTCCAGAAGCAGATCGAGAAGAATATTCAATGAGTGGGAAGGAATAAGTTTAACCTTTACCTACGCAAAATCCAAAGTTCTAAGATAAAATTGATAAGAAGAATGTAGTTGGTAATTAGATAGTAGAAGTGCATACATGGAGAAATTTATCTCTATAGAAATAGTATTTCTTATATTGGGTAGAGCTAATGTGTTTTAAGAAAGTTGTAAAAAATAATAATTAGGTTTTGATAATTAAAAAAGTGATTAACTAAATAAAAATGAATCAATCCTAGGAGATTGTAAAGAGTTCAATAGGAAATAATGTCATCGGGACAAAATGGGATTTCTATAACAAGTTAAATGAAGATGAAGTAGTTATTTAAAAAATAAAAACTTGTGTTTAATGGATACTACCAAATATAGTGTATTTATATTGATCAAATATCTTTAGTTTTGGTAAGGTGTGAGGTAATTTGATTATTATTTCCCTAGCAGTTCAATGGAAATTCAATGTTTTCCATATGGATGTCAATTTCATGGTCCCAAATGGAGTTACAGAATAAGAAGTGTATATCAATAATATATATTGTATGACCATTCATCAAAATTTGAATAAAGTTTTTAGGTTGAGGAAGTATTTTGATGGGTCAAAAGAGGTAATAAGAGATTGGTATTCTTGTCTTTATTAGTATTTGAAGAATCTTTGTTTCTATTGTATTGGGGTTAAATACAATCTCTATGTTGAATGGGATAGTAATCAAAGGATAGGGTTTTTTGTGTGTTTATGATATGATTTTGAAAGTATCAAATGAAGATAAATGAATTAAAAACTCTAAATGTTGTAAATGTACATTTGAAATGGAATTGATTATAAATATAAATTATTTCTCTAGATTAAAGGAAAAGTAAGAAAGGCTTGGAAATTTTATTTTTCAATATAGATATGCTATGGAGTCTCTAAAAAAGATTTTCATTGAAACTGAAAAAGAATTTATAACTCTAGATACTATCTAGAAATTATTTTCAAGGTATAGGGAAGTCAAACAGGTCAATTTCAAAAAATTCATGTAGATCTTTTGGAGCATTTGGAAATTAAAAGTGAAAAGACCTAATATCTATTTTTCAACATTTCGTGCGACATGTTATCAATGTAATACCAATAAAATCCACTTAATTATTTTAAAAAAGCTTAGGTATATCCAATGGATTGTCGTATTTTAGTTTTCAATATAATGAAAATTCATTGAAAGAGTTATTGGCTAATATAGATTCATATTGTGGAGGTTTAGTATATGATTGAAAATCATCATCATGTTGCTTATTCTATCTTGTTAGACTGCATATTTCTTGGCTATATGATAAAAAATATTTCATTTATATGATCACTATGGATTATGAATATATTATGGATACTCAATCTTTTATATAGTTACTCTGGATGAAGAACTATCTTGAATAGTTGGGAGTTGAAGTGAATACTCAGATCACAATTCATTATGATAATTCATAGGAAACTAATCTTATATATAGTATTGCTTTTCACTCACGGAAAATAAAATTAAAATAATTTATCAATCTATCACAGTGAAAGTGGATCATAGTTTAGTAAATTTTGATTATGTGCCAATATAACTAAAAGTTGTAGAGATCCAGAAAAAAGCCTTACCCAAATAAGAATTTGAATAGCATATGCAGGCTCTTGGAGTCCAGTCAACTCCCCACAAGTAATCGGTGTGGATGTGAGACCCTCATTACTGAAGTTATGTTTTATTTTTCCTAATGGGATAATCGATGTTCTTGTCCCTATTCTAGACCATATAAGAGTGGCTTTTGGGTTCATTAACAAAGGGGGGTAAATTGTCTTAATGATGGGGGAAAGTTGATGACATTGGCAGATCTATTTCATGAATATTCAAGGGAATAAAAATGATTGGGGAGATTGAAATATTATCATGTTCAATTTATTCTATCAAATAAGAATAATTTTAAAAGTATTGGATTTTAGGTTATGTTCATGTTTTAGGTAGTCACCATAAGTGGATAGGGAAGTGGTCCCAAGGTCTGAGTGTGGTTCAATATTTTGTATCAAAAAAATTTAAATTGTTATTATCATGGATAAAGTGACACCGAGGTGAAATTTTCATATTACCCCTGATAAACATTTTAATCATGAATAATATGGTATTTGATTTCAGGTAGAGTAAATCATTGATCGTTATCAAAATTCACAACTTGTGAACAGTGCTTCCTGTAATTTTATGAGTTTTTCAATAAACAAAAAGGGAGATATTGTCAGGAAAACTACTTATAGATATATTCTTTTTTTGTTTGTTGAATAATACAGTAGAAATAATTACCCTCTATTTGTGGGAATATAATATTTCCCATGCAATTCTAGATGCTTTTGTCACAAATATAGTGTAGAAAATAAAAAAAACGATTTTTATAAAATGGAATGTAAGTGGTTCACTCATTAATTATATAGATCAATTAAAATGTTGATCACATAGTAATATATTTGGATCTCTTATTAAGTAAGAGAATCACCTGAAAATTTTGTGAAATTATTTTTAATTATGTGGATAGTGTAGAAATTATGTGGTCTTCTCATGGTAAGTACAAGGATCATGTAAGAATTATGTGTATACATGCTTGAGGTAATAATTGGTGAGGTTTGTTCAATGGAGTATGTGAAGTGATTGAGGGGTTTCCAATAAAATGACTCATTGATCAGTTCATTTGACACATAGTTGAAATATTAGTACAGAATATCATCATTGTATATTCTGTGAGTGGGAATGGACTTCGTGAAGATAGTAAAGATAACTACACTTACTGAAGTGGAATAATAAAAGTGGACTATGGGTTGTATACTATGAAAATTGTACTAATAGAATTTTAATAATGAAAATGAACTAATTAAAGTGTACTAAGTAAAGATTACTAAGAAAATATGAGTTTAAACAGGACATTGCAACAGATGTTCAGGAAGTGTGAAGGGATTTGGTGGAGTCAGTATACAAAGTAGAAGAATATATTGAGGCCAAAATATTTATCTAGGCTATTTATTTTTTTCAATGATGTGGAAATATGTGTTTCTTGAGTTGAAGATTAAATTTCATTATTTTTTTTTAATCTTGGAAGGAATAAAAGTATTAATTAGAGAATTAAAATTGCCTACAACATTCAACAATGTAAAACAAAAAAAAATATTTTCATGATGAATTGAGTTGTGCCTATGAAAAAATAAAAGGTCGTGAAAAACTATATTATTTATCATGAAAAATATTTTTGAAGAATTGTTGGACTGAAAATTTTATACAAAACAAAATTGGTTAGTCATATCCAACCAGGCTAGGCCAACTTAATAACAAACAGGTGAAATAAAGCTCACACATATGAGAAATATGGATAATCCATCCAACATGATGATTGGAATTGGTAAAGAATAGTTTCCATAGTAAGTGCATATTGGTGTTCATAGAACATGAAGGATTTATGAGATGCCATAAAATGGTTTGGTGCAGAACATTTGGGGAAGTGTATGAAAGGAGTTCTAGGTTCTAAACCTCTGTTTTGGCTTGAGAGTCTGTATAAATAGAATTTATTATTAATGACTGAAAATAAAAAAGGATATTATATGTGGGATATGTGGATTTTGAAATAATATTCACACTTTTTAAAAGGTTATTATATAACTATAATCATCTACTCAATATCATTTACATCATGTGATCAAACCTCATCATTTCCTTCATCCTCTGGATAATAATTTTTTTCCCATTCGTCTCCAAAATACGGTGATCAGGATTCTAACCATATCTAGTGATCATTCCCATATAATGATACTCACTCAATTATCTCGATATCATGCACAAAATTTACATATTTCATGAATATGATAATTTGATGTTTATGAAAACAATCAAGGAATATTCAGAGTTACAACATGATTTTTAGAGAATCTCTAGTTTAAGAATATAAAAATTATACAGAATGAAATTATCATCCCATAAACATGATGATTTCATATAGAGGACACCATTATTTTCATTGACAAGAGTTTACAAAGAAAAAAAGAACCCTATCATCATATATTAGAATATAAAGGACTTGGGTGATATTAAATTTATCATTGAAATGATATATCTTGGAACATTCTAAGTTGGTTAATTAAGGAAGGATGAGTGGTGATCCACACCATTAAAAATCAAGGATCGAATGGTCCTTTATCATTTTATAATATTTTGAGGCTCTTGTTTTCTAGAAATAGATCACCCAAAAACCATTTTTAGGAAGATATTCTCCACAAAACTCTCTAATTCAATGAAGGGAAAACCCATTACCTCTTGAATTGGGAATCTCTCAGCTATGTGTATCATGAAAAAATGGTTTTCATGAATCTCATTGGATAAAAAAATAGTGGAGACACTACCTCTTCATATACATTGTTTTTTTAGCATGCAATTCTACACAAGATGTAACAGATTCATTATTCACTTTGTGAAAATATGAAAGGTGTCCTCATGCACTAAGAGTTTTCATGAATTTGTTTGTTCAAAAAGGTTTAATACTTTATTGTTTGATGAATAAAAAGTGAATTTGGCAGTGTGGTTTAAAATGGTATTACCATATGATTTGAAATTTAAATGAATAGGAACTTCAGAAAATCCAAAGAGATGGGACATAAAATAATAATCAAATTATTATTTTGTGGTAGAGTTTTCAAATATGATAACCACATGAAGAGAATGCATAAAGAAAATTTTATTTGGTTAAGATAAACTAAGATTCTGAAATTCCTATAATTAATAGTATAATACCTCAATAAAATTATGTCCATATTTTTTACACATTTATGTGTGGTCGGGACTTTATCAATGTAGAGAAAAAATTTCCCAAACAATGTTTAACTGAGGAAATTGATCATATATATGTCATAAAGATTATTGAACAAGACCAATAGAACTGATAAGTGGTTGTTGAAGGTTCTATTAGTTTATAAAAACATTTCATAACATCAAGATAATGAAGCAATATAAAAATACTATCCTATAGTGGATCAATCCTTGAAAAAAAAAAGAAGACAGAGTGATGGGGTTGTGTGAATCAAGATTATAAGGCTGGGGTATACTGTGGTAACACTTTGTAAACTAGTATAAATAAACTCTTATGTAACTTTAGAGTATGAAGGCCCGTGTGTATTTTAGTAACACTAAGTGAATCAGTATAAATAATCTCATGTGTGGACTAAAGAGTTAAGATGTAATGTGACTCTTTATCAACTATTATAATTAAAAAAATATTATAGTATAACATCTATGTTGAGTTGTATAACCAACATGGAAATGAGTATCCCGTTCAGAATAAACTATTAAATCAATGTGTTTAGAGTTTCCATTTACAGAATCATTAAAGGATAGGCTACCTCCATCATGAAGAGTGGATCAAGAATTTAACTTATCACAAATGTTGAATTAGAAATGGGATAGTTCATAAAAATATAAATGGATCACTGATTCACCCCCTCTCACTTTCAGTGATCTCACACTGGTCAAGATTTTATAATTGGTATCGGATCATAGGTTAGATATAAATATGATTGATATTTCTTATGACATACATATGGGAGTTATCAAAGTATTTCATGAAGGTAGTTCATGAAGTGTGAAGGGTTTCTATGAAGTCAGTATGTAAATAAAAATACGATCATAAGGAAAAGATATTTTTAAAGAAGTTTTATGAAGATAAAATTCCGAAGGGTAATGTGTATTTTATATCTCAAATGAAAATGGTTCTTTATGACACTTTCATATTTCTATGATCCAAATTTGAACTCATTAAGATTAATGGCATGATCTTCTAGAGGAGTTGTGTGTTCACTTCAGCAAGGAGATAAGTGAGGTTTCAAAGAGTCAATAGTTGTAAACCAGTAGAACAATGATTAAAATCCAAGAATTATAATACCAGTTCACTATAGTCTTTTTGGTACATTACCACTTTTACTTTTTATAATCCTTGGATGTATCCTAATGAGTCTTAACTAAATAAAATTAATCAATCATGCCAATCTTTTTATTTATATCTATTCATTTATACTAGAGATATATATGAGAGTTCAATTTATCAATGAAACATGATCCACAAGGGGATATATTTAAATTTCTTATACATTGATCCACCCCCTCCCACTCAGTGTATTTAACCTAGTAGTTCCATAATCTTTTTTAATATTATTACTAAAATGTCACTCCCTCCACATAAAAATGGATACATCACCAAAACAAATTCTCCTAAAACACAAATCAAGTTATCTATATAAAAAAAACAAAATAAATCCTTCACCAACATTCATATTCAAATATTAACAGTTTTTATATTTATAAAATACAACCCTTCCAACGATTTTTCATTTTTAAAAGTATTTTTCAATGGTGTGACGTAAAATTTCCTAATTAATTATTTTCCATTCAATTATTTTTATTCATCATCCTCCTCCATAAGATCTATTTTATATATTATATTAAAGTAAAATAAATATTATTAATATATAAATTTAATTATGATGATGTAATAATCACTAACAACCAATTCCCTTTTACTTATAAAAACAAAAGCAGCACTATGTGTCTGTGTGAACTATCACTTCCATGAACAACGTGCTTCGTTTATAATAAACGCATTTAATGGATGGTCCCTAATGTATATATAAAGAATTAATATTGTATTTAAAAATCATTATTATTCTTAAATTATAAATCATTAAAAAATTCTTCTTGAACTACGGAAAATGAATGTGTCTCCCATGCATACGTTCACACTATCTCTTCCTTGAAATCGACGTATTTAATTTTTCATATACAATTTTTTTCATAATAAAAGTCACTTATAATATTATTAAACAACATAAATTCATATAAATAATGTTATTATAATTTATTAATATTTATATCACTTCAAAAGTATCACATTCTTAACCATACTCACCCATAGATTATAGCTTTTTCTTTCCTTGGTTTGTTTAATCACCTATATCATCAATGGTATAAATTTATTTCATAGATGTATATAGAAACATAAATAAGAGTGTTATCATAAATCAATGTTAAAATAATGTTTTTTATGGCTCTATAAAAAGGTCATAATAAAATTTAAATTTTTATTAATATACCACCCTTTTTCTCATTAAAAACTATCAGAATGACATTATAATAACTTTGTTAGCTTGAATTATAAATAAAATACTTATGAAATGAAACTAAAATATCAAAAATCATTGTGAAAAATCTATATATGTTCCTATAATGATCTCATATTGATGAAATTTGAACCTATAAAAAATTTACACCGCTATAATTAAACTAATAAAAAAACAATCTAAGAAAATGACGTCATATGATGAAAACAAAATACAATAAAGACTTTTAAATTAAATGAATTATAATTAATTTTATAAAATTTATTCGCAATGAATAAGGATCTAAAATAGGTGATTCAGATAGTTATTTTTTTATATAATTGGTTAGATCACATTCAACTAAACCAAATAAAAGGCATGGGTTTTTCATCTTAATTTTTCTACATTGAGATATGATGTGTATTCACCATTTGTTTATTTTTATTGTGTATATATATTACATAGATTTATATTATTAAAAATTTCCACATATTATATGGGATTTATAAATCCATCTCATGTTTTACCTTTCTAGGGTTTTCAATTCAAAATACAATGACAATATAACAGTTTTTGTTAACTTGGTTTTCATTCATTGAGTTATTATTTTTATTTAAGAAAAATATTTATACAATTTTAGTATTTTATGCCCTAGAAATTTATTATTTTATACTTCCGGTTTATTTTTATATGATTTATATGTCCTTTTTTAATCCTTTTATCTAATTCGTTTCATTCAACTGTTACCTTGTCTATAAGGGTTTGGCATAACTCAATTCACTTCCATTAAATTATAATTTTTTTATTGAAGACCTTTATTCTAAGCTAAATACTTTTAACCTATGATTGTAAAAAATTGAATTTAAAATTTATATTTTTTGGTATATAATCCATTTTCATGAACTCTTTTCTAAAGTATTATTAGTTTAATGATTATGATATTCCTCAAGGATTTTGTTCACTTAAACATAATTTGTTTTGGATATAATGTAATTTATTGAAAATTAAACTAAAAAGTAATATATTTATTTCTATTTCCTATTTTATATGATACTTCACCTTCTCCTCCAATGGAATGTAACATTTTTAATTCAAAAACACTTCCCTACTAAATTTTTGGTCATAAAAGTGTAACATTTTTAAAAATAGATATCATTCATTCAAAAGTTTATTTCTATTTCATGTCCATATTTTATATTTCCAATAATATCCTCAATTTTATTTGGAAACAAGATTATATTTTATCTCAAGTCACCATCATATATCCCACGTCCTATTTTAAAAATTAATTTTAATAATCCTCTTCATGATTTGGTTTTAAAAAAGTCTTTTAAAAACATTTTAACTAGATTTCCATATAGAATTTTATCAACCACTCCAAATTTCCCCAAAGATAACCATTATATGTTTTTAAAGGATCCATTTTTGAATATTAATTTTAAAATTGAATATTTCAATACTTTTTACTTGGCAATTTTTAAAATAAATTATTAATGTGACTCGTAACTTCAAATTTTACAACTATGTTGAGAAAAAATTATAAAAACTTTTTTTAACATTCCATTTTTCTATTTATCACATAAATATCATCTACTTTTTAAATAGCCTTGTGAAATATTAAACTGGTTGTTTTAAAATTGGGGATCAATTATTCCAATTATTGACTCTTTTTATCTTATAGAATTTGACATGTTCTTTTTATGAAAGTGTTTTCATCTATATCAATATGCTTTAATGATTTTATGTCTCACAGTCTCAAGTTTAGTGTCTCTAAGGACAATCTATATAAGCTAATTTTTGAAAACAATTGTGGACATTTTTCCATAATTATGACATACTAGACTCCCTTTTAATAGTATTTTAAGTTACATTAATCATTTTATCCTAGAAAATGGGAAAATAAAAAAGGTGTGACCTCAAACGATGAGCAAGGAAAACCATTTTTTCTATTTTATGTTAATAATAATATGTGAAAACAATATCATTGTAGATATATAATGTAAAAACAACATATATAAATAAGATTTTCCTATAACCAATGAAAGTCAAACATGAAATATAAAATAAAGCAGCATGTATCATAGAAAAATAGTGTGAGATAAGCATGTAAACATGGCATGGGGGAATTATATCATAAGATCATGGAATCAAAAATATGATGAAATAAAAAAAATCATGACATTTTAATCTAATTAGACTCTCAATATGATAGGTTTTATATGATCATCACATAACCATATACAGTGGAGTAAAACCCAAAACATAGGCCGATATACCTTCACGAAATCAACATGTAAATAAAACTAACAAAACAGAGTGCCAATATAGTGCGAACAATAACTAATTCCATCTTCTTTTAGTGGAGAGTGTCTAAGGTAAATCACAACGTGTGGTAAAAAATAACCCACTTCCTCCGACATGGTACACTAATTAGTGGATCTATGAATACATCATGGGGAAACACATATTCTAAATGGGTTTTAGAATGTTCTCAAAAGAGTTAAAAAGAGTTTCAAGAAGAATAAAGATTCGTCATAGGGTACACGCATCGCATACCACACACCCAATAAAAGGATCGTATCCACTTATATAGTCAAATCCCAAAGCTCCTACAACACATTGAATTTTTTTTCCATTTGGGATATAATATATTGATTAGATTCAAATAATTAATGAATCCCCTTCAATACATTCATAAATTTATTTTATTTGATGAAACCATTTGTTAAAAAATAAACAATATATATATATCATATATATATTATATCCATTCATTACATTCGTGTAAAATACATGTATCAAAATAATTTTTTATATGTACACTTATATATAATATATCATATATTATATGAAAATATATGTCTCATTAATCGTATACTGGTTTATATTCGTCTCAGGTATCCACATTTTAGAGAATATCCAACAGTCTCCCACTTCCACTAAAATCCCATAAGGAATTTGTGAATAACATCATAACTCGTTATGAATCCATCTAATATCTTTTGGATATGTTTTTCCTTAAAATAAAATCATTTTGAAGATAAATTTTGTCTGAAATTTAATATTTTTCCAAGGGCCTATCTATGTGACACTACAAGCCTTATCAGCATTGAAAACAACAAGAAAATAACAATTTCATAGATATAAGAAAACAACGGCCTCTAGAAAATCATTTGTGCTACTCAAGCTACTAAAGGGTCTGGGTTGATCTACATCAAATATAATTTTATATTTTTATGTACATGTCGACTATAGAATATATCATACATATTTTATGTATCCTATATAATCCCTTTTTCCATGAAATCCTGTGAAAATTAGGCACAAAACATATCAATATAGTATTAGTCTATTATCATTTCTTTATTCTTAAAAAATAACTAACCAAGTCAATAAATATATCACATGTCTTCCATCTATATAATAAGTACACCACATTTCACTTATCCAATTTGTTAAACACGCTATTTATAAAACATCTGACCATGTCCATACATTTTTTCATTATAATTAAATAATGGTACTAATGTATTTTATTTTTTACAATTAGAAAAATTTCATCTTATTTCTCCAATAAACAAAATGATAAATAACAAACCCAACCACCCCATGTTGAGATAAGTTCTTATGTTTAATTTCATAAGTTGGGTGTCAATGTATGAAGGTTCACATTCTTTTTATCTCCCCAACCTAAGATAAAAATTATTGATAATAGGAATATTCCCCTAAGAATATCTTTGGTTGTATGATATTACATAAGATATACTTTCACTAATCATTTCATGTAATAAGTCTCTAATTATTAGCTCAAGAATATACACTTCATATCTCACATACAAACAATTGAAATGGATATAAGAATCTACTAAATCTCACAATTAAATATCATCAAAACCAATTATATTATGTGATGATCATTGGTTTTGCGAAAATATAGAGTTCGTACTTTAAGGGGATATTTATCATATGACCTTTCAGGTAAAGTAATGTTTCTACACACACAAATGAATAATAAATGGTGATTTTATTTATTATAATAAATGGATTTATATAAAACCATTACAACCAATTTCATAAAGTAATCCACATGAAATCCATATTTTTTCTTCAGAAAAGGTTTTTGAATGTTGCATCCATATGTAATTCCAATCACATACTTATGTGAACTTTAAATAAAATAATCCCTATGACCTCTTAGTGAGTAACATTTTTAAATCAGGCCAGTTTCAATAATGGCGAGACTTAGGAATCAAATTCCCATTGTTTAATTATTTGAACATATATTCAGACTCATTTACCTCATAACATGAAATTTTATAATATTGTGTTATGTTGTCTACTTAGAACTACTTTTAAGTACATAATCATCATCCGTAGAAAAATTTACATCAACATAATTTCTTTGAAATCTTATTTAAATAGTATAATTGTTTATATTATCACTTTACATTCATATCTTATAATATTTTAGGAGAAATGGATGTGACTTCGTTATGGAAACTAATGTAACTTTTTAAATTTCTCAGTATTTCCAAACCCTTAACTGTTTTAGGATACCAAGTGATGAACGTTTTATATTTTTTTTATAAACCTTTAATTGGAACTTATTTTCACCTGTTATGATAACTATTTGTAAATTTTTATATTTTTTTAGTGTCACATATCATTACTATTTTGGTTATTGAATAAATAATTAATTAAATTAGTAGAATATTTTATTTTTCAACATTGAACATGTATATGTTTAAGTGTACTCTCAGTTTCCTCTTAAACACTATATTATCTTTAGAATATATTTTAAAAATATAAAAAATACTTTCTATTTAAGGAAAAAATTATTGTTTCTTTTTAGTAGGAATATCTAACAAGTAAAATATTATTTAATTATCATATATGGTAATATATGTGTTCAGAAACAATCCTTCTTGAAAAGATCATTTTATTAAAATATCTCAATGACGGTTGGTTGGAACACACTACCACATATTTTCAAAAATACTTGGACAAACACTTTATCCAGGATAAGGCGCATTCCTAAATATCTTCTTCTCAAAAATGGTATGAAATCTAATGAATCATAAACCTACTATATCCATCTAATCATATCAAGTTGTTCATAACCAATATTTGTTAACTAATATTATCATATTAGAGACGTGATATGAAGATACACATGTGTTACTTAGATTCATCAAATCTTTATAAATATCATTTTATCTTATATTCTAATCAAAGAATTTATTACATCATCACATGAATGAAAACAAAAATCTCTTGCAATTCATACTTTGATTTTGAACTATTTTATTTTGAAAAAAATTGTAAAATTTAAATTATATATTACATTCCCTATAAAATCAATGAATTATCTTCTATGACATATATAAATGATATGGAAATTCTATTGAGTTCATAAACCCCTTTATATATTCTAGAAAATCCAACCATATAAAATCAATACTCCATATTTATAAAACCAAAATTTTTAAATAAGATTAAATAAATTCTTAAATAAATATCATCAGACTTTTCCAAACTAATCTTTTCTTATTTTGAACATTTTCTTCCATAGACTATCCATAAAAACAAATAACTAACACATAATATTCCTAGTATATCTATTATCAAGAAATTAATAATATCAGGTAAAATTTCCATCATATCACCTATTTGTTTAAGAAATTCCCTAAATGAAAAGAGAATGAATCCATTATCTAGAATAATACTTAAAAGAACTCTTCACTCTCCCAAAATATATTCAAACATATTCAATTTCACTAACATACACAATAATTTGGAGTATATGAGACTAGAATTCCAAATTTCAATCAGTATATAGCTCCATCTAAACTATAAATATATTTTTACATTATTACATAATAGTTATGATTGACTTGTTGAATAATTTAAATATTTGTTTATTCAGGAAGAAATTATTATAAAAAAATTAATATTATTATTTCTGAAGAACATTTCTGATGCTTCATTTCTTTGAAGTTGCTTAATATTCATTTCTCATTTCAATAGATAATATAAATTTTAGTTTGATGATGGAAATTATAGTATATACTATATAACTTTTTATCAGATGAATATCATGTCTAATATATTTTTATAAACGACTATTAAGGAAATTGATCTCACTAAAATTGATGAACCAATACATAATATGAATTTAGTGATCCCTGATTCATATTTCATTAGTAAATGATTATAATTTAGAATTTCTCTCACCAATTAGTTATTTTGGTTGGGAATCACCCCAATCACAACAGTTGTGTCTCCTGGACAGTTGAGTGGATAAGCCTTTATCCAAATCTATCATATGTATTCACATAACTATATTCCTCTACTATCCTAATCCCACTAGGGTCTGTTGTCTAGTGTAACCAAAAAAACCCACCAAAAACAAGATAATAAAGGATTATCCATGGGAACCTAGATTTAGAATGAACCAACCAAAATAGTAATCATGATCCAATCATTAATTTATTTATTAACACAATAAAACCCAGGGGTAACTAGATTTAGAATAAACTACAAGGTTGGATGATCTATGTCTTGTGAAGTGTCACATTGGAAGGAATATCACACTTTGTATTTGAGATATTTTCATTTTTAAAGTCACACCAATTTAATATACATCATATTCATATTAAATTCTTAACTATTACATCATATTTAGTCATTGTCTTTTCATTTTTTATTTCCTTCTTTGTATGTATGATTCAAAAAAATTTGTTTTGTAAATCCCTATTCTAAACATCAAATTAATGTGTTCACACTACATTAATATTAATCCTTTAAACAACTCACATGTTTATATTATTCACCCAAAAAATGAATTCAATTATATACATCCATATCCAAATACTAAATATTTATATGTTAGACGAATACTTCATGTAAAGCCTTAGAATTATATGAGATTGAAAAACTCTATAGTGGTACGGCTGAAGTGATATATAGAAAACCTCATTCGCTTTCATAGAAAAGGAAAGACTATAGAAATTTAGGTGGCCTGAAAAAAGTCCCTTTACCCAGCGATACATTACTCAAGAGGGTATTCAATAAGGAAAACTCTAACACTTAATTTGATCAAATGATTTCCAAAATCTATTCTCAATCTAATAACAATAATTACAATCCTATTTCAAGGTATATGAAAACTAAATTTTTTAATATCAATCTTGGCATGATATTCATGGCTTTATCCTAGAGGAAATTTATATTATAAATGGGAATACACGATATTCAAATTTCATAAAAATATTCAAAAAATTAATATGAGGGAAATTTATTAAATAAATAAAAAAAAATTTATTTTCCAAAACATGATACATTTATGAACTATTAATAAATAAATGATAATTATTAACATTTTACTAATTATAAATAATACAAAAAATTAATATTTATTTCAATATGAATACCTTAATATATTATGTTAAATAGAAATTATTTGATATTTCATGAATTAAAAACTTTTTATAATTCAATGTCTATTATATAAACATTTTCTAAATTCTATATATCATATATTTAATAATTTTTAAACACTTTATAAATCACTACTTATTATGTTCAAATAAAAAATATTTATAGATCATAAGGAATGTCGTTTAGTTTTTCAAAAATTGTTATAGGACATTAACCATTATTATTTGGTACAAATGTTTCATAAATATTTAATTAATTAATTATAAATAATTTATAATTAATTTATTTATTTATAAATTCTGAGAAAATTATATTTTCCCAAAACAGTTTTATCATGATTTATAAACAAAATCTAAACCATAAAAATCATTTAATATGTTGAAAATATTATTTGATCAATATTATGTACACCCTTATGTAGAAACCCTACACTTATTAAAGGTAACATCCTTCTACAATTATATAGAAATTATAGGTAATGGTAAATAGGCACGATCCTTATGCAGCAACATAGTTCATAAGAGTACTAAGGGTTAAAGGGATATCTGGGGCACCGCCACACCATTGAATAAATGAAACTTTGACTATCCCATAGAGTTGCCTGAATGGACCGAAGGCCTTCTATTTTATTTTATTATGGATAATCCCCCTGTTAAGGGTTGAAGGGGAACCCTTACAAGACTCGTAGGCCCAAGGGACGGACCCAGACACGACACGAAGGCCAATACATGACTCGTGGCCCCAACCCACTAGCACTGCCCCTCCCCCGCTTATGCATCATTGATCACCTAGAACCACACCATGAATTGTAGATCATCTCGAATTTCCTCGTACAAGGCTTCAAGGTGCCTGGTCACGATGGTAGTTTCCATACCCTCTCATTCTTCCAATCTAGTTAGCTCTACTACGGGTGACTGATACTCCTTCCTCTAATCCTCTTTTGGGGCATGTTCTGTGTGAACAGGGATACTCCGGGGACTTTGTGGCCCGAAGGCCCTGAGGCCCAAATTCCATTCTCGTAACCTGAAGGCCCTGAGACCCGTAATCCCAAACTGGTGGCCCGAAGGCCCAAATCGGTTGAATAGTTTCGGCTACTATAGTACCAAACAATTCATACTATAGTAATGCTACAATGACCCAAAAATTAACCTCCTGCGGTTGTTGTGTTCTTGTTATTTTTTTATTACCTTATTTTCATCATCATATGATATAGTTTCTAAAGAAAAAATCAACATAAATTGTAAATAGAAAGAGAAGTGACCCACATAATAAAGAGGTCAAGCTCTAGTGAGGTGGGGATAATTTTATAAATGATATCCACACTCGGATTCACCCACCCCCCCCCCCCCTCTAATCATATCTAATCCAATTTTATATCAAATTCTTCATATAGATAAAATAGTTGGGTTGAAATCAATGATAAAATTATTAATGGAGATAAGACATCATCAGTGAAAACATGCAAGATAAAAATTCAACAACAAACCTATCTTTTACGTCAAGTTTAACATAAAAACATTGAATAGGATATCAAGTATATCCATTGAGTCATGGAAATGAATTAAGAACTTAAAAAACATGAAAATAATAAAATTTGGGATGAAACAATAACATGAGGATATTGGAGGTGAATTGAAATATCTTATCATTTTCATCTGTGATAACTCAAGCTCTATTAATCATAAAGAACCATTTCAATAATCCATCAAAAACTAACATCAACATAAAATATCAATTAATAAATAAATTTGTTGAGAAAGGGATAATGTTGTTGTATAATGTTTTAATTTAAAATCAAGTTATCGATATTAGTATAGTGGAACTACCAAAAATAGATTTCAAAAGGCATTGGTTGGCTCATCGTGTCTAACTGAATCCCTCCTACTACATTGGTTAAATAATTATAACCCACTCCACCATGGGATTTTCCATGTATTAAAAGGTATGATAACACACGAGAATAAAAATCTTGGATTTATATCTGTTCCTTTTTCAAATTTATAGAATTACACTTTGTATTATTTTAAATAGGGGAGAACCAATCAATAAAAGTCATTGGATAAGATTTTTAGAAAGAAAGTAGGTTGGGAGTGATATTTCCTATTGAAATTAGAGAGTAATATTATCCTAATATTTTAAATATGGGGAGAGTATTTAAGTTATCAATTAGAATGATTTTATTTCTAAATTACTTTTTAATTGAATGGAGTTAAAATAAATTTTTCATGTATATATTTTTTTAAGTCTTATTTATCATGATGATATTTAATCATTTGGTATTATATATTATTATTATTAGTAAATTATGGATGCTCTATCTAATGGAACGTGGTTTAAAAGGTGGTATGAGTAAAATATAGTTGGTTCTCAAGTTTCCATGAGAATGGGTTTTGAAATTGCTTTTCAGAATTATAAAAAAAACCAAGATTATATTCATGGAAAAATATCACATTGGAATTTTTTTATGTTTTTTTTTGTAGAAAATATAATTTAAGGAGCCTTTAATAGATCTTATTAATTCTTGAGTATTATACATAAAAAAGGATGGGTACTTTTTTAGATTATTGTGACTTTATTCTAGAAAATTCAGTTATATGCATGTTAGATGATTTTATCTAAGTCAACTTGTCTGAACATGTTAGTCTAGAGTATGATGAAATTTGGTAAAATACTTGTGTTTTTAAAATGGTTTAATTTTTAAAATATAGAAAATTAAGGAAGATAATTATTAAATGTAAGAATTTTGAGGTGATATGTAATATGGTACAGTATTATGAAATATAAAAAAAGAGGAAACATTCCCTTTATATATCACAAGACTAGACTGATATATACGATGTTTGTTAAAAAGTTCAACATATTGAAAAGGAAATAAAATTATATTTATAATAAGTTCACCTCCTTGTTTTTTATTTTTATTCTTATGTAAGAACTATAGTTTCATGAATAAAAAGTTGGATAGTATGTAAGGTGATGGTTAATTAATAAGATATTTTAGGAGATTATGTATGATGTTTTACATTACTTTTGAATGAAAAGGAGGAATTTCAATTTCAAAATATTACTTTTCTTCCATTCTCAATGAAAATTTCAATGAGCCATGTCAGAATTTAAAGGATTTTATATTTGAGGAAGATTATAGTAATGATATTTTTTATTTTTAATAAGATTAATAATGTTTTTTAGCTTTTTAGGTTATATTTCTTGGATGTGATCAAACTTTGTATAAAAATTTTACATTGTGAAGTTTTCAAGTATTAAGTAATATGATGTGTTCCATATCAACCTATCATGAAATTTATGTATCCTATTTTTCATGAAGGAAAAAAATTAAATGGGTATCTACAACTGAAATTTAAAGAATAAAATTTTACAATAATTGTATAGTTTATATATATATAATATGTAAATATTTCTCATCGGAATATTGACTTAATAAAATATTAAAAATGAAAAATAAATTAAGAAATGAAGGTCATGGACTTTATATTGACCCAATGATTAAAAATATCCTTCAGATTGAATGAACTAGGAGAAATAGAGGAAACACATATATGTAAGATTATTCTTTTGAAAACTAATGTAAAAAAATAATGGTCAGGCGATGGAAAATATGTAATAAAGAAGAAGGTTTTCAAGGATATATATCCCAAGAAGTTTATGGATGTTTTGTTGATTTTTAAACCAACTATGGTTTAATATCTACTATTTATTTTTAAAGGAATGGGTAAATATAGGATGGGATAAGTGCAATATATCATAAAGTAAGATTAGTGAGTTCTTTACTTAGTTGGTGAAGGTTTAAAACCATGAGGGTCAGTGAAAAATCTTTTTATAAAAAAATGAAAAATTAGTGAGCTTAGTCTTTTAGTTGTATTAGAACATCACCTTTTCTTACTCCTTGGAATATCCTTACTTAGGTGAGATGATAAAATTTCTTCCATGTCACAGTTCCATTATTTTATTTATTCATGTCAATAGTGATGAAGAAATAGGTTTTTTTCTAAAAGTGGGACCAGATTATTAGAAGGGTTTTTTAAAATAATAAATAATTCAATGATTCACCCACCCCATATAGTAATCAAAATTTTTCTATTTGATAAATCATTATATAGAAAATATGGTTTAAAACCATTAATTTATATTATCATAATACTTACAATATTATTTATAATTTAATGAAATAAATCAGTAGGAAAGCCACACATGTGACTCAAGAATCACTAGGTGTGTCATGGCAAAAAAAAATATTAATGTAGAGCTTCAACAATTCCCACAATCCTATAGAAAAAACTTATAATCACCCAACAAAAAATCATGACACCTTACAACCAATACATAATTACTATAAATCAAGATTCATCTAAAATAAGGTAAAAATCAACCCTACCAACAATAGAAATTAACATCATAATATATAAACCATAAGATGAATATAATCTACAATACTTTTGTAATTAATTTCACCCAAAATTCTAGAAAACCCTAATAATAGCCTATATGAGCCCCCATGAATCAATAGAAGATAAGGCCCTACAGCATCCCTCCTTTATATCACATAAACTTTCATTACATTTTACAAAACCGAGGATCTTTAAGGTTTAGTGTCTTGGAAACCGGAAACTTAAATCATAAAAACATAAAACATTATTCTGAAACACTTTAAAAGCTTCTCCTCATGTTCATCCTAGGTTCATTACTACATCTCAAAACCTGGGGACATACATCAAAAGAAAGGGTGAGCAGAAGGCCCAGTAAGGGAAACAAGAGAAACATTTTACAAGTGAACTTGAGATACTTCAATAAGGTCATGAAAATAACTTTAAGGCATGAGAAATAAATCATGAGATATATCATAATAAAAATAATATTTCTCATAATTTTAAGATGTGGCTACAACATTTAATATCGACAATCAATTCATTTCACCAAGTTTCATCCCCAAGGTGTCATTAAAAATTACCAAGTTTATTCACGAAGGTATCAGTCTAAAAGGTCATCTCTATAGATTAAGTCTTTACCCAATCCATTCGAGCGCTATCTGGGCGCACCCTTGACATGAATTTATTATCATGTGATCCATATATATCATCATCAATCATTTCATAAACAACCCATATAGCATAAAAGAAATGGGTTTCATTTCATAATCATAACGTTTTAAAAACTGCTTTAAAGACATGATCATTATGTCTCTTTAAACCCACGAAAAGGGAAAGCGGGTTTCATGTATGTAAATAACAGAATTTAAAATAGAAAATTTTGGTATATATGTGAATACCCATATAGAAGAGAGATCTTTGAGTATTTACTTAATAAAATAAAAGAACTTTAGAAAAAGAGAGAGACATTTTGAGACGAAAATTCTGCAGCATAATAGATATGTTACAGGGTTTTAGAAAACATTGAAAAGAGAGGGGACATGTGTAAAACATTCATAAATGACCCATAAAATAGTATAGGGACAGAATATAATGGGTTTAAGAACATGGTAATGAAATTTGAAAATATACCATATGAAATGAAGAACATGAAAGGAAGACAAAAATAAGATTTCTCTTATGAAAATTCGGCAGCCTCACGGCATCACATAAACTTCAACAAAAAATGAATTGATGAGATCAAATATGGTCTCTCATCATATGAACATAAAAGTTCAGTACGATAGATATACAGATCATAACCTAACATAATAAAAAGGAACATTAAAGACTTGACATGAAAATAGATCTTGAAAACGATAAGGGTGAAAGAATCCCTTAAAAATTCGGCAGCCTAACGGCGCCACTTAAACTTCAAAAAAAATGAATTGACGAGATCAAATAGGGTATATCATCACATGAAAATAAAATATCAGTATGATATATTTAGATATCATAACCCAACATAATAAAAAGTAACATGAAAGACTTGACATGAAAATATATCTTGAAAACGATAAGGGTGAAAGAATCCCTTAAAAATTCTGCAGCCTAACGGCGCCACATAAACTTCAACAAAAATGAATTGATGAGATTAAATAGGGTCTCTCATCACATGAACATAAAAGTTCAGTAAAATAGATATAGAGATCATACCCCAACATAATAAAAAGGAACATGAAATACTTGACATGAAAATAGATCTTGAAAATGAGAAGGGTGAAAGAATCCCTTAAAAATTCGGCAGCCTAACGGTGTCACTTAAAACATCAAAAATACTGAATTGAAGAGGTCAAATGGGGTCTCTAATCATATGATCATAAAATATAAGTATTATAGATATAGAGATAACACCCCAACATAACAAAAAGGAACTTTTAAGACTTTACATGAAAGTTTAACTTTGAAAAATGAGAAGAGAGAAAGAATCTGTTACAAAAATTTCGGCAGTCTAACGGCGCCACTTAAAACTTCATAAAACTAAATAATGAGAGTAAGAGGGGATATCTCATTATATTAACATGAAAAGGGAAGTAAGAGTAGTATAAAATAACATCCTTTAACATAAGAACATGGAGCATAAAAGAAATGACATAAGAGAGATTACTTGAAAAGAAAGAGAGAGGTCGGATCCTTTACCTTAACACGTAACTCTTAAAACATAATGGTTGGGACCTTGAGGGCTTGGGGGAACCTTGGGAGGACTCCTTGGGAGGTAATGAGACCAGAACTTCGTTGTGGGAGAGTGGGGAGTCGAAATGGCTGAGAGTATGACTTGGTATTTATAAGGAAAGTGAGGGGACAAGGCATTAATGGCCAAGGGACACCTCACAAGTGGTTTTCTCAAAAGCATGGGCCCTCCCATGGTATTTCCCATGGAGTTAGGCCACATGGGGCCCCCATACAATAATGCATCACCTTTGGTCGACCATCCCTTAAAATATCTCATGGAATCATCATGACAAATTTATTATTTCATTAAACATACCGAAACACTAAAACTATATTTTTACTATTCACTGAAAATTCAACTTTCTCAGAAAAATCCCAAAATTTCACATTAACCAAATATCAATGATCTGATTTCAAAAATGAACTCCATTTTATAAAAATAATTTTCTAAATATTTTTAATTTAATTTTAAAATAAATACACTATTCACCGAAAATTCCTTTTTTTAGAAAAAACCCCAAAAATTACCTTAACATAATATCGATGATCTGAGTTCAAAAATGAAATCCATTTTATAAAAATAATTTTCTAAATATTTTTAATTTAATTTTTAATTAAAAAATACTATTCACCCGAAAAAACTAATACTTGAATAATAATTTATGAAACCGTTATTTAACCATCTTATTGAATCACATTACTTAATCAATGTGCCTAGATTATATTAATACTTTCTTTAAGTGAGATTACTAATCCATTTGGTCACATTACTAATTATAACCATAAAATCACTATTCATAGTTTATTATTCATCAAAAATCAAGTTGATCTTATTAGACTCTTAATTTGGTACTGAACATAATTTTAGAAGACCATTTTTTGAATATCATTACACATTTTTAATTATTTAAGGTTTACATAATCATTTTTAAAATATCTTTTTTCTAAAATTCATCAAAAATATGCATACTATATTTATACGGTCATTTGAAAATTCATAAACTTCATCATAAGAAGAAATCCCAATTTTTATTTAAAACAAAGGATTACACAAGGCAGTTATGGTCTCCTTATATTGCCCCTTATCACACCAGCATAGGACCTAAGTGTAAGGTGTGCTAAGGTTAGAGAATTTGATGGAGGCTCGACCAACATTGCACGAGTAGTAATTTCTATCAGTTTGAACTTCTCACAAAGGCGATTCCGTTCTAGCTTCACACGATGAAGTTCAGCTTGGGTTTAGTCCAGAGCAAAGCCCAGTGGTGCTACCTCCTTCCCAAGTTCTGTTAGATGGGATTTGATTGGTCCAAGACAACTGGGTGAGGCCATCGAATCTTCTTTTTATAATAATTAACCAAGATTACTTGTATTTAGATACAATAATCAAAACATTTAGTTTCCAGCTGTCATATTGACCAATGGTAATATAACAGTCAAAACCCAACGATATCATTTTAATTATACTCATGTTATCAAATGAAACATTTTTATTGAGTATAAAAATAAAATAAAACAACACATAAAATTAGGAAAAAAGATTTATTCAAAATTTCGTGTCGTTACAATCCTCCCCCCTTAAGAAATTGCGTCCTCGCAATTTTTAGAATTGGGTTTTAAAATTTCATTGAATGTCCCACATCGGAAAAGGTGTCAGTAAATCTATTACTTTAAAAGAAATAAAGGGAAGTACAAAGGTCACTCGAGTTAACCCACACTAGGATTCCATGTAGGAAAACATAGACATGGAGGAGAAAACAAAAGGTCAAGTTCTGAGGGACAGTGATAGAAGACATGATTAAGAGAAAGTTAAGCAGTAGAAAATCCCAAACATATGATGTGTGTAAACTGTCTTTGATTACCTAGTAGGAAACGTAAACCAAAAAAGCTTTTATTTTACATTCCCTTTCATAATTTGGTGGAATTCATTTACTATATAGAACAAAAACAAAAGAAAATAAACCTACCTTCTAGTAGAGTTTCATCCTTTAATAAGTTTCTACCAAAACTAATCTTTTCTCCAAACGCTGAGGATTCAAAACTACTTGGTCTCATCAAAACACAAGAATCAACTTCTAGAGAATGACATAATCCAAAAAAGATTAACTATCTATTTCTTCTATCATTAAACATTATCCCAAAAATAGAAAGGGTAAGGTAAAACAACTCTTAAAAAATAAATAATCCCATAGGAATGGAAACTACTTTTAAATCTTCAATGTTCCATGGTACTACCCAAAGTTCATCATAGACCATTCCAAAAATAACGGTCCTTAAAATTCCTCAATATAAACCAAACTAAGATTGAAACCCAAATACACGAAGGATTTGATAACATAGTCTTCCAAAATAAAATTCATTGTTCATCTCCAAACAACATCAACCACTCCTAACATCTTATAACAAAAGTAGCTAACCTAAACATATTTTACCCAAGATAGGTTAATCATTCCCATAAGTAACCTAAATTACTATAAGTACACCTTAAATTCATTGATTCTTAAAAATATAAGTCAACCTTACTCCTCAATGAAAATACCGTAGTAATCTATTTACGTAGATCATATAGAGTCCCCAAAATAGTGAACGTCTTCCAAAATAATAATCATCTTTTAATCCCCTAATCACCTCTGTCATATTAATACGGAAATCATCGCATTTCCTATCACATTGGTTTTTGGGACATGTTCTTCCATTTCCCGCCATTAACTAAGAAAAGAAACTATAATTAGGGGCTTAAATACTTAGACAATAATCATGAAAAGGAAACTTTAAGCATAAAAGGATAACCTTGTAGAATAAAAGTATATCCTAACTTGTGAACCCCTAGGTTCGAATCTAGGTTATCCATGATCATATATTCTTATGTGAATTTTTATTTTATTTTATCTTTGTTCCTTTAATAATGGTTCATACTAAGCTTATGAATTTACCAAATCATATCCCCTGGGAGTGTTGTTACCAAGAGTGAAGCAAGGCCCTTTTTCGTGTACCAGTTCCCATTTGAGTCTAGCTCAAAGCGGTGTTTTCAGGTTTTACCCCTATGTAAATTTGTGCCAGAGCCACCTCTACCTGCTCATTTCCAGACAGGGATGTATTTGCTTGGCAACCCATTACTCAATACTCACCAAAATACCAGGAAGATTTCCTATATATAAACTTTTCTATAGAATTCTTCATAAAGTTTTCATATCCTAATTTCCAAAAATAAATAAACCATCATTTGATACCAACTATAGAATCCCGCCTTTATATCACATAAACTTTCTCATTACATTTTACAAAACCGATGATCTTTAAGGTTTAGTGTCTTGGAAACCGGGAACTTAAAACACTAAAACATAGAACATTCTTCTTAAACACTTGAAAATCTTCTCATCATGTTCAACCTAGGTTCATTACTACATCTCATAACCTAGGGACATACATCAAAAGAAAGGGTGAGCAGAAGTCCCAGTAAGGGAAACAAGAGAAACATATTACTAGTGAACTTGAGATACTTCAATAAGGTCTTGAAAAGAACTTTAAGGAATGAGAAATAAATCATGAGATATATCATAATAACAATAATATTTCTCATAATTTGAAGATGTGGATACAAAATTTAATATCTACAATCATTTCATTTCACCAAGGTCCATCCCCAAGTTGTCATTAAAAATTACCAAGGTTATTCACCAAGGTATCAGTCTAAAAGGTCATCTCTAGAGATTAAGTCTTTACCCAATGCATTGAAGCAATATCTAGGCGCACCCTTGACATGTCTTTATTATCATGTGATCCACATATATCATCATGAATCATTTCATAAACAACCCATAGAGAAAAAAATAAATGGGTTTCATTTCATAATCATACCGTTTTAAAAACTGCTTTAAAGACATGATCGTTATGTCACTTTAAACCCACAAAAAGGGAAAGCAGGTTTCATGTATGTAAATCCCAGAATTTAAAATAGAACATTTTGGTATATATTTGAATACCCATATAGAATATAGATCTTTGATTATTCACTTAATAAAATAAAATAACTTTAAAAAAAGAGAGTGACATTTTGAGACGAAAATTCTACAGCTTAACAGCTATGTTACAGGGTTTTAGAAAACATTGAAAAGAGAGGGGACATGTGTCAAACATTCATAAATGACCCATAAAACAGTATAGGGATAGAATATAATGGGTTTAAGAAAATGGTAATGAAATTTGAAAATATACCATATTAAATGAAGAACATGAAAGGAAGACAAAAATAAGATTTGTCTTATGAAAATTCGGTAGCCTAACGGTGTCTCATAAAATTCAACAAAAATGAATTGACGAGATCAAATAGGGTCTCTCATTATATGAACATAAAAGTTCAATACGATATATATAGAGATCATACCCTAACATAATAAAATGTAACATGAAAGACTTGACATGAAAATAGATCATGAAAATGAGAAGGGTGAAAGAATTCCTTAAAAATTCGACAGCCTAACGGCGCCACTTAAACATCAACAAAAATGAATTGACGAGATAAAATAGGGTCTCTCATCACATGAACATAAAATATCAGTATGATAAATTTAGAGATCATACCCCATCATAATAAAAAGTAACATGAAAGACATGACATGAAAATAGATCTTGAAAACGAGAAGGGTGAAAGAATCCCTTAAAAATTCGACAGCCTAACTGCGCCACTTAAACTTTAACAAAAATGAATTGACGAGATCAAATAGGGTCTCTCATTACATGAACATAAAAGTTCAGTAAAATATATATAGATATCATAACCCAACATAATAAAAAGGAAAATGAAAGACTTGACATGAAAATAGATCTTGAAAACGAGAAGGGTGAAAGAATCCCCTAAAAATTCGGC
This sequence comes from Viscum album, assembly GCA_963277665.1. Lineage (NCBI taxonomy): Eukaryota > Viridiplantae > Streptophyta > Magnoliopsida > Santalales > Viscaceae > Viscum > Viscum album. The sequence continues at coordinate 1,282,448,839 of OY728148.1, forward strand.
AGCCTAACGGCGTCACATAAAACTTCAAAAATACTGAATTGAAGAGATCAAACGGGGTCTCTCATCATATGATGATAAAATATCAGTATGATAGATATAGAGATAATAACCCAACATAATAAAAAGGAACTTGAAAGACTTTACATGAAAGAAGAACTTTGAAAAATGAGAAGGGACAAAGAATCTGTTACAAAAATTTCGGCAGCCTAACGGCGCCACTTAAAACTTCATGAAACGAAATAATGAGAGTAAGAGGGGATCTCTCATTATATTAACATGAAAAGGGAAGTAATAGGGGTATAAAAGAACATCCTTTAACATAAAAACATGGAGCATAAAAGAAATGACATAAAAGATATTACTTGAAAAGAAAGAGAGAGGTCGGATCCCTTACCTTAAAACGCAACTCTTAAAACTCAATGGTTGGGACCTTGAGGGCTTGGGGGCACCTTGGGAGGTAATGAGACCAGAAATTCGTTGGGGGAGAGTGGGGAGTCGAAATGGATGAGATTATGGCTTGGTATTTATAGGGAAAGTGAGGGGACAAGGCATTAATGGCCAAGGGACACCTCACAAGTGGTTTTCTCAAAAGCAGAGGCCCTCCCATGGTATTTCCCATGGAGTTAGGCCACATGGGGACCCCCATACAATAATTCATCACCTTTGGTCGACCATCCCTTAAAATATCTCATGTAATCATCATGACACAGTTATGATGTCATTAAACATACCGAAACCCTAAAACTATATTTTTACTGTTCACTGAAAATTCAACTTTCTCAGAAAAATCCCAAAATTCCACATTAAATAAATATCAATTCTCTTATTTCAAAAATGAACTCCTTTTTAAAAAATTAGTTTTCTAAATATTTTTAATTTAATTTTTAAATAAATACACTATTCACTAAAAATTCATTTTGTCAGAAAAAGCCCCAAAAATTACCTTAACATAATATCGATGATCTGAGTTCAAAAATGAAATCCATTTTATAAAAATAATTTTCTAAATATTTTTAATTTAATTTTTAATTAAAAAACACTATTCACCCAAAAAAAACTAATACTTGAATAATAATTTATGAAACCATTATTTAACCATTTTATTGAATCACATTACTTAATCAAGGTGCCTGGATTATATTAATACTTTCTGTAAGTGAGATTACTAATCCATATGGTCACATTACTAATCCTAAGCATAAAATCACTATTCATAATTTACTATTCATCAAAAATCAAGTTGATCTTATTAGACTCTAAATTTCGTACTGAACATAATTGTAGAAGACTATTTTTTAAAAATCATTACACATTTTTAATTATTTAAGGTTTACATAAACATTTTTAAAATATCCTTTTTCTAAAATTCATCAAAAATATGCATACTATATTTATCCGGTCATTTGAAAATTCATAAACATCATCATAAGAAGAAATCCCAATTTTTATTTAAAACAAAGAATTACACAACACAGTTACAGTCTCCTTACATAGCCCCTTATCACACCAGCATAGGACCTAAGTGTAAGGTGTGATAAGGTGAGAGAATCTGAGGGAGGATCGGCCAACATCACATGAGTAGTAAATTTCTATCAGTTTGAACTTCTCACAAAGGCGATTCCATTCTAGATTCACACAATGTAGTTCGGCTTGGGTTTGGTCTAGAGCAATGACCAGTGTTGCTACCTCCTTCCCAAGTTCTGTTAGATGGGCTTTGATCGGTCCAAGACTACTGGGTGAGGCCATCGAATCTTCTTTCTATAATAATTATCCAAGATTACTTGTACTTAGAGACAATAATCAAAATGTTTAGTTTCCAGGGGTCATATTGACCAATGTTCATATAACAGTCAAAACCCAACAGTCTCATTTTAATTATACTCATGTTATCAAATGAAACATTTTTTTGAGTATAAAAATAAAATAAAACAACACATAAAATTAGGAAACAATATTTATTCAAAATTCCGTGTCGTTACAGGCCTCGTGTTTTAGGTTGAACTTCAACATTCTATGGTGGAATTTACATAAAAATACCTGAAAACAACAATGCTAAATAGAAAATAAAGGTAAAATGTTAAATATTAGTAGATGTGGAAGATTTACCCATATTATTAGTATGACGAAGGTCTTTGGATATATCTTGAATCAAAATGGATAAAGGAGATGAAAGAAGAGACCAAAAATATCACTAAAGGGGATATTAATATGATGGTAAAAAAGAGGGGTCTTGGAAAAGGAAGGGAGGAATAGAGGATATAGTGTAAGGACTAAATCAAACATACTAAAAAAAGTACCATGAAGTATATCAAGTACTTCATTTGGTACACCCAGGAACCTATTGAAACTTCAATGACACTATAAAGTCGGGTGGGTTCCTTGTGGACTTCCACTAGGTACCATGTGTCACCTATAGGTGGCACCCCTTTGTAGGAACACCAAACCACTGAAACACATCATGGTCCTTAAACCAAATCTACAAATATCCTAAAATGTATCCTAAAACATTTCTAACTAGATATGAATCGAAAATTAAAAAATGACCCCTAAACATGATCAAAAATTAAAAAAGTACTCTTACACAATCCATTTAAAAGACATTCTTATGACCTTAAACCATTGTAACAGGACATGAGTCAATAAAACCCCTCCAACATAAGACTTGAAATCCAAATAATATCCCCAAACACACTTATACGAATACTATATTCACTAATGTCACTAATATATATAAAAATAATTGATTAATTCAATAATATAAAACTACTAAAACAATCCCATGTCACCAAGACCAACCAATCTCTAATATTGAATCATAAAACAATAAATTTAATATATATATATATATATATATGACCCAAATCACACCATTGATCATATTTCAATGAATCTATCCCATTTCTAATCCATAATCCCAAATCATGATTCAAACTTCTAAAACATTTAAATCTCATACTCATAATAAAAAAATACAATTTTCATATATAAAAGTTGTAGGATCGAAATAATGAATATAGATGTTCAATATACAAGAGGGGGTGAATTGTATACTTTAAAAAATATTTTTTATCCTTTAAATTTGGTTATAAAATTTTCGTTTTAATCCTGGAGGAAAACTATATTTAACAAAGTTAAGCAAGGTAAATTCACAAGACCTCCTAGTTCTAAAAACTTGTTTGATTCTGAAAAAAATGGTTTTGGAAATGAAACTTAACAAAAGTTTAAAAGAACAAATATTCTACCTTAAAGCTCATAGAATGTTACTAATCAGAGTATACATGTACAAGAATGTATAAGATAGTTATACTTTCATTATCAATCAGAATGCAACGGAAAACAAACTTGAAACAATACAAGTAAAAAGTGTGAGATATTTTAACCCAAAGAGATGGGAATCCAACAAGCTTTGATAATGTTACCATGAGTTATACATTATAGAAATTCTATCTGACCCACATTATGGTAAACCCTCAATAAGAATATCGGAGTCTATCTTACTATCCCTGCAATCCATCTAACTTCAAGGTAGTCGGCACCTATTTCTTCGTATCCATAGAATCCCTTAAATGTACTAATTAACATTCAGGGTCGCACAAAGCAATTCTAAACAAAATGTTCAGTACGCACAAATCATGAGTGTCACTCCCACTGGAAATCACTTCAAAATCATGTAATCACAAGCTTGATCAACAAGTTTTTTTTGTTATGATCTCATTCAAATGAGATTATATATATATGCACATCTCTAATGGTCAGATCCCTCCTCAAATGGTCATATTTTTCCTTGAATTTCGGAGGGACCTATACATGAGTCACTGAAACAATGATTAGTTATTAACATAATGCTAGAAATCATTTTATAACTCAAACAAGAGTTAGTAAAAAAATGGTTTCTCAACCAAATAAAATTTTTAGGAGTCTATGAAAAAAAATAATTTGGAGTCTAAGAGAGTAAACCTTCAGAGTATATATTAAAAGAATTTTTAGATTCTATTTTTCAAGGAATTTGGAATTATAATTCTATAGACTTCAATATCTGAATTCTGAGGAATTAGGATTTTTAATTCAAAGGAATTCAGAGTAGGAATTTTAATGAATTCGGAGTCTGGATTCAGAGGAATTAGGAGTATATATTATGAGAATTTAAATTCTGAGTTATGAGGAATTCAAAGTCTAAATTAAAAGGAATTTGGAGTCTGAATTATGAGGAATTTGGTGACTGAATTCTTTGGAATTTGGAGTCTGAATTCTGAGGAATTCAGAGTTTGAATTCTGAGGAATTTGTAGTCTGAGATCTAAGGAATTCAGAGTCTGTATTCTGGGGAATTCAATGTCTGAATTTGGAAGAATTCAGATTATGAATTTATGATATTTCTGATTCTGAATTTCAAAGAATTTGGATTCTGAATTTCATAGAATACAAATTCTGAATTTTAGAGAATTCATATTCTGAATTTCAGAGAATTCGAATTCTGAGTTTCAAAGAATTCGAATTTTGAATTTTAGAGAATTCAGAACCTGAATTTGGATCCTGAAAATAGAATACTCTATATCTATGTATTTATAGAATTCTGAGGATTTAGATGTGAAACAGAATTTTACAGTTCGGAATAAAAAGAGTCAGATTTGGAGAGACTAAAAAATATGAACAATGAAAAACATGGAAATAATAAATTTATTTGGGGAAGTAAAATTTTCCTTATCAAGATTAAACTTATGGAAAATGAAATTTTCCTTAATATAGAGTGTTTATGATCTTAAAAACATAAAGAAATGGAAAAGACAAGGAAACCTTATTGACTCAACAATCTCCCCCTTTTTGGAAAGCACAAACATCCTTACAAAAAAGAATATAAGGACATAGAAAATTTTATGAACTTGTAAATAACTTATATCCCTTTACTTATGGATCAGATTGAATAAAAATGACTCCCCCTTAGGCCTTGGAAACCCTTAAGATCATACTCTGAATTTTCTGAATGAGATTTTTCATTTTCTTGTATATGAACATCTTCATAATGAAAACTCCCCCTTATATGAACTCCACTTACTTATGGAAATTTCTTCTTTACATAGTATTATTTTTGGCATTCCTTTCTCCCCCTTCTTGATTTTCAAAAAGGATTAAAGGGAATAGAAAAGGAAATATGGTACATGAAATATTAGTAGAAGAAAACCAAAAATAAATAACATCAAAAAAATTCATTAAGATTGGATGAATATGTACAACAAGGAAAATACAACAAAATATCGAATTTGAAATGAAATTATCCATCCTTCTCCTTTAGAATCATCTTCTTCACTATTTTTTTGAATTTTTTAAGCTCCTTGTGATCCACCTATACATGTTTGAGAAGCTGATTCTGATATTCTATTTTATTCTCCTAGGATTTTATTTTTTCTTCTTCAGCCTTAAGAGATTCTTCCTGACCCTTCAGAACTTATTCTTGCTTAACTAGCCCTTCTTTTATCTCAATGTCGAGATACCATTCTCTCTTCCAAATCTGATCAACTAGAATCAATTTTCCATTCAGATCCTTCACATCTTTCTTCTGATAATTATGTTCAAGAGATAGATTTTCTTAAAAACTATTAGAGAGATCATTGATATTCATATCTTCGGTGTCAAAAGCATCCTTGACACTTTCTAGGAATTCATCATGGATCCTTATTTCTTCTACTATCTTCCATGAATTTTGTGTTATTTTTTCATGATCTTTTAATAGCTTCATAGCTAATTAGAAAAGTCTTGATATCCTCCCTGAGTTTGACACACTTATCCATCACCACAGATACTGAATCCGATTTTTGATTTAATGAATGTTGAAGCATCTGGCATCTTGAGTCTGTACTGGGAAATATTGGAATAGTCCCAACAATCTTTTTCAAAGACTTAACAACAAATTCATGTCTGATAGAGGATTATTCTGAATCCGGGACTTTGGTTGGTAAGGGTTATTTTTTTATTTCCACAACCATCCTCTTAGATGAACCACTAACTTCTTTCTTCTTTACCACAGCCTTGATAGGTGTATCAACTACCACCTGTTTTTCCTTTATCAACCTTCAGAATGACTTCTTATTGACTAGAAGATTTATGTTCTCTATCAGATAGCTAAACAATTTGGTCATCATCAATTTCATCCTTCTCGGTTCTTACCTCACCATCCTCTGGGTGAATTAAATCTTTATTGATTCTTTCTTCCCTAGATAGTTTATTTATGTAATATTAACCATTATCTTCATCCATCCTAGGAGTATAAAGCATTGATAATTCGTCTTGAGAGGTTTGGAATGATAATTTCTCAGAAGGACTTTCCTTATAATGATATTCCTATACCTACTTTGACACATCTTCGGAGTCACCACTACCTTCTTCTTCACATTCTTCTACTACTTCTTCTTCAATAACTTCTTCTTGAAGTTTTTTCGGAATTAAAAACATCTTTCCTAGAGTCTCAGGAAGTGATTCTTGAAGAAGCGACTCTGGTACCTGAACTTGTTCAGATGCTTTCTTGGTTTCCTTGATAAGGGATTGGACTATCTCGGATTCCGACATCTTCTTCTTCTACTTCTTCTCTTTCTCTTTCTTCTCAAGATCTTCATAATCCTTTTCCTTAAAAGACATTGCCTCAGCAGGATCCACTCCAAAATTAGGCTCCCCTTCTTTTTGATTTTTCTTTTCTTCTCTCTTCTTTACCCCTACTTCATCTATATACATCTTTTTCTTCTTAGTCTTTGGTGGTGATGACTGACATTCCTTATCCACCATGGTTTTCTCTTTCTCTTCTGGATCCATGTCTTTCCTCTTCCTTCCAGCCTTCTTCGATGTCTCAGCTACCTCTTGTTTCTTTATTAAGGCCTAAACTTCCTTTTGTGATAGATCATATAATTCTTAGGATTCTTTAGAAAATCCAACTTTCATCATTGCCAAGGATTCATCACTTATCGGCATCACGTTGGAGTTCCTCAGCTTGGAACTACATGCAATCTTGAATGACTGAAGACAAAGAACAATGATCTTATAAACAATGGCTGGATGCATGATAATCTAAGAGTTCATATTCCCATTATTGATATTTTCATTCATAACCAAGATATACTTGACAAGGTTAATTTTTATGAGGTTCACCATGAAATCCAATATATATATATATATCACTCGTCTTTAGAGTATACTTATCCCTTTTTCTTTGTATGAAAAACCCTTGAACCCAAAATTCAAGAATACGAAGGATTGTAGATAGATGTACTATCTTCAAAGTCATCACATCCTCAAGTCCAAGACAAGATAAAGCCTTTTTCTTATCAAAGAATCTTATTTCATCAGGTATCTTGTGAGAGAAAAATTCAGAATCTCCCTGATAAGGAATTCCTATCAGATTTTCTACCATCTTATAAGAAAGTGAATACGTCTATCCATAGCTCTAATACTAATTGAAGGATCAAAATAATGAATGTAGATGCTCTATATACCATAGGGGTGAATTTTATACTTTAAAAATTCCTTTGGAAACATTAAAGTTAGTTATAAAACATTCTTTTTAAACCTAGAGGAAAACTATCTTTAAGAAAGTTAAATAAGGTAAATTCACAAGACCTCTTACTTCAACAAACTTGCTTGATTCGGGAAAAATGGTTTCAGAAATTAAACTTAACAAAAGTTTACAAGAATTGAGATTCAATCTTAAAGAATATGGAATATTACTAATCGGATTATACAAGTACAGGAAAGTATAAGATAGTTATACATTCCTTATCAATCAAAATGCAGCATAAAACAAACTTGAAACAATACAAGTAACAAGTATAAAATCTTTTAATCCAAAGAGAAGGGTATCCAACAACCTTGGATAAAGGTCCCTTGATTTAGACATTCAATAAAGTCCATCTTACCCACACCAGGGTAAGCCCTCGATAGGAATATTAGAGTCTGTCTTGCTATCCCAATAATCCCTCGAACTTCAAGGTAGTCGGTACCTCTATATTCTTATCCCTAGAAGCCCTCGACTGTACTCAGCAACATTTGGAGTCGCAAGATGCTATTCTGAATGAGATGTTCAGTACGCACAAAGCATGACATTCCCTCTCACTAGAAATCACTTCAACATCATGTAATCTCTAGATTGATCAAAAAAGTGTATTGTTGTTATGATATCATTCAAATGAGCTTCTATTTATATGCACATCTCCAACAGTCTGCTCCCTCCTCCAACGGTCATATTTTCCCTTGAAATTTGGAGGAACCTGTACAAGTGTCACTCAAACAATGGTTAGTTAGAAACAGAATGCACAACATCATTTTATAACTCAAAAAAGAGTAATAAAAAATGGTAGCTCAACCAAATTCAATTTTTCAGAGTCTAAGAAATGAAATTTGGAGTCTAAGCGAGTAAACCTTAGGATTCTATATTACAAGAATATTTGGATTCTTTTTTCAACAAATTCAGAATCAGAATTCTAGAGACATCGAGATCTGAATTCTGAGGATTTTAGACTCTGAATTCCAAGGAATTCGGAGTCTGAATTTTGTGCAATTAAGAGTCTGAATTCTGAGGAATTCTGAGTCAGAATTCTGTGTAATTTGGAGTCACAATTATAAGGAATTATGAGTCTTAATTCTAAGGAATTCGAAGTCTGAATTCTGAGGAATTTAGAATATAAATTATAAGGAATTTGGATTCTGTATTCTAAGGAATTCAGAGTCTGAATTTAGAAGAATCCAGATTCATAATTTCAGAGAATTGTGATTCTTAATTTCATAGAATTCGGATTCTAAGTTTCAAAGAATTCAGATTCTGAATTTTAGATAATTCAGATTCTGAATTTTAGAGAATTTTAATTCTCAATTTTAGAGAATTTGGAACCTAAATTCGGATCCTAAAAACAGAATTCTCTATCTCTATGTATTTATAGAATTTTGAGGTTTTAGATGTGAAAATGAATTTTACACTTAGGAATAAAAAGATTTAGATTTAGAGAGACTAAAAAATATGAACAATGAAAAACATGGTAAAAATAAATTTCCTTGGGGAAGGAAAATTTTCCTTATCAAGATAAAAATTATGGAAATAGAAATTTTCCTTAAGAGATGGTGTTTCTGATTTTTAAAACATAAAGAAATGGAAAATTCATATTGAAACCTTATTGACACAACAATCTCCCCCTTTTTGGAAACCACAAACATCCTTACGAAAAAAGAATTTAAGGACCTTGAAAATTTTATGGACATGTAAATAAATCTTATCTCCCTTTACATATGGATCAAAGAGAATATGAATAACTCCCCCTTATGCCTTGGAAAACCTACGGATCATATTCTGAATTTCCTAAATGAGATTTTTCATTTTCTTGCACACGAAAATATTCATGATGAAAACTCCCCCTTAGATGAACTCCCGCTTACATAAAGAAATTTATCCTTTACATAGTATTATTTTTTTACATTACATTCTCCCCCTTTGTGATTTTTAAAAAGGATTAAAGGGATTGGAAAAGGAAATATGGTACCTAAAATATTAGTACTAGATAACCAAAAATAAATAACATCAAAAAAATTATTATGATTGGAAGAATATTTAAAACAAGGAAAATACAATAAAAGATCATATTTGAAATGAAATAATCCTTCCTTATCCTCTAGCATCAGCTTCTTCCCTATGGTTTTCAATTTATTAAGCTCCTTTTGATCCTCATCTGCACCTTTGAGTAGCTGATCATGATCTTCTTTTTTCTTCTCTAAAGCTTTGATTTTTTCTTCCTGAGCCTTAAGAGATTCTTCAAGACCCTTCAGAACATTGTCTTACTTAACTAGCTTCTCTTCTATCTCAGTTCTGAGATCCCGTTATCTCTTCCAACTCAGAGCAACATAATTCAATCTTCTATTTAGATCCTTCACTTAATGCTTCTGAGAATTCTGTTTAATAGATAGCTTTTCCTAAAACTATTAGAGAGATCCTTGATCTTCACATCTTCGGTGCAGAAGAATCCTTGACACTTTATTGGAATTAGTCAAGGATCCTCATCACTTCTACAACCTTCCAAGAACATATTTTCATTTTTTGCGTGATCTTTTATGATCTTCATAGCCTATAATAAAATTATGATGTCTGCATTGAGTTTCACAAACGTATCCATCCCCATGGATACTGAATCCAATTTTTGATTTAATGAATGTTGAGGCATCTTGCATCTCGAGTCTATACAGGGAAATATAGTAATAGTCCCAGCACGCTTTTTCAAAGACTAAACTACAAAGTCATGTCCAAGAGAGGACGATTCTGAATCTGGGACTTTGGTTGGTGGGGGTTCTTTTTCTATTTCAAAAGTCATCCTCTTCGATGAACCACCAACTTCTTTCTTCCTTACCACAGCCTATCTAGGTGTATCAACTACAACCTATTTCCCCTTATCAACCTTCAGAATGACTTATTCTTGACCAGGAGATTCATGTTCACTATCAGATAGCTGAACAGATTTGTCTTCATCAATTTCTTCCTTCTCAGCACATGCCTCAATATCCTCTAGGTGATTGAAATATTTGTTGATGCTTTCTTCCCTACATAGTTTATTTACTTCATCTTCACCTTTATCTTCATTATTCCCAGGAGTATCAAGATTTGACGATTCGGCATGAGAGGTTTGGAATGATAATTTCTCAGAAGGGCTTTCCTTCTCATGATATTCTTTTTCGTAAAGGTGTTTGTTCTTTCCAAAACATAAATAAATGGAAAAGTCATAAAGAAACCGTATTGACTCAACAAAAGACACCAAAATTATACATCCAATAACATACTCAAGTATTACCTAACACTTACAATGAGGGACTCATAAAACAAAAGAAAGTAAATTTACATTACAAGATATCAATGAAGGGATATATTAAATACATTTTGATCCACTAAATTCCAACAATGAGTTAGAATGAAATCTAAAGAACCCCCCGATATAGATTTATATTACACTATCCATTCCTAACATGAATAATGTTTCTATTTTACCAAAAGAATACATTTTAGAAAAAATATATATGATTAACCATTATTTATAAAACAAATATATATTAAATTCAATTAAAATTCTAAAACAAACATAGAACTTCATTGAAACATCACTTCATATTCTACTTCTAAAATAAACTCTTCTATTTATAAAAATTTTAAATAATTTAAAACAGAATTATTAGTAAATATTTTCTCACTACAACTCATTCAAATTCAATAACTAAAATAAAATACCCAATATGAACCACAAATTTTGAACCAGCACTGAATATCAGGAAAATTTATTATTAAAAATGAAAACTTGATGTCATTTCCCATTCTAAACCACTATTTAAAACAAAATTAAATTAAAAACCCTTCCCTAGTTTATAATAAATACTATTATATAAAACTTTACATTGTGACATGACACAACTGGATCCTCATATGTACACATACTAGAAGACTCAGTTTCCAATTTGACTTTACCAAATAGGTATTTTATAAAATTATTTAAAACTGTTTTATTTTTTTAAGAAAAATATTTATATTATCACTTAAATACAAAATAAAAAAATAACATGATCATAGGTATAATATAAACATTAATGGGAAAATAATGAAGTATAAAAAATAGAATATTTAACAGTCGTTTATTAAATTTGGAAAAAAATTCTAAATTGGAAACCATTACTAAAAAGAAAGTATGTATTATGAACAGTATGAAAATATACCCTTCAAATAAAGGAAATGTTAGGAATTAAAAATTTATACATAATAAAAAAATCCTACATTAATAAATAAATCATTAAACATAGATGACTAGATATAAAAAATTAGGTATACTTACCTAAATCAGAGGAACTTTTTATTCGTTCATATTAAATTAGTCATCACTAATATATATAATGAAATAATATATATGTAATGTTGATTTTTCAATTAACAAAAACCATAGTTGATCCCAACTATATGATAACAACCTCAAACAATCATTCAACATATAATTGATTCCTATGTGTGTGTACCTTTCAACTCCTAACGTGGTGCATGAAATAAAAAAATCGTAGATTTCCAATAAATTCCTATATGAAATTATTTTGATTAATTCATAAAAACATGATATTCATATATAATATACTAAATTAACCCACAGTTACTACTAAGGATCTAGAAATCCCTTTGTAAACTAAACATCACAAAAATAGGTTCAAAAAATCTTTCTATGTGTTATTTACCTAGTATTAATAATCCAATACTCTTTCTAAACCTCAAACATCAAACAAATAGATAACCATGAAATACTAATTTGATTCCACTTGGTTACATCCCTAACACTAATTCTCATATGACACCAAAATAATGAGCACTATTACGTGGGGATAAGTCACCAATTCCCAAGGGTTGGAATTTAGCACAAATGATCTCGTTGTAAATTTTACAGAATGAGTTAATTTCTATATTGAAATGATTATTCATGAATGGTATCTAACAGATATCTTACATGAATCATCCATAATTCATAAAACTAAGAAATTATACAAAAACCAAATATTTCCTAAAAATGTTTAACATTAATTTAAATCGCCCATAACTCTCTATATATGAATAAAAATACAACTAAAAATGTAAAACTCATTGAATAACGATATATTTGATTAAAATTTATGAAAAATAATCCAAAACCATGGTCCTAGAGAGAGTAATAATTGATTTAAAAAATAGACTCTCAACCATATCCAGTAGCAACAAATATGAAGTGGGAACTGGTCTCACTTCCATACAAACATTAATATACCTATAAGCTAATCCAACATCTAAAAGATCATATAATTTTATGAAAATTAATATAATAGAGGTATAATTTCTACAAAGGTTTCTTTTTAGGGCATGACTAGTTCTGTCTCAACATGGCAGTGAAAGAATGGTTGTATGCAACAATATGTCTATACATTTTCATAAGTATAAAAAACATGATTTTAGTTGTTAATCATGGTATAGTGACATAAAAGTAATAGATCATAGAAAATGATAAATAATTATAATTTAACATCAATACTTAGTAACTACATGTAGTAATAGTGTTCATACCAATTTTACCAACATCAGGTCAATCACAAAATTTGAGATGAACTAGGTAGGGAAACCATGTCACCAATCCTAGTGAACAATGCCCAATGTAATTCAAGGAACATGAAAATCCTCGGTAAAAGGGAATGGTGTATAAAAATTTAATTTTTTATCCTATGATAGGAGGAATAAAGGGAAGTGGAATACATTTCTATGTCATTATGATACCATCCCAACACCAAGATCTAAAATAAGAAATAACTTTTCAAAAAAAATATAGAAATAAAACATATATGAATTTTTCTTATAAAAAGCCTATATAATATAAAATAAATATCCATTATCAAAACATTTGAAATAAAACTAACGTCATTTTCAATATCTATCAAAATAGTAGTCATTATGAAGAAAATAAAATTTCATCATCACTCATCATTCTCTATACCTTGTAATAATAACATGTTTATCACGCTATGAAAATATATCATTCTTAGGGTAAAACAAATAGATTAGTTTTCATTAATGACAAAAATTATAATGAAATACAATCATTAATTTATGTATAACATTATTCTAAGAAATAGTTACAACCATGTAGATTTAAATAAGGTTTAATACATTGAAATGGTGTCGCATGGGTTGCCACTGCTTGGTCCCAAGCAATAATAAAGGGGTATCAATTTGGGTAGTGATATTTTCTTATAATAATTTTTATGCAATTGTTCATGAGAAAAAACATAGTTTTACACTAAATCAAATAAGTATAAGTACTTAGGATAGATTGATCATGGAATAGCCTTTAATTAGGGTGAGAAGATTAAAAATATTTATTTATTATTAATAAAGAGGTTCAAAGATACACATTATATTCGGGAAAGAACTTTTAAATTTAAAAAACATGATATAAAAACAATATTTTAAAAGGGTAAATATTAGTTCCCAATAAAAATATATTTTATTAAATAATTTAATAAATAAGGTTCAAAGTATAGAGTAGATTTTAAGTAACAAATTATTTCTAGAAAAACCCTTTTTCCAAACAATGTTTTTAATAAACATTTTAATTCATCAAAATTATAATAGTGGCCTTAAAATTGATCACATATTTGAGTTTGGATAATACTAAAACTATTAATATTTTCATCTTGAATCACATACTCCAACCTCATAAACATATCCACATCATCGCCCATGAATCACTCTCTTATCCATAGTGTAACAGTGGTCCTTTGGATTATGACTCATTCAGACTTATGTGAGAATATGTTACTCACAATATATATTAAGATCAAGACTCAATGATCCGACCATTAGTTACATAATAAAAAATCATGAATGTTAAATACTATAAAAAACCATATCCTATAGGTTGTTTTTAAGCCTCTTTCATCTTAGAAACACACAAAGTATATCCATTTCAGTCCATGCTTTATATCAAGGGAAAGGTCCAGAGCATTGTGATGATAAAAAGTCTTATTAACAAGAAATGGGAATGGGTTACCTAATATATATATTAAATAAATATCAATAATAAGGTCAAGACTTGTGAGGGATATATAATGCACAAACTGATTAAACTAATGTGTAATGCAATCAAAAGAATCTATGATTTCATTATATAAATGAAATAAAAAATAATTGAAAACATTTAATCCATTAAATATTAAATATAGTTTTAAAATATTCATTTATTTATTTATAATATAAAAATGTTTCATTGTACATTTATGAAAAATATTGGTTGTCACATTATAGACATAAAAAGAGAATAATTCAATTAGTTAGGACAACATGCCAATTATAATGGGAACCCAGAGTAATTCCCCCAATCCTCTAGAAGCACCTAAAAATAACCCAACCAAATTTATAACTAATAAACCCCTATAAATAATCATCACAAATCAAAAATCAATTATAACATATTGCTACTTACTCTTGAAATTCCTACAGGAACATAACAAATCTTAGGATTAAATAATATCAAAGAAACAAACCAACAATTTCACCCTAGAAACTAGAAGAACCTAAAAATGATACATAAATCTCATTCTATCAATATAGTTATGAATGAGGAGGAACCGCTCTATATAGTCCTCTAAGATGTAAGAGATTATGAGTCATTACCTTTTAGGGTTAATTTCACCATGCTCTAATAGAATTCTATAAGTTCTGATATTTACCTAAGGTAATGTAATTTTTATTTTTTCAAGTGTACTATCAAATGAAAAACTATTTTGATAGTAATATAATTATTAGTTATTAAACATTTTTATTTTTCAATAGTTATTAATTACTATGATATATCTCTGAATAAAAATTAGATTTACTAAAAGAAGTGTTTTTGAATTTTAGATATCAAATGCATAATTATGAAATATGTAAGTTAATTAATTTAAAAATAAAATTTCACATTTATCGATAACCATTTTTATAAAATTTACTTAAATTTTTAATTATTACCTCAAAATTATTTTGGGGTTTATTTTTTTATTTTTTTAAAGAAGCCGATTTTTTATTAATAGAAAAAAATATTATTTTTACTAAAACCACAACTTTTATGACATACATATAAAGTATGAGTGAATTAAAAAAATAGAAAAAGTATATTTGACCAAAATTATATTTGTCGAGTAAAAATAAATAATTAAAAAATATAAAGTTGAAATTTGAAGGTTATATTTGAAATTTTACAACCTAAATCACATATTATCAAAATAAATACTATATAAGAATATTTTAATTTAATAGAGTTGTTGAAAGGATTGATGTGGTTTTGGACTGATTTAGAATAAAAATAACCCTTTAATTTAAAAATAATATAACTAAATTTATGGGAATCAGTTCTATTCAAAATTAGTTGGCCTAAATAACATAATAGCCAATGTTTTAACACAAAAATTACCCCTTCTCAAGAATAAATACCAAAAGATTATATAATCCCAAATACATTGAGTAAAACTTTCTTATTATTTTACGGATAAATATTATCTAAATGTAATTTATAAGGTTATAATGTGTTCTTATCAAGATGTAAAAAGACAGTTTTCAAGGTAAGAGTTCACAACCGCTTCCCTACAGTTATTTTATAAATTTTTCCTTTTTAATTTTTTTCTAATGTTAATTGTTATTATAGATCATTGTTAAAAATTTATTTTTATTTAACCAATGATATATACCATTCCCTCTCATTTTAAAATCATCACAACCAAGTATAATTCTCAAAGAATATTGTTCCCATAAAATATTCAAAGACTTTGGTAAACTAACAAGTTTATGGTTTCATAGTAGTATAATCCAAGTTTTTAAATATAAAATAAGATATAGGATCTAAATAAATTATACCTATGAGAAATAGACCTGAAAAAAATTGTTATTAACATCATAGGAACTCAGTGCACAACTAATGGTTCTAACTACAAAATTGGTTTTACAATCCTGGGTGAAATTATTTGAATTATTCACAGGCTCTTTATAAAACATAATAAAGAAGTGTTTTAATTTAATATGCCCAAAAAAGAAAACTAATCTTCACTATAAATAAATATTATTCTAGTGAATAGATACATATTTAAATTCATAATTTCCTTACTCCTATATGATAAAATATTGATTACTTAACAATGATATTTTATGATTTTCCATAGGTAAATTTATGATATGTACTATTTATTTATTATTTTCATATCATGGATGCATTATACTTGTTATGTAATGGGTGGGACTTATAATTATAGATCCTCTTGATACATTTATTGGTATCATGAGACAAACTAAACAGGTATTTGGTATAACCCTTACCTATTCATGTATGAGTTCATCACATAATACCTTAATAGTGTGTTTATAATGTTTATAATTATTAATTAAATCAATATGAGATCTTTTATTATTACCTATGCATTTATATATTGTTATCTATATATATATTATGTGCATATATCTATTTGTTATAGAATTTACTGATTCATGTTTTATAATTCGTTATATGATTTTTTATATTAGATTTCATTGTATACAACCCCTTACTAAGCATATGTCCTCACCCCTTTATATATTTTTACATTTCCCTAGTAAATTAAGAGGATTACAAGCTATGACACTTGTATTTTTATGGTGACCTAACAACGTTTTCATTTTTTCATATATTGTAAGATCATTTTTCAATTTAATGTAATTTTCATTTATATATCTAGTTTCTTTAGTCACTTAAAATATTGGCCCCGTTGATGTAGGTATTTATACAAATTTTATGAAATAAGCATCATCTTTGGGTTATTGGATTCTTTGTGTTTTAGATTCACTTTAGAATCCCAAATCATTTTAAGGAAAATTAGAATAGAAATGTAGAAAATGGTGGGAAGATGAGGAGTATGCCTTTCCCTTGGTTGTAGTGTGATGAAGAGCCTTGGATCCATTATGATACAAGGGGAAGAAATTATAGGATAGAAGAGACCAAAGTGGCCTCTAAATGGGACTCTAATTGGATGGGAAAAAATAAGATAAGGGATAATAGAAGAAATATGGGTGAAGGAAAAAATAACAAAATTAACCCAACAAAGAATAGTTTCATACATCCCACCAGGAACCTGCTGGATCCCCCAATCCACCAAAGACACTACCAAGGCTATTAGGTACATCGTGGAATTCTTATGGGAACCAAATGTCACCTAAAAGTATCACTTCTTAAAATTTAATAAAAACCTCAAAAAACCCTTCAATAAATTGAACCATAACAAAAAATATCATAAAATTAATGTTGAAACACGTCAAAGTAGATCTAAATACACTGAATAAAAATTTATTTGCATACAAGATCAATATTTCAGACAAAATCATACACAATCCACCAAAAACTCGAAACTAAGACCTTAATACACTATAGTTAAAACGTGGATCATTAAAATTTAGTTTTAATATATTACTTAGGGTTATCCAAAAGAATTTTCATTGTTTATTTCATGATCTATTTGGATTTTTTATCCAAAATACCCATATTGGAATGAAAAGGCATTGAACATGTCATTGAATCAATCAAAAGGTTTGTAATTTTAATAAGGAATTGTTTTTTTGTGTTGGTAATATAATTATTATAATTCAATTCAAAACTATATATTCCTATTTCATTCTTAAATTCTATGGTATTGGAAAACCACTTGGAGTATTGTAATTCTCACATGTAATTATCCTTAATCAACTTTTCAACTTTTTCATCCACTTTGGAACCATGATTTAGATTCATCTTCCATTCAATTGGTTATTAAACACAATAGTTAATAGATAAAATCATGTGGAAAATAGAAAAATTAGGATCTAGACTTGATGTATCTTTGAAATTCTATCCAAATACATCTCAATGATATCTGATAAAAGAAATGAATTGTATCTACTCCTTAGTACCTATGGATTCACTAATTAGTGTGGGTCATGGGTCCTCTACATTACCAGGATTTTCTAGCTTGAATTAATGAATAATGGTTCATAAAACCTCCTCGTTAGTGGGTGGGTTGTCTCTGATATCATCTCCAATAGTTTCCTCAATATTATAATGATTTTTTAAATTTAATAGTGGTATTATTCTATCTATCAAGGATTAATTCATCCAAAATAAGTATGCGTTATTCTAGATCATTAGTCACCAAGTGAATAAAGGACATGGTTACCCAACCCTATGTTTTATTTTGATAGTACATTACCATCCGAAATTGTCATTTTTTGTTGACTCGATATTACCCATGTTTTGGTAAAGATGCTTAAGTCCACAACTAATGTGTTGGGAAATCATGGAATCACTTCCATCTATTGATGGGGTGAATCAATATAGGAATTTTGTTTTCAATCAGAATAATATAATGCATTTCAATAATTGTTTAATGTGTAAAGTAAAATACATTGACTTTGAATATATATAACTATATCCTTAATGTGATAGATAGTAAGACAAAGAGACCTTTAAATGCATTAAAGTTTTTTTACACACAAATTCTAACCCATTATTGGTTATAATGTGTGTGTTTTCCTCCAAATTTGGTTTTTTCAAATTTCTATTTTAGTATCCTAAATCAATATATTAGGATTATCTAGAATAAAATGGGATGTTTCCCAAATAATGATTATCATCAATAGAATTCATCATACAGTTTCTGCATGAGGAGTACATTATAGTGTGAAAATAAAGTGGTAGCCATCCTAACATGGAATTGAAGTAGGTATCCTAAATCCCCCCAGTAGAACTCTGAATAAAAAACAAGGTCCACAAACTGGGTCTTTAATCTATAACATCCCTGACCTGGAGGCCACTAAATCAATGCACTGAGCTGGGTCTCCACATGACATCAAGGGAACCTCCCTATATGCCAAAGGTTTCCGACTAGCAGTGAGGTTATAATAGATCACATAGGGAGACTATACACTCTATAATATATTAATACACAATAGATAACATAATAAATAAATTAAATAATAAGGATTGAACCAAAACAAGCATTACCAACCATTTCACAAAACTGCATACAATCCCACAAAAAAAAGTTAACATGACATCCAATGTCAATACAGTGCAAAGTGTAAATAAAACCTAAAATAAATACAACTAAAGAATCCCCAAAAATGGGTTCTGAAGAAAATTTTGGATCCCTCACCCATGCACATACCATTCCAACTCAAAACTCTTTCATCGAGCCTCCCCCCTTGTCGAAACCTGCAACAATAAAGTCTTATCGGGTGCACAATGGTCGCCCGAGTAGGGTGTGAGTACAACTCATAAGGCCACCACCAATGGTGCCTACAAAATATCCAGTCTAAATATATACTGCATGTAGGTACTAAATAATATACATGATACATAAAAAATAACATTAGTACTATTATTTAATAGTATTCACTTTAACCATTTTCATCATCTTTCCATGGGTTAGGAACCTATATCATTTACAATATAGTATAAGATGATAAATTTTTATGCATAAGGGATTAAGTCAATTTCAGTATCTTACTAGGGAAAAAATTTCATAACATTTACATCAAATTGAACTTGGAGCTACATTCCAGGTAGTTTCATCCAATGCAACAGTTAGGGGCCTAGAGCCTCAGTCTTACTCCCTAACCCATGAATTTTAGTGGTAGGGTTTAGAGCCATAATCCAACCTGGCCTGTGCGAGGTGCCCCGGTCCTCTATCCCACACACCACCAAACTATGTCTACATTCCTATTTAACCACTAACCACATAAAAAATCAAAAAACAAACATAATATACACACATAACATTCAAACATCATATTCATTCACATACAAATTAATTTCAATCCTTTACCCATTAGCATGTTTACCATTTATATCCCATATCCAATTTAACCCATTTCCCTTTAAATTCATTAACCCATTAAACATATTCGTCATTTCTCATACATTATCCCAAATCAAATAATTCATCAATTCATAAGCATTATCCCATATATTCAATTCAATTACAAAACCATAAGTCACTTAACTCATTCACTTTATTCTAATTAACTATTTTTTACATTTTTTCAAACAATCCCTTATGCTAGTTCTAAAAAATAGAAACATTTACTATTATTTATTATATATAATACAAAATAACATGTAAACATATTTATCATGGGATTTACATTATTAAAAGAAAATTTCTTGCTTAAATTTTTAGTTTTCCATGTTCAGAAATATTGGCACACCCCATAGGTTGTCCTAATCCAATCTATTCGACCGAAATTTGTCCCCCTAGGATATGTAGGGGTTAAATACATCATATGTTCAACTTCTTTATCAAATCTTACTCAATGAACCAAACTCACTACAAGATGGTAGAAATATCATAACTACACATGCACAAATTGACAACAAAACTATGGGATATAACATATAGACCACCTGACATGAATTTATGGGTGAATACATTATTAACATTAAGCCTAGATCTGGATTAAAGCACCCTTTAAAGGTAAAACCTAAGATACACCAAAAAAACAGATGTTTAGGGCTTTCAAAGAAGAATAATTAAACCAGAATCTCTTATCTAGAAAAGAAAAACAAGAGGAGTGTTAGACATACCTAGTGCATCGATCTGCAACCAAGGTCACTCCAAACATCCTAGAAATGAAAGAGATAGGACCTTGGAGAGATTAGGAGGTTTAGGTTAATCGCTAGGTCTAAAAAAAGAATGATAAGGGACAAAATTTGTTGAAACAATTAAAATCCTGAGGGGAAAATGGTAATTTATCACTTTTGATAGGGCACACAAGTTGGTTGTATGGTTTTCCCAACCATGCTCCTACCTCTATCTTGGAGGGTTTCAAGTCACATAGTTAGATGTTAATCCAGTACAGTTTGAAGAATCCTGATCCAACCATGCAGAATACCTCTATCCATGGTCCTACAATTTTCATTTCCCCCTTGGATGATTTAATATAACCGTGTTCCAATCATGCAACTGATGGTTCTAGTTGTTGTAGAAGCATGCGATGGGTGGTTCCCAACATTGGTTTTTCCATGATCGATAATCAATCATATATTTACACAAAAATAAATGTCTTAATTTAGGGAATTGAATCAAATAATATATGGGATTGAATGTTAGAACCAAGAGAGAAGATCATCACATATTATTTACAATTAATTTAATCAAATAAATAATTACACTGATGGAATTATTTCTTCATTTATGTATCTGAATCTAGATATGAATTATTATGTCATTTAATTTTAGGACTCAAATTATATTCCCAATATTCTTTATCCTCACATTTTTCAAAAATATTTGAACTTCATCGTAGGAATCTATGGGTGCTAGCGTGAAAGATCCTAGTTCTTGGATCATCCACCTTTCATCGCCTCGATAAAAACTTCTAAAGAGTTTTGAAGGATCTCTCTTGAATCGAGAGTGGGAGGTGGTGTAAGATCTCTTTCAATTCTTAGGAGTGTTCTTGGAGAACATTTTTCTTTAGG
This sequence comes from Viscum album, assembly GCA_963277665.1. Lineage (NCBI taxonomy): Eukaryota > Viridiplantae > Streptophyta > Magnoliopsida > Santalales > Viscaceae > Viscum > Viscum album. Next base: position 1,282,470,853 of record OY728148.1, read on the forward strand.
TCTTGATGGGATTCTCAAAATTCATTTCACACAACCAAACAAATGAATTGTCTTTTTGAGAAAATAATATAATTTGGTTTATATATCACTAGGGTTTAAAAAAAATTCCCAAGTGCCCTTTATTATTTATTAATACCTAAAAATCCCTATGTAAAATAATAATAATAATATTTCTCTATATTCTCTTACCTTTGAAATTAAATTAAATATTTATTAATCAATTGATATTCAATATTTATTATTTATAACCAAAACATTAAACATGGTCTTCCATTCCTCCGTAATATTTAGCGGGCCTTGAATAATAAATATTTATTTATTAAATAAATATCACTTCATTATTCTCAAATAAATATATAATTATTATATTCACTCATTAGAAATTAAATATTTATATGTGATCAATCATACATGAATAAATATTAAACCACATCCGAGAATAATATTTATTCAACTTGTTAAATAAGAAATAATAATATATTATTTTATTGAGATTCTAGATACACTTAGTGTGTGACCCTCTAAGCCCCTTTCTCATGGGAATTAGGAAAAAATCATAAATTACAAGGTTATCACCTTGAAACATGCCAATTCATAGATAGAGAAGGAAGTTAATTCCACAATGACATCTTGCCTCATATTAACACTTTCTATGCAATATAATCCATTTATCATGATATCTCAAATTAAGTAGGTCACATGCTTGTTCCATCAACATATGTGCTCGATGTCTCTTTCATTAACTACTCAAAAATTGAACTTTCCTATTAAACACCATGGAAATGGATTTATTTAGGATTTATCATTTCCATAAAAGGTCCTAAGATATCAACTTTTATTAAAGAAAATAAGGGACAAATCATTTCTCACATTATTCATTAATTCCATATTACTCATGAAACACCCAACATATCTTACTTCATCGTGAATATATGTTGTCAATATTTTCATCAATGCATCAAAGTAAACAAATCATAATAAAAATTAATAATAATATTGTTATTCTTACGATATGATCCTCTACAAAATTTGAAACAAACCCACATACCCAGTAACCAACTTTCACTATTTTTGAATCTGACAGTGGTCCAACCTTAGAGACACCCATAGAAACACACAATCACCCACCAAAAATTCAACAGGTCTATGACGCAAATATAAATAAGGTGATTGTCTACTCTAAGCTATAGCCATTAATTTCCAAATCAGATGAACCTTTTTTGATGTATCCTAAATGAGATTTGGTCCCAGCAATCTAATTCCCCAGCTTCCATTCAACACAACGCAGATCTACACGGTCAAACAAAGAGTGCTACAAATGGTGTCATCTAAATTGTAGCCTAAAAATAATTATTGTAGGAAAAATAAAAAATCTACTAGTGATTCTCCCAAGATTCTCTAAAATCTTGGACACAATCCCTTAGCATGTCCTCGACCACCTGAATAGGCTACTCTGACTGCCTATCTGTCTATTTCTGGGAAGTCATACTCAAAAAAAACATGGGTTACAAGAACTATTTTTAATCCTTTCAAGAAGTGAAATGTAACATATGGATCATTATTGAGAACTATTGTAAATAGTATCACATACAACCACACTACCTATCAAACATAAAACTATCACAACTAATACATGTGAAAGTCTCTTGAATTATAGAGAAATGATCCACCTTAGTCAATAAATCCATGAATACCCAGATCGCATCATTATTTTGAGGCATCATTTGGAGACCCACAATGGAATACATCATCATGTCATCCCATTTACCTTTCATAATGGTCAATGGCTGCAAGAAACCATCAGGCTATTCATGACCAGTATTCACTTAATTCTAGGTAAGGCATCACTCCATTAAACCTACAACCACTTTCTTCATCCCTGACCACCAATACTATCTACAGAGATCATGATACATTTTGGTCAATCCTTGATTCATTGAACACATTGATTCCTAAATATTGTGCATCAACTCTTCTCGAAAACAGGTTTTTACAACAACACGACCATGAATATAAATGATCTCTTTGTTGCCAATGGTCCCACTAAAAGTTGACTCAATGCCTCTATGATTTTACCTTTAATTAAAAAAAATTGAATCCTCAGGTTGTTTCTCATTTATCCATATTAGAATCATAGACTCAATTTCCAAGGATGTGGTGGTAATCTTAACATGTCCCTCCTGCACATTTAGATTCATCTCAGAAAACAAATCTTTTATCCCCCACACTAAACTAGATTCCTAAATTACCTGATTTTGATTCTTCCTTCTCAAAGAATCTTCAAACTTGTTCCCATTTCCTAGTGTGTAAACAATCTTGAAGTCAGAATACTACATTTATTGAACCCATATTCATTGATAAAGATTCAACTTACACTTAGAGAATATATATTTAAGGATTTTATGATCATTATACATCGTAAGCCTTTCTCCCAACAGGTAGTGCCACACAAAACATCAAGATATAAACCACTATAGCCATTTCAATATTGTGGGTAAGTTAGTTTCTTTTAGGAAACATCAATTTTAGTGAACTATACACAACCCCTTGATCATACCACATCAATACATCCCTAATCCCAACATAGTAGGCATCAAAAAACTAGGTATATTTCTTACATGAATGAGGTAAGAATAGAATCAGTATGGTTATTAACTGCTTCTTTAACTCTTGAAAAGACTTATCACATGTCCCAACCCATTCAAACCTGATTCCCTTCTTGTTCAATTAAGATATTGGTGTTTCAAAATTTGAAAAGTACTTGATTAACCATTGGTAATATCCCACCAATCCTAGAAAACATCAGATATCAGAAACATTCTTTGGATGATCCAAAGACATATCTACCAGTACATTCTATGGGTCTACTTACACAACTTCCTTTGAGATGTTGTCACCCAATATATGAACCATTTTGGTCCTGAAATGAAATTTATATAGATTTCCGTATAGCCTATTATTTTTCAATGTACTCATGAAGATGTCAGAATGTTTTTCATGATATTCATAAGTCTTAGAGTGTGACAAGATTTCATCAATAAATACAACTACAAACTTATCTAGTTATGGGTGAAATATTTGGTTCATTGGGTCTGTAGATAGTGTGCATCATTGGTCAACCTAAATTAAATCACAATAAAATCATGCAAACATACCATCTTCTAAAGATAGTCCATGGAACATTAGAAGGTCTCAGCCTCGCTTGATTATATCCCAATCTCAAATCAATCATGGAGAATCATAAAGCACATCTCATATATTCAAAAAGATCATCAATTTGAGGAAGATGGTGTCTATTGTTAATTTTCTTCTGATTCATCTACCAATAATTAAAACATAATCATAATGATCCATCATCCTTATTGGAAAAAAACCCTAGAGATCCCCAAGTTGATGCACTAGGATAAATAACCCTTTATTCTCCATTTCCTCCAACTGATTTTTAAGTTCTTGGAGTTCTTCCAATTCAATTTTATATGGTATAATGGAAACTGGTTCTTCTTTCGATGGTAACACTATCGTGAACTAGAAATATATCTCAGGTGTAATCCCTATGAAGTCATTAGGGAACTATTCCTAAAACCTTTCCACCATAGGAAGAAAGAAAATCTACCCTACTCCCCCATTACCAAGCATAAGAAATGCCACCTGGGCTACAATTTCACCTAACTATTGACAAAATGGTGCCGAACAACCTACATTGAAATTCCATTCTCCACGATGGACATATGTTTATCTCCCAATGGACTTCAATTTTACCCTATGACAGTATCATTTAATATAGTTTTGGTATAACACTAGAAAATCCATAACCAAAATCAGTTCAAAACATGAAATCTCAAGCCCAAACAAGACGCAAAGGAAACGATACCCACAAACTTCAAGAGAACACCCCTTAAATTGCTTGGTATATTCTAGTCGCACCCCTAGTGGTGTGTCAATGGACATGACCCCACACAATGTTCTTATTCCAGGCCCAAAACACTGACAAAATAAGAAGATATAAAATAATGTGAATCATTTTTATAATATAAAGAACTACCAAGCACGGATGCTTCATGAATCGTACCTTGATCCATCGATGGTTTTCCCTCATCGCCCACAGGTGATGGATGAACTACTTGAAGTAGAACTTTCCCTTTTCCTTGGGCTCTAGTATGAGTTCATGGTATTGTACTACCCTAATAATTTGGGCGCTCTTTACCCAGAATACAATGCCCGCCACCCCGACCAGTACGGCTAGTAGAACTCCAACTTCCTGTATGATATATGGTGATGGACCCTCTATCTGTACTCTATATTTTCCCCAATCCTCTATTAGTACCTAACTTTTGAGGGTTAATATAGGACCTATAAACATTACCCATCCTTCTGCACTCATGGAACTCAACCGGTGGTCAGAGAAACTGACCGCACATTCCCCCCTACAAGGTGCACTGATAACAGAAAACTCAATAACTTCCCTAAGAATCTGGTTCCATTTTATGAATACCCTTTCCACGACTCCCACAGTGTAAACTCTCTAAATGATGCTTCTTAACATCGAAAACTCCACTAATGGATTTCCAAACATCAATTTCATGTCCACCATTATATTCCTCTTTGAGGTTCCCTTCTAAAAATAAGGGCGCGATCAACTACCTTAGCAACCCTCTTTAAGTGGAAGATATTTACTTCGGACTTGATCTCATGTCTAAGTCCATCTTGGAAACATCTCTTCGTGTCTTCATCATCGTCTACCAATGTCAGGATGAAGCGTTGCATGTTTTTAAAGTGACCAGCATACTCCATCACTGACATAGACCCCAAGGTCAACCACATAAACTCTACATCCTTCCCCTACCTCAAGGTCTCTAGATAGAAATGTTTCAGAAACTTTTAATGGAAATCCTTCCATGTAATACTATCATCCAACTAGGTCTGGACTAAAACGACCCACTATTTCTTTCCCTAACCTCTCAACATATATGTCTCCAACATAGCTCTCTTCTCTAGTGGATTCTCTAAGTGATAAAGAATTGTATGTCTGGACTCTATCCAAAACTCATTTGTATCCGTTCAAACCTCTATTATAAAAGTAATATGGTGTTGAAATTGAGAATCCATATTCTCCTCAAAAATACTTGGTACAACCATCCTTGTGTCTCATTCCATCATTTACATAAAATGAGTGAAGTCTTCATGGAACTGCTCTTCTCCTCTCTTACTCAGGTTCAAATTGTTTTATTTCCCCACTTATGGATGATCATTCTCAACGACATCCCCTAATCACAAAATTATTACACAAATTCATGTTGGCATATTCCTATAATACCAACTTTGATCTCAAAACACATAACACAAAGCCTCCACAGTTACACAAGGAAATATTTTCACTAGGCGCAACCAACTCATCCCACATACGATATCCCAAAGGATATCATCATACCTATTATCAAGTTAACAATACAAAAATTTAACCCATTTATAAATTTTCATTAAGTAATATTACCTAAACATTCTTTCATTTTATTTCCATTTACCCGTTTTCATTATATTTTCTAAACACTAATTCTTTCAAATTTTCAAAAAAAAACCAAAATCCGTTTCCATCCCTCATGCCTCGCAAATATTTTTTCCATGTAGGCCTATAAAGATGAATGAAACCTATGTACCTAGTTACCTATATGATGTATGAATTCACAACCTCATTCCATTTTATCCAAGAGTAAAATTTTAAAAAATAGTCACATCACACCACAAGTGCATCACATAGTTTGAAAATATATTTAAATTGTAACAACGCATACCAAGAAGAAAAATTCCCACCATGGGTACTTGGGTTTTCCCTTATACATGGGATAGATACTCCCACGAACGAACTCATTGAAATGGCCCAAAAATTCCTAATCTCCCATATATATCCAAAATAGTAATACCCCAGAAAGGAACCTAATTTGATACCACATTGTAATATCCCTGACCCAGAGGCCACTAAACTGGTAACATGATCTGGGTCGCCACATGAAATCAAGCACACCTCCCTAAAAACCAAAAGTTCCCGACTAGAAGTGAGGGTCTAATAGATTGTGTGATGAGACTATACCCTCTTTAACAGAGTAATCCACAATAGAAAACATATGAAATAAATCGAACAATAATAAGTGAACTAAAACAATAATTACCATCTATTTCCCAAAAACATGGTACAATCCCATAACCAAAATTAAATATTCTCTTCAATTTCAATATGGTGTCAATTTTATAGAAAACTCAAAATAAATAAAAACGAATAATCCCCAAAATAGGTTATGACTCTAATTATGGAAACCCACCAAATCATGTCTCATAACAACTCAAATCTCTAGTATATAGCCTTTCAATTTTTTTGACCTGGAACAATAAAGTCTACGCAGGCACCCAACAGTGGCCTGAGCAGGGTGTGAGTTCAACTCAGTAGGCCACCACTAATGATGTGTACAAAATAATCACTCTAAACAGATAGTGGAAAAGGTGTAAAATAAATGAAAATATACACCAACAAAAAACCTCATATCATTAGTTAATAATATTAACATTAAGAATTTTCATCATTTGTTCCATGGGTTGGGAATTTTCATCATTTACACTAAGGCCTAAGCCGGTCAACTTATATACATGAGCGAGTAATTAAGGTTCCCAATATAAGAGGGGAAAACATTTAAATCACACTTAACTTGGAGTCATAATCCCTGTAGTTTCGTCCAATGCAACTGTTAGGGGCCAAGAGCCTCAGTCTGACATCATATCCCATACAATATAGGGGTAGGGTTTGGAGCCTTAGTCCCACCCAACCTGGGGGAGGAGCCTCAGTCCACTATCCCACACACCACCAATCCATGTTCACTGGTTTATTTAACCATTTATCACACATAAAATATCACAAGCCATACATTATCAATACATATAACATTCACAATACATATTGATTCACATACAACTCAATGTCATGACTTAACCCATTATCACATTTACCATTTCTATCGCCTAGACCATTTAACCAATTACCCTTTTCATTGCATAACTCATTAAATATATTCAACAATTTCCATAAATTACCTCATCTAACATAATTTATCAATTCACATGCATTATCCCATATATGAAATTCAATTACAAACACTTAAGTCATTTGACTCACTCACTTTCTTCCATTTAACCCTTTTTCGCATTTTTTTTTTCAAACAATCCATTATGAAACATCCAATAATTAGATACATCTACCATTATATTCTATATTTAATACAAACTAACATGTCAATATATGTCTCATGGTATCTACCACATAACAAGTCAATTCCATGCAAACATTACAAATTTCCTTGTTTGGGAATATTGGCACAACCTATGGGTGGCCTAATTCAGCCTAATCAACAATCAACACATCCCACAGGGATCATGAGGGGTTCAATTCATCATTTAGTCATCCATTTTTTCAGTCCTTACTCAGGGAAAAAATGCACATCAATAGGGAAACAATATCACAACCACACACACACAAATTGACAACAAAACTATGGGATATAACTTAGAAAACACCTAGATAGAATATGTGAATGAAATATAATTTAATATTATCCATTGATCTATACTCAAGAACAATTTAAATCTCCATCTTAAGATCTTGTGAAAATATAATGTTTTAGGGAATCAGATAAAGAAGAACGAAACCATAATCCATAATCTGGAAAAGATAAACAAGTGGAGCGTAAGAAATACCTAGAGCTTTGATCCCTAACCAACGGCACTCCATATATCCTAGAAACAAATGATTTTAAACAGTGGGAATATTTCGGGGTTTATGTTTGTCATAAGGGTTGTAGAAGGAATAACGGGGGAGAAAATTGCGTAAAACACTTATAATCTGAAGGGGAAATATGGAAACTTTTCACTTTTAATGGGGAGGATGGTTTGAATGCATGATTTTCCAAATTTTGTGTTAACCATGCACCTATCACTATCCTAGATGGGTCTAAGTCACATGGTTACCGAGGAATCCCACATGGTTTGACAAACCATTTTCCCACCACGAAAAATTCCTCTATTAGAGGTCACACTATTTATCATTCTTCCTTGCATGATTTACTATAATCATGTTCTAACCATGCAACATGGATTGGATGGACCAATTTCCCCTTCTTTCATGACCTGAACCCCCAGAGAAAACTTGAGCTTCCTCATACACCCGGTAAACTTTTAATTAACCAATGTTAAAATATTTAAACTAAAATTGAAATGAGAAAATACTTCCATGAAGTGTAGGATCTTCCATAATATAATCATTCCCAATGGACTTTTCTCGCTAATATCATATCCCTATATTGTTATGTTAAAAAGATATTGTCTAGATTACTTATACCTACCACAGTAGATGTTCATGAATATAATGATCTTTATTACTGAACCATTAACCTCAATTTCCTGAGCCATAATAACCTCACTATGGATACTAGACACAAATAAGGGCATGATATTCCCATGTATCAAAACTATTCAACCATATCATGGGAATGATATGACTATGTGGCACATGAATGGATTATTTTTGGCCTTTTATGTTTCGGTGATGGTTACTTCAATATGAAAACCTTGTGGGTCCAATATAGCTTGAAAGAGGCCTCACCAAGTTCTGTAAAAAGATAAAGATCAATTATAAATTGAATCCAAACTATGATGATGAAGAGGTGATTTAACATGTAATATATTTCATCTAGAGGTATATGTTTTCTTTAATTTCATTGTTCTCAATTTTAGTGTTTGAAAAATTAAGAAGGATATGATGATGATGATGATCCCCTTCAAATGTAGAAAGTGGGTGGATTTAATTGATAATGGGTCATTTTGAAATTATTTTTATTTTTTCCATGATTTATTATATGATTACTCATATCTTTGTTGAAACAATGATCTAATAGGAGGGAGTATTCAAAATCAATTCAATATTCCCATTATGATTTTTTTAATATCATTTCTTCTCATTTTTGTTTCATGTATGAGTTCAGTTGGAATAGAATCTTATCTCTAAGGTCTGTCTTATGTATATCTTACTCTGTCTCTATGTCCTCATTAATAACTATTTTTAGGAAATTATATCCAATATATTACCCATATATTTTTATATTTTTCAATTCAAATAACGGTGTTCCTGAATATATGTTGGGATTCTTTGAAAATAAAAATTCTAATTGGATGGTTTGATCTTGTCTTATAAGTGGTAGGGGAAAGAATCTTGTAAGGGTTTAGAAGAGTTTGGTAACCTTTGAGGGATCCTTTTCCCCTTTTAAATTATATCTATAATGAGAATGGGGTTTTTAGAACATGGGGAAAAAATATTTTCATGAAAATTTCTTTCAATCATGAAATATTAATTTCATGTGAATAATTTATTAACATTCAATTAATTATTCCATCAAACTATTATAACAAAATTGGATTTTCCTATTACAATTACTTTTCTTAGTGGGTATTGGACACATATTTACAATGTATTTTGGGATATTTAATGTTTTCACACATTTATCCACCATCCTTTGGAGTAAATTAATAAAACAATGTATTATTATATTTTATTCCTCAACATCTAATGATTTGGTAAATAGTTATAAAAGTACTTTAACCTAGATTCATCCGGATTCCAAGTTACTAGTATATTAATCGAGTTATTTTCTAAATACCAAATGAAATAACATGAATCTTGAAAATCCAAAATAAATTGATACCACCCATCAAATTTTCAAAAAAATTATCCCTAAAACACCTTTTCACCTAATTTTTGTTTAAATTATAGAATTTTCATTATTCTTATTTCCTAGGAAGAGGAACCATGAGAAATCTAACAACTTTAAAAACTATATCCTATAATGGTGTTGGTTTAAGAGTGATAAAAACAATTTCTATTTTCTTATACTTCATTGTCTATCATGATTATATCTCTTGAGATTTTATTTTTATACAATGGTTTGAATCATCCAATCATTTTTCTATTGTAGAAAAATATTTGAACCCTCTCGGTGATTTTTATTAATTTTTCATTGTTTCTACATTATTCAACATGATTTATTAAAACATTTCCAAGACATATTATTTTTTGAGTTTTATATCCATAAAATAAGTAAGACCCATCCATAAACTAATGAAACCTCTAAATATCTCATTTTAATAACATTTTTACTTATAGAGGCCATGAATTGAATTTTTACTTAGAGTTTAAGTATATTTTTAGAGTTATTATTGGATATATTTTGTAATGACCCAACCCTAGAGGCCCAGAGTCGGTTCATTTATTACATAACATTGACATGATTACAAGGAATCATGTCCCGAAAGACTGATCAGTTTAGCAGCCTTGGAAAATAGATTACATACACGAACGTTACGTTACACATTAGAGAATAAAACACAACATCAATGATACATTAATAATTCCATTAATACCCTAGCTTAACCATGCTTATCAATCATATACACTTATTGGAATACTAGTAAAATAAAACAGAGAAATGGGTGACCTCAGATGCTCAGTAAGGATAACAATATAACAGAAACTTTAATAAATAAACATAAACATTAGGGCAATGTATGTGACTAAAACAAAAAAAATTAAACATAATCTTATTCATAATATGAAAAAGATAAAATCAAATAATTCCATTTAATTGTTCACACGTATATTCTACTCGTCAAATAATCACATGTAATATCAATAGCCACTTTCATAATGATGGAATGCATTATTCCAGACTTCATAACCACATATTCAGGGCCTTGTGCCAAGACTACAAATAATATTTTATCAAGGCCTTCTTCCAAGACATGAGGTTGTCTCATGAGACCTATCGATGCATCGAGGAGCTCTAGCGGGCTCCACCCATCACTTACTACGTCCAATGAATTCCTAATATGAAAATGTTTAAACATAACATAAACATTTGTATTAAAACTAGCATATTAAATGTCAATACTTTATCCATAAATCATGAATTTTATAAAAATAACACATCCATAGTCAAACATATCACAAAATCTTTAATATAATATTAAAGATTTGTATCATAATAAATCAACTTCTAAAAAGTTTATAATCCATAAAAGGATGTTGACATAGATGAAAATGATTTGTAAAACTCTTTGAGAGAAATATCCCTTTTTCATGAAATCATTTAAAAGTCACACAATTTAGAAAGGAAGAAATTTGAAGACATTTTTGAATCAAAGTGTCTCATACCACTTTGAACCATTTTAAAGAAATTATTATTTTAATAACATTCATGTCCATATAAATAAATCCTTAAACATTATGAAAACATGAAAATTAATGAGTATGATTTAGAAGAATAGATATTTAAAACATTTAAAATGATGTTTTAGTAAAAAAAGTCCATAAAAAATAATACCTCTGAAAAAAATTTATGAAACATGTACATGGAAAATAAATATTTCCCAGTATATAATTATATAAAAAACAACCTCAAACAATAAATAGATTGTGAAATTTACCCTTACCTTGCACTCTCCTTTGGTCGAGGGTACGTTTAACCTCTTGTATAATGACCATAGTATGTTATTAAATTATTCCCGAACCACATTAATTTTTAATATATCATATATGATTCATTTAAGACTTTATACTACCCATTTAATAACTATTTCCATTTAAAATTAACATTTTTGGTAATAATCCCTTTCTTTATCGTTCGTGTTTTAACTTGTTATTCTTGATCATATCACTCAAATAATGATTTAAATACTTCCAGAATATACAAAATTATTTATATATCATAAATATTTAGAATTTAAATTGGTATAACATATATATATATATATGAAATGGAAAACACCATTTATGGAGACGGTAGGTCGTACGTACGCATAAACGTTGTTTCCGTTTTCATATCAAATTGAACGTAACTAAGTGAATAAGATATATGTAAGTATATATATATATATATCACTAGTAGAATAATTATGTTATATATTACATACTTATTAATGATATATATTTTTATAATCATCATTGAATGGGGAACGTGGAAATGAATCTCATCGCGTCGTGGAGACAGTAATCCGTACATACAAATGAGCGACAATATCATTATATTGATGGTGAAATCGTATGTAACTGGATGTTATATCATATATAAAGAATAATTAACATGTTATATTTATTATTTACATTAGTTTTACACATTATTATACCCATCCAAATAATGATGTGTTTGAATAACAAACTACACCACGACGTCGAGATGGTAAGTTGTACGTACGCACGTATGGTGAATTTGTCATTTATAGGATGGATAAAATAATGAATATGATTGTACCATATTTATAATAACATAACATTATATAGAAGATACTGTAGATATTATTTTATTATGGAAACAACAAAGAAAGAGGAAGTGGAAGAAGAAAATAACTTGAAAGAGGTGATGAAATATTTACCTCTTCTTCGGGTTCTTTCTTTTGATTTGATCAAAAAGCCTCCATAGGATGGCTTTCTAACCAAATTAATGCCTCTAGGATGAAGGTAGAAAAATAGGAAGGATATTTGGGTACGTTTTGGCATATCAAAAAGTCTTTGGAGGTGTGAAATTAAGATAAGGGGAAGTGACCTTCTATAAGAGAGGTGAGGACCACTTTAGGACAAGTTTGAAATATTATTTTATAATAAAATCATTTTCAGTTTCTAATTGGTCCAAAATTAATTATTTAAAAATAAGGTGGAGATTTGTCTAAAACCTCTCAACCAATAGGATTAATAAATGTTTATTTCATCATATTAACCTTATATTTTAGATTTAACTCTTAGTAAAATATTTTGACATTTACCATGTCTCTTTGAATTTTTATATTATATGGTTAATAAACATACTATAACAAACAAATATAACCCCATGTTGTTAATTATTAATATATAAAACCCTATATATGTCCTTTGGTCAAACTTTAGATTTTTAAAAATATTATATCAATTAATAAAAAAATATTTTCTTTAAGAACTCAATTATGTCAATTTTGACACTATTTGGTATTTTATATTTTTGAAAGCCATAAAAACCTTATCTCATTGAATAAAATTTATTAAAGAAACCCTAAAATGTCACGTTAACCTATAAAATTAGTGGAATTCATCGTAAGTCTCAATTTACATTTATTTGGATATTTATAATGTCAATTATTTTAATCATTCATTTATAAGGTAATTATTGCATCATCATTGTGTCATAAATAAATAAAATTATTTAATGTCTAAAAATTAAAAATAAAATACCATTATGTATGAAATTTTGTTATCGTTTTAATGAATATTTATAGCCAACGAGCCTGTACCCGAGTGGTAAGGGCTCCTGCTTGGCATCCAAGAGACCCGGGTTCAAAACTGAGTGGAGGCGAATTTTCGGGGTAATGTATCAGTTAATGTTCGGTACTATAGCATCTGGAACTATTCACCTGATTTGGGCCTTCGGGCCACCAGTTTGGGCCTACGGGTCTCTAGGGCCTTCGGGTCATCAAAGGCCTTCGGGCCACAGGGCCTTCGGGTCACGTAGACCATGGAGTAGCCCAGTCCACACAGAACAGGCCCCAGAAGAGGATCAGAGCAACAGGAGTAGCAGCCACCAGATGCAGAGCTAACCGGATTGGAAGAATGAGAGGGTATTGTAGCCGCCCTCAGGACTAGGTATAAGGCCCCAGCCTTAAACCTTACTTAATATTGAATTAAATGAGTAATTCACATTGAGGATCTTTTTAGGTTTAGAGTTTTAGAGAATTAGGACATAACTATTACATCTCAAAAGATTACAAAGTAGTCGCTTCTACTAAATTTACATAAAATAAAAACTCTTAAAAAGAAACATGTATAGTTCCATGTTTTAGGTAGCATGACTTTCCATTGATCCCATCCTTGACCCTATTCCACGCTAAGTCCTGTGAAAAACATTTCAAAAACTTGGGATGAGCATAAGAAGCTCAGTAAGGGATACACAAAGAATGAAAACTGTTAGTTTTCCAAAACAACAAGTAAACCATGAATACTTTATCAATTTAATACTTTTCACCTTCATGAAGTAGTAAAAACTCTTCATTGAAAAAAAAGTATCATTACTTACCTTTTTGTAACCAAAGGATTACCATAAAACCTATATAAAAAACACATAACATATATAAAGGTAACTTGAGACATAAACATACTTAAGTGGAATAACCATACGGTCGACTTCCACACATATCACTTAATGGAATAGCCATACGGACAATTTCCACACATACTTAATGGAATATCCATACGGACGACTTCCATACCCAATGCATTGGAGGTTATAACGTAACCACCCGTCCTGGTATTCACGGCACCACCCATCATATGGTTTATAACGTAACCACCCGTTAAAATGTCCATGTACCAATATAAAATCATAAAACATAAAACCAATATAAAGGAATGATGAAATTTCCACATTTCAATCACAATATATCATAAATATATTTACATAATAGAATACTTTTGTATAAAAGTAAAAGTCAAAGGGGTCGATACACCGTATAAAAGAAAGTTGTGTATATAATGAAATATGCCTCAATGAAAGGAGTTTGAGACGAAGTCCCTTACAAAGACGGTATCCTTGGTTTAAGGATAAATCAATTACATAATTATGTGTGACAAAAGAATACACCAAATATAAGTGGATATTAAGTGTAAAATAATCAAAGGTCATTCACACATATTCACAGGATGACATATTCAATAACAACATGTTGAACCCAAAGAAATCGAAATTGGGTTAAGAAGTTCCCTTGACAGCCTAACGGCGTCACATCAAAATGAGTTGATGAGAGATAAAAAAAGGGTATCTCATCACTTGGACATAAAATTTACATCAATAAGGATATATGAGAACATATCCCAACATAAAAATATGTAAATTAAAAGACCCAACAAAAGAAGTCTTTTAAAAAGAGGAGGGTGAAAGGTTCCCTTACCGGCTTGGGTAACTTTCGAAAAGTACACCCCATTGAAGAAGTGTCATACAATGAACATGAAAATACCCATAAATGGAATTATATTACAAAAGGAGTGTAATAGTGGGCAGTACATAAACCACTCAATGGAAATTGTGTCAAAGGTATAATAAATCTCACGGGAATAAAAGTGAGATGAAAAATCTCTTACGAAAACTCGGCAGCCTAACGGCGCCACTTAAAACGTCCAAAATGGATTGATGAGAGGAAATAGGGTCTCTCATCACATCAAAATAATGTTTACAGAAAGAGGAATATAAAAGAACATCCCCCAAAATAACAAATATGAGCTTAAAATAAGTGACATAAAGAAGAGTACTTTAAAAGAAAGAGAGAGGTTAGATCTCTTACGAAAATTCGGCAGCCTATCGGCGCCACTCAAAATTTCCAAAAATGGATTGATGAGAGAGAATAGGGTCTCTCATCACTTGAACATAAAAATTATAGTAAGATTAATATAAAATAACATCCCAATAACAATAAATATGAGCTTTAAAAGTAATGACATAAAAGAGTGTACTTAAAAAGAAAGAGAGGAGTAGGATCCCTTACCCCGGGCCCGACTTGAATTGATCGTTCTTTAACGTCCTGAATAATAAACTTGAGTTAATCTCTACTTTATTAAGAACCTTTTTCAAGTTAATTATTTCTTTTAAACCATTTTATAAACATCATGTAATCATTTAAGTTAATAATGTTCATTTTGTCAGTATTTGGTTCTTAAGTCGAAAGTGGACTTCTTACAATTACATGTTGTTCGTGTGGCCAAAGGTTATTTATATCCACAATGAAATTCCTGATTTGGATATCATATATATCATATATATCCAGCATATACATGTATTTATAATATTACATAATCATTTAGAGGTAAGAAATGAAATGCACCGTTCATGGAGACGGTAAGCCGTACGTACGCATGAACGCTACATTCATTTCTTTGTCATATTAATGGAATTAAAACTAAATGAGAGGTATGTATATTTTAATTACAGAATTATATTCATCATTTTGATGTATCATTCATCATATATATCCATTATATACATGTACTTATAATAGTACATTACATTTGGGGATAAGAAATGAAATGCACCGTTCATGGAGACGGTAAGTCGTACGTACGCATGAACGCTACTTTCATTTCTATCTCATACTTTAATGGAAAGAAATAATAATGATATAGAGGTATATAATAATTCCAGTATAACATCATATATAATAACATTAAATCCATCCTTTATACGTCCCACGTATGGCATTAACGAATCACATCACTTTGAGGGGGCGGTAGTCCACACTTCCTAAAATGAAGATATCGTGTATACCCATAATGGAAGCCATAAAGGTAAGAAAAAAATGAGAAATACAGAAGCATAAGTAAAACATAAACATATTATATATCATATATGAATATAGTGACATATTAATGGCCACCTTTGAAGGTGTTAAGAGAATGTTGAACAATCATCATTTCGGGAGGCAGAAATTCGCCATCCACGGAAACTGTATGTTCTTTTACCATTTGATGTAGTTGTGTGAGAGTGTAGATCGAATAAATATTATAACAACATCCTAGTATATTTAATATACTGGTTTTGTTACAAAAGAAATAAATAAAAAGAGTTTAGGGGGTTGGAGAAGCAAAATAAAACAAATGAACATGAGAGAATGAATTACCTTTAAAAGTGTAACTCCCTTTTGATTTGAGCTTAAAGGCTTCCTTTGAAAGGATTCTGCCCAAAGGGAATCCTCTAGGATGAGGATAGGGATGTGGAGAGAGTAAATGGGCAGGGGTTGGCCTAGCCAAAGGCTTGAGGAGTGTGTGAAATGAGGTAGAGGTGGGGGCCTTTTATAAGAGGAGAGGAGGGGCACTTTTGGAAAGTAAGAAATATTACTTTATTTGAAAATGTGTTTCGGTTTTAAAAGGTCCCACATTGATATAATTTGTGGATAAGGTGATAAGGGTTCGAAATCCACCCATCCAATAAGTTTTGGACATGTGTAGGACATAGATTTTACATTATCTTCTCATATTATTTAAATCGTCAGATAATGATGTCATCACTGCATCATTATGATGTCATAAATAATTTAATTTATTTAATGTCCAAAAATTATAAAAAAAATTACTATGATGTAGGAAATATTTTTAGCTTTCCAATGACTCTTTATAATAAAAAATCTGACTTGGATAACCCCACTTAAAAATTTTTTTAGTAAAACATATTATGTCTCTGTCATTTTTACTTTTACATTAAATAAAAAGTTATTTATGTCATTTCCCAACCAAAGTGGCTCCATGGGGACCCCAAGTTGACCCATGGCTTTTCGTGGTCGTTCATGACAGAACCAATGAGTGTAGTACATGTGTCAAGCTCATCTAATTTTATTAAAGCATTATTTTTAGCTTAAACTACACTAATTACCACAAATCGCGATTAAAAACTTAATAAGTCACTATTCACCAAAAAATTATTTTTATCCCATTGAACCACATTTTACTTCTTAATGACAACCATGTATGTCGGATTTTTGAAATTCAAAACACAAAGATGGAAAAATTTTCATTTAAAGGGAAAAAGCAGTTTTTATAAGTACCACTTAGTGGTTTCACTATTCATGAAAAATTGAAGTTTTTCAGAAAATTCCCAAAAATTCACCCTAAGCTATATTTGATATTATGAATTCAAAAATGAAGTCTATTTTAAAAAATTCAAAACATATAAGTCACATTAATTAATTTAATAATTAATTCCCGTTGTCAAAGCAAATAGCGTGTTTTTATGAAACAATAAGTATCAAAAGATTGACACTAGTTTAAGTCTGATTTCAAAGTGAAATTAATTCCAACGACCACTATTGGATTTAATGGTAAAAATATATTCTAATTTCACTTTAAAACCAATTCAAAAGATAATCTAATCATATAAATAAATTAGATTAAAAAGTGGTTTTGAATTAAAACACAACATTTTACACTATTCATTAAAAAAATGAACATTATCGGAAAGATACCAAAAATTTACACAAAGAAAATTTTGATGTCCTGATTATTAAGAAGAGTTTTATTTGGTCCAATAGAATTTATAATAGTGAACAAAACTATATTTAATTACGGTTCGCCATCAAAAGGTGATAAGTGAACCTTTAGTGAAAACTAGGGCATATACGCCTGAAATTGAATTCTTTCCGTATTTTAAGCCATTATCCTTTATTGGATAAATGTAAAAACATTTAAAAACATATATAATCATATTTTAGTTATTTCTATCCATTCCTGCCAATACAACGGCTACATGTTAACTACCATTTAAAATGATATTATTTTATTATTAGAGTGCAACGTAAGATTCCCAAAAAAACTCGTTATTGCGTGTTGGGTACACCATCGAGCATAGAGTCCCCTTTAAAGTAATATTAATATTTTATTCAAAAATTTGGATAAATAAGAAAATTTCATATTGTTTATTTACCTAGGGTGTTACATCCTTCCCCCCTTTTGGGAATTGCGTCCTCGCAATTTTTAAAATTGAGCTTCGAAACATCCTTGAAAGTCCCACATCGGAACAAGAGTCGGTAAAACAATCACTTTAAAATAATGAAAGATAACTACAAAGGTCACCCGAGTTAACCCATACTAGGATTCCAAGTATGAAAATAAGGACATGGAGGAAAAAACGAAGGGTCATGTTCTGATGGAGAGTGATAGAAAACATGTTTAGGAGAAAGTTAACCACGAGAAAATCACAAACTTGTGATGGGTTAAACGGTATTCGATTCCCCAGTAGGAAAAGTTAATAGACAACATTTTTGTTTTAAGATACTTTTTATTGGGGAATTTATTCATAAGGAAACATAATCACTTATCATGTTGACTTTCAACTTTTATTAGATTCCTTACACAAACCCATATTTTCTCCAAAAGGTGAGTATTTAGGAAGACTTGTTCACATTAAGAGTACTATAATCAACTTTTAGAAAATCACCTAATCCACAAAAGAGAACTATATACTTCCCATGTCTTTAGACTTTAACCAAAACCAAAACCAAAAAGGCTAGTACAAGATCAGATAATCCAGAAAAGGATAACCCTTTATAAAAAGAAAATCTATTCTTAACCTCCAAAATTTGTCCAACAAAACCCAAAGTTCAACGAGGACCATTAGATAAACAATTTGTCCATAAAATTTTTAAAAGTAAACCAAACTAAGATTAAAACCCCAATATTTGAAGGATTTAGTCACATAGTCTTCAAAGTTAAATCGTAACATTTATCTCCAAACAACATCAGTCGCTCCTAAAGTCTCTCATTGAAAAGTAATTATCCTAATCACATATCCTCCATGATAGGTTAATCATTTTTATAAATAACCAAAAATCAACTTACTATTAATTCATAAAATCATATAACTAAAAAGAATCAGTCAAACTAACCAGGGACTTCACGTAGTCCAGTGGTAGGTGATAAATACCAGTCGCACTTTGGTTGTGGGTTCGATTCCCGCAGCTTTGTCCGACGTGACGGGTTGTCACACGGTCTACGTGTTGTCCTTTTTCCAAAACTATATAATTCTTAAAACATTCCCCAAAATGAGATAAAATCTTCAAAAATCTTCATAACATATTTTAACCTCAAGTTTATCTCATTCCTTTCATTTTCCATCATATCATAGAGTAACCCATAATTACCTAAAAAGTAAGGATCATATAAACCCTAATGGTTACCTTTTTAATTATTACCTGAACTCCCACATCGATTGGTCATCTCGTACATGATGCATTATAGAACATACCAAGGTTCATGTGGTTGATCATGACTCCTTGATAGTTGGTTTAGGACAACCACGAGTTTCCTCATTGAGTACCCCATTTCATCAAGTCTCTTAATCAGAGAACCACCACAGTTTCCTTCAAACCAATTGTCACTTTGGTGCCTGTGAGATCCAGCCATTCACTAAAAACAGAAATGTCAGTGTGAGTATATCAACAAAACCATCATGTACTAATGAGAAAGGTAAACACTAAGATATACTTACTCATTCACTTTATCTAGGACACTTTCTGAAATTCTAACCATTATGGTAATGTCACTTATGCTTAGAGAATACCCTAACCTCTAAAGTTATCTAAACCGACCTTTGATACCAACTATAAGGCCCCAGCCTTAAACCTTACTTAATATTGAATTAAATGAGTAATTCACATTGAGGATGTTGTTAGGTTTAGAGTTTTAGATAATTAGGACATAACTATTACATCTCAAAAGATTACAAAGTAGTCGCTTCTACTAAATTTCCATAAAATAAAAACTCTTAAAAAGAAACATGTATAGTTCCATGTTTTAGGTAGCATGACTTTCCCTTGATCCCATCCTTGACCCTATTCCACGCTAAGTCCTGTGAAAAACATTTCAAAAACTTGGGATGAGCATAAGAAGCTCAGTAAGGGATACACAAAGAATGAAAACTGTTAGTTTTTCAAAACAACAAGTAAACCATGAATACTTTATCAATATAATACTTTTCACCTTCATGAAGTAGTAAAAACACTTTATTGAAAAAAATGTATCATTACTTACCTGTTTGTAACCAAAGGATTACCATAAAACCCATATAAAGAACACATAACATATATAAAGTTAACTTGGGACATAAACATACTTAAGTGGAATAACCATACGGTCGACTTCCACACATATCACTTAATGGAATAGCCATACGGCCAATTTCCACACATACTTAATGGAATAGCCATACGGCCGACTTCCATACCCAATGCATTGGAGGTTATAACGTAACCACCCGTCCTGGTATTCATGGCACCACCCGTCATATGGTTTATAATGTAACCACCCGTTAAAATGTCCAAGTACCAATATAAAATCATAAAACATAAAACCAATATAAATGAATGATAACATTTCCACATTTCAATCACAATATATCATAAATATATTGACATAATAGAATCCTTTTGTATAAAAGTAAAAGTCAAAGGGGTTTATACACCGTATAAAAGAAAGTTGTGTATAAAACGAAATATGCCTCAATGAAAGGAGTTTGAGACGAAGTCCCTTACAAAGACGGTATCCGTGGTTTAAGGATATATCAATTACCTAATTATGTGTGACAAACGAATACACCAAATATAAGTTGATATTAAGTGTAAAATAATCAAAGGTCATTCACACATATTCAAAGGACGACATATTCAATAACAACATGTTGAACCCAAAGAAATCGAAATTGGGTTATGATGTTCCCTTGACAACCTAACGGTGTCACCTCAAAATGAGTTGATGAGAGATAAAAAAAGGGTATCTCATCACTTGGACATAAAATTTACATCAATAAGGATATATGAGAACATATCCCAACATAAAAATATGTAAATTAAAAGACCCAACAAAAGAAGTCTATTAAAAAGAGGAGGGTGAAAGGTTCCCTTACCGACTTGGGTAACTTTTGAAAAGTACACCCCATTGAAGAAGTGTCATACAATGAACATGAAAATACCCATAAATGGAATTATATTACAAAAGGAGTGTAACAGTGGGCAGTACATAATCCACTCAATGGAAATTGTGGCAAATGTAGCATAAATCTCACGGGAATAAAAGTGAGATGAAAAATCTCTTACGAAAACTCGGCAGCCTAACGGCGCCACTTAAAACTTCCAAAATGGATTGATGAGAGGAAATAGGGTCTCTCATCACATAAACATAATGTTTACAGAAATAGGAATATAAAATAACATCCCCCAACATAACAAATATGAGCTTAAAAGAAGTGACATAAAGAAGAGTACTTTAAAAGAAAGAGAGAGGTTAGATCTCTTACGAAAATTCGGCAGCCTATCGGCGCCACTCAAAACTTCCAAAATGGATTGATGAGAGAGAATAGGGTCTCTAATCACATGAACATAAAAATTACAGCAATATTAATATAAAATAACATCCCAATAACAATAAATATGATCTTTAAAAGTAATGACATAAAAGAGTGTACTTAAAAAGAAAGAGAGGAGTAGGATCCCTTACCTCGGGTCCGACTTGACTCGATCGTTCTTTAACGTCCTGAATAATAAACTTGAGTTAATCTCTACTTTCTTAAGAACCTTTTTCAAGTTCATTATTTCTTTTGAACCATTTTATAAACATCATGTAATCATTTAAGTTAATAATGTTCATTTTGTCGGTATTTGGTTCTTAAGTCGAAAGTGGACTTCTTACAATTACATGTTGTTCGTGTGGTCAAAGGTTCTTTATATCCAGAATGACATTCCCGTTTTGGATATCATATATATCATATATATCCATCATATACATGTATTTATAATATTACATAATCATTTATAGGTAAGAAATGAAATGCACCATTCATTGAGACGGTAAGCCGTACGTACGCATGAACGCTACTTTCATTTCTTTGTCATATTAATGGAATTAAAACTAAATGAGAGGTTTGTATATTTTAATTAAAGAATTATATTCATCATTTAGATGTATCATTCATCATATATATCCATTATATACATGTACTTATAATAGTACATTACATTTGGGGATAAGAAATGAAATGCACCGTTCATGGAGACGGTAAGCCATACGTACGCATGACCGCTACTTTCATTTCTATCTCATACTTTAATGGAAAGAAATAATAATGATATAGAGGTATATAATAATTCTAGTATAACATCATATATAATAACATTAAATCCATCCTTTATACGTCCCACATGTGGCATTAACGAATCACATCACTTTGAGGGGGCGGTAGTCCGCACTTCCTAAAATGAAGATATCGTGTATACCCATAATGGAAGCCATAAAGGTAAGACACAAATGAAAAATACAGAAGCATAAGTAAAACATAAACATATTATATATAATATATGAATATAGTGACATCTTAATGGCCACCTTTGAAGGTGTTAAGAGAATGTTGAACAATCATCGTTTCGGGTGGCAGAAATTCTCCATCCACGGAAACCGTATGTTCTTTAACCATTTGATGTAGTTTTGTGAGAGTGTAGATCGAATAAATCTTATAACAAAATCCTAGTATATTGAAGATACTTTTGTTGATACAAAATAAATAAATAAAAAGAGTTTAGGGGGTTTGAGAAGCAAAATAAAACAAATGAACATGAGAGAATGAATTACCTTTAAAAGTGTAACTCCCTTTTGATTTGAGCCTAAAGGCTTCCTTTGAAAGGATTATGCCCAAAGGGAATCCTCTAGGATGAGGAGAGGGATGTGGAGAGAGTAAATGGGCAGGGTTTGGCCTAGCCAAAGGCTTGAGGAGTGTGTGAAATGAGGTAGAGGTGGGGGCCTTTTATAAGAGGAGAGGAGGGGCACTTTTGGAAAGTAAGAAATATTACTTTATTTGAAAATGTTTTTCGGTTTTAAAAGGTCCCACATTGATATAATTTGTGTATAAGGTGATAAGGGTTCAAAATCCACCCATCCAATAAGTTTTTGACATGTGTAGGTCATAGAGTTTACATTATCTTCTCATTTTATTTAAATCGTCAGATAATGATGTCATCGCTGCATCATTATGATGTCATAAATAATTTAATTTATTTAATGTCCAAAAATTATAAAACAAATTACTATGATGTAGGAAATCTTTTTAGATTTCCAATGAATATTTATAATAAAAAATCTGACTTGTATAACCCCACTTAAAAATTGTTTTAGTAAAACATATCATGTTTGTGTCATTTTTACTTTTACATTAAATAAAAAGTTATTTATGTCATTTCCCAACCAAAGTGGCTCCATGGGGTCCCCAAGTTGACCCATGGATTTTCTGGGTCGGCCATGACACAACCAATGAGGGTAGGACATGTGTCAAGCTCATCTCATTTTATTAAAGCATTATTTTTACCTTAAACTACACTAATTACCACTAATCGCGATTAAAAACTTAATAAGTTACTATTCACCAAAAAATTATTTTTATCCCATTGAACCACAATTTACTTCTTAATGACAACCATGTATGTTGGATTTTTGAAATTAAAAACACAAAGATGGAAAAAATTTTATTTAAATGGAAAAATCAGTTTTTATAAGTACCACTTAGTGGTTTCACTATTCATCAAAAATTGAAGTTTTTCAGAAAATTCCCAAAAATTCACCCTAAGCTATATTTGATATTCTGAATTCAAAAATGAAGTCTATTTTACAAAATTCAAAACAAATAAGTCACATTAATTAATTTAATAATTAATTCCCGCTGTCAAAGGAAATAGCGTGTTTTTATGAAATAATAAGTATCAAAAGATTGACACTAGTTTAAGTCTGATTTCAAAGTGAAATTAATTCCAACGACCACTATTGGATTTAATGGTAAAAATATATTCTAATTTAACTTTAAAACCAATTCAAAATATAATCTAATAATATAAATAAATTATATTAAAAAAAGGTTTTGAATTAAAATACAACATTTTACACTATTCATTAAAAAAATGAACATTATCGGAAAGATACCAAAAATTTACACAAAGTAAATTTTGATGTCCCGATTCTTAAGAAGAGTTTTATTTGGTCCAATAGAATTTATAAGAGTGAACAAAACTATATTTAATGACGGTTCGCCATCAAAAGGTGATAAGTGAACCTTTAGTGAAAACTAGGGCATATACGCCTGAAATTGAAATCTTTCTGTATTTTAAGCCATTATCTTTTATTGGATAAATGTAAAAACATTTAAAAACATATATAATCATATTTTAGTTATTTATATCCATTCCCTCCAATACAACGGCTACATGTTAACTACCATTTAAAATAATATTATTTTATTATTAGAGTGCAACGTAAGATTCCCAAGAAACTTGTTGTTGCGTGTTGGGTACACCATCGAGCATAGCGTCCCCTTTAAATTCATATTAATGTTTTATTCACAAATTTGGATAAATAAGAAAATGTCATATTGTTTATTTACCTGGGGTGTTACACTAGGCACCGTGCAGCTTTGTACGGGGCAATACTAGTCGATCATCAATGCAAGGTGGGGAGCTAAGGAGATCAATTATGCAAGACGCTGGGGAGGGGTAGTTCTAGTGGGATGTGCATATGGGTCATGTAATGGGCATGGTATGCCTCTGGGCCATCGGGTCATGTATTGCGGGTCATGTCGGGCCTTGTACCTTGGGACTACGGATCATGTACGGGTTTCCCTTCAACCCTTAAAAGGGGATTATCTATAAAAAAAAATAAGGCCTTCGGGCCATTCGGGCTAATGAATATTTATAGTCGAATTTATCTTATGTATAACCCAATATTAAAATTGGTTTAGTTATTCAACATTGAATTTAACTCTTTTAACTCTTCATTAAATAAAATAAGAATAAATGTCCTAATCTTATCCAACTGGACCAAAGGGAGTCATATTTTATTCCTAAGGATTTTTTTGGTTGAATTATACTCATCCAATAGAATTATGACATTTGTTAGGGTAATTATAATATCATTTTTACCCTTAATTACCCTATTTACTTGTAATCATGGTAAATAAACGTCAAAAGTTACTATTCACCAAAAATCATTTTCATCTTATTGAACAATATTTTACTTACTGATTTTAATTGTATCTCTTTGAATTTTGAAATTAAACTCATAGAAGTGGTAAAATTATGTTTTATATAAATTTGTAAATGCTCCTAGATGGTGGATAAAAGACGGTAAAATGTTCGATAAAATTTTATATATCTAAACTAATATAAAATGAATCCAATAAATAACATTGAAAATATATACTTATTATGTATCTATTTTAACCAAAAATAAATTAAAATAAAATAACTAATTATTTAAATAAAAAATCTGTTTTAAATAATAACGTAGTGTTTTCACTATTCAACAAAAATTGAAAGTTTTCAAAAAAATACCAAAAATTTAACCTAAGATAATTTTGATATTCTGAATTCAAAAATGAAGCCTATTTTACAAAATTCAAAATATAGAATTTTCATTTATTAAATTAAAAATTAATTCCCGTTGTCAAAACCAAAAAGTGGGTTTTTAAAAAGTAAAAACTATCAAAAGATTGACATGTGTTTATGTCCAATTTAAATGTGAAATTTCTTATAATTACTTAAATTGTATTAAATGATAAAAATACAATCTAATTATACTTTAAAACCATTCAAATACATAGATTAGCACTATAAATTATTTCGATTAAAAAATTTGTTTTCAATTAAAACAAAGTATTTTTCACTATTTGTCAAAATATGAAAGTTATCAGAAAAGTACCAAAAATTTATCCAAACTAAATTTTAATGTCCCTCTTCTAAAAAATAATTTAATTTCATTAAATTTAATATATAATAGTGTCAAATATTGGTTTAAAAAAATTTATCCTTTAAAAGGTGGTAAATTTTCATTTTTTTTGAAAAATAGTTCTTTTATCTGAAAAAATGAATTTGTTATTATATTATATCTAAGAAACACAAAATATTGATTTTAAAATTATATATGGTATATAATATTCAAAATTCAGTTAAAATTATTCATAATTTCTTTTTTTGAACGGCTTGTCTGGTAATTTGTGGTGCGCTCGAACTCGGTGTTGCATGTAGCGCAAGATATTGAATTACTTTAATGAGATAACATACTATGAAATCTTGTAGTGTTAAATTCTCCCCAAATTCAATAAATTGAGTCCTCATAATTTGAAATTGTTCTTCGAAAATAAAAGGTTAAAAATATAAAAATACCATTGTGGAGAACCCACCTCAGAAATTGGGTTAATAAAATTTAGTCTTCATAATAGGGAAAATGGAATGAACAAATCACCACCAAATTATGATCTCAATTAAAAGAACATTAGTAGAAAATAGAGACACATAATTGGTGGAAAAACCTAAATATTTATAGAGAGTGATTGAGGTCATCAATCAAAAACAAGTGTAAAATTGAGGGCCTCAAAGCCATCAATATAAGATGATGTAAAATATCATCAGTTCAAAAAACATATGGTATTAGGGTAACAAATATTTGGTTTTAATATCCCTTCCCTAAAGTTTAAGAATTAATTTATTCATATAATAAGTGGAAATATATATATATATATATAATTTACAAGTGGGGTTTCATAATTCAACTAATTCCAACCACAAACTCATCTTTCACTCCAAAAGATAATAGATTTCAAAAATATTCTATTTATCCTAATCCTATAGGGTTAAAAAATGAATTTATATTCATTTTTTCAGATTATTTAAAAAAAACTGCATTATACAAACCAGGATATCACGGACTCTAGTGTTAGGTCATTCACCCTTGTTGTCCTTTGGTTGCGGGTTCAAGTCTCGCGGCCTTGCAGGACGTGACGGGTTGTCCCCTGACTTCCAGGTTATCCTTTTTTGAAAAATTAAAAATAGCCTCATGAAATGATTTAACCTTAAAAATAGTATCCAATGTCAAACATAATCAATTCCAACCTTTATACTTATTCAAAATACTTCTTTCCAAACTCACAGTCCAAAATTTATAAGGAAGGTAAACACAATGAAGATCCTTTTTTCCACGTAATAACATGTGAATACCTTCATCATGTATTCTTTTAGAACACGGTAACACCCTGAATTACCACAAAACCATTCTCAATACATTCATACTCCCTTATTCCTTATATAATACTGGATATACTCTTTCTATCAAAAAATGTTGTAAACTCCAACAATGATGGAATAAACAAACCATTAACCAGTTCCAAGGATGGTAATAATATCCAATATAATTTATCCAAATCAATCATATCTTATTCCAAAATCAATACATCAGTATCAGGACCATATTAAAGTTTTTTCTTTCCGTCAACCATGTATTTTCCCAAAATTTTAACTTGTAGTTGAGTCACTTTTCTTAGTACCATATAATCTCAAATCCTCAATCCAATATTACTACAGTTCAATCCTTATTTATTTCCATAATTAATATAACCAGTACATCGTTGATACAACAATCAAATGAAATAATTCATTAACAAAAATGGAATAACACTAGTCATTCATATTTATCTATGGTAGTATCATAACTTGATTATTATCCCATAGCATCATTTGGGGCATACTGTGATGATTTGGACATTAATTCACGTAGTGTCCCAACTCCTTGTAGATGAAGCATTGTACCTTTGAAACCTTTTTGTTTCCCTTGCAATCACGTACATGGTTTCCTTTTTCTCCACACTTATAACTAACTATCATTCCCTTATAGCATTTACCAAGGTGATTATTTCCACAATTATCACATATGGGAAAATCATTCTTTCCCATCTTACCATTATCCATCTTTCTCTCTACCATCCTTTTCTAATCTGGCTTCCTTTAAAGGCCATTGGACTTAGATAATTCTTTACTTATCTTATTAACACATGATACTATTTCTTTATATGATTATAATACATGAGAGACTATTTTCATTCTAAATGTTGTCTTAATACCATGAAAGATATGATCCTTCTTACTCTTTGGATAATGCATATTTTTTGAGTTATTATTCCATCTACTGGGACCCATTTCTAAATAATGGCATAAACTAGGTTAGTTTATGAATCGCAATGCATAATTCTAAACTTTTAAAACACAAAACATAAAAAGAATAGTTTATGTATATTATCCATAATCATAAAAATGTTGTCTTTGAGGAAGTATATACTCATAAACCCTTCTTAATGGTTTGTAAAGAAAATGAGAATTATCCCAATCATATCCTCAGGGAGTGTTGTAACCGAGGGTGCAGCAAGGCCCATTGTCCTGCACTAGTTTTCGTTTGAGTCTAGCTCAAAGCAGTGTTTTTGGGTTTTACCCCTAGGAACATCTGTTCTAGAGCCGCCTCTACCTGATCATATCTAGACAGGGATGTTTTTCATGGAAAGCTCAAAAAATCTTTACAGTACTGAAATTCTACGATGTTCTTATTTACCAATCCTCAAAGTCTATCTTAGGGTAATGTTCTCTAATTTGAGTTTTTCTAAATCTAGTTTCCATGGTTATTACTAAAATTCATCTAATACCAACTGTAACTCCCTGACCCCAGAAGCCCAGAGTCGGTGACTTATTACATAACATTAGCATGACTACAAGGAATCGTGTCCCGAAAGTCCGATCAGTTTAGCAGTCTTGGAAAATATATTACATACATGAACGTAACATTACACATTAGAAAGTAAAACACTACAGAAATGACCCTTTCAGAATTACATTAAATCCCTAGCATAACCCTATTTATCAATCATATACACTTCATGGAATCCTGGGAAAATAAAAAATAGAAAGGGGTGAGCTCAGATGCTCAGTAAAGATAACAATATAACAAAAACATCATATATAAGAATAAATATTTACGAAAATGTATAAGACTTAAAAAAGACTTTTAAACATAAACATCAGCATAATATGACCAATATAAAATCTAATAATTTAATTTACTTATTCACATCAATATTCTACTAGTCAAATAATCACATGCAATATCAATATCCACTTTTATAATGATAGAATGCATAAATCCAGACTTCATAACCACATAGTAAAGGCTTTGTGTCAAGACTACAAATAAGATTTTGTCACGGTCTTGTGTCAAGGAAAACGTTTGTCTCATTTGACCTACTGACTCATTGGGGAGCTATAGAGGGCTCCATTCCTCACATACTATTTCCAATGCATTCCTCATATGAAAATGTTTAAACATTACATAAACATTCGTATTAAAACTAGCATATGAAATGTCAATACATTATCTATAAACCATGAATGGTATAAAAATAACACATCCATAGTCAAACTTATCAAAAAACCATCAATTAAATATTGAATATTTCTATCATAATAAATCAACTTCAAACAAGTTTAAAACCCACCAAAGGATGTTGACATAGATGAAAATAATTTGTAAAACTCTTTGGGAGAAATATACCTTTTTCATGAAAAAATTTAAAAGACACGCAATTTAGAAAGGAATACATTTAAAGAAATTTTTGAATCAAATTATCCAAACCACTTTTATACTTTATAAAGTAATTAACATTTTAAAAACATTCATGTTCAAATAAATATATCCTTAAAACCCATTTTGAAAACATGGACATTAATGAGAATGATTTAGAAGAATAAACATTTAAAACATTTAAAATGATGTATTGGTAAAAAAGTCCCTTAAAAATAATCCCTTTGAAAATACCTTTATGAAACATGGACATGGATAATAAATGTGTACCATTAGATACTTACGTAAAAACAACTTCTGATAATAAAGAGATTGTAAAATTAACCCTTACCATGTACGTTCCTTTAGTCAAGGGTACGTTTAACCTCCTGTATAAAGACCATAGTATGTTATCAAATTATACTAGAACCATATTCATATTTATTATATCATACATGATTCATTTATGACTTTATAATACCCATTTAATAATAATTTCCATGTTAAATTGATGTTTTAGTTAATAATTTCATTCTTTATCGTACGTGTTTTACCTTGATATTCTTGATTTTATCACTTAAATCATGATTTAAATACTTTTAGAATATAAAAAATTATTTATATATCATATATATTTATAATATAAATAGGTATAATAGACATATATATGAAATAAAAAAACACCATTTATGGAGACGGTAGGCTGTAAGTACGAATAAACGCTATTTTAGTTTTCATATTATATTGAATGTAAGTAAGTGCATAAGATATATATAAGTACATATATATATATATATCCAGTAGAATTATTATGTCATATATTACATACTTATTAATGATATATATTTTTATCGTCATCATTGAATGGTGCACGTGGAAATGAATCTCCTCGCGTCATGGAGACGGTAATCTGTACGTACGCACGAGCGACAATATCATTATATTGATGATGAAATCGCATATATTTGGATGTTATATCATATATAAAGAATCATTATAATGTTATATTTATTATTTAAATTATTTAAAATCATTATTATTCACATCCAAATAATTAAGTGTTTGAATAACAAACTACGCCACGACGTGGAGACGATAAGCCGTACGTATGCACGTATGATGACTTTGTCATTTATAGGATAGATAGAAAAATGAATATGGTAATACCATATTTATAATAACATCACAGTATATAGAAGATACTGGAGATATTATTTTATAAAGTAAACAACAAAGAAAGAGGAAATGGATGAAAAAAAGAACTTGAAAGAGGTGATGAAATATTTACCTCTTCTTCGGGTTATTTATTTCGATTTGATCAAAAGGGCTCTATAGATTATCTTTCAAAAAAATGTAATGCCTCTAGGATTAATGGTGGAAATTTGGGAGGATATTTGGGAAGGGTTTTTTTGAGAAAAAAGTCTTTGGAGGTGTAAATTTAAGAGAATGGGAAGTGCCCATTTATAAGAGAGAATAGGGTAACTTTAGGAAAAGATTGAAATATTATTTTATAATAAAATAATTTTTGGTTTATATATAAGGCCCCGGCCTTAAACCTTACTTAATATAGAATTAAAAGAATAATTCACATTGAGGATCTTTTCAGGTTTAGAGTTTTAGAGAATTAGAACATAACTATTACATCTCAAAAGATTACAAAGTAGTCACTTATACTAAGTTTCCATAATAATAAAAAAACTCTTGGAAGAAACATGTCTAGTTCCATGTTTTATATAGCATGACATTCTCTTGATCCCATCCTTGACCTTATTCCACATTAAGTCCTATGAAAAACATCTCAAAAAAACTTGGGGTGAGCATAAAAAGCTCAGTAAGGGATACACAAAGAATGAAAACTGTTAGTTTTTTGAAAATCAAGTAAACCATGTATACTCTATCAAAGTAATACCTTCACCTTCATGAAGTAGTAAAAACTCTTCACTGAATAAAGTATCATTACATACCTTTTTGTAACCAAAGTATTACCATAAAACCCATATAAAGAACACATAACATATATAAAGGTAACTTGGGACATAAACATACTTAAGTGGAATAACCATACGGTCGACTTCCACACATATCACTTAATGGAATAGCCATACGGCCAATTTCCATACATACTTAATGGAATAGCCATACGGCCGACTTCCATACCCAATGCATTGGAGGTTATAATGTAACCACCCGTCCTGGTATTCACGGCACCCCCCGTCATATGGTTTATAACGTAACCACCCGTTAAAATGTCCAAGTACCAATATAAAATCATAAAACATAAAACCAATATAAAGGAATGATAACATTTCCACATTTCAATCACAATATATCATAAATATATTGACATAATAGAATCCTTTTTCGAAACCATTTTCAATACCAAAATA
The DNA here is from genome assembly GCA_963277665.1 of Viscum album. NCBI lineage: Eukaryota > Viridiplantae > Streptophyta > Magnoliopsida > Santalales > Viscaceae > Viscum > Viscum album. The sequence goes on from OY728148.1 coordinate 1,282,503,232, forward strand.
CATAAAAGAGTATATGGTATTTATTTTATTCTAAAAACATTACGGCTTGTTGAGAAAGCCAAAGACCGAATAATACTCGCGGTGGCGGAAAAGGTCGTTGTCACCGCGTACGTTAAAAGAAACATTCCTTTTTGTCGTTTTGTAAAACGCTTCGTAGAAAAAAGATTTCTTTTGTATAAAAGTAAAAGTCAAAGGGTTTTATACACCGTATAAAAGAAAGTTGTGTATAAAATAAAATATGCCTCAATGAAAGGAGATTGAGACGAAGTCCCTTACCTCGGGTCCAACTTGACTCGATCGTTCTTTAACGTCATGAATAATAAACTTGAGTTAATTTATACTTGATTAAGAACCTTTTTAAACTTCATTATTCCTTTTATATCACTTATTTCCATGTTATAAACATTATATAACCATTTAAGTTAATAATGTTTGTTTTGTCAATATTTGGTTCTTAAGTCGAAAGTTGACTTCTTACAATTACATGTTGTTCGTGTGGTCAAAAGTTCTTTATATCCAGAATGAAATTCCTGATTTGTATATCATATATATAATATATATCCAGCATATACATGTATTTATAATATTACATAATCATTTAGAGGTAAGAAATGAAATGCACCGTTCATGGAGACGGTAAGCCGTACGTACGCATGAACGCTACTTTCATTTCTTTGTCATATTAATGGAATTAAAACTAAATGAGAGGTATGTATATTTTAATTCCAGAATTATATTCATCATTTAGATATATCATTAATTATATATATCCATTATATACATGTACTTTTAATAGTACATTACATTTGGGGATAAGAAATGAAATGCACCGTTCATGGAGACGGTAAGCCGTACGTACGCATGAACGCTACTTTCATTTCTATCTCATACTTTAATGGAAATAAATAATAATGATATATAGGTATATTATAATTCCAGTATAACATCATATATAATAACTTTAAATCCATCCTTTACACGTCCCACATATGGCATTAACGAATCACATCACTTTGAGGGGGCGGTAGTCCGCACTTCCTTAAATGAAGATATTGTGTTTACCCATAATGGAAACCATAAAGGTATGCCCAAAATGAAAAATACAGAAGCTTAAAGAAAAAAATAAACATATTATATATCATATATAAAAATAGTGACATCATAATGGCCACCTTTTAAGGTGTTAAATGAGTATTGAACAATCATCGTTTCGGGAGGCAGAATATCGCCATCCACGGAAACCGTATGTTCTTTAACCATTTGATGTAGTTGTGTGAAAGTGTAGCTAAAATAAATATTATAAAAACATCCTAGTATATTGAAGATACTGTTTTTGTTACAAAAGAAGTAAATAAAAAGAGTTTAGAGGGTTGGAGAAGCAAAATAAAACAAATGAACAAGAGAGAATGAATTACCTTTAAAAGTGTAACTCCCTTTTGATTTGAGCCTAAAGGCTTCCTTTGGAAGGATTCTGCCCAAAGGGAATCCTCTATGATGAGGAGAGGGATGTGGAGAGAGTAATTGGGCAGGGGTTGTCCGAGCCAAAGGCTTGGGAAGTGTGTGAAATGAGGTAGAGGTGGGGGCCTTTTATAAGAGGAGAGGAGGGGCACTTTTGGAAAGTAAAGAAATATTGCTTTATTTGAAAATGTGTTTCGGTTTTAAAATTTCCCACATTGATATAATTCTTGGATAAGGTGATAAGGGTTCTAAAGCCACTCATCCAATTGGTTTTGGCCATGTGTAGGTTTTATATTTTTCATTATCTTTCCATTTTATTTAAATCGTCAAATAATGATGTCATCGCTGCATCATTATTATGTAATATATAATTTAATTTATTTAATATCTAAAAATTATAAACAAAATACTATGATGTAGGAAATATTTTTAGATTTCCAATGACTATTTAAAATCAAAATTTGGACTTGTATAACCCCACTCAAAAATTATTTTAGTAAAACAATTTATGTTAGTGTCATTTTCACTTTAACATTAAATAAAAATATATTAATGTCATTTTCCAACTAAAGTGGCTCCATGGGGTCCTCAAGTTGGCACATGGCTTGTCTTGGTCGTCCATGACTCACCCAATAGGTTTAGGACAAGTGTCATGGTGTTTTCACATTCTTATAATACCATTTTTACCTTAAACTACACTAATTACCTCTAATCGCGATTAATGAAAAAAAGTTACTATTCACCAAAAAATTATTTTAATCTCATTGAACCACATTTTACTTCTTAATGACAACCATGTATGTCTGATTTTCAAAATTCAATACACATTAGTGGTAAACTTTCATTTAACTGAAAAAACAGTTTGCTTGATTACCACTTAGTGGTTTCACTATTCATCAAAAATTGATGTTTTTCAGAAAATTACCAAAAATTCACCCTAAGCTATATTTGATATTCCGAATTCAAAAATGAAGTCCATTTTACAAAATTCAAAACATATAAGTCAAATTAATTAATTTAATAATTAATTCCCGCTGTCATGACAAATAGCGTGTTTTTGTGAAACAATAAGTATCAAAAGATTGACACCAGTTTAAGTCCAATTTCAAAGTGAACTTGATTCCAATGACCACCATTGGATTAACTGGTAAAAATATTTTCTAATTTCAATTTAAAACCAATTAAAATAATAATCTAATCATATAAATAATTTATATTAAAAATAGGTTTTGAATTAAAATACAACATTTTACACTATTCATAAAAAAATGAACTTTATCAAAAAGGTACCAAAAATTTACACAAAGTAAATTTTGATGTCCTGATTCTAAAGAAGAGTTATATTTGGTCCAAAATAAAGTATAAGAGTGATCAAAACTATATTTAATGACGGTTCACCATTAAAAGGTGATAAGTGAGCCTTTAGTGAAAATTAGAGTATATATGCCCTAAAATTGAACTCTTTCCGTATTTTAAGCCTTTATCTTTTATTGGGTAAATGTATAAACATTTAAAAACATATCTAATCATATTTTAGTTATTTCTATCCATTCCCGCCAGTACAACGACTACTTGTTAACCAACATTTAAAATAATATTATTTTATTACTAGTGTGCTACGTAAGTTTCAAAGAAACTCATCATTGCGTATCGGGTACGCTATCGAACATAGCAACCCCTTTAAAATAAAATTAATATTTAATTCGTAAATATTAATAAATATGAAAATTCTTTATTCTTTATTTACCTGGGATGTTACATCCTTCCCCCCTTTTGGGAATTGCGTCCTTGCAATTTTATTCACTAATCAAAATAAGTGGGGGTATTTATCCCTCATACCATTTTCAGATTCCCACGTTGCCTCTTCAATCACATGGTTTTCCACAAAACCTTTACCTGATGAATCACCTTATTCCGTAACACTTTCTCCCTGTGGTCAAGAATCTGGACCGGTTGTTCCCCATAAGATAGGTTCTCTTCCAGCTGAACTACCTCTGGGCTCAAAACATGAGATGGATCTGGCATATACTTTCTCAACATCGAAACGTGAAAAACATTGTGTACCTGAGATAAACTCGGAGGTAAAGCCACTCGGTATGCAACTGATCCAACTCTTTCCAGAATTTCGTATGGTCCAACCAACCATGGACTCAACTTTCCTTTCTTACCAAATCTCATCACAATTTTCCAAGGAGAAACCTTGAGAAAAGCATGATCACCTACCTCAAAAGATAGATCCTTCCTCCGGTTATCCGCATAACTCTTCTGCCTGCTCTGAGCTGTTCTCATGTGTTTCTGAATCAGCTGAACTTTTTCTGCCATCTCTTCTACCAATTCTGGTCCCATCAACTTCCTTTCACCCACTTCATCCCAAAAAGCTGGAGTTCGACACCGCTTCCCATATAATGCCTGAAATAGTGCCATCTGTATACTGGAATGAAAATTGTTATTATATGAAAACTCAACCAAAGAAATATGTTGGTCCCAACTTCCCTGATAATCCATAGAACAAGCTCGTAGGATATCCTCCAATGTCTGAATTGTTCGTTCTGACTGCCCATCTGATTGAGGATGAAAAGTTGTACTAAAATTTAATTCAGTACCCAACGACTTCTAAAGGCCTTTCCAAAAGTTAGAAGTAAACCTGGGATCACGATCCGATACCATGGAGAGAGGAACTCCATGAAACCTGACTATCTCTTTAAGATAAAACGGGAAAGTTGATATAGAGAGACAGTATCTCGTATAGAAAGGAAATGAGCAGATTTGGTCAAGCGATCAACAATAACCCAGATTGCATTATTACCTCGAGATGTCCTCGGTAATCCCACAACAAATTCCATGGATATGTTTTCCCATTTCCACTCTGGCACTGGTAAAGGCTGAAGCATCCCTGCCGCTCTGCTTTAACCTGTTAACATGTCAAACACTTCACAGTAAAATCAGCAATATCTCTTTTCATTCCATCCCACCAGTAATACTCCCGCAGACCTCTGTACATCTTAGTACTGCCAGGATGAAAAAACAACTCATTCTTCAACTGTGAATCACAAGGCACACATAACCTCTTCACAAACCACAAAACACAAACACAAACTTATCCAAGAACTCATGGAAAATTTTATTCATAAGGTCCATGAATACAGCAGGTGCATTGGTTAACCCAAAAGTCATAACTACAAATTCATAATGGCCATATCTAGTACGGAACGCAGTCTTCGGAACATCTAGTTATTTTACATTCAACTGATGGTACCCCGACCTCAAGTCAATCTTCGAAAAATACTGATCTCCCTGGAGCTGATACCACTTCATTCGATGGCCCAACATCTGCTGAAGTTGTTGCAAATGATTTTACCACCCCTTTCTGCTTGTAGTCTAGCTGCATTCCCCCAGTTGAGTTCTTCGTTGGACACTCGTTTGCATAATGACCCATTTCATTACACTTAAAACATCTTATCGTTGGCTTTTCATTTCCTGCTTGATCATCTTCCTTACAGTTACGAGCAATATGACCAGACTTACCACACTGAAAGAACTTACCAGACTTGGATAAACATTCTCCAGGATGCATTTTACCACACTTCTCATAGGATGGATATTTGGTTTTCTTACCTCCTTGCTTCTTTGATGAATTCTTCCCCTTTGCCTGCCAACTAGACCTCTTATTCTATTGTTTATCATAGAACACCTGATCATCGGCAAACTCCATTTCCACCTTCTCCGCACATCGAACAAGTTTTTCATCACTTTTTAACTCACGAGAAGCTAAATCCCTTCGATACTTTGGCTTTAACCCTGAGTAAAAACGGTTTATTTTACTATCAAGATCTCGTATGAAGTTTGGAGCATACCTTGACAATCGAGTGAACTTTTCTTCATAAGTAGCCACTGAATCATCCTCCTGCCTCAATTCTAGGCACTGTTTTTCCATCCTAAGATGAACCACCTTAGGAAAATATTTCTCATGAAACATACCTTTGAATTCTTCCTAGTGAAGATCCTCAATCTCATCACTATCCCTTATATTTTTCACCATCGACCACCACTTATCAGCTTCACCTTAAAAACGGTAAACAGCAAGACTAACCTTTTGATGTTCTGAACACCCCATGACATCAAAAATCTTCTCCAGTGCTTTAATCCACCCTTCAGCTTGCACAGGGTCAGATGATCCTATGAATGATGGGGGATGTTGCCTCATGAAATGTTCCACCACTGACATGTTCCTCTGCGGTTGATCTGGCTGATCTCATGCATGGATACCACCACCATTTATAGCCTGATTCAACTATGCCATCACTGCAACAAACTGTTCAGTTCCGATTCCGACCATCTCAGGTTGCTGATTTGGAAGGTTATCTTCCTCCTGATGTCGTCCCAACATAGCTGCTTTGTTTCCTCTACGGAAAACCATTCTGAACACAGAAATATCTTAGGCGAAGCAACATGGTAATCCGTAAATGCTATATCATTTCAATCATATTATAATTTAACACCATTCTAACTCCTAAAGTTGTCTAAACTGACCTTTGATACCAACTATAAGGCCCCGGCCTTAAACCTTACTTAATATTGAATTAAAAGAATAATTCACGTTGAGGATCTTTTCTGGTTTAGAGTTTTAGAGAATTAGAACATAACTATTATATCTCAAAAGATTACAAAGTAGTCACTTATACTAAGTTTCCAGAATAATAAAAAAACTCTTGAAAGAAACATGTCTAGTTCCATGTTTTATATAGCATGACATTCCCTTGATCCCATCCTTGACCTTATTCCACATTAAGTCCTGTGAAAAACATTTCAAAAAAACTTGGGGTGAGCATAAAAAGCTCATTAAGGGATACACAAAGAATGAAAACTGTTAGTTTTTTCAAAATCAAGTAAACCATGTATACTCTATCAAAGTAATACCTTCACCTTCATGAAGTAGTAAAAACTCTTCACTGAATAAAGCATCATTACATACCTTTTTGTAACCAAAGTATTACCATAAAACCCATATAAATAACACATAACATATATAAAGGTAACTTGGGACATAAACATACTTAAGTGGAATAACCATACGGTCGACTTCCACACATATCACTTAATGGAATAGCCATACGGCCAATTTCCATACATACTTAATGGAATAGCCATACGGCCGACTTCCATACCCAATGAATTGGAGGTTATAACGTAACCACCCGTCCTGGTATTCACGGCACCACCCGTCATATGGTTTATAACGTAACCACCCATTAAAATGTCCAAGTACCAATATAAAATCATAAAACATAAAACCAATATAAAGGAATGATAACATTTCCACATTTCAATCACAATATATCATAAATATATTGACATAATAGAATCCTTTTTCAAAACCATTTTCAATACCAAAATACATAAAAGATTATATGGTATTTATTTTATTCTAAAAACATTACGGCTTGTTGAGAAAGCCAAAGACCGAATAATACTCGCGGTGGCGGAAAAGGTCGTTGTCGACGCGTACGTTAAAAGAAACATTCATTTTTGTCGTTTTGTAAAACGCTTCGTAGAAAAAAGATTCATTTTGTATAAAAGTAAAAGTAAAAGGGTTTTATAAACCGTATAAAAGAAAGTTGTGTATAAAATAAAATATGCCTCAATGAAAGGATATTGAGACAAAGTCCCTTACCTCGGGTCCGACTTGACTCGATCGTTCTTTAACGTCCTGAATAATAAACTTGAGTTAATTTATACTTTATTAAGAACCTTTTTAAACTTCATTATTCCTTTTATGTCACTTATTTCCATTTTATAAACATTATGTAACCATTTAAGTTAATAATGTTTGTTTTGTCAATATTTGGTTCTTAAGTCGAAAGTTGACTTCTTACAATTACATGTTGTTCGTGTGGTCAAAAGTTCTTTATATCCAGAATGAAATTCCTGATTTGGATATCATATATATCATATATATCCAGAATATACATGTATTTATAATATTACATAATCATTTAGAGGTAAGAAATGAAATGCACCGTTCATGGAGACGGTAAGCCGTACGTACGCATGAACGCTACTTTCATTTCTTTGTCATATTAATGGAATTAAAACTAAATGAGAGGTATGTATATTTTAATTCCATAATTATATTCATAATTTAGATATATAATTAATTATATATATCCATTATATACATGTACTTTTAATAGTACATTACATTTGGGGATAAGAAATGAAATGCACCGTTCATGGAGACGGTAAGCCGTACGTACGCATGAACGCTACTTTCATTTCTATCTCATACTTTAATGAAAAGAAATAATAATGATATATAGGTATATTATAATTCCTGTATAACATCATATATAATAACTTTAAATCCATCCTTTACACGTCCCACATATGGCATTAACGAATCACATCACTTTGAGGGGGCGGTAGTCCGCACTTCCTTAAATGAAGATATCGTGTTTACCCATAATGGAAACCATAAAGGTATGCCCAAAATGAAAAATACAGAAGCTTAAAGAAAAAAATAAACATATTATATATCATATATAAAAATAGTGACATCATAATGGCCACCTTTTAAGGTGTTAAATGAGTCTTGAACAATCATCGTTTCGGGATGCAGAATTTCGCCATCCACGGAAACCGTATGTTCTTTAACCATTTGATGTAGTTGTGTGAGAGTGTAGCTCAAATAAATATTGTAACAACATCCTAGTATATTGAAGATACTGGTGTTGTTACAAAAGAAGTAAATAAAAAGAGTTTAGAGGGTTGTAGAAGCAAAATAAAACAAATGAACAAGAGAGAATGAATTACCTTTAAAAGTGTAACTCCCTTTTGATTTGAGCCTAAAGGCTTCCTTTGGAAGGATTCTGCCCAAAGGGAATCCTCTAGGATGAGGAGAGGGATGTGGATAGAGTAATTGGGCAGGGTTTGGCCGAGCCAAAGGCTTGATAAGTGTGTGAAATGAGGTAGAGGTGGGGGCCTTTTATAAGAGGAGAGGAGGGGCGCTTTTGGAAAGTAAAGAAATATTACTTTATTTGAAAATGTGTTTCGGTTTTAAAAGGTCCCACATTGATATAATTCCAGGATAAGGTGATAAGGGTTCTAAATCCACTCATCCAATTGGTTTTGGCCATGTGTAGGTTTTATATTTTTCATTATCTTTCCATTTTATTTAAATCGTCAAATAATGATGTCATCGCTGCATCATTATTATGTCATATATAATTTAATTTATTTAATGTCTAAAAATTATAAAAAAACTACTATGATGTAGGAAATCGTTTTATCTTTCCAATTACTATTTATAATCAAAATTTGGATTTGTATAACCCCACTCAAAAATTATTTTAGTAAAACAATTTATGTTAGTGTCATTTTCACTTTAACATTAAATAAAAATATATTAATGTCATTTTCTAACTAAAGTGGCTCCATGGGGTCCCCAAGTTGGCCTATGGCTTGTCTTGGTCGGCCATGACTCACCCAATAGGTGTAGGACAAGTTTCATGGTGTTTTCACATTCTTATAATACCATTTTTACCTTAAACTACACTAATTACCTCTAATCACGATTAATGAAAAAAAGTTACTATTCACCAAAAAATTATTTTAATCTCATTGAACCACATTTTACTTCTTAATGACAACCATGTATGTCGGATTTTCAAAATTCAATACACATTAGTGGTAAACTTTCATTTAACTGAAAAATCAGTTTGCTTGATTACCACTTAGTGGTTTCACTATTCATCAAAAATTGAAGTTTTTCAGAAAATTACCAAAAATTCACCCTAAGCTATATTTGATATTCCGAATTCAAAAATGAAGTCCATTTTACAAAATTCAAAACATATAAGTCAAATTAATTAATTTAATAATTAATTCCCGCTGTCATGACAAATAGCGTGTTTTTGTGAAACAATAAGTATCAAAAGATTGACACCAGTTTAAGTCCAATTTCAAAGTGAAATTGATTCCAATGACTGCCATTGGATTAACTGGTAAAAATATTTTCTAATTTCACTTTAAAACCAATTAAAATAATAATATAATCATATATATTATTTATATTAAAAAGAGGTTTTGAATTAAAATACAACATTTTACACTATTCATAAAAAAAATGAACTTTTTCAAGAAAGGTACCAAAAATTTACACAAAGTAAATTTTGATGTCCCGATTCTAAAGAAGAGTTATATTTGGTCCAAAATAAAGTATAAGAGTGATCAAAACTATATTTAATGATGGTTCACCATTAAAAGGTGATAAGTGAACCTTTAGTGAAAATTAGAGTATATATGCCCTAAAATTGAACTCTTTCCGTATTTTAAGCCTTTATCTTTTATTGGGTAAATGTATAAACATTTAAAAACATATCTAATCATATTTTAGTTATTTCTATCCATTCCCGCCAGTACAACGGCTACTTGTTAACTAACATTTAAAATAATATTATTTTATTACTAGTGTGCTACGTAAGTTTCAAAGAAACTCATCGTTGCGTATCGGGTACGCTATCGAACATAGCAACCCCTTTAAAATAAAATTAGTATTTAATTCGTAAATATTAATAAATATGAAAATTCTTTATTCTTTATTTACCTGGGATGTTACATTATAATAGATCCAAAATGAATAATTTAAAGGATAAGGTGGTTATGGGTTGAAAAACACTCAACCAGTTGGTTTTATACAGGTTTACATCATCATATTAACCTTTTTCTTTAGATTTAAGTCTTAGTTAAATAGTTTGACATTTACCATGTCTCTTTGTATTTGTATATTATATGGTCAATAAAAATTATATGACAAGCCAAGAGAGACCCATGTGGTTCATTATTAATATATATAACCTTATATAAGTCCTTTTTTTGAACCTTATATTTTTAGGAATATTATATCAATTAATAATATAATATTTTTTAAAAAAATCATTTATGTCAATTTCGACACTATTAAGTATATGATTTTTTGAAAGCCATAAATACTTTATATATTTAAATAAAATTTCTTTAACCAAACCTAACAAGTCATAGTAACCTATAAAATTAGTGTAATTCATCATAATTCTCAATTTACATTTATTTGGATATTTATAATATCAATTATTTTTATCTTTCATTAATAAGGTAATAACTGCATCATCATTGTGTCTTAAATAATTTGAATTATTTAATGTCTAAAAATTATAAATAAAATACCATTATATAGGAAATTGTTTTATCTTTCTGATGAATATTTATAGTCTAATTCCCCTTATGTATAACCCTATATTAAAATTGTTTTAGTTATTAAACACAGAAATTAACTCTTTTGACTCTTCTTTAGATAAAATAATAATAAATGACCTAATCTTATCAAAGCAGACCAAAGGGGATCATATATTATTCCTATGGTTGGTTTAGGTCTAATTATAATTATTCAATATTATTATGACATTTGTTAGGGTAATTATAATATCATTTTTACACTTAATTACCCAATTTACTTTTAATCGTGGTAAATAAAAGTCAAAAGTTACTATTCACCAAAAATTATTTTCATCCAATTGAACCATATTTTTCTTACTAATGTCAACTGTGTCTCTCAGACTTTTGAAATTCAACTCACAGAAGTGGTAAAATTGAGTTTTATGCAAATTTGTAAATGCTCCTAGAAGGTGGTTAAAAGACAGTTAAATGTTCGATAAAATTTTATATATCTAAACGTTTTATAAAATTACTCCAAGTAATTATGTTGAAAATATATAGGTACTATTTATCTATTTTTACCTAAAATAAATTAAAATAAAATAACTAATTATTTAAATAAAAAGTTGGTTTTAAATAATAACGTATTATTTTTCACTATTCATCAAAAATTGAATGTTTTCAGAAAAAAACCAAACAATTACCCTGAGATAATTTTGATATTTTGATTTAAAAAATGTGGTATATTTTACCAAATTACAAACATAGAAGTTTTATTTATTAAATTAAAATTAATTCCCATTGACAAAACCAAAAGGCCGGTTCTTAAAAAGTAAAAACTATCAAAAGATTGACATGTGTTTATGTCAAAATTAAATTTGAAATTACTTATAATGACCTAAATTGTATTAAATGATAAAAATATAATCTAATTATACTTAAAACCCATTCAAATACAAAATTTAACACTATAAATTATTTTTATTAAAAATGTTTTTTTCAATTATAACATAGTATTTTTCAGTACTAGTCAAAATATTAAAGTTATCAAAAAAGTTCCAAAAATTTATCAAACTAAATTTTTATGTCCTACTTCTAAAGAAGAATTTAATTTCAATAAATTGAATATATAAAAGTGTCAAATATTGGTTTTAAAAAGGGTTCTCCCTTAAAATGTGGTAAAATTGTATTTTTTGAAAAATACTTCTTTTATATGAAAAAATAAATTTGTTCTTATATTATGTCTAATAAATGCATAATATGAATGTTAATATTATTTATGGTATATAAGATTCAAAATGAAGTTAATACTATTCATAACCGCTTTTCTTGAACAGCTAGTTTGGTAAGTTGAAGTGCACTCAAACTCGATGTTGCGTGTAGCGCAAGCTATTGAATTACTTTAATGAGATAACGTACTATGAAATCTTGGGGTGTTACATATTTAAAACTAAAAATTGATCCTAAAACATGATTATTATAATAAAAAATATAGTTCATTCTAGATTCTGAAAGAAACATCTGAGTTTCACTATTTTTTCAGTTTAGTAATCCCTAGAACCGGGCCACACGAGGATGTAATGTTTTTCAAATACAGTTCTAAATATAATATTCCATATAATTTTAAGGAGTTTCTATTCTTAGAGTTGGGTAGATGAGGATTCAAATCTACCTATTTTTTTATTAATTTCTCCCTGATAATACTAGTATTCAATAGACTTCAATTGATTTTATCTATATAGTGGGCGCATCAAATAATTCTTCTTATGACAATGTCATTAGTAATTATGTTTGAGAAGGTATGTTTCATTGAGCTTGAAATTATTGGATAGTCTAAACTACCTGATGATGAATTTCTTCAACTATTGGCTTATTCTACCCAATTGGGAAAAATCATGAAAATAAACTATCATTATAATTATACATATAGGATGATGTGATCTCAAGTTGAAAGGGTTACCAATTATTCTCTTATAGGTTAAGTGTTCACCTTTTGTTATAGAGGGTCAAATAGAGGGGTCATGGTTTCTCTATAATGAAGGTCACATTCTGGGGTTATGTTTCCTAAGATTATCGTTGAATTAATTTTCATGTATTTTTTAATATGAATCTTTAATGGGCATATCATTCCTTAATAAATAGATATTAACATGTTCATGTTTTAGATGGTCTACTCATGTAATTATAATTTTCCATTCTCCGTATTAATTTCTAATTGAGTGGGTAGAAATGGAATCTTTTGGAGAGATTATATATCATTTTTTTGTCTCTGATATCCAGTACATACACTAAAATAAAAATAGATTTTAGTTTACATTTTTTTTTGAATTACACAGTAGTTTCAAACCCCATTAATTGGTATACATCACATTGTCATACTACCATGGTGTTCTTATTTAGTTATTAATTATTGGTCCTTTTTTATTATTGGGGTCTCATAAATTTTCTATGAATCCATAATTCACTATAGATTCAAAAATGTAGTTATAATTAATGTGAGTGTTCATATTATTTTATTATATTATTATTTATCAGTGGTTACCTCTAATATATATATATTTTCATATATTAGAAATTATTATAACCTCTGAGAAATGTTTTCATATTGGTTTAGCATTGAATACCAGTACATATCAGTGTCATAGTAGTTGGTATAAATAGTTTAAACAAATGTTAAAAATTATGATTGTTTTTTGTTGGTATATACTCCTACTAAATGTCAAAAAATTAAACAGGGATGGTAAGGCCTTTGAATATATAACTATCATTATTACAAAATACAAATATTTCCACATCATAATTGATTCATAAATTTCAAGTTTAAAACAAAACAAAAAGGGTATAACAATAAAAAAATTATCATTTAATATTTTAGGAACATAAGTCTCGTTTTTTTGTCATAAACTGCTTCAACGGTTGAATATATAAGTTTTATACCAAAATTAAGTCATTTAAATAAAGGCATTCAACCAAAACATTGTACCTATATTTCATTTAGGGTGCCCCCAAATTATCAATTTCCAAAAAAATTAAATCATCAAACATCCTCTAACACATCTGATTCCAATATTAAACAGAATTTACAATATAAAGTATTTTTAACTACATATTTTAAATAAAAAATTTTTTATAAAATTTAAATAATTATATAATTATATTAAAATAAATGTAAAAAATTTAGTACTCACATATCAAGGATACAATATATGAAGTATTACTCATTATCATTCCCAAAAATATATATGAACATATAATAAGACATATATCTGATAGGAATATCAAATAAAATAAATTAGAAAAATAATGTTTTACTTACTTTTAATTGATTATCAAGAAAATAATTTTTACATGTGGGGAGAATGTGCATCCAATCATGATAAATGATGGAAAGGGACAAAATATCACTTGCTAATTACCCTAATATTTTAATATACAATCCTCCAACATCATCTATATGAACCCCATGCATGAAATAAGTAGCAAACATATATTACCAATTGTTTTTATTGATTAAAAATTACACATCAATAATAATCTCAATTAAATACCCTCATGATTATAATTGTAATACCATTATGATATTTTTATGACCTCTCTTCATCTTCTCTATCTGATCCCCCCAATATCCCCAAAGTAGAAGTAATTAATATCGTGGTATTTTAACAAATAATCCTAGGATTGGTTTGGAATGAGTACATATTCATAGATATAAACTATAATTCAACAATGGTAGATAAAAATGATATTGTGTTAAATTATAACACATACGTATATAGTTTCCAACTATATTGAAAATTATATTTTTCTGAATTCATTTCTAATATCTGAAATTTATTATTTACTTTAATTTGAGATATTATTTAATGGGATAATCAAATGTTTCATAATTAAAGCAATAATACTCTATAGAATTACGAGTGGGTAGTCTTAAAAGCGTATTATGATAGGGAATTAGTATTTACATTATGATAGTTGGACTATGTAGTGTGTTAATTTAAATAGTATATTTTATAGATTCAAAAGTTATAGTGAATTAGAAAAAACAATTCTTAGGTTGTTTTGTGGGTTATATTTTTTAGTAGTTATATGTTTTGATCTTTTAAAAAATGGAGAGAAGTATTGAAGATTAAAAGGGGGATACAAAAATTAAGGAAGCACACCTAATAAATTTGGGAGTGTATAAGATTATTCTGATGACATTGGACATGTGCAAGACCAGATAATATTGTTAAATAATCTGTTTTTTGGAATTACCATACACAATAAGGATATAAAACAAGTTAGAACATGATATATGACATAAAATAAACGAATTTTTTCAAAATTATGTACATTTATAAATTGAATTCATGTATATAAATAAAAAAATATGTAATTTAATGGAGGAATATGTATAAAATAAATTAATTCATCGTGGATTATATTATTTTCATCATTAATTGTTAACATGATGTAATCATATTTACCCTCCCTTGTAAGAATGGATGTTTAATAACATCATAGACAGATAGATCAACAATATATTATATTATCACACTCTATAACACAAAATAATACTTCAACTTCATCACAAATATTATCAAA
This sequence comes from Viscum album, assembly GCA_963277665.1. Taxonomy (NCBI): domain Eukaryota; kingdom Viridiplantae; phylum Streptophyta; class Magnoliopsida; order Santalales; family Viscaceae; genus Viscum; species Viscum album. The sequence goes on from OY728148.1 coordinate 1,282,518,463, forward strand.
ATCTCTTTGTGTGACACCTAATAACTGCAGGCCGAGATCTAATTGTAAAAATATATTCTTTTCAAACTAGTTTTATTCCAACTAAAGTAACCCAAAATTAATGATCCATAAGTAAAATATCAATAAAAATATTAAGTTACTTACATACTGAATACTATTAAGTTTTGGAGTTTTATAGAGTTTGGAAAGACATTTAACAAACAAAACCAATTCTTTCCTATAAAATTGGAATTTTTACACTAAATTGAGGACTCCTTATATATTTATAAGTCATTAACATTTCCTATGAAATTTCCATCATATAAAAAACACTTATAAATTTAATACATAATAATATTATTTATAACCTATGAAAATATAAATATAATAAGGGTGATATGAAGGACTCTGGAAGGGGGTATTGTAAAACCAAAGCTATCATGGAATAAATAAAGCATGGATAATATAGAATCAATAAATAATAATCACAAATTTCATATAACTAATCACATGATCATGTTATATATCTATTGATAATATAACAATGTAAATAATCACATGAAATTAATAAATAATTTCGTATTAAAGGAATGAATAATATTGTACAACATAAACATATTATCAAGGCCTCGTTCCAAGACATCAAACATAAATGGGTAAGGTTTACACTAAATTTCTTGGTGAGTATGTCTTATGACACCAACCAATTCATTGAGGGTTATATAATTATAGGTCCCAAAAATCACTAATTGTGTCTAATTCATCCATCATATGAAGGAATGAATACGTAATACAATACAAAACCATCTCACCTTAGTTATCAATAAACATTTGTATTATAACAACAAGTATATTGATTGTCAATATTTCACCAGTCTGTAATTTGAATATAATCCTTGATATGTTCCCTTCAAACTGAAGTGTTATAGAGTAATGGTTATTTGGTTTAGTAATTATTATAAAACATAAGTGGGAAATAGTTGAACTAATATAGAATATATTGATGAAATTAAGAGACATAGAGAATAGGGAGAAAAATAAAGTCAGCAGGGAGATAAAGAGTGATAGGGAACACAAACATTATGAATAATGTGACGAATAAGCTAAAAATTTATAATATAATTTATATGATAATAAATGAAAAATAACTCCAAATTAGGTATATCATTAAGATTTTATGAGTAAAATGGAATTAAAATTATAAAATTAACTTTTATAAAGATTTTGTAACATGGATTAAAAAATATATGCCACATAAATACAATTTAAAGGGGATGAAAAAAGGACATTGAAAACATTAATTTTAAAAGAAATAAAAATATTTAATAATTAAAAATAAACTAAATTAATGATAATAATTTAGTATTGGGAGATAAAAACATAAATAAGTGGAGTGAATCAAATTTATTTATTCTTTTAAAATATTAACCTTTTTTAATATGAAAAAAACACAAACAAAAGGGAATATAAATTACTTATGAATACCTTTAAATCATGAAAATGAAACCTTATTAGGAATAATGGTTATACAAGTATAAAATTCACCCATGTGGTAAACGTTAAAAATATTATTTATTTCAATCTACTATAAAAAACTCAAAAATGGACAATTTGGAAAATCATAAAAATATTATTTTAACCCCATTGTAAAGAAAGTGAAAGGAACATAACATGGAATTTATTAATCACTAAAGTAGATAAAAGAAAATTCTGGTCGAAATATAAAAATATAGATATGGAAGAAAACAATTACTCTTATAAATAAGAGATAATTTCAATTCCACATGAAATCAACCATTTAGTTAAATTATGAACATATGGGAGGTGAATTTCAATGAATACTACTAAACCATAGAAAAAAAAGAGGAAGTAAAATATGATATTATCATAGGTAAGAAAAAAATAAACATTCAAGGATAAATATTAATGATAAAGGTCAAAACTCAATGAAAGTAAATTATGTTAACAACAATCCCTATAACTTGGGTAATGTAAGAATTGAATAACATGTAAAAGGATTAGTTATATTAAAATGAAACACCCAATCGTAAAAAATGAATTAAGATATAAAGAATCTAATATCGTAGTATTTACACCATGCTGATGGTTTTTCATATGCACTAAAGGTCATGTAGGTTCCTCCTAGAAAATATATGGATTCATACCTTGATCATGGTGGCTTGATCCGTGGATTTATTTTTTGAAATTCATTCTTGTATTAGACCCCTTTGTAAAGAAGAAGAATACGATGTTAATTATTGAAAAAATGATGTTGATCAATTAAATCAAACTATTTTCACTATATGTACACATTTTTAATAGTGGGATGGTGTGTGATCCTATGAGTCCCATATTTCTTTTGAATTTTTACTTTCTTCCACTAAAAATCCATAACCTGCCATCAAAACATTATACACGGAACCTAGTTCAGCTCTTAGATACACCTCACACAACACTTGTGTCATTGCTCCTCTCCACATGATTGGTCCTCCTACTCATGTTACCCTATATTCAAACTATGAATTCTCCAATGTGTACACTCTTTTCTACCTATGAAGAAAGTCTTCCTATAATATACACACTAGTTACTTTTGTTGGACATACTAATCCAGCTTTTACATGGTGTCCCCGCCTCCCAAATTTTCAGCTGAACTAGATCATTGGATGGATAGAGGTTGGAAATTGTTTTACTAACACTTATAATGTATTTAGTTAAATTCTCAAAAATTAAATTCCATGCCCCCAAAATAATCATTCTCATTTATGTTTCGTAAAAATAAATATTTTTTAATGCCCTCACTCATTACAATTAGACAAATCATCATCCATTTTTAATTCATCATTCACACATATCATATGATGTATTATTCATGATTAAAACATAGTTATATATCCAAGAATTATTGAAACATGTATTTGAGTATCTAATAATGGATCAATCATAATCAAATATACATCCACTACCCATAAGCATTTCTTCTTCCAACATTCATCTTGAATAACATCCTAAAGGAATAATGATATATATCCAAAGAGGAAAACATAATGGAGAATAAACAAATTGAAATTCATCTTCATATACTTATATTTTCTATTTAGAAATATTTTTATTCAAAATATATTGAAATCTCTTGATAGTAAATATAACTCAAACAAAGTATGCTCACTAAAAAACCCTTATCTAAACCCCTACCTCCCTTGGTGTATGCATCCAAGATCCTAAAAAATAGATTAATTTTATTAAATACTTTATTCAGAAACATTTTCATGTATATTTTTTAAGATATATTTATTATCACATGACATTTATTTATTATATAGTTTTTTATCTCATTGTTAACTTAGGGTTGTTTAGTCAATTCCTCCCAAACTAATTTGGTACGTAGATCATTATCAAAGGAGATAAAAAATAGTTTCACAATATCAATTATTTTATAGATATACGTTATTTATCAATCTAGTGGCACAAAATCTGTATAATTCAATAAGTTTTCAAAAAATTGATTCAAATTAAGAAAAGTTTCCTGGTTTTCTCGTTTTATAGGATTAAATTTATGATAACCATTTATTGTTAATATTATTAATATAATTTATAATTTATGATACTATCATCTTAAAAAACTAATAAATATAATATTTATTAATTAAATTATATTTCAGAACTTTCTAAATAAGGTGGTGATGAAAAATGAAATGTCTCATTTGTGGAGGTAATAATTTGACCACAACATGGGTGGCATTTTTATTTTCTAATGAAACAATTAACGGTATATAAGTTTTTTCCATGAGAATTATAAAAAAATTATAATAATGATACTAATATTTTTATATTTGGATGGGTATAGTAGATTTATATGAGGTGGAAGAATAAATAAATTTAAAGGATTTTTTTAAAATTAAATATAAATTCGACTGATATCGTCCTTTAGAAAACTCCTTAAGTATTACTAGTTTGGTATTTAGGTGTGAAAAAAACCTTAAGAATAATTCAAAGAGGTTCAAGGATGGTTTTGGTAGAATTTTTTAGATCTAAAAGGCTTTATGTCTGAGGATAAGTAGGCTGGTGAGGGGGACCATTTATAGGTGAGAGGGGGTGTCATTTTTGTAAATATTAATTCCATAATATTAAATGATATGAAATATTTGAAGAAATTTTATCAAAAATTGATAATTGGTGGGGATAATATAGGTTAAGAAAATTAAATCAATCAAAAACCTACATAAATATGACTTCTTATGATTTTTTGAGACTTCGCCCCTAGAATTATATTTTTTACTTCATTTTAAACATTATCATGGAAAATAATTTTTACCATGGAAAAATATTTTTATAACCCAAAATGAAAGTAAACATATTACCTAATTTGAAAATGATGATTGAAAATTTAAAATATATTTTAGTTGAATAAATTTGAAAAAGAGATAAAAATAAATTTTATATAAAGGCGCATAATGTGGAAAAATAATTTTTATAAAAATGCCATTTTTTAAGCATAAGATTAATTTTTTCTTAATAATTACCAAGAAAAAAACATTAAATGAGTGTTCATTTATATGTATATATATATATATATTATCACTACATCCTATTAAATTCGTTATTCACATGTGACTAAATTATTTTTTGAAGATAAAAGTATATAAAATATATTAAATTTGAATTTCCAAAAATAATGGATCTTTTAATTATCAAATTACTTTATAAAAAAAATATTAAATTTGGATACATATTTATTAGGAACTAATAAACTATTTTTTATTAAAAAACCACTAAATTTATTTTAAAATTAAATTTCAAAAAACTAGATATAATGATAAAATATATTAAAATAATAATCACATTTTTTCATCATCCTAAATATATCTAACAAAAATTATCAGGACATCTCTATAAAATTTAATGGAAAGAAATGAAATTCTGGCTCTTTTTTGTAGTGATTCAAATAGAATTCATCTCATAGTGATTTACATAATTATGAACTTCTCTCATAGAATATTTCCCATATTACATAATTTTTTATCCTCAACTTAGTATTGGTTTCGGGAAAATTATAATCATGCTACATCCTTTATCATCTCATAAAAATAAGACTCGTCTAAAATTCTCTCACTATATGATTGAATTATTCCTCCTTTATATGAAAATTTGTTAATGTTGTTACTTTTATTTATACTTACAAATTCAAAAACCTTATTATAATGGTCTTATTTAATAATTATAATTTTTTAACATTCTGTGGATTATTTAAGTTCAATGATTTTTGTGATATATGATATTACAGTTAGTATTTATCTAAGCATAGAACTGAAAAAAAAACATAAGCCATTACATCCTACCACCTTAAATAAATTATGAACTTAGAATATTTATTTCTATCACCCATGAAAAATTTGGGATGGTTTTTTGAATATAGGAATGACTTTTAATGTAATGATTTATTCGAATACATTATAATGGTTTATAAAAATCTTGCACATAAACCCAATAATATCCCTCAGAAGTTTCAAAATCAGTTTATATTTATGCCCTCTTCTTATTCCATGAGTAAAAATAAAGTTTATACTCAACAAATATTTTTAAAGGTTATTTTTCCTTGGTTCATTAAACCCAGATCCTACAGCCACTTGTAGTATCCAAATATATATTTATTTCTAGGGAACAACACACTCCTTGTTTCAATAAAAAAAATTCTTAATTTATATTTCTTTTTTGGGTTCACACTATTATATTCTATTACTAAATTATAATAATAATTAGACAATGACCTTTATTACGATATACTAAATGAAAAATTCATCTAAAACAATACACATAGAATTATAATTCAACCATTATCCCTATAAAAATATTAATCACATACCAATCCAAATATCACTTAATCATGTATACTTTAAAAAGATATAAATAATTTCCCAAAACAACCTGAACTTATTTAACACTAAAATATATCACAACCCTAAAGTATACATATACATAAATTTTTTATTCGTCCTAAAAACCAAATAAAAATCTCTAAAATATCATTAACGACATCAAAATCTAGTCACATATGAACTCAAAATAGGTATTTATGACTTTAAAATTATGATAAAATTGAAAAATTTTAATACTTTATGGTATAGAAAACTCTTAAATTATTCTCATAAAATAACATCATAACATCTCATGTTATTAAGACCCTTCTCTGCTACAAAATATGATGCCCTAGATCTCCAATATTAGATCTAGTGATAAATACATATTCATTTAAAATTGGTTTGGTACAAAATGAATTGACTCAAACATAACCATCCATAATTACAATATGAATAAAAAATTAATGAGTTTTATATATAACTTGGAAATTTTTTACTTACAGTTTTAGAGGTGTAGGAAAAACTTTTAAATGAAAAAATAATACATTCTCCTCAAATAGAAATTTTTCCACCAAACTAAGGAATCCTTATATAATAATAAGTCTCTAAAATATCCCAAAATGTACTCCTCACACGAAACATATATAGAAATTTCTTATGTAATACTATTATTCATAACATGGGTAAATAACACAAACAGTAAGGGGAAGCATACAATAGAAGCTATCATAGAATAAACAATGCATTTTAATTTTTACATGAGTAAAAATTAATAACAAAAAATAAATATAACTGATGACATGAGAATATCATATATCCATGTATGACGTGAGAATTTAAATAATCATATGGAAAACAAAAACTGATATCACTGTGATTGAATGCAAAATGTAAAATGTTATAAACACTCCTTCAAGGCCTCATTCCAATTCATAATACATATAAGTATAAGGTTGACACCAAATACCGAAGATAGTTTTTTTAGGATACCAACATATACATCAAGGGTATATATATTTCTGAAATCCATATATCATTCATTAATTCCAATTCATTCATCATATGAAGTAATTACTAATAAATATAATAAAGAACCAATATTATTTAGTAATCAATAAACAACCATGTTTAAATAAAAAATATATGAATTTTTATTTGATCCCATGTTAATAATTTAAATATATTTATTTATAATAACCTTTCAAAATTAAACTATATAGATTAAGGGGTATATGGTTTAGTCAGTACATGGAAATAAAATAAATATATTGTGAAAGTAAAAAACAATATATCCATGAATTTAAAGGATATTGACATTAAAGAGAAAAATAAAGTTATGAGTGATATGAAGAGTGATATAGAATTTAAGCCTTATAAATAAGGTGAGGTATGGACTATAAATTAATAAGATCACTTAGAGGGTAATTCATGAAATATTCCTTCAAAGAAGAAATGTCATTTAGACTTTGAGATGAAAATTGAACCAAAATAATAAAAAAACAAAAAACATTTATTAGATGGTCAAAAAAATTATATGTCAAAAAAATCCATTTCAAAGGGGGGAAATGAGGATATTAAAATAATTAATTTTAAATGAATTAGTAATATTAAAACCTTGAAAATAAACATAGTTTAATATATTAAATATGGATTGGAAGACAAAATTTATAAATAAGTGGAATGAAATCCAATTATTTAATCTTCTAAAACATTATCCTTTATTTTTTAAATAATAAACTCACAAAAAATGGAATATATATTACTTTGGAAAACAAGGAAATTTTGAAATGTAAGAAAAATTAGTGATAATGGTTATAAAACTGGAAAGTATCTCATATATTAATCCTTAAAAATGTGATTCTTTTCACACTTTTGTAAAAAAAGTCAAAAAATATAAATGTGGAAAACATTAAAAAGATTTATTAAACACCCAAGTATTTAAAGTAAAAGCCATATAAAATTACCATGTATAACAATTAAAGTAGGAATAATATCATTATTTTAACAATATAAATATTATTGACATATAGGAAAAAGATTCAAAGCATTGACGAAGAGACATGGTCAATTCCACATACAAGAAATGTTTTTGTCAAATTGAAAACCAAAGAGAGGTTAATTTTCAATAGGGAATATAAAATAGAAAAAATGAAAGTGTGAATATAACATAATATAATCATGAGGTTTATGGAACCAAACATAAAAGGATTAAGTATAATAATAAATTTAACAACCCAATAAACATAAATTAATTTAACAACAACCCACATGACTTAAGTAATGTAAAAATCATGTCAGAAATAAAATATAGATATTAAATGAAAGTGAAAATCATAATGGTAAACATTTATTGAAGATATAATATGTTAATAAGGTGTAAGTTTCACTATATAGACTAAATTGGTTCATAATAAGAATCATGTATCAAGGAATTAATATCAAGACTAAGAGCCCTTACCTCAAGTCCTGACTCATGTGGTGTGTTTTTCTAACTTGCTGAACAAGAAAATTAAGTTTTCTAAATACTTTATTTTGGACACATTCTTTTTATATCTATTTTATTAAGTTCTATTTATTATCATATTTAATTAATTTGTTTTATCGATATTTTCTCTCATCAGTAACTTGGGATTTTTTTGTTAATTTGTCAAGAAACTACTTCAATATATTGACTGTGGTCAAATGAGTTATGAATTATTTTCCTAGTCTCCATAATTATGGATATATATTTTAATTACCATTTTTTTATCCCAAAATTTATAAAGTTCACAAGGTTTAAAAAAATATATTCAAATTATGAAAATTGTCTCGATGTCCTCATTTTAGGATGATAAATCTATAATGACCATTTAATTTTAATATTATTAATAAAATGAATAATTTATATTTCCAGGATATTAATTAGTTTATAAATATAAAATTTATTTATTAAACATACTTTTAGAACCATCCATGTAAGTTATTGATAAAATATCAAATACGGCAATCATGAAGATGGTGTTGAAATTATAACACATGAGGTGTTTTTGGGTTCAAATGAATGAGATAATGGTATATAATGGATATTCTTTTCAAATAATAAATTTTTAGTATAATAATTATACATTTTTCATAATTTAATTATTGTTATAATTTATTTTGAGTCATGCTTTACAACATAGCGGAAGTGCCATAAGGGCCATTACAAACTCATATTTCCATCATAATCAAGGAATAATCCATGATGTATGTGAAAAATAATAATCATGACTTGGGGAATTAATAAGAAGATAAATTAAAATGAACCTCATTGTAAGAACATGGGATCCATTCACATATAATTTATATAGAATTTATATAATTAAATAATTACCTTTCATTGAACTATTTCTTCATATTCAATGATGAAATGAAGAAATATTATTGTGACAGCATTATGTCAGAGGAATCAATGGTATATTTCTTCTAGAGGTGATCCACACATGCTTCATTAGCCTCGAATCATGTCTATAGAATCCTATAGGTTCCAATGAAAATGGTTTTAATTCTTACAGTGACCGATGTGGATCCAAAAAATCCATTAAGAGGGAAGGGATTCATTCAGATAAATAACGAGAAATTTCTCTATGATATTTTGAGAGTTATAAGGAATTTCTCTCTAGGTCTGGATATAATCCAATCTAAGAATCAATGTGCACAACAAAAAATGTGTATTTTATAATCATAACATTTCATAATATGGTTTAAATCGTTCTTGTGTCAGAAAATGATAAATATAAAATGGGGAATGTTGTTTTTTATTTACATTACATGAGATAAACTAAGGGAAAAAATAAATATTATTTTCACTAATAAATAAATAAATACTTATTCAAATAATTTTTAATATGGAATTTTCCTCCAAGACGTTAAACCTGGTGTGCATATCTCCCTCAAAAGATATCAAACATTGAATAGTGACTATTTATTTAATTAAATAAATATCACTACACTATTCACTAATAAATATCTATGTATATTGACCAAATTAACTAAAGAATATTTATTAAATAATCATATAACTAAATGATGTTTTTTATTATGAATGAACCCGAATAAATAAATATTCTATATTAAAGAAATTAAATAAATTATTACGTGGTGCATAAAATATAAACTAAATATTTAAATCAAATATTTTTTCACTTGATTGAATAGTGAAATAATATTTGTAATTAAAAGAACATGAATAATCATTAAACCACATATTGTAATAATAATTACCCGCCATGTTAAATTCAAAAAGAACTTATTTGAGGTTCTAACTAAAATATGTGTGAGAACATTGATTGTTGCATTCCATACATGCATTTTAGATTATTCTAATGTATTTATTTATATGTTTAAATGAATATTATTTCCAATTTTGGTGAGGATTGATTTATTTTTTTTATGGAAGGAAAAAAGATTTATGAAAAGGGAATGAAAAGTGGTGAATTTGTGAGCTAAAATACACTTCACACGACAACCAAATCGAAGAGGCACAACACTAGATTTTTGAGGTTGTAGCGTAGTGATAAAAAAGGATTATAACAATAAAATTTCTTGTAAAACATTTCATGACATGAGTTTTCAAAATTAGTTCCCTTCACCTGATATAGGTTGTGAAGGGAATTTACACACTATGAAAAGATTAAATGTCGTGTACATAAATACATGTCGTGAAATTTTAGGATGATAAATATATGAAAATGTCACTATTGTAAGGGATTTCATATCATATAAACTATTACACATTGTGTAAAATATTTTACATCATGAAAATTTCAACAGACATAAAAAACATTACACTAGAAGAGGAGGGTTTGACGAGAAGCCTTATTTATTCATGCCTAGGTCGCACAGTAGTGGGGATCGACAACCAATAGGGAAGAGCGATGCCACACCAAGGAGACATATGCACATAGTGAAAATACAGATACCTACTTCTTTACCATTCTTCACTATCATTCTTCCTCAGATATCCATGCTCCTCATTCTCATCATGCCTAGCATGATTGAGTTGTTCTCTTTATGTCAGGTGATGTGATTATAGGGGATGTTTTACTTAGGGATTATTTCTATTTTCTATTCCTCTTTTGGATTGTTGTAACATTTTTATCAATTAAAAATCTATTTACAATCTTATTTCATGGACATTATTTTGTTGCGAAGAATATCATTTCATTACATAAATTTGTAGGCATATTTTGTGCATGACCATTATATAATCTAGGTTAGCTGTGTATAAATAGGGTTTTGGGTTGCCTAATTTTTTCATAGTGATTAGTATATGACCATTAGAATTGTAAAATCATAGGATTAGAGTATATTACCTATACCAAGGATCCCTTCTGACCCAATTTTAACACTAAACATGAATTAATCTATTATCAATTGATGATTCAAAATATATCCATTATCAATTGAATCCCTAGAAAACAAACCTGAAATCATTGAACCTGGCATGCCTCCTTTCCTCATATCAAAACCCAATATTTATTTCACTTTATTTCTTCCTCAAAATTAACCAAACAATTTCAATTTCAATTTCCTTAATTAATTTAGAACATGGGGATCATCCTGGTGGGTTTGACACTTAGGTTTTATAAGTACTATATTTCTAGAAGTTAATCTAATTTTAACAAATTATTAAATTTGGGTAGCCTCATAGGAATTAATGAAACCATATAGGTTTTCAACCCTCTAGACCCATTTCTCCTTGGAATTTCGTTAAACTACTAAAATCCCAAGGATAGTGTCCAAAAACACACCAAGACACCTATAGATAAAGTATTTTATGTCAAAATGACATGTAACCACCTACAGATGTACATGATATAATAAAATCTCATTATATCGATATCTCTAATCAATTAAGTTTCATACTAGTGTTATAAACCTATGTTATTGATGTCTCGTCCATTGAATTTTTTGAAATGAAATTATTGACAAACTTTCTTGGCCCATGGACATAATCAAGCAGTTTAATTTCCATCAAAGGTCCTAAGATATCAACTTCTATAAATTAAATTAAGGGATGAATCTTTTATCACAGTATTCATTAATATAAAATCCCTCATGATGCACAAAACTTATCTTACCTCATCGCGAGAATATTTCAACATAATTTTATAGGATATATTAAAGTACAGGACTCCTGACATGTATTAATAACAATATTAATATCTATAGAACATTACACTTGTCCATAGATTGGAATAACCAATGAAACAAATACATGTGGATTTCCTATTGGCGGGTCATTTTCTTATTATCCCCCACTATATAGATTTCTAGGGGAATACACCATGATAAATTGTCTCAAGTTCCACTACATATCCACCACTATTTTCCTATTTCATTTATATCCCATTAAATTATATCATCCATCTATAAAACCTATAACTAATAATACTATGGTGTAACTTCTAGGTCCTCATCATAAAAGGAAAATATATGACCATTGAGTATAGTAAGTGACATTTATATGTTATTAGAGGATTCTTCACAGATAATAATAATCATTATTTAATAATATATTTATATTTAATTTCAAATACATGGATAAAAGTAAAAATAAAATAATTATAAGTATTTTATTGGGATCTCACACCAACATAATACGTGTTACCCTAGATCCAAATTCTAATAACAATTATTCTGGTAGCCCTCAAATAGAATTCATTCTTCTACCGAGGTACATCTTTACTCAAGGGCCTCACCAATATTTATTCTATGGAAAACTTTCTAACAACAACTTCACCCATTTGTTAAAAATCCCTCAAGAGGTGATATTTTTTTAGTAAGTGGTCCAACTGATGATGTAACCTTAGTTACTTTCTGGGAGTCATCATTGTATTATTTTCATAATACAATGTTATAGGATGTCTACTATTAGGAACAAAATAAATATTTTATATGAAATTTAAAATACAAAACTTTTTATTTGGATAAATAGAGAGTCAGGATATTCTCTCACTCCATTTTGGAATCATCAACAACCGTCTTCTTTAAACTCTTCTATATTATAAATCTTATATTGTGATTGAATACATATACTGACTATAAAATCATGTTGTTTTTATATATTTGAAGACTGGAATTGTTATATCCTACGATGATAAGTTGTATGTCTCCTCTATACACTATAAAAATACCCTTAGTATTCCTCAGATACTTAACGATATTCGTCACAAAAAACGAAAATTTTTCTATTGGATCAAATTGATATCTACCAATAATTAATAAATAATATGCAACATCAACCCTAGTACATAATAGGGAATACATGATAAATGTTATCATATATTCAATTGGGGCCCCATGAATTCTCTCTCTCTGTCCTCCTATTGTGTATACAGACTCATTTTCTTGTGGTAATGTCTTCCATATGGAATTGGAACCAATTTCCTATTTGATTATTTCGTGATAAATCTATTTAGTATCTATTAAATGTATGTACTTTGACATAGTCCAAGCATCCTCCTTTATGTATCACAAATGAACTTCATTCCAAATATATATATATTTTCACCTAATTCCTTCACAGATAGTCATTTTTTATCTTATCCTTAACAAATTATATGGATGGAATTTCATTTATAATAAGTACTATTTCATCAAAATACACTTCTATAAATGAAACTTCAGTCCCACTAAACTACTTATAAATACACGGATCACATTCATTCATTATGAAACTAAAATATCTTATTACTTCATCTAACAGAATTTTCCATGAAATATATGATCACTTTAACACATAAATGAATCTCTATAACATTAATATATTATTGGAATTTTCTAGAGTCACAAACCATTCATGTTGTGTCATATAGATGTATCCTTGAAGTTTTCTGTTGTAAAAAATCAATTTTAACTTCCATCTTCCAAATCTCATAGTCTTTAAAATCTGTTATGTCAACGAAAAATAAGTTGAGTTTAAATATGGAAACTAGATAAAATGTTTTGGTATATTTAATGCCTTCATTCTGTTTAATCACTTTAGCCACTAAATTTGGTTCATAGGTACTCATTGTACCTTCCATGTCATGTTTTATCTGGAATACTCATTTTACCCAATAGGCATTACATCAATTTGTAGATCAAACAAAAACAAAACTTCATTCGGATACATGGAATACATCTTAGAATTCATTGATTTTATCTATCATGTATATTCTAATCTCTCTACTCCCTTCATGTAGAAAAGAGGATCATTATTTTCAACCAATATTGAGTCACCATCTTCAGTGTCTATAAAATAATATCTTTATTATTATCTAACCAATCTGGTGCTTCTATACAATACATATGTTTCTGGAAAAACATCTTCCACATTGACCAATGGAATATCTTCTTGTACAAACTCTTGTGTATCTTGAGTATCAACTTCCAAAAAGTAAATATTTCTTTTACAATCCTTCCTGAGGATATTCTCCATCTCAAGGAAAACTGATTTTGTTGTGATGGTCACTTTTTTCAATGTGGGGTCTAGTAGATATTTTCCTCTTATTACATTGGAAAACATTATAAAGATAAACTTCATGTTGTGGGGATATTTTTTTTCTAGATTTATCCTTAATAAGCTCTTCACAACCCCATACGTAAGTATGTGAAAACATGGATTTCTTTCCACACATTAACCCATACGGTATCCATTTCCCTCCTTAGTTAGTAATCAGTTTTCAATGTATACAACAACATATAATGCAAATCACTAAAAGGATAATGGAAAACATACATTTCTCATAATTTTACTTACCATATCAAGCATGTAATGGTTCCACATTTACCAAACATCATCCAACTATAGTGTTTAAATAGGTGTGAGTTTCACTAGAATCCCACACTCCTATAGAAATTTATAAAATTCTTTGACAATATACTCACCACCTTGATTAGATAAAATCTTATTTGACTTCTTACTAAGTATATTCTATAATTCATTCTTGAAATATTTGATTTTATAAAATTATTAGGCTAATACTTTATCATGTAAGAATGTTTATATCTTTATAAGTCATCTGTAAAATTAGTAATGTAAGAAAATAAACCATTATGTTCAACTAGAAATGGTCCACACACATTAGATTGTACCAATTATATAATCTTTATAGCTCTATCACACTTACCACCAAATACTGTCTTTGTCATTTTTCCTTGTAAATAAGCATGAAATATGTCAAGTAGTTTTAGGTCAAAATATTCAATATAAAAATCATGACATGGATTATTCGAAAACTGTTCATTTATATAACTAAGATGTTTATGCCAAATATGGGTGTGAAATGAGTCATGCGAACATCATTCATTATCAATTTTCAATACATGGTTTTCATAATTTTATATAAAAACAAGGTTATTTATTTGTTTCATACCATAACATATGTTTTATTTATTAATGAAATAGATTTTATTTTTAAATTTTTTAAAAAAACTAATTATTCATCGGTAAGATGTGGAAATTATTTTTCATAATATCTATCTCATAATATTTGGAACACAATAACAATCTTTTAAAATAAATACCATTTAAATTGGAGAATGGAATGTGGTATATTCAAATGGATAGAGCATCAAACATCACACCATTATAAACCTTTAAATCCAACTATCCTCTAAAAATACTCCAAAATATAATGGGTTCTTGTATTTAAATGCAGATGTGAGAAGAAAAGGTTGTATCTAAACCCCATTATATAGATATATAAATATCACACTTGATAATGAATGCACCTGAGTATTCCCCTTACATCTCTATCTAGGTGTAGTTTTTCTTCCAACGGCCCATCTTTCCACATGAAAAATATATATCATTCATTTCCTTTTCCTATGATCGTAACATCCTTTTATTAGAAGGAAGAAATTTATGAGATTTTGACTGTGGGTGGGTATTTGGCACATATAACTTGTTAAACCTTTTCAAATTCACTATAAGGACCATAAGAATTTCACCAACCATGTCCTTATTAAACTGGAGAGTAAATTTAAGGATTTTCAAGCAATATTTCTCACTATTTCTCATATTATAATTAAAAATCAAAATAGGGAAGCTCTTATCAAGTGAGGACAAAATTTGATCGATGTGTTTTTCATCTAGGATCTTAAATACAAAGATTTCAATGAACTCAAAGTAACCAATAATATTGAAAACATGATACCCATATAGTTCCAATTATCTAAGTTTGAAAGTGAAAAATATATTGGAGATCTCATATCAGTCTTGTGTCGCCTTCTCTTGATAAATATCGTGAAGGTCATTCATGGTTCTATAAGCATCCATGTCATCGTGTTGTATTAAAATATCATTGGACATGGATTGTAATATGAAACATTGAATATTTTTTGTATCATCTAAAAATGTCATATAGAGAGAAAAATATACCCCATTGGAATCTTTATCAAGCGACTTAGGAATAGGGTTTTCCATCACATAAAATTTATATTGATGGAATAGTATACCGCATAATTTCCTTTAATGTTATTGGAAATTAAATCTGGTGAAAAGGTAATCATTCTATAAAATGGATCATAATTATATAGTTTAAAATTTATAGGTTTCAATTTTTATAATAAATTAGAGCATAATTTTCATACATTATCAGGATTATATAATTAGGGCATCAAATAAAATTTATTTCTTCCCCACTAATTTATAGTGACCTAATGTCCCCCAAAATTTGTTTTAGAATATCTAGTTGGAAGGATATTCTAGTGGCATGTATATATATACCCCTTCACATAAACCACTAAGACTTCATACAAGTTAATAAAAGGTATTTAAGTCAGTGTCACTTTCCAAATACATTAACTCATAGCTCATTAATCCATTTAGTTGCATCCCCAATAATGAAATACTAGACTAGGATTTCATCAATAGTTTTAATATTAGTTTCAGTAAGTTGCACGGAGGAAATCAACCCTTAATGTAAGACAGGTAAATACAAACCAAAACTCATGATATATATTCCCTGAAAATTTAAGGCACCAAAATAGAGGTTGGTCAATCACTATGAACTATAGTATGATTTCTACCCAAGTAGTGGAAGGCTACAACAAATTTATATTTTATTCTGAGGGACTTTTATATTTATGTGTAAACTATCGATTTTTTTGTATTAAATTCTTTTTAATATTAAGTGGATTTTACTTAAGTGATTAACCAAGTCTAGATAAAATTTTCTGATATTGAAATATTTATTTTAATTATATATTTCATGCTTGTTAATTAATTTATTTTATCATTTATATATCCATAAATAATTAACCATGAAACTGATAGAAATAAAATAAATAAATTGGTCATTTTTTGCATCAAAAACATTTCTTACTCTCTGAAATGTCATCTTTGGATGAACCAATCATTGGATTCTCTATGAACTATAATTCTAGGGTCAAGGAGCATTTCATGCACATGTTTCACTAATTGTGCACAAAGATGTGGTTTTGTGTGTAAATAAATTGTATACTAGAGGTGACAATGAATTCTACGGATTCCCCTAGGTCTAAATGACTCCCAAATCCTATGTGTGAAAAAAGTAATGTTTTTATGGAAGGATTGCAGTTCTACGACCAAGTATTAGTGAAAAAAAGGTGATGACAATGCCCAAAAGTAGTGTGGTTGTGCCCCTAACACCCCATGGAATGTGGGAGCAAAAGTGGATCATTTTATGAAATCTATAGCACAATAAAACATTTTCCCATGAATGGAATCATATGATACAAAAAAAATACCAAGATTCACATCCCAGTCATACGTTGTTATACTGAATAACAACATCCTTAGCACATGATGTAAAAATTTAGCCTTATCCTCTGTGATGAACTCATGTTTTCCCATGTACGATCATCATTGGATTCCAAAATATCTTCATTATCGGATGAAACACCACACCCGAACATCTTCCATGCATATGCCCCAAACTATCACTCATTAGCATTCCTTCCACAACAGGAAAGTGCATACCGTATGACATTAAATAGCATTGATCAATCCTATCACATGACTGTAAACTATGGAATAAAACGATGTAGATTTTTATTCCTTTATATTAAATAGAGTATAGAGAAATCCTCCTTGGTGTTTAATTCTGGCATCATTTGGGTGTGAAATATTCCATCTTAGGGACACACCCCATTTATGTCTCTCAATGTTATATTCTAATAAATCTCCATAAGAAGTTAATCATGTAACCCAATCCATATCAATAGGAAATTCTGATCCATTTCAAAAATATATTAAGCATTTAACCTTATCTATCTCAATAGGACATTATGATCTGTATTCACGAGATGATATTCATATGAGTTTATCCGTCTCAACAGGATGTTTTGATCCATCTCCAAAAGATGTTAAACTTTCAACCAACATATCTCCATATGACTGTAACCATATTCCCATCTCCACAAGATGTTAAACTCTTTCCATTGTCCGTAATTCCTACACCATGCAACAAAAATAGGAAACATGAAATAAAAAATACTTGTAAGGCTTACTACACTGGAAATATTTTCATCATAGTTGACATAGGATGACTTGGGTTTCAAACCTAACATGTCTCACACATGGTATTCCCTCCAAAAGAGGAATATTGTATATGTTACCAATATAAACAGTGTCTATAAATTCTCAGAAGTCCCCAACATGACTAATCATCTGTTCCAAAGGTTGTTTCCTCATCGAGATAGAAGTACTGTTAGTAATAGGTGTCCACATTGAGATGGAACTGGGAATGATTTTCTCAAACATGCCATAGTATACGGGGCAGACACAGACTAGAAAACGAGCTCCAATGAAGAATTCATTGAAGGGGGAACCAATATCCTACTATCCAATTTCAATCAAGGAGTAGACATCACTAATTAAAGCGATGAAAATTGACCACCTTTGGAAATTGGGAATGTGGAGAAACATAGTATAGAGCTCGTGATGCGCTGGCGCCCCGGTGAAAGCTTTAGAAATATAAATAGTGAAGTTGATGTGAAACTATTCTCCTCAACCATCCAGACTAGTAGATTTTATGGTCCCAATATATTTTCATTTCAGTAGATTAAGATATTCAGTGACAACTCCCACCAATAAAATGGTGGGACCTGCATGAAACTCACATATGATTTAGGGTAGTTAGAGTTTGGAATCCTTGGTCTGTGACATTGATAACATGGATCCTTCTCCAGTTTAGGGAGAATGGAAAATAGTGGGACATTGGGAATTTCTTCCTCAATACTAGTACTAATGTCAGAATTTGTTTTCCTAATATGACTCTAGCCACAAGAATCAAATGATCTCATACAAACAAACAACAGGGTAGTGTAAAATTTTATGTAGTGATTTCCCATAATTACACCCCTACTATATCTTTCATTTTTTCACTGGCTGCTAAGTGCCAATGCCCTATCTCACGAATTGAGATCTTCCATAGGAGGGTGATTGACACCCTAGTACACTGGTATAATCAATGGAGGATCATTCGCACTTGGGATATAACCTTCCAGTACCAATATGCATAGGAAACTCACCAATATTTTAACCACTGAGGGTCACACAGTGGGAAACCTCCCCTCGATATAATAGTGAACCACTTCATGAGATTCTCCCTCTACTGCTCCAATAGCTGACACTCATATATTAAGGAGGTAGGCGATGTTTGAGCTTCTCCTATAGTGATCACCACTCGAGATCCACCTAGGAGGGATCCCACTATACCTCATCAAACCAACACCAACTGGACCTCTACACCGATGAATGGGTATATTTCATCCCTACTCCATCATCCCAAATATATTGCACTCGATGATGACGTAAGTGGAAGATCCAAGATGCTTCTTCAAAACTTGAATATTCTATAGCTCTTGTGGCCCCTGAAACCATATGTATATCCCACTAGATCACTAAACTAGGTGAACTGGGATCGGTACGTTCCCACATGGGATTCAAAACCCATCCACCTCATAGGCAAGATGGTTTGACTCTCTTATTCATCAGCACCACCAATAGTCATTTCGTTCCAACCCGTGATGAGGAGAATCACTGCAGAGGTCCTCACCACACCACAATCAACCATCATGGAGGTCCTTCTTATGCTCTTATGGACCAAAGAGGATTTCTTCCCTACTCCATCAACATCCCATGTGGAGATCATCCCCATGACACTACCAAAAAAAGTGAAGGTTCTCCCTGCTCCATCAATATCTAGTATGGAGGTCCTCGTCTGGAAACCACCACCAAACAACACATAGGTTCTCCTAATTTCCCCGTCAACCAAAGAGGAGGTCCTTCCCCTGACGATGATATTCAATTCTCTGGAAGAACTATCTCAGGGTAGGTGGGATTACTCCATTCTTTGGAGGTGTAATATCGAAAAACATCACATCATTTTCAACCTCTTGGATTCTGCGGTGATAGATGACTTATGGTGGGAAACTTCACCTCATATATCAGGATCTGGGGTAGAATCCCATAAATGGAGGCTTAACATTCTATAATCCAAGGTCCATAGGATCCCCATATCCCTCTATATTTTTCTATATATAGAGTACATTATACCCCTTCTAGAGACTAAAGTAAAACCATTCCCATCTATATCAGTTTCCCTCCTCTCTACATCTAAATAAGAAGTTAGAGAGATGTCAGGGTCTAGATTGATTCCCCCATTTCATGATCACTCCACTGAGCCACAAATAGATTGCATTCCCTCTCACATAACACAGTTTTGAGTACGTCATCCAACATGAACATTATCTTGAAGTTAGCTCCACCTCTAAGTGATTTATCTGCAAGAAAAAACTATTTTTCTATTGTAGAACTCCC
This sequence comes from Viscum album, assembly GCA_963277665.1. NCBI lineage: Eukaryota > Viridiplantae > Streptophyta > Magnoliopsida > Santalales > Viscaceae > Viscum > Viscum album. The sequence goes on from OY728148.1 coordinate 1,282,539,110, forward strand.
CCTTTCGGTAGAGAGTCCATGGAGAAGGTATAAATTTGTGTTTCTAACAACATATTTTCATGAACCAATCATGGATTGGGGAAAAAAATAAATACCCATTCATTAATAAAGGTGGAATTTGGATGATTATATCCACTGAACACCAATATATTGGGTTCTAGCCGCCTAAAACCTCCAATTTTGACATCTATGATTCCCTTACAATGGAAAAAGTAGTGTGTTTCTTTAAGATTAACTAGACAATGTCTCCCCACCTCTATGATCGAAAGATGACCTACTCTAGGAACTATGATCACTTTTATTCCATTAACTGGCAATATATAAAGTTTGAGATTATGAAACTCATAGTTGTTAAGTTTCCTAAGTTGTATGGATGCCAACAGACTCTCAAGAAGATCTTCATTAAGATCCTCATTGTGCTATGTTGGGTTATTGAAGAGTAACATCTTCATGTATAGATTAGATGGTGGGGAAGTATACCTCCATCCACTTCAAAATAATCCTATTATAGAATCTGGACCTTCATTTTAGCTGATCCACTAATGATGAGAGTTCTCATATGGAAACTTCTATGGTCAATATGTTCCTCATCATTCCACCAGAGTATCCAAAGAATAGTTCCACCAAAACATGTTATTTCAGGAAAGATCCACCTCATGGGGTGATACAGTACCATCATAAACCTTTAGAATCTATCCTCACTCATCAATAAAGGCAGACGCATGGACTCATAAGTCCTTTCAATAAGAAACTCTTGCCTTCCTATCAAAATGTTGAAAAAGTAATGTAACTTATTAAAAATTCTATCCCATAAAAGGTTTCTCCAAAATTAGATTAGGAACCCACATTATCCACCTTTTTCTAGAAGCTCAGGGAATACAAAAGGATCATTGTTTATATCATTATTAAGTGGTGATCTGACATTAACAGTGCCCTAAGTGACCACGTCTCTCCTAAACGGGGGAACCTAGTCATCCTTGGCTAGACACCCTGGTTCGAACATTGTATCCCTATGCATCCGATTAGGGAATAAATTGGGGGATATATAAAGTGACAAACATATGAGTTTCCCTCCCATTCAGATCAGTGTGAGAAACTTGATTTTCCTCCTTGGGGTCGGGTCTCACTTTCTCCCTGAGTCGATTAGCCTATCAACTCTCTGTTATCGAGAGACCCTTACCAAGATAACATCAATTCCCCTATAATTTCTATCCTTGAGTCTTTGGAAACACAACATGGTGGAAATCCCACTAGATATAAAGCCATAACCGGCATGTGTGGACAATGTAAGAGAACCCCTAGGGATTGGTAACTCCTGTTTCACTCCTTTTAATGGAATGGGAAGCTTTCTAAAACATCTGGCCCATTTCACCTCAAGGTGTGGCCCAATTTGGGGACTCTATAATAGTAGGAGGATGAAAATATCTGAATCTTTGTTCTGACTCTAGAAGCCCAAGTGTTCTTCTGGTCCAACCAGCTACCCATAGGGTCTATTTCTGATTTGAAGGATCTCCAATTATAGTTCATCTACTAGTTGGGTTTCGGAACATCCAAGATGAGCATCACTAACCTCTTTAAGTGTAAACAAAGGCCTGATGATATAGTTTTCGACTTCATCACCTGGTGGAATAGCCTCGTGTACTAAATAGATGTGTCACAACCCCAAGAACAGCTGCTCACAATATGTATAGAGAAAATCAGGAAGGAGTTGGTCCCTACCCTTATCCTCTAAAACTACTCCAATGTATTTTAGGAATTCTCTAAAAAAGGATCTGTATTTCCAAGAATACTTATAGTGGACTAGGAAACACTCTTGCCCATTTCCCCTTCCATTTCCCATAAGAAGACCTACGAAAGAAGATATTTCTACCTCTGTTCTTGTAGAGGTCCCTGAGTTGGTATACTTATTGGGTTGTCTTCTAAATATGCCTCGCCAAATGAAACCCTATCATCCACAACCTCACCCAGTGCAACATTACCCAGTATAGCCTTCCCAATGTTACCCACCTTAATGAGAGAATTTAGCTACATCCTATAATCCATGTCAGCATATCAGGGCGCATTTACCAGATAGAATAAATGGAACCTATTTATTTAGAGATATGTAGGTCCTAGGGTACTACATCTATGCCTTGGAAAATGGAATTATAGAATTTACAAAGGGATATAAACCTCAGGAGGCCCCGATCACTGGTCAGGTTGACCACTACACATATCACTTGATCATTGTACATGCCATAAAAGTATATTTTGTGACCAAATATTGGCTCCAGGACTAAGTAGATCATGGCTTATCCAAGTTGGGTGACATTCCATCACTAGTTATACATTTCTAAACAGACCCTCATAGTGATAGTAAAGTCTCTATAGAATGAAAATAGGATCATATACATGGGATGCATCAGTATATCAATTCGTTGAATCGTAAGGTAGTTGCTCATACTCATGGTATCATTTATGCTCTTCTGAGAAAACCAGAACCTCATATGGTTTTCATAACTCCTTTGACCGCTACCTCCATGTCCATGTCAAAGCCTTCAAAGTCTTATAATAATAGGATCTGACACTGCATGGTTAATCAAAGCCCCCCCCAACCACCCACCCAATGTAGGAGCTATCTCTCACCCATGGTGGCTTCATGCCTCCTGAGTTAGGGGATCCATTAAAATTTATCACAACCCCAAACTATTCCATAAAGGATGAGAAGTAGTACATATCTTTGAATTCTATTAAAATGGAAGACTGGTTCACAATTCCAAAAAATGAGGAATACCATGTAAACCCTTTGAGTTCCACCAGCCAACACTGTCGAAGGAAAGATTCAAGACATGCGAGTCTTCATAATTATTAGTCTATCCAATTAGTTAATGCTAATGGGACCAGGTACTCTGTTTTATGAAGGGTATTGCAAGTACTATCATTCTAATACCCTCCATCAATTATTTATCTATAGACAATTGTGTTAATATAATTTATAGCTCATCTGTCATCATGTTGGGATTATTAGCATCCAGCAAGAGGGTAACCATAGAAATATGATAGTCATAAAGTTGTTTCTTATATAATTGCATCCAATATATAATAGAACATTTTTAGTACTATCTATGACCCAATGGTTCATCCAATAACACCTACCAAGACCTCTACTAACAAGCGGTGATCTATAGAAAACGATATTCACAAGGTGTATAAGAATGATGTGTTGAGGTTCCATGATGGCATACCCACAATTCTTTCGATCCTATAGCCTCTCCTATTGTCAAAGGAAATGTGGGGGCCCTTGAAAAAGCCTTGAAAATCCACCTACAATTCAAATTTGGGGTAGCTAATGTTGAGGCATATTATGCCAATGAGGCCAATCTAGGGGAATTGTGAACCATCATTTAATTTTCTATTGAATATGCAGGTTTCATCATGTAGGAGTACATATTCATGTCGTATATCACCAAAAAGTTTAATGTCATAGTGATCCACCACTATCTCATGGATATTGGCTCTGGAATCTACCTCAACCTCAATTCAACTCTCCATATGTTCGGTTTATAATAATTAGATCTAACTCCCTCCAAACTAACAATTCAGGGTTATGATAAGAGTAAGAAAAAACAACAAATAAAGATATGGATAAAGCCTAATTTTTTTTGTTCTAGTATCAAGAAACTAATTTATGTTAGTCTCATTGAAAACCACCTACAATGTTCTACTTAGAAGAACATAGCTTTATTTTCATTTTTTGGTACCATATTCCTACTGAAAGTGCCTCAAATACCCCCTAAATGTTTGAGAAGGGGTAATCTATGGTGATATGCTCCCCTTTGAATCTTATGAATCCCATTATCTGAATTTCAGGTACTAAAAAATGGAGGTATAATAGGTTTATACAAATAGGGTTGATCACAGCAACACCCCTAACGATCTAACATCCACTACAGATAATCCTTTGGTGGACATGATTGAAATATTCATTCTCTTGATTCATTAGTTACATCCCATAATACCAGACTAGGGTGTTTTCTTGGTGTCTCCATGAAAAAGAGTTTTGGTGTCTCTAAAAAAATAGTTCCCATATATTAGCTTGTACTACTATACTAGATAGTCTTGGATAACACCTGAATCCATTAATCCCATGAAATATTGAGTGGTTTTCCACATGTAAATTGATTCTCAACATTCTCATTTGTTTGAAAAAGTAGATATGACTTGATAGAAGCTGACTCATCGCTATTTCATCGACATCAGCAATGGAACATGAGGTTAGAAACTGAATAGAATTAGATAAATAGCTTTTGTTTCCATAGTCTTTTTATGGAAATAACCCCTCGGTGAGGATTCCAGAGCAGATACCAATGATTCCCCTAAGTCCTCTAGACTGGTACAGCTGCCTCCTCCCTCTAACTATCTTATCTCATATGATGAAGATGAATTGGAACACACCCCTCTTTTATTTTAAGTTAGTGTATCCACCACCATTTATAATATAACTCAGTTGAGCGTTGGTATTGAGGAAGATCTGAGGATGACACTAATCAGTGAATCGATTCCTCCAGAGGATAAGCAGTAGTATACGGCCTTCTTGAAATAACACCATGACCTATTCACATTGAGATATGATGATATTTCAAGGATTGAACATCAAGTTTCTATTCACTATCTTGGCATCCTAATAATTCAGTGTTGATTAAAGAAGCCTCCCATAATGTTATATCCCTTTAATAGTTCTATGTTTGATCTTGGATTTCACATGATTATAAAATCCAACTTGGTTGGGTAATTCTAGTACCCCATATGGATAGACAACAATGTTCTAGTTAAAATGAAGAATGGGATTATCAGAGTCTGTATCGACGTCCAGGGCCTCAACCATAATTTTCAAAAGGATGATTCCTCCTTCCCTTTATATATCTATTGATAGATACTAAAGTAGGGTTCTATTCCATATCCGTTATAGTTGAATATTTTGGGTAAAACTATATACAGATGGCCTTGAGGATGAGGATTATTCTGCCTTCAAGGTACCCCAAGATACTTTCTTCTATCTGGTGATGACCTTCAATTTGAATAATTCTGGATCCACTTATCAACGAATGATGAAACACAAATTCAACCCAGTCCTCATGAAATTAGTGTAATTCTATATAGATGACTTGGTGGTCAAATCCTTTCAACATGAGGACCATCCTAGGATCTTGAGAAGGTGTTTGGATTCCTTCTCTCTTAATGATTGAAGATGAACCCTATGAAGTGTAAATTCATGGTAACCTCTAGAACAATATTCATCTTTATCCTAAGTTATAGAGTCATAAATATTGAACAATATAAGATCAATGAAATCATCCAAATTCCTCCCCCAGAAAAAATTTGGGATTTATAAATACATTAAGGAAATATAGGCAATATATTCCCATTTAACAAAAATCGTAATGGAAAGTGTATCCCCTTATAAGGGGTCATGAATAAAGGAACCATTTTCTATTTGGATGAAGAGTTTCATATAGCTTTTGAGAATATTATGTATCACCTTATATAAACTTTAGTTCTGGTGCCACCTGGCTCTGTGAAGTCTTTGGTCCTCTACCAAACTACCCTGGAATGGTCCCTCGGTGCCCTTCTATAGTATAAACAATGAGGGAGGGGAAAGGATACTGCAAACTCTCATCTTCATGATCCTTAAAAAGAATACCTGATACTCCCCTATCAAGAATATTTTCCTCAAACATGTCTTTTTAGTGAATACTTGGTGACATTGTTTATTGAATTATGAGATAAAAATGGTGATCCAAGTAGACCAGATGAATTATATCCTCAATCTCCCCATGATGATAGGATGATTTGAATTATGGGTAGTGATCCATTAATAGTTGAACATCAACATTGTCCCAATGAATGCCATCAAAGACTATGAATTGGTACACTTCCTAGTCAGACATCTGGTACCAGAAGAGCCTCCCATAGATGTTGAATTCCAAAATTTAGCAATACTCTCAGTGGATTTGGATATGTGGAGCTAGAATATTCATTTTTATAGTGCCTCTCAGAGCCTGGAAAATAGAAATATCAGTAATTCCAATCTTAGAAGAGAAGGGTTGGGGCCATCTTCATCACCCTAGTGCAAGTGTTATTTCCATACTCTATCCTATTGTCATAACACTCTACCAAAAATGAGGTAGAGTATTGTTATCTAATCACTCATCACATATTAGGCCTTACGATTGATTTACCCAGTTTACACATGAATAGATACTATGAGTTAGTCATAAAGAAGATAAGGTGACTATATCATCATAAAGTAAGAGTTTTCACCCCTTCTAAAACATACCAGTCAGCTGATGGCTCAGTTCACCTCCCAGCAGAAGGTGACCCAGGTTTCTTGGTTTCAAATTGGTTAAGCGATGCCTTGGAAGGTTTGGTAACATCCCTTTTGTAACATCCCATAGAGAACCTGACCAATATTATTTTTTCATTCATGTGGAACACTAGAGGTTCATTTCTCCCACCACATCAGATGATGGAAATCAGTAGGTAAACCAACTTGTTGTTGGTGATTCTATTTTAGGCAACCCAGTCCCCCCACACCCCCCCACAAATAAATAAATTCTTAATTGGACCACCAACTTTGTTGAGTATCTTTATCATGGCCTTCTCTTACCATATTGAGCTAATCATGGGAGAATATGTTGGCCTACATCCTATATTACCCTCCATAATAGGCCTAACCTTGAGAAAACCCTCTATATACATGGATTTGATGGAAGTTTCCTTAGTTTCATACATGGAGATGAGACACCCCCAGTATAAAAGTGGAACTATTCTGAATCTTATGGTTCTCATCATGTGGGATTGAATATTTACCACCATATTCAGAGGTTGGGGTACTTCAAGATCATTATCATATGTGACTGCATTGAGCGCTCAAAGAGGTTTTTTGTATGTCAGATCCATTCCAAAATTGTGCTTCAACCATTGGATTTCTCCACAATGCCAAATTTTCAAATCCCATTGAAGTATGGGGACTCCATGTTGTGGGGCTATACCCACTAGAGACAGCTTGATATTTTAGGTTCATCTTGACCACAACTGACTGCTTCTCCAAATAGAAAAAAAAATCCCTCAAGGAAGCTAAAACCTTGTCCATGATTGATTTAATGATCTCTTGTATCATCCATCCTTTTGGAGTTGCTCATGCTATTCCTACAGAAAATGGATCCAACATCAATGCTTTCATGTTTAAGAAATTTTATTTGAAGTAAAACATCTAGTCCAACCATACATCTCACTAAAATGTGTAGGTAAATGGATAGATTAAGGTTTTCAATAACAAATTTTGTATCATTTTTCAAAAAATAGTCGGCCAGAATAAAAGTACATGGTATGAAAAGATCCCCACTTTCTTCTAGGATAATCGGATAATTACTCAAAAATCAGCCCAAGTGGACCTATATTACCTAGTATATGGAATAGATGTGTTCATGACCATCTAGATCTATATATTGTAACTCTATATAGCTTTCTATGACTAGAAGACACAAGACAGAATGGAACAAGTCCTCTTATATGAGTTGGAATCCCTCAAAGAGAATAGGCTATGTAACATGGAAAACCCAAAGAGGCACTAGAATAGGATAACAAGGGAATTCCACAAGAAGGATAACCTCATCTCTTTAATCTAGAGTGACTTGGTACTGGCTATAAGAATACCGATGATACCCTGCAGAAAGTCTACAAGGTTGGAGCCTATGTTAGAAGGACCTGACATCATCCATAAGGTCCATTACAATGGAGCGTACTATTTGATCACCATAGACAGAGAGCATATCACACCTCCCATAAATTCCATGTTTTTGAAGTAGTACTTCATGTGAGGTGCCCCACAGTTCATGATTATTACTTTAAAGTATTTTCAATCAGTCCAAGCATTACACCTTAAACAAAAAAGAAGCCCCATGGTCAACGCAGTATTACCATTAATTGATTGAAAATAGTCAAAGCTATGTTACCATAAACTCTAGTAACACTGGTACAAACTCTAAGACCTTAAAATAGGGTACATGGTCAAAGAATTATGACCTAAAACTATTTACACCCACTTTACTTCGATCTCCATGATGTTAAACTAGAATTATCCATAATATGAGTTGTACGATATTGACACTACTACAAAAGACACCTTTAACAGTGTTAATAATTATTAGTTCTATAACAAAACATTGATAAATGGAATATTTATCAATTCTAAATAAATCACTGATAAATTTTACCATTTACCAGTGCATCTTTTTTAGAATAGATAAAAGAAAACCCTTTTAATTCATTATTTTTAGTGCAGATAAAGGTATTCTTTATCAGTGCGTTATTTTTAGCACTAAAAGATGGTGTCCTTTATTAGTGCTTTATTTTTAGCACTAATATAGGGTTTCATTTGTCAGCACTTTAATTTTATCCCTGATAAAGGGTGTACTTTATTAGCCCTTTATTTTTAGTGCTAATTAATATTTATATAAATAAAATGAAATAATTAAATAAATAAAAAATAAAAAATCTTTATAAAAAAATATTACAAATTTTATTAATTAAATAATTACAGATAAAAAGTAATAGATTTATTATGCATTATTAATTATTAAAAATATTATAAATTAGATAATTATTATAATTAATGTTATTAAGTTTTATATATTAAATATATAGATATATATTAATGTATATAAATATGATATATTTATTACAAAATATTTATGTGGTTTACATTAAATAATCATATGTTTATTGAATAATGGTTTATAATTAAAAATTAATATGAATTAAAAATATAGACTATAATTTCATAGTACTCGACATATAATTGAATGTAGTTTTATTTTTCACTTTTACATGGATCAAATGTGTTTTATATTGAATTTACATATACATAATTAATGCATTTTTATATACAACGCACAGACACGAAACTGATCCATTTTTTTAATATTATAAAAGTTCAGTTATTCTTAATTTATTCAATTTCACTCAATTTTAACATAGATGGAAGCACTAAAAAAGAGATACTCAAAAAATGTTAAAAATATATTTGTAAAAAATATTTATAGATAAATATATTTATAAATGTACAGTCACTATATTTATAAAATTATATGTTTTTAATTATAAATAAATTGATATTTTTTTAAAATTATTTTTATAATTATAAATAAATAATTATGTATTTTTAAATAATTAATAAATTTATCTTAAAATTAATTAAATAATGAATATATTTACTATATTTATATTTTTAAATATTTATTAAATATATATGTATAATTATATAAATATATATAATGATATAAATAATATTTTTTAAAATATATATCTATAATTAGAAATAAATAATTAGTAAATTATAATAAATATATTTGAAAAGGAATATATTTACTAAATTGATATTTTTATATATTTATTAAGTACTTATAAATTTTTACAATTTTTTCTTTAAATTCATAATTATAAATCCTTTAACAGTGCTTCGTTAATAATCATTGATAAAAAAATCTTTATCAATGACGAAAAATCAATGATAAAAATGAGGATTCATTGGTGCTAAATAAATCACTGATGAAATGAAGATTTATCAACGCTCTAATTTTAGCGTTGAAAAATATTGGTTAAATCAGCACTAAAAAAGCACTCATAAATTTTTCTTTTATCAACGCTTATATTATAAGCACTGATAAAAGTGTCTCAATCTATTGTAAAATCCCAAACCATTTGCATACTCATCGTGATATCGAGAGATTTTTGTGGAATCCACCTACTACCACCACTCCTCCTTGGTGAATCAAAGCTCTAATCACAAAATTCGACTATTGTTGGCGCTCTAGTTGCATGAACATCTCATATGAAATCCAGTATTTAATTTTGGTTACGAAGTGGGTGTGTTTTCGCATCACTTTCCAATAATTTCACTTCTTGAGGTAGGTGTTTCCATGCCCTAAAAATTTCAGATAATTTAATTTGTTCGCTTGGTTAATTTCTCTGGGCTCTATAGGTTATTTTGGTGGTGCAAACAAGTTTTAGAAATGATTTGACATGCATTCGTGTTGAAGATAAATTTTCTAAAGAAAAATTTTCATTTTTCTATATAGTACTTTTTGTGAAAAATCACAAAAGTGTTCAATTAATTGTTTGAGTAGTGGAAAATGTGTTTTTATGGGTTCTTAAGGTGAGTGTGTGTTGAAAAAGGATTTTTGATGGTAAATCTATCATTCTGGTCATGTTAGTCTTGTTTTACTCTTTTGAGTATGATTTGTGAAGTGTTTAAATAATAATGAATTTGTTTTAGAAATACTATTTTTGATGTGGAAATGGTTTACTAAATGGTGTGAGTGATTTGAAATGTTTTTTCGAAGGTTTTGGGATACTTTTTCTTGGTTTTGGGTTTTGTAATAGAAAATGGCTATGTTTTGTGTGTGTGTTTTAGTGTGGTGTTCTATTGATGGGTTTTATAGGTTTTTTGAAATGGGAAAATCATTTTTTCAAAGGAACATAAATATAGATAGGTTTGGAAGTAAGTTCTAAATTGAAATGGACATAATTTTCCATGTTCAACATGTTTAAACTTTTTTTAATAGGAATTGTAAAAATTTTTAAAGGATGGAAGACAAGTTTTGAAAATAATTTCTGGTTGGGTACAAATAGATAAAAATAGGACTTTCTATTGAATTGGTTTCGAATTGGTGAAAACTCTAGTTTTGTTAATTTTAAGTGATCTATAAATTAGTTAATAGATTTATTAAATTATATAGGTGTTGAAAATTATTTTCTATTTGGTTATAAAGTGAACTTGATTTTAAAAGTAGAATTTTCATGTTAAATTCGGTGTGTTTTTTATATATATCCTTTTTCTGCCTCCAAGTGTTATTTTAGAGATCTTTTGAAATGAATTATTAACATAAAAAATAGGTGTTAGTCATGTTTCTGAAATGATGTGGTGTGTGTATGTTTTCAAATGGGGTTTGAGTGTGAAAGTAGTGTCACACTATGTGTACTTTTTTTAGCATGACTTGTGTTTGAAAATTTGTTTTTTTAGTGACTTGTGAATGTGAAACTTTATTCAGCACAAATAAAATGGAATCTTGGGGAATTGGGTAACTTGATTGTGTTGTATTAGAGAATCTTTATATTTTCACAGTAAAATCATTGTCCATATAATTAATTATTTATTTCATATTTATTTTTACTTCATTTATTTTTTATATTACTCACTTAATAATTGTTTTCTTATATAGGTGGATTATTTTGTTCAAGTTGGGGTGCTCTGTCCAAAATTCACGCTTCTCCTCTTTTAAAATCATTTCCCCCATGCGGTAGTGTGTTAATAACTTTCTTTCAAGTTACCTCCACTTCCTTTGCAGGATGAGAAATGATACAGCCTCAGCTCAATCACAAAGGTAATCTTGAATTTTTCACAGTAAAATCAATGTCTAGAGAATTAATTTATTTTTTCATATTTATGTTTAATTCATTTCTTTTTAGTATTACTCACATAATAATTGTTCTCTTATATAGGTGGACTATTTTGATCGAGTTGGTGTGACCTTTCCAATTTTCAGGCTTCTTCTCCTGTAAATTATTTTCACCCATGCAATGGTGAATTTACCACTTTCATTCTAGTTACCTCTACTACCTTTTTAAGAATAGTAATGAAGCTACCTCTACTCGATCAAAGATGTTTTATTGATGTTTACATTGTAAAATAATTTTCCATAGAATTAATGAATTGTTTCATTTTTATGTTTAATTCTTTTATTTTTAGTATTACTCACATAATAATTGTTTTCATATATAGGTGGATTCTTTTGTTCGAGTTGTGGTGATATGTCCAACCTTCATGCTTCTTATCCCTTAAAATATTCTCACCCTTGTAGTGGTGCATTTATCACTTTCATTCAAGTTACCTCCACTTCTTTTGCAAGAAGAGAAACGATGTTGCCTCTACTCAATCATAGAGGTAATCTTGATGTTTGGACAATAAAATTATTGTCCATATAATTGATGAATAGTTTCATATCTATGTTTAATTTATATCTTCTTAGTACTAATCACATAATAATTGTTTTATTATTTATGTAATTGAATAAAAAATGTTTAAATGTCTATAATATAATGTTTTTTACATTTTTGTTGTAAATTTCATTTCATTTAAATTATGTATTGGGACTTCTTTTTGTTGATATATCTAGTGTTTTTATGGTTCTTTTGGTGCTTTTGGTGTTGCGGTGTCCTATAATAAAACACTACATTGGTGTTGTAGGGTTCTATTATATCATACTGCAGTATTTCCTTTTATTATTGTTGACAGAGAAATATTTTAGTGGTTCTTTAAGAAGTGATGATAATTTTTTTTATCAGTGCTTTTATTAGAGATGATAATTTTTCCCTTATCAGCACTTTTTCAATGCTGATAAAAATCCTCTATTTTTTAAATTACTCACATTTTCAACACTTTTCTAGCACAGATAAAGGCCATTCCTATTGCTATTAAAGGCTAGTTTTGTATTAGTGTGAACTACAAAGCCTAGCATCTACAAGGCATGACGTTAAACTATGATCTTACACCATATGAAATTGTGATGCCTCAAATGAAATTTTGGGGATGATAAATCACTTCCCCATATAAAACTAGGATTACTCATATGATAAGGATGAGGTGATTAGAAATTGGATTCCTTAACACGCAATGTTAAAGTGTATCCTTACCCTTTGAAACAAATGTAGGATGCTCATATGACATGTGTGAGGTGGCTGAAAAGGATGCATTCATCATCATAGGACATTAAACTGTAGCCTTACCCATGTCATGAACACAGGATTCCATTGTCCGAGAGGATTTCCCCAAATTTCATTGTAATTCCTCTACCACACTACTTTCTAGAACTATGTTTGGCTTGATTCCCATCCTCATGGGATATGTAGTGATGATTATACCTTCTCTCTATGGACCAATACACAAAACTGACCAACCCTATAGTCCCTTGACCCCATTCATGGTCCACTCATTACAACCATTAACTAGGTTCCATTCATCACAAGGTTTCTATGAGCTACATGAGCCTGTTTTCCTTCATTCATGTCTGGTTTTACCTCTTCCATGACACACATAAACCCTTGAGACCAACATCATCCTAGTCCAAGAATCATGACATTAAACTATTTTCCAACACTCCCACCATACAAGAATTGAATCATTAAACTATGTTCCATTTTTTTCAAGGTATCCATATGATGTATGGGCCTAAATTCCTGCCTTTCACATAGGGATCTACCTCTTTCATACAATACACGTACCCATGAAACAAACACCCCCTTAGTTAAAAAATCATGAATTTAAACTATTTTTCAGTACTCCAAGTATCATGAGTTTAAAATATTTCCCATAGTCAAGTCTTTAGTAACTTAAACTATGTGAAACTAGTTGTAGCATTGTTTTAGGTTGTGAAGGGCCTCCTTAGATCCTTACACATTGGGTTTTATCTCTTTCACATCACACAAACATCCTCAAAAGATCCCCCCCCACCCCCCGGTGCATCAAACTCTATAACATTAAAGTAGGATCCCCATTATATAAATTATGACCATATACTATGTGCATGTAACCTCCTAGGCACCTCAGTGGAATGGTTTTCATCGTCCCTGATGTTTCAGTAAGCATGTTCCCCCATTTTTTCCAAAACAATGGGTGGAATTTTTCCCTTTCTCATGATATATGTAGTGACACACAAATATTTGATCATGGTACCTTCCCTCTTAATCTACTCATTTAAAGGTCCTCTCTTCCACAGTAGTGTGAGGTCGTTCTAGGGTATGGTTTATTATGTTTTGTGTAGCTAAGGGTCCCTTTGACCCCCCCCCCCCCCCTCATGTTGGGTTGTCACCCCTCTCTTCCAAAAAGTCCCTCTTTGGACATGTGTTCCCCCATTTATTCAATGTTACATGACCTTAAACCAAAAACTTCACCTACAATATAATTTATATGACTTTATACTAATAGAATCCATAGTTTGAGTTTTATAACTTTAAACTAAAAATCCCAATGTCCTCTGTGCATGATGTTAAACTATGATCTTACCCCATATAAAAATTTTAAGCCTCATATGATAAGTATGGGATGATAATAAAAAAAATTATCATATATGAAACTGGGATGACTCGCGTAATAAATATGGGTTGATTATAAACTAGCATTCCTAGTTCATGATGTTAAACTATAATCTTACCCTGTATAAAACCAGAATTATTCATATGATAAGTATGGGATGAGAAAAAATATTACCTCATATAAAAATGGGGTGCCTATTAATATAAAATGATCTGATATCCTTAACGGGGAAGATTCCATCCCTCCAGCACTATTTCCCACCACACCACCATCTTGATCTATGTATTTCTTGATTCACATCTTCATCGGATATGTAGTGATGTCTAAATATCTCATCCTAGGATTATCCTTTGTATTGACTCATTTCAGGGTATTTATCTTTTAGGATTTCCTTGATTTCATTCCTACCATCACATGCATTCAGTTCATTTGAATTTATGGTGTAATATCTCCCAGGGAACTTAATATTCCCTCTGAGGCATTCCCCACTTCTGCTTTTGTACTTCGTGATTTCTCTGATTTGGGTAATCATTATCTACGGGATATGAATGGGATCCCTAATGGAAATTTCTATATTCCACACCATCTCACCTACTATCCTAGTCTCATTCCATATGGTATATTTGATATAAAATATTGGTTACCGTGTTTTGAATTTTTCAATGGTCAATGCCACCACTTTTCTCCCCATACTAAATCGATGTAGGTATAGAACCTGTGTTCCAAACATGGTAAAAAATTCTTCCTACTCATCATTGAAATCCTTTTTACTATCCAGGTCCTAAAAATCATAATCTCCCTTGAATAATTGTCCAATAACTTTCAACCATCATTCTTTTCCCTCCTATGAATGAAGTAAACACCATAAACCCCTTATTTCTCACACAAATCATGGATCATGTGGACTTAGAGATTAAGGGGCATTTTATTTCAAGAGAGGTTTAGAGGAACAAGTGTTCCATGGTATGATATCTATGAACATAAATTATGAGTCTATCACTAAGCATCATGACCTTAAACTATGTGCAAGAATACCAAGGAATGTGTTGTATAGAATCAGGACTTATTGGCCCTCTATTTTCATAGGTTTTACACTCCTCCATGCTACACATATTTTTTAGGGGTATTCACACCATCAGTCCGAACTCCGTGACCTTAAAATAGGATCTCAAGGTCTATGAATTGTAAACTTAAACTATGTGTGGGTGGTCTAACCAATGTTTTTTATGGAATCAGGTGTTATCTTATGCCCTCCTTTCACATATGGTAACCCATGTTCAATGTTTTTCATGTTTCTTCAATACAAAAATCCCTTTGGTCTAAGCATTGAGACTTTAAAATACTTCCAATTATTCTGAACCCTACAGCCTTAAAAATAGCTCAGGTCTAAACATCATGACTTTAAATTATGGTAAAATTTATTCAAGATCTTCCATGTGGAAGGGCCACTTTGGATCCTCATCCATGTTCAGTCACCACTTCCCAGTTTCAAACATATCTCCTAATACAAAATAATGTTATAAACTATATGGAATTAAATTAAGATCCCAACATCCAGGTCATAAGATGGTAAACTGTATGAATTTACATACCAATCGCATGATGTTAAACTATGTAACTCATATCCTCAAGATACAGTATTAAACTGTGTGTCGATCATTTTCATTGAATGATGTAAAATTGTGTAGAAACTTAGGTCCTTTCCTAAGAATCCCTTTCCTCTAATATCGGTCACCTAAAACATCATTCATGTTCTTCGATTTTCCCTCACCATCTGAGATGATTCTCCACTTAGAACATAAATCTGACCTTTTCAGACTAATATTCAGACCATAAGTTCTCAATTCCATGGTGGCTTCATTATGGTAGTTTTGGAATCCATTCAAAAATTCCATCACTTCAGCTCCAAGATTCACCGGTCCCTTGACTTGCATCTCCATCCTTCTTAATTCCCGAATAGGGGCCCCTTGACGGCATGGTCCCATGCCATACTCGCTCACCTACTATCCTAGGAACACGCCACAAAAGACTTCATACATATTTTTGTGAAATGTCTTGTTTTTTTAAATTTTTAGTGATCAATACTCATTTGTTTTCTCTATCCGTAAAAATGATAATGGATTATGTGTTTCAGATATGGTCAGTAGTTATCATACATTATAACTCCATCTTATTTGTGTTCCAAATATTGGGTATCTCAATTCATTCTCTCTATTACCAATTTTTTGTGTACAAATAAACTCCTTTGTAATTAACCTATTCATTATCTATCACATGTTGAGAAAGACAGTTCATTATTCATAGGCCCCCAACATCCAGCCATAGACCTACTCAGTTAATAAACTCTCGATGGTAAACACAAAAATTTAGAACTTGAATGTCTGGCCATTACATGAAACTCACTTATGAATGATAAATCATATGTTCTTAACTTGTTTATCAAAATGATCACGACTCCCGTGAACTTAGGGATGGTTCATTCATTGTCTCATGTGTATAATTGAAGTGATTCAATTAAAATGTGACAAAATATGTCCATGCATATAAGGAATTAAAAAAATAAACATCATCAGTTTGAGAGATCCATACACACAATAGATCTTATATTATTCTTTAGAAGAAAATTCCTCTAGCTATCCATTCTGATGATCAAGTGTTCCATGCCATCTATCATTAAGGACCTACGGCATCCAAATAAGCTCTATATCCTCCTCCTCATCCATAAGGTGAAGCTTATCATCCATGGTCCTCACCTGATCCTGCTCAGTATGGTACTTAGCTATCTGAGATACGGGATCCTTTACTCAAGAGTTTTCCACTGCTAATTGAGCATTCAACTAACCGATGATCTTTTCTTGGGAGTTTATGGACGTTGTGTGATCATTCCTATTCTCCTCCATACATTGGATTTTTTGATCGGACTCCAGGAGCTTCTTTTTGTAGTCATATTTCTCCTTGTTCCAAAAGATATCAAATTGTTAACTCCATGCATGTACCTAATAAAAAAGGTAGTCATGAACCAATGTGTATAGATTCGAAGATTCCACCCCTAAGGTTCCCAGGTTGCATGACCAGTGGTTAAGGGACCGCATATGGCTCACCAAGTATGGCTCCAGAGTGTGAGTGGTTAAGTTTTGTATTATCCTCTACACCCTTCTAGGATTATGAAGTTCTCTTCATCAATGTCAAACCCATAATATTGTATTTCTTTAGGTACATAGGATCTTATTATGTATAGGCCACAAGAATAGTAGTGGTAGGGACCTCCTTTGGGATACTTTTTGATAGATCATGTTCCATGTCAAGAGGTGTTGTCTTCATCTGGCTCCACATTGGTGAAGCTATTTATGCCCATCTCAAGCTCTCGCCCTTTAGAGACCCCACCAAAAATAATGAAAATATTCCCTCTTGGGATCAAGCTTGGATCCCCCTAGATAACTAGCTCCCCTTGCTCTATAAACTCCATTGGGAGATATTCCTAGGTTATATAACCATGAAAACCTTCCCAGAGCATACCCTCTATAACACATATTCAAAAAAATCATGTTAGTTAGTTTTTGTTAGTGATGAAAAGCTATATTGACATAGATTGTGTTAGTGGAAGAGACTTATAGAGAGAAATAATTTTGTATAGCCTAAGTCCTAGCGCTTTAGTAGAGAGTTCTGCGACAGGATACCCCTTGATGCTAGTCGACACTTTATTGGTAGAAATAAGGCTCCTCTGTATTGATTTGGTGGGATCGAGATGAGAACGAATGAACATGTTTCTATAATAAATTAAAATTGCCCTTTAAT
This sequence comes from Viscum album, assembly GCA_963277665.1. NCBI lineage: Eukaryota > Viridiplantae > Streptophyta > Magnoliopsida > Santalales > Viscaceae > Viscum > Viscum album. The sequence continues at coordinate 1,282,557,036 of OY728148.1, forward strand.
ATTTTAAATGATCCATATTTATTGAAATTTAATCATACTTTTAGGTAGAGAGATCTTAATAATACACCACCCTGGGTGATCTGCCACACCAGAAATAGATTCTTCCATTTGGATACCAAGGAGTGGTCCCCCATAGATGGATAGAAGGACTATAGGCTCTAGGAATTTCACTCTATTCTCCTCATTGGTCCTCCCAATTGTAGTACCCTTGGATGCAGCTTCTGAGGTTCCCCCACCAATGTCTTCTAGAACATCCATGTCCCCTCCGTACTAGACCCCTTGGACACCCTCATCTTTCTCCTATATAACAAAAATCCAATTTAGATCCTCTAAAAAAATAGGGAAATGGATGGAAGTCATATGTGGGTCAAAAAACTAGGATTACCTCGAGAAGATCGGCTAAGTAGATATCCTCAAGGGTGACCTCATAGCTCTCCCAAGGAGTCATTTAAGTATTAGAAAACCCCTGATTCCTTCTCACAGGAGCTCTATACAAGGAATAATAGGGTTGTCCGATCAATATATTATTTAGCGGATGTTGTCTCCATAAGATTGGGCTCACCACTAAACATAACACGCACCAGGACAGGTGGAATGTTGGGTGCCCCATGTCAACACAAGAAGTAATCATTATATGTAAGGTGAACAAACCTATCTTGGTAGAGAACCCTAGTAGTGATTCTAGAGATCCCCATTGCGTACACCTTGATCTCCTCCGGTGTTATCCTTGGTGATAACTACTCCATTTTCTGGGTCATCCATAGAATCCCCTAGGTCACCAAGAGTGTGTGGAATGAGGCACGAGCAGTGGGCTATAGAAAGTACTACAACATCTTTCTAGGATACTACCTATATCTTCTACTACCATATTGAGATCCCTCTTCCTATTCCCATGATTTATTTTTGAGAAAGAACCTCCCCTCCATAAGGTAGGGGTGAAATAATTCCTTTAACACCCCACATCACAGCCTGAGTCAAGTCCCCCAGCACCTGGAAAACTCATTGTAGAGAAGACCACCTACCACCCTGTTGCTCATGTAACTCACTCAATGGTGTGATCACCCTTACACACTGACATAGGATCACTCCTGGTTTTCTTGTGACGCAAATGTTGATATATGTCTAAGAGAGGCCGACATTGAAAACATTATGTGTTAGCATGATAACCTCTAATTTTCATTCACCTGTGAACATCAACAATCGCTGATTAAGGATAAAGGGATTTCATTTCTCAACGAACCTCATGTTGGATCTCTTTTTCAACTACTCAATGCCTTCGGGTTATAGGGTGAATAGATATAGTGTGTACAACACACAGTACGTGTTTTCGACTATCCTAGCTAATAGTACTCTACCTTGTAATTTATTTAAGTACTCTCACTTCTATAGAATCCCCTTCATATTTTCCACCGTCTCACTAAATGGTGTTGAAAAGAGGTGGAATTTTGAGTTTAAAAAGTGTACAATCTTGAGTGTGACCCTAACTTCCCTGAGTGCCACTGACTGAACATTGGAAATGTTGAGCAGTGAAGGTTTAAGACCATAATTCTATTCAGTGATGGAATTTTGGAACTCATAACCCTTGAAATTCACTTTGATCCACCCTTCAAGGAATTTTAATAAACTGTAAATTTTTAGGGGCATGTTCCACATCATCCCATGGCCCAACAGGATATAGAGTCATACTACACTATAACCCCTAGGTTTATATATTTTATAGTCCATGATCATCTCCATCATGATCATCCTAAGGAACAATACCATGTTTGGATATCTAATAAGAAGTATCCACACGCTGAGAAAGATTGCAGGAAATATAGCATAGAGGAATGTCGGCGGCGAGTTCTATACTATGTTATACCCCCACTACTCATAATTCCCCTTCTCTAAGATAATATAGAGTGATCCCATATTTTCCTATACTGCTTCATTAGACACTACTCCGGCCGCTATGGCATCTTCATGGATGAGTTATTCTTCAGGAATATCCCAAACCAAGTTTTGAATGGAATTCCCTGGTGGAATATGGAGGATTTATTAGTACTCAAGTTAATGTGTCTTGAAGGTATTGTGCCAAAAGGGGGTATTCTTCCAATCACTCTAGGTTTTTGGTTTCGGGAGGAACTCATTGTACTAAAATTGTATTAGTGGGATGTTTTCGATGGAATTAAAGTCCCATAGGCAGATTTCAACCTCCCCATGAAGGAGGTGGAAGGTGTCAGTATCTGCGTACCAACAGGTAAACAGCTCTGGTAGTAGCTTCTAGTGGTGGTATCCATGAAACTACTTCATATAGACTCATATGACATAGACCAGCCCATTACTCCTAAAAATTAGAGCGTACCAAGTATTCCTAAGACCACTCATCAATGAATATTCCAGCATACCACAAATCCAAGTCCTTGTACATGCCCTTGTTGTTTCCCTGGATGATGGTCTGGAAATTGATTTCCTAAAGAGATAAGAATTCTTCATTCTATCTCTATTACCTAGTAATAGTTCTCATTAACCTACACCAGGGGTAGACAGTTGTGTTCTCATGAGCCTGATCAAAATGATCTAAAATGTTTTATTCCAATCAGATATCTACTCATGATGACTGAACTAGAAACATGGAATGCTCACTTTGATGGAATGGATAGTGACCTCTTCCATCATCTCAAAGTTGTATTATGGTAGATGATTTATTAGAAGATAGTTTCTCTAGGATATGGTTGGAAATCCCAAAAGTACATGTTTTTTTGAGGTGAAAGTCCTTTCCTAAGGAATTTCAGGGTTCCCCACCATCTCGGCCCTTTGGGCAGCGGCAGCAGCATCGATCATAGCATGGGTTGCGTGGTAGGCCATATCCGGAAGATCTATGATTTATAAGTAAATATCATTTATTTATAAGATATATTCATGAATATTATGATTCATCTCCCAACATTTGAAAAGTTTTCAAAAAATATCATCTAATTAGTGCAGGGTCTTTCTCAAAAGTAAAAGTTGTAAGAAATTTAGGGTTGAAGCATGGTATTTTGTGAAAAAGGTTCAGAGTCATGCCCAAGAGATGAATTATCATGTATAAAAGTTATATTATTTTAATAAGGGAACCCTACACATAATTATAGGCTCATTCCACTTATTTTCATGAATCATGTAACAGCGTTGTGAACCCCAACGTGGAAATTCTGTAATAGCTTGGAAATCATCTGCATCAATGTTTCCCACAGAACTCGACCTTTCAATCCCCAAAAAGCTCTGATTCAGATGGAGAATTTGTATAACTAAAAACATTTCTTTCACCCTAAAAGGCCATTTTTGGAAAAACATAACATATTAACCACCTCAATGCATCATATCAGTGTAGAGGAAAATGTTTCACACTTGATTCACGAGCTACGTGAAAAATATGTGGTTTCATGAACAAAGAACTTGTACAACAAAAAAAGGGGAGTCTATTATATTACACTAGGTATTAAATGATACGTAATTCCCATGTTTTCAAAAACATATATATGTGGGGAAGGCTTTTATTTTAACGGCCAAGTAGTTATGTTTGAAAGGTGATGATGCCTCCCACAATTAGCACAGTCTAAACACTAACACTGCAAGGAATGTGAACTAAAAAGTGGATTTTTAAACAAAAGACATCATGAAACCATCCAATTTCACATGAAATGTGATTTTTATACAACTAGTTGTGTGGATAAACCCCATTTTCAATGTAATAATAATTGATCAACTGAGTTTCTTTCCTAAGAAAGTTTTCTGTCCATTGAAGAGGATTTTTGATATAAATAAAACCTCACCCCAACCGTTAGAGTGGCTCTTAGGATTTTAAAGAGATTCTATTTTTCAGAAAACTCACATCTTCAATGACAATAAGAAACAATAGAAACAATATAACCTCCAATGTAGATGACTTCTAGGACATCCCACCTATGGGCCCAAACTATACATGGCCTAAAGTTGAGGGATTCTGATGCAACTACTTTTAAGGGTGGTTGGGATTGTGAAAAGATATATATTTTTTAAGAAACCATTATTTGTACGTGAATCAAAATATAGTGTGAAAGTAATAATCAGAATCCATGTGGTGTTCTTGTGCTAGAACCCCAAGATCTCTCAACTATTACATGAAACACAATTTAATTATGTGAGAAAACGTTCTGGTTCCTAACTTGATGTCCCCTATATTTCTAGTATATCCATTACCAACTTGTAACTCCTAAACATAGGTACACAAATTTGTATCTCTATTAAGAATAGGTACCCATACATCAATCCTCAAAATTTAATCTCATATATGGTAGTTCCAAAATCCATGTCCCACCCAGATGTGAATGAACGGTGGTCACATAAGACTTATAGGTTCCATCCTTATGGGAAATTGCTCAACTATTCTGGTGGTGATTCTTTATAACAATTTTCTTCCCACCTTAACATAGTCTTCACTCAGGGAGTTATAGTCATCCATTTTTGAGCTGCATGATGCAAAACTAACTAACTCTGTATCCAAGTCGTACGATGCCAAACTATATGACAATATCCATATCACATGATGTAAAAATGTATCCTTACCCTATGTGATGAACACAGGATTCCCCATGTAAGATCATCAAGTTATGCCACCATCTCCCTCACCATGGGATGAAACTCATACCCCATGCAACTTCCATTTGTAATCTCGTCACTATCCCTTTTTGATGATCTTCCTGTGACACGATCTTCTTTACCACATTAAATTAATCTACATTGACGGATCCTGTCACATGACCTTAAACTACAACATCAAAAAAATTGTTTTTATCCATTTACATTAAATAGAATATGTAGAAAACCTCCCTGAAGTTCAATCCTGACATTATATAGGTGTGAAATCATCCATATTATAGAAACACCCTACCAATCCATCACAATAGGGTGTTATAATCTGTCTCCACAAGATGTTAAGTCTGTGACTTGATCTTTCCCAACAGGACATTCTGACTTGTCTCCACAAGTTGTTAAAACTATGACAGGATCTATCTTATAACATGTTCTAATCCATCTCTACCAGATGTTGATCATGTTACTTGATTTATATCAATAAGATTTTTTAATTCATCTCTATAAGAAATTAAACATTCACCCAACTTATCACCACAATACCTTACCCCTGTGCATATATCCAGAATAAGTTAAACTCATTCACTGGTTCACAATTCCATCCCCATGTAATAAACATGGAATTCCTGAGGTAAAAATCTTCAAAATACTTACTCCCCTAGTGTTAATTACCTCATGGTCAACATAGGATTACTTTTATTTCATACCTACTACAACTCACATAAGATATATCATCAAAAAAATAAACACTTTGTTGATTACCAATATACTGAGTGTCCAAAACATGCTCGGACGTTCCCAACGTGACTACTCATCTTGACCAAAGGATACTGCCCTGTCATGATAGAATCAGCATCATTAACTAGTTTCCACATTGATATAGCATCGAGAACCAGTTTCATAAACATGAATAAACCAATGAGTGAGATCCGAACTCAGAAAAGAGCTCCAAGGAGGAATACATGGGAGGAGGAACTAAGATCCCATCATCCTATTTTGATTAAGATGCATACATCACTGATAAAAGTGAAAAATTCACCCAACTTTGGAAAGTGGGGATGTGGTTTAAGAGAGAACATACCTCACAACATGTTGGAACATCGAAAAAAAGTTTTAAAAAGATTATGAACATGATATTTTCTAATGGTTGGTTTACCTAGAAAATGATAAAACATCCCTAAACCCTAGGTAATTTATACATAGAGACATGCCAAGAATTCCACATATACTCCTATAAACCTCTTTGATTTGTTTCTCCTCACCTCTAGAATTAAATACCCCACACTCACCTAGTATATCCATCTATTACAAAATTTTACTCACAAGAAGGTGTCGGGAACCAATGGGTTGGTTAAATATGTTTACAAAAATAAAACCATGGGTACACATTACCTTAAATAATAATAAGAGGGTTTTGATGTTATTTATTTATTAATAACATTTTATCTATTTCTTATAATCATTTTCAAGTAAATGTGCATAGTTGTTGTGAAATTCACATCTCCTAAGATTAAATACAATTTGTGAGCATTTTTGAAATAAATCAGATTCGATTCATTTTATTATTTTAATAAGAACTATCACCCTAATTAGCTAAATTGTTTGATTATATATATTTTTTGGTTCTTTATTAAATTTAATACAAATAATCCATCTGTAAATTTGGATAATTCATTCATTTTAGGGTCATATAGACCACATAAGAAGGTTCACCAAATATGTGATGAAAACTGGACCATCCAGGATTAAATGTTTGGGCCTAATCTAGATGTATGAATTTTATGAAACTCTATGATATATTCTATAATATAATATAACATATTGGGAAAAAACATTAAGCCCCAAATCAACTAGCAACTAGAAAAATAGATCGATGAAATTTCATGAACCAATTGAGCTGAAGTTATTTGGTGATAGATTAAATACATATCCTATCGACATTTTATTATAAATGATTAATATTTGATGGAATCTTCATATACATAAATTCATTCACATTTATTCCATAGAAAATGTGGACTCAAAATAGGACAACACCATATATTTTGGAAAATTATCGATAAATTTGGATCCAAAATTACAATGGACGCCATATTTGGACGGGATAATTTCAACGTCCACATATAAAAACATTTAAGGAGAATATTTATCCATATAATATTGTATAAATTTTCATATTAGTGAGCCAACTCGAGGGATAGTTTTTGAATGAAAATAGTCTACCACCTTGTGCTATAAATATGTTCCCCTCTTCTATTTGAAAGAGGATGAAATTCTCCAAACATAATGAGGATATTCTGAATTACCATATATTTTAAAAGGTCTTATGATTATTTTACATAATCTTATTTCATTCAGATAAACCTATCCTCCACTTTTCTTTTCATGTTTATTTTCCCTTGTTTTCATTTGTAATCATGTCCATTTTTTCATTTCAATTGAATATTAACGCATGTTTCTTCATAATAATATAGAATTATTTTCCACCTTGTGTTTTTTAATATTAAAATTATTAAAATTATTTAAATAAATTTTAATACCATTTTCTTCTTTCTTGTTCATATCCAATTAAAAGTGTGTTTTTAATTCACTTCATTGTTTGTGTGTTTGTTCGACACACAACTCTTTTCTTATCTCATTGTTTTTAAAACCTCTATAATGAATCTCTTAAAACATATTAAAATATATTAATAACCATCTCAATGTAAGATTAAATAATCCATTAGGGTGAGTCATAATTTGGGGATATTAAGTGATTGAGTGATTCTGCTCGTTTAGTATTTTATAAATTGATATTTGGAATGTTGAACATAAATGGAATGTATTAATGACATGTTTTGTTTGAATGTAAATTAAATGGATTATTTTAACCATATGTTCACACAGTTTCATGAAATATTGAACCTTCCATAAAAAATAATTGATTTAGATCAGTACCCTAGTTGAGGCTTCGATTAAAGCTAAAACATTTGAAAATTCTGATCAAAAATCATCTTGTGAAGTGGGTGCTAATTTAAAAAAATATATAGAAAATCTCAAGTATATCACTACCTTAACTCCATAAATGATTAAATCACCATAATAATTGTTAAATTTTAAAAAAAATCCATTAATCATTTATTTTACATAAATCTATGAAAACACCACCCCCCCCCCCCCCCGCGGCTCAAAACAAAAACAATCAACTATAGACATTGCATCATTACCGAGGATTTGACATTAATGATAATCTACACATTAGCAGAGAATCGTACTTTTTAACGGACAATAGGAAATAATAGAAAACACTAAAAATTGTATTTTTTCTAGGAATCGTGCATCTAATAGTTGGTAGTTATGTATTTTTTTTAAAAAATTAAAAAAAACATCTTAAAAAATTAAAAAATATATACAAAAACCAAAAGAATAACACATATTCCAATAAAAATAATAAACAAAAAAATGGAAAAGATAACATACCCTTATTCATCCTTCTAAAACTTCTTTAAATTCCCCATAACCTTTGAATCAATCCATCGGATTTTTTTGATAACGAAATTGACCTAAATCTTCACCGACTTAGGAAGACAATTAGGGAGAAAAAATCAGTCAACCCCTATTAATTTCCGAAATAACTAAACTAGATATGGGCAAAAATTTGATTAAAACCTTAAATAATTCACTTCCTCTAATATGAGTTACCAACCACTTGGTATTTAATATCTAAACATTGAGATAGATTTCAAACTTAAATCAAGTTTGATTCGTCTTCTACCTCATTTCCACTATCTATCTAGTGAGTATAGACATCTTCACATTAAAGAGATCCAAGGGGTGTTCAATTCCATGAATCCTCAAGGAGTTCTTGAATAACAAATAAAAATTTGACCATTAATTTTTTCCCTAACTGTATCTAATAATTCATGGCTCTATTACCTCCCTCTTCATTCAATAACCACGTGGAATGACATGAAGAGACTCTTCCTACAGAAATTATTTCCCCCATCTCAAACTTCCTCTATCCAAAAGTAAATTAGTGGTATCAATTAATTCCCCAATTAATCACTCCATGTGTTTAGGGAGTGGATCAAAAAGAAATTAGAAACCTTCTCACACCACCAAATCTCTTACCAACTCTTGATCCAATACTTATATGATGGGTTATTGGATATGTAGTGAACTCTCATTGATGTTAATAGTAGTGGTTCACTTGTTGACATAACTCTGGAAGAATCACTACATCTCATAAGAATCGTGTCTAAAAAAATTCCATATTCTACTACATGATAATGTTTAAAAAATCCCAAGGCAATCAATATATAGAGACTAAAAAGATAACAGAGTGGATTAGTGAACTCACAAGTCTTCTGCATTAACAATATATGGCTGCCAAAGCCCCAACCTTATCTTCTCCACAATTTACGTTCCCTTCACCAATCAAAAACTATGGGATCCATAGCTTCCTAGATCACCCAAATGAAACTTGTTGACAACTTTAAGATGATCCATCATATTATTCTAGTCTAATGGAGCACATTTAAACATGTGTTCAGAGGAACACCATCCATCAACAATCTGGTCAGTTCATTAGAAACTCCACACAAATTCACTTTGATGCATCCTCTTCTACGTATAACCTTGTATTATGTTTTATTAATCTTTTATCTTATCCCCTCAGTTCTACCCTAAAAATAAAAAACCAATTACAACATGTTCAAGGTAGTTTTAACTTCCAAAAAACGTATACTTTAGTTCCTCAACCTCAAAGAAGAGATTATTCTCTTTCCCCTATGGGATTCCACAATCCTAGTGAGCCTTCTCAATTCCCCACCCAATTCAAGAACCTTCCCAATAACCTAAATTAGGTAATCCCAATGTGTGGAAAGTCTCCTCTTCCAAGCAAAAATACTAAAGTGTTATTGAAGATATTATATCCTTCAACCATTTTCATCCTTAAGAACATTGAAACCCAAATTAGTCAACTCGCATCTCACCTCCACTATTAGTAATAATCCTATTCATCCCAGCTACTAGCTCAACCATTTCCCAGTCCTAAGGGTAATGAAAATGAAATTTTAATCATATTGGGTAAGAAAAATCACAATTCTACATGGAGAAACCTCTAAATCCCCTTTAAATGTTGATATATAAAAAGAAACGAACAAAAAACCTGAAAAAGAACCTCAATCCACTCCCTCACTTCCTTTTGTTACTCTAAAAAATTCAATTCATCTTCCTTAAACTATCTCTAAGAAAAAAAATCCCTTTCATCCTAATTCTAAAATTCTTAACAAGTTTATATGGGTTGAAGTAAATATTCCACTCTTAGAAGCCATCAAAAAAATCATATGTATGTAAAGTTTCATAAGAAATTTTACACTGATAAGAGACATAGTATGTTCATTGAAAATGTTTCAACCGAACATTCTATTTTCATAAATAGAAAATATCTAAGGAAATTTACACTCCCATTCCAAAGAGAGATTTCCAACTTTGATTATGAACTCATAGAACTGTTAACCTCAATAAATGGCATGAAAAAATATATCTTCTCAAACTTTGGTCGAGGTACTTTGTACACAATGGGTTTTTTCATCTCATTATCCAATTGAAGAAGTACCAATTCTAGGGGAATAATCAATGATATCTATGTTCGAGGCAATGATCTTATCTTCCCAGGTAATTTTTAAGTCATTGATGTTGAGGGTGAGAAAACCTATTTATGGTATCTTCTAATTCTAGGAATTTATTTCCTCATGAAAAAATACATTTCCTAATGACATCTAGAACCAAAATTTATGTCCATGTTGTCATCTTATCCATATAATTTGGTAACCAACTAGTCAAGTTATATATTTTTCATTACATGTGATGCCTATCAGAGAATCATATTGTATTCTCTATCCATGCTTATCAAAGTATCTTTGAGATTGTGTTGAACCATAATCCATCATGTTCGTCATATTGTAATGATATAGGAGTTTGTGAATTTTTTATCCTCATTAACCAAGTTATAAATAGATAAGTTGATGTTTACCTTTCAAATGTAAACTCCATCAATCTAATGGATCATGAAAAAAATTGGAATCACATCTCAACTATGATATCCACTTGAATGGTAATGAGTAAAATGAACTATCATGCTCATTTTTTCAATCAAATAATATTATCCAATATTCATTATTTTCCTTCCATGATTCTGAAAATTCAGTTATATGTGAGGTGAAACCATAAAAAATGTGTTTATAATGTCCAAAAGAAAATGAAGTTTGTTATATTATTTCCCTCATTAATAAAGTGATCACTAGAAAAGTGAAAATTGACCATTAATTATAAAAACAATTGTTATTTATGATCTAGAAAATACATTTAATATCATGTTACCTTTGATCCTCATTACTCCAAAATGTAAAGTAATGAAACAAATGAGTTAAAAAAGTGTGGTATAATACCCTAATAACTTTTTATCTAAAATTTTCATAAATGAATGATAAAAATTTAAATATCCACCTCAAAGTCTAAGAATAGAAATCCATGACTCAGTGGAATTCACCATTCCTCAAGTTGAAGACCATATGGAGGACGCACACAATATTTTTCCACCCCCATTTAATTGAAATCACAACAATAAGGAAGTTATGAAATTATAAAATGAATAATGGGAAATCCAAAAGGAGATGGTTTTCTAGAAAAACACCAAAGTTATGAAAATATGGTTCCCACCATTAGACTTTGGGTAGTCTACTACAACTGTCCAGCTATTGAAAAAAAATTCACCACTTCTTGGTAGGCAACTCATGTTTTCTTTTACTTTTAATAAATGTTAATTTCTTTTTAATTTTTTATCAAATGGATGATGATTTATATTTTTTATTCTACTATAGGTAATGAATAGTTCCCAAATAATCACCAAAGAAGACACATTCTCCAAGAACTACAATGACTTCCACTGACCCACCATGGTATGGAGACAGCAACCCACCAAATCAAAACTAGGGACACCTATTTCCATTTAACTCCCTCTCCCTCTCTTCTTCCACTTCATCTTTCTCCCTATTTATATCTTTCTTTGTATTACACTATCATTCTTATTTTATTAACACTTTCTTTACCGAAACCTTTTTCTTCATCTTTCTCTTTTGTGCGGGTGCTTATTTTTATAAAAACTCAAAAAATACTCAAAAAAATCAAAAACAATAAAAAACTACAAGAGTCACAATTAATTACCACCCAGTTTTGATATTTCTTCTAACCATTTTGTAATGTATAATCACTTGTTTTCTTATCAAAATTTTTCTTTTTTCATTATAAATTTGGATAAATAATTTTTTTCATGCCCAATTAGTTTTGAATTTTCAATTTTTTACTTAGAAAATGACTCCTCGTGAATCATGAGGAGCAACTTTACCTATCATGTTGGTGTCACCTATGGAAAAATTTTCATATTATGTGTTCTTCACCCCTTATTGTTAGTGTTGAGTTTGGTTTCCTTTAATCTTAATTTCATACCCAAATTTAAATTAATATGATAGAGTCATTTTCTAAACCACATGAGAATCAAAATAGAAAACAATACTCCCATTACGCTTGCACTGATCCTCCTTTTGAAATCCCCTTTGAGCCTAGGAAAACCCTATTTCTGATAGCCACATTACATGCCCAAAAACATTTCCTACCAAATATCTTTATGGATTTTCATTGAAAAGCTTCGTGAAATTTATATGTGGGGGAAATTTATTTCATTTTGGTTATTATTACCTTGATTTTCAGCATGTTATCATATGCTAGAGGGAAAGAAAAATTTTTAGTGTGGGGTAGAGGTTATCATTAGGTGATTTTTAGTAATAGACTAATGTATATTTAATTTTGTGTACGTTAAAGAAAATTGAAAAAAAATTAAAAAAACCCAAAAATTGATGAAAAAAATGGGATGTGTCTTGGGTGGCTGAAAAATAATTCATCATAAACCTTCAATCTTATTATAACTATTACTATTAGTGTCATGGGGAGATCTAAAAATATTATGGAGATGAGTGTGAGATTTATTCCGAGTTCAACTTCCAGAAAAAAAAACCCTAAAAAGAACCCCTAAATTCTTATTCACTTTACAATAGGGAATTAAAGTTGATACCACTTTTAAACTCTAATATTTTCACTTTTGGTTGGTGAATAAGTGGACCTCCCAAAATAAATTTTTATCATCTTGAGAAAAGAGAGTTCAGAGTGCCCACATCTTCTTTTTATAATTTTACCCATGAAAAATAAATTTTTTTGGGACAAAGTTTCTATAATAATATTTGGTGTAATTCATTATAGACGGGTGAACTACACTAAACCCCTTGATTGGAGAAAACAAAATTTTAATATTGTTTAGTGAGTGAAAACTAGACCAACCATGATGATTGAAGTTATAGGCTCAATAAAGAATCCAAAATATTATGAAACTCTATTTTATGTTATCGTATATCTTGTCACATATTGGATAACAGTTTTGAGGCACAAATAAAAATAAAAGGGGGAAAATTTATTAATTAATGTACAACCCACAGGTTTTTACAAGATTTCAACACATCCCACCATTCTTGACTTTACCCCTAATACAATCGACCAGTTGAACTAAACTTTTGGGGGGAGAAATTCAATATGTAGGTGCAGAAATTTATATAAGAACTAATTCATGTTTTAGGGAATCTTTGAAGACATTAATGCATTCATATTTATATGATGGAAAAACTCAACTAAAAACTGGACAGTAGTAAAGGGTTTGGAAAAACAATCTAAACTTTGGCCCAAAAAGTCCATTGTATGAAAATTTTATAGGGTGGACTTTGTAACACCCCATGGTATTAAAAATAAATTGAGATTTCCAGAAAAAAAATTAATTATATAGTTATAAATATCCTTTAAACAAAAATTTTCCGCTTCAATTATTTGAATTTCAAAAAATGGTCATCTACGGTTGTCAACAGTAAGTTATTTGGAGTCTAATTGAACCAAATTTTTTTAGTGAATAGTTAAATACCCTTATGAATAGTAATATGAATATTAATATGACCCTAAGGAATTGAAAATTTTTTATTATTTTATTTTAGTAAGGTATTAAGACAATTACATGTTGATTAATTTTTCAAGATGTTAAAAAACAATTATTGTTTTAAAATTGTTATTTTTGAATAAATTATGATGTTATTCAAAAAATAAATTAATAATATTTAGAAGATTATTTTCAATAAATGTATTTTATTTCTGAATTCCACATGTCGAAAAATAATTAAGATAAATTTTTGGTATTTTTCTGAAATTCTTGAATTTTAGATGAATAGTGGAATACGGTAAAATACCGTATATAAAAATCATCAGTTAAATACTCTATTTATGAAATAATAACTAATATTAGCCCAATAGTTTTGAACTCACATGATTTCTTTACTATTTTTATCTCATGAATGAAGACTATTCATAGGATTGGACAAAAATATTTAAATAATGATTAAAATAATGTAAAATTTCACCTCTCTTCTACTATAAATACCACCATTATTCCCCTCTTTCTCTCACACCTCTAAATCCTTGATAATTTTCTATGTTCTAAAAACATCCCTCCCCGAGGATCTTACCCACATCCAAGACCTTCTTATCCCACAAAAATGCCAAAACCAAAGGCCTTAAGAATGATCTCAAGGAGAAGAGATCAGGAGGTAAGAATCCTCTTTCATTTTCATGTGTTTTATTTTCAAATTCATTATTTTCTTATACTCTCTTCGCCTACCCTTATCCAAAAGGTATGAAATATTCTTATTTTATCATGTTCATGTAAAAAATTCATTATCCTTATTCCTCTCATCTCCCACCTGTTCTAAAAATAAAAACATCGTCTGCAAAATGCCGATTTACCAAAATCATGGACGATGTGTCTTCAATTTCCATTACTTACTAAAATGACAATCATAAACCCCTTTTAATGGTGGAAATAGAATGAAAATTTTATTATTTAACCTATTTTATATTCCAGAATGAACTTCTATTCATGAAATTAAATTATATAATGAAACAAGTTAATTATTATCGAGAAACTTCCAAAAATGATCTAAACAAATATCATTAACGTTTTATATAAAGATTCATTATAATATATGATAAAAATGATTTATGGTATCATTATATATTCTGTAGAAATATTAATACCATTTCATTCCACTTATATAATTTTATTTCTATACAGTAAGAAAATAAAATCCAAACTAGCCATGGAAATCATGTAAAGAACGCACCCAATACAATTGGAGGAACAAAATACTAATAATTTAAGGGTAAAATGATGTTATGAAATGATCATATAAAGTGTTATAGGAAATAATATATTTATTTAAGATATTAATAACACTCTTTTAACCATTATATAGTATTTTTAAACAAGTTTTATGTAAGAAAAACCCAAGGTAAGGGAATTCTGAACCTGATTTCCGTTATTTCGGTTATCCTTCTACTTCGTTATTTAAGTTGTATTAAAATAGTATTTGTGGTAAATTTTATTTATATTATGTTTCATTATGTTTATTTATAGAGTATATAAATATTCCATCCAATCTATTAAGTCCCAATTTAATTATATGATATTTTTAAGTGGCTTCTCTTTTAAAATATTCATTTAAAATTTGGTTTTACAAAATTCAAAAGCAATGTTTTTAGGAAATTATTCATGTTTTTTTATTCTTTTCTGGTTCTTGGGTATTTTTTATGATGATGTTTCAGGCCTATGTATCTCTCAAAATCATTTAGTATGTGTAACTTGTAGGTCATTTGTATGGTCATTCCAAGTGTAACAGCAATGGTTACACAAAAAGGTATCCATTAGGTTTATATTGTAAGGTAGCCATGAGGGTTACAATCTATTAGGTACCTGAGATGGTTAAAATATTATGTATTTAGGGCCCCAAGAGACCTTTATGTTTCTATTTATTCTCTATATGTTTTTTGTAAATATCATCAAAATATCAAGTTCCAGAAAATAAGTTTATATGGGTGACAAGTATGTATTTTTTAAAATGATTTCATACGTTAAAAGTACTCATGGACTCCGGTTTTTCATCTTTTTTTATCCCTTAATAATATTTTTGTGCTCATTCCATGTTTTTAAATGATTTTCATAGGTTATAATGATGCGTAAGACAACGAAGGAACCCATATTAAATGTTATGAATATTTTTCAAAGAAAACATGTTTTGTTTGAATAGTTTTAGATTTTGGAATGAATGGGTAATATTTTTGTGGTATCTGCTATATATAAATGTGGAATGTTATGTCTTTCTTGTATCGCAATTCTATAAAAGTATAATATTGAAAAGATCCACAATGTTAAAGGAATAATTTTCTTGATTAAAATTCAATATTATGTAATGAAATAAGGATGGGTCCTTATAGTTGGTATTAAATGATGGTTTAGATAACTTTTGGTGTTAGGATTATGATTATAGAAAACCATAAATAATTTTTAATCTATGGTTAGATTTAATTGTAATAGAACATTAATATTACCATGTGTCTTTGGATAATATATGTTTGTTCATAATTATTTTATGCATAATAAATAGGTAAGCGGAAGTGGAGAGGCACCAACAGAAAAATATCCTTCTGAATCTGCAGCCTAGAATCGTAGGGGTTGGAATCGAGCAGTTTTGAATAGTAATGGATTAGCTGACACAAGCAAAAATTGGCCATGTAATCCATATGAGTTAATAGATAGAGGTACCACAAAGGAACATGTTGATTGTGGAACAATTTATGAGACAATTCCCTCATGTTATCAATGGATCTTCTGACGCAGTAGCGGCTGAATGATGGATTAAACCCCTCGAAAAGATATTCTATGTTGTTGAATATTAAAATAATCAAAAGGTAAGTCTTTACATTTATCATTTTAAGGTTGAGATTATCATTAGTGTTCAATGGCTAATAATATCACGGATATAGAGGATATTAATGCATTAGAGTCTGAAGAATTTAAAAAAAATCATTGAAAAATATTTTCCTAAGGTGGTTTGACTTATGATGGAGAAGAAATTCCTTGAACTGAATAAAAACAAATAATATTTAGTGGACTTGTATGAATAAAACTTCAACTAACTGGTGATGTATTCTCAAAATATTATTTTGGATTCTGATAGAAAAATAAACTACTTTTACTATGTTTAAATCCATAGTATCGAAGAACATTGGCATCCTGTGAATTCAAAAGTTATGAGAAAATTACTCAATGTGCCTAGAGTGTATAGATGGAGTTTTCTAATGATCTTGTGCACTTTTAAAATAAGGATAAGAAGTGTACCAGATGGAAAGAGGTGGTAAGAATCAATAAAATAAATCTGATGGTAAGAAATTCCAAATTATAGTTTGTGAAAAATGTGGAAAAAACCCTGGGGAATGTCGTACCAAAACTGAGAAGTCTTTTCGATGTGTTATGTTCCAACATATGGCCCAAGATTATAATGAAAATGATCCTATGAATAGTATGCATAATAAAACTGTTGATTTTTTTAAATGTGGTGAGATCAATGATTATAAAAATGTCTACCCATAGAGAGATCCTAATGATACAAAGAATCAAGACAATAAGAAGAAAGGTTTAGTGGGATCCTTTGCAACTACGTCTGCAAATGTTGGTCCATACAATGAAGTTGTATTGGGTACCTTGTTTGTTTACTCGGATTTTTCCAAAGTTTTATTGTATATGGGGTCTACACATTACTTTATTTCTGAGTATTTTTCTAATAAATTAGAAACATCACCTCAACAAATGAGACCAGAACTTATGCTTAAAACACCAGGGGGAATATTATAGTAAATAGGAATTATAATAATCTTTTTACTGTATTATGTGGAAATAATTTACCTACAAAACTTTTTTTCCTTATTAGAGTTTTATGTTAAACTAAGAATGGATTGGATTTCCATTTATAATGCTAAAATTAACTGTAGAACTAAAGAAGTTATTTTTTAGAAAGAGTTTCAGTTTGTATACAAGAACGAACCCGTACAATTGAAAACATATCCGCAAGCTAATAAACAGTTGAAAGATGGAAATGAAAGTTATTAAGATATTATTGTCGAAAGAAATGGAATTGTTCATATTAATTATGTTTCAGTGGTAAATGAATACCTTTTTGTTCTTTCTTATTAGTTACCCAGTTTTATAACTAATTGGGAAGTTGAATTCACAATAGACTTAGTTCCTTATTATAAGCCAATTTTAAGACCCCTATATCGAATGGATCAAATGGAAAATATTGAATGGAAAAATTGGTTGTAGGAGTTTCTTGATAAAGGATTCATTCAACCTAGCCCTTCACCATGGGGTTATCCTTTTTTATTAAAAAGAAATCTGGTTTCATGATACTTTTCAATGATTATATAGCCTTTAATAACATCACTACTATAGACAAGTATCCATTTCCTCGTATTGATGAATTTTTTGATCATATCTAGGGATATTAGTACTTTTCCAAGATTAACTAGAGATTAAAATACCATCAGCTGAAGGTGATAGAGGATTACATCCTAAAAACAACTTTTCATACTAGATTTAGTCATTATGAATTTTTTGTTTTGTTGTTTGGGTTAACTAATGCACCAACTGTATTCTTGAATCTTATGAATAGAATATTTCATGGGTTCTTGGATAAATTTTTGTTGTGTTTAATGATGATATTCTGGTATTTTATATGATAAAAGAGGAGCATGAAAAGTATCTAAGGGTTGTTTTGTAAACCTTAACAGAAAAGAAACTCCTTGGAAAATTTAGCAAATGTTAGTTTTGCTTACAACAGATTTATTTTGTTGGGCATGTTGTAAATAAGGTTGGAATAATAGTTGATCCTACCAAAGAAAAAGTTGTTGATGAGTGACCTAGACCTAAAAATGATACAGATATTTTTATTTTTCTTAGATTTGCAGGATATTACCGACGATTTTTTAAAAATTATACATGGTTATCTAGACTGCAAACTAGGTTAACAAAAAAAATGGGTTAAATTTGTTTGGATAGAAGAATATGATGTTTTTTTCAGGAACATAAGAATAGATTCATGAATTCTATAGTTTTGGCCTTACCTTCCTCAAATGGTTAGTTTTCCACCAATAATGATGATTCATTGAAGGAACTTGGTTTTGTTTTGATGCATAATGATCATATAACTTCTTACGATTCAAGATAACTAAGACCTCGTGAGTTAAATTATCCCAAACATGATTTGGAATTGTTATTTGTGGTTACTAATTTAAATATTTGGAGGTATCATTTATACGGATCCAAATGTCAAATATATACTAACTGTAAAAGACTGAAGTATACATTCACTCAGAATCAATTAAACATGATGCAGAAAATATGGTATAAACTGATAAAGGATTGTGATTATGTGATCAATTACAATCTAGGAAAAGAAAACAAAGTTGAGGATGCCTTGAGTTGAAAACATCAAGAATCATTAACCATGTTCTGTTTGGAACATGATCCCTTGATTAATGATGTAATGAATTTTGGTTTATAATTTCTTGGTGTGGGAAATACCTATCTTTTGTTTCAGGTTTCAATTTAGACATCATTATCATATATAATTAAGAAAGCACATAAGGAAGACTATGAGCTACATAAAAAAGGATGAATTGGTTAAAATGCGTATGTTTTTAGAATTTAACGATGATAATGATTGTGTTTTAATATTTTCTAAAAGGTTATTTGTTCCTTGTGTTTCCTAGTTGAATAAATAATTATTGTATGAAACTCATAGTTATCCATTTTAAATTCATCCAGGTAGTAATAAGATGTACAGATACCTTTAGGAGTATTACTGGTGGGATGGAATGAATATGGATATTGCTGATTTTACGATGAAATGTTTGATAATTCAATAGGTTAAAGTAGAGAGGTAGTTACCAAAAGAGATTCTTCATCATTTTCGAGTTCCAGAGTGGAAATAGAAGAATATATCCATAGAATTCCTTGTGGGACTACCAAAGACTTCTCGAGGTAATAATGGAATATGTGTTATTATTGAACGAATGACTAAATCTGCACATTTTCTTTCTATTCGAGATAAAATGTATTTGGATCATATTTCGAGACTATACCTCAAAGATATTGTTAAGTTACATGGATTTTCTCTTTCAATTGTATCTGATCGGGATCTCAGGTTCACTTATAAATTTTGGAAGGGACTTTAAAAGACATTGGGCACTGAATTACATTTCAGTATAACTTTTCCTCCTCAATCAGATGGGAAGTCAGATCAAATGATTCAGACTTTGGAGTATATGCTTTGAGTATGTTCAATTGACTACCATGGAAGTTGGGATCAATATCTTTATTTAGTTGAGTTTTCTCATTATAAAAGCTTTCATTCCAGTATACAAATTGCACCTTTTGTGTCATTTTATGGTAAGTGGTGTCAAATTCCAGCTTTTTGGGATGAATTCTGGGTAAAGAAGTTTAGGGGACAAAAATTAGTAAAGGAAGTGTTTGAAAAAGTGAGGATGATCCCACAACACATGAGGACAAATCAGAGCATGAAAAAATGTTATGCAAACAACAGTAGTAAAGACTTTTTTTTAGGTAGGTGACAATGTTTTTCCTAGAATCTCACTCTGGAAAAGTGTTATGTGATTTGGTATGAAAGGATTGATATGTACACAATTCATTAGACCTTATGAAATCCTAGGGAATTTTGGACCAGTCACATATCAAGCAGCTTTGCCTCCGAATTTCTCTCAGGTACACAATGTTTTTCATCTTTTGATGTTGAGGAAGTATGTGCCAAATTCATCTCATGCCTGGAGCCAAGAAGTAATTCAGTTGGAAGAAAACATTTCTTATGAATAAATCCACCATGTAAAGGTTTTTTGGAGAATCCACAAGGTTCAAAAGCAATATGGGAGTCTAAAAAGGTTATGAGGTAAAGGTACCATAACTTGTTTAATAAGTAAATAAAATTGTGAGGATGCAATTTCCAAAACGTGGGGATAATGTAACACCCCAAGGTTTTAAAAAACTAAATTCTTGAAACTTTTTTTTTAATTAAATATTTATAACTACACTTTAAACATAATTTTTTCACTTTAGTGTTTTGAATATTAAAAAATGGTCATCTACGATTTTGATCAGTAAGTTATTTAGAGACTTATAACAAAAAAAATTGGGGAATAGTAATATACCCATATAAATAATAATATGAATATAAATATGACCCTAAGAAATAGTAAATTATTTTATTATTTTATTTTCACAAGTCATTAAGATAATGACATGTTGATTAATTTTTCAAGGAGTTTAAAAAGAGTTATAGTTTTAAAATTGTTATTTTTGAATAAATTATAACTTTATTTAAAAATTAAATTAATAATATTTGTAATATTATTTTCCAAAAATAGACTTCAATTTTTAGTTCTACACATTTATAAATGGTTAGGGTGAATATTTGTAATTTTTCTGAAATTCTTGAATTTTGGATGAATAGTTAAATACGGTAAAATACCTTATATGAAAATTATCAGTTAAATATCCTATATATGACATCATAACTGATTTAATCTCACTTCTTTATAACTGAAATTATCTCTTTACTATTTTTATCACAAGAATGAATACTATTCATAGTCTTGGACAAAAATATTTAAATAATGATTAAAATTATGTTAAATCCATCATCTCTTCCACTATAAATACCACCCCCATTCCCCTATTTCAATTACACCTATAAAGCCTTGATAATTGTCTATGTACTTCAAACTTTTCTCCCCAAGGGTCTTACCCAAGTCCAAGACCTACTGGTCTCACTAAATGGCCAAAACCAGAGGCCTTAAGAAGGATCTCAAGGAGAAGAGATCGGCATTTTAGAATCCTCTTTCATTTTCATGTGTTTTCTTTTCAAATTCATTATTTTCTTATACTCACTTCCCCTACAATTATCCAAGAGGTATTAAATCTCCATAATGTTATATATTATTTATTTTATCATGCTCATGTAAAAAATATCCATATTTCTTCCTCTCCCCACCCTTTTGTTCTAAAAATAAAAACATTGTCCGTGAAGTGATGATTTACCAAAATCGTTGACGATATGTCTTCAATTTACATTAGTTCCAAAAAATAGAATCATAAAACCATTATAATGGTTGAAACAAACTATAAAGTTTATTATTTAACCTATTTTATGTTATTTAGTTAACTTCTATGCATGAAATTAAATTATTTAATGAAACAAGTTATTGATTATCGTGGAACTGCCAAAAAAGATCTAAAAAAATATCATTAATGTTTTATCTAACAATTCATCATCATATATGATAAAAAAATAATTTATGGTATCATTATATATTCTGGAAACATATTAATACCATTTCTTTCCATTTCTTGAATTATATTTCCATACATAATGAAAATCAAATACAAACCCGCCATGGAAATCATGTAAAGAACGCACCCAAAATAATGGAAGGAACAAAATACTAATAATTAATGGGTGAAGTGATGTTCTTAAATGATCATATAAGGTGTTATAAACCTGAATATGTTTCTTTAATATATTAATAACACTCCTTAAACAATTATACGGGAGTTTTAAAGATGTTTTATGTAAGAAAAACCTGATGTATGGGAATTCTTAACCTAATTTCCATTCTTTGTGTGAACCTTCTACTTCATGATTTGTGTGGTTTTAAAATTGTTTATGTGATGAATTTTGTTTATATTATGTTTAATTACATGAATTTATAGTTGATATAAATATTCCATCCACTCTATTAAGTTTCACTTTAATTATATGATATTTGAAAGGGGGTTCTCTTTTAAAATCCTCTTTCAAAATTCTGTTTTACAAAATTCAAAAGAAATGTTTTTATGAAATAATTCAGGTTGTGTTATTATGTTATGGTTCTAGGGAATTGTTTTTGATGCATTTTGGGACCTATATCTCACTAAAATAAATTATTGAAGTGTAATTTTTAGTTCGGCTATATGGTTACTCCAAGTGTAACTTTGATGGTTACACAATAAGGTAGCTATGAGGGTTAAATTGTAAGGTAGTCATGAGTGTTATAAATTTTTAGGTACCTAAGAGGGTTAAAAGATTATCTAAGTAATTACCCAAGATAAATTTATGGTTATATTTATGCTCTATGTGTTTTTTTGGAAATCTCATGGCAATATCAATATTCACTAAGTATATTTATATGGGTGAAAATTATGTCTTTTTGGAAATGATTTCATACGTTACAAGTATTAATAGACTAATGTTTTTTTCTTTTTTTATTTCCCTTACTAAGATTTTGTGATCATCCCATGTTTTTAGATGATTTTCATAGTTTATAAGGTTGTGTATGACCAATAAGGAATCCATGTTAAATGTTATGAAAAATTTTCAAAGAAAACATGTTTTATTTAAAAAAGTATATATTTTGGAAGGAATGGGATCTGTTTTGTGGTATCCAATCTGTATAAATATATAATGTTATGTTTGTTTTATATCCCAATTCTCTAAAACTCTAAACTTGAAAAGATACTCAATGTGAATGAAAGTATATTCTTGAATAAAATTCAATATAATGTAATGTAATAAGTTTGGATCCTTATAGACTTTCCATATCCATATTTAATACTTTTAAGATTAATATTTCTCTAAATTGGGGTATATAAACTATCAAAATCATGAGCCAACATGGGGGATTTTTGTAAAGAAAACATTCCACCATTGTGGGCTATAAATAAACTCCCATATTTTCATTGCAAGAGGTTAGAATTTTTCATCTCATAAGGAGGAAATTTGGAAATACCATACACTTTATAAGGTCCTATAATTATTTTCCTTAATCTATTTTCAACAATATATACCTATCCTCCACTTTTTTTTCATGATTATTTTCCCCCATTTTCATTTATAATTGTGTAGGTTTTTTATTTCAATTGAATATTAATGCATGTTTCTTACTAATAATCTAAAATTATTATCCATCATATTTTTTGTAATATTAGTGTTCTTAAAATTATTTAAATCAAGTTGAAAACCATTATGTTCTTTCGATTTATTATAAAATCAAAATATTGTTTTTAATTCCCTATATCGTTTGTGTGTGTGTTCATAACACCGCTATTTTTTTATCTCGTTATTTTTATTATATTTATAATTTTTCACTATAAACATCTTAAAAAAGATTAATAACCATATCAATGGACGATTAAATAACCCATTGGTTTGAGTCATAATTTGGTTATTTTAATTTATTAAGATATTTTTCTCATTAATATTCATTAAATAGTAATTTTTTCTGTTGAAATTAAAATTTCATATATTAATGACATGTTTTGTTTGACTGGTGTATTTAATGGATTATCGTAACCACAAGTAAACTTGGGTTAATGAAATATTTAAACTCCCACCAACAATAATTGGTTGAGATTAGTACCCTAGTTTTGGATTGGATTAAATACATTACAATTTGAAATTCCAATCAAAAATCATCTCGGGAAGTAGGTGTTAATTTGATTAAATATATAGAAAAGTTAAAGGATATAAAAATATTAACTCTCTAAATGATGAAATCACCCCAATAATTATAAAATTGTAAATAAAAACCAATCATTAATATTAATTAATTCTCTACAAACAAACTCCTATCTCAAAACATAAAACAAAAACAATTCACTTTAAAAACATTATCATCAAAAAACGTTCGACCCAAGTGAAACTATGCACATTAGGAAAGAATTGGACCTTTCAATGTTTGATAGGTGAGAATTGGTTGTAATTAAATTTATAATCCAAAATTCATTATTAAATTTAATAAATTATAACAAAAATCATTTATTAATAATAAATTAAGTAAACTAAACACATACAGAGGCTCGTATAAGCTCATAGTCATCCATATACAAGAAAAAATATGAAAATTTACCCTAGCTATATTTCACTATAATATATTATTTTTGTGAAGATAAATTTGGTTGAATTAATTAAATTAGTTAACTAATTAAATCCTATTATATTAAATAAAATCTATTATTTCTTGAAGATATACATCCTAAATGTATAATTGAAAATAAATGGATTTACCAATATTTATAAATAATTAAATAGAATTAATTGACAATATATTAATTTGAAAAACCTATTTTCATAGTCAATACCTTAAATTCCAACTATGTAATTTGGTTTTTAATGATGAAATTATTTATTCTTTGTGTAATTTTATTCTATACCTTAATATGATACTAAAATATCTGTACTGATAATTTACACATCATTTTCATGGATTTCTAGGTATCTAGGATATACATGTAGAGACTCAGTTTATATCTTGGTTGGGTTAAATAGTGTTTACAAACAAGCTACACATCATAATGGGTCATAGGGAATTTATGTCAACCACACACCTTATATCACATTAATGGTATATCATTCTCGTCTAACATGGTGTATTATTCATATTTTACCACACAATGGTTTTAAATTTCTACACTAAATTGTGTAGAATACGTGGAGTTTAAGTCAGTTATACATCATGTGACCTGAAAGGTTGTGTGCTAATATGGCCTGGTCAATATTAGTTGTGAATCAAATGAACCATAATATATTGCTACAAATAAATTCTTGTATCTAAATACATGTCTAGGTACAGTAAACATGGGTACAAAAGGAGTATATTCAATCACACATCATGTAACAACGTCTACCAGGTTGAATCCTTTTCACCACCTGATGGAATATTCAGTTACTATTTAACTATTATTAATTTATTTAAGATTATGTGAAATTTTAATTATGAATAAACATGTTGATTAAACTTATTATTAATTAAAAAATAAACAAGAAGTGAAAAACTAAAAATTTATATAATCAATCAAAGATTGATTAACAATTATAAATTATAATTTGAACACTCTAATACCAATGGAAGGTTTTTGGGTATTGTAGAATCCCCGAATAGGTAATTTCCAACTATAAATTTTAACTTAATAAATGGATAATCCTTGAAGTAAATAATGAGAAATCTCTCTAACCAGTGGAATTAATATGAATATTAATTAACAAGAATGTAGAACTATGAAGAGGGGGTATTTCACATATAATTTATAACTGACTTATTTAATTATTTAAATAACTTTTATTGAATTCTTTCATCACTGTCGATATTGAGATAAGTAAATCTTTTTCTACCATTGTTGTATTTGTGGAATCAAGGGTATATCCCTTCTATTGGTGACCCATGTGTGCTTTGAAAACCAATAATCCTTACCGTAGAATCCTTTGGATGCTATCATAGATGGTTTAAACTCTTTCAATTATCAATTTTGATCACGACCAAATCCTTTAAGAGACAAGGGATTCATTGTAGTGGATGAGGAAAATTTTTTCTACATTCTTCAGAGTGTTTCAGGAAAGGGCTCTCTTGGGATTAAGAGAATCCTCTCAAGAACTCACTGTTCAGAACAAATGAATGTGTCTCTCGTAATCAGAAAATATCATAATCAATTTTAAATACTTATAGGGTTAGAAAATAATAATTACACAGGGGACCTTATTATTTCTTCAATCTCTCAAGAATACCGTATCTAAATAATAATAAAATCATTATTCTTTACTTGACATGTTCTAAACTCAAAGATAAAATAAAAAATATTTTCTTGTAAAAAAATTAATACTTATTCTAATATTATTAAATATAAAATTTATCACTAGACCGTTAATATCAATCTATATATACTCCTCATTATTTATATGGCCTTGAATAATGAATACTTATTTAATTAAATAAATATCACTTCATAATACATAAATAAATATATAAATATTATATTCACTAAATTAGTGTATAAAAATTAATTAAATATTCATGTAACTAACTAAATATCGTGTTTCCTTATAAATGAACAATAATAAATTAATATCGTGTTTTCATGTAATTAAAAAAATTGATTACCTAGTGAATGAAATATTTATTAAATATTAACTCAAATATATATTCTATAATATAAATGGGGATTTAATATTTTTTATCAAGAAAACATGAATAATAATTATTCTATATATGAGAATAATATTTATCCAATATGTAAAATTTATATATAATTTAACTGAGGTTCAAAATACACTTATGTGTAACCCTCTCGGCCCTTTTTTTAGTAGTATTTATCAACACTACCTAAAGTCCAAGGATAACATCATTACACAAACTAAGGATCTCATTGATAAAGAAACTAATGTTACAATTACATATAACATAATAAAAATTTACAATGTGTAATATAATCTCTTTATCTCAATATATTTAATTAAGAAAGTTTAATGGTAGAGTCATCACCCTATGAACTCAATTTTAGCTTCGTTGAATTTATAGAAATTAACTTTCTGATATCATCACCATGGACATGAAATTTTTTAGGCATATCAATTCCCATAAATTGTCCTGAGATATCATCTTCTCTTAAATAATGGAAGGGATAAATCTTTTCTCTTATTATGCATTAACGCCACATCACAAATGAGTCACCCAACATATCTTACCTTATCGTAAGCATATGTCATAATGGATTTTGTCAATACATCAAAGTACATGACTCTTTCCATTTATTAAAATTAATATTTAAGACTAAGTATCATGACACCCATAAAAATATAATAATATACAATGAAACGTATAAATATCGATCTTCTATTGGTGGATCATGTTCTTTTAATCTCTTTTATGGAAGATTATCAGGGTCATACCGCATGAGAAAGTGTCTAGGATTACTATTTTTTCCCACCCATGATAGCCTATATCATATGTGTCTTGTAAATTTATATCATCTATTTATATAATATAAACTTTAGTATATTTTTATGGAACTTATTGGTTCTCATCATAGTGGGGAACTGTTATAACCTTTTAGTGAGGCAAGTACCCTTATGAAGTTATCAAATATTATTTCAAATAGAAGAAAAATAATGATGTGTTATAAACATTATATGAATATGTAAATATATAAATACTAGTAATAGTAATTAACATAGAACATCATTCTAGGAAACCAACTCCAAAAAGAGTATGTGGAAGAAGAAAGAAACTTTAAAGAACTCTGTAAAAATAATTGCATCCCCCTTTGATATCCTCCATCTGACCACTGTTATGACTTCTTATATTGATATTTAGGTCAGAATAGAACCTCTTGCATGTGTAAAATATGATTATTCATGGGGTTTGGATGATTTTGATCAAGATAAGGGGCTTCACATGTGATGATAAGTGTGGGGCTGTAGTGACACTTTTATTTGTGAGTGGCGTGGAAATTTTTTAAATATTAACTTCCTACTTTAATATAGAAATAATATTCGAGAAAAGTAATTCCAAAATTGATATTTATAGAGGATAAGATAATTAAGATCCTTTAATCCCCTATATACCCATTTCTAGATGCAGTTTTATGATTTTTGGAGACTTTATCTCTTGATTTAATAATTTTACCTCAATTCAACCACTACGATGATAACAATGTTTTACCATGGAAACATATTTTTATGGAAAAAATGTGAAATTAAACTTATTAAATAATTTAGATATTTTAATTTTAAATACAAAAATAAATTTTTCTAGATTCAATTTTTATGATTGAATAAAAAATTAGAAAATTTATTTTTTTAAGAACAAAGTGAATATATTCTTATTCCTTTTCAAGTAAGAATCATTAAATGGGTGTTAATTTGTTTTTAAATATTTATTATCAATACATTTAATTAAATTAATTATTAAAAAGTGATTAATTAAATTTATTTTTATGAAAAATCATAATATATTTAAAAATACAATTCATCAAAAAAATAGAACTTTTAAATATCAAATAATATTATTTCTAACTTTTAATGTCAGTTACTTATTTATTATGAATTAAGCAAAAAAAATTTATTAAATAAAACATTTTTCTTTTTTTTAAATAAAAAATATTTTATAATAATTTAAAATGATGAGAACATATATTACATTAATAATTATTATTTTTATCAGCTAAACGTCTAAAATACCAATTAAAATCCCTGTAAAAGTTCAAATAATAAAATAATAAATGGTGGCCATAATTTGTGGTTATTTGGATATCATGGATCTCTTAATGATTAACAATAGCTTGAACATCTCTTGTATATGATTTATCTCAAGCCACAATTGTTAAAGATGAGATTGGGCTTCATATAGACAAAATCATTTTGATTTTAATTCCTTTCCAAAATCAAACAAATAATACATATAAGGAATAATCCCATTACCTGATTCCATTTATTTTATATTTTATATAGATTTCATAATTAAGGTACTTCAATTTATACCCTATAATTCCTTGAACATAATATAATAATCCCATTTAACATTTTTAATTTTTTTTACTTTATAGTTTATTTTAGTGTTTTTATGTGTGTGGTAAAATCAATTCAATATAGTCTTTATTTGAGAATAAAAATTACTAAAATCTTGGTTTTCAACCCATGGACTGATATGGATTACAAAAATCCATTCTTTATCAAAACATTCATTAATGTAATAGACCATTTTAGCTTATGAATAAAAGATATATAGATATTATTCTTCATGCTCACCAGTATCAATCAATAGAGATTAGTTAACATAATAAAATTGTAACAAATAATTCCTTATTTTCTAATAAATATGGATTCATCTTGGTTTAAATATATAACATAAAATTTTCCATCATAATTTAATTCGATAATGTCACTATATATTTTATAGTACCCCATCTCTGGGAAATTTATGAAGTTTCAACAATTTTTTGTTTTTAGACCATCCACATGAAAAAATGTATGAAAATAGAATCAATTAATCTCATACTAATCAAATATCTTACTCTAATTTAAATGACATTGAGAGAAATATATCAAATAATTTTCAGTTATAGATCGATTAACATTATTTATGATCTATATTTATGAATAATAAATATTATTATCTATGAAATATAATTATATAAATATATTATGAATATTAAATTGATTAAAATTTTTCATGACGATAAAACTAATCAATAATTTCATTAAAATTATTTTTTATCTCATTATCATATCATTTTGGAATCCAAAGTATCCTATTTTTTGAAGTTTAATTGTTCAATGAACGGATTTATAATATCCTTATTTAGTAGCATATTATTCTTGTTTGAACTATATTTTTTTCAAGGAAACTAATTATATTTTCCAAACCATGTGAACTAATGTTGGAAAGTTTTCTAGTTAACTATAGGATTATAATTATTTTTTATTATCATATTCTTGTTCAACAATATTTAATCATGTTTCAATATTATCAAAATATATTTAATAGATAGTGATACACTCTTCATCTATAAAACCTTAAAAAATCCATATGGTAATGCTTTGAATCTCAAAAAAGGATTCAATTGAGAAAGACACTTAAATTAAAATGGGAACATAATAGAATAAACCACATATATAATGAGTATTAAAATTTAGTAATGATGATTAATTAAGATGGTAATACCTTTCCAATGGATACATCCATCAATAATTTATAGAACCTATAACATTAACTACCTCAGTCAAATGAAAATTTACATGAGCCATCGTAGTGAAAAACAATGGATTGATTATCATATCCATATTAGAAGGTCTAATTAAAATTTTCATCAAGTTTTTCAAGATCAATGGGGTTTAACATTTTCTCACAATGATTTTAAAGAATGTTTATAAATCAATTAAGAAGTTTTTATATTTATAGTTAACAATTTATGTAAATCCAAAGAAATTAATTGCACCATAAAAATATTTGAATCGAGAATTTTAACCTCATGTAAATCAGGATCTTTTAAGACAACACATCAAGAAATTTTACATGATTATACATCAAGTACATTCACATATTTTAGTCCATAAAGTAAAAAATCTTTATTTATTAATAAATTAAAAATCTATTATAGTATACCTTCCATTATCATTTCCACGTATATTATTTTTTAGATTTATTAATTTTATATCTTAATGAGTTTTTAGATTATCTTTTTATTTTACAAGTTCATTAAATATTTTAAAACCAAATATTCATATACATAGAATAAAAATAATCTATTTCTTTAATAGTTTTGTTCAAACTATATTTTATAATATTTAAACTTTTTTTCCAAAAAAATCAACTAATGCTTTTTCCATAATTTTTCAAAAATAGTTAAAAATTGTGAAATTACTTATGATCCAGAAGAAAATTTTAGTGGGGGCCTAAAATAATTTTATACTTAGAATCATAACATGTCAAATTGATATCTATGATATTCATTAACGAATCAATGGTGACATAATAAAACCACACTTTAAACTATATGTAATTCTTCCAGGCTCAAAGTCAAAATTAAAAATTATACAAGCCTTTACAATGTGAGTGTTCCAACCAGAAACATCTTCTAATCTAGGTAAATTAGTAATCTTATTTACTATATAAGCCTTCATTTTTTACATTTAATTCATTTATGCATCATATTTATCTAGAAAATTGTCCCATAACTCTTTTAATTATTAAATGAGACACCGAATGAATACATCGATTCGATTTACTGGAATTTTATTTCCTAGAATGATCATCAGAAATAATAAAAGTTGTTTTTTCATACATTTAATGAAACATAATTCCATCAATGGAATTTCCCATATAATTACATAAATGAGTTATATTTATTAAAGCGCAACCACCATTTTATAAAACCAATAACATTTTATTAAAAAAATTTGAAATTATATTTAAAGAATAAAAATGGAAAAAATAATGGAAATTGTTAAAATAAAGTAAATATATATATATATAATAGGAAAACTTGGATCTTCTCAATCCCTCGGAATCATCAAACTCATAAACATAACTCTAGAAATGAAAAAGAATATTGATAATGAAATATACATTTTGAAAATGGAAATGTATATAACCATGAGAGATATTAGAAGCCAAAAAATAAAAAAAAAATATGTTTAATTTATATAAATTAGGGATCTTGTATGACCATTAAAAATCATACCATTACAATAGTAATCTTACTCTTGGAATATTAGAATGGCCATTGGAATAGAAAACTGAATGTTATTAATAGTAGTCTTACCATTAGAATTGTATCTTCACCTATTTAAGTGTAAAAAAATATTTAGGCATCTTTTAAAATGAATAAAAGAAATCTTTATATCATGATACAAGTAAATTAATGTTTTTAAAAAAATTAACATAATTGTTCATATGACTGTTAAACTTATATGTTTTATTTCCATTTTCATTACAAATATAATTATTTAAAGATAAGTTTATTTTCATAAAATGTGTTTATAAATTAATATTATGTTTTATTATAATTATAATATAATTTTAGGAGACCATAATTAATTTTTTAAATTCTCATGAAATTCATCATAATATTAAAATTAGTATTTCTCAAATAAATTAGGTTTTTATTTTAAAATAAAATTTATCATGTTTAGGAAATTATATTCTTAAATTAGGTTTAATTTTTGAATCCACAAGTTAACAAATGGTTAGGATGAAATTTCATCATTTTTCTAAATTTGATGCATTTTTTCTGATTAGTGAAATACGTTATTTAACATTATAATCTAACAAAATTAATTTTTAAAATAGGGTTGAATTGATCACTAATTAGTTCCAGTTAACATGAATAATTTACTCTATACAGTCGTAAGAATAAATACTATTGTAATTATTGAACTAAAATGATAAACTAATAAATATAATATTCAAAAACACCCCTCCCCTCCCATTATAAATACTACCCCTCACAAACCCTTCTAATCACAACATTAAAGCCTTTGAGATTGAAAATTTTCATCCAAATTCCCTCCCCAATCTATTCTAACACAACATACTTCTTGAGGTCACAAAAAAGACCAAGTCCAAGTGCCTTAAAGAGTTTTTCAAAGAGATGACATTCAAGATGTAATATTCTCAAACCATATCTATTAAATTCTTTTCTTATTCTACCTTGTCCTAACCTCTATCATCCAGTATTGAATAATTAATTTAGTATCATATATATACTATAATTTTATAATAAAAATTTAATTTCCACCATATCTCTCCATCTTTTCTCCTCTTATTCTGAAAATGAAATTGTTCTTCGTATTATGTAGGTTCACAGCCTCCGTGAATGATGAGCTTTAATTTTCCATTACCACCTTCATGGGAGGTAATAAAAATATTATTGTAGATAAATTTAATGATAATAAGTATATTATAACTCTTTTCATGTTCTGGAATGAAAATATTTAAATAATATTAAATAAAATGAAACTAGTTCAAGATGGAAGATAAAACAATCTAAATTAACATATCGTATAATGATTGCATTTTAAATAAATAATTCATACCTGTGACTAAAAAATGGTATTTAGGACCACAAAAATTTTGGGAAGAAAGTGAATATAATTTTATTCTAATTCTATATTTTTATTCCAATTTTTCAAGATCTTAAATAAATATCAACAAGTGATCCAACCTTGGAACCATGAAACGAGTGCCCTAAGAAATGAAATATTGGACATTATATCTTATTCAAAAGGTTAGAAATGAAAATAATGAAATTATAATAAATAAAATATATATGTAAAAGGTTCTAAATTAATTAATTAATTATTTCATTATGATTATTTAGGACATTAATTTCAAGTGTAGAAAAATTATGGAACAGAAGGTAAAGGATATCCCTAAAAAACTATATTTTATTTAGGGTTACACTTTCTCTCTATTTACTCTATTTATCACACTATTATTATAATATTATTGTTCTATATTATATATATATTTCCCACAAATATACACCATGAATAATTCATCTTTACTTTATGGGTATATACATGTTTTAAATGATCCATTCTGAATTTCTCTCGATAAGAAAACTTGATTAAAGGGAGCTTCTCTAATTCTTACCCCTTTTAAATGACACTCCTTAAAATATTTTTAATGAATATTAATTTCTGAAATTTCCCATTTATTCATGGAAAACCATTTTATATAATTCCTAGTTTAAGGTAAATGAGTATTCCCTTACCCTCATTATATTATGTTCCCAGGTGATTATTCATGAGCCTTTCCTTTTATGATATCATGTTATGTTATTCTCCTCATAGATCATGCTTCATTATCATTTTTATAATCATAATAACAATTATAGATAACAAATTTATGCATTCCACAGTTTATCCATTGCAGTTTTAGAGGCTCAAAGGGTTTTGAAATTTTATTATGTAAATTAAAACAAATATATTTTTTATTTTATTTTTTCTGTATTGTAAACCAAGACTTATAAAGGCACTAGACCTCACGATCATTACAGTATAGGAATTTGAGGCAATTCCCACACCTCTATACCAATGGTTTTAAAGAAATATTGGTAAATAGTCCATACCAACATCCAATACCAATGGTTTTTAAAATCAATTTCTATTTAGAAACCTATTTTACCGATTTTACAAATCATTGGTATATAGAATCCTATACTAATTGTTTTATGAAACCATTGGTATAGGGTCTTCAAATAACATCCTCAGCATCCCCTCATCTCCTCCCCACCCGTGATCTGCAATATCCCCTACCCCATGAAGTGTTATCTGCTCTCTTATACTCTAATGATCTCACCTAATTCCAGGTGTTTATGATCCAATTCTTCTTCAACACCAAATTAGTGAGTTCCAAATCCTTTATATCTTCTCTCACACATTTTTTCAATTTTTATCAATTTATCAAAACCTTACTTAGATCTTATTAATTCATGATTCTTACTCATTCATTGAAAATATGTTCATTTTGATTATTGTTGTTATATTATTTTATAATAAATTTTATTGTAATAGATATATATTTTAAAAAAATGGTAATTCTACATAAATATAATATAAATTATATTTGTAATATATATTAACTTATTATGTAATTAATTATTATATTAATTTATTTCTTTTGTTAATGATTATGGGTTTATGAAATGATCCATATAATTATTTTAACCCATTAATTAATTAGGGTGTTAATGTATTAGGGGTTATTATATGTCATTTTATTTTTATAGAATAATGTATGGGAGATAACATGGATACTTCAATGGGAACATAGAATAGATTTGTGGTTGGTTCGCTATTTGAAATTGGGTTTCATATGATTTAAATTATTATGTAGGATTTTTTGAGGATATTTCACTCTCATAGAGTGAACATTTTTGGGATATGGTTCCCCTAGAAAAATTTAATCATATAGACATAAAACTCTAATGTAAATGCACCCCAACGATATGCAACTCCCATATAAAATAGACTATGTGTTCATGGTTCTCCCATGGAAATATAACGTAAGGACATGCCACTATTTAATACATTAAATGTTTACCAACATTGGATCTTTTGGTCATATGTACCCATGATCCTTGTTATGAAAGTTTATTATGAGATATTCTTTTAATATGACCTTATTTCATCTAATTCTTCTCATTAATCTGATATGCATTATTTTTTTGTTACCTATGTTCATCATAATGGATTTTTTATTATTAATTATTTTATCTTTTATATTCACTGTGAATAAATATGCAATGTAATTTTTAAAAGTATTTTCATTTTTTATCATCATGTTAATTGTCTATTTAGTGATTTTTTATTTGAAATTATTTTTTTATCAAAATTTGTTTTTATAAGAAAAAATTGATCATTATCACTTGATATCCCTTTATATTAATTAATATTTTCCTTAAAATCCACTTTGACTCCCTGTAAATTAAATTTAATCATTTTATATGTTTTTATTTGATTTAATATCAAGAAACAGATTAGCCTGTATGTTTTAAATGTGGATAACTTGTAAGTATTCAAATAAATGTATAAAAGTTCCCTCTTTGATTCTTTTATTTTTTATTGAAAACTTAAATTATAATTTAGTATCTTTATTTCAAACTACCGTAGCATAGATTATATTATAATAGTCAATAATGGATAATTAAGTGTAATCCCAGTCGAAGTTATCTATTTTACCATATATGAGAAATCTAGGTGTATGGAGACCCAATTTACTATGATGTTGATAGTGGAATTTTATTGTTTGAGTTGGTGGATGATCATTGGATATAATTCAGTCTTATGGAAGCAGCCAAGTAATTCATTTTTTGTTCCACTTGGATATGGCATATTGTTTATGAAAAAAAATTATTGCATTTAATAGATCATACAACTTCTGGATTCCATATCCTTTATACATTTTGGATATATTTTTTTATTTTAGAAATCAAAATTTCTATGACATTAAGATTGGGTGTTTATTTAAAATTTTCAATTATTATATACATTCAATTATATTATTATACCATGTATTTTGGTTTTATAATTTAAAATCAAGGAAGTTGTTTTAAAAAAAATGTTTCATAAGTACATATGTATTTAGTTATATTATGTAACAGTTGTTTTCCCATTCCATGTATTATACTTTGTTTGGTTCTTAATTTGTATGCATCAATAATAACATATTTCATTTCTCTTACTTATTTTGTTTGTATTTCTACAAGTATACTATAATGAATTTCATATTAAAATTGATTGTAATGAATTTCGTAATTTTATTTTATCATATTTATTTTATTAAAAAAATTGATTTTAATATAATTAATAGAATATGGATGTATCATATAGATCAGATATCTACCGAGTTTCAGATTACTTTGTATATTTTTAGATTTTACATTTAATAATTCTTCATATAGAGGTATTATATATTTTCCATTCAATAATTTTGTATGAAAACCTTGATTATGTTGGTGAGAAGTTAGATACCATTTAACAAAAGTTTCTTTGCAAATGAACTATTATTTTTGGTATCTGAATGGAGATATGAGACAATCTTCTGTTATTTATAAACCGAATTAAATAATTGGTATAGATAATTTGATATTTGACCAGTTTCTATTTCACAATCATCATGAGAAAGATATTATGCTAGTGTAGGAAGATAGTGATATCAATAAAAAAGAAAAAAATAATTGAAATAAAGATGTTGAGATAGTGAAAAAAATTAAAAGATGATTCCAGTATTATTGTATATCGATACTATACTAAAATAATAAAATTTGAATTATCAATGTGGTTATATCATGGAAAAACAATATATGGAATTCTTAATATTTTATTTGATTATATTCATAACTTTTTATGAACTTACTTTGTAATAATGCACATATTCCTTCGAATCTTAATATGGCATGGAATTTAATTAACCTGTTTCAATTTTCTACTAACAAAATTTATGTTTTCATGAAAGATTGTAGCTTATTCTAGGAGGAAATATAATACCTTAATGAATGTGGTATATCTTTATGGAATCCAAATGAATATGGAACATAATCTCATGTACTATATGAATTCATCTAGCAAGTTAAATTAATTCATATGATCCAAAATCTATTCATGTCTATAGAAACCTCAAAAAATATGTGATGGAATGATATTGATAGAATTAAAGATAATGATGAGTTGTTTCATTATATAGATATATTATAATGGTTTATATTCTATGTATTCCATCCTCGTTTTTAGGCCAAAGTGTGTAATGTTAGGTTTAGTCTGTCTTGTGATAGTTTTACTCGGTTTGGTTATAAACTTACTTCTCGTAGCATGTAGCCATTTTTATTCATGTTTATACTCTTATTCTGTGGATTTGTATTAAAACCCATTTAAGTTTTCTAGTATACTAATATATTTACCTTATAATATTATTAGTGATATTTATGTCCACTTTAAACCTTTTATAAAATAGTTGAATTAGATTTTTTATATGGGTGTGTGAACATTTGATGTTTCTTCAAAATAATATTCCAGGTGTGTATTTCCCTTATATGATATATAAATTATTCCACTTCTTATAAAATTACGTATGGTTAGATGAAGAAGGTTAAACTATTATGTTCTATTTTTTTGAATAATACATGATCCAAAATGTATAAATATCATCGTACATTCCATTTAATAGAGAATCAATGATTCTTTCCAATGGATCATCCATACAAGAAGAATCGCCAGCGGTATACTAATAATCTTTAAACTAAAATTCCAACTCAACATATTCTAGGAAATAATGTGCTTAATGAATTTAAAGATTTCATTTTTCATTTGGTAAAGTTTAGATAATATCTAAAAATAGGAAGAAATTTAGCACTGTATCTATATACAATTAGAAAAAAAATATCTTTTATGATTTGGAATATTAGTAAACTAATGTTTTATATCAATGTTTAGAAGTCATGAAATTTGAGAAAAATTTGTGCGAAATTATGATTTTAATTCTTCTGATTATCAAGGGTAAGACCAAATCTGACTTATGATCTCAGTGTGACTTGTTAGATTTGGGTATTCGACCAAAACCATGTCTTCTGTGCATTGGTGAAAATAAATAGTAATTATCAAGTGATTCTTATTTGATGACACTATTAGAGAAAAGTACAATTCTATAATTATTAGATTATATGAATGTTCCTGATTGATATTCAAGAAACATATATAAACAATTCAATATAAGATATTTAAAATAGAAATCCCAACAAACTCATGATTATCCTATCATTATTCATGAATTTATTGAAATAGAGATATGGAATTTACTACCCAATAATATAATGGTGAAGATGATTATATAGTTATAATTTTAAATAACAATTTTTCCTAAAAGGTTATCCATGTATTTCTTGATAAAAATTCAGTAAGTTAAACCCTTAATTTTTTATGAGTTGGAGAAAGATTTTACTCATTTTTTTACTAGCATGTTCTATTTAACAATATATACTTCAACTTAAACACTTCTTAGAGAACTCATTAATTTTTTGTGGATGTATCATACAAAAATAAATATGTTCACAATGAAGTCATAACCATGGAACAAAAATCATCCTGAAGGTTCCATTGTGAGATCTTATCTGGATCAAGATTGTATATATTTTTGTTTAATGTGTTTTTAAATTGTGATAACAATACATAATCGTAAAATGAGAAATAAAGATGACAAGTATAGATAAATTGATCCCTCATTCCCAACACCCTCAAACAAAATGAATTTTTGTGTCATATACATTGGCAACATTGAGCCTCGAATTGTAACATATGGCACATCACATATCCTTAGTTAAATGTAGTTTTTTGGGTGACTATATCAAGAAATTAATCTGAATTTGTATCTTTTATACCAAACTATATAATTCCACATATTGATTAAAAAAATTTATCATTTGATATAGGGAATTTAAAAAAAATTATTAGAGTTCATCGTTATTTTCCTTTAAGAATGAGAGAGACTTTTCATAGAAATGAGTTTCTAGATTGGTTGAAATCAAAGGTATGATCATTAATTTAATAAACAAAAATATTTAATTTAATTTAATTATATTATGCATATATATTTCAAGTATT
Source organism: Viscum album (assembly GCA_963277665.1). Classification (NCBI taxonomy): domain Eukaryota; kingdom Viridiplantae; phylum Streptophyta; class Magnoliopsida; order Santalales; family Viscaceae; genus Viscum; species Viscum album. The sequence continues at coordinate 1,282,596,071 of OY728148.1, forward strand.
GAGTTTTAATATAGAATCTATCTCTTAAAAATTAAGAGTGTTGTCTTTTGGTCCCCATCCTTCGGTTCAAAAATGAAAATATTTAATAATCAATTGGTATAAATCTGTTTCAACTGATCAAGCGAAGAATATGATAACACAAAATAATGGAATTATCCTAACTATAACAATTTATTTTTATTCTTTTGCATCAAATAATAGTCCATCATATAGAACTATTTCTTATTATGGAGTTATTGAGAAATATAGTTATTGGATTACTACTCTCATGGTTGAGTCACTATGACGAAATGAAAATTGTTTGATTGAATTACATGATATGGTAAATTTATTGATGATTGTGTATTTAGATTTAATGGAATGAACTACTTATTCACTGTTAATAAACCATATATTTTGGAATCGATGGAAAATAAGTGCATTGTTTGAAAGATCATATGAGACATGATTATAGTTTCATTATTAATGTAATACCAAGACAAATTTTTTATGATGGTATGAAAAAAATGAACACCAATTATACTGAACAAAATATTTTATTTGGTGACTCAAATTCTCCAATTTTGGGAATTTATGTAAAACCAAAGTATTGGTGGGAAATATATATAAGTAACCATATATATTCATAGTTCATTCATTTTATCTTAACATGGATTTCTTAGGTTAGTACTACTATAATAATTTTAATTTGGTTTCAACTTTCAATGGAATATTTGTTTTATTTTATTTTTTTGTTTCATTTAACTATATTTACATTAATTATGAAAACCATGTTTAAAAAAAGTTTTAAATCATGTCAACTTGGTTTTAAATTACACTTTCAAAAACATGTTATAATATTGTTTATGTCTTTTTTGACATATAATTTTTATAAATAATATTTAAAAAATATTTTTAAAATATATATATATATATATATATATATATATATTTCATTCTTATGCATATTATGAATGATATTGAATAAACTCAATAGAGGAGACTGTTTAAAAATGATTGATGAATATGAGAACTTGGGTTGCTTCATATGATTCCCTTAGTGAGTATAATAACTATAATTTTTTTCTTCTGAATTTCATTTAATTTCATGTTCTTAGTATTTAGAAATTTTGTTAGGGACATTTATTTGAACAATTTTTGACCTCTCCTCGTACTACTAGTTGTGGTCAACAGCATAGAAAATTGAGAGAATCTTCCACCAGATCTATAAAGAGCACCCATCATACCAATTTACAACCAGACCCACTAGCACGCATACCATCTACCACACATCGTCCACTTCCAGTTGATCCCCCAATGTTCTTCCCAAAAATTCCCCCATCGTAATCTTATTTAGGCTCTAATTATAATACACCATTTACAAATCCTATGAAATATCCCAATTCCATTTATCCTTATCCTACCATGTCTATATCACCTCTACTTTCTACTCATATCTTTCCAGGATCTAATGAGAGTCTTCTATTGGATTCCACTCCACTACATGTAGATTACCCAGAGCATGTAGTAGAATATGAACATCCTTCAGAAGCCACCAATCCAGAACATCCCACATATCCATCAAATATCGATGATGGGGTTATATTAACTTTATGATTAAAAGTGTTTCAAATTACATCACATCATTTTTTTTGTTCTACTATGCATTAATTCTACTCTTTTTATTTTATCATATTCAGTAAGATCTTATAATATGTGATGTGGTTTCACCCGTATGTGTGAAGACTAGAATGATAAAACAAAAATAATTTTATATTACATTTAAGATAATAAAATTATAAGTGAAAATACCAAACAATTTATAAGTTTCATGGTAACATAAGCCATATAGAGTGATATCGTTCAAGTACAACCAATAACATTGAGTAATATTGGTAATAAAATCAAGTATAATTCATGTGAGGATATATGGATAAGGAAAAAATTTAAATTTAAATATATATTATTATTTTATTTATATGAATTAACATAGATTTTGCATCAACTATTTAAATTTACCGATGCTCAAGATACGAAGGTGGCATGGTTAATAAAACATGAGGAATTGTGGAGATCAAATAAACATGAGTAAAATGTCATTTAGAAGGGTGGATTTGGAATTCATTTAGATAGTTTACCCATATTAAATGATTATTACACTACAAAATAATAGTAAATGATCATTTATTGGAAGAGTAATGAGTTTAAGTTATTCTTAAACTTTATTGGTGGGTTTTGACAATTTAGTTCCTATTAATTGTATTTATTTTTTATTTTTTAGATGAATTAGAATAAAAAAAAGAATAAGGATTATATGAAGTACAAGCAAACTTTGGGGCCCACTACAATGTAGAAGTGTGAATGGTGCCAAGTACTTTTTATGACCAACTGGGTTTTACTAAGAACTAACACTACCGAACAAAACCAAATATTTTTTGAACTTAATTAAATAGAATTTAATAAAAGTAAATGGAATAGATTAAAAATTTACATAATCAACTAAACCATCATATTACTAATAGAATAATTCCCACTAAAACCAAATATAATTAGTCCTAATTGTACCAAATAAACCTCATATAATCAAAATTGAACCTACCATGTATAAAGAAATCCACCCTAAAATAAGTTGAACCAAACAAAACCAAATAGACCAAGACAATATTGGACCAAAATAAATAGGTCTTAATCAATTTAAATGGAATAAAATCAAAAAAAAGTCAAAAAACACTATGATCATTTTCCTAATAGAACGATACCCACTTAAACTAAATGGATAAAAATGGCATGACCTAAATATAACTCAGCTATGTCGAACCAATCTAAAATAAATTAGATTACCCCAAATAGAATCAAATTGAATAAAACTATATTCATGTGATATGAATAAAATAGAAATGATGTAAAAAATATCAATTATAATTAAAATAATTGATAATTAGTTAAATTCAATCATCATGAAATGAATGAATAGTAAATTAACTAAGTCATACTAAGAGGAAGGAATGAAAAACAAATTGACTATATCTGAACAATACCAAACAAGGGAAAACTATATTAAAACGAACTGACTTGAAAAACAATAAACTATGCAAATCCCACTCGATCAAGATCAAATTAAATGAAATTGATTCAGATAAAATTGAATTAAATTTAATGGACATGAACCCAACAACACAAAAAAAACCAAAGAAAACAAAATCAAACCAAATTGAATTGAATTAACATGAAGTAAAACAACATGAAATATCTTAAATTGAACCAAACTGATCGGATTTTGACCATACTTATTTCAACCAAATATAATAGTGTTAAACCCACATAAAAATGTTTCGTAAAACCAAACAATCTAAAATATAGTAAAATTAGTAAAAAATAAACGAAAATGATTAAAACTATATTAATGATACAATTCAACCTAACTTGATAAAAATTGTAATAAAAATAATATGAATATAACTCGACCAAAGTAATAAAATTTCATTCAAATCTAATCAATTTTTTTTCTTTTATCAATCTCATATTTTTCAAAGCAAATCATTATAGTGATTTATTTCATTTTTAGAAATCAAAAATGAGCATCGAAGGTTGTGTTCCTTGAGAAAAGTTATTTTTCTTGAGTTGGAAGAATAAATATATAAGTATAGTAAATGAATTGACACAATAAAATATTTTAATTCTTTTTATTTATATTTTTAATTTTTCTTCTTAATTAAAAAATAAATATCTTACTTATAATTTCAACAGTGTGCATCAAAGGACCATAATAACAAATAAGATTTCAATTTGGCACTAAATAATAATTTTAGACAGGTATTTTAGGGAGGATCACCAAGGGAGAGTCTGATGTAGACACAGGAGAATCATCATCTCCATTAGGTATTGGACATCATCGAGAACCTCTCAATGTTATTATAGTATTGTTCTATAAAATTCTAATGTTGAAGCAACTGAGTCAATAAAAGTGGAAATATAATTTTGGGAAAAAGAAAAACGGCCATTTAGAAGTTCCTAAAAGAAATGATAGATTTATGTCCATCACATCCATTAGAGGTTGTTATGGTTTTTTATTCATTACTTTAAATTATGTAATATTTATATGATGCATCGTGTAATAGAAATAAGTGTCCTAGTGGAAGACTATATAATGATACTCCTATTAACGATGATGATCTTAAAGATGAAAATTATGTTGCTCAAAATCACTATCCTGATGGGGGTTAATATAGTAGTTGTGATGCTAGGAGAGATATTCACCCCCTCCATTTTTGAGTTAATAGTAAAGATAGAAATGTGTCGACATAGATTAATCACTAAAACTAATTAATTATGTGGAATTTATATGTATTTTATAATTATGTAAATGGTTTGAAAACTATTGATGTGTAATCAATAGGTTAAATGATAAATATAAATATATAAGTTCAGAATGAAATGTTTAATATGGTTTTTATTTGGTTTAAAGTTTGCTGTATTGATTGTGGTGTGGTGTTGGAAGAGGGTAGAAAGATAGACTAACGGTTTTCTGAACCACTGGTATATATTTTCACTAATGGTTTTAATATAAACCATTGGTATGACCTAGATAGGGGAGATCAATATATACCCACAGTTTCCCCAATCAATGGTATACATCTATACCAACGGTTTGGTAAAAATTGTGGGTAATAAAATATTTCTCAAACCTTATACCAATGGTTTCCATAAAAACCATTTGTATAGCTCCATATTAATTTCTTAAGATCACATGATTCATACAACCATTGGAATAGGCTATATCAATGATCATATGTCCTATAATAATGGTTTAAACCTATTGTTATAGTGTTATTTACTAGTAGTGTTGGGATGTTTTGTTCAGATATTTATGTAAAAAATCATGTAGTAATATGTGTAAATTGTTGGGGTCACTATAGTTGGTATCATGTCAGGGTAGTTTTGGGATTACGGCTAGAATAATTTATTAAGAACTCTAAGTACAAGTCTAAGTATATAAGAATCCCCGAAAATTTTGATGAAGTATGGAGTGATTGGTTTCCAAGAAAATACATCCATATCTGGATACTATAGGTGGATATGGATCTAGCATAGTTATAACTTGGGGTTATAACACCAAAAAGGGTGCATTGACACTAGTAAAAATATGGCCTTTAACAGCACTAGTAAATTGGCATTATCAATTTAATAAAACCACTAAGAAATCCACAAAGTAGAATTACACTCACCAATTTTCTATATAGTATATAAATTTAATTTTTTAGGATGAAATTTTAAAAGGGGGGAGTGTGTAATTACCCCCAATTCTATCAATGGATTATCCCTTATAATTATATAAATGTGTCATATTTATTGAAGCAAAAACACCACATAATAAAACCAAAAGTATTTTATTATTATCATTATTCATTATATTTAGAGATTAAACATTCCATAATAATTTAAATTATTTCAATGGTAAAATAAATAAAAAAGATAATAATAACAATAATAATAATTTTTGGATCTACTTAATTTCAATAAATAATAATACTCACGAACAACACTGTATAGATGAAGTAGAATATTATTAATGAAATATGGATTTTGAAAATGAAAATATATATAACCATGGTACATAATTGAAGTGAATTAATAATGAAAAAAATATGTGGTATTTAAATAAATTAAGGATCCTATATGGCCTTCAAAAATCTGACTGTTGGAATAATAATATGGCTTTTAGAATAGTAACCTAACCATTAGAATAGCTTTCAGACTATTAAGAACATTAAACTAACTATTAGAATATAATCCATTCCTATTAAAGTGTAAAATAATATTTATCCATCTTATAAAAGGAATATATTATATATTTATATCAAGATACAAGTAAATAAATGTTTTAATGATTATAAAAAATTGTTTGTACTTTTGTAAGACATATATGTTTTATTTATATTTTCTAAATAAATATAACTATTCAAAATTAGATTTTTTTATAAAATTATCTTATCATTTAATATTATGTTGTATTAAAAACATAGTATAGTTTTATAAGACATTAAGTAAATTTTCAAGGGGTCATAAAACTGATAAAAATATAAAAATTGATATTTTTAAAATAAATGAGGATGTTGGTTAAAAATTAATTTCACATATATAAAAAATTATTTTCATAAAATGGATTCCATTAATGGAATATACATGTCAAAATATCATTAGGTTGAATTTTCTTTATCTTTCTAAAACAGTTAAACTTTTTGTGAATAGTGAAATATTGTAAAATACAGTATTTAACATTATAAGCAAAATACATGATTTTTTGAGTCATGGATGATGTAATAACCCATTAGTTAAAACTCACATTAATGATTTAATATATATACATATATATTCACCTGAATCAATATTATTCGTAGTCTTGTACCAAACTAATAAACTAATGGATATAATATTCAAAAACACTCATCTCCTCCCCTTACAAATATCACCCCTCGCAACCCCTTATCCCCATTACTTATAAGACAAGGATATTTCCAAGTGGATGTGAATAAATAATAGTTATACCTATGGTAAATATCCTTGAAAAGGGTATTTTGGGTATTAACTAAATCATCACCAAGTACATTAAAAAGATTTCTTACAGCACACCATGTTTGACACTCCTAGGGGATATTCTTTTACAAATACAAAAACTCTTTATGAACCATTATTAAGGACTTTAATGGATTGTTATACTAGAACATGAAATAGTGAGATTAGCATGGGTAACATAAATTGAATTTTAGAGACTCATATGTTGGTATTTTCTTGTTATAATTTATACCTTCTATGTTTATAGTTTCCCTTTCTAAACAATTATTAGATTGAGTATCCTTAGAACCAAAATAGAATAGAAAAATCTTCTGTAATTATCCATTAATGAGTTTCAAACTTCTTATATGATTATATTTCTACACATTATTTCATATATTTCATGTTTATTATAGCTATTAAAAAACCACATCAAAACATGGTGATTGAGCTATCTATGAGAATGGAAAACGTATAAATTAATTCATCCCGGGTATATTACTCCACCCTAGTCAATGTTTGTAGACTAAACCTCTTATAAAATGTTGTCTTAATTTATTATTGTTTGATTCTTCATTTTCCATTGATCTATTTTCCTTTTATATAATCATCATTATTTTTCCAAAGAGACAGATCACTCTTCGCATTCAATCCCATCCACCTATTTTTTACAAGTGTAAGGAGGATGATGAATCAAATTTGGAATATTATTCTCAAGCATGGATATTATTATATTTTATACAAGAATATATTTTCTAAAATATTGAGATAATATATGGGGTAATTCCTAGATAAATACCCATTTTTGGGATTATATTGATGTAACCCCGGAAAAATTCCCTTGACATCTGCCTAACTAAGAGGTTGAGCTCTCAATCTTACTTATACATAGATCTATTCCTACAAGAAATAACCCCTTAAGAAGATGCACCATTGAGTTAGATAAACTAAATAACTAGTTACACAATATTTTTCACAAGGTTTTATATGCCCTGCTTCACCTTAGGGTGAACCGGTCCACTTCATCCAGATGAACGATGGGTCAATGTACCTATGTATTTATTGTCATGAACCCAAAAAAAAATTATGATTAAGAACAAGTATCTCATAACATAGATAGATTAATAGTTTGATCAAATATATGCAACTCAGTATTTCTCTAACATGGACCTCTTTCATGATATCACCAATTATATGTTAATAAGGAACATATTCCTAAGACTTCCTTTCAAACAAGGTTTGGAAATTATTGGTTCATATTGATTACCTTCAGACTCAATAATTCTCTATAAATATTTATTTAATTAATGAATATAGTATTTATATATTACCTCAACCTATTTGTGGTAGTCTTTATAGATGAAATTTTGAAATACAATGAATGAAAGGAGGATCATGATAAGAATTTGAATATTGAGATAATGAATTTATGAAAGGAGAATCTATATGAAAATTATTGTAAATGTGAGTTTTGGATATAGAAAGTATCATTCATGGAGTATTTTCTCATCTGTAATGGGATATCTACATTCCCTACAAAGAAAAAGGCAGTTGAAGAGTGTCACAAAATGGCATCTGTAAAGGAGATTCTTAGTTTCTTTGTACAATATGGGTATTACTGATGAACTATGAGAAACTTCTCATAATTATCAAACTAACTAAAAAATCATAAAATGAAGGGAGTTCATAGTGTCTGGACTAATGAATGTGAAGATAACATCAAGGGATTGGAAATAATGCTCATCGATGCACGAGTCCTCATACTACCCTCAAGAGGGGAATTCTTTTTGGTATGCAATTATTCTTTAAAGTAGGTCTTATGCTATATAATGATGAAAACTAAAAAATTGATATCCAACACCTCAAGGGAGTAGATATTTAATGAGAAGAACTATCCAATGCATTATCTAGAGTTCTGTATAGTGGTCTTATCATTATAAATATAGCGTCATTATCCCTATGGGGAGAAGTGTGAGATATATATGGATAATAAGAGCCTAAAATAAATATTCATATATAAAGAGCTCAATATGATCCAAAAAAATTAGTTAGATATGATTAAGGAATATGACTTATCAATCCATTTCCATCCTAGGAAAAAAATAATGTGGTGAATGATCTAAGTATAACTGATCTAGGAATGTTATCAATGATTAGAATTGGAAAGGATCCAATCTAATTAGACATGAAAAGGGAAGAAAATGGGGATCATAATGGATGGAAAATCAGCATTCCTTTCTCAAATGACTACTCATCCATCCTTTTAGGAAAATATAAAGTATTCTCAAATAGATTATGTGTAAATATAGAATAAAGTGGAATCTATAAGAAAATGGAAATTATTTGAGATAAATATTGATAAAGGAGTTATAATATTTGGGTCACAACTATGTGCACCCTCCAATAATGTGATAAAGAAGGTGTTTTAGAATAATTCATAGAAATTGACCTTCTCCATCCACCCATGGAGCATGAATATGTATTAAAATATATGAGAGAACTATTGGTGTAAAAATTTGAACACGAAGATCATATAATATACATCAAATTGTCTAGTATGTCTGTAGGTGAGGGAAGAAAGAAGAAATATCTAAAGGGATGATGAAACCATTACACATGCCTATATTAAAACTGTAAATCATCATTGTGGAAATTTTCAATAGTCTTCCAAAAACATCCATAGGAAATAATGATATGTTGGTCATGTTGGATTATCTTAAAATTATATAATTTCATTTAAATATTATATGACTTCTCGATCAATCAACTTTTTAAGATACACATCAAAGAAGTGGTGAGACTTCTTGGAAGATCACTATCGATTGTTTCTCATCATGATTTGATATTTACCTCTATGTTCTAGAAGAGTACCTAACTTGATATAAACACTGACATGAACTTTATAATGAATTATCACCCTCAAACTGGTGTCTAATATGAGTATACTATCTATAAACTAGTGGACATATTGAGACAATGCTAGATGGACTTCAAAGGAGGATTGGATCATTATCGTCCTCTGGTTGAGTTCTCATACATTAATAGCTTTCACTAAAGTATCCAAATGGATCCATATGAAGCCCTTAAGGGGAAGAAATATATAACAAATGAATTCTGAGATGAAATTAGTGAACACAAGATTTTGGAACATGAAATGGTTTAAGAAATGGTAGAAAAATACAAGACCATTCATCAACACATCAGTGATTCTCTAAATCAATAGAATAGTTATGATGAAAATCATTGATGTGACCCTAAGTTTGAGGTCAGAGATAAATTGTTCCTCTATATATCCCCATGGAATAGATTCATGATATTTTGGAAGAAGGGAAATCAAAGTACCATGTACATCAACCCCACTGAGATTCCTGAATTTATCTTATCTATGTCTTAATGACAATCACCCCCACCAACCGTATCTCTAGTATATTATTTATTCCATGTATACCTTTTGAGGAAGTAAGTAAAAGATCCCCCACATGTACAAAATTCAAAGGTGGCATTGTTGGAAAATTTTCTCTCTTAATTGGAGCTTCTGAGGAAGACCTCAGACCATATAAATTATTTTCTGCACAATAAGATGTCTCTCCTTAACAAGGCACAATGGAAAAATAGTAAGTATAAGGAGGGTAAATGGGATCCTGAGGAATCCATAAATAAAAAATTCCCTCACATGTTTACACATTATTATATAAAATAAAATTTCATGGGAAAATTTTCTAATTGGGGGGGGGGAATATTGTGACCTTTTATTCTATCAATGGAATTTCCCTTCTAATTATATAAATGTTTATTATTTAGAAAAGTAGATAAACCACATGATAGAACTGATAACTTTTCTATATAATAATTTAAAAATTAAATTTATAGAATAAAATGGAAAAAATAATTTAAAGCAATTAAATGGGAAAAAAATAAGACAATAATTATTATGGAAAAAATTTGGATATGCTCAAACCCCTATAATAATAGAACTCACAAACAACACTGTAAAAAAGAAACAAAACAAAAAAAATGACAAATGAATTTTCAATATGAAAATATGTATAATTTTGATATTGAGTAGAAGTGATTGAAGAAGGAATGAAAAATGAGTTATTTATATAAATTAAGGATCCATATGAAAATTAAAAATATGATCATCAGAATTATAATCTAATCCTCATAATAGTAACCTCATATTTGGAATAATAATCTGACTACTAATAAAATTAACATAAGAGTTGGAATCATACCCTCACCTATTAAATTATGAAAAAGTATTTAGTAAAATTAATAACTGTGTATATGATATATTTATATAATTATTGAAGAAAATGAATTTTTTAGAAATTATAAAATAAGATTTCATTTTTCTATAAAAAGTATAAGATTTATTTTAAATTTGAAAACAAATATAATGATTTAAAAAATATATATAAATAAAATTTGTTTCAAATTTAATATTATGTTTTATTATAATTATAATTATAATATAATTTTATGAGAATTTAATTAATTTTTAAAAGGGATAGAAAATTGGTCATAATATTAAAATTGTTATTTTCCAAATAAATGTTTATTTATTTAAAAATTAAATTTCTACAATTTAAAGAATAATTTTTTTACAATGGATTCAATTTCCTAATTCTACATGTTTAAAAATATTTGGATTGAATTTTTTGTTTTTTAATATATAGTTTAATTTTTGGTGGATAGTAGAATACGATTAAATATGATATTTATCATTATAATATAAATATAATAATTTTGGAGTCATGGAATATGTGATAACCTATTATTTCAAACTCACATGAATCACTATCTATATATAGTCACAATAATCAATAATATTGGTAGCTTGATCCAGAATAATAAACTAGTGAATATAATATTAAAAAATTCCCCTCACAACCCCTTCTCCAAACAACTTCTAAGCCTTTCATATAGAACAATTTATACCAAATTACTATACCAATCACCTCCCACATGTACTTATGAAACTAGTATCACCAACACATCAATTCCAAGTTCTTTAAATATTTTTTAAATAATATGACATTCAAGTGGTAATATTCTCAAACTACATTTTTAAATTATTTTATTCTTATAGCTTCTACTCACCTCCCTCATCTAACATAGAATAATAAATACAATATCATATATATACTATAATTTTATATATTTCAGGAAATATCCACCATCCATACTCTTCTTTTCACCTCTTATTCTAAAAACTAACCATTTTTTAATTTATGTCGGTCCACTGCCTCCATGGATAAGGAGTTTTAATTTTCTGTTACCTCTTTCTAGGCTACTCATGAAAATATTATTATTGTCAAAAAAGATGATAATAATTATATTATAACACATTGTAACTTCTATAATTAATATATTCACATAATAATAAATAAAATGAAACTAGCTCATAAAGGTATTTAAAATCGCCAAATTGAACTTACCAAAAAAACATTTACATTTTTATTAGGTCAATCCTCCCAATTTCAAACATAAAAGAATGTTTGGGACCATTATTATTTTTGAAATAACATTAATATCAATTAATTTAACTTCTATAATTCTATTCCAATTTGATAAGAACTTTAACAATTATCCAAAAGTAATTCGACCATATAATCAAGAAACAAACACCCTCAAAAAAGAGAAATTGAACTTTATAGCTCATTTAAATTATTATAAATGAACGTATAAAAATTATAACAAATCAAATATATATATATATATAATTTTATAAATTAAGTAATTAATTAATTAAAATTTATTATTTAATAAATTAAGTGAAACTCATTTTGGTAATGCAATGGGGTGTATCTTTAGTCCATATGATACCACAATTTCCCTTGATGTTGAAATGATCAAGATCATAAATGTGGCTGAAGTAGTGAAACTATGAGGATAAATGAACTTATATCTTGAATTTGAATCAACCACCATGGTGGAAGTAATCATAAATATAACCACTCACCGATCAGGGAAGTTGGTATCCATGTGGATCAATTTCATGGAATCCCTTTTATACCTGAATTATATTATAACAGATTCATTCCATGAAGAAAATCAATTGGTAGATAGGATGGAAAATAAAGGGGTTACGACCACTAAGTTGGAATTTCTCAATAGAGTACTTGATGATATTTATTATTTTTAGAAACATGATTTCTTTAAAAATTCACATTTCAAACTTTTTTAGCTCTTATTTTATTCAATAAAAGATACTTTTCATTTTTTTAATACTCATTATTAAAAAAATTTAGTGTAGAAAAATTATGGAATATAAGTTAAGGGATATCTATAAACTTTTTTATTTTATTTAGGTTAATAATTTCTCTCACATACCTCAATTTCTAACTCTAAAATTCTTATTTAATTATAATAAATTATATATATATATATACCACACAAAAATGAAAAATCTCTTCTCATAACCCCTTTAAAGTTCCTTAGATTAAAAAAATAAAATTTTTAAGGCATTCTAAAGTTATTTATTTTATCAAGGAAACCCATTTTACTTTATTTTTTGTTTTATTGATGTTATTATTCTCATTCCCTCTTTCAAGACTCCGTAACCTTTTTCATAAATCCCTTCTTAAGGTGTAGATTTCCAAAAGAATTTCCCAACAATTTTTCACTTAACTTGACTGTTATTTCCCATAAAATGTACTTATAAAATTAGAAGAATTATTAAATCTCTTATTTCATGAAATCTATTATGTTATTCTATCTAGTTATTCTATATGATATGGTTAAGTAACAAATTTCTTTTCGTGGTTAAATCATAAGTTTATTCCTTATGATTGATTTTCTTTTTTGGCACACATAAGAATATACATGTTATGGTGTGTGATCCTAGATAGTTATCAAATTTATTTTGTACTATTTTTTCATCATGATATAGTATGTATGGGATTATAGAGTGAACATAATCCATGATAGGACTATATCCACCATGTGTGGATGGATTTTTAGTTATCCTTGACATATTCTTATATCATGTTTTATAATGTTGATACTTTTCTATGTTTCTGTGATCTTAAGAAACAATTATCTTTATGTTATAATCAAATGTAATTATTCATAATACATTACATTTATGATATCATGTTCGTATGTTTGACCAACATGTTGTACTTCATTATCTTGTTTATTCCCTTAATGGGAATTTAAGCTCATCAATTTATTTCATGTATTTTCTATGTAATCCTATGATGTTTTAGGATATAAAAGGTATTTTGGAACTCATTATGGAGAATAAAATAGATATTTTTTGTTTTAGTTTCTTTTCAATGTATTATAAACCTATTCTTCAAAATAAGTGAGGCCTCATGATCTTTATGTTGTGTTTATCAGTTCATTATAAAAAAATTAATGTATTAATATGTGTAAAAGGATTGGTTTTTTATTATTTGTATGAAAGAAAGTTCTAATTATTTTTGGAAATTGGGAAAGATATAATTTAGTAATAACCCTATGGACAGTCTATGTATGTAATAATATCCTAAAAATTATCTGAAGTATCGAGTGAGTTGTTTCGAAACAATTACATCACTATCTGGATACTAAAACTATTTTTCATTCTGAAAAAGTTGTACCATGGGGTGATAAACCTAAAAATGGTGAATTTGTTATTAAATTGATCATAACCTAGTTAATGGGAAAGAGGACATAGTGCACACCATGTTTGATACTCCCATGGGATATACATTAGAAAATTCAAAAGCCTTTATGAACTGTTATGAAGGAGATGAATTTATTTTTAGGTTAGAAACACTAATATGGAATTTACAATTAATGACCAAGGTTTAATCATAAAGAATCAAAAGTTAGGGTTTAATTTCATTTATAATACATTCCTTATATGTTCATAGTTTTCCAAATCACAATATTTTTAGTTGGAACATTCTTTGAACCATAATTGAATAGTGAAAGGTATGTTCATTATCCAATCATTAGAATCAAATTTATTATATTATTATAATTTTCTGAATTATTTCATATATTTCAAGTTTATTAGAAAAATTCAAACACCGCCTCAAAACATGGGGCTTCAGATATCTATGTCAATAGAAAAGGGGTAAATTATTGAATCCAAAATATATAACTCTTCCTTGATCCGTGATTTTAGACTAAACCTCCCACAAAATATTTTCTTAATTCCTTTATTTGGTTTTAAGGATATATTTGGCATAGATGTTTCACCCTTATACACAATCAAAATCAGTTGTTAGGAGATATATATCTCACTTCACATCCCCTGACATCCACCAATTTTTTATAAGTGTAAGGAGGAGGATGAATCTACTTCTGAATATTCTTATCAAGAATGGATATTATTACTATTTTTGAAATCATAAATAACCTAAATGATTTAGAAAAAGGAGTTAATCATGATTAAATACATTCCCATTATGAGGGATTATATTGATCTAATCCCTAAAGAATTGTCTGGAATTTCACCTGACTAATATGATATTTCTTAATAAAATTTATACCTAGATCTCATACCATATCCAAGATTTCCTATATAATGCCCACCATTATATTGTAATAACATAGGTAGTAATTAAGGGAAATATATACAAGGGTTTTATATGCCTTAGTACTTCTATGTGGGGTGTGGCGATCCAATTTGTCAAAAATATGGATTCATCAATGCACCTTATCATTGATTATCATGAACTCAATAAAATCACGATAAAGAATAAGTATCCCCTACCATAGATAGATAAATTTTCCATTAAAACTAAATGTGTACTATTATTTATCTAAGGTGGACCTTTAATCCAGATATCTCCAATTAAATATGAATAAGGAATATATTCCTAAAACTATTTTTCAATAAAGGTATAGACACTATGTGTTCATTATGATTGCCTTTGGACTCACTAATTCTCCAGTAATATATATATATATACTTAATGATTATAGTAATTTTATATTAGATTAAAAAATTTATGCAAGTCTTTATTGATGAAATTATGATATACTAAGGAAAGAAGGAGGAGCATGAAAATCATTTTAACATTGTTCCAATGACATTGTGAAATCAGGAGAAATATGAAAAGTGCAGCAAATGTGAGTTTTGGATTGAGGAAGTAACATTCTTTAGGCATGTTATCCCTAGTAAAGGGATATCTGAGAGTCCTTCAAATATAAATTAAATTGAGGAGTGGCCCAAACTAGAATCTGAAAATTATATTTTTAGTCTCTATAGACTATCAGGGTATTAGTGACGATCTTTATGAAAATTATTTGGATTTTCATACCTAATAAAAAAATTACATGGAAGGGAGTAAATTTTCCCTCTATTGATGAATGTGAAGACAGATTTAAGTAATTGAAATGGAGGATTATCACTGCACAATTTTTTTTACTTCCATCAAGTGGATAAACTTGTATGGTATAAATTGACTCTATAATGAAAGTATTGGGACATGTAATGATGTAAACTGATTAAGTGATAGCTTATACATCAAGTTGTTTAATGTTCATGTGCGGAAATAACAATTGTGGGATATGAAGTTGGTTGTAGTGATCTTCACATTGGAAATTTGGTTGAATTACCTATAAGGGAATAAGTGTGAGATTTATATGGATCTGGATATGAAAAAATATATATTGACATAGAAGGAGATTAATATTATCTAGTGATGATGTTTGGACCTAATCAAGGACTGTGACTTCCCAATCCATTACCATCTTAGAAAAAAATAATGTGGTAGATGCTTAATATATAAAGGGTATGGAAACCCTTTCAATGATGAGAATTGAGAATGATAAAATATTCTTAGACTTTAAAAGGATGTAGATGGGGGTCATAAAGGAAGTAACATCATCATTCCTTTCTCAATTTATTTCTAAACCATCCCATTTAAGGAGGATATTAGTCACTCAAAAATATAATTTTTAAACACAAAATATGGTGGAATCCATAATAAAAAGGAAATACTTAGATTTAATCATTGTTGATGAAGGATTTATAATATTTGTTTCATGACTATGTATACCATGAAATCATGAGATGAAGGGGTTGTTAAATGAAGAATATTGATCGACCTTCTCTACTCATCTAGGGAGTATGAATATGTATCAATATCTCTGAGAACACTATTGGTGTGGAAATTTAAATAATGATATCATATATTATACATTAAATTCGATGGTTTGTCGGTAGGTGAAGTAAGAATGGAAAATTCCAAATGGATTATGAAACTATTACCCATACCAATATAGAAATTGATAAATATTTCCATCAAATTTATTAACTGTCCTATAAAGGTCTCCAAAATAAATAATTCAATATGGGTTCTGGGGATCATATTGCAAATACTTCTCACTCCATTATAATTCAAGATAAATTTTCAAAATATTAACTTGGAAGGATAGACATCAGTGGAGTCGTGAAGACACATTGAACGCAATTATTGATTGTATATGATCAAGATTGGAGATTTAACGCCCTGTTCTAGAAAAACTATAAAAAATGCATTATATGGAAATTATTATGTTTTAGTTTAGAGGGATTTATAACCCACTCTAAATATATTAGAAGTGGAAATAAATTACAACAAATAATATACCCACCTTGTAAAGACCCTTAAAATTCAAGGAATATTTTTTCTAAATTTTCTTTGGGATTTTACAAGAATGCAATTTTTGACGGTGCTTGATTCAGAGGCCCGGTGTGCCTAGAATTTCTATCCGAAGTTTAGCTCGGGTACGTTCAGTGAACGAACGAGCGGAAATTTCTAAATTTTTAACCGGTACCCGGAATCGAATTCTGAGGGCACCGATGGAACTGCAGCACCGGTAATTGCTTAGGAACTCCTGTTTCGGAGTTGCATTTACACGAGGGGAGTTATTAATTTTTGTGGTAGTTTAAAATAATAATTAACAATTTTTATTTTTCCCACTTGGTAGTTTTATCCAAAGTAAGGATGTTGGGGGTGGGACCCACATGAGCCCAACCCCTCACTTTCCTAACCCCTCTAACCCCCCCCCCCCATTTAAGTTTTGCTAACTTATGTCCTCATTAATTTTATAACATATTATGTTATAACATAAGTGAGTTAAATGTGGGTTTTGAATTTTCAAACTCTTGAAATTCAAAAACCTATGTTGGGTTAATAAAATAAGTGGGAGGCTTATTTTATTTTTCTGTTAGAGTTTTGTCGTTGAGAGCGTTTTGGAAGAACACCTTCTTTTTCGACGATGAACATGAAGAACACCTCGGACTCCGACGTAGAACACCGTCCTTAGCAAAGAACATCTCCGCCGAAGAACGCGGAGAACTTCTTCCACGACGTTATTCTTCCGCGACGGTTTTCTGCGACGAAATCTCTGTTAAATTCTTCGAATCCTCGCTTCGCGACGTCGACGTTCTTTTTCTGCAACGCCCGACCCCCACGACGCTCGTCTTCCGCGGCTCGTTGACGTGCACCGTTCTTGAAACCGTGGTAGGGGTTCAACTATTTTAAGTTGGTGATTCTTTCCTTCGAATATGAAAGATAAATCTAACGTCCATGTTCCAATTTTTATTTAAATTAAATAAATTGTGATGGTTAAACGTTTTACATTTCGGCCAACTGATATCGATATAACGGGAAGGGATCGGTCCGCACAAACACGGTCGATACCCCTCCCCCCTTTGCTATTCTTCGGTTTTGATTAGCGAATATGGTAATGCATCGTTGCACCGTGCTTGAGCGAAAGGAGACGTGAACGATACGGGCCACGACAAAGAAACACGACGCAGACGCGTTGCGTTGAGGGTACGAATGAGGCCGGGGTCGGAGTCGGGCCGCGCCGGAAGGACGCGGCGTCGTCACGCCGCGCCGGACAAATTTGATTCCATCCTGGAAGTAGCGGCTGGAAAAAAACCACCCACCAAGGAATTTGAAGAAGGCGGCCGGAACTCCGGCTGCCGGTGCCTGAAGGCGCGGGATCGCGGGGTCCCGCGACGAGAAACCGGCCGGCCCTGCGCTGGTCGGCCATTACAGGGAAAAAGCCGAGGGGTTACACCCCCCGGGTTGCACATGGCACGGCCCCTTAATGGGGGCCACTGTTTTAAATTAAAGGAGGGGCCTAACCCTTCCCTTGGACACGCTCGCGCAGCGCGCTGGCCGCGCCGGTCGCACCGCCGCGCTGCCACGCTGGCCGCGCCGCCGCGCCGCCGCACTGCCGGCCGGGCCGGGCTTCCGGGCCGGGCCGGGTCTTCAGGCCGGGTCAACCTAGTTCGGCCGACCCAGGGGGTACTGGGTCGGGCTGGGCCGGGCCCAGACCCCCTATTTTCGGACTGAGTTGGTTCAAACGCCCATATCTTGGGCTACGGACCTCCGATCGACGCACCGTTCATTGCGTAGCAATCCTTGGAACGAGACGGTCGTTTCGGAATATCGCACTCAAGGTTTTAGAATACTATGGGTTCGGCCGGGTTGGTTCGGATACGAAACCAACCGGGCCCTCGGAGCGGAAACGCTCGTAACATGAGCTCCGGACGTCCGATTGACGTGTCGTCGACTTTGTTGGATTACTCTTAGTGAGACAGATCTTTTGGATTACTCCGCTCGAGGTTTGGATTCCTTCGGAGTGCGGTTGGGTTGGTTTGCTCACGAAACCAACCGGGCCCCTGGAATTAAAAAGCCAATAACTCACAGACCGGGCGTCCGATTGACGCGCCGTCTATCTCGTTGCTTTCCTCTTGATGAGACGGAACTTTTGCAATACTTTGCCTAAGTTTTGGTTGATGTTGGATAGTGTCCAGGTTGGATTGTACCCGAAATCCAACCGGGCCCCTGGAACGGAAAACATGATATCATTCAGACCAGACGTCCGTTTGACGAACCGTCAGCGGCGTTGGTGATCACGTTGAGAAACGGTCCCTATGAGTATACCCTATGAGTGTTCGGGGTATAGTTGAGTTATGGACGGATTGGTTCACACATTAAACCAACCGGGACCCTGGGACGAAAAGGCTAATAACTCACAGACCGGGCGTCCGATTGACGTGCCGTCTGTTGCGTTGAGACCCCTATGACGAGGCGGTCCTTTGAGATACTTCTTCGTGGGACTTTGAGATACTTGGAGTTTTGACCAGTAGCTCGTGGAGTGGACCCTCCCAGAGACGAGCGTGCGGAGTACGGAGACCGTGTAGCCGGCTGAGACCTGACGACTGCTTGACCGACTCGACTTGGAGTGAGTCGACTAGCCCAGTGGACGGAGCGCCCGGTATTTGGCGGCAGACCCACTGCGGACGGAGCGCCTGGTAGTTGGCAGCAGACCCGCGGTACTCGAACGGAGAAGTACCTCAGTAGGCTATTAGGGGGAGTGCCCGGTATTTGGCGGCAGACCCACAGCGGACGGAGCGCCCAGTATTTGGCAGCAGACCCGCAGTACTCGACAGGAGGAGTACCTCAGAGACATGGATTAGTGAGCAGTACCTCGGAGTCGTGACAGGACCACTGTACACTCAAGAGATAGGGCTCTTCAGTAGTTACAGTTTCGTTGATGAAAAATCCTGGTTTGAGCTGAGACTTTTGACCCTTGTGTTTACCTCATGATTGAGATGGGTCACTTGATAACTTAGGTATATGTATGGGAATATACCTGGGTAGTGGTTATCCGTTGATTTCATAATCATTGTGTTACCTCATGATTGAGATGGGTTACATGATAACTTGGGTATATGTATGGGCATATACCTAAGTAAAGGTTATCTGTTGAGATCTTCTTTGTGGTTATCCTTGTTGGTTTTAGTGAGACCTTGAGGGTCTCGGGGTCCCTAATGAGTATCGTTATACTCACCCCTGCATGGGCTATGCCCGCACCTCGTTGTGTTGGTTGCAGACGACGAGAAGTGCTGAAAGAGGCCGAGTGTTCGAGGACTGGACGGTACCTGGAGGTGGACTACACGACGAGTCAATACCCGGAGGTGGACTACACGACGAGTCAGTATCTGTAGGAGGACTTCACGGAGAGACGACACATGGAGGAGGTTGACGGGCGAGAGCGTTGAGGAGGCTATCTGTACCTACCCTTCAGGTAGGATCCGTGGCAGACGATCCGGGAGCTGTGCTATCAGTACCTACCCTTCAGGTAGGATCTGAGGAGGACGACCCAGGAGTTTCTTCCTTCTTCCAGCTGTTTTCCTTTTTTTGTTGTACATTCGTTTAGTTGTAGCTGCACTTTCAGTTGGGTTTGTATTCTGGCTCATTTACTTTTCAGCACTTTCTTTTGTACTTAGTGTTTTGCTTCCGCTTGTACTCTGCGGTGTTTTGTTTACTTTTATAAATGAAATGCCTTCCCAGATATCGGGATTTACGCATTTGGTGCTAGTCGCCAGCCCATGGCCTATTGAAGGCGGGCTTGGGGTAGTCACGGCACGGGCCCTGAGGACGGGTCGTGACAAATTGGTATCAGAGGAGTCGGTTCTACCACAGAACTTATAACTATGATGTTTTCTTTCTATGAAGAAATAGTTTTTAGGGTACCGAGTGTGGTCTTCCGTTCAGGGAATCCAGTGTTGGTGCGGGCGGCCGACGTATCCATACACCAGGACCCTGACAACTGATTTCCGACTTTGTGCACGAAAACACTGATTGCGTGTGTGTTTCCTGAAGTTTTATTTAAATATCTTCTCAAACCAGGTCAGCTCACCAGGTATAAGTCTTTTAACTGTGTCATGTTTGTTCCTTTCAGGATGCCTCCCCGTGGATGACCAGCTAGAGCCCCGAGAGTGGTATGTACTGACAGCCCGTCGAGCGACGTGGCCTCAGTACAGGGCCCTATCACAGTTGAGGCACCATCGGAGGCACCGGCGGTACTACTACCCGTTGGGCCACTGATTCCACCAGCCCCAGTAGTAGAGAGTGCACGTCTATTGAGTGCACTGCACGAGTTCCAGCACCAGAGACCACCCAGGTTCCAGGGAGGGACGGACCCGCTGGCGGCTGAGGATTGGCTGGAGGCTGTGGTGAGAGTTTTCAGGCTAGTGGGGACGCCGGCATACTTCATGGTGATCCTTGCTGCCAGCCTCCTTCAGGAAGCATCTGGAAGATGGTGGAGCCTGATGCTCCAGATGCATGACGAGGCGACACTTCTTTGGGCAGACATCGAGAGCCTATTCCGGGCAGAGTTTGTACCAGCCACCCTTCGAGCGGTGCGTATACAGGAGCTACTTCAGCTGCGGCAGGGCATCATGACAGGGGCACAGTATTCATCGAGGTTCACAGACCTCTCGTGATACTTCACAGATATGGTACGGGACCCGTTCTTCAGGGCCCGAACCTTCGAGCAGGGGCTCAGGCGGGAGATTAGAGCTTTTATTGTTTCTCACAGCATTCCGACCCAGACAGGGGTGTTGGAGAGAGCCCTCTTAGTAGAGAGTTTCCTTGCTGAGCATTCTCCAGCAGCACGACCCACTACTAGCTAGCTTGCGGCAGAGTCTTCTGAAGCAGTCAGTAGATAGATGACGCAGAGGTCCAAGAGGACCAGACCTACCGGTAGCCGACTGCACGACTCAGGTTCAGTTGTGTGGGGGAACCGGGGTGGAGTCAGAGCCAGTCGTGCCGAGAGTGGACACTGTTACTCCTGCGGCGGGATTGGTCACATGGCACGTGACTGTCCGACCCGCCATGCAGATGACCAGCGGTTAAATGAAGAACCTCCCAGCCAGAGGCAGAGGTTCGATCAGGGCAGACTGCAAGGAGCAGGCGGCCATGGAAGAGGAGTTGGTCGTGCAGCTGGAGGTGGACGACGCTTCGGGGTGTTGCCACCCCAACCACTAGGAGTCCCACCCTGACCGCAGGGGACAGGAGGACATGGGAGATCTCAGCTTCAGTCAGTTGAGGCCTACGGTCATGGAGCTCCGGAAGCAGATGGACAGGAGCGGGACTAGCTTCTGACCTAGAGGCTATTGATCCTATTGCTTCTAGTTGTGTTGATGTTTGTCTGTAGTTGCTTTGTGTATTTTTACTATGAGCTTCAATAATTAAAAGACACTTATCTTTGTAAAGTTTTCTTTCCTGTCCTTTTTGTTTGGTTGATACTGATTGGTCCCGGTTAAGACTGTTGACTTGACCCTCACTTTTGAGATTTCTACTGGAGGAGACCTAGTGACCTCACACTGATACAGACAGTGTGACTCGACCCTTGGAGGTGAGAGTGACAGTTGGATCTCTTGGTAGTTACCTCGAGGCCTTATGACGTCATCCATGGCATGAATGCATCATTCATGACAGGATTGACTGTATTAGGCAATGAATGTGGTTCATACAGGGGATGAGACCGGATTTCTCTTATCGGCAAAGAAGAAATCATAGCATCTTTTGTGATACTAGAGAAGTTCCAGGTCATCCAAGAGCGGATGAGGACAGCACAGGGCCGACAGAAGCCTTATGCTGACAGGACATGGAGGCCTCTAGAGTTCGAGGATGACGATCACGTCCTTAGACGGGTCTCACCTCGACGAGGTTTACGGAGATGTGGCCAGAGAGGAAAGTTATCTCCAAGGTTCAACGGACCTTTCTAGGTCCTCAGCTGGGTAGGCGAGATGGTTTACTGCTTAACCCATCCACCTTAGTTGCACTAGGTGCACGACGTTTTCCAGGTATCTCAACTGAGGAGATACATGCTCGACCATTCGCATATAATCAACCATGAGGAGCAGGAAAATGGCGATGGTGTTACTTCCATGGAGGTTCTAGTGGGGATCAAGGATCGACAGGAGCGGATCCTACGGGGACGATCGATTCCTCGGGTGCACTTTCTCTGGCAGTACGGGAACCTCCAGGTGTGCACATGGGAGCAGGAGGCTCAGATGCGTGCTCAATACCGCTTTTGTATCCCTAGTTTGTGTTGAAGCTTTATGGGGACGTAAAGCCCTGAGGTGGGAGTAATGTAAAGACCCGTAAAATTCAAGGGAAAGTTTTTCTAAATTTTCTATGGGATTTTACAAGAATGCAGTTTTTGACGGCGCCTGATTCTGAGGCCCCGTGTGCCCGGAATTTCTATCCGAAGTTTAGCTCGGGTACGTTCAGTGAACAAACGAGCGGGAATTTCTAACTTTTGAACCGGTGCCCGAAATCGAATTCTGAGGGCACCGATGGAACTGCAGCGCCGGTAATTTCTTAAGAACTCTTGTTTCAGAGTTGCGTTTACACGAGGGGAGTTATTAATTTTTGTGGTAGTTGAAAATAAAAATTAAAAAATTTTATTTTTCCCACATGGTAGTTTTATCCTAAGTAAGGATGTTGGGGGTGGGACCCACTTGTGATAACCAACCTTGAGAGGATAAAGTAGGGTGGGACCCACACGAGCCCAACCCCTCACTTTTTTAACCCCTCTAACCCCCCCCCCCCATTTATGTTTTGCTAACTTATGTCCTCGTTAATTTTATAACATCTTATGTTATAACTTAAGTGAGTTAAATGTGGGTTTTGAATTTTCAAACTCTTGAAATTCAAAAACCTATGTTGGGTTAATAAAATAAGTGGGAGGCTTATTTTATTTTGTTGTTAGAGTTTTTTCATTGAGAGATTTTTGGAAGAACACCTTCTTCTTCGACGAAGAACGTAAAGAACACCTCGGACTCCGACAAAGAACACCGTCCTTAGTGAAGAACATCTCCGCCGAAAAACACGGAGAACTTCTTCCACGACGTTCTTCTTCCGCGACGGTTTTCCGTGACGAAATCTCCATCAACGTCTTCGAATCCTCGCTTCGCGATGTCGACGTTCTTTTTCCGCGACGCCCGACCCCCGCGACGCTCGTCTTCTGCGGCTCGTTGACGTGCACCGTTCTTGAAACCAAGGTAGGGGTTCGACTATTTTAAGTTGGTGATTCATTCCTTCAAATATGAAAGATAAATCTGACGGCCATGTTCCAATTTTTATTTAAATTAAAAAAATTGTGAAGGTTAAACGTTTTACGTTTCGGCCAACTTCTATCGATATAACGGGAAGGGATCGGTCAGCACAAACATGGCTGATACCCCTCCCCCCTTTACTATTCTTCGGTTTTGATTAGCGAAGACGGTAATGCATCGTTGCACCATGATTGAGCGAAAGGAGACGTGAATGATGGGGGCCACGACAAAGAAACACGACGCAGACGCGTTGCGTCGAGGGTACGAACGAGACCGGGGTCGGAGTCGGGTCGCGCCAGAAGGACGCGGCGTCGTCACGCCGCGCCGGATGAATTTGCAGCCATCCTAGAAGTAGCGGCCGGAAAAAACCACCCACCGCAGAATTCGAAGAAGGCGGTCGTAACTCCGGCCACCGGCACCGGAAGGCACGGGATCGCGGGTTCCCGCAGCGAGAAACCGGTCGGCCCTACGCTGGCCGGCCGTTACAGGGGAAAAGCCGGCGGGTTACACACCCCGGTTGCACATGGCGCGGCCCCTTAATTGGGGCCGCCGTTTTAAATTAAAGGAGGGGCGTAGCCCCTCCCTTGGACACGCTCGCGCAGCGCGCTGGCCGCACCTCCGCGCCGCCGCGCTGGCCGCGCCGCCGCACCACTGCACTGGCCGCGCCGCCACACCGCCGGCCGGGCCGGGCTGGGTTTTTTGGCTGGGTCGCCGCCCGGGTCGGGTCTACCCGGTTCGGCCAACCCAGGGGGTACTGGGTCGGGTCGGGCCGGGCCCAGACCCCCCATTTTCTGACTGAGTTGGTTCAAATGCCATATCTTGGGATACGGACCTCTGATCGATGCACCTTCAGTTGCGTAGCAATCCTTGGAACGAGACTGTAGTTTTGGTATATCTCACTCAAGGTTTCGAAATACTTTGGGTTCGGTCGGATTGGTTCGGATACGAAACCAACCGGGCCCTCGGAGCGGAAACAGTCGTAACATGAGCACCGGACGTCTGATTGATTGCCGTCAACTTTGATGGATTCCTCTTAGTGAGACGGATCTTTTGGCTTACTCCACTTGAGGTTTGGATGTCGTCGGAGTGCGTTCGCGTTGGTTCGCTCACGAAAACAAACGGGCCCCTAGAACGAAAAAGCAAATAACTCACAGACCGGGCGTCAGATTGACGCGTCGTCTGTCTCGTTGCTTTCCTCTTGATGAGACGGAACTTTTGGAATACTTCGCCCGAGTTTTGGTTATTGTTGGATAGTGGCCGGGTTGGATTGTACCCGAAATCCAACCAGGCCCCTGGAACGGAAAAGATGATATCATTCAGACCAGACGTCCGTTTGACGAACCATCAGCGGCGTTGGTGATCACGTTGAGAAACGGTCCCTATGAGTATACCCTATGAGTGTTCGGGGTATAGTTGAGTTACGGCCAGATTGGTTCGCACATGAAACCAACCGAGCCCCTGGGACGAAAAGGCTAATAACTCACAGACCGGGCGTCCGATTGACGCGCCATCTGTTGCGTTGAGACCCCTATGACGAGGCGGTCCTTTGAGATACATCTTCTTGGGTCTTTGAGATACTTGGAGTTTTTAACAGTAGCTCGTGGAGCAGACCCTCCCGGAGACGAGCGTGCGGAGTACGGAGGCCGTGTAGCCGGCTGGGACCAGACGACTGCTTGACCGACTCGACTTGGAGTGAGTTGACTAGCCCAGTGGACGGAGCGCCCGGTATTTGGCGGCAGACCCACATCGAACGGAGCGCCTGGTAATTGGCAGCAGACCCGTGGTACTCGGCCGGAGGAGTACCTCTGTAGGCTATTAGGGGGAGCGCCCGGTATTTGGCGTCAGACCCATAGTGGACGGAGCGCCCATTATTTGGTAGCAGACCCGTGCTACTCGACAGGAGGAGTACCTCAGAGACTTGGATTAGTGAGCAGTACCTCGGAGTCGTGACAGGACCACTGTACACTCCAGAGACGGGGATCTTCAGCAGTTACAGTTTCGTTGATGAAAATCCTGGTTTGAGCTGAGACTTTTGACCCTTGTGTTTACCTCATGATTGAGATGGGTCACTTGATAACTTAGTTATATGTATGGGCATATACTTGGGTAGTGCTTATCCGTTGATTTCATAATCTTTGTGTTACCTCATTATTGAGATGGGTTACTTGAAAACTTAGGTATATGTATGGGCATATACCTAAGTAGAGGTTATCTGTTGAGATCTTCTTTGTGGTTATCCTTGTTGGTTTTAGTGAGACCTTGAGGGTATCTAGGTCCCTACGAAGTATCGTTATCTCACCCCTGCACGAGATATGCCCGCACCTCGTTGTGTTGGTTGCAGACGACGGGCAGTGCTGACAGAGGCCGAGTGTTTGAGGACTGGACGGTACCTGGAGGTGGACTACACAACGAGTCAGTACCTGGAGGTGGACTACACGACGACCCAGTATCTGGAGGAGGACTTCATGGAGAGACGACACACGGAGGAGGTTGATGGGCGAGAGCATTGAGGAGGCTATCTGTACCTACCCTTCAGGTAGGATCTGTGGCGGACGATCCAGGAGCTGCGCTATCTGTACCTATTCTTTAGGTAGGATCCGAGGAGGACGACCCAGGAGCTTCTTCCTTCTTCCATCTATTTGCCTTTTTCTGTTGTACTTTCGTTTAGTTGTAGCTGCACTTTCAGTTGGGTTTGTATTCTGGCCCATTTACTTTTCAGCACTTTCTTTTATACTTAGTGTTTTGCTTCCGCTTGTACTCTATGGTGTTTTGTTTACTTTTATAAAGGCAATGCCTTCCCAGATATAGGTATTTACGCCTTTGGTGCTAGTCGCCAGCCCTTGGCCTATGGAAGGCGGGCTTGGGGTAGTCACGGCACGGGCCCCGAGGATGGTTCGTGACACACCTAGTGTTTTTATGATCGGTTTTGAGTAATTGTTGGTACATTAAATTCGACGTTATATGGGGTTATATTATATGGGGTTCAAACCCCCTCTAATTTCATCACATATTTTTGAGTAACAAAGGAATTGGGGGTGGTTCAAATAGCACCAAATATATTTAAGTATTTAGTGGCAGCTGGAACAACCTTTAAATGAGTTTTAAATAGGAAAGTTAGGGGTGGTTTTTAACAAACCCCAATTTCGAATTGTAAGTGGTGGGTTTTACAACCTCCCTTAACCCATCATTTTTTTAAACAAGGTGCATGTACGGCTCCCTCCCCTATCTTATCCCCTACATTTCCCCCCTCTGCCGGTATCATTCCCTATGGAGAGCCCCCTCCCCCCTCGTTCTGTCACATGAGCCGACATCATCACTCATGTTCCCCTCTTGTCTTCTTGCGGGCCCCACCCCTTGGATTTCATTATGTTCCCACCATAAATAAACCAGTTCCCTTGTAAAATACTTGTGACCCATGGTAATCACACCAGGTTCCTCCCTTAAATGAAATAAAGCTATAAACCACTACACCACAATGATTTCTATTAATATTATGCACATTATGCTATTTTTATATATTAAAATTTTTATTAAAATACTTATCATTTGCATAATATATTTAAACACATTAAATATATAAATTATATACATATATATAAATTAAAATATTCAGGTTTATATTGTTTATTTATGTATTAGAATTATAATAAATTTATATTTTATTAAATTTACACATTTAGATAAATTATATATTTATATGTGTACATTTGTATTAATGAATATATTTAAATACATATATGTAAATTAATATAGATATAAATATATATGTATTTTTTTCACACAACTATAAATTATATATTTACATATATGTATATATTTATTTTTAAATATTTATACTTATTTGCATACAAATATATATTACATGTTTATATAATTATAAATTACCCAAAAACACTTTATATATATGTGTATAAAATTAAAAAAATACATATATATATTACATATTTATATGAATACAATATCTTATATATTTTATAAATACATTTATATGTACACAAATAGATTATATATATAATATATTTATAATTTATTAAAATTAATTTATATAATGTCATTATAAGACACATGTACGCACATTATATAATTTGATATATTTTAAAAAGAATAAAAATATTTGAGGGTTTTAATACTCCCTCTATTCTTAAAAATTAGGGGTTGTTATAAAGCCCCTATAATTTCTTAAATTAGTGGGGGTTGACAAGACCCTATAATTATATGAATATGTATTTATAATCTATTATTTTTAGTATGATGGTAATTATTATTTTTATTTATATTATATAAATTATAAAAACAATATTGTATTTTATATGATTTTTTAAATAATTTATATTTATGTGTATATATATTTATAAAATATATTTATGATTTTACTACCTTTTATGGTTACGGTAACTCTCTTCAGGCAGAGGCCAAAGCAATGCACACTAGAATAAACCTATGCCACCAAGAGAATATTGACCTCTCTCAAGTGGAAACTAATTGCATGATAATTCACGACTCTCTACATGAAAAAAGCTCCACCCCATGGTTGATATCCTATATTATTAGAAAATGTAGAGCCATCCTCAACAAAAATATTCATGTGGACATACATGGTGTGAGGGAAATAGGGTTGCGAATCATCTTGCATTCATGGTGCTAGTGGATCATTAATCCAACGTCACATGCTACCCAAACAATAGTTATTTGAAACGTGAGGAGGTTAATTTAGGCCTCCATAGGCCTTTGTTTGCTCTATGTTTTACTTTTTTATCTTTCTTCCCAAAGAAATATAATGATGATGATGATGATACAATTATACTTATGTATACATATAAGTACAATTAAATAAAATCATATAAATTATTTATATAAATCAATTTATATAATATGTCCATATAATATATTTAAATACATTTATATATTGTGTTTTAATTATATATATATATTTATTTATATATATTATTGAAAGGAAATTTTAATAAAATAGTGTCATTTTGAACCCCCCTCAAATCTATTAAATTATAGGGGGTTTTCAACCCCCTCAAATATATTACATTAGAGGGGGTTATGATCCCCCTAAAATATCTTAAATTAGATGGGGATTTGAACCCCATATAATCTAGTTATTAGAGGAGGTTCCGAACCCTCGTTATTTTCTTAAAAAAAATTATATATATATATATATATATATATCCTCTAAAATCCAATAAGATATAATATATATAAAGCAGCTCAAAAATACTAATTAATATATAATGCCACTAATTATAAAATTTGTGAGGGTAATTTCATAAATACATCTAAAATCCATCGAAATAATTAAAAAACGATGAGAAAAATTTTAGAGGGGTTTTTGAACTCCATTTAAATTCCATGATTATTGGTGTTTATGCATAATTCCCTCTAAAAACCTCAACTAATCTGATATTTTTTTTGTTTTGAAGAGTCTCCTACATGTTATAAACACTAAAATGAACTTAATTATGGATTATTACCCCTAAATTTATGGCCAATAATTGTAGATTAACCCAACACTTGAGGACGTGGTGTGAGAATTATCTATGGACTTCAAAGGAAGATGGGATCAGTATCTTTCTCTAATTTAGTTCTAATACAATAATATATTTCAATCAAGTATCAAAATGAATATATATAAATCTTTTATGGGAATATATATAGAACACATTCGTTCTAAGATTAAGTTATATAACACAAGAAGCTAAAAATAAAAATGGCCAAGGAAATGGTGGAAAATTTAAAGACCATTCTGCAGCACATCAAGGATGAACAAAGTCAACAAAAGAGCTATGCTAGAAATAATTGATGAGATAAGTAGTTTAATATTATAGATAAAAGTTCTTCAATACATGTCCTCGTGGAAGTGATTCATGATATATGGATGAAGGGAAAGCTAATTCCCATGTACATTAGTCCCATTAAGATTCTTGATAGCATCTAAGTTATGGTTTATCGACTAGTACTCCCATTAACCCAATCTCGAGTACATGATTTATTCCATGTATCCCATGGGAGTAATTAAAAACCAAATCCCCCACATGAACTGAATTCAAAGGTGGTGCAAATAGAAGATTATCACTCTTATGATGAGGATTCGGGAAATATCTTGAACCGTAGAGATAATTTTTTCCACAAAAAAACCAATCACATAGTTAAAGTACTATGGTGAAACCATAAGTACAAGAAGACCATATAGGAACTATAGAAACCCATGAAGAAAAATTAACCTTAACTATTTTCCCTTTATTTTGTAAAAAAATTCAATGACTAAATTCCTTAAGGTTGTGAATGTAACGACCAAAACATTAAGCAGTGAATTTTCCATCTGATTTTATAAAAGTGTTATATTTAGTAAAGAAAATACACCATATAAAGAACAAACAAAATTTTATTATAATAATTTGATCAATAAATTTATAGATTTAAAAGTAAATTATAATTTAAATTATTACAATGGAACAAAAAATATTAAATAAGATGATAATAATAATAATAATAAAAATTGGATCTTCTTGATCCCGAAAAATACTTGCATGCTGAAAAATGATACAGAAGTAGAGGAGAATATTAATAAAAAAGTATGAATATTTAAATTAGAAATATATATTAGATTGATAGAGAATATAATTGAATTAATAATTAATTAACTATTAGGTATTTATATAATTTAGGGATCCCACATTACCATTGAAAATCTGACCGTTAGAATAGTAATCTGGCAGTTGAAATAGTAAAGTGACCATTGGAATAGTAGTCTAATCATCAGAAATAGTAACATATCCATCAAGAGTATATCCTAACCAAATATAGTAAAAATAATATTTAATAACATTATAAAATGAATATATGAAATATTCATATCATGATATAATTAAATAAATATTTTAAAATTTATAAAATAAGTGTTTGAATTTTTTTAAAACATATATCTTTTAGTTCTACTATTATAAAAAATATAATGATTTAAAATAAATTTAATTTTATTAAAATTTTTATATAAATTAATATTATGTTGTATTAAAATTAAAATATAATTTTATGACTCATTAAGAAATTTTTCAAATTTTCAAAAAATAGATCATGATATTAAAATGTATATTTTTCAAATAAATGTGGATTTTATTTAAAAACTAAATTTCTCATATTAATAAAATTATTTTCATAAAATTTAATTAATTAATAAAATATACACATTGAAAAAAAATAGGTTGAATTTTTTTATTTTCATAAAATTGTTGAATCTTTGGTGAATTGTGAAATACAGTAAAATACGATATTTAACATTATATGATAAATATAAGAATTTCTGAGTCATGGAAGATGTAATAACCCATTAGTTTGAAATAAAATTCACTATTTACTTTATATAGTCCAAATAATCAATATTATTGTTATTCTTGAGCCAATATAATAAACTAGTAAATATAATATTCAGAAACATGCCTCTCTTCTTATAAATATCACCTCACATAACCCCTTATCCTCACAAATTATTTGACTTTAACCCTTCCAATTTTATGTACAATTCCATTACCAATACTATCACCCACGTCCTAGTGATTGTGGTGTCATCAAATAAAAATTCCACTTTCCTTAAAGAGTTTTTCAAGGATACAACATTCAAGTGGTAATATTCTCAAACGAAATCTTTAAAGTTCACTTCTTTTTCAACCATGTCCTCATATCCCAAATAAAACATGTAAAAATAACTCCAATATCACATATTTATATTATAATTTTATATTTATAATTTAATATCCACCATACATCTTTTTCTATTATCCAATTATTATAAAAAATAAACCATTGTCCATATTATGTTGCTTCCCTGCCTCTATGGATGATGAGTTTTTATTTTACATTATAGCCTTATAGGTAGGTCATGAAAATAGTATAGTTGTTAAATAATATGATAAATAGTATATTATGACTCATTTAATGTTATGTAATGAATATATATACATAATATTAAATAAAAAAATACTAGTTTTTTATGGTCGGTAAAACCTCCAAAATGAACTAACCATGTAATGTTTACATTTTTACTAAGTGAATCATCCTTATTTCATAAAAAATGGATATTTTTTAACTTTAAATTTTAATTAATTAGATTAATATCATTTCATTTCAATTCTATAGTATTATTCTCATTTTACAATTACTTCAATAATTATCCCTGAGTTATCTGGCCTTAAACCATGAAACAAACGCCCTTAGGAAGCAAAAATTCAACTTTTTATCTCATTGAAATAGTTATAAATGAACTTACTAAAAATATGAAAAATCATATATATGGATAAAAGGTTCTAGATTATTTAATTAATGAAATTAATTTTGATTATTCGGTACATTATGTGCAAGTGAATAATGATTCTTAAGTATAAGGAAATAGATCTCTTTGAACCACCATATTTTTTTAGGGTTATGCATCCTTTATCTTACAAAAAATTATCACTCTAATATTCTAATTTAATTCTTCTATATTATTTAAATATTTCTCAATCATATGTATCTATATTAATTCATCTTTCCTGATAGGTTTATACATGTTTTAAAAGGTTCCCTTTTCAATTTCTCTTGATAATAAAAAAATTAAAGGGAACTTCCTTCCTTTTTAACCCTTTCTATTACCACTCAATAAAATGTTATAAACCTATATGTTTTAAAAAATTAATAATTTTATCTTGGAAACCCATTTTATATGATTTATAGTTTTATGAAAATTATTATTCACCTTCCCACTTTAAATACTAATTCTTTTAATGACACAAACTTCTCATACATAAGTATTACATATTAATAGATGAATATTCATTACATAACATAAAAATGTATTCTATAATCATTTAGGTCTAGTAAATTTGAAAAAATGGAGACATCAACAATCGGCCCATAATTGAGATAAATCATCTCCTACTAAGTTATTCATAAATTAAACCTTTCTTAAACATATTATACATAATACATTTATTCATAACCTAGGGAAAGAAAACAAAAAAATGGTGATATCAGATGCTCTGTAAGGGAAAATAAGTGAATTAAATAAAAAAAACACGATCATAAGGGTTTTAGAACATGATCAGATCATTTGAAAACTATTCCCGTCATATCCAAGATCAGAATCTAGAGTCTTGGAATAAACATTTGTAGTTAAAAAGACATTAATCATAAGGGATTCAAAGAAAACGATCTATAATGTCATAACATTGGCATAAGTTAAGGAATTATGGTATATACATAAGAATAAAAAATCATTTCCATAGTAGTCAAGTCTCATTTCCAAGTCTATCATTGTGGAATGGGTTTACTCCCCAAATTATCATAGTAGTCAAGGATATATCCCCAGAAAATCAATGTGGAAAAACTATCTTAATAAATTGGGTTCACACTCTATTATATTCATATATATCTCATGAGATATCAGTGATTAACCAATTCATTGTAGATAGATATAGGTACCAACCATTACATAATGAATATCATATTAAGGTGATCTAAAATATCCTAAAATATTCATCATATCAGAACCCATGAAAACAAATGGGACTAAAAAATATTCATCGTATTTGAAACTAGTAAATGAAATGGGTTTCATAAAACATTCATCGTACTATAACCCATTAAAATAAATGGGATTCATAAATCATTCATCATAACAGAACCCATGAAATGAAATGGGTTTCAAAAACATTTAATCATATAATAACCCAAGAAGAGGATACTAGTTTCATAAAATTATATTCATCATAAACATAAACCATCTATGGAAATAATAACGATGTTATCACTTAATCATAACCCCAGCAAATATTAAGTAACATCAAAGGATTTAATCTTAATGGAAAAATATTTTTAATGAAAAGAACTTTGAACTTTCTTGAGGAAAATAACATTTCTTTGAAAATAATTTTTTTTAAACTATAAATTTATAAGATATTAGGGAGATAATTTTATTTTAAAATAAACATGAATGTTTTTAAACCAAGATTAAAATTAAATAATGGTCATGATTATGTAAATATCATTCATTCTATACATGTTAAAAAACAAATATTCCATTCAAATTTTCTGTAAAATCCAAACGGACCATGTTTAGAAAACAATATGAATATTCCTTTAAAAAACTTTTTAAAAATCCAAACATGGGTAAAAATTATTTAATGAATCCATTAGAAGAATATAAAACTTTTTTAGAAAACATGGGTATTGTAGAAAAGGGGTATTCGACTAAAGAAAAAAATAAAGATAATTTTTAAAAAAATATATTATGGAATCTTGAGTACATAAAGTATGTAAAATGAAATTAAAACATTTATTTTGATGAAATTAATATATAATATAAAATTAATAAAGTTGTTGATAAATATTCTATAATATTTCATCATCAAAATCATAGTCATAAATAATCCTGATAAATAATGATATTGTAAAATCAAACTCTTACCACATTGGAATATTTTGAATTGTAGGAACCATTAAATAATAACATAAAATGAAAATTATAATATCATTAAAATAATTACATTAATGATATAAAATTTCAAATGGATATTATATACACTTTATTTACAAATATGGGTGCATAACATAACATATGTCTTAAAGAAGGCAATTTGAGACAAAAATCTCTAACCTTAAAATATTAATTTCCTTCATACATGTAAAAACATAATATATAATAATTTTATGTTTATTATAAATATATTATAGATCTATAATTATATATATCATATCATATATGAATTACTTATGACCCTTTATTACCCATTTATTAATAATGCCTTCTTAAAATCGTGTTTCAGGTAATAACTGCTTTTTTCAAGTATGTTTTGATATGGTATTTTCTATCCTCTAATATTTTTCATGGTTACATAACATATATAATTTTAAACATGATATAAATTTTATATATATTCATTATTTATATATTTATACTAATATATAAATTACAGATAGAAAATGAAATACATCGTTCATGGAGACGGTCGGTCATACGTATGCATGAATGATGGTTCCATTTTCTCAACAGATGAAATGAAAGTAAGTTAAATAAAATTTTAATTTTAAAAAATAATTTATATTTCATATATATCACATATATTAATTAATTGTTTCCTAATTACCTTCCGTACAAATAGTTAGTGAAAAAAATCACATCTCCTCATGAGGCGGTAGTCCGCTAGAAACGAGAAGGACATTATAATATCCCACGCAGAATGGAAAGAAAGAAGTTATATGTGATTTCACAATTCTATAAGTATGATAATATCATAAATATAATATATATATATATATATTAAATTCATCATTATATCCATCCATGTAAGGAGGTGATGGAAAACAAATAACATCATTCTACGAGATGGTAGTCCTCTATAAACATGAATGATGATTTTGTATCCCATTTGATAGAAGAGGATATGAATTAAGGTTATTCAATTCACATAATAAAATATAATTATATGATAGATAATACTTTTATTATTACATATTAATTTAATTATATTTTATGGATGTGGAAGAACAAATAAAATAAAGACATTCGGTTAAGCATGATACTTATTCTTTGGGAAAACTCATTAGGTAAGGACCAAAAGGATTCATAGATAAATATATGATAAAACTAAGGGTTATAGGTCATGAGTAGAAAATTAAGGAATATATTTGGGTAGGTATTGTCTTAGTAAAAGGCCTTTTATGGTGTTAATTAGATATTATTGGGGTGTCCTTTTATAAGTGTTGTGAGTGGAACACTTCGAATATTTGAAATGAAATAGGTTACCCCATGTTTTTTACAAGCCAAAAGGATATTAAAAAAGACAATTATAAATAAATATACATGATAGGGTTCTATATATGACCAAAATATATATATTTTTTGGCTATTTTAACCCAAGTTTATTTTAACACCTAGTAAATCCATTTAAACATTAACTGCGATAAAATATTTTTACTGTTTTCATTATAAATTATAATCCAAATTAAGTTTAACTTTTTATATAATATAAATTATTCTAGTTAAAAATATATAATCCTTTTTACCAAATTCAATTCATAAAATTTATAGGATTTAATTTAAAATTAATCATGCAGATGTGATGAAAAAGAAATTTTTCAAGAAGATTTTTTTTCAAGAAAATGTTGATTTTAAATTAATGTTATTAATAGTAATAATAATTTCATGAATTCCTATTAATATTAATTGTTATATGTAAAATCCCGACACGAGTTCCACACACTAGTGCCATGATCTAGTCGGTTACAAGATCTCAGGTGCACCTCCCCATATGTTAGAGGATGCTAACTAACATTGAGGGTATAATATTGATCATGAGGAGACTATACCATATTTATTATATTTTAAACGAATTTCCTAGATGTGTCATTTTCTAACCCTCCACACCAATAAGACTCTCTCCCCATGAAAGGATCACTTCGAAGAGGCCCCAGCCGGGAAGGAGTTAATGTCAGCCGAGATAACAGAGTATACCTGAGGATTACAACACGATCGGTGATGGTTCATCGCATCAATCTGTTAGCATAGGTGGTTCGTGCCTCACACCCACCTACTCAAGTACCGGGTGACCCATTAAGACAGGTGAATCCCAAGGGAGTGGCCAACCCTTAAAGTGGACTCCCAGGATTCAAACTATAAATATTTCATGCCAATACATGTCAAGTGTAAATATCTACAACCCAAAAGAAAAAAATACATTAAAAACTACCAAGAGGGTACTGAATCATGAATTGTTTCCTCATCCATGTTCCATACCAAAAAAACCATATAATACATGTTCTTTTCCTTAATCTGGTCCTCTGAAAAAGAATTTTATTTCGGTACCAATCAGGAATCCCAAGTAGGGTGTGAGTACAACTCAATAGGCCACCACCAACAACATCTAAAACATTATCCAGTCAAAATAGTGTATGGATTTCTATAAAGTATAAATAAAAGAAAAAAATAAACAATTTTCATTTATTCAGTTACTCTTTAATTAACTACAGAACACCCATGGGTTCCAGAGGACACCTGAACAATATCATATATTTGAGTTACATTATTTCCATTCATAATTCATAATTGAATTCCATTCTAACCATTCATATTTTATAGTATATGATTCGATTCCATTATTCCCATTCATTATTTCAAAATTTAATTCCATGGCTATTTTTCATATTTCATAATACATGACTGAATTCCTTTATTACCATTCATTATTTCATAAATAAATGTCATTGTTACAATTCATATTTCATCATACATGACTGAATTCCATTGTTTCCATTCATCATTTCCTAATTCAATGCCATTATTAACATTCATATTTCAAAATAAATGAATAAATGTCATTGTTACCATTCATCATTTGATAATACATGAATGAATGTCATTGTTACCATTCATCATTTAATTATCACAATATCACAATTAAATAATTCAGAAATTAATTAATCCAATACAAAAATTGCATACTCACATAAATCCATTAATTAACTCAATAATTAATTAACCACATAAATTTCATTACTAATTTCACAATTATTTTATCATATCAATCACATTAATTAATTAATCCAATAAATTTCGTTAATTGATTCACCAATTAATTAATCCAATTCAATAAATTTTATAATCACAAAAATATACCTTAATTAATTCAACAATAAATTAATCAAGAATCCCAATATCCCCATAACTAATTCAATAATTAATTATTTTAATAAAAAATATCAATATCCCAAATTTTACAATTTATTTATTAATTAACCTATGAAATTAATTAATTCAATTTAGGAACCTCAATTTCTAATCATCCAACAAAAATTATAAAACTACATATATGTAATTGAAATAAATACTTTGTGACTTGAATTATATACCACCTACCTCAATTCGTTGATGAGCGATCATCCAATACAAATCCCCAAATTTGAGTGGCATAACGACATAGAATGAGATATGGATATGAAACCCTAATTGAATATCGAACAATCAAGATCCCACAATTATAGATCTAGATCTAATAATACAAGGTCTAGATAAAAAAGAGGATAAATTCCCATTAAAATATGAGGTAGCAATGGGAGAGGAGAAATAAACCACAATATATTAGATCCTCTTACCGGGTGGGTGCAGATCTTCAATCCACCTTTTGATTTTCCAAGAATGGGGGTCAGGAATTCTTGTAATCTATCCAAGAGCCTCCAAAATCATGAAATAATTCTTAAAGTCTAGATAGGGCCAATCATGGGTTAAAATGGGGGTTTGGTTTTTTTTAAAAATATTTTGTGCATTAATAAAAAACCCATGCACGGTTTTCTAGGCATTGTAAAATGGTTTGTGAAAACATGTGCCTTAATTGTGTACAACTTCTAGGGGTGTCCAATTTCTCCTGATAGGGTCATGGTTTAAAAAATCATACGTTAGCCA
Source organism: Viscum album (assembly GCA_963277665.1). Lineage (NCBI taxonomy): Eukaryota > Viridiplantae > Streptophyta > Magnoliopsida > Santalales > Viscaceae > Viscum > Viscum album. The sequence continues at coordinate 1,282,634,899 of OY728148.1, forward strand.
TGAGAATACCCTTTATTTGGTTATTTATTGTTTTCTGGGAAAGGGCACACTATTTGGTGAAAATGTGCGCAAACCATGAACTTTCTATCTACTTTCCATAATTCTTAATTTTTACCCAAACTCACCCCAAGATACAACTCAAACTAAATTACTCAGAACTAAGAGAAACAGTACCTTTAAAGAAGCCTAATACTTCTCTAGAAAAGTTCGAGATTATATAGTATTTAAATTTAAATAAAATCATTCCTCATTAGGGGTAGTTTAAATTAACTAAAAATAAGAAATGTTATGCACTTGAAAATAGTTTTTAGTAAAATGTTGTTCTTAAAAACAAATATAAACTTATGATAAAATCTAATATAATGTGGATTTAAAAGAAATTAAGTTGATTAATTTAACTAAATAATACTTATGTAACTTTAAATCAAATTAAAAATATAATAAAACCATAAATTTACTTAATCTGTCAAAAATAAATTAAATTTTTTACAAAAAAATGGTATTTTACACTATTTATCAAAAAATAAATATTTTCTGAAAAATCACAAATTTTTACAATAAGTAAATTTTGATATATTGATTTAAAAAATTAATTTAATTTCATGACATAAATTTGATAAATTTAAAATAAAAAATACTTCTATTATTTGGTTACAAAATGAAATAGAAACTTTTTTTTAGAAAATAGTATATTTGTACCTTATAGACATTAGTAAAACATAGTAATTTTTTATCAGTATATTTTCTTTATATAAAACCATTTATGTTAATATTTAAATTTTTATTATTTCTGTTAATTCTTCCATGATTAATTTCCAGGTAATAATTTTCATGGTTAAATAATAATATTCATAGTTTGTCACGATTCGTTAGAACTCGGTGTTGCATGTAATGCAAGATATCAGAGAAATGAAACTTATTCAAAAAATTATTTCAAAAATTATCTACGTGTTCCCATAGAACCCCGATAAAATTAATTTCTCCCTCAAAATTTCAGCACTCTGATACAAAAAAAGAGGATATTTCTACCTCATCAAATCCTCAATTTCCCATATAGCTTCCTCAAATTGACAGTTTCGCCAAAAAAATTACTATTTTAGTAGTGTTGTTTCATATAACTTTCCTAATTTGATCCAGAATCCAAAAAAGCTATTCATCATAAGAAATATATATCTCTAGTGGTATGACCTCTGATTTTAGTACATGTTAGTGGTCAAGTATGTAATTCCTTAGGAGAGATACATGGAACACATATTGAACTTCAGAGAGGTTTAGTGAAATCTCAAACTGATAGGCTACCATCCCAATACGATCAAGAATTTCAAAGAGAATGATATTCCTAGGGATTAGTTTTCCCTTATTTCAAATTCTCATTAACTTAATCCATATAAAAATATAAATAAACACCTTTTCACCAATATCAAAATTCAAATTTCATCAATGATTTATAGCATAACTTTTATTTGGAATTATGTTGCACTTATGTATTGTTGAATGGTTCTAAACTTCTCTACCATATCCAGATCTTTATTTGTTATTAATAAATATCTTTACCAAACTTCATTCCAATACTTTAGATGTCTAAAATTCATTCCATATAGGGATTTATAAGGACCCATATAAATACTTGATTGAAAGATGTTTTTGTATGAAAACTGATGTAGAGTAATTTGTTGACACCAGTCACCATTAAAATCTATAGAAAAATATCTCAACAGATCCTCTATAGTTTAAACTATTCACTCAGACTGAAAATATATCTAATATTGATACACAATGATGAAACTGAACTCTGTTTCAAGATATTATTGATTACTTCACCAGAACATCAAGGTAAATCTCATGTCATGTTCAGGCATAATGGAATGTGGTACTCTATGAAACCATACCACTTACATAATGTATATCCTAAAAGGATGATGTAGAGATAAATCTTCTCTGATAGAGATGAAGTGTGCTTAATTTTTAAGGTGATTCACTACAACCAAAATATCATTATACCCCTCAAATATTTTGGTGTGTTTGACGACAAAATCCATTGTGTTTTTCTTTTACTTTCATTCTAGTATGGGTAATGAATGTAACATCCCCTAATAGTTGTGTATCTCGGTCTTAACATACTGAAATACCATGAACTGAGATACAAACTCTATGATATCTATCTTTACTCTATCCTACCAAAATACTCTTTCAAATATCTATATATCTTCATACTTCTAGGATATATATATAATGAAAAAAACTATGATATTCCTCTAAAAAATAATTTATAAAAATATTATGAATGGAACAAAATATTATTCCTAAACCATATTTTCCATTATGATCAAGGCTAAAATTTGAAAATTTTCAAATCTTTTTCAACTTTTCATCTTCCTTCTAAACCACTATAATCTTCACTTCAATAGAGGTTGGAATATTCAATTGAGAAACATAATATTTCTCTCATTCCTTTGGGGTATCAAGATCCATACATTGAAAATTAAAAAATGTGGATCTTCTCTAATTCACATTATGGATAAGCTAGAAGAAACATTTCAATTTAAATGATTGGCCACCATATTCACTTTTCCAAGGTGGTAATGTATTGAGTAGTCATAATCATTAATAAGCATGAACCGTATTCTCTGAAACATATTCTACTCCCTCTATGTGAAGATATAATTTAAAATTTTGTGATCTGTATAGATATCACACAATTCTCTTCAAAGATAGTGTTTCTATATCTTTAACACAAAAATTACCACAACGAACTCCAAATAATGATTTGGGTAATTTTTCTCATGAGCCTTCAATTTTTGTGAGGAATAATCTATAATTATTTCATTCTACATAATAATGTATCTAAATCACTTCTTGGATGAATAGATATAGATTCAAAACACTTATCAAATATAGGGTAATTTAAGAATTGGTGTATTGGCTAATATTATCTTCAGTTACTTTAAATTTTACTCACATTAATCTATCTTGGGTAACCTGGATCCCTTCTATGTTAGCTTTATGATTGCATTAGATAGTAAAAGAAATTATCCAAAAATGATTGATAATATCCATATAAACCAAGAAAACTATAAACCTCAGTCATAATGGTTGGTATGGGCCCACATTAAATAGCCTTTTTCTTTGATGGATCTATAGATATACCCTCTCTTGAGAGTATATGAGCCAAAAATGATACCATTTGTTTCCAAAATTCATACTTTGTAAATTTTTCATACACTTTCTCCTTTCTTAGTGTCTTTTTTACAATTATAATGTGATCTTCATGCTATTCCTTTCTATTTTAATAAATGATAATACCATCTTTGAAGATGACCACAGACTGATAAAAGTAATCTATAAAGACTCAATTCATTAAATCCATGAAGATAGTGAGGTAATTAGTAAGAACAAATGGATTCACAATATATTAATATTTTCCAAACCTCATATAGAATTTTTTCTTGGGAATATTCTCATTCTAGACCCTCAATTGATGATATCTCAAATGAATTTCAATGTTATAAAATTATTGAACTTAGTGTAGTTGATCAAATAATTCATCAATATGGGGTAGAAGATATTGGATCTTGATTAGGATCATGTTCAACTCTTGATGACCATTCAAAGTTTCATCGATCCATATTTATTTTTAAAAAAGATAATGGGTACACCCCATGTTGACACACCTGGATGAAAAAATTCTTTTTAATAGTAACTTTGGAGTTTATTCTTCAATTTCTATAACTCAATCAGGTCCATTATAAATGGAGTCTTTAAAATAGGTGTAACTCCTAGTATGATTTATATTGAAACTAAAATTCCCATTTTTATGGAAGACTAGGAAAATCATATGGAAATAAATCAAAAAACACTTACACAATAGGCATATAATTGATGTTGAGTTTATCCCAAACCATATGAGATAAATTCCCATTTTGAATAGGAATCAGAATCCATAAAATGGAAGTGATTTCCATTGAAGTTCATATTTATTATCACACTGATAGATGATCATAGGTTTGTTTTTAATATCTAATTTTAATACCATACCTTATAAATTAATGGGGGGTTTATATAAATAGTTCCAATCCATTCAAAAGATGAAATCAAATTCACCAGAGGAAGAATGACATTATTTTAGGAAGCATGCTCCCACAAAATTCAACAGAAGAGGAATCATATTCCTGGGATGATATCATCATACCATTATGGGTTTTAACAATTAATTATATAGCTAATCGTTTGGGTGTCATCTTGTTACCCTTATAAAATTCTTTAGATATGAAGGAATGGGTATATCTAGATTCAAGTATGAAATTAGAAGTTCTAGAGTGTATGGTAATTGTATCTTTCACCATTTAGTTATCTCAACCCTCATTAGAAATATTCATCACATGATATTTTTTTGTGACCCTTGGATTAAGATTCTGATAACCTCAGAAATTGTTATTTACCATTGAATTTGGGTACTGGTTGGCATAATTTCTATACTCCTTTACCATGAAACACTCGAGTGTGGGTGGTACATTCTATGGAGCTTTCTCTTTAGATGCTTCATTATCTAATACCCTAAGGAAAATTTCTTTTATATTTCTTTCCATACTTTAATCATCAAGGAAATATCATCTTATTTTCTCAAATGTTTTTAGATATTACATCAAATTATATCTTTATTATATTCTCAAAACCATGTCATTGATGGGTAACCCCAATCTTAAATTAATTCTTGATATAAATATAATGATTTACTTATAGATACCAAATTCTATTATGGAAAATTCTCTTTAGATACTTTGTTTTAATCAATTTAATAATCAATCAAACTTGCCTTTGGGTTGGATGATAATACTAGAACCATACCTTTAAAGTCTTGTAAAATTTTCCTCAAAGGTACCAACAAATTCATCAAATTTATACTTTAACTCAAGGGATTACTTCCACATTTTTGTGTAAATAATATGAGGAAAGTACTTTTTGAAGAATAAGATCTTAAACTCATCCCATTTCATGGAGTCAATTTCATATTTTTGACTCATATTTTTTATGATATAATAAAATTTATTTTCTTCACCTTCCAAATGATAGATAGCCAAAATGAATTATCCATGCTTCGAATACTAAAATATAAAAAATAGTTTCTCAATGGTATTGATCCATTGTTCAACAATTATTGGATTGTCATGAATACTAAAATAAGGTGGATGTCTCTTCATTAAATACTTAATATAATGATGTTCCAAAATTTCCTCATTTTTAAGTTCAACATGATTCATAGCTCGATAAAGTTGTGTGATAATAGCATTGATATTTCTCATTAAAACTCCCATAACATTTGGTTTCTCAAGAGTAAAATCAATTTATTATCCATTTCACTTTTTATTAACTTGATTTTGTTTTGTTCCATCCATTTACTAAAAACAAAAAACATATTGTAAGAATCATTAATCAGATAGAACCACAAAATGAAGAAAATTCACTTATAGGATGTCAAAATATTAACACCTTACTTTCAATATATGACACCATAGGCATAACAAAGGTCACTCATATTCATTACTTAAATCCTTTATGATGGTGCAAAATGTGTTTTTGAATTTACAAAGAATATCCCCCAAGAGTGTCAAACATGGAACATAGTAAGGCTCGTTTTCATGTACCATGGAATGCTTGAGTTAAGAATGATGTGCCTTTTTCTAATTTAATACCCCTATATAAATATGTTCCATAACTGCATCCACTTATAGTATCCAGAAATAGATGTACATATAGGAAAACCACACTAATTTCTTTACCATAACATAGGATTTTCTCCCATATATAAGTATCCAAAGGGTTCTCACTAACATTTTCTTATCCAATCCCAATAGGATCAACAGAACCATTTCTCTGATACAAACTATAATGATCCAAACTTATTAGGTATAAGTATTACATATTAATAGAATAATATTAATTACATAAAATAATGAACCACTCCATAATTATTTTGTTCTAGTACCTTGGGAAACTTGTACACGTAAACAACTAGTCCATCAGTGAGCTATATTTTCTCCCATTATGTTTTTCATAACTATCCCCATTCTTAAACATACCATACATAATTCATGTATTCATAAATGGGGGAAATGAAACATAAGAAATTGTGAAATAAAATGCTCAGTAAGGGAAATAGTAGAGATATATAAACATAACATGAGAATAGGGAATCAGAACATGATAATAATATTAGAAAACCATACCCTATATATCAAATATCATAATATTGGGTCATGGAATAAATATTAGTAGTTCATGCGTCATGAATCATAATGGAATAAAATAACATGAGCCATAATAGAATATAATTAGCATAATACATTAAATTTATTCAATCACATAAGAATAAAAAATTACTTCTTTTGTAGCCATGGATCTTTTCCCAGGATATCATCATGGAATGGATTCACTCCCCAAACTATCACAGTAGTCAAGGTTTACTCCAATGACTATCATAGTGGATAAAGTTCTTTACTGAACTAGTTTAACACCCCATTCCAATCATGTTTATCTCATGAGATATATATCTTTACCCAATTAATTACAAGGAGATATAGGACTCATTCATCACATAATAAAAAACATACATATGTAAGACATAAGATCATAAAAAAGACATAATATCAGAACCCATCAAAAGAAATGGTATTCATAAAATATTAAAATATAAAAACACATTAAAATTAATGGGATTCATACAACATTCATCATATCAAAATCCATAAAAAGAAAAAGGGTTTTATAAACTTCTCATCAGAGAATAAAATGTGGAAAAGAAACAGGTTTCATAAACATATTTTCATAAAAAAATAAATATGAAGAGAAAGAATAAAGATGGTATAATTGGATGATATCCCTAGTAAAGATTACTTTTCATTAAAGGATTTCATATTAGATGTAGAATGATTTTCAAAAAAACACTTGGAACATTTCTTGAGGAAAATAACATTTGTTTTTAAATAACATTTTTAATGCTACAAATTTATAAAATATTGTGTAAATGAGTTTCTTTAAAATAACCTTGAAAATCTATAAATAAATATTTAAAGAAAATAATGGTCACCATGGTGTAAATTTCCATCATGTCACACATGATAAAAAAATGTTCATTTCACATTTTCAATAAAATACAAATAGGACTTGTTGGGGAAATGACATTAAGATTCCTTTAAAAACACTTTTTGAAAATCCAAATATGAGTAAAAAGTATTTAATAAATCTTTTGGGTAATTTTAAAAAAATGAAATTTTTTTAATAAACATGGATATTTAACAAGAAGGTTTTTCGACTAAAAAGAGAAATTAAGATGATTTTCTTTAAAAATCATTTTTCTCTATCGAGTATATAAAGAGAGGAAAATGAAAGGAAAATATATATTTTATTCAAATAAACAGAGTATAAGAAAATTCAATAAAAAATTGATAAATAGATCCTAATATTTCATCATCAAAAGCATGATTATAAATATTCATGATAAATAATGAGATTGTAACATCAAAACATTACAACATTGGTATATTTGAATCATAGGAGCCATTAAATAAAAACAATAAAACATTAAATGTCATGGAAAAAAGTATTTTTAAGATATGACATATCAAAGTGAAAGTATATACACCGCATAGATTAGGATAGGTTCATAACATAAATTTTGTCCCAATAAAGGTAATTTGTGACAAAATCATTTACCTTAAGCCTTGAATTCCTTCATACACATTCAATCATCTTGTATAATAGATATAATTTTAGTATAAATCTATTATAGGACCATACTTATAAAAAACCCTTGTTTTTATTACACATAAATTAATGATTTATTACATAGGAATACATATAACACAAACCATATGATCGATAAGCCAAGTGTCTTTATGTAATTAGGTACATTATATAAAAACTTTAGAATAGGTGGAAAATCAGCATTACATTCCTTACCATGATCAAAATATTCCATCATTCATAAAACTACATGGTATAACCTGGGGACATACATAAGAAACGGGTGAGATATAAAATACAACAATAAAATAAAAAACTAATAACACTAAGAATGTGTTAAATGTTAGAAAATATGAATTTAAATGGTACATAAAATGTGTGATGATCTTAAATGTGAACAACGAGGATGATATATAATGATAACATAATGGAAACATGGGAATGTGGAAACAACTTTAAACATGCCATTATAATTATAATTCAATGTTAACCACCAAGATATCATAACGTAGTGTGTTTTGGAAAACATCTCATTAACCAAACATGGAATATCATAAGACTAAAACATTACCTAATGCATTAGAGAAATATATGGGTGTGCCCATCATAATCATATCATGTGCGTGAAAAAGTGTTTCGCATAGCTCATATAACATAACAACATATTTCATCACATTTAATACCAAAACTACGGAATGTGGGTGGCATACCTGGAATTCCCCAATAAATGAAGTATAGATACAATTATGTGAATACCCTTTAGGTAAAATGGGTATGATTATAAACATTTTAAATGTTCATCATAGAAAATATGTAGAGACCTGAAGCTTGACGTACATGGACATTACATAACTTTTAGTACATAACAAAAACACACACACAAGGACCGTAATAGTTTAGTGTCTTTGGAAACTCAGAATATAATCTTCTAATTGTGGTGAAAGATCTTCAACATCTCCCATAAAGATCTTCTTTTTTTTAAACCTAAATCCTTTCTTTATATCCAGGGGAAAAGAAAACATAAAAGGGTGATGTCAAATGCTCAGTAAGGGTAAACAAAAGAAATATCAATCACATCATATTCATAAGAACATAATATTTTGGAAATCTTAACCTGCAAAAGAGAGAATAATTTCATAAAATGAAATAAATCATAGTAGTGAAATGTAATCCCAATAATCATAACTTAAAACATGAAACTTTGTGACATACACACATAATCATATATAATAATTTCTTATTAGTCAAGACTCATTGACAAGACTATCTTAGTGGACAAAGTCCCTTTCTGAACCGAGTTCACTCCTCGTTTCAGTCCGGTTTCACTGAACCAGTATAACCTACCGTTCCAGCCATGTCTATCTCATGAGATATAAAATCTTTACCCAATACATTGGAGGGAGATATAGGTCCCATCCATCTCATAATGATACCATTCTTATGTGTGCCACAAAATCATAAACCATACATCATAGAATAACCCATGTAATAAAAATGGGAATCTTAAACATCGTGACATCATAAAACAATTCATATAAGATAAAGGAATTCATAAAAATATAATTCCATCACAACATAATCAAATCAATATAATAATAGGTATAAAAACAGAACCCTTTATTATCTTAGATGTAAAATAATTTTGATAAAACACTTGAACTCCATTCTTGAGGAAAATATCATTTCTGCTTCAAAAACACTTTTCCTTTCTTAACATGTCGTACAATTATAAACTAAAATAAGTTGATTAAAAATAAACTTGAAAAATTGTAAATTAAGCTTCTTGGAAATAATTTTTAAAAAATCCATTCATGCCTTATAAGTTAAAAAAACATTCATCGTACTTTTGTCAGAAAAGTCAAAAAGTACCTCGTATGAAAAATGACAAAAGATTCCTTTCATATCTTTTACTAAAATCTCACCGAAGGGTAAAATTGGATTTAAAAAATTTTAGGTGGATGGAAATAATATTACATATTGAGAAAACATGGATGTGGATGATAAAATACACCCCAGTAAATACCAAAGTATAAACAATCTCGGATAAAAATGAGATTGTAATATTTCCCTTACCTTAGGTCCGATTTTCTTCGTAAGTGTCCTAACCTCCTGTATAATGATTTAAATAATGTCATTGACTTATTCCAGAATCATACTCATTGTTATGATATCATATATGGTTCACTTATGACTTTATATTACCCGTTCTTTTGTAAATTCCATGTTAAAGAGCGTTTTGGATAAATTGTTTCATTTGTCGTCCGTGTTTTGACTTGTAATTATTCATATGATTACTTAGATCATGATTACTTAATTACAGAATATAAAAAATGATTTATATATAATATATATTCAGAATATACATATATATAATAAATTAGTAAATGGAAAGAAATACACCGTTCATGGAGACGGTAGGCCGTACGTACGCATGAACGCTGTTTTCGTTTCCTTATTGAGTTGAATGGAATTAAGTAGATGACATACATATATATACACATAAATCCAGTATCATTATTATGTCATATATTTCATGATTACTTATTATATGTACTTTATAATCATTCATGAATGGTTAATCATTGAGAATGAATCTCATCGCGTCATGGAGACGGTATTCCGTACGTACGCACGAGCGATGATATCGTTCCCATGATCGTGGAATTTTATTAGAGTGTATGTATACTATTAAAAAATCAATATCACTTTACAATAATCATATATAGATATTATTTACACCATTATACCCATCCAAGTAAGGTGGTGGTGGAAAATAGATTACACCACGGTGTGGAGACGGTATTCCGTACGTACGCACGCATGGTGATTTCGTTTTCCGTAGGATGGATAGATGGTGAAATAGGGTTGTTTCAAACTTATAATAACATATCAGTATATTAGTGATACTGATGTTATTACTTCATAATGATACAACCTTAGAAGAAGAATTGGAAGAAGAAATAAAGGTGAAAGAATCGGTAACGGAAATTACCTCTTCTTTGAAGCGCCTCTTTGAGACCTCCTCTTAGGGAACTAAAATTGGTCTTTGAGGAAGACCGGAACCTCTAGGATGTTGCTATGGAAGTGTAGAAGAGAATTTGGCAGGGTTTGTCCAATCTTGAAGGCTCAAAGTGGTGTGAGGAAGAGGGGGAGGAGGTGCCCTTTTATAAGGGAGGAGAGGGGTACCTTTGGAATAACTAAAACTATTATTTTATTATAAAGACAAATTCTGTTTTAAATAGATCCAAATTGATTTATTTCGAAGATAAGGTGGGTATGGGTAGAAATCTTCTCATCCAATAGAATTTAGACAAGTTTAGGTTCCTATTTTAACCTTATCATTTAGATTTAACATTAAGTTAAATAATTTTACTTTTACCGTGTCTTCTTCTGTTCTTACACTATAAGGTTAATAAACTTACTATAAGAAGCCAAACGAACCCCAAGTTGTTTATTATTAATATATATAACGTTATCTAAGTCATTTGGACTAACCTTAGATTTTTAGGAATAAAATAACAATTAATAATATAATATTTTTTAAAAAAACTATTTAATGTCAATTTTGACACTATTTAGTAATTGATTTTTGTGAAAATCATAAAAGAATTATTAGTTCGAAAAACGTTAATTAAATAAATACTAACATGTCATATTAACCTAGAAAATTATTGTAATTCATAAAAAGTCTCAAATTATATTTATTTGGGTATTTATAATATCAATTATTATAATTTTTCACTATTATGGTAATTACTGCATCATCATTGTGTCATAAATAAATTAATTTATTTAAAGTCTAAAAATTATAAATAAAATATCATTATGTATGAAATATTATTATATTTCGAATGAATATTAACGATCGAATGTATATTATGTATAACCCTATATTAAAAATGTTTTAATAAATAAACTTTGATTTAAACTCTTTTAACTCTTCTTTGAATTAAATAATAATAAATGTCCTAATCTAATTTAAGTGGGCCTAAATGATCATATTTTATTCATAAGGTTGTTTTTGGTCGAATTACACTTATCCAATAGAATTAGAACATGTTTTAGGGTAATAATAATAACATTTTTACCCTTAATTACCCTATTTACTTTTAACCGTGGTAAAAAAAAGTAAAAAGTTATTATTCACCAAAAATTATTTTCATCTCATTGAGCCACATTTTACTTACTGACATCAATCGTGTCTCTTGGATTTTTGAAATTCCACTCACAGAAGCGGTAAAATTATGTTTTATGAAAAATTCATTTTTTTTACTACCACTTTGTGGTTTCACTATTCATCAAAAAATGAAAGTTTCCAGAAAAATACCAAAAATTAGACCTAAGATATATTTGATATTATGAACACAAAAATGATGTCTATTTTACCAAATTCAAAACATATCAGTTACATTAACTAATTTAAAAATTAATTCCCGTTGTCAAAACAAATGGCATGTTTTTAAGAGATAATAACTATCAAAAGATTGACACTTGTTTATAACTGGTTTAAATGTGAAATTTCATCCAATGACCAACATTGTATTAAATTGTAAAAATATATTCTAAATATACTTTAAAACCACTAAAATTAATAATTTATCACTATTAATTATTTCAATTAAAAAAGTTGTTTTTAATTAAAATTTAGTAATTTTCACTATTCATCAGAATATGAAAGTTATCTGAAAAGTACCAAAATTTCACCCTAAGATTATTTTGATATTCCGAATCCAAAAATGAAGTCCATTTTGAGAGTTGAAATTTCTAAAATTTTAAAATGTTTTTATTACTATTCATAACGGCTAGTTTTAATAATATTTTAATAGCATATCGTTGTTTAGTGAAACTCGGTATTGCGTACTACACACGCTATCGAGGAAGGTCGTGATTGCGTGTAATGCAAGGAAAGTCAAGGATGTGTGTTGTGCAAGCTTCTTTTGGTGTAGCGTACAACATAATACATTAATGAAATTAAAAAGAATATTTTTCGTAAAATCTTGGGGTGTTACATTCTACCCCCCTTAAAATGAATTTCGCCCTTGAAATTTGTCGGGGTTATAAATGGTTTACTATTCAAAAGTTTCTTTAATAGAAACCCACATCGTAAAAAGGAATACCAAAACCAATCTTTAAAAAAAAAAGTATGAAACGTAAAGGTTACCCAAATAAACTAATCACTGGGTTTCCACATAGGTGAAAACATGGATACGGAAGAGAAATCTAACCATCATGTTCTGATGGAGAGTGGTAGAGAACATGGCTATGGAAAATCCAGCAATCACAAAGCCATAAATTTGTGATGATCTAGGGTACCATCTGATTCATCGGATATTTGAGCACTAGGACAACATTTTTTTGGTTTTCAAGATCATTTCCCTAAAGTTGGTGAATTAAAAGAAATACTTACATGATTTTGGTACAATCTCACTGTTGTTTGTGAATTGAACAATTTCCACTTCATCCCTTAAAGAAATGAAGTTGAATTTGTTATTCGTGATGCGTTAGCAGATCATGTGATAGAATGATGGGTCATTCCATCTCTTTCAAAACAAAGGTTAGAAAAAGTTATAAGTCCATCTTATGGTTAGATTAATCGTATATGGTTCCAAAAATGAACTTATACTTCATATATCATACCGCATAATAAAATAAAACTAGTTTCTACGAACTAGAGACTTCTTGTAGGCCAGTGGTAGGCGATAAAGGCCAGTCGCATTTCGGTTGTGGGCTCGATTCCCACAGCCTTGTCCGACGCGATGGGATGTCGCCCGTCCTACAGGTTGTCCTTTTCTAAAACTATATTACTATAACATCCCATCAATAATATCGAAAAAAATTCTATCCTTAAACAATACTAACTTATGTCCAACATAATCCATTCCAATCTTTAGGCTTATCCATAATACTTCAGTCCACTCTAATAATATAGTGAAAATGATTACCAGATATTTAATATCATCGTTGATCCCCATATATCATAAGATATGTCTTGTTGGTCAAATTACAATCATGTGAATACCTTAATCATGTATTCTCTTGAAAAATGAATACCCATTAAACCTTAGTGAAAACATGAATGCTGTAAAAAGTTAACTCTATCCACATACCAAAATCCAAAAATTCTATATACTCAAACCATGATATAACCTTCTCCTTATATCAGTCATGAGCTCATGAATACTATCAAACATTTAATTTTCTCCTTATCCCTTCATTATGCACATATCATCTACATTCCAAAAATATCGGAATAACCTTTCATGGATACTGGTACCATTAATCATACACTTCCAAAACTCAAGGAAAGACAACAGTGTAACAATCCTTAGATGTCTCTTTATTCCATAGTACCATGAGATTACTTATACAACATTACACATGATAAACATGTAATCATTCCACTACATTCTTAAACCATTGACCGAGCTTCAACAATTCTTTCATCTCACATATCATTTGTAGTCTCTTCATCATCATCAACTAAAATACTGCCCATACGACCATACTTATTCTCTTCATGAGACTTTACCTTAGGGCATTGGTTTGCATAATGCCCGTACATTCCACATTTAAAACATTTAACCATTGTTGATGTCGTAGCAATACCATTATCATCATCCCTGGTGTTAACTGAACCTATTCCTATGCACTTACTGGATTTGTGTCCTTCTTTTCCACACCCAAATCATCTTCCAGTTCCTTTGAAACATTCTCCTCGATGCCTCTTCCCACATGATTTACATTTGGGAAATTGAACTTTCTTTCCTCTATGATCATCATGAAACTCCATCTTTATCTTATTAGCCGAGTCATGAAACTTACCAAATTTGCGTTTATTGATCATATTATGAGATTGCTGATTCGGCATAATAATGATGGTTGGACTTCCAAATCCCATTTCATTTGGTTTCTCATGAAGAATATCATTCCATTGTCCATAATATCCTCTATTATCATGAATCATCTTGTTTCCAGCCATTTTCTAAAACCCAAAAAGAATAGTGTGAGAGGAGAAAATCATAATAAAGGGGGAGTAACTTCAATATCTAACATCTTTGGTTTCATCTAATATCGTTACCATAGTTCTAGGACTATATCCTATACTTATACTTATCCTTAGGGACATCCATAGACATACCTTAGAAATATCTCTAGGGATCTCACTAACGTTCTCGCATCCTAATTTTCAAAGGTTGACTAAACCTTTCATCTGATACCAACTATAACGACACGAAGCTTGACGTACATGGACATTACATTACTTTTTTGGAATACTTAGTAAATAAAAAAAACACACACACAAGGACCATAATAGTTTAGTGTCTTTGGAAACTCGGAATATAATCTTCTAATCGTGGTGAAAGATCTTCAACATCTCCCATAAAGATCTTCTTTTTTTTAAACCTAAATCCTTTATTTATATCCTGGGGAAAAGAAAACATAAAAGGGTGAGCTCAAATGCTCAGTAAGGGTAAACAAAAGAAATATCAATCACATCATATTCATAAGAACAAAATATTTTGGAAATCGTAACCTGCAAAAGAGAGCATAATTTCATAACATGGAATAAATCATAGTAGTGAAATGTAATCCCAATAATAATAACTTAAAACATGAAACTTTGTGACATAGACACATAATCATATAGAATCATTTCTCATTAGTCAAGACTCATTGCCAAGACTATCTTAGTGGACAAACTCCCTTTCTGAACCGAGTTCACTCCTCGTTTCAGTCCTGTTTCACTGAACCGGTATAACCTACCGTTCCAACCATTTCTATCTCATGAGATATAAAATCTTTACCCAATGAATTTGAGGGATATATAGGTCTCAACCATCTCATAATGATACCATTCTTATGTGTGCCACAAAATCATAAACCATACATCATAGAATAACCCATGTAATAAAAATGGGAATCATAAACATCGTGACATCATAAAACAATTCATATAAGATAAAGGAATTCATAAAAATATAATTCCATCACAACATAATCAAATAAATGTAATAATTGGGATAAAAACATAACCCTTTATTATCTTAGATGGAAAATAATTTTGATAAAACACTTGAACTCCATTCTTGAGGAAAATATCCTTTCTGCTTCAAAAACACTTTTCCTTTCTTAACATGTCGTACAATTATAAAATAAAAGAAGTTGATTAAAAAAAAAACTTGAAAACATGTAAAGGAAGCTTCTTGGAAATAATGTTTTAAAAATCCATTCATACCGTAAAAGTTAAAAAAAACATTCTTCGTCCTATTGTCAGAAAAGTCAAAAAGTACCTCGTACGAAAAATGACAAAAGATTCCTTTCATATCTTTTACTAAAAACTCACCGAAGGGATAAATTGGATTTAAAAAATTTTAGGTGGATAGAAATAATATTACATATTGAGGAAACATGGATGTGGATGATAAAATACACCTCAGTAAATACAAAAGTATAAACAATCTCGGATAAAAATGAGATTGTGATATTTCCCTTACCTTAGGTTCGATTTGCTTTGTAAGTGTCCAAACCTCATGTATAATGATTTAAATAATGTCATTGAATTATTCCAAAATCATACTCATTGTTATGATATCATATATGGTTCACTTATGACTTTATATTACCCGTTCTTTTGTAAATTCCATGTTAAAGAGCGTTTTGGGTAAAATTGTTTCATTTGTTGTCCGTGTTTTGACTTGTAATTATTCATATGATTACTTAGATCATGATTACTTAATTACAGAATATAAAACATGATTTATATATAATATATATTCAGAATATACATATATATAATAAATCAGTAAATGGAAAGAAATACACCGTTCATGGAGACGGTAGGCCGTACGTACGCATGAACGCTGTTTTCGTTTCCTTATTGAGTTGAATGGAATTAAGTAGATGACATACATATATATACACATAAATCCAGTATCATTATTATGTCATATATTTCATTATTACTTATCATATGTACTTTATAATCATTCATGAATGGTTAATCATTGAGAATTAATCTCATCGTGTCGTGGAGACGGTATTCCCTACGTACGCACGAGCGATGATATCATTCCCATGATCGTGGAATTTTATTGGAGTGTATTTATACTATTACAGAATCAATATCACTTTAAAATAATCATTTATAGTTATAATTTACACCATTATACCCATCCAAGTAAGGTGGTGGTGGAAAATAGATTACACCACGGCATGGAGACGGTATTCCGTACGTACGCACACGCGGTGATTTCATTTTCCGTAGGATGGATAGATGGTGAAATAGGGTTTTTTCATACTTATAATAAAATATCAGTATATGAGTGATACTGATGTTATTACTTCATAATGAAACAACCTTAGAAGAATAAGTGGAAGAAGAAATAAAGGTGAAAGAATCGGTAACGGAAATTACCTCTTCTTTGAAGTGCCTCTTTGAGACCTCCTCTTAGGGCACTAAAATTGGTCTTTGAGGAATACCAAAATCTCTAGGATGTTGCTATGGAAGTGGAGAAGAGAATTTTTCAGGGTTTTTTGAGCTTTAAGGCTCAAAGTGGTGTGAGGAAGAGGGAGAGGAGGTGCCCTTTTATAAGGGAGGAGAGGGGTACCTTTGGAATAACTAAAACTATTATTTTATTATAAAGACAAATTCGGTTTTAAATAGCTCCAAATTGATTTATTTAGAAGCTAAGGTGCTGAGGGGTCGAAATACTCTCATCCAATAGAATTTAGACAAGTTTAGGTTCCTATTTTAACCTTATCATTTAGATTTAACATTAAGTTAAATAATTTTACTTTTACTGTGTCTTTTTGTGTTCTTACACTATAAGGTTAATAAACATACTATAAGAAGCCAAAAGAACCCCAAGTTGTTTATTATTAAAATATATAACCTTATCTAAGTCATTTGGCTGAACCTTAAATTTTTAGGAATAAAATAACAATTAATAATATAATATTTGTTTTAAAAAAAATTAATGTCAATTTTGACACTATTTAGTAATTGATTTTTGTGAAAATCATAACAGAATGATTAGTTCTAAAAACATTAATTAAATCAATACTAACATGTCATATTAACCTAGAAAATTATTGTAATTCATAAAAAGTCTCAAATTATATTTATTTGGGTATTTATAATATCAATTATTATAATTTTTCACTATTATGGTAATTACTGCATCATCATTGTGTCATAAACAAATTAATTTATTTAATGTCTAAAAATTATAATTAAAATATAATTATGTAAGAAATCTTATTAGATTTATAATGAATATTTAAAATATAATTTATCTTATGTATAACCCTATATTAAAAATGTTTTAGTAAATAAACTTTGATTTTAACTCTTTTAACTCTTCTTTGAATTAAATAATAATAAATGTCCTAATCTAATCCAAGTGGGCCTAAATGATCATATTTTATTCCTAAGGTTGTTTTTGGTCGAATTACACTTATCCAATAGAATTATGACTTGTGTTAAGGTAATAATAATAACCTTTTTACCCTTAATTTCCCTATTTACTTTTAACCGTGGTAAAAAAAAGTAAAAAGTTACTATTCACCAAAAATTATTTTCATCTCGTTGAACCACATTTTACTTACTGACATCAACCGTGTCTCTCGGATTTTTGAAATTCCACTCACAGAAGTGGTAAAATTAAGTTTTATGAAAAATTCATTTTTTTACTACCACTTAGTGGTTTCACTATTCATCAAAAAATAAAAGTTTCCAGAAAAATACCAAAACTTAGGCCTAAGCTATATTTGATATTATGAACTCAAAAATGATTTCTATTTTACCAAATTTAAAACATATCAGTTACATTAACTAATTTAAAAATTAATTCCCATCGTCAAACCAAATGGCGTGTTTTTAAGAGATAATAACTATCAAAAGATTGACACTTGTTTATAACTGGTTTAAATGTGAAATTACATCCAATGACCAACATTGTATTAAATTGTCAAAATATATTCTAAATATACTTTAAAACCACTAAAATTAATAATTTATCAATATTAATTATTTCGATTAAAAAATTTGTTTTTAATTAAAATTTAGTAATTTTCACTATTCATCAGAATATGAAAGTTATCCGAAAAGTACCAAAATTTCACCATAAGATAATTTTGATCTTCCGAATCCAAAAATGAAGTCCATTTTGAGAGATAAAATTTATAAAATTTTAAAAGGTGGTTATTACTATTTATAACGGCTAGTTTTAATAATATTTTAATAGCATATCGTTGTTTAGTGAAACTTGGTATTGCGTACTACACATGCTATCGAGGAAGGTCGTGATTGCGTGTAATGCAAGGCAAGTCAAGGATGCGTGTTGTGCAAGCTTCTTTTGGTGCAGCGTACAACATAAGACATTAATGAAATTATAAAGAATATTTTTCGTAAAATCTTGGGGTGTTACAAAATCCTAGTGACATTTCGACTGCATAATTTCAGTACATAAATATTCATAAAATGGTTCATTGAGAGATAAAGGGGTATATCAACTCTTGGAATTAAAAAGGATAGTGTGGAGAATATTTAAGAACATAATGCAACATGAATATTTTGTAATTGATATACATAGGAAAATGCGGTTTCTTTAATAAATATTTGGCATAGAAAAAATTATTGGATAATTTCAGTAATTCAATAGGGATACATGATGAATCATGGGAGGGATTAATAAGAGTAAAATGGGTAACTCATTACTTGGAAATAATTAGTGTAGTAAGAGTTATATGCAAAATCATATCCCATCAATTGTAATTTGAAGACAAAGTCAATTCTATAAATAAGGTGCTTGAATAAAGAGGAGAAAGAGAGTATCCCTTACTAAATTTTGGCACTGTAATAGTTTTGTCAAATTATATAATGATAAGGGGTAAATAATTTAAAATTTTTATAACAACAGTTGGATGGTGTATGTATATTTTTAAATTAATTTCAATTGAACCAATTGAGATTTAAATGGATAATTACAGAGAATATTATTCAATGGAAAATAAGAGAATTAAATTCTTTACCTTTAAGGGTGATTCCAAAATCATGGGACGAGTTTCTTGGGATATTTGGGCACCTTGGGGGGACTCTTTAGAGTAGAGAGAAGAGTAATGACATTTTAAAAGTATTTTACTGAAGATTGATAGGTGTAATGGTGGGTTTATATATGAACGGAGGAGGAGTTCTTCATTATTTATCAAACATAGGTTTTAGACTCTATATAATAATTTAATAAAAACCAAAAACATTCCTATAGTTTATAATCATTGATTATCATAGGTAGGATTGGTTTAAATTATTCAAAAAATACAATTTCATATTCTAATAAATCATTAATCTTGGTGATGTGAAAGTGAGTCTTGTTTATAAAGAAATGATTTTCAAAAACATAAAAAATAATATAGGTTATTGAGGACCCATAAAGGTTTAATAAAATAAATAAAATATCATCAAACTAATATTATTTTAAAGGTAAAATATATAGTTGGTTTTGGGTACCTTTTATTTTACTTATTATATCACTTATTAACTTTTATGATGTCATAATACAAATCATATTTTATACCATTTTTAATTCTAAATTTTAAAATAAGAATCAACATTTATTGAGAAATGATTTATTTTTTAATTAAAAAAATTTCGGAACACTTATAAAAAATAAATTTAACTTCATAAAAATTATATTATCAATTATATCAAATAAAAAATATTTAATTTTATTACTTTAAAAAAATACTATTTGTTTTTAAATTCCATAATTCATTAAAAAGGGATTTCATAACTAAAATTTCATATCAAAAAAAAATACAATTTTTGTTTTATGATATCATAATCAAAATCATTTACAAATAAAAAATAATAAGAAATAAATATATTCATTACTATATACAATATACCTATTAATATTATTATATTCTTAGATAAATTACCTTTATTCCTTCAGAAAACACCCTAAGGGTAAGGTGTGTGGTGGTGAGATTTTCAAGGGGTGGCTCCGTGTATATGGTTTGGGTCGTGGTCTCGATGAGCTTGAGATTCTCTAGTAAATGGTTTCACTTGTGTTTTAGTTGTTGGATATTGACTTGGGTTTGGTCAATGGAAAATTCCAATGATGATATCTCCCTCAGGACCTCCAATACATGGGATTTATAGGGTAAAATCATTATTATAGATGTCATTACTTCTTTTGTCTGCTTCAATTCTATTTATCATAACCCTAAATTTAAACTAATCATATAATCACTTTTCAATAGATATTTTTTCAATTTTTTTTATGTTTAATGGTATTTTAAATATGATAAGATATAACATGATAAAAGAAGTGCATGTTTTTTCTAAAACCATAATAAATAAAAGGGAATTTCATTTAATCCCAAAGATAATTTTATTTTTCAATTTCAGGTAATTAAATTAATTATATATATCATACTATATATGAATTAATTATGAACCTCTATTACTGCTTTATCAATAACTCCATGTTTAAATCATGTTTCAGGTAATAACTGATTTGTTTTCATGAATATTTTGATTTGGAGTTTTTGAAAATCAAAACGTTCCCATAGTTCCATCATCTCTGTATTGATAAAAATGATATAAATATCATATATATTCAATATTTATTTATTTAGATTAATTCATAAATTTAGATATAAAAAATGACATACATCATTCACTGAAACAGTAGACCATACGTATGAATGAAGGTTGTTGCAATTTTCTTAATAGATAAAATGAAAGGAAGGTAAAAAATATATTAAATTTAAAAAATAATTTTTATGTCATATATATCACATATACTAATTAAATTTACCCTAACTTCCTTCCATGAAAATCATTAGTGAAAAGTGAATCACATCACTTCGGGAGGTGGTAGTCCATCGTACACAAGAATGATGTTATCGTATCCCCAACGAAATGGAAAGAAAGAATTTATATCATATTTCATAAATAAAAAGGTAAAATAATATCGTAAATATATTATATTTATATTAAATCCATCATTATATCTATCCCCATAAGTTGGTGATGGAAAAAGAATAACATCGGTCTATGTGGTAGTAATCCTCTATAACAACAAATGATGATTCTGTGTCTCATTTGATAGAAAATGAGATGGATAAAAGTCATTAAATTAACATAATAACACCTGAGTATATGGTATATACTGGTTTTATTATTTAATCATAATTTAATAATATGTTAATGAGGTGGAATAAGAAATAAAATAAAGATGTTTGGTTAAGAACAGTACCTTTTCCTCAAACAACTTCCTTTGCTAGGCATCAAAAGGAATATTAGAATTGATTTATGGTCAAAATAAAGGATATATTTAATTAGTATAGAATTAAAAAAGATATTTGGGTATTTATTTTCGAATCCAAATGTATTTGAATGTGTGAAGAGGAGAGTAGATCAAGTGTCCTTTTATAAGTGAAGTGAGTTTCACACTTTTAATTTTGGAAAATAAAAATGTGTACCATTTTTTTTAACATGCCACAAGGCTCCAAAATAGAACATTATAGAGACTTATATTTTATAAAGACTAAATATTTCTATAATATATATATATTATAAAATTGTTTACTCTAATTTAGACCATATCGTTTCAGTTTAATCCCCCGACAAATCTGTTTTAACGTAACCTTAAAAAATGATTTTTACTATTTTCACAATTCATTATGAAAAAAAAAATTAAATTATTATATGAGATAAATTTTGAGTATTAAAAAATTTTAATACATTTTACCAAAATAAATTCACATATTTGAAAGAAATTAATTTAAAATTAAACTCATAGATGCGATGAAAAAGAAGTTTTTTAATAAGAGTATTTTTCAAGAAAACTATGATTTTATATTTAATCATTGACTTATAATAATAATTTCATGAATTTTAATTAATATTTATCGATATATAATCTATAAATTTTATTTAATTAATTTGAAAATTAAGGTGTTTTCTAATCAATTTAAAATGAGAAACATTATTCTCTTTTAAACATTTTTCAGAAAAAAATGTTATTTTTAAACCCTAAAATAAACTTATAAAAAATATAATCTAATATTGATTAAAATTTAATAATTTGATCTAGATATAACTAAATAATACTTCTGATACTTTAAATCATATTCAAAAAAAATTATAATTACTATTGACTTAATTTACAAAAAGAAATGGCATTTTTTACAAAAATCTCTATTTTCAAAATTCACCGAAAATAAATATTTTCCAAAAAATAACAACATTTTAATAATTTGATTATTGTTTTTTTTATTTATGATTGATTTCCTTTTATGGTGAAAATATAAATGTACATGTTATGATGGGTGTACCCAGATAGCACTCCAATTCATTGGATAGTTTTTTAGTCTCATGAGATGGAATATATGGGATAAGAGAGTGAACATAATCCACAATGAGAATATATTCACCATGTGATGTTGTCTCTGATCTTATCCATGACTTATTCTTATGTCATTCTTTAATGATCTTAGGATACTATGATCTTTATATTATGACCTGATTTGATTATTCATGATCATTTACTTCATCATATAATTTTATGTCATTAACTCACATTTGGTGCTTTTTTATCTTGTTTATCCATTATTGAGATTTATATCTCAACCATTTATTTTTTGTATTTCCCATGTTATCTTATGGAGGTTTAGGAGCTCAAACGGATTTTGGAACTCATTATGGAGAATAAAATTGTAATTCAATATTTTAGTTTCATTTTGAGGTATTATGAACATAGTATTTGAAAGAAATTATGACTCACAGTCTCCGGGTGATGTTTATCATATGTTTCTGTTAGAAATCATGTATTAATATTTGTAAAAGGATTAGGTCTCAATAATATACATTCATGGATATAAATTTTAATGGATTAAAAAATCTATTTGTATTTTATAACTTATACTCAAATTATTGAATGGATTAAATACATTAGTACCCAATCCCAAATACACATTCCTTGAATCTGAATAAAAATTAGGATATAATAAATAAATGTATTTTTATTATTTTTAATCTATTGGATATCTTATAAACTCTTCATTTTTTTCTATGGCATGCCACATGATTTTATGTGTGGATTTATAACACACGAAAAATCTTGGAAATAATGGTTTTAATGGAAAGTAATAGAAAACCTTCATAGTGGTTTTTATTTTTATTCATTATAGTACATCTATTCAAACATTAATCATATTTTACTGATTTATATCTATAAGTATGACATCATTTACACACTTATTTATTTGAATCTTCTCCCGAATAAAACATGTAGTCATTATGATATGCATGTATAATATTATAAGATAGAATATGTATTTTTAAAACAATCCTAATATAATAAAATAAGTCATTAATAAAATATTTAAAAAATTAATCATACATTAACTCCAATATTATTGACATTTCTTTATCATTAATTCAAAAAAATTACATGATATTGTACAATTTTAATTGAAAATGAAATTTAGTATGATTTTTACATACATCATACGACCTCTGATATTCTTTTTTCACTAACTCATTAAACTCATTTTATATATCTTTCTACTTATCTCTTGTATTAATCTCTAAAAAATCCTAAATAGATCCCACTGATATGTTACAATCACCATCGTTCTATATTGTAGTTACAAAAGCATCTTTAATAAAGTTACAAATCCCATTCCATGCTATTGGGGTAGTTTGTTGTTCATCCAGCTAATGGGAACTCATCAAACTTTTGAAAATGTTCAATTCTCCTTGAGAAATCCATCTTATATATCTAATTGGAAATTATATCAATATAAAATTCTCAAAAACTTGATGCTTTTTAACCACATTATAAAATTAAAATTCAATTATAGATATCATATTTATCAGTCAATGAATCGATTTTCAATTTAAAATTATAAAAACAACTATAATTCATTAACTTATTGAGGTGATTTTTGGGTTAAATTAATCGAACAATTATCCATCTGTACATATTTGATAAATATATTTATAAAAACATAATTCACATTAATTAAATAAAACTCTTTTATAAATAAACATTACAAATATTATAATATAATAATTTTTAAATTTTGATATAAAACAAATCATAAAAAACAATATAATTACTATCAATTAATCATACAATTCCCTATTTTATGATATAAAAATTTCTTAAAACATATAAAAAATACAATTAAAATATTAAAATAATGATTTCTCTACAACATATTTATAAATAATCTACAAAAATGAAAACAGTATTGATCAGAGTAAGAAAACTAAATTGATTAAAAAAAAGTAATCCAAAAACCATTACCCTAATAATCCAAAAAAATAACATCATATTATATAATTAAAAAATTGACAATAAACTAAAAAAGTAAATATATCCCAGAAATAAAAACACCAAATTCATGATAAAAGAAAAGACTTATAGCCTAGTAACACAAATCTATAAATCCCCAAATTGAAACACCAATGTAAGTCTCATATAGTTTATTGAAATAAATTAATAATAAATATTAGATAAGCATAGTTATTTTGGGAAATTTCCTTGTACCTAGAAGAAACAGATAGATAAGTTGAATAGGTTCAAGTGTTAAATGATAGAGAAGGATGATCTATTGAGAAGAAAGACAGGTGATTTCATGGTAGAGAGAGGATGGTGCAGTTGTGATGTAGTATGGGAATCATGATGGAATAGATTAGATTATGTGGATATGAAGAAAGAGATGAGATGTATTATTGAGGAGGTAAATATGAGGTAGATGAGGCATCACCTAACAAAGGAAGGAGGAGTGGCAGTGTGGTTGTGGTATAGGATTTAAATAGATATATTTTTTTTGACCATCACTTAAGAAAATATAAAGGATTTAGAAAAATGAAACCAATATTTCATTACACATAAATTACAATTAACTTCTATGAATAAATCATGATAAATTGAAAAAAAAAATCCTATGTATTTTTATTAATGATGTTTCATTGAAACTGCATTTAATAAAACATTTCAAAGTATGTTTTTTCTTATAGTTGTATGTCAGATTCAGAAAACCCCATCAGAATAATCTTTTCAACATATGATTCTTCCTTTTCCCACTCACTCTTAGTATAATGATCTGAGGAATCAGAATGATTAGTACTGATGATATTAACTTATGTGAACCCTATAGTTGGAACTAAGTGTTCATCTCGGTGTAAGAAATGTGAGGCCTCATTTTCCTCGTAATATGCTTCAAGAAACAAATAATTTTATCTAATTATTCTTCTTTACTGGAGGATCATTTAAGTTTATGGCCTCTATGAGACTTCACACTATCCTCTATAAGAACCCATTACATCATAGTGAAAAATTATTCCATGAAGGTAATTATAAGTAAAACACCTCTGACATCAAATCAATTTAATCTATACATATGTATATTTTCCAAAATACTTAATGAATAATATTGTGAGGTTATTTATCATCAATTTCACTAATCCTTGAGAATACCAACATCTTAGAGGAGGTTGTTCATCATTTAGGAACCCCTTATATAATTGATTATTTAAAGGGTATAGATGGGGGGGAAAATACACCCAATAGAAAGGGATGGTAACAATATTATGTTAATGTAGTTATTGTTGCATCCATGTTTTCATTTTTTAAATCACACTCTATCATGTGATAGATGAAACATTTCTTCTGGTGGGTTTTTCTAAGGAACAACCATGAAAGAAGAAGTATTTTGATTACCGTGCTGAAACATTCAAATTTTAACTGCATATTTCTCTTTTCTAGTAGATTGATATATAATTATTTAATTACTCATTCCCATAAAGTATGTTTTCTTTATGCGCATAAGATTATAGGATTTCATTCTATTGACCAATTTTTACCCAAATATTAGATCAGATGCATGATTTTAAACAATAATGTTACAAATATCCTTAATGAAATAACCCTATAGACCAATTATTTAGGTGAAATATAATGCCTTAAATTCACCCCACCATAGATGGATACAGGAGGTGGATATTTTTTGTATAATTTATTAAAGAATATTGAGTCCCTCTGAGAAATATATTTAGATATGTATAAGTTTATTGATTGAATTATTATTTTACACAACTGAGTGGGAATCCAGATCCACTTGGTAACATCACTCATTCAACACCTTAAAGTGGTCAAAGTACATTTCTTAAGGTATATATTTAAAATTCAGTTGATTTAGTATCACTCATAGGTTTTATTAAAGGTGGATATGTTTGATTTCTCACCACTTTATTTAGAAATTTATAATCATTTTGAATGTTTTCTACCATATATATGGTTTATTATTCAGTAATAGGGATGAATGATGATCATTTCCATAGCTCATCCATTGGTTAGGATAAGACACTAGAAACTGATAGTGGATTTCCTGGTGCAGTTGGGTTTGGTTTTGTGAGAAACTCTTTATATAAGGTATGTGTCTAAATGATTATGAAATAGGGGGAATTTTTTGTCCCACACTATGGTAAAGAACTCCATAAACAAAATATTTTGTTCTTCATCAGAGGGGTGACCTCCAATATCTTTAATACCATGATTTCATTGGGAGAAACTCCATAGTTATTGATTTTTTTTATTTCCTACACAGGGAGGAACATTATTTTTGAAACCATGAGGGGGGAATTTGTGGATAAATTTATCTTGTTCACTGAAATGTTAAGACCTTCACTATGGTTAACAAATTTATCACCATGAGGAGGAACTTCATGATTTTAGATTTTTTTTATTACAATAATACATCAGAACTTTCAATCAAGTGTTATCGAGGGGACCTATGTGGTTGCAATTTTTTATTTTCACAAGGAGGGAATCAACTTCAAATTTTTTCTAAATCACAATAGAGAGAACATTGAAAATTGATAACCGAAATAATAAATCCATTGTTTTTTAATTATATTTCACTATGGGTAGTACTTCCATGGAAGGTATTCATATTTTAATAGGGAGTAACATTATAATTGGAACCATCAGGAAGACCTCTATAGTTTCTTGATTATTGAAAAATAACATGGGTATGACCACCATGGTTAGAATTTAAGTTATCATTGGGAGGAATTACATGGTGGATATTTTGGATGACCTCTAGAGTTTATAAGTAAGTCATTATTATCTGTAATATATAATGAATTACCTCAAGTAGTCACTAGTTCTTTCCCAAACGATGTATAAGGATATTTCCTTATTTTTTTATGGAATTGATCTCGGGACACTATTAGGATATGCGGAATATTCTCAAATATGTCATCATAGGAAGGTGAAAAGACCTCATACTAGACATGTATGGTTAATTATCTATAAATGGATCTCATTATAAGTAATATTTTTTGGTGATTAGGAATGAAGGTTTAGAAATATCTTTTAAATAGATCGGGTCTATATAGTAGTGATGAAAAATATTCATAGTCAAAACCCTTTTGGTAAACTCAGATATGGTTATTTAAACATAGTAAATTTCATAATTAGAATCCTCTAAATATAGATAGTAAACATTATCTTTCTCTGGATAGAGGATCTATATAATATTTCAAGTGGTTATTAGTGTCATATAACCCATGTTTCCTTATTATTCAATTGACAACCATAGAAAACTTAGCACCTCTAGTCTATCTCTGGTTGTCTCCATGGTTAGGGATGATTACATGGTATAAGAACTCTTAATAGGGAATTCCCCACTCAAAACTAATGACACTGAGTGGGAGACCAATTCCTTCTTGGTTTTGTAATTAAGAAAGTCATGTTGGCAGCAATTTATATTTTGGGAACCACTAGATAGTGGTTCACCATTGTGTGGGTAATATTGCAGTTGCATCGAGATTAAATAGGGGGTTTTATTTCTTATAGTACATAGATCAATGATTCCATTTAGATGCTAATGTAGAAAACCCACGAAATATTCCCATCAATGTAGTCTCGCAAATGACAAACCATGTTCAATAAAAACCTTTTACTTGTAATGGATTTTATATCAGTTTAACCTTTTTTTGTTTTTGATACTTCATCCCCATTATCCCATTTGTTTATTCATTCAAGGGGATGCATATTGGATTCAATAATATGGGAGTTCAACTCATCCCACATAAGATATTATTTTCTAGTCTTGGAATATCTTGTAGATTTAATAATATTTTTTAAATCCTTAATAATAAAAATAATAATTACCCTTATTATGAAGATTATTGATTGATACTATCCATTTATAAAAACATCATGTGATAGATTCTCCATAATCCATCCTTAGAGTTGGGCACTCATGAATTTATTAATTTGGAGGAAGGTAGAAGGTGTTGAAAAGTTAGAATTTGACATATAAAATGGAATTCTTACATACTACTATGAATGGAATAAAAACCTATGTAGTTATGTGTATTATAATGATGAATTTCACTCCATTTAAAGTGTTTTTGAAGTGAATAATGTGGTGTATTTTCTGGTTATGAATATAGAAGAAATTATTTTTTTTAGGTATTGAAATCAGTACCATAGTGTCTTGTGGTTTAAATTCATAATGCATGGACAATATCTAAGAAATTTAATGTCATTTGGAATATACTGCTTAGAGTTTGTGACAAGGAACTATTTTTTGTATGATTTATGCAATCGACTCTCCTTCAAGTTTAATAAAATTAATGGGTTAGGTGAAGGAAGTTAAAATTTTTTATCAATTTAGTTATCCATTTGGACCCATGGTTGATTGACTATGCTAAGGAGTTTAAGTAGGTACTTGGTGGATAAGGTAAGTAACTTTGGTTAGTGAGGCATTAGGTAGACCAACTGTAATATGGGTGGAGATACTTTGATTGGGAAAGACTTAACACTAAACATGGTCACCCCTTAAAGGATAGGTGTAGCTTCAAATGGGAATCCTGGGTGGGAGGGCTCCCTATTGAATACCATGAGGGAAAGGCATGGTTCAAATTTCTGGAAATCATGAGTACCAATATGTTTAACCTTTCCTTGTTTTGAAAAATTATCTAAAGGGGTCATTTCTACTATCTTTGGAGGTGGATTAAAGGAGGTTATCTTTTATAAAGGTTTTTGTTTTATATATATTTAGATAAACTGATTTCCCATTTTTCTATATCCTCTACTTGCATTTTCGTAAAAAGATAACTAAGGATGAGTTTTAAATGCTTATTTACATTATAATGTGCTCTTGTGGCTCTATTTCAAGATCTTTAGAGTTTGGTGGGACTCGATCATTAAGATAAATCATATATATACATATATTATCCCTTATCAATAGAAAATATAGGAACAACATTAAAAATTGAAAAGTGGGCATCATAAAATACAAAGTGAATATAATCCACCACCCAAAATAGAAAATACATCACCTCTCATTCAGAACACCTTACATTAACACCATTAGAATTTTCCACTTCGAATCTCTAATAACTAGCTCCACTAAGTCCACATCCTCTAAGATCATCCTCAAACTATATCTCAATAACACAAACATAAAACATGTGGTGTGGTAATCCCATGTGGGGGTGAGTATAAATATTCCCAATATGAAACCCTAAAACCAGATTGGAAATAAAAATTAAAGTCAACTCACAACCAAAATAAAAATTTATAAACTTCTTAATTCAAAGGGAAAATAATAAATCAAGAATATGTAGTAGATAAGTTTTTGACTTTACATCACAATTAAACCATAATAAAAAATCTTAATGGTTAGGTAGATAATCCATTAATCCACACATCCCATTATGATAACAAACCTAGAACAAAACCCTTGTCTCAAGGTAAGATTATACATCCCAAAACACCCATTAAAATGTAAATTATAAAGGAAAAATCAGGAAAAGGATATTACCTCGATGATTAAAACCAACTCATAATAATAGAATTGAGTATCTCATATAAAGTAATATATACTACCTACAAGCTAAAACATGTCAACAAAGATCACCACTGAATCATTATTCCGAGAAAAAAATTATTTTATGAGAATCCAATAATAAATCCTTCCCCATGAATCTCAAAATGGAAATCTATTTATAGTGTAAGAATCATAACTCACTGAAGGGATCAATTCCGGTTGATGGAGTAATGACTCTAAGATTGGAAGGCCTACAACATGACATGTGTGGGAAGTACATGAAACCCATAAAGGTTTTAGAAAATGCACCTCATAAATAGTGTAATGATAGAAGGGAGCCTCTGAGATCTCCTATTCCACATGGAGAATCCACATCATGATATTTCATAGATTACTGACTATATCAATGTAATCAATTATATACACCTTGTTATTTATTTAATAAATAGAGTAGTACTAATCCTAGGTCTCCACCATTCTCACCTCATAGTCATCATAATTAGGATTTTGGTGAAATGGAAACTAAATATATTTCAAAATTGATACTCTCTATATATAACTTTTAGTTAACTTTTCTTCGTGATACATTGAGATATATTTCTTCACCTTACGTTTTATAGTTCATTCATATTCGACTAGATTTTATTTACAGTCAAAACTAAATTTCCAACCATACATACTCAAAATATATAAATGAATCCCAATGAAGGGTCACGTGGGAAAATTGAATCGTTATAATCATTCTATTGACATATAAATTTCCTCTAACTTCCCTACTATAATTATAGAATTATAGGAGGCTTGGAATTAATATTCACATTAATAAATATTTCACTAAAATAGATGGATCTAAATCTACCAAATCGACTCCATATGGTGAATAAAATAATATTATTTGTTAGGGACCCATTATTAGACATCAGTACACCATCAAGGGAGTATTGAAACCAACTCTTACTCTAAACATCTCCCCAAATCTCAATTAGAATATTCGTAGAGAAAAGATACTCAAAATTTATGAAACATCTCAAAAATGGATTCTAAAAGAAAATATGACCTCGTCGTTGTTATATTTTTGTAAAATGATAAAAAAGAAATATTTTATCTCCAAATTTAGTCACTCATACAATAAATTAAAATACACACTTAGAAATAGAAACCACACAAAATATAATTCCACCTGACATGGAATGTTCTTCAGGTGGGGTGATTGATCATGTATTATATACTAGTCTTGTTGTGTAAAACTAAGTGTGTAAATTAAGTGAAATATTTCATGAGACTCAGTATGTTTCCTAAGAATTTACCACTAAATATTATTCCATGAAAAAAGATTGATATGGAGTATACTTCTAGCTATAAGTCATGTGTATTCGATGATGACTTTGTGTGCACATCATCGCACCCCTATTCTTTTAACCACTAGAAAAAAGATGTTGTGTGTTTATATTAAAATTTACTATATAAAAATTTGACACATTTTGGAGACTCTATACACCAACTAAAATGATACATGTCATGTTTCCCAAGGTTATACGTCATGTGATCACAATCCCCTGGCTAAAAATCCAAACCTATGATCTGATCGAACCACCTTTATTTCTTCCATCAGACACGATATATTCCTACACTAATTTTCCACATGAACCACTCAATATCATTTTCCCCAAACTCAACCATCATCCCATTTTCTATCACACAAATATCGATACATACCACCACTCGCTAATATGAATCTCACCGCGCCTTCATCATCTGTCTCCATAATATCACACCATCATTCAAAGATAACTCTACCATGATGCCCAATCAAAGCCATTTACCATCCTTAATAACCTCCCTTAATATTCCATAATACTTATATATATTATTAATTTTGTATTTGGCTTCATGCTTGGTTAAAATAGTAGGTGACTGAGAGAAAGGAAGAGAGATATTAGTGACCAGATTGTCTAATCATCTTTTGCAAACCTACCATCAGCCCATTTCAGTGGTTCCCTACTATACCAACGTGTATGAAATGAGGAAAATTGAGGAAAGAATACGTGTTTTCAATTATTCAAAACCCATTATTTATCCACCATTAATATTATCATTCCATGATAACTACACTATCTGATAATTGAAAATAATTTTAATAAAATAATCTTTCAAATAGATTGAAACAATAAAATTCTAAGAAAATGTATTAAAAGATTAAGTTCCAAGAAGCATGTGGAAACTGTTTAAAGAAATTACCTACCACAAGGTGATTCTAAAAATCCATAATGATCGATCTTTCTCTATGGAATTGTTCACCATTTCCTATCGATCCATTCTTGATTTCTGATCCAACATCAACTCCACCTAAAATTTCAATCATAAAGACTCTCTCTATACCTAACCCCTCTTAGGGTTTATATTATTTTTGGTTGTTTACTCTAATAATAGAGGTGAAGGAAAATTTATATCCTTATAATTCTTCAAACAGTTATTTTAATAAAAACTTGAAACAGTGTTGATCAGGGGCCCAAAAAACTAATAAAAAATTATACCTCCTTTAAGTAAAATATATCTTCATAAACATAAAAATAGTTGCATAATTTTAATCTTGAGATGAATTAATGAGATATAAATACTCGCATGATTGATATTAAGATATATTTATCAATTAAATTTTAAATATCTTGTAAAACTCAATCATATTAGAATCTCACAAAAACTCTTATTGTGGGTAAATATCAAAATCTGGAATCAATAAGACAATTAAAAAATATATATTTCCATTTACTATGGTATTTCTCATTTTTTTAATTTTTAAGGGTATGGGGCTATAAACCATAAAAATGATTTTAGGTATTCTCAAAGAAAAATCAAATTCACTATAGTTTAACACATTATAATAAATTACAACTTCATTTATGTTATAATAATTTCATATACATAAATTAAACATTATAAGTTATAAAATAAATAAATAATCATTTTAAATATTTATAGTTAAGATAAACTTTTATACATACATCACAATTATTAATATTATAAAAAATTAATAATTTCAACATGCTTTCTGAACATTTCAAAATTATAAAAACATTAACAATTCACATTTATATTGATATGAACTATTTCATATTCTCATTTTACATTGTTTACAATATAAACTCTTTCATATTCTAAAAAGATGCTATTTTTAAAAAATATAGACCTTTTTAATTCTATATGAAAATTTCAATGTTTTTATACACATTTTACATAAATTAAAAAACACATGTTTCACTACGTGTTTTTGGGATTTTTGGTTCACCTTTAAAAGGGATTTAGGGTGCTAGCAGAGTTGGAGTTCTTTCAGATTTGTTTTCTTTGGTTTTATTTAGATGTTGCCTTGGTGTTTTGGAGAGCATTTTCCTATTTATGATGGTGGTTTCTAGGGATCAGTTGTCTCCGAACATGATGATTAATCGGCGATGATGACAATATTTACGGATAGTGATGGCGTTTTAGTGTTGTTTGTTGTAGATTATGGTGGTGGACACTGGTGAAGATGGTGAGGTGATTGGATGATGGTGATGAAGTGTAGATAGGATGTGACTCTTCTTAGTGATGTCGATGTAGTTTCCTTGATTGGTTCATGAGATTTTCATGATTTACGATGATGATGGTTTGAATTTTGAAACACAGTGCACGATGGAAGTATTGGAAGGGTGTTTTAGTTCTATTTTATTATTTTATTATTTAAGTTATATAATGTGTGTTTTGTAATGTTTTTATGCTGATATAATTGTAAAGACATGTAAAATTCAAGGGAAATTTTTTCTTTATTTTCTTTGGGATTTTAGAAGAATGCATTTTTTGACGGCACTTGATTCCGAGGCCCGTTGTGCCCAGAATTCCTATCCGAAGTTTAGCTCGGGTACGTTCAGTGAAAGAACGAGCGGGAATTTCTAACTTTTTAATCGGTGATTGGAATCAAATTCTGAGGGCACCGATGGAACCGCAGCCCTGGAAATTGCTTAGAAACACCTTTTCCGGAGTTGCGTTTTCACGGGAGAGGTTGATAAAAATTGTGGAAGTTAAAATAAAAATTTAACTACAATTTTTATTTTTCTCTAAGTGGATTTAAGATTTGGGTGGAAGTTGGGTAACTACCCAACTTCCCATGGAAGATTATGAGGGTGGTGGGGCCCACAAGAACCCCACCCCTTCACATTCCTTAACTCCCTCAACTCACAATTAAATATGATAACTTAAGTATTAATAACTTATGTAATTAATGAATAGTGAGTTTAGTGTGTGTGTTTGAAATTCAAACTAATGTCTAGTTAATAAATTAAGTGTGGGATTAATTTATTTTTGGGTTAGTTTTTTGAGGTAGAGTCTTTGGGAGAAAAGGTCTAAGGACTTGAGGAACTTCTTCGTCTTCGACGAAGAACGCGAAGAACACTTCGGTCTCCGACGAAGATCGTCGAGTTCTCGAAAACCGATTACGCGACGTCGTGCACCGCGACGCTGTCGACGTCTTCTTTCACGACGTCTCTTCCCGCGCCGAATCCTCGTTCGATGAACCTCCGTTCAAACTCGCACGAGGTAAGGGTTTATGCGTTTTCTTTTCGTGATTTACTCCCGTTCATTATCCACGTATAATTGGACCGCATGCTATGAATTCACAGGAGGAGGCTGGACCACACAAACACGGCCGACCCCCTCCCTTTTATTTTTCTTGTTGTTGCGGTATGACGGGAAGTGGCGCGGTGTCGTCGCACCGCGTGGGAACGAACAGCAAGAATGCGCGATGCCGACACGCCGCGTTTTTTAAAATATGAACCAAGTCGCGGCGCTGTTGCACCGCGCCGGAGAACCGCAAAAGCACCGTGGCCGGAGCGGGGTCGCGGCGGAGGGGTGCGTCTCCGTCACGCCGCACCAGAAAAATGAGGGTCGCGGCCGGTACCGGGCCGCGACGGAGCGTGGGAACCGCCGGCCGAAAACGGGCCACCGGCGTCAGAGCAGGGAAGGGACAGACTGTTTCCGGTCCCGTGGTGGCAGAAACCGGCTGGCCGGGGCAGGCCGGCCGGACAAGAGGAAGCCGGGGGTTCAAACCCCCAGTCGGCCAGCACAACGGACACCCTTAATGGGGGCCGCGGTTACAAACTAGGGGGCAGGCGCCACCCCCCCCCCCCCTCTCAACGGCTCGGCCATTTGGCCGAGCGCCTGGCTAGTGCACCCAGGCCGAGCCGGGCCGCGCCCAAGCGGGCCGGACCCGGACTTGGTTCGGGTCGACCCTTGGGGTATCGAGCCGGGTCAGACCGGGCCCGAACCCCTTAATACCGAATCTTTTCCGATCGGACGCCCATAACTTGTGATGCGGACCTCCGGTCGACTCACCGTCAGCGGAGATGCGATCCTTGGATCGAGACAGTTGTTTCGGTATATCATAACCAAGATTTTAGAGTACTTTGGGTTTGGCAAGGTTGGTTCGTACACGAAACCATCCGGGCCCTCGGAGCGGAAACACTCATATCTTGAGCTACGGACGTCTGATTGACGTGCCGTCGATTTTGTTGGATTCCTCTTAGTGAGACGGATATTTTGGCATACTCCGCCCCAGGTTTGGACGCATGTGGTGTATGGTCAAGTTGGTTTTGACTTAAAAACCAACCGGGCCCCTGGGACGAAAAAACCAATAACTTTCAAACCGGACGTCTGATTGACGCACCGTCTGCGACGTTGAGTTCCTGTTGACGATATGGAACTTTTGGATACATCAACTCTGGACTATGTGTCAGTTTATGTATCAGCCTCTCGGCTCGTGGAGCGGACCCTCCCGAATGAGCTAGCTGTGTGCGGAAACCCTAGAGCTGGCTGCGACTACGACGACGACGACTGTGCAGAGATCCTCAGTGGATTCGACGGCGACGACTACAGCACTCAGCGATCCTTTGTGGATCAGTGCTACCGATCCTGTGTGGGTTCGATCCTGTGTGTGTCGGCGCTCAGCGGTCCTATGTGGGCCAGTGCCTACAGATCCTGTGTGGTTCTGATCATGTGTGGGTCTTTGCGGGGGTTAGTTACCTTTCGATCATGTGTGGGTCAGATCCTTTGTGGGTCATTGCGGGGGTTAGTTATAAGGCCCCGGCCATAAACCTTACTTAATAATGAATTAAATGAATAATTCACATTGAGGATCTTTTCAGGTTTAGAGTTTTATAGAATTAGGACATAACTATTACATCTCAAAAGATTACAAAGTAGAAACTTTTACTAAGTTTCCATAAAATAAAAACTCTTAAAAAGAAACATGTCCAGTTCCATGTTTTAGGTTGCATGACTTTCCCTTGATCCCATCCTTGACCCTATTCTACATTAAGTCCTATGAAAAACATTTCAAAAACTTCGGATGAGCATAAAAATCTCAGTAAGGGATACACAAATAATGAAAACTGTTAGTTTTTCAAACAACAAGTAAACCATGTATACTTTATCAATGTAATACTTTTCACATTTTCGAAGTAGTAAAACTCTTCCCTGAATAAAAGTTCATTACTTACCCTTCTGTAACCAAAAGATTACCATAAAACCCATATAAATATCACATAACATATAAAGGTAACTTGGGACATAAGCATACTTAAGTGGAATAACCATACGGTCTACTTCCACACATATCACTTAATTGGAATAGCCATACGGCCAACTTCCATACATACTTAATGGAATATCCATACGGCCGACTTCCATACCCAATGCATTGGAGGTTATAACGTAACCACCCGTCCTGGTATTCACGGAACCACCCGTCATATGGTTTATCACGTAACCACCCGTAAAATTTCCAAGTACCATTATAAAATTATAACACATAAAACCAATATAAAGGAATGATTACACCTCCACATTTCAATCACAATATATTATTTAAGTATATTGACAAAATAGAATCCTTTATCAAAACCATTTTCAATACCAAAATACATAAAAGAGTATATGGTATTTATTTTATTTTAAAAACATTACGGCTTGTTGAGGAAGCCAAGGATCAAATAATACTCGTGGCGACGGAAAAGGTCATTGTCACCGCATACGTTAAAAGAAACATTCTTTTTTGTTGATTAGTAAAACGCTTCATAGAAAAACATTCCTTTTGTATAAAAGTAAAATTCAAAGGGGTTTATACACAGTATAAAATTAATTTGTGTATAAAATGAAATATGCCTCAATGAAAGGAGATTGATACGAAGTCCCTTACAAATACGGTATCCTTGGTTTAAGGATAAATCAATTACATAATTATGTGTGACAAACGAATACACCAAATATAAGTGGATATTAAGTGTAAAAAAATCAGAGGTTATTCACACATATTCATAGATTTACATATTCAAGTAGTATAAGTTTATCCCAAAGAATCAAATTTGGGTTAAGAAGTTCCCTTGCAAAAATTTGACAGCCTAATGGCGTCACTACAAAATTCAGAAAATGAGTTGATGAGAGATAAAAAGGGTATCTCATCACATGGAAATAAAATTTAAATCAATAAGGATATAGAAGAACATATCCCAACATAATAGTATGTGAATTAAAAGACAAAACAAAATAAGTCTTTTAAAAAGAGGAGGGTTAAAGGTTCCCTTACCGACATGGGTATCTTTCGAAACATACACCCCATGAAAGAAAGACAATACAGCATTTATGTAAATACTCATAAATGAAATTATATTACAAAATGAGTAAAATAATGTGTATTTCATACACCACTCAAAGGAAATTGTGGCAAATTTAGCATAAATCTCATGGGAATAAAAGTGAGATGAAAAAATCCCTTATGAAAACTCGGCAGCCTAACGACACCACATAAAACATACAAAAATGGATTGATGAGATCAAATAGGGTATCTCATCATATTAACATAAAGTTTTTAGAAATATGATTATAAAAGAACATCCCCCAACATAACAAAGAGGAGCTTAAAAGAAGTGACATAAAGGAGAGTACTTAAAAAGAAAGAGAGAGGTTAGATCACTTACGAAAATTCGGCAGCCTAAAGGCGCCACTCAAAACTTCCAAAATGGATTGATGAGAGAGAATAGGGTATCTCATCATATGAACATAAAAATTACAGTAATAGTAATATAAAATAACATACCAACAACAAGAAAGACGATCTTTAAAAGGAATGACATAAAATATCATACTTAAAAAGAAAGAGAGGAGTAGGATCCCTTACCTCAGGTCCGACTTGACTCGATCGTTCTTTAATCTCCTAAATAATAAACTTGAGTTAATTTATACTTGATTAAGAACCTTTTTCTAGTTAATTATTCCTTTTATATCAATTATTGACATGTTATAAACATTATGTAATCATTTAAGTTAATAATGTTTGTGTTGTCGATATTTGGTTCTTAAGTCAAAAGTGGACTTCTTGCAATTACATGTTGTTTGTGTGGTCAAAGGTTCTTTATATTCATAATGACATTCCTGATTTTTGATATCATATATATCATATATATCCAGCATATACATGTATTTATAATATTACATAATCATTTAGAGGTAAGAAATGAAATGCACTGTTCATGGAGACGGTAAGTCGTACGTACGCATGAATGCTACTTTCATTTCTTTGTCATATTAATGGAATTAAAACTAAATGAGTGGTATGTATATTTTAAATTACAGAATTATATTCATTATTTATATGTATCATTCATCATATATATCCATTATATACATGTACTTATAATTGTACATTACATTTGGGGATAAGAAATGAAATGCACCGTTCATGGAGACGGTAAGCCGTACGTACGCATGAACGCTACTTTCATTTCTATCTCATAATTTAATGGAAATAAATAATAATTATATAGAGGTATATTATAATTCCAGTATAACATCATATATAAGAAAATTAAATCCATCCTTTATACGTCCCACATATGGCATTAACGAATCAAATCACTTTGAGGGGGCGGTAGTCCGCACTTCCTAAAATGAAATTATCGTGTTTACCCACAATGGAAACCATAAAGGTATACCACAAATGAAAAATACAGAAGCATAATGAAAACATAAACATAATATATATCATATATAAATAGAGTTACATCTTAATGGCCACCTTTGAAGGTGTTATATGAGTATTGAACAATCATCGTTTCGTGAGGCAGAAATTCGTCATCCACAGAAACAGTATGTTCTTTAACCGTTAGATGGAGGTGTGTGTATGTGTATATCGAATACTTATTATAACAAAATCCTAGTATATTGAAGATACTGGATTTGT
This sequence comes from Viscum album, assembly GCA_963277665.1. NCBI lineage: Eukaryota > Viridiplantae > Streptophyta > Magnoliopsida > Santalales > Viscaceae > Viscum > Viscum album. The sequence goes on from OY728148.1 coordinate 1,282,674,768, forward strand.
TACAAAAGAAATGAATAAAAAGATTTTAGGGGGTTTGAGAAACAAAATAAAACAAAAGAGCACAAGTGAAGACGTTACCTTAAAATAGGGTAACTCCCTTTGGTTTGAACCAAAAGGGTTTCTTGAAGAGCTTCCTACCTACGTTAAGGCTTCTAGTATGAGGAGAGGGATTTGTAGAGACAAAATTATTATATCTTGGCCGAACAAAAGGTTTGAGAGGTGTGGGTAAGGTGGTAGAGGTGGGGGCCTTTTATAAGAGGAGAGGAGGGGCACTCTTGGAAAAGTATAAAATGTTACTTTATTTTCAAATGGTTTTCGGATTTTAATGGTCCCACATTGATTTTTTTCAAGGATAAGGTGACAAGGGTTATAAATCCACCCATACAATAGGTTTTGGACATGTTTTGGTCCTATATTTTGCATTATCTTTCCATTTTATTTAAATCGTTAAATAATGAGGTCATCGCAGCATCATCATGATGTCATACAGAATTTAATTTATTTAATGTCTAAAAATTATAAAAAAAACTACTATGATGTAGGAAATCTTTTTATCTTTCCAATGACTATTTATAGTCTAAATTATGACTTGTTTAACCACATGTAAAAATTGTTTTAGTAAAACAAATCATGTTTGTGACATTTTTATTTTAACTTTAAATAAAAGGCATAAATGTCATTATCAAACCCAAGTGGCTCCATGGGGTACCAAAAATCGTCCCATGGGTTGTCTTGGTCATCCATAACTCATATAATAGGGTTAGGACAAGTGTAAATATATTTTCATTTTATTATAATATCATTTTTACCTTAAATCACACTAATTACCTTTAATCGTGATTAATAAAACTTAAAAGTTACTTTTCATCAAAAATTATTTTCATCCCATTGAACCACATTTTACTTAACAATTAAAATCATTTAAATTGGATTTTTGAAATTCAAATCACAGAAGTGGTAAAGTCCCATTTAAACGAAAAATCAAATTTTGTAACCACCACTTTGTGGTTTCACTATTCATCAAAAATTGATGTTTTTCAGAAAAATACCAAAAATTCACCCTAAGATATATTTGATATTATGAATTCAAAAATGTTGTCTATTTTACCAAATTCATAACATAGAAGTTGCATTAATTAATTTTATAATTAAATCCCTTTGTTAAAACAAATAGCGTGTTTTTATAAAACAATATCTTTCAAAAGATTGACACTCGTTTATGTCCAATCTTAAAGTGATATTAATTACAATGACCACCATTGGATTAAATGGTAAAAATATATTCTATTTACACTTTAAAAAAAATTAAAAAGACAATCTAATCATACAAATAAATTAGATTAAAAAGCGGTTTTGAATTAAAATACAACATTTTTCACTATTCATTAAAAATTGAACTTTTTCGGAAAATTACCAAAAATTTACACAAAGTAAATTTTGATGTCCCGATTATAAAGAAGAATTTTATTTTGTCAAATATAACACATAAAATTGTCAAAAAGTGGATTTAAAATAGGTTCGCCATCAAAAGGCGGTTAATCGACCTTTTAAAGAATATTAGACTGTCTACACTTAAAATTGGATTCATTCAAATTTTTAATCCTATATCATTTATTGTAAAGAGTAAAAATATTTGACAAAAATATATAATCATTTTGTAGTTAGTTCTGTTCATTCCCGCCATTACAACGGCTAGGCATTAACTACCATTTAAAATAATATTATTTTATTATTAGAGTGCAACGTAAGATTCCCAAGAAACTCATTGTTGCGTATTGGGTACGCCATCGAGCATAGCATCCCCTTTAAAGTAATATTAATATTTTATTCACAAATACGGATAAATAAAAAAAATGTCATATTATTTATTTACCTGGGGTGTTACATCCTTCCCCCCTTTTGGGAATTGTGTCCTCTCAATTTTAAAATTGAGCTTGGAAACATCCTTGAAAGTCCCACATCGGAACAAGAGTCGGTAAAACAATCACTTTAAAATAAAGAAAGATAAGTACAGAGGTCACCCGAGTTAACCCATACTAGGATTCCAAGTATGAAAATATGGACATGGAGGAAAAAACAAAGGGTCATGTTTTGATGCAGAGTGATAGTAAACATGTCTAGGAGAAAGTTAACCATAAGAAAATCACAAACTTGTGATGGGTTAAACGGTATTCGATTCCCCAGTAGGAAAAGTTAACAGACAACATTTTTGTTTTAAGTTACTTTTCATTGAGGAATTTATTTTTGAGCTTCACTAAATCATAATGAAACATACTTACTTGTCATGTAGACTTTCAAATTTTATTAGATTCCTTAATCAAACTCATATTTTCTCCAAAAGACGAGTATTTAGGAAGACTTGTTTGCATTAAGAGTACTATAATCAAATTATAGAGAACCACCTAATCCACAAAAGATAACTATATATTTCCCATGTCTTTAGACATTAACCAAAACCAAAACTAAAAAGGTTAGTACAAGATCAGATAATCCAAAAAAGGATAACCCTTTATAAAAAGAAAATATATTCTTAATCTCCAAAATTTTTCCAACAAAACCCAAAGTTCAACGAGGACCATTTGATAAAAAATTTGTTCATAAAATTATTCAATGTAAACCAAACTAATACTGAAACCCAAATATTTGAAGGATTTAGTCACATAGTCTTCCAAGTTAAATCATAACATTTATCTCCAAACAACATCAGTTGATCCTAAAGTCTCGTATTGAAAATTTATTAACCTAATCACATATCCTCCATGATAAGTTAATCATTTTCATAAAAACCCAAAATCAACTTACTCTTAATTCATAAATTCACCTAACTAAAAAGAATAAGTCATACTAACCAGGGACTTCACGTAGTCCAGTGGCAGGCGATAAATACCAATTGCACTTTGGTTGTGGGTTCGATTCCCACAGCTTTGTCCAACGTGACGGGTTGTCACACGGTCTGCGTGTTGTCCTTTTTCTAAAACTACATAATTCTTAAAACATTCCCCAATAACGAGATAAAATATTCAAAAATAACCATAATGTAATTTAAACTCAATTTTATCTCAGGACTTTCACTTTCCATTATTACATATAGTAACCCATAATTACCTCAAAAGTAAGGATCATATAAACCCAAATGGTTCTTTATAACTATGTCCACAAAAGAGCAGATTATTATTCTTTGAATAAAATTTTCATATATCAAACATCAGTGTTACACATACTATAAAAAGTCTTCTAATGTACCCCATCATCAAAAGAGACTTAATACTCTTAAGAATTTCACCGTAACTCTTGAAGCCCTTATATGTTGACTTCTTACTCATTCAACATTCTTCATGATCTATTAACCATTCCTTTCCAACTTATTCTGAAATACTTCTTTCCTACAAACAAAATCATGAATCATATCCTAAGATTCCGAAATAGGAAAACAAAAGTTAAGAAATAATCCATACCTTTGACTGGTCATTTTCAGTTTCTTCATCCTCAATCGGAAGGGCATTAGGTATTGGTAAACAAATATTTTTACGATCTTGGTGACCCCATTCCCAAAACTTCTTCATAGGACATGTGTTTGCATAATGACCATGCACACCATATTTAAAACATTCAATTGAACCCTCAGAAAGAACTTCTTTCCCTTTCCTCGAGTCAGTTGGATGCTTCCTTTTTCCATGGCAGGTTCTTGCTTTATGACCTTCATTTCCACATTTATAGCATATTTCTATCCCTTTGAAACATTTTCCTAGGTGTTTCTTTCCACATCTATGACACATAGGTTTTTGAACACACTTACCTTTATGATTATTACCTGTAGTTCTGTAGGGATTTGTTTCTCGCATATATGATGTCTTATAGAAATCACCAAGGTTTAGGTGGTCAATAATGACTCCAGATAGTTGGTTGAGGATAAACACAAGAGTTCTCATTGCAGCTCCCATATCATTCAGTTGCTCGCTCAGAAAACTGTCACAGTTTCCTTCACATCCACTGTTACTTTGGTGCCTGCTAGATCCATCCATTTACTAAAACCAAAAAGGTCAGTGTGAGTATATCAACAAAACCATCATGTACTAAAGAGGAAGATAAACACTAAGATATACTTACTCATTCTCTTTATCTAAAACTAGGACTGTTTATGAAATCCTAACCATTATGTTCATGTCACTTATGCTTAAAGAATACCCTAACCTCTAAAGTTATCAAAACTGAACTTTGATACCAACTAAAGGCCCTGGCCTTAAACCTTACTTAATATTTAATTCAATGAATAATTCACATTGAGGATATTTTCAGGTTTAGAGTTTTAGAGAATTAGGACATAACTATTACATCTCAAAAGATTACAAAGTATAAACTTTTACTAAGTTTCCATAAAATAAAAACAATTAAAAAGAAACATGTCCAGTTCCATGTTTTAGGTTGCATGACTTTCCCTTGATCCCATCCTTGACCCTATTCCATGTTAAGTCCTATGAAAAACATTTCAAAAACTTTGGATGAGCATAAAAAGCTCAGTAAGGGATACACAAAGATTGAAAACTGTTAGTTTTTCAAACAACAAGTAAACCATGTATACTTTATCAAAGTAATACTTTTCACCTTTTCGAAGTAGTAAAACTCTTCACTGAATAAAATTTCATTACTTACCCTTCTGTAACCAAAAGATTACCATAAAACCCATATAAAGATCACATAACATATAAAGGTAACTTGGGACATAAGCATACTTAAGTGGAATAACCATACGGTTGACTTCCACACATATCACTTAATGGAATAGCCATACGGCCAACTTCCATACATACTTAATGGAATAGCCATACGGCCGACTTCCATACCCAATGCATTGGAGGTTATAACTTAACCACCCGTCCTGGTATTCACAGCACAACCCGTCATATGGTTTATCACGTAACCACCAGTAAAATGTCCAAGTACCATTATAAAATTATAACACATAAAACCAATATAAAGGTATGATAACATTTCCACATTTCAATCACAATATATCATTTAAATATATTGACAAAATAGAATCCTTTATCAAAACCATTTTCAATACCAAAATACATAAAAGATTATATGGTATTTATTTTATTTTAAAAACATTACGGCTTATTGAGGAAGCCAAATATCAAATAATACTCGCGGCGGTGGAAATGGTCATTGTCACCACGTACTTTAAAAGAAACATTCCTTTTTGTCGTTTAGTAAAACACTTCGTAGAAAAAGATTCCATTTGTATAAAAGTAAAAGTCAAAGGGGTTTATACACCGTATAAAAGAAAGTTGTGTATAAAACGAAATATGCCTCAACGAAAGGAGGTTGAGACGAAGTCCCTTACAAAGACGGTATCCTTGGTTTAAGGATAAATCAATTTCATAATTATGTGTGACAAACGAATACACAAAATATAAGTGGATATTAAGTGTAAAACAATCAGAGGTTATTCAGAAATATTCATAGAATGACATATTCAAGGAATATAAGTTTATCCCAAAGAATCAAATTTGGGTTAAGAAGTTCCCTTGCAAAAATTTGACAGCCTAATGGCGTCACTACAAAATTCAGAAAATGAGTTGATGAGAGATAAAAATGGTATCTCATCACATGGAAATAAAATTTAAATCAATAAGGATATATAATAACATATCCCAACATAATAGTATGTGAATTAAAAGACATAACAAAAGAAGTCTTTTAAAAAGAGGAGGGTGAAAGGTTCCCTTACCGACATGGGTATCTTTCGAAACATACACCCCATGAAAGAAGGACAATAAAACATTTATGTAAATACTCATAAATGAAAGTATATTACAAAATGAGTAAAATAATGGGTAGTACATACACCACTTAAAGGAAATTGTGGCAAATGTATCATAAATCTCACGGGAATAAAAGTGAGATGAAAAAATCCCTTACGAAAACTCGGTAGCCTAACGGCGCCACATAAAATTTACAAAAATGGATTGATTAGATCAAATAGGGTATCTCATCATATTAACATAAAGTTTATAGAAATAGGAATATAAAAGAACATCCCCCAACATAACAAAGATGAGATTAAGAGAAGTGACATAAAGAAGAGTACTTAAAAATAAAGAGAGAGGTTAGATCTCTTACGAAAATTCGGCAGCCTAACGGCGCCACTCAAAACTTCCAAAATGGATTGATGAGAGAGAATAGGTTCTCTCATCATATGAAAATAAAAATTACAGTAAGATTAATATAAAATAACATCCCAATAACAAGAAATATGATCTTTAAAAGGAATGACATAAAAGAGCGTACTTAAAAAGAAAGAGAGGAGTAGGATCCCTTACCTCGGGTCCGACTTGACTCGATCATTCTTTAATCTCCTGAATAATAAACTTGAGTTAATTTCTACTTACATAAGAACCTTTTTCAAGTTAATTATTCCTTTTATATAAATTATTGACATGTTATAAACATTATGTAATCATTTAAGTTAATAATGTTTGTTTTGTCGATATTTAGTTCTTAAGTCAAAAGTGGACTTCTTGCAATTACATGTTGTTCGTGTGGTCAAAGGTTCTTTATATACAGAATGACATTCCTGATTTTGGATATCATATATATCATATATTTCCAGCATATACATGTATTTATAATGTTACATAATCATTTAGAGGTAAAAAATGAAATTCACTGTTCATGGAGACGGTAATCCGTACGTACGCAGGAACGCTACTTTCATTTCTTTTTCATAATAATGGAATTTAAACTAAATTAGAGGTATGTATATTTTAAATTCCAGAATTATATTCATTATTTATATGTATCATTCATAATATATATCCATTATATACATGTAATTATAATATTACATTACATTTGGGGATAAGAAATGAAATGCACCGTTCATGGAGACGGTAAGCTGTACGTACGCATGAACCCTACTTTCATTTATATCTCATAATTTAATGGAAAGAAATAATAATTATATAGAGTTATATTATAATTCCATTATAAAATAATATATAATAACATTAAATCCATCCTTTATACTTCCCATATATGGCATTAACGAATCAAATCACTTTGAGGGGGCGGTAGTCCGCACTTCCTAAAATGAAATTATCGTGTTTACCCACAATGGAAACCATAAAGGTATAACACAAATTAAAAATACAGAAGCATAAGGAAAACATAATGATAATATATATCATATATAAATAGACTGACATCTTAATGGCCACCTTTGAAGGTGTTATATGAGTGTTGAACAATCATCGTTTCGTGAGGCAGAAATTCGTCATCCACAGAAACAGTATGTTCTTTAACCATTAGATGAAGGTGTGTGTAAGTATATCTTGAATACTTATTATAACAACATCCTAGTATATTTAAGATACGGTAGTTGTTACAAAATAAATAAATAAAAAGAGTTTAGGGGGTTGGAGAAGAAAAATAAAACAATAGAGCACAAGTGAATATGTTACCTTAGAATAGGGTAACTCCCTTTGGTTTGAACCAAAAGGGTTTCTTGAAGAGCTTCCTGACTAAGTTAAGGCTTCTAGGATGAGTAGATGGATTTGGAGAGACAAAAGTATCAGATCTTGGCCGAACCAAAGGTTTGAGAGGTGTGGGTAAGGTGGTAGAGGTGGGGGCCTTTTATAAGAGGAGAGGAGGGGCACTCTTGGAAAAGTATAAAATGTTACTTTACTTTCAAATGGTTTTCGGATTTTAATGGTCCCAAATTGATGTGTTTCGAGGATAAGGTGATAAGTGATCGAAATCCACCAATACAATAGGTTTTTGACATGTTTTCGTCCTAGATTTTTCATTATCTTTCCATTTTATTTAAATCGTTAAATAATGAGGTCATCGCTGCATCATCATGATGTCATAAAGAATTTACTTTATTTAATGTCTAAAAATTATAAAAAAAATACTATGATGTAGGAAATATTTTTATCTTTCCAATGACTATTTATAGTCAAAATTATGACTTCTTTAACCACATGTAAAAAAAATTTAGTAAAACAAATCATGTTTGTGACATTTTTATTTTAACTTTAAATAAAAGGCATAAATGTCATTATCAAACCCAAGTGGCTCCATGGGGTACCAAAAATCGTCCCATGGGTTGTCTTGGTCGTCCATAACTCATCCAATAGGGTTAGGACAAGTGTCAATATATTTTCATTTTATTATAATTTCATTTTTACCTTAAATCACACTAATTACCTTTAATCGCGATTAATAAAACTTAAAAGTTACTTTTCATCAAAAATTATTTTCATCCCATTGAACCACATTTTACATAAAAATTAAAATCATTTAAATTGGATTTTTGAAATTCAAATCACAGAAGTGGTAAAGTTCCATTTAAATGAAAAATCAAATTTTGTAACCACCACATTGTGGTTTCACTATTCATCAAAAATTGATGTTTTTCAGAAAAATACCAAAAATTCACCCTAAGCTATATTTGATATTCCGAATTCAAAAATGATTTCTATTTTACCAAATTCATAACATAGAATTTTCATTAATTAATTTTATAATTAAATCCCGTTGTTAAAACAGATAGCGTGTTTTTATGAAATAATATCTTTCAAAAGAATGACACTCGTTTATGTCCAATCTTAAAGTGATATTAATTACAATGACCACCATTGGATTAAATGGTAAAAATATATTCTATTTACACTTTAAAACCAATTAAAAATATAATATAATCATATAAATAAATTAGATTAAAAATAGGTTTTGAATTAAAATAAAACATTTTTTACTATTCATTAAAAATTGACCTTTTTCGGAAAAATACCAAAAATTTACACAAAGTAAATTTTGATGTCCCGATTATAAAGAAGAATTTTATTTTCTAAAATATAACACATAAAATTGTCAAAAAGTGGATTTAAAAGAGGTTTTCCATCAAAAGGTGGATAATCCACCTTTTAAAGAATATTAGACTGTCTACGCTTAAAATTGGATTCATTCGCATTTTTAATCTTCTATCATTTATTGTAAAGAGTAAAAATATTTGAAAAACATATATAATCATTTTGTAGTTAGTTCTGTTCATTCCCGCCATTACAACGACTAGGCATTAACTACCATTTAAAATAATATTATTATATTATTAGAGTGCAACGTAAGATTCCCAAGAAACTCGTTGTTGCGTATTGGGTACGCCATCGAGCATAGCATCCCCTTTAAAGTAATATTAATATTTTATTTACAAATACGGATAAATTCAAAAAAAATCATATTCTTTATTTACCTGGGGTGTTACATCCTTCCCCCCTTTTGGAAATTGTGTCCTCGCAATTTTAAAATTGAGCTTGGAAACATCCTTGAAAGTCCCACATCAGAACAAGAGTCGGTAAAACAATCACTTTAAAATAAAGAAAGATAAGTACAGAGGTCACCCGAGTTAACCCATACTAGGATTCCAGGTATAAAAATATGGACATGGAGGAAAAACAAAGGGTCATGTTCTGATGCATAGTGATAGTAAACATGTCTAGGAGAAAGTTAACCATAAGAAAATCACAAAGATGTGATGGGTTAAATGGTATTCGATTCCCCAGTAGGAAAATTTAACAGACAACATTTTTGTTTTAAGTTACTTTTCATTGAGGAATTTATTTTTGAGCTTAACTAAATCATAATGAAACATACTTACTTGTTAAGTAGACTTTCAACTTTTATTAGATTCCTTAATCAAACTCATATTTTCTTCAAAAGACGAGTATTTAGGAAGACTTGTTTGCATTAAGAGTACTATAATCAACTTATAGAGAACCACCTAATCCATAAAAGATAACTATATATTTCCCATGTCTTTAGTCTTTAACCAAAACCAAAACTAAAAAGGTTAGTACAAGATCAGATAATCTAGAAAAGGATAACACTTTATAAAAAGAAAATATATTCTTAATCTCCAAAATTTGTCCAACAAAACTCAAAGTTCAACGAGGACCATTTGATAAACAATTTTTCCATAAAATTCTTCAATGTAAACCAAACTAATGTTGAAACCCAAATATTTGAAGGATTTAGTCACATAGTCTTCCAAGTTAAATCGTAACATTTATCTCCAAACAAAATCAGTTGCTCATAAAGTCTCGTATTGAAAATTAATTAACCTAATCACATATCCTCCATGATAAGTTAATCATTTTCATAAAAACCCAAAATCAACTTACTCTTACTTCATAAATTCACCTAACTAAAAAGAATAAGTCATACTAACCAGGGACTTCACGTATCCAGTGGTAGGCGATGAATACCCATTGCACTTTGGTTGTGGGTTCGATTCCCGCAGCTTTGTCTGATGCGACGGGTTGTCACACAGTCTGCGTGTTGTCCTTTTTCCAAAACTACATAATTCTTAAAACATTCCCCAATAAAGAGATAAAATCTTCAAAAATAACAATAATGTAATTTAACCTCAATTGTATCTCATGACTTTCACTTTCCATTATTACATATAGTAACCCATAATTACCTCAAAATTAAGGATCATATAAACCCAAATGGTTCTTTATAAGAATGTCCACAAAAGAGCAGATTACTATTCTTTGAATAAAATTTTCATATATCAAACATCAGTGTTACACATACTATAAAAAGTCTTCTAATGTACCCCATCATCAAAAGAGACTTAATACTCTTAAGAATTTCACCATAACTCTTGAAGCCCTTATATGTTGACTTCTTACTCCTTCAACATTCTTCATGATCTATTAACCATTCGTTTCCAACTTATTCTGAAATAATTCTTTCCTATAAACAAAATCATGAATCATATCCTAAGATTCCAAAATAGGAAAAAAAAGTTAAGAAATAATCCATACCTTTGATTGGTCATTTTCAGTTTCTTCATCCTCAATCGGAATGGAATTAGGTATTGGTAAATGAATATTTGTATGATCTTGGTGACACTATTCCCAAAACCTCTTCATAGGAAATGTGTTTGCATAATGACCATGCACACAACATTTAAAATATTCAATTGAACCCTCAGAAAGAACTTATTTCCCTTTCCTCGAGTCAACTGGATGCTTCCTTTTTCCATGGCAGGTTCTTGCTTTATGACCTTCATTTCCACATTTATAGCATATTTCTGTTCCTTTGAAACATTTTCCTAGGTGTTTCTTTCCACATCTATGACACATAGGTTTTTTAACACACTTACCTTTATGATTATTACCTGTAGTTCCGTAGGGATTTGTTTCTCACATATATGATGCCTTATAGAAATCACCAATGTTTAGGTGGTAAATCATGAATCCAGATAGTTGGTTCAGGATAAACACAAGAGTTCTCATTGCAGCTCCCAAATCATTCAATTGCTCGCTCAGAAAACTGTCACAGTTTCCTTCACATCCACTGTTACTTTGGTTCCTGCTAGATCCATCCATTTACTAAAACCAAAAAGGTCAGTGTGAGTATATCAACAAAACCATCATGTACTAAAGAGGAAGATAAACACTAATATATACTTACTCATTTACTTTATCTAAAACTAGGACTATTTATGAAATCCTAACCATTATGGTCATGTCAATTATGCTTAAAGAATACCCTAACCTCTAAAGTTATCTAAACAGACCTTTGATACCAACTATAAGGTTCTGGCCTTAAAACTTACTTAATATTGAATTAAATGAATAATTCACATTGAGGATATTTTCAGGTTTAGAGTTTTAGAGAATTAGGAAATAACTATTACATCTCAAAAGATTACAAAGTATAAACTTTTACTAAGTTTCCATAAAATAAAAACTCTTAAAAAGAAACATGTCGAGTTCTATGTTTTAGGTTGCATGACTTTCCCTTGATCCCATCCTTGACCCTATTCCACGTTATGTCCTGTGAAAAACATTTCAAAAACCTGGGATGAGCATCAAAATATCAGTAAGGGATACACAAAGAATAAAAACTGTTAGTTTTTCAAAAAACAAGTAAACCATGTATACTTTATCAAAGTAATATGTTTCACCTTTTTGAAGTAGTAAAACTCTTCACTGAATAAAATATCATTACTTACCCTTCTGTAACCAAAAGATTACCATAAAACCCATATAAAGATCACATAACATATAAAGGTAACTTGGGACATAAGCATACTTAAGTGGAATAACCATACGGTCGACTTCCACACATATCACTTAATGGAATAGCCATACGGCCAACTTCTATACATACTTAATGGAATAGTCATACGGTTGACTTCCATACCCAATGAATTGGAGGTTATAACATAACCACCCGTCCTGGTATTCACGGCACCACCCGTCATATGGTTTATCACGTAACCACCCATAAAATGTCCAAGTACCATTATAAAATTATAACACATAAAACCAATATAAAGGAATGATAACATTTCCACATTTCAATCACAATATATCATTTAAATATATTGAAAAAATAGAATCCTTTATCAAAACCATTTCCAATACCAAAATACATAAAAGAGTATATGTTATTTATTTTATTTTAAAAACATTACGGCTTGTTGAGGAAGCCAAAGATCAAATAATACTCGTGGCGGCAGAAAAGTTCGTTGTCACCTTGTACGTTAAAAGAAACATTCCTTTTTTTCGTTTAGTAAAACGCTTCGTAGAAAAAGATTCCTTTTGTATAAAAGTAAAAGTCAAAGGGGTTTATACACCGTATAAAATAAAGTTGTGTATAAAATGAAATATGCCTCAATGAAAGGAGATTGAGACGAAGTCCCTTACAAAGACGGTATCCTTGGTGTAAGGATAAATCAATTACATAATTATGTGTGACAAACGAATACACCAAATATAAGTGGATATTAAGTGTAAATCAATCAGAGGTTATTCACACATATTCATAGAACGACATATTCAAGGAGTATAAGTTTATCCCAAAGGATCAAATTTGGGTTAAGAAGTTCCCTTGCAAAAATTTGATAGCCTAATGGCGTCACTACAAAATTCAGAAAATGAGTTGATGAGAGATAAAAAGGGTATCTCATCACATGGAAATAAAATTTAAATCAATAAGGATATAGAAGAACATATCCCAACATAATTTTATGTGAATTAAAAGACATAACAAAAGAAGTATTTTAAAAAGAGGAGGGTGAAAGGTTCCCTTACCAACATGGGTATCTTTCGAAACATACACCCCATGAAAGAAGAACAATACAACATTTATGTAAATACTCATAAATGAAATTATATTACAAAATGAGTAAAATAATGGGTATTACATAAAACACTCAAAGGAAATTGTGGCAAATGTAGAATAAATCTCACGGGAATAAAAGTGAGATGAAAAAATCTCTTACGAAAACTCGGCAGCCTAACGGCGCCACACAAAACTTACAAAAATGGATTGATGAGATGAAATAGGGTATCTCATAATATTAACATAAAGTTTATAGAAATATAAATATAAAAGAACATCCCCCAACATAACAAATAGGATCTTAAAATAAGTGACATAAAGGAGAGTACTTAAAAAGAAAGAGAGGGGTTAGATCTCTTACGAAAATTCGACAGCCTAACGGCGCCACTCAAAAATTCCAAAATGGATTGATGAGAGATAATAGGGTCTCTAATCATATGAACATAAAAATTACAGTAAGATTAATATAAAATAACATCCCAATAACATGAAATATGATCTTTAAAAGGAATGACATAAAAGAGCGTACTTAAAAAGAAAGAGAGGAGTAGGATCCCTTACCTCGGGTCCGACTTGACTCGATCGTTCTTTAATCTCCTGAATAATAAACTTGAGTTAATTTATAATTGCTTAAGAACATTTTTCAAGTTAATTATTCCATTTATTTCAATTATTGACATGTTATAAACATTATGTAATCATTTAAGTTAATAATGTTTGTTTTGTCGATATTTGGTTCTTAAGTCAAAAGTGGACTTCTTGCAATTACATGTTGTTTGTGTGGTCAAAGATTCTTTATATCTAGAATTACATTCCTGATTTTGGATACCATATATATCATATATATCCAGAATATACATGTATTTATAATATTACATAATCATTTATAGGTAAGAAATGAAATTCACCGTTCATGGAGACGGTAAGCTGTACGTACGCATGAACGCTACTTTGATTCCTTTTTCATAATAATGGAATTAAAACTAAATGAGAGGTATGTATATTTTAAATTCCAGAATTATATTCATTATTTATATGTATCATTCATCATATATATCTATTATATACATGTACTTATAATAGTACATTACATTTGGGGATAAGAAATGAAATGCACCGTTCATGGAGACAGTAAGCCGTACGTACGCATGAACGCTACATTCATTCCTATCTCATAATTTAATGGAAATAAATAATAATTATATAGAGGTATATTATAATTCCAGTATAAAATCGTATATAATAACTTTAAATCCATCCTTTATACGTCCCACATATGGCATTAACGAATCAAATCACTTTGAGGGGGCAGTAGTCCGCACTTCCTAAAATGAAATTATCGTGTTTTCCCACAATGGAAACCATAAAGATATACCACAAATGAAAAATACAGAAGCATAAGGAAAACATAAACATAATATATATAATATATAAATATAGTGACATATTAATGGCCACCTTTGAAGGTGTTATATGAGTGTTGAACAATCATCGTTTCGTGAGGCAGAAATTTGCCATCCACAGAAACAGTATGTTCTTTAACCATTAGATGAAGGTGTGTGTAAGTGTAGCTCGAATACTTATTATAACAACATCCTAGTATATTGAAGATACTGTATTTTTTATAAAATAAATTCATAAAAAGAGTTTAGGGGGTTGGAGAAGCAAAATAAAACAAAAGATCACAAGTGAAGACGTTACCTTAAAATAGGGTAACTCCCTTTGGTTTGAACCAAAAGGGTTTCTTGAAGCGATTCCTGCCTAAGTTAAGGCTTCTAGGATGAGGAGAGGGATTTGGAGAGACAAAATGATCAGATCTTGGCCGAACCAAAGGTTTGAGATGTGTGGGTAATGTGGTAGAGGTGGGGACCTTTTATAAGAGCAGAGGAGGGACACTCTTGGAAAAGTATAAAATCTTACTTATTTTCCAATTGTTTTCGGATTTTAATGGTCCCACATTGATGTGTTCAAGGATAAGGTGATACGGGTTCGTAATCCACCCATACAATAGGTTTTTGACATGTTTTGGTCCTAGATTTTGCATTATCTTTCCATTTTATTTAAATCGTTAAATAATGAGGTCATCGCTGCATCATCATGATGTCATAAAGAAATTAATTTATTTAATGTCTAAAAATTATAAAAAAAATGATATGATTTATGAAATCTTTTTATCATTCCAATTACTATTTATAGTCAAAATTCTGACTTGTGTAACCACATGTAAAAATTGTTTTAGTAAAACAAATCATGTTTGTGACATTTTTATTTTAACTTTAAATAAAAGGCATAAATTCCTTTATCAAACCCAAGTGGCTCCATGGGGTACCAAAAATCGTCCCATGGGTTGTATTGGTCGGCCATAACTCATCAAATAGGGTTAGGACAAGTGTCAATATATTTTCATTTTATTATAATATCATTTTTACCTTAAATCAAACTAATTACCTTTAATCGCGATTAATAAAACTTAAAAGTTACTTTTCATCAAAAATTATTTTCATCCCATTGAACCAAATTTTACTTAACAATTAAAATAATTTAAATTGGATTTTTGATTTTCAAATCACAGAAGTGGTAAAGTCCCATTTAAACGAAAAATCAAATTTTGTAACCACCACTTTGTGGTTTCACTACTCATCAAAAATTGATGTTTTTCAGAAAAAACCAAAAATTCACCCTAAGATATATTTGATATTCCAAATTCAAAAATTATTTCTATTTTACCAAATTCATAACATAGAAGTTTCATTAATTAATTTTATAATTAAATCCCGCTGTTAAAACAAATAGCGTGTTTTTATGAAACAATATCTTTCAAAAGATTGACACTCGTTTATGTCCAATCTTAAAGTGATATAAATTAAAATGACCACCATTGGATTAAATGGTAAAAATATATTCTATTTACACTTTAAAACTAATTAAAAATATAATCTAATCATATAAATAAATTATATTAAAATGATGTTTTGAATTAAAATACAACATTTTTCACTATTCATTAAAAATTGAACTTTTTCGGAAAAATACCAAAAATTTACACCAAGTAAATTTTGATGTCCCGATTATAAAGAAGAATTTTATTTTGTCAAATATAACACATAAAATTGTCAAAATTGGATTTAATATAGGTTCTCCATCAAAAGGTGGTTAATCGACCTTTTAAAAAATATTAGACTGTTTACGCTTAAAATTGGATTCATTCGCATTTTTAATCCTCTATCATTTATTGTAAAGAGTAAAAATATTTGAAAAATATATATAATCATTTTGTAGTTAGTTCTGTTCATTCCCGCCATTACAACGACTAGGCATTAACTACCATTTAAAATAATATTATTTTATTATTAGAGTGCAACGTAAGATTCCCAAGAAACTCGTTGTTGCGTATTCGGTACTCCATCGAGCATAGCATCCCCTTTAATGTAATATTAATATTTTATTCACAAATATGGATAAATACAAAAAATGTCATATTCTTTATTTACCTGGGGTTTTACATTAGTTACCTATCGATCCTGTGTGGGTCAGATCCTTTGTGGGTCATTGCGGGGGTTAGTTACCTATCGATCCTTTGTGGGTCAGATCCTTGTGGGTCATTGCGGGGGTTAGTACCTATCGATCCGTTGTGGGTCCGATGGCTTAGATGAATCAGTGGCAATATCCGGTCATCTTTATCGTCATATGAAGAAGTATACCTGTGTGAGCTGAATCCTGTTTTTCTTTCCTATGTGGATTGTGTTGTGATATCCGGTGTGGATTTACGTTTTTCTTTCATATGTGGATTGTGTTGTGCTATCCTGTGTGGATTTATTTTTTTCTTTACTGTGTGGACTGGGTTGTACTTGGGAACGGATGTTGTAGCCGAACGAGAATTGATGACTTAGGTATATGTATGGGCATATACCTAAGCGGTTTCGTATGTTACTTCATGATTGTATCTTTCCTTTGTGGATTTTGGGAGACCTTCGGGGGTCTCGGGGTCCCTACTGAGTAGCTTATACTCACCCATGCACGGGCTATGCCCGCACTACGTTGTGTTGGTTGCAGACAACGGATAGCACTGATCGTGGTTGAGTCTTGCGGAGTAGGAAAGTACCTGGAAGTGGACCACTGGGCGGGACGTACTCGGAGCGGTTGGCTGGACCCGAGGAGCAGTGGAGGCTATCTGTACCCACCCTTTAAGTGGGATTTCCAGTGGATAGCTCGACATTGCAGGTTTACTTTTAAGTTGTTTTTTTCCTTTCCAGTTGTACTTTACTTTCAGTTTGGGTTTGTATACTGGCCAACTTACTTTTCCGCACATACTGTTGTACTCATTTTTACTTAGTGTTTACTTCTACTGCTTGCTTGCTCTATGTTGTTTGATTACTTTACAAAGGAAATGCCTTCCCTTTTTACCGGGAATTACGCCTTGGTGCTAGTCGCCAGCCCCTGGCCTATGGAAGGCGGGCTTGGGGTAGTCACGGCACGGGCCCCAAGGATGGGTCGTGACAAATTGGTATCAGAGGAGTTCGGTTATACCGCAGAACCTGGGACTCTGATATTTTTCTATGTGAAGTAATAGTGTTAAGCATATTGGGTGTGGTTATCAGTCCAAGGAGTCCAGTGTTGGTGCGGTGGCCGAAGTATCCGTACACCAGGACCCTAACTTCTGATTTCCGAATTAATGCACGAAAACATTGATTGCATGTGTGTTTAAAGTTTTTCTTTGTGATTACATTGTGTCAGCTCACCATGTATATTGTTCTGACCGTGGTGCACCTGTTTCTTTTCAGGATGGCCCCATGATGGCAGCCAGCTAGGGTTCCGAGAGTTGAGTGTGATGACAGCCCACCGAGCGATGAGGCCTCGGTACAGGGCCCTTTGACAGCTGAGGCACCGGCTGTACCTTTACCCGCCGAGCCACTGATGCTTCCAGCCCCAGCCGCTGACGATGCATGTCACCTTAGTGCACTGTATGAGTTCCAGCACCAGCGACCGCCCAGGTTCCGCGGGGATACGGACCCCCAGGCAGCCGAGGACTGGATGGAGGCAGTGGTACGAGTTTTCCAGTTAGTAAGGACACCAGCAGACCTCATGGTGATCCTCGTAGCAAGCCTACTGCACGCGGAAGTGGGCCGATGGTGGAGCTTGATGCTCTAGGTGCACGATGAGGCATCTCTTCTCTGGATGGACTTTGAGAGCCTCTTCCACTCGGAGTTCGTCCCATCCACCATCCGTGCAGTGCGCATCCAGGAGCTTCTTCAGCTGCGGTAGGGCAGCTTGATGGTTGCCCAGTACTCGGCGAGATTTACCGATCTCTCGCGCTACTCGACAGACATGGTATGGGACCGATTCTTCCGAGCCTAGAACTTTGAGCAGGGATTGAGGCATGAGATCAGGGCATCTCTGATCTCCCTCAGCATTCTGACTCAGGCAGGAGTACTGGAGCAATCTCTTCTCATCGATAGTTTTCTTGCTGAGTCTACACCAGCGGCGAGACCTATCGTAGGGCGACACGTGGCAGAGTCTTCTACAGCCGGCAGTAGATAGATGTCGCAGAGGTCCAAGCGGTCCAGGCCAACGGGCAGACGACCATAGGATACTAGCTCGGAGGTGCGGGGAACACGCAGCAGAACCAGTCTTACGAGTGGAAGATAGTTCTATGCATGCGGCGGGCAGGGCCACATGGCTCGTGATAGCCCGACCCGCCATGCAGAGGAGCCGCAAACGGTTTAGGAACCACCTAGGCAGAGGCAGAGGTTTGACCGTGGAGGTCCGCAGGGAGCAGGTGGACAAGGCTAAGGAGCTGGTCGAGCAGCAGGTGGTGGACGACGTTTTGAGGCTCTACCACCACCACCACCAGGAGGTCCACCCCGACCTCAAGAGAGAGCACAGCTTCAGGAAGCTGAAGCTTACGATCATGGAGCTCTGGAAGCGGGTGGACTAGTGTGGACTAACTCCAGGCATAGAGTCCTTTTCCCATAATGCCTCTATCTTCGTAGTTTGTGTTGCCTTGTGTCCTTGTACTTTGAGTTGAAGAAATAAAAGACACTTGTAATGGTGACGTTTGCTTTCTTGTATTTTTTTTGTTATTACTAAGAGGTTCCGGTTAAAATAGTTTACTTGAACCTCACTTGCGATATTCTTACTGGAGGAGACCCAGTGACCACACACTAATGTCGACAGTGTGACTCAGCCCTTGGAGGCGAGAGTAACGGTTGGATCTCTTGGTAGCAGCGTCGAGGCCTTACGACGTCATCCATGCCATGAATTAACTAATCATGATGGGATTGACTGTATTAGTCAAGGAACGTGGTTCATCCAGGGGATGAGACCGGATTTCCCTTTTCGGCAAAGGAGAAATCTTTGCAGCTTTGCAGAACGTTAAGGAGGAAGGAGAAACCCTTCATGTGGTCAGACAGATGTCAGCAGAGCTTCCAGGAGCTAAGACAGAGATTGACCAGAGCACCTATCTTGAGGTTTCCTGAGGAGGGAGTAGGGTACGTAGTCTACTGGGATGCATCAGGGACCGGACTTGGATGTGTCCTGATGCAGGAGCGGGCCGTGATCGCCTATGGATCATGTCAGCTGAGGCCGCATGAGAATAACTACGCTACCCATGACCTGGAGTTAGCAGCAGGGGTCTTCGCTCTGAAGACATAGCGACACTCTCTGATGGGCGAGCACTTTATAGTATTTTCTGACCATCAGAGTCTCAGATACATCTTCTCTCGGAAGGACCTGAACCTGAGACAGCGGCGATGGATCGAGTTCTTCCAGGACTATGACTTTGAGATAGTCTATACTCCTGGGAAGGGGAACGTAGTAGCTGATGCTCTCAGCAGGAGGACAGGCATTCAGCTACTTGAGGAGGTGGCAGAGCAGCTAGATTCCTTGTAGATATCCTTCGTGGATAGAGATGGAGTAGCCTTCCTTCAGTCACTCACAGTCACCCCACCACTACTGCAGCGGGTCAGAGAGGCACAGCGTGGGGGCATTGACTGTGAGATGCGGCATGCACAGATATCCTCAGGTCTGGCACCTGATGGTTTCTCCCTTGGAGAAGAGCATGACTTCATTTTCAGAGGACGTACCTTGGTACCAGTTGCTTTACGGTAGGAAGTGTTGAGAGAGTTTCACACTTCTCATTTGGCGGTACATCCTGGAGTGGCGAAGATGTACCAGGATCTCAAACAACAGCACTCGTGGCCAGGCATGAAGAAGGATGTGGTGGAGTTCGTTTCTCAATGCCTCACCTACCAGTAGGTGAAGGCAGAGCACCAGGTACCAGCAGGCTTGGTACAGCCCTTGGAGGTCCCAGAGTGGAAGTGGGACGGGATATATATGGACTTCTTGACTGGTCTTCAACGCACATCCAGAGGTCACGACTCCATTTGGGTGATTGTCGACCGACTCACCAAGTCAGCACACATCTTACCCATCAGAGACCAGGGCTCAGTGGAGAGCTTGGGATGACTTTACGTTCAGGATATTGTACGTCTTCATGTTGTTCCATCATCTATCGTCTCCGATCGAGATGCTCGCTTTACTTCCCAACTTTGGAAGGGGTTGTAGGAGGCTTTCGGGACGCAGCTACGTCTGAGCACTGCCTTTCACCCTCAGAGAGATGGTCAGACGGAGAGGACCATTCAGACTCTCGAGGACATGCTCCGCACATGTGTCCTCAAATTTGGTCGTAGCTGGGAGGACCACCTACCCTTGGTGGAGTTTTCGTACAACAACAGCTACCAATCCACCAAAGGGATGGCACCATACGAGGAATTGTACAGCCGACCTTGTATATCTCTTTTGTGCTGGACAGACCCTGGGAAGTCAGCACTTGTTAGATCGGAGATGGTCTATGCCACAACATAGAAGGTTCAGGTCATCCAGGAGCGGATGATGACAGCTCAGAGCTGACAGAAGTCTACTACTGATAGGAGGTGGAGGCCACTAGAGTTCGAGGATGGCAACCACGTCTTCTTGTGTGTCTCACCTCGACGTGGATTACAGAGATTTGGCTGAGGCGGAAAGTTGTCTCCACGCTTCATCGGACCGTTCCAGGTCCTCAGTAGGATTGGCGAGGTAGCTTATCGCCTAGCTCTACCACCTCAGGCGCATTGGGTGCACGACATCTTCCACATATCTCAGCTGAGGTGATACGTGCACGACCCGACGCACATCATTGACCATGGGGAGCTGGACTTTAATGATGGGGTGACTTTTACGGAGGTCCCAGTGGAGATCAAGGGTCGATAGGAGCGGTTCCTACGTGGACGGTCGATTCCTCCTGTGCGCATCAGATGGAAGCACGGGAATCTCCAGGAGAGAACTTGGGAGCGGGAGGCTCAGATGCGTGCTCAGTACCCACATTGGTTTCCCTAGTTTATGATATAACTTTACAGGGACGTAAAGCCCTGAGGAGGGAGTAATGTAAAGACCCGTAAAATTCAAGGAATATTTTTTCTTAATTTTCATTGAGATTTTACAAGAACGCAGTTTCTGATGGCACTTGATTCTGAGGCACGGTGTGCCCGGAATTTTTATCCGAAGTTTATCTCGGGTACGTTCAGTGAATGAACGGGGGGGAATTTCTAACTTTTGAACCAGTGCTCAGAATCGAATTCCGAGGTCACCGATGGAACCGCAGCACCGGTAATTGCTTAGAAACACCTTTTCCAGAGTTGCGTTTTCATGAGAGAGGTTGATAAAAATTGTGGAAGTTAAAATAAAAAATTTAACTACAATCTTTATTTTTCTCTAAGTGGATTTATGCTTTGGGTGGAAGTTGGGTAACTACCCAACTTCCCATGGAAGGTTATGAGGGTGGTGGGGCCCACACAAACCCCACCCCTTCACATTCCTTAACTCCTTCAACTCACAATTAAATATGATAACTTAAGTATTAATAACTTATGTTATTAATGAAGAGTGAGTTTAGTGTGTGTGTTTGAAATTCAAACTAATGTCTAGTTAATAAATTAAGTGTGGGCTTAATTTATTTTTGGGTTAGTATTTTGTGGTGGAGTCTTTGGGAGAAAAGGTCTAAGGAATTGATGGACATCTTCGTCTTCGACGAAGAACGCGAAGAACACATCGGTCACCATCGAAGATCGCTGAGTTCTCGGAA
Organism: Viscum album; assembly: GCA_963277665.1. Classification (NCBI taxonomy): domain Eukaryota; kingdom Viridiplantae; phylum Streptophyta; class Magnoliopsida; order Santalales; family Viscaceae; genus Viscum; species Viscum album. The sequence goes on from OY728148.1 coordinate 1,282,697,035, forward strand.
ATAGATTACGCGACGCCGTGTACCGCGACGCCATCAACGTCTTCTTTCACGACGTCTCTTCCCGTGACGAATCCTCGTTCGACGAACCTTCGTTCAAACTCGCACGAGGTAGGGGTTTATGCGTTTTCTTTTCGTGATTTACTACCGTTCATTATCCACGTATAATTGGACCGCATACTATCAATTAACGGGAGGAGGCCGGACCGCACAAACACGACCGACCCCCCTCCCTTTTATTTTTCTTATTGTTGCGGTACGACGGGAAGTGACGTGGTGTCATCGCACCGCATGGGAACGAATGGAAAGAATGCGTGATGCCGACACACTGCATTTTTAAAAATATAAACCAAGTCGCGGCGCCGTCGTGCCGCGCCGGGGAACCGCAAAAGCACCGCGGCCGTTACCGGGCCGCGGCGGAGTGTGGGAACCGCCGGCCGGAAACGGGGCGCCGGCGTCAGAGCAGGGAGGGGTCCGACCGTCGCCGGCCCCTTGGTGGAAGAAACCGGCCGGCCGGGGCGGGCCGGCTGGACAAGAGGAAGCCGGGGGTTCAAACCCCCGGTCGGCCAGCACAACGGCCCCCCTTAATGGGGGTCGCGGTTACAAACCAGGGGGGCAGGCGCCACCCATTCTCAACGGCTCGGCCTTTTGGCCGAGCGCCGGGCCCGCGTGCCCAGGCCGGGCCAGGCCGCACCGGCCGGGCCAGGCCGGGCCACGCCCAAGCGGGCTGTACTCGGACCCGGATTAGGTCGACCCTGGGGGTATCGGGCCGGGTCGTACCGGGCCCGAACCCCTTAATACCGAATCGTTTCCGGTCGGACGCCCATAACTTGTGCTAAGGACCTCCGATCGATGCACCGTCAGCGGAGATGCGATCCTTGGATTGAGACGGTCGTTTCGGTATATCACACTCAAGTTTTCGGAGTACTTTGGGTTTGGCCGGTTTGGTTCGTACACGAAACCAACCGGGCCCTCGGAGCGGAAATGCTCATATCTTGAGCTACGGACGTCCGATTGACGTGTCGTCAACTTTGTTGGATTCCTCTAAGTGAGACAGATCTTTTGGAATACTTCGCTCGAGTTTTGGACGCAGGTGGAGTACGGTCGGGTTGGTTTTGACTTAAAAACCAACTGCGCCCCTAGGACAAAAAAGCCAATAACTCTCAGACCGGGCGTCCGATTGACGCGCCGTCTGCGACGTTGAGTTCCTATTGACGATACAAAACTTTTGGATACATAAACTCTGTACTATGTGTCAGTTTATGTATCAGCCTCTCGGCTCGTGGAGCAGACCCTCCCGAACGAGCTTGCTGTGTGCGGGAACCCTAGAGCTGGCTGCGACTGCGACGATGACGACGACTGTGCAGAGATCCTCAGTGGATTCGATGGCGACGACTACAGCACTCAGCGATCCTTTGTGGATCAGTGCTACCGATCCTTTGAGGGTTCAATCCTATGTGGATCGGCGCTCAGCGGTCCTATGTGGGCCAACGCCTACAGATCCTGTGTGGGTCTGATCCTGTGTGGGTCTTTGCGGGGGTTAGTTACCTATCGATCCTGTGTGGGTCAGATCCTTTGTGGGTCATTACGGGGGTTAGTTACCTATCGATCCTGTGTGGGTCAGATCCTTTGTGGGTCATTGCGGGGGTTAGTTACCTATCGATTCATTGTGGTTCAGATCCTTGTGGGTCATTGCGGGGGTTAGTACCTATCGATCCTTTGTGGGTCCGACGGCTTAGATGAATTATTGGCAATATCTGGTCATCTTTATCGTCATATGAAGAAGTATACCTTTGTGAGCTGAATCCTATTTTTCTTTCCTATGTGGATTGTGTTGTGCTATCCTGTGTGGATTTACGTTTTGCTTTCCTATGTGGATTGTGTTGTGCTATCCTGTGTGGGTTTATGTTTTTCTTTCCTGTGTGGACTGGGATGTACGTGGGCTCGGATGTTGGATCCAAACGAGAATTGATGACTTAGGTATATGTATGGGCATATACCTAAGCAGTATCGTATGTTACTTCATGATTATATCTTTCTTTTGTGGATTTTGGGAGACCTTCGGGGGTCTCGAGGTCCCTACTGAGTAGCTTATACTCACCCCTACACGAGATATGTCCGCACTACGTTGTATTGGTTGCAGACGATGGATAGCGCTGATCGTGGTTGAGGCTTGCGGAGCAGGACGGTACCTCGAGGTGGACCACTGGGCGGGACATACTCGGAGCGGTCAGCTGGACCCGAGGAGCAGTGGAGGCTATCTATACCAACCCTTCAGGTGGGATTTTCAGTGGACATCTCGACGTTGTGGCTTTAATTTTCAGTTGCTATTTTCCCTTCCAGTTGTACTTTACTTTCAGTTTGGGTTTGTATACTGGCCCACTTACTTTTCCGCACATACTGTTGTACTCAATTTTACTTAGTGTTTACTTCTACTTCTTGCTTTCTATGTGGTGTTTGTTTACTTTACAAAGGCAATGTATTCCCTTTTTACCGGGAATTACGCCTTGGTGCTAGTCGCCAGCCCCTGGCCTATGGAATGCGGGCTTGGGGTAGTCACGGCACGAGCCCCGATGACAGGTCGTGACAATAATTATTCTGTAGCTTTCCACTTGACCTCAAAGTGGCTTTTCAATAAAATAAAAAATGGATTGTGAGTATTAAATTTCACATGTTTCATTTTTTTTAAACACTAACAAACTTCTACAAAATTACATATGGAATGTTTTAAATAAATTTGGAAATAAATGATTTAATATGAATATTTTATATTAATATATAACTAAATTTAATTATATAATATAAAATCTTTTATTTTTTCCTTATTTTATAACATATAAACACTTTATAAATTAATCAACCATGTAAATCTACATTAAACCTATATCACATCTGTTAAAATATTTTTATTTTGGATTAAATCCCCCTTTTTATTCGGAAAAATCCATAATGGACAACACCGTTTCAGGTTTTTGAGAGATTTAAGAAAAATAAATGAAGATTATATCACATAAAATCATGTCATTATTTACTATAATTCATATTGTGGTTCTTCCCAGTGATAACCATTTCTAAATGAACCGGTGCTTGAATAAAAATATTTATGATATATCCATTAAAATTAATAATTTTAAAACCATTCAATTTTTTTACACTACATCATTTTTTTATTATGGAAATCTCCACAAAGAAACATTGTCATTTTTAGAAAAAAACAATGATGTAAAATCATATTTTTTGGACGCCCTGTTTTTCAAAAACTATTATCACAACTCATTTTATTATACCTAGTTTTAGTTTAATAATTTTAAATTTTCATTCCATTTTTCTATGAATTACCTCATTTTAATTAAAAAAATCAAAAAAACATTGTTTTACACAAAAATAATGATGGTAAAAAAAACTCATTTATCGGGTTTCTTCATAAAATCAAAACATCAACCCAAATATAATTGAATTAACTCTAATAAAAATGCTATATTTTATTTGGGAAAACCATTATAAAAACATAGTGTAACTTATTCCTCAAAAATAGTTTTTCCATATGAACCTAGTATTTATTTTAAAAAAAAAGAAATAAAAATAATGAATGTTCCACTATCCCTATCAATGTTGATCTGTCATAACACATCTGTTAGTGCTAGTTGGTGATCACTTAGAGGAAAAAATATGACTCCTATGATTATAAAACTCATGTTATTGTGAATCTACCAATTCTTAAAATGAATTTTATCTTCCTCATAATCTTTTAGAAAAGAATTCTAGGGTAAATAAAGAGTGACAGCTTTAGTTTTGAGTTTTCCCCTCACTATCACATATAATTTATTTATAAAATATTCCAAAAGGATTAAAAAAATTATATATCTCTTAAGGATTATACTTTAACTTATAAATATTTCATAAAAAATTTATCTTCCATTGAAACATTTTAAAAAAAATCAAAATGATACAACTATATATAATTTGTGATTCAACTTCCCATTGATTTTTTAACTTTTAAATGGTAAATATAGATATTTGAAAGTCCTTAAATATTATGATGTGATGTTTAACCACTATATGATATCTAATGGGGATAAAATAATATTAATAATCAATTATCCTATTATGCACTCATTTCTATACACAAAACCACAACATAGTGACCTTATCTATAACATGCTTTACTATAGTTGGAAACATGATATGGTTAATGGTGGGTTTTAGAGGGGATAAAACATATCATAACATGCTTGAAAAAATCAACAAAAACTAAATATCCCAAAAGATATTTTCATTTATATTTTACTAAATAATTAAATGAAGAAGGGTTATCTTTTATCCATTAATATAAATGTGTTCAAGATATTTTGTACTATCATGATAAAGATCACTAAGAATCAGCCAATAGAATCCTTCCACCTAGGCCATCCATGGGATATGGAAATCTTGTAGAACTTGGGAAGCATCCCCTCTTCCCTATAATTTTTTAGAACACAGAGAGTAAGAGAGAGAGATAGAGATAAAAATATGTACTTTTATATAATTATATCATTTAGATGGATCATATAGTGTCATACACACCATCCAAAGACCAAAATACTATTTAAATATTCCATTTAAGGGAACACATTTGAAACTAAATTTTCATTCTATTAAATGAAAAATTCCATATATTTCTTTTATGTTTTATCCCTTTTTTACCATTGGATTCTAAATACTTAACATTAAAACATTTATTGGGATGTCTAGACACCTCTAATCCTCATAATATAATGATCATGTTGAGTATGTTAGCTTGTAGTCATAGAATAAGGTTAAACCATATGTTATCGCATAACATGTATGTCACCATAGATAACACAATGATATGGTTATATTCACCACCACAACATCTCTTCCAAAATAGAACACACATGGTCTAAACTGTCACAATATTGTATTTCCTTTAGATCATATTTCCTTCAATCTAACACGTGCACTGATGCATAAAAGGCATATCACACTTTCAACATAGGCCATATACAATAAAATAAAAATCTTTTGAAACAATATCCAATACACTATTTTAATATATCATAAAACACATTTTTTAATATTCTTCATTCATTTTCACCACATATTACACAATATATAACATACTATGAAAAATCCATAAAAAAATTCTTCTAGATATCTTCTAAAAATTTTGTGGTATTTATCAATGTTTTTTACAAAAACATTATAATTAAACTAAATAAAAATTAAAAAATCACAAACTATGACCCCACATGCCTCTATATAAGTTTAAAAAACTATTAATTACCTAATCAATATTTATAAGAAAAGTGTAGCCCCTAGAAAGTCCTTAATTATACTCAAGATATAAATGCATTTTCCGTAATTTTATAAAATACATGTATCTATATTACATTTCCCTCGTGTTCTACAATATATATGTTTGTATAATTGTTAGAACAAATATTATCTATGTTGAGATTTGATAGAGTCAAGGTTATGCTCAGGATAATTATGGAATTTAGGGGATAAAATTTTGTAATAAATATAGATGTTTGGTATTTTTTTATAAATATGCTTTCTAATTACCCATATCATTTGAATATGGAGTTTGAAGCCAAAGGGATATGGTTCAAAAAACGAACCACTATGATCTGGCTGATCAAGTGATTGTAAAAGATAAGAATAGTTTGAATCATATAAGTAGATCTAGTTTTAAGAAGATAGTTTCACATGACTCAGCATTCTTTATGTATTTTTTATTCTAGATTTATGGGTAAATTTTCGAAGTAATTTGGACTCATGAGTGATGTTTCATGAAAATTATTGTGTAAGAAAAGGATTTTTTTTCAAAGGTGTTTCATCATAACTTGTATGAGAAAGTCTTTATGAGAAATCCAGAAAGTCTAATGCAACGAAACCATTTTTATGAGCCATTAATTTTTCTCCCCTATATTTATAATGATTTTTTCTCTATTCTTCCAAAATAATTAATATTTTATTTGATATTGGGTCATACAAGATATAAAACAAGATAAAAACTCTTTATTAAATTATAGTAGAATTTTACAATGAAAATAGATGAAAACATGAATCACATTTAATGGATTATTACACATCATGGGTGATTATATCCATTAAAACTACAAAAAATTAAAAGAGGCCAATAAATTTAAAAATAATAATATCTTTAGAACTAGAGACTTCCCCAGACTATAGTCACCTTTAAGAATCACCATTATTATAAAAACATATAATGATAAAATAAATACCATGAAATGACAAGTCATGTTGTGAGATCTAAAATAAAAACAATGTAAATGAGTAGTGTGATTTAATAAGTGAGAATACATCAAATGATTTTAGTATGACAATAAATAGAAATGGAATCTAAAAGTTATAAATTTGTTTATTGAATATATGGTCATTGAAAATATGGTTGTTGCAAATATGTTCATTACCAAAAAGGTTATTGTACAAATTATAATTGGATATTAATGTGTAAAATGGTTATACCAATGTTATTTATTATTAGTAATGATTTTAAATAATATATTTTATAAATAATAAAAAAAATAACTACTTAAAATATTTTATTTTTATCTAATGAAATATTATGATTAAAATAATAATTTTATAAAATCTAAATAAAAGTTTTAATTTCAATATATTTATAAAATTAGATAATTAGGATAAAAATAATTAATCATATTTATATTTAGCTTAAGATATTTCTATATTGAAAATATATTTTTCTAAAAATTCATTTTTCCGGCACTATGCCTTCTTTGATATATTAAAAATATTATTGTGAAATAATGATAAATTTTATTATTTATATATATTAAAATTAATTTAATTACTAATTGATGTGAAATAAGATTAAGAACACATAAAGCCTAAAAAATCATTTTTTCTATAAAAGTGGTTTTCATTATTTAATGTATCTTAACATAAAATCTAAATATATAAAATTTAGGAATTGAATTTTATAAAATAAAAACAACTATGGAATTCCATATACACATATTATCATGAGATTATTTTCTAATATTTTTCTAATATTATGGATTTTTAGATGAATAGTGAAAAGTACAATTTTTAACAAAAAGAGTGACTTTTATTAATTTATCCGTATATAAGAATGGATCATAATTTTATAAAAACAATTTTTTAAAAAATATGTATTTGATGAATAATTTTAGTCATTTTGACAATATTTTTTTATATTTATAATTCCTATGTTTAAGATTAAAAAATTGAAGAAATATTTTCATTCTAATAAAATATTATTTAATTAAAGTGTAAAGACCTGTAAATTTCAAGGGAAATTTTTTTCTAAATTTTCGTTGGGATTTTACAAGAACGTAGTTTCTGACGGCGCCTGATTCCAAGGCCCGGTGTGCCCGGAATCATTTTTCGAAGTTTAGCTCGGGTACGTTCAGTGAACGAACGAGCGGGTTTTTCTAACTTCTAAACCGGTGCTCGGAATCGAATTCTGAGGGCACCGATGGAATCGCAATGCTCGTATTTTCTTATAAACGCCTCTTCCGAAGTTGCGTTTTCTCGGGTGTGGCTTTTAATTTTTGGGCTTAAAGTTATGAAATAAAATAAATTGTACGACAAACTTTATTTTATTTCATTTAAAATCGCTTAAAGCCACTTAAAGCTACTTAAGCTGGGTTGAAGCAGATAGGGTGAAATCCGAAATTTCCTCTTCTCTTGGTAGGATATTTGTGAGGTGGGGCCTGCACGAGCCCCACCGTTTCTTTTCCTCTAAGTAACGCACCCACAACCCCCCTCTTTAATGAAAGTCAACCATGCGTTTTTCTGATTAAGAAACGCCTAATTAGTTGTGCGTTTTAATTGTTACAATTAATTCATTGAATTAATTGTTCGTTTCATTTCTTTTGAAATTCAACTTCTTATCTTGTGTTAATAAAATAAGACTTGGGCTTATTTTATTTTTGGTTAGAGTCTTGTCGCGTTGGGAGGATTTGGGATGCTTGGAGAACATCTTCTTCAACGACGAAGAATGTGAAGACCGAATCGGTCTCCGACGAAGAACGTCGTCACATCCTTCTTCTGAGGAACGACGACGTGCCATCCCTCATTCTTCTTTCCATGTCAAAGGAAGGGAGATGCCGTTCCACCTCGGACAACCTCCGTCTTCGTCTACGAATCCTCTTCCGCGACACCGACCCGCGACGTGACATCGACGATCCCCTTCCCGCGATGCTTTCTTCCGCGACGAGAAAATCCGCAACGAACCCTCGTTCAATGACGCTTGAGGTAGGGGAATTTATTTTGGTGTTCTATTATCTTTTTAGAAAAGAACGTCGAGCGCGGACCAACCAATTCCAGGTTGATCCGCGGATCATTCGTTCATGCGGATTGATGTTGAGGATTATTATTTAATTTGTTCGTGATTATTACCTTGACGATCTTCGTGAAATATGACCATTTTCTATCAACTAATGAGAGGGGGCCGGACCGCACAAACACGGCCGACCCTCCTCTTTATCCTTGTGGGTTTCTTTTGTGGATTGAAACGGGGATGGCGCGGTGTCGTCGCACCGCGCAGAAACGTGCGGCAAGGAATGTGCGGCGTCGTCGCGCCATGTTGTCAAAACGAACAAGGGTGTGACGTCATCACGCCACGTTGGAGAAACCAGAAGACATCCGCGGACGGAGTCGGGCCACACTGAAGGGGTGCGGCGCCATCGCATCGCGCCGGAGAACCACGAAGACGGCGCGTTTTGTTAATTGACGTGCGGATCAACGGATGACGACGAAGCAGGCCGCTATGGCGTTTGAATCTTTTCGTAGTGAAGGTCGTGTCCCGGGAGGACCGTTGGCGAAGACGGTAGGAGAAACGGACCACCGGAGCGCATCCGGTGGTCCGTGGAAGGCGGCGGCGGCGCGCCGCCAGAGGGCGGGCGGCCAGCAGATCCGCCGCCGGCGTCAATCAGCGGTGGGCGGGGGACACCCCGCTCCGCGGTGCCCACTCGGCCGCGCTGGCCGAGCCGCGGCCAGCCGGTCGGGCCGGACCGAACCGGGCCGCGTCGGGCCGGGCCCAGCCGGGTCAGACCCGGGTCGGGTCGATCCCGGTTCGGGCCGACCCGGTTCGGGCCGACCCAGGGGGGTCGGGCTGGGTCAGCCTGGGCCCAGACCCCCGTTTTCGGACCACTTTCGGTCAAATGCCCGTAACTTGAGCTACGAGCCTCCAAACGACTCGCCGTCAGCAGCAACGCGATCCTTGGATCGAGACGGGCATTTCGTTTTATTACACTCAAGGTTTCGGAATACCTTGGGTTCGGCCGGGTTGGTTCGGATACGAAACTAACCAGGCCCTCGGAGCAGAAACGCTTATATCTTGAGCTTCGGACGTCCGATTGATGTGACTTTGACTTTGATAGATTCTTCTAAGTGAGACGGATCTTTTGGCTTACTCCGCTCGAGGTTTGGATGTCGTCGGAGTGCGGTCGGGATGGTTCGCTCACGAAACCAACCGGGCCTCTATAACGAAAAGGCCAATAACTCACAGAGCGGGCGTCTGATTGACGCGCCGTCTGTCTCGTTGAATTCCTCTTGATGAGACGGAACTTTTGGCATACTTTTCCTGTGTTTTGGGTGTAGTTGGATAGTGTCCGGGTTGGATTATACCCGAAATCCAACCGGGCCCCTGGAACGGAAAAGCTGGTATCATTCAGACCAGACGTCCGTTTGATGAACCATCATCGTCGTTGGTGATCACGTTGAGAAACGGTCCCTATGATTATACCCTATGAGTGTTCGGGGTATAGTTGAGTTATGGCCGGATTGGTTCGCACACGAAACAAACCGGGCCCCTGGGACGAAAAGGCTAATAACTCACAGACCGGGCGTCCGATTGACGCGTCGTCTGTTGCGTTGAGACCCCTATGACGAGGCGGTCCCTTGAGATACTTCTTCGTGGGACTTTGAGATACTTGGAGTATCGACTTGTAGCTCGTGTAGCGGACCCTCCCAGAGACGAGCGTACGAAGTACAGAGACCATGTAGCCGGTAGAGACCTGAAGACTGCTTGTCCGATTCGATTTGTAGTGACATACGTATTCCAGTGGGGAGCACTACTTTGTGAGGTGGCAGACCCACAGCGGAGGAGCACTACTATGTGAGGTGGCAGACCCGCGGTACTCGACAGGATGAGTACCTCTGTAGGCTATGAGGGGGGAGAACTACTGTGTTTGGGTGGCAGACCCCGGCGGGAAGCACTACTGTGTGAGGTGGCAGGCCCGCGGTACTTGACATGAGGAGTACCTCAGCAGTCTTAGGTTAGTGAGCAGTACCTCGGAGTCGTGATAGGACCACTGTACACTCCAGAGATGGAGCTCTTCAGCTGTTACAGTTTCGATGATGAAAATACTGGTTTGAGCTAAGACTTTTGACCTTTGTGTTTACCTCATGATTGAGATGGGTCTCTTGATAACTTAGGTATTTGTATGGGCATATACCTAGGTAGTGGTTATCCGTTGATTTCACAATCCTTGTGTTTCCTCATGATTGAGATGGGTTACTTGATAACGTAGTTATATGTATGGTCATATATCTAAGTAGAGGTTATCTGTTGAGATATTCTTGTGGTTATCCTTGTTGGTTTAGTGAGACCTTGAGGGTCTCAGGGTCCCTACTGAGTATCGTTATACTCACCCCTGCAGGGGCTATGCCCGCACCTCGTTGTGTTGGTTGCAGACGACGGGCAGTACTGATGGAGGCTGAGTGTTCGAGGACTGGATGGTACCCGGAGGTGGACTACAAGACGAGTCAGTACCCGGAGGTGGACTACACGACGAGTCAGTACCCGGAGGTGGACTACACGAAGAGACGACACACAGAGGATGTTGATGGGCGAGAGCGTAGAGGAGGCTATCTGTACCTACCCTTCAGGTAGGATCCGTGGTGGACGACCAAGAGCTGCGCCATCTGTACCTACCCTTCAGGTAGGATCCGAGGAGGACGACCCAAGAGCCGCTTCTGTCCTTCCAGTTGTTACCTTTTCTGTTGTACTTGTTCAGTTTTAGTTGTACTTTCTTTTGGGTTTGTATTATGGCACATTTACTTTTCAGCACTTCTCTTGTACTTAGTGTTTACCTTTTTCTGCTTTCTTACTCTGTGGTGCTTGTTTTCTTTTATAAAGGCAATGCCTTCCCAGTTATCGGGATTTACACCTTTGGTGCTAGTCACCAGCCTTTGGCCTATGGAAGGCGGGCTTGGGGTAGTCATGGCACGGGCCCCGAGGACGGGTCGTGACAAATTGGTATCATAGGAGTTCGGTTCTACCGCAGAACTTATAACTCTGATGTTTCTTTCTGTGAAGCAATAGTGTTAAGAGTACCAAGTGTGGTTTTCAGTTCAGGGAGTCCAGTGTTGGTGCGGGCGGCCGACGTATCCATACACCAGGACCCTGACAACTGATTTCCGACTTTGTGCATGAAAACACTGATTGCGTGTGTGTTATCCAGAAGTTTTATTTAAATATAAGCTCAAACCAGGTCAGCTCACCAGGTATAAACGTTTGACCGTGTCATGATGTTTCTTCCCGGATGCCTTTCACGGACGACCTGCTAGATCCCAGAGGGACATGCGTACTGATAGCTTGCCGAGTGACGAGGCTTCGGTATAGGGCCCTCTTGCAGTTGAGACACCAGCAGAGGCACCAGCGGTACTACCATACGTTGGGCCACCGATGCCACCAGCCCCAGTAGTAGGCGATGCACGCTACTTGAGTGCACTGCACGAGTTCCAGAGCCAGAGGCCACCCAGGTTCCGGGGAGAGACGGACCCACAGGCGGCTGAGGATTGGCTGGAGGTTGTGGTGAGAGTCTTCAGGCTAGTGGGGACGCCGACAAACTTCATGGTGATCCTTGCTGCCAGCCTCCTTCAGGCAGCAGCAGGCAGGTGGTGGAGCCACTTGTCCCAGTTTTGCGACGGGATGACCTTCGCATGGGAAGACTTTGAGACATTCTTCAGGGTGGAGTTTGTGCCAGTAGCTCTACACCCCAAGCGTGTACAGGAGCTTCTGCCTTTGCCGCAGGGTTTTCGATCAGTTGTCGAGTCATCTGTGGGCAGTATACAGATGATGCAGAGGTCCAGGAGGACCAGACCAGCAGTTGGACGATCTCGGGTTTTAGGGTCAGTAGTGCGGGGCACCCGGGGTGGGGTCAGAGCCAGGCATGCTAGAAACGGACAGTGTTTCTCCTGTGGCAGGAAGGGTCACCTGGCACGTGACTGTACGACCCCCCGCACGGTTGATTAGCGGGTGTTAGAGGAGCCACCGAGACAGAAGCAGTGGCTGGTGCTTTAGCAACAGCCGAGCAGTGGACAAGGAAGTAGAGCTCCGAGAGCAGGTGGACAGGAGAGGAACTAGTGGATACGTCCCTTGTTCTTCTAGTTCCATTTTTCTGTTGTATTCGTGTCTTTGTACTATGAGATGCAATAAAAAAAGAAACTTATCTTTGTGATATTTGCTTTCCTGTGCTTTTTGTTTGGTTGATACTGAGTGGTCCTGGTTAAGACTGTTGACTTGACCCTCACTTTCGAGATTTCTACTGGAGGTGACCCAGTGACCTCACACTGATGCCGACAGTGTGACTCGACCCTTGGAGGCGAGAGTGACAGTTGGATCTCTTGGTAGTTACGTTGAGGCATTACGACATCATCCATGGCATGAATGCATCATTCAGGTCAGGATTGACTGTATTAGGCAACGAATGTGGTTCATCCAGGGGATGAGACCGGATTTCTCTTATCGGAAAAGAATAAATCATAGAAGCTCTTGTGAGACTAAAGAAGGTACAGGTCATCCAAGAGCGGATGAAGACTGCACAGTGCAGGAAGAAACAGGAAACTGGTGCCATTCTTAGAGACTCGGGCGTGTTAAATGTTTCAAGAAGTGGAAGCTTTAAGGATAGATGAGTCTGCAAAGCAGCAGACGTGGAGGCAGAGCTAGGAGAGCATCATGAGGTGGTGTACATCTTAACATGCTACAACCACCCACCTTAGTTATCCCCGCGAGGCTCAGGGAGCTGGAGGGAAGAGGGAGAGTGCTGCTGCATGCGGACAAGGAGAGTGACCCAATGGCTCTAAGAATGATTCAAGGGACAGTCTGTGTCCACTACTAGATGTTGTAGTAACGGACGTTGATATGAATCATTCCTTCCAAAAATCTTGTCTCAGACCTAGAGTTTCCGGTAAGCCGTAGAATTGACCCTCACGTCTGGAGATACCTTGGGAGAAGACTCGATAATCACACTTACACTGACGGTGTGGTTAGACCCTCGAGGAGAGAGTTTCGGTTGGAATCTCTTGGTGGCAGCATCGTGGCCTTACGACGTTGGTTGATTATGGACTGGGAAATCATAGTTCATACACAAATTGACGGTATTAGGCAAAAAGTTTGTAGTTTAACTACGACGTCGGGATGGGTTTTCCTTGGTCGGCGAAAAAGGAAACCCCAGGCAGCGCAGGGTAACTCTTGCAAAGGAGGGTGCGACCGATCACTCTCGAGTCGGTCAACCTTACCCTCGTAGCAGCAGTCGTTCTGAGTTTCAGTTCTAACAGGAATTGGAGACCTCTAGAGTTCGAGGATGACGATCACGACCTTATTCGGGTCACACCTCGACGAGGTTTACGGAGATGTGGCCAAGGAGGAAAGTTATCTCCGAGGTTCAGTGGACCATTCCTAGGTCCTCAGCTGGGAAGGCGGGATGGTTTACCTCTTGACCCATCCACCTCAGTTGCACCAGGTGCACGACCATGGGGAGCAGGAGTTTGGCGGTGGGGTGTCTTTCACGGAGGTTCCAGTGGGGATTGAGGATCGACAAGGGAGGATCCTACGAGGATGGTCTATTCCTCGGGTGCACTTTCTTTGGCAGCACGGGAACCTCCAGGTGAGCACATGGGAGCGGAAGGCTCAGATGCGTGCTCAGTACCGCTTGTGTAACCTTGGTTTGTGTTAAAGCTTTACGAGGACGTAAAGCCCTGAGGTGGGAGTGATGTAAAGGCCTGTAAATTTCAAGGGAAATTATTTTCTAAATTTTCTTTTAGATTTTACAAGAACGCAGTTTCTGACGGTGCCAGATTCCAAGGCCCGGTGTGCCCGGAATCATTTTTCGAAGTTTAGCTCGGGTACGTTTAGTGAACGAACGAGTGGGTTTTTCTAACTTCTGAACCGGTGCTCGGAATCTAATTCTGAGGGAACCGATGGAATCGCAGCGCTGATATTTTCTTAGAAATGCCTCTTCTGGAGTTGCGTTTTCTTGGGTGTGGTTTTTAATTTTTGGGCTTAAATTTTTGAAATATAATAAATTTTACGACAAACTTTATTTTATTTCACTTAAAACCGCTTAAATCCACTTAAAGCTACTTAAGCTGGGTTGAAGCGGATAGGGTGCAATCCGAAATATCCTACCCTCTTGGTAGGATATTTGTGAGGTGGGGCCTGCACGAGCCCCACCTTTTCTTTTCCTCTAAGTAACGCACCCGCAACCCCCCTCTTTAATGAAAGTCAACCGTGCGTTTTTCTGGTTAAGAAACGCCTCATTAATTGGGCGGTTTAATCGTTACAATTAATTCATTGAATTAATTGTTCATTTCTTTTCTTTTGAAATTCAATTTCTTATCTTGTGTTAACAAAATAAGACTTGGGCTTATTTTATTTTTGGTTAGAGTCTTGTCGCGTTGGGAGGATTTGGGAGGCTTGAAGAACATCTTCTTCAACGATGAAGAACGTGAAGAACGAATCGGTCTCCGACGAAGAACGTCGTCACATCCTTCTTCCGAAGAACGACGACGTGCCATCCCTCATTCTTCTTTCCACGTCAAAGGAAGGGAGACGCCGTTCCACCTCGGACAACCTCCGTCTTCATCTACAAATCCTCTTCCGCGACACCAACCCGCGATGTGACATCGACGATCCCCTTCCCGCGACGCTTTCTTCCGTGACGAGAAAATCCGCGATGAACCCTCGCTCGATGATGCTTGAGGTAGGGGAATTTATTTTGGTTTTCTATTATCTTTTGATAAAAGAACGTCGAGCGCGGACCAACCAATTCCAGGTTGATCCGCGGATCATTCGTTCATGCGGATTGATGTTGAGGATTATTATTTAATTTGTTCGTGATTATTACCTTGACGATCTTCGTGAAATATGACCATTTTCTATCAACTAACGAGAGGGGGCCAGACCGCACAAACACGGCCGACCCTCCTCCTTATCTTTGTGGGTTTCTTTTGTGGATTGAAATGGGGATGGCGCGGTGCCGTCGCACCACGCGGAAACGTGCGGCAAGGAATGCGCGGCGCCGTCGCGCCACGTCGTGAAAACGAACAAGGGTGCGACGCCGTCACGCCGCGTTGGAGAAACCCGAAGACATCCGCGGATGGAGTCGGGCCACGGTGAAGGGGCGCGGCGACATCACATCACGTCGGAGAACCACGAAGACGGCGCGTTTTGTTAATTGACGTGTGGATCAACGGACGACGACGAAGCAGGCCGCTATGGCATTTGAATCCCTTCGCAGTGAAGGTCGTGTCCCGGGAGGACCGTTGGCGAAGACGGCAGAAGAAACGGACCACCGGAGCGCGTCCGGTGGTCCGCGGAAGGCTGCGACGGCGTGCCAGGCCGGCAAGGCGGCGGCGGCGTGCCGCCAGAGGGCTGGCGGCCGGCGGATCCGCCGCCGGCGTCAATCAGCGGCGGGCGGGGGACACCCCGCTCTGCGGTGCCCGCTAGGCCGCGCTGGCCGAGCCGCGGCTGGCCGGTCGGGCCGGACCGGACCGGACCGTGCCGGGCCGGGCCGGGCCGGGCCCCGCCGGGTCGGGTCGACCCAGGGGGGGTCGGCCCGGGCCCTGACCCCCATTTTCGGACCACTTTCGGTCAAATTTCCGTAACTTGAGCTACGGGCCTCCAAACGACTCGCCGTCAGCGGCAACGCGATCCTTGGATCGAGATGGTCGTTTCGGTATATTACACTCAAGGTTTCGGAGTACCTTGGGTTCGGCCGGGTTGGTTCGGATACGAAACCAACCGGGCCCTCAGAGCGGAAACACTTATATCTTGAGCTTCGGATGTCCGATTGACGTGCCGTTGACTTTGATAGATTCTTCTAAGTGAGATGGATCTTTTGGCTTACTCCGCTTGAGGTTTGGATGTCGTCAGAGTGCGGTCGGGTTGGTTCGCTCACGAAACCAACCGGGCCTCTAGAACGAAAAAGCCAATAACTCACAAACCGGGCGTCCGATTGACGCACCTTCTGTCTCGTTGAATTCCTCTTGATGAGACAGAACTTTTGGCATACTTCTCTCGAGTTTTGGGTGCAGTTGGATAGTGGCCGGGTTGGATTATACCCGAAATCCAACCGGGCCCCTGGAACGGAAAAGCTGGTATCATTCAAACCAGACGTCCGTTTGACGAACCGTCAGCGGCGTTGGTGATCACATTGAGAAACGGTCCCTATGAGTATACCCTATGAGTGTTCGGGGTATAGTTGAGTTACGGCCGTATTGGTTCGCACACGAAACCAACCGGGCCCCTGGGACGAAAAGGCTAATAACTCACAGACTGGGCGTCCGATTGACGCGCCGTCTGTTGCGTTGAGACCCCTATGACGAGGCGGTCCCTTGAGATACTTCTTCGTGGGACTTTGAGATACTTGGAATATCGACTTGTATCTCGTGGAGCGGACCCTCCCAGAGACGAGCGTACGGAGTACGGAGACCGTGTAGCCGGCAGAGACCTGAAGACTGCTTGTCCGATTCGATTCGGAGTGACTTACGTAGCCCAGTGGGGAGAAATACTTTGTGAGGTGGCAGACCCACAGCGGAGGAGCACTACTATGTGAGGTGGCAGACCCGCGGTACTCGACAGGAGGAGTACCTCTGTAGGCTATGAGGGGGGAGCACTACTGTGTTTGGGTGGCAGACCCCGGCGGGAAGCACTACTGTGTGAGGTGGCAGGCCTGCGGTACTCGACAGGAGGAGTACCTCAGCAGTCTTAGGTTAGTGAGCAGTACCTCGGAGTCGTGACAGGACCAATGTACACTCCAGAGACGGAGCTCTTCAGCAGTTAAGGATTCGATGATGAAAATCCTGGTTTGAGCTGAGACTTTTGACCTTTGTGTTTACCTCATGATTGAGATGGGTCGCTTGATAACTTAGGTATATGTATGGGCATATACCTAGGTAGTGGTTATCCGTTGATTTCACAATCCTTGTGTCTCCTCATGATTGAGATGGGTTACTTGATAACTTAGGTATATGTATGGGCATATATCTAAGTAGAGGTTATCTGTTGAGATCTTCTTGTGGTTATCCTTGTTGGTTTAGTGAGACCTTGAGGGTCTCGGGGTCCCTACTGAGTATCGTTATACTCACCCCTGCACGGGCTATGCCCGCACATCGTTGTGTTGGTTGCAGACGACGGGCAGTGCTGACGGAGGCCGAGTGTTCGAGGACTGGACGGTACCCGGAGGTGGACTACACGACGAGTCAGTACCCAGAGGTGGACTACACGACGAGTCAGTAGCCGGAGGTGGACTACACGACGAGACGACACACAGAGGAGGTTTACGGGCGAGAGCGTGGAGGAGGCTATCTATACCTACCCTTCAGGTAGGATCCGTGGTGGACGACCAGGAGCTGCGCCATCTGTACATACCCTTCAGGTAGGATCCGAGGAGGACGACCCAGGATCCGCTTCCATCCTTCCAGCTGTTACCTTTTCTGTTGTACTTGTTCAGTTTTAGTTGTACTTTCTTTTGGGTTTGTATTCTGGCCCATTTACTTTTCAGCACTTCTCTTGTACTTAGTGTTTACCTTTTTCCGCTTGCTTACTCTGTGGTGCTTGTTTTCTTTTATAAACGCAATGCCTTCCCAGTTATCGGGATTTACGCCTGTGGTGCTAGTCGCCATCCCCTAGTCTATGGAAGGCGGGCTTGGGGTAGTCACAGCACGAGCCCCGAGGACGGGTCATGACATAAAGTTAATTTCAATAAAATTGGGTTTTGGATTAATTTTAAAGCCATAAAAATTTTATTTTTTTATAATAAACCATCTTATATCTTTAAAATCAAAAAAATGATAATCTTATCCACCACATAAATGTTATCCTAAAATGAGGTCTTTTTACAAAACGGATTTTATGCATTATGAGCGCTAATCCTAAAATTAATTTCCCTAACTCCTAGATATCTTATTTTATAAAATTATTTCCATATTTGAAATCATATTTTTCATATTAGTAAAATAATATCAATATTAATTTTGGTCATTAAAATGACTTATTGAGGGTGAAAGTGGAGCTACTACAGAAAGGGTAAATTATGGTAATGGTGGTTTAACATATTGAAAAATGATAAAACATGTGAAAACATTTATTATATTGGATCGTGGAGATAGTATATACCTTATATCTTTCACCAAACCATTATTGTCCATTTTTTAGGCTTTTTCCTTGAATAATGGAATGTCATTATTGCAAAGTACAGAGATTTTACAAAAATACCGCACTCTTTACTTATAAAAGGAGATAACCTCCTTGGAATTACTTTACCCATTAAAATGATTTTGAAAAACCAAAACTCTACCATATTATCTTCTCGACACCATCCTTGGACCCTTGAATCCTTGGTCTCGCCAAAGGACCATGTTAAGGCTACTTAATTGGTTAACCAAGGGATAACTTCCAATTGAGAGTTAACACTTTGAAACCAAATTTTCTAGTTCTTTTCTTATTATACACACCTAAAATAGACTACATCCATGAAGGTATGATAAAAAAATAGTTTTTATTATTATTAAGTGTTATTATACTTTTAATATTCATTTTATACCTTCCTCCAAAATCATTTAGAAAAATGAAATTGTCACCATGTGTATGTACGAACTACTTCCACCAAGAATAATGTGTTCACTTAATCATCACCGCCTTAAATGGAATATTCAAAAATATATTTTATTAGATAATATTAAATTTATAACAATATTATAATTCATAAATGACAAATATCTCATTTCTTATCCTTCTCCCATTCCATACAAATTAAAAATGACAATTGTGCATACGTGTGGACAACCACCCCTAAAAACGACAAGTTTTGATATACATGACCTCCTAGAAATGATGAATTTAAAAAATAGTATAAAAACTAATATTTAAGAAATTTAATAAACCAACCAAGATACCCTGGTATCCTGATAACCGATCTGGTCCCAACATAGCTTGAAGGGAATTCTTGATCCCCATGGGTTTGAAACTAGCACTAGGAATCAAATGATACTAAATTGGGAAAAACTTTTCCACAAACACAAAGTAATCAAGAAAAAGAAGTTAATATTCATACAATAATAACTCTTTAAGGAAAATTGTACCATAAGTTAAATAGGTAAAAAACAAAAAGTACATTACAAAAGTACCAAAATAGGATAACCACCCAATTCCAAGCACACAAAACTCTCTAAGCCCAAGGTTAAACAACCATAGACACATCCATGAGGAACACTGACCTCGATTGAAAAAACAATAACATAATATACCAACACCCAAAGCTACAAATAGTGTGTGAGCTAAAATCCCAGTAGGGTATAACCAAGGATTCCATAACAATATGCCATAATTTATTAACTAAATAAATCTTTCAGTTTTAAATAAACTAATATGTAATTTCAAATCATATTTAAAACAAATCATGATTTAGATTTAAATTTTTATAAATACATTAAAAAAAGGGATTAATAAAAATTTTACATAAAATATTAGACATAAATTCATAGGTAATGTATAAGAAATTCAGAAAAATGGCATATATTTCAAATACAGACAAAGAGAATCATGGTTATCTTCCAAGAGACGTGATATTTTCATACTATGGAATCATCACAAACTTGGAGGTAAATCCTAGAAATATGTGTAAACACATATCACTAATACACTAGTCAAATATGAATCATCACTCTCCCATCATGTATGTGACCTACAACACTAGGTTTTGTTTTAATTGTAAATCATCAAAAAAACATTTATCTCAATAGCTCAATTACTACGTAGTCTTTCATGTGCTATAACATCATTCAATAATAGGAAATTTATTTCAAAACTTCTCAAAATACAATTCCACCCACTTCCTATTTCAATATTCCAATTTTTATTTAAAAACCAACACACATGTTTTAATCAAATCATGTATTTTAAAAGACAAAACCACTAGATTTATATCAAAACCATCTTTAAGAAATTTTCTCAAATAAAAATTTGAAATTAATTTCACAATTAATTTGGAATTATTTCCCATTAAATAAAAATCACCCCCTAATTCAATCGAATTGGGGGGTTTTCCAACAATTTCATGACAAATATAATTCAAAAACACCAAATAAATGGGATTGGGTTTTTAATAATCCATTTTAAAAAAGTTATATTAAAATAAAAATATATAATTTAAATTAATAAATTTTGGTTTAATCATATTGGACATCATTAATGGAACCAACTACCTCAGGATCATAGGATCAAAAAACACAAAGCCCTAATCATGAAACACCAACGAAGAACATTGTTAATGAGGATTCAAGAGTCAAACTAAGATTTCATATCAAAAATAATGGGTATTAGATCCTCCAATAACACATATACCTATTAATCCTTATGTACGAGAGAAAAGAGAGTGGGATAAACAGAGAAGGGAGAGAAAACTTACCTAGAAGTGATTGAGCATCATTCTACTAGCTTTGATTTACTTGTGGAGGGGTGTAGAGGGGCTAAAATCTCACCTTAGGAGCCTCCAAGGAAGAATAAATCATATTAAGGTCATATAGGCCCACTGGCACTTAATCTGATGTTTTTTGGGTTTTAAAATTAATTTCTAGGTGAATCAAATCTCGAACACATGGTTAGCTGGGCAGGGCAACATGGTTTGAAAAATTGTGCACCCTAACTGTGCACCCCCCATTGTAGGGTTACACTATTTTTACTTAGTGGGTGCACAGTCTAAAAAATTGTGCACCAACTGGGAATACCCTCACTATCTTGGGATTCACATTTTTCACTAGCAGGGTGCTATGTTTGGGAAAATTGTGTGCCAATCATGAACTTCTCATGAACTTCTAAAAAATCCAAATTTTTACCCAAGAAAACCCTAAAAGAAAACGAACAAAAGAATGGTCTAGATAGGATTTTAGGAATACCTTAAAATATTAAAAAGATGTTAAAATACACAATTAATAGTTTGTAAGAAGAATATTGGTTATTCTATATTTTCGATTAACAATAATTGATCATAGTAATTTTAACCACCTTGAATGATATTATCAAGTAAACTTTTTTAATTTTTTTCTATTTTGGGTTATCCATCGAAACTATATAAGTATAGTTCTAAAAAAATAAAAAATTAGATAAACCTACACAATTATTTAGATCATAAAGTTATTTTACCATAACCTTGTACATGGTCAAAAAATTAGAAGTTTTATGGATTAATTAAATGAACAAACTCGAGTAACTAATGTTAGAAAAAACTATAATACAAATAAATAAATAAAGATAATATAAGGTACTTATCAAATAAAATATAGATGAATAATATTATTTCATGTAGAGACCCAAAGCTTGGAGTACATAGAAATTACATTAATTTTGCAGAATACTTAATACATGACAAAAACAGATGCCCAAAGACCATATTGGTTAAGTGTATTTGGAAACACGGAACATAATCTTCTAATCATGGTGAAAGATCTTGAATATCTCCCATAAAGATCTTCCCCTTTTCTTTTCTTACATAAAACATTCCTTTATATCCTGGGGAAAATAAAACATATAAAGGGTGAGCTCAAATGATCAGTAAGGGTAAGCATGGAGAAAATAAAACAAACCATATACATTTGAACTTAAAAACATGAACATAAAGTTTAAACATCAAAATCTTTAGTTGTGAAATAAATCATGGCATTACGTAGGGCATAGATCATAAAGGAACATTAATAATGATAAAATATCATGGGAAATAAAGTATTTAATTGTGTAAAAACATTAAGCACATGTTATGATTTCCATAATATCCAAGGCATTGCTACCAAGACCATCATAATGGACAAAGTCCATTACTGAACCAGGTTTACTTGCCATTCCAGCCATGTATTACTAAACCAGATTTAGTTTCCATTCTATAAATGTCTATCTAATGAGATATAAATCTTTACCCAATGTATTAGAGAGATATATAGGTCACACCCATCTCATAATGAAATCATTCTTTCGTGTGCCACAAAACAATCATAAATCAATCATCATAACCCAAAGAATAAAATGGGTTTCCTAAACATCATCCCATCTCAACATAATCCAAATAAAACAAATGGATATAATTTAATCATAAGAAAAATAAAACCATGTAAATAATAGAGACATTATACTTGAAACATAATCATACTAAATAATGTCATCTTAGATGGGAAATAGTTTGGATAAAACACTTGAAATGAATTCTTGAGGAAAATATCCTTTCTTCTTCAAAATCATTTTATTTTCACAAAATGTCATGTAATTTTAAAAGAAAAATATTTTGTTGAAAATAATCAAGAAATAATGTAGAGGAAGCATCATTAAAATAAGGCATTATGAAACCGTAAAAATTTGTTCATGCTGTATAAGTTAAAAAAACAATCTTCTCGTACTTTTGTTGAAAAAGTCAAAAGTACCTCGTATGGTAAACAAAAGAAAGCTTCCTTCCATACCATGTGGTAGAAGTAAAAAAGAGTAAAAATGAAATTAAACATACATGTAAGAATAGTAAACATTTTATGAAAAAAAAAATATAAAACATGGATATGGATGATAAACATAACCCTAGTAAATACTTATGAATAAACAATCTCGGTTTAGAACGAGATTGGAATAATTATCCCTTACCTTATATCAAATTTATTCCATATGTGTTTGAGACTCCTATATAATGGGTTTAAATATAATATTAACTTGTAACAGAACCATAATAATATTTATTATATCATATATGATTCACTTATGACTTTATATTACCCTTTCATCTGTCAATTCCATGTTAAATCAGAGTTTTGGGTAAAATTATTTCATTTATCATACGTGTTTTGACTTTTAAGTATTCATATGATTAAATACATCATTATTACTTACTTATATAATGTAAAACATGATTTATATATAATATATATTCAGAATATATATATATATATAATAGATCGATAAATGGAATGAAATACACACTCCATGGAGACGGTAGGTCGTACGTACGCATGAACGATGTTTTCATTTCATTATTAAATTTAATGGAAGTAAATTACATATATATATATATCCAGTAGAATTATTATGTCATATATTTCATTATTTCTTATTATATATACTTTACAATCATTCTTGAATGGTTAACATGGAGAATGAATCTCATCGCATCGTGGAGACCGTAATACGTACGCACGAGCGACGATATCATTCTCATAATTATTTAATGGAATTGGAATGGATGATATAATGTTGCAAAATTAGTATCATGTTATAATAATTATATATAGTTATTCTTTACACCATTATACACATCCAAGTAAGGTGGTGGTGGAAAACAGATTACACCACAGCGTAGAGACGGTATTCCATACGTACACACGCACGGTGATTTCGTTTTCCGTAGGATTGATATAAGGTGAAATAGGGTTGTTTCATATTTATAATAACATATAAGTATATGAGTGATACTTATGTTATTACTTTCTAATGAAACAAATAAAAAAGAGGAAGTAGAAGGAGAAATAAATTTGAAATAATCAGTAAAGGATATTACCTCTTCTTCGACGTGCCTCTTCTATACCTCCTCTTAGGGCACTAAATTTGGTCTTTAAAGAATATCAGGACCTCTTGTATGTTTCTAGGGAAGTGGAGAAAATAAATGGACAGGTTTTTTCTGATATTAAAGGAAAAAATATTTGTGAAGATGAGAGGGATGAGGTGCCCTTTTATAAGAGAGGAGAGGGGCACTTTTGGAAACCTCAAAAATATTAATTTATAATAAATTCATACCCCACCTAAAAACCTCCAAAAATGACTCAATTATAAAATGAAATGATATATTATTGTAATATCATCAACCAATAAAATTTATACATGTTTTAAGTTTATTTTAAACATTATCATTTTGATTTATCCTTATTTAACCTATTTAATTTTATTTATGGTAATAATATTCTAATTTTTAAATTGTTATAAATACATACTTTTGTTATGTTAATTTTCTATAATTAGATAAATTTTTACATTTTAGACCATATAATTTTTAATTTGTAATTTTTAAATATTTATGTGATTTTTAATCAATTTAATAATATGTTATTTTTATAAAATATCAATAGTGTCAATTTTGACACCATTCAATTATTTGAATTTAAATTAAATTCACACAGAAGATATATTCAAACAAAAATATTTAATAGATTATTACCTTTTCATATTAATATAAAAAATCATGGATCACATTAATTTGTTCATATAACATTTAATTTAATATTTCTAAAACCATTTATTTGATATTTCCTTTTATAAAATAAATACTACAACATTTTTGTATTATTATTTAATATACTTATTTATTTTATAAATATTAAAAGTCAATAAATATTATGTTTATAAATCTAATATCTTCCATTAGAATACTTTTACTCTAATTTATCATCTTAAAATCACAACATTTAAATTGTTATATTTATTAAATCATGAAGGTGACAACTTTGACATCATTTAAAATAAAATTATATAAGTGTCATAATCACTTTTATAAGGCTCCAAAGGGTCAAATATTAGACCAGTGTCTGATTATGGTTTATATTTACACGACCTGTAAGTTTTTGTCAGGTGTTTGTGCCTTTTATGGTCACTATTAGTTCAATAACAACTGTATTATTTATTTTTCACTAAATAAACAATTTCTGCATCACTATTGTGTCACCATTAATGATAATTATTTAATCACTAAAAAATTCTAAACAAATTCACATGATGTAGATAATTTTATTATATTTATGGTGACATTTTATGTTTTAAGTTTTAAGAATTTGATCACTTAATTAAAATTATTACACTTATAAGATATAAGAGAGTGACATGTTGTCACTTTATTTGGTTTTAATAATGATTACATCTTTTTCATGGTCAAAAATCCATGAAATGAATCTATTCCGACCCTTAGGTGATATGGTTAGACTTTCACTCATCCAATAGAATTCTGGTAGGTGTTAGAGAAATTTTATAATCATATTTTTACCCTTAATTACTCGATTTACCTTTAGCTGTAGTAAATAAAATTTACCATAGTTACTATTCATAATGTCTAAAAATAAAAAGTAGAATATTAGCATGATTTGGACCTAATGATTCCAAATATGGAATCCATTTTCCCAAATTCTAAAAATAGAAATTGCAGTATTTAATTTAAAATTAATCTCACTATTGAGAAAATGGGTTTTAAAAGTTAAAACAATAAAAAAGATTGAAATGTTTTTACCTGTGAATTAAATGTAAAATTAATGATAATGACTTGAATTATATTAAATGGTAAAAAATATATTCTATTTATACTTTAAAACCATTAAATATTATAATTTAACCATATAAATTATCTTGATGAAAAAAGTTGTTTTTAAGAAAAATTTAGCGTATTTTTACTATTAATCAAAATATGAAAGCTAATGGAAAAAAATATAAAAAATTTATCCAAAGTAAATTTTTAGATCATTATTGCAATGAATAAGTTTATTTTGTCTAATTGAACTTATAAACATATCGAAAACTAGATTTAAATTGGGTGCGCCCTCAAAAGACGGCAAAACCGCCTTTTTCTAAAAATACTTATTTAACCAGAAAAATTTATTTTGTTCCCATACCATGCTATAGAATACGTATAAGATGAATTATTATGTAATAAAATTCAAAATGTAGTTAATAATATTCATAAAAGTTAGTTCATAACAATATATCGTTTTTTTAGTGAAACTCGATATTACATACAACACAAGCTATTGAGGAAGGTCGCTCTTGCGTACAACACAAGCCAAGAATAGTGTTTTCATATACTACAAGATAATACAGTGTTGAGTATAGCTCAATATAGTCTTGGTGAAGCGTACAACACAAGACATCAAAGAAATTAAAAAGAATATTTCTCATAAAATCTCGATGTGTCGCATTGCATAAGTATTTATTGAACATAATTGAATTATTTTGGATGTTAAGCATAAGTGTATAGCGAATCCAAACATGGCATAAGGGATCTTCTACACCACCCTTGTTACTTTCTATCACATGTTCTCTTTATTTTTTTACCATTAACTAAACCTTATTCTCATGAACTTATTATATATTTTAATATAGGTGAATTATATATATAACTAGTTAAATAAAATTTCCATTTCTATAGATATACATGTGTTTAGTTCTCTTTTAAAATCCCACTTTTATATAATCCTTATTTAGTTGATGTATCTTATTTCTTATCTTATGTAAACGATCACCCCATTATATATTTTTGAACTATTAATAGCTTCTAAAAACGCCTCTTTATTTTATTAAGAACCATCTTGGTTCAATTTTGGTTTTATGTAAAATAATAACCTTTTACGATATTTAAAAAGATCCTTGACTTATTTCCCAAAGAATCACATGTGTTATCACTCACAAAATAATTGGTAGTAGTGTATGGAAGGCATAACCATACACAAAGTATATGTTTTCACAATGTATTATCACTCACAAAATAAGACTGCTCATGATGTAGAAATACCCATGAATGAGATTGATTCATTAAGTTGTATCATTCATGAGAGGTGGAATCATTCCTAAAGCAGATCCCATGAAATATTTTATGAAATTATATACCACATATGGTTTTTCATAAGAATGTTTTAAGAGAATGATATTTCACAATGAACAGTGAATTTCATAGAAATTACACATTTATTTTTAGTGGTTATTATTGATATCATGCAGTGTAGTGGATCATCATATTCAATCTTTTATAAAAAAACTAAAAAATGAAAGATTGACAATATGGATGCGGCCTACATGTTGATATACTAAGAGGATACCAATCTAATGTAGGGAGAAAAAGCAGAAGTCAACATAAGTGTTTTGCGGAAGCTACTGTGTAAATCAATGAACCTGACTGTAAAGGAAGTGAGTCCAACAAGGAGTGATGGTGACCAAAAATTGTATCCATCAAACGTTTAAATATTTTTTGATTTTGGATCATCAACACATCATCAGTGTGTGATCTTTGGAAATAGATCTTATTTTTGAATCAACTAAAATTTTTATGCTCTATATTAACATTTTCAATTTTGGTGGATGTGTGATTAACTTAAATAGGATTAATGAGTTATACCCCCTTGGGAAGAAGATCCAATGTAGTGAAAAAAAAATCTCACCATGATTCACCCCCCCAGGTTGTCTCATGTTACAATAAATTGTATTAGAGACATAGGTTACAGTCATTAAATCTATCATCTAAATTAATTATGATTAAATATAACATTTTGAATTTAAATAAGGCAACCCATGATTGATGTATACAATCATAAGATATATAATAATAGAATGAGATATCATTTATGGTCTCTTTAGCTTGATTTTTTCTCAATTTTCATTAATGAGATACATTTAGGTGATACTTCAGAGTTATTTATGACTAAATATGATATGAATATACTCAAGGTCGATGTGAAAGCTTAAAATTACTTATTCAGAGCTCTGTCAAACTAGATTTAAATGAAAGTGATGAGTTACACAAGTTCCAATGCTTTACGAGATAAATGGGCCAACATATCTGAGGGTGATAGCAAAGATCAAGGAGGTTAATATTTATGTTACTCATAATAATAGTAATGATTTAAAAATATGTCTTGGTGAAATTTTAGATGGATTCTTCAACCGAGAATTGAAGTTTTTGAATATATTTAGGAACTTGGTGTATAAAAAGAAAACATTGAGATTGTGAAAAAGATATTGAGAATGATTAAACTGTACTATAATGAAAAATTTCCCACTCTTAAAGAGTGGAATTTGACACAACTATCATTGAATGATATTTAGATAAGTTTGGTAGCATATGAAATGAATCTAAAGTCATATTGAACATAAAATCACTGAAATTTGTATATATTTTTTAATTTTATTGAAAAAATTAACATAAAAAAGGTGGAGATGAGAAAGGAGATTTATGTAACATGTTTTTATCTATTGTAGCAATTAAATTGAATAAAAATGGTGCATTCGAAGGTAAGATCCAATTTTATTGTTTTTAGTATGGTAATTTTGAGATCATTATAGAGATATATCTAAGGAGATTTAATGATGACCATGGTAAAGAATAAATTTTATAGAATTCATGAAGAAGGTTCCCTCCTAAAAGACTCTTCAAAAAAACCTTAGGGAAAAAATTTAGAGGAAGAACATGATGAGTGAAGAAGATAATGGTGATTAATATTATTTAGATGATGTGGAAATATAGTTAATGTCAAATTAAAGTGATCTTATTATTTTATATTTCAAAAGAAATAACATGAAATTGGGGAATATAATCAGCTAGAATGTTTTTTTTTCATTTTAATATTGAACCTAAAAGTGATCTGGAAGAGCTCAATGCTAAAATAATGAAATATTGATATATTGTATGTCTATTAAAAGTATATTCTAAGTATTTCATTCATCCAAAATCTGAGATTGATCAAATTTAAAAGGATGTATAAGATCAATCAAATAATTAAAAAAATGTTAGGAAAAGCAGTGAGTTTTATGTTAAGGATTTGAAGTGCCCAGATCAGTATGAATTGCTAAAAGGGGGAGGGGTGAATCAGTGATCCTTTTAAACTTTTTAAAAATTGATTATTTTCAATTAAACTTATAGGGATGTTTAATGCCTTGATCCACTCTTATTAAGTCTCTGAACAATACCTTGAATGATTCTGTAAATGTAAAGGCACTAAACACAAGGATTTACAAGTTCGGTTCAAAGACCTACTTCTGGTTGTGTTAGTTATTCTCCCAAATGAAGATTCTCTACTATGATCTTATTATCAATTACAATGGTCGATACAAAGTCCCACTATATCTTTCCTGAGTCCCATTGGAGGTTCTTTATAATGCATCTCACAATGTTACCAGAGTCCCACTGGCCTAATCCAGAGTCCCACATAATTTTTCTTCCCCTTCCTGAATCACATAGGGTTCTTCTAGATCTCGTGTCACATGAGCAGCTTCCTTCTTTTAATTCACTTGATTATCTATAGATTTATCTTATTTTATTCACACACAGACTTTTTAAATCACATTTTGTCGTGTATCTCTACAATAATCTTCAAGAGCCTTTGGTAATGTATGTTGTCCTAGATTAATATTTTTTATCACCTTTGTGATCATTCCTCAATGCAACAATGATCAAGAAATTCATTCTTCTTCTGATTAATACCAAGACTCACTTAGATGTGTGCAAGTGGCGCAAAAAACTTCTTTAATAATATAATATGCAAGAATGATCTTACAAAATATCAAGATTTTCTCTCTTCTTGAATCCTTAGATACTATCAACTCGGATATAGGATCTTTCTTAATTCTGCTTGGCTTCAGTCTCAATTCAACATCACCTCATGTATGGATTTCATGGAATTCAATACCAATTTTTTTGGGTATCTTAATGACTTTTTACATGTATATGTGTTCATTCATAATTCCCTACATGTATAACATGTAGTTTGTTAACCCAAGAACGCACAATTCACTTGTATAAATATTTTAGGTTCAATGTGTGTATGTTATCCAATTACACGTGGACTTTCCACTTGGTTCTTCTCTATCAATATGCACAAAAATCTTTTATTTGTTCTTTGTACATACATGCACATGTTGTTTATTTTGGATTCAATGTGTTTTATTCATGTTCATGTACTTCTTTCTTGGTGAAACTCACTTCTTTGTGTTTCTAAATTCACACACATTCCCTTTTTCAATTGTGCATGGGATTCCATGAATGTTTAGTTATGATTTTATGCAACTCGAACACAAAATTCCCCTTCTCTTTTGCTTTTACACCCACTGTATAGTTAATTAATTTTAAACACAAATCCATAGGTTTATTCCCTTCTTATTATTTTGCACAAACACGAATGGGTTGAGGGTGTGCATGGGTTCTACTTCTCAAAAGGTAGTGTATATACACACTATCTAAAGGGATTCTCAAAAACTCTACCTCATATGCCATCCTTCTTCTTCTTCAAAAACAAACCCCTGCAAATAGTGTATATCAAAGGTTCAAACCTGAGGGTATTGTTATTTATGTGAGAAGGGAGATCCATGGAACTCCTTTGTACTAGATGTGTGTTTCTTATTCATAGAACCAGGAAAGGATTGTGGTTATGGATTCTCAAAGAACAAAAATGGTGCAGTTTCACCTACTATGTACTATTAGGATTCTCCTCACAAAACACAGGCGAGGGTTCAAGAGAACCTGTCACGTGTTTGTGATTATTCTTCACACAGAGGGTACCGATTCTCTCTTTCTTCACAAGGATGGTTCAAGAGTTCATTTTCACTTGTTGAATGCCTATGGATCTATTCTACTTTCTTTAGTAGATCTTTGTGGATCCTATAATGGTATGGTGCTTTGTTTCTCTGAAAACAAGAGCTTCTATAAATATTTTCAACAATGCGAACCCTCGCTTGAGGGCCCTTTATTTATAGGTGAGTATCACAGATGTATCGCCTTCAAATCCCCAGAAAAAATTTCATGTTGTAGATCCATTAATCACCCAAGGATCTCAATATTTGTATTTTTCAACACTGGTTAACCGAAACATAGATAATGATGGTGCCTTCCTTCTTCAGGAGTGGACTATTTATTTGTCTGGAATAGACCACATTCATGCATACAAATCTTTCATTTAAAAAAATATCAAATCATCCATGAAGATAGGGTGGCCTCGCAAATTTTCTTGCCTCGGCCTCATTTGATCTACTTGTTTTGTCGCATGAATGAAAACTCAGTTGCATGCACAGTATTGTGTTGCTCAGATGACCATCATACTGTTGGTTTGATAATCAATGGTAGACAGAGTATGATCATAGAGGTTTGGTAGTGGAGATGGCATACTGCTTCATGTCGCAGTTGGAGGAGGAGGATAACGATCTTCATTCGTTGATCAAATGGCTCTGATTCATAATAAGAAGGCATAGGATTAAAATATTGGTCCCGATTAAATGATCATAGCTTGGATGAGATAAGCGGTCGTGATGACCCATGCGATTAAATGAACAATATGGATAGCTTCAGGTGAAAAAACACACATCCCACAATGAAACCCCTCACAGAATTACCATGGTATATAAACAAGGAGCTCCTGCAACATGACAGATCACTCCTCTCCCCCCCTCTGAAGCCTCCCTACACCGGTTCTCAAGTTAGTACTCTATGCACCCACTATGACACCATTCCACCCTGCACGGTGGTGTTTCCACTCGCCCTTGTGCACTCTAGTGGGCCTATACACTGTCCCCATATTCTATTATCTTGCAGGTATGCTCTGCTGGCTTCCCTTGGGTGTGGTTGACCCAGTGTCCCACATATGCCTAAGGTTGTGGTTGGAAAGTGTCTTTCATGGTTGGTCCTATATTTTTGAGTAAGACAAGTATATATGAACATTTTTAACAAACAAAGGTGAAATAAAAACGTAATGTAGGTCCACTTAATTAATTCATGCATGGTCACTTCTTCAAATTACATTCCAATGCACCTTTATTTCTCTTTCCATTTTCTTTATTTTATTTTTTTAACATGAATCCAAAAACACATTGCTCATCTTCCTTTATCCAACCATGGATGGAACTCTCCTTCAACTATTTATGCATTGGAACACAATGCCGGTAAACATTGTAGTAAACAATGTGTTCTCTTTAACACATGTCTTTGTCCTTAAAGATTAGCACAATCAATGATCTGATATTGTTTACCAACTTTATCTAATTATAATCTATTTGATGGATCTTCCAGATTCATCATGCCATCAATTATTGCATGACTTAATTCGAATGTTGTAAAAAAAATTCATTCATTGACACATGTCTTGTAACATATGACCAGTTCAACAATCATCTAATTTTTTTACAGATAATTTTCATGCATGACATCAATGTAATTGCATATTGATTCACCAAGTGACATAAGATTTGGAAGACCTTCCCCTCTTCAATAATCATTGCTACCTTTCCATACACATATTGACATGTTATTGACAACAAATGAAACACTATTCTCAACAATCTCACCCTTTGTATTTTGTTGTCAAAATCACTTAAGAACACTTTTTATGGGCCAATATGTGTGCCAGTCTTTTATCACCCTTATTGGAAACCAAATGAAAAGGTTGAGTAGGGTCTGTTCAAAAACATGTTCTCCTCCCTTTAAAGAATATCTTCTTGAATATTTATGAAATAGGGATGATGTCAAATGGGTCACGTAGAAAACATCCATTAGTTAATCAAATCTACGTCTATTTGGGATAACCCTATGTATAAAACAAGAGATATGTGACCAAGGTTTTTAATATTGTCTATAAACAACCATTCATTTGAAATCATGCTCATAATGTATCAAATATTATCCAAGGGTTTGGAAATAATTATATTTACAAATTAATTTCAAAATCCTACACATACTTAACCAACCAAATTAAAAAGTTCAAGTTAAAAGATAAATACCCCCCCCCCCTTTAATCCCATCTTTTCATAAATCAAGTACTCCCTCTTAATTTACATGATCAATACAATTAAGATCAAGGTATGTAACTGTTATTTGAATACCTCAAGTTTTAACTTATTGAGTTTACATGAATTTCAAGATGTTTCATGAAATCCTCCTTGATATCATGTCCTTCATATTTTCTCTCCCTCAAGTGGTGAAATGCCTTTGATTTTCCCTGGTGGAAAATATCATCAAATAATCTTCAAGATATTCATGTTGATAATATTCCATTGTGGAACACTTCAAGTAATTATGAAATCATGTATAATAATTCTAACTTATTTTTCTCCACTTTTTTCATCCAATTATCTTCTTGAGAATGACCTTCACCTTTATTTCCCTATAATATAAGCACATGTATACAAAAAAATATAACGGAATAATATGGAACACATGTTAGCTTCTTAATAGAAGAAACAAGCCTGAGAAATTCTTCGCAACCAAATAATTCCTTTATTGGTATCTCTAATGTGCCTAGAACTCTTTATGTTGGTGTCTCCTCTCTCCTTGACATTTTGATCATTCATTGTCAGCATAGACCCTTTACTTCCATTCACCTTCAACTTGTGTGGATTGTTTGTCCTTAATTCTTCCAGTAGTGAAGTAGATTCCACTAGTTCATGTTTTTAAATTTGTAACATCTCCATTTGACCTAGTAAAAAATTTATACATTTGTTTTCATGATGTCTATCCTACTTGAACCTTCCGCACAATACTTGTGAGACACTTGGGTTATCATGTGATAACAACCTATCATGAAATTAAAACTCATATTCATGTTGAATAATATGTTTCCCCTTTTCCTTTGATTTACCTAGTACTTTATCTTTATCTTTTTGCAGTTCTCTAGCAATTTTCAATTGATTAGTCCAGATAACTAAACACTCCTTCTTAACATATTCTGGTTTGGATCTTCCACATGGCTTCTTAAATGTTCTCAAGTTACCTTTCTTAGGAAACTTATCTTCAATCAAGCATGTATTCTCTTGGATTGATTGTCTTTTTATGTTCACCATTCTTCCATCCATTTCTAGGGATTGTTTGCCGTGATACATGATATGACCTTTCTTCCCAGAGTAGTTTCATTTTTTCCTGGAAGTGATTTTGGATCCATCACCCTTCAACTTCTTGGATTTAGAATCCAAGGTCTTCTCACCTTTCTTCCTTGAAATCTTCTTGGGATCATTTTCTTTGGGACCATTCTTCTTCCTACTTCCCAAGGATGATTCTTCTTTCTTAGACAGCTTCTATAATCTTCTTTTCTTATCATATTTGGATACATTTTGATATGGACATGTACCAACGTTGTGACCACTTCCATTGCATACATCATATATATTATCAAGCATTCTAAATATGTTTGCAGTATACATATTCTTTTGGATCTGTGGATGTTTCCTCTTCCTATTTGGATTTCTCCCCCTTGAGATAGGCTTACTTTGTGATTTTGCATCTTTAGGATTGTAGCAACAATATAATGAACAATTTCCAAACTTGTTACACCACCAACATTGACCCACAAACCCTAAATTCTTGTTATCTTTGGCATAAGATTATTGGTTATTATTCTAGAAGTGATTTTCTTTATATGGGTAACAACCTTCCAACAACTTATTCATATCTACCCCAGTCATGGTGGTAGGTTTCTCATCACCTGGCCTCATTTATACTTGTTTATAAGTTTTATTCCAACCATCACTTTTTGTGGAAACACATTTAGAAAAATGAGTACAAGATGGTACGGATGGTACCTCTTTCATGGAGGATGTTGCCATTGGATTAAAGATGATCTAATACTCCTTTAAGAAACATATTTATCAATTAAAACATGATTGGAAACATCTATTCCTCTAGTTTTATGGGAAGTTATAGCTTGGGTGATTGTTGATTCTTCAATATCACCTCCATCTCTAAATAATTCATTTTGCGAGAGTTTTTCTCATCCTCAAATGATCTCAACTTAATTTCTAAATTCTTTTTCAACATTATCATTTGTTCTTTATGTACATTTAAAAATTATTGCAAATAAATGTCGAGATCATTTACCTTGTTATCTTTGTCTTCTAGTTGAGTAGCTTTGACAACCATAGAAACTTTGTGCAATTTTTCAATGCATGGAATGCTTCTACAAATACAATCTCAAAGAATGTTTTCTCAAAAATACTTCCTTAAAATTCATCAATAACTTGATCATGTCTTTTATTGCAAAGAAAAATTTCTTCTTCCTTTGCCTTTACTTGTTTTGTGAGAGTTTTGGATATGCCAAACCTTTTAGCCAATGCCTCTTCCATGGCATCAACTAATTCTTCCAGCTGTAATTTTTCATATTAAAGAACACTAATGATTACAGCAATATGTCTTTCCACTTCTCTAGGGATTTTCTTCAGATGATATTTGAGTGCATACTAAATATCACTAATTTATCAATCATCATCACAGCTTTAAAAGGCTTCATTAAAATAGGAATAATAGCAAGATTTATCACATGTTGTAGCTTTCAAATTACCTTCAGTAGAAGGTTTCTCCCCATTAACAGTATGATTCTTATTCAGCTTCGTTGACAGTTTCTCCTTTATATTTTTATAAGTATTGGAGGAAATATCCATTTGATTTTTCTCACTCATTTCCTAAAATATACACTTCATAAATACTCCCTTGGATCTTTTAGAGGTGACTTTCCCTATGATACCAAGTGAAGTACCCAAATCAATGTGAATCACTGAGAGTGGTAGGGATGAATCAGGGATCCCTTTAAACATTTTAAAAATTGATTATTTTCAATTAAACCTTTATAGCTACTTAAATCCTTGATCCACTCTTCTTGTGTCTCTCAGCCATTCCTCGAATGATGATGTAAATGTAATGGCACTGAACACAAGTATTTACATGGTTCAATTCAAAGACCTTATCCTTGATGTGTTGGTTATTCTCCCCAACACATATTCTACACTATTCTTAAAATCAATTATAATGGTCGATATAGAGTCTCGTTGTATCTCTCCTGAGTCCCATATTAGTTTCTCTATACCGCTTCCCACAATGTTACCAGAGTCCCACTATCCTGCTTTAGAGTGCCACTGAAGTCTTATTCTCCTTCTTAAATCACGCAGGGTTCTCCCAGCTCTTGAGTCACACGAGCATATTCCTTCTCTGAATTCACTTGATTCACAATAGATTTATATTATGCTCTTCCCACAAGGGATTTATGAATCAAACAAGCCCATTTATCTCTTGAAGAATCTTAAACAGCCTTTGGTAAGGTCTTCTGGACTTGCCCAAT
Organism: Viscum album; assembly: GCA_963277665.1. Taxonomy (NCBI): domain Eukaryota; kingdom Viridiplantae; phylum Streptophyta; class Magnoliopsida; order Santalales; family Viscaceae; genus Viscum; species Viscum album. The sequence continues at coordinate 1,282,733,131 of OY728148.1, forward strand.
ATTTATGATCACCTTTGTGATCAGTCCTCAGTGCAATAATGATCAGGAAATTCATTCTTCTTCTGATGAAGACCTGGCCTCACTTAGATGTTTGCAAGTGATGCACACAACTTCTTAAAGAATATAATATGCAAGAATGATCTTACACAATATTATTATTGTCTCTCTTCTTGAATCCTCAAATACTCTCGACAGGGATATAGGATCTTCTTTAATTATTCTCGGCTTTAGTCTCAATTAAACTTCACTTCATTCATGGATTTCATGGAAGTCAATACCTATTGTTTTGGGTATCTCAATGACTTATTTCATGTGCATGTGTTCATTCATGATTTCATTCTTGTATAATATATAGTTTTTCAACCCAATCACACACTATTCACTTGTATAGATATTGTAAGTTCAATGTGTGTGGGTTATCAAATTACACATGAACTTTCCACTTGGATCTTCTCTGTCAATATACACAAAATTCCTTCATTTTCTTTTGCACATACACACTTTTTTTTTAGTTTGGGTTCAATGTCTGTTATCCATGTGCATGCACTTCCTTCATGGTGAAAATCACTTATTTTTGTTTTTTAAATGAACACACAATTCCTCATTCATTTTTTCATGGTATTGAATGAATTCTTAGTTATGATTTTAGGAAATTCGAACACAAATTTTCCCTTATCTTCTCCTTTTACACCCACTATATAGTTAAGTACTTTTAAGAAAAATAAGTAGGTTTATGCCCTTCTTCTTCTTGTGGACAAACCCAAATGGGTACAGGGTGTGTGTGGGTTCTCCTTCTCCAAAGGTAGTGTATATGCACATTATCTCAAGGGATTATCAAACACTATACCTCATGGGATATCCTTATCCTTATTTAAAAACAAACCCCTGAAAACAATGTATATCAATGGTGCAATCCCAAGGGTATTGTTCTTCATGTGAGTGGAGAGCTCCACAGATCTCCTTAGCACTAGATATGTGATTATTCTTCACAGAACCAAGAAAGGTTTGTGGTTATAGACTCAAAAAGTACCACAAGGGTGTGGTTGCACCTATTTTGTACCAGTGGGACGATCTTCATGAAACACTAGTGAGGGTTCAAGAGAATATGTCACGTGTTTGTGATTATTCTTCACACATAGGGTGTGCATTCTCTCCTTCTTGTCAAGTATGGTTTAAAAGTGAGTTTTCACTTATTGAACACCTTCAGATCTCTTCTCATTCAATAAGAAGAGATGTGTTGAACCTCTAATTGCATGGTGCTCTATTTCTCTGAAAAAAAATCTTCTATCAATATTTTCAACAACACGAACCCCAGCTTGGGGGACCTTTATTTTTGGGCGAGTATCACAAAAGTACCACCTTCAAATCCCTGAAAACATTGCCATGTCGTAGACCTGTTAATCACCCAGGGATCTCAGGCTATGAATTATTCAAAACTAGTTAACCAAAACACTGAGAATCATGGTTCCTTACCTCTTTGTGAGTGGACTCTTTCTTTGCAAGGAACATACCACATGCAAGCATGAAAATATTATTTTTTAAAAAATCATGAATCATCCCCGAAGATAGTGTGGTCTAGTAACTTCACTTACTCCGGCCTCATTTGATCTACTTGTTTTGTTTCATGCATGCAAATACAGTTGCATTCATGGTATCATGTTTCTTAGATGGTCCTTAACTTGTTGTTTTGATCATCAATGGTGTTCAGAGTACGATCATGGAGGTTCAGTAGTGGCGACGGTGTATTGCTTCATGTCACTGTTGGAGGAGGAAAAAACGATCTTTATTATTTGTTTGGATGGTTCTGATTCATAATAGGAATGTGCGGGATAAGACAAGAGGTCCCAATTAAATGATCATGGATTCTATGAGATGAGAGTCTTTGATGACCCACGCAATTAAATGAACATCCTGGATTTCTTAAGGCATAAAAACATGCACCCCATATCAAAATTCTTCATGGAATTACCACGGTATATAAACAAGGTTCTCTAGCAACACGAAAGATCACTCCCCCCCCCCCACTCAGGTGCCGCCCTGCAACGGTTCTCGAGGGCACGCCCTCCACGCCCACTATGACGCCATCCCCCCCCCCCCACAGTGGAGTTTTAACTCTCCCATGTGTATCCAGTGGGCCTATACACGGACCACATAGGATTTACTCTGGTGGGGATGCTCGACTAGCTTCCCTTGGGTGCAGTTGACCCAATATCCCACATACGCCTATGGTTGAGGCTTTCCAGTGGCTTGCATGGTTGTCCGTATATTTTTGAGTAAGACAGGTATATATGCACTTTGTTAACAAATATAGTAACAAAGTTTCATTCATTGACACATGTCTTGGAACTTAGGACCAGTTGAAAAATCATCTGATTTGTTTATAGATAATGTCCAAGCCTGAAATCAATGTCATTTCATTCTGATTCTCTAAGTGATATAAAATTTGAAACAAATTCCCTTATTCAATCATCACCACTACCTTTCCAAACACATATTAACACCTTATTGACAAAAAATGCAACACTATTCTCTACAGGATTGAATAACAATATAAAGTAGTTGATAGACTTAATGCTTGTGTAAATTAGAGAATAAATAATGTTTAAACATCTAAAGAATAAGTTGAAACCATAATCAATAAAATAGATATGAAATGAATTCATGTGATTGAAATAAAAAGTTGATCTTTGTAAAAACATTTATTAAGATTTGTTTGATTGGAGAAAATGTGTTTTATAAATTTTTCAGTTAATACTAAAAGATAAAGGACCTAGATACATGTTTAAATGCTGAAATCCAAATAATGAATATTGATAACCCAGAATAAGGGAAATTTTAAGACTGGATATATTAAATTCTAAATTAAAATGTATAATGATAAAAATTTGACATCTTGGGACAATTAGAAGAAAAGGGTTGAATATTTTTCCCAATCATATAAGGTTAATCGAAAAATTATGAGATACTCTGAGGCTATTGAAATGTGGAGGAACAAATTTGGGAAGATATTTTATCTAATGAAGTTTATTTTTTTAGGATATATTATCCACAAAATGACCATTTGTAAAGAGGATAGGAGTTATTTAAATAGAGAAGAAGTCATAGGTCAACAAAAAAATAATGAGACTATATCCTTAACTTTATAAAATAAATTATTTTATTGGATACTTATTACATTTCTCTAGATAAATAAATAATGGGGTTGATTAAAAACAAATAAGAAATGATAATTATTATCATTGAAGTAAAAGATGAATAAATAAAAAAACTAAAAATATTACATTGATAAATAGATACTACACAATAGAAGAAGAAAAATTCGAGTTTGTTTAATCTTCCTTTTTGAAGTGAAATTGGAGAGTTAATAATATGATGAAACTGAATTGGGCATCTCGTAGAAGGAATAGAAGTATAATGAGAAGAATAACCAAGAAGATATTTCTCCTGAAGCAAAATAAATAGCATTATCACCAAGATCCCTGAGAGTCGGTGCTCATCCCCGTGATAGAAAATATCAACCTTCTAAAAAATTTAAAGGGAATAGTTGATAGAATGGTGCGATTTTCCAATTAATGGCCTCTGTATTTCAAAGGGAGTGGAAATACTCAATTATGAAGAGACAATATATGGAATAAAAAAGTAATCTATATAGATGGATTATTGTGTATTCTATTGAGTGTGAGTAGGCATTGTGAACCAATAATTGATGTTAAATTTAACCAAAGGGTTTCTTAATCATAATTAATATGGATAACGTTACCATGAAATTTTGAAGGACTAACGCTAATCTATACATGGGGTAAAGTAAATAAAACACTTATCTCTTCCAAATTATAAATTGGAATAGTTTACAGCACCAAAGGATGGGATGCGTTCACCAATAGAGCATGGATGATTTTTATAATTGATAATGTATAATATACATTCTAAATTTGAGGATACATAATGAAAAGACATTTATTTCATGTATTCAAGGAAATATGGTGCCAAATACTTATTGGTAATGGAATATAATCAAATTTATTTGGTTCACATTTACATTTTTGGTCTAATGAATTAACTAGGAACAAATATAGAGGGTTATTTCATCCTTTTTATTAATGATTACAATATAATGGAATGTTTTATGTTCATGTATTGTAAGAAACAAGTCATGGAGTAAATGAAGTGGTATCAAAGGAGAGTACAAAATGATCCCAAATTCTTAATAAATATATTTTGATCCTACTATGTAATGGAGTAAAAAAATATTGAAGTGGAAAAATACCTTACCAATATTGGAAATACTAAGTACCTATAGTATTTTATACTCAAAACTAAATTCTGATAATCTTAGAGGAGTAGAAGAACCCATACGAAATATGACATGGAAGGAAACCCTCTTTGAATAATTTTTTAGGCTTTATAAGAAGAGTATATATTTGTAATAAATAGGTAAATAAATTGAATAACATATATATAACAAATAAATAAGTATTTTAGGATACTGGAAAATAGTAAGGCCTAAAAATGATACAAAAAAGTCTGAATAAAATTATAGTGAGAAATCATGTCAAAGTAATTAAAGAGAAAGTGTCACAACCCGTCCTCAGGGCCCGTGCCGTGACTACCCCAAGCCCGCCTTCCATAGGCCAGGGGCTGGCGACTAGCACCAAAGGCGTAAAATCCCGATAACTGGGAAGGCATTGCCTTTATAAAAGAAAAAAAGCACCACAAAGTACAAGCGGAAGAAGTAAACACTAAGTAAAAACTGAGTACAACAGTAAGTGCGGAAAGTAAAAAGGGTCCGGAAATACAAGCCCAACTGTAAAGTACAACTCGAAAGTGAAAACAGCAACTGAAAAGTAAAGCTGCTATGCCAAGATGTCCACTGGAAATCCCACCTGAAGGGTGGGTACAGATAGCTCCTCTGCTCCTCAGGTCCCACCGTCCGCTCCGAGTATGTCTCGCCCAGTGGTCCACCTCCGGGTACCGCCTCGTCGTCACTTCCACCTCTAAGTACCGCCTCGTCGTGAGGTCCTCCTCCGGGTACCATCTCTTCGTATAGTCCACCTCCAGGTACTGTCCAGTCCTCGAACACTCAGCTTCTGTCAGCACTGCCCATCGTCTGCAACCAACACAACGAGGTGCGGGCATAGCCCATGCAGGGGTGAGTATAACGATACTTAGTAGGGACCCCGAGACCCTCAAGGTCTCACTAAACCAACAAGGATAACCACAAAGAAGATCTCAATAGATAACCTCTACTTAGATATATGCCCATACATATACCTAAGTTATCAAGTAACCCATCTCAATCATGAGGAAACACAAGGATTGTGAAATCAACGGATAACCACTACCCAGGTATATGCCCATACATCTACCTAAGTTAGCAAGTGACCCATCTCAATCATGAGGTAAACACAAGGTCAAAAGTCTCAGCTCAAACCAGGATTTTCATTATCGAAACCGTAACTGCTGAAGAGCTCCGTCTCTAGAGTGTATAGTGGTCCTGTCACGACTCCGAGGTACTCCTCACTAACCTAAGACTGCTGAAGAACTCCACCCATCGAGTACTGCGGGCCAGCTGCTACAACCAAGCGCTCCCATGTGCCGCTACAACCAAGCGCACCTCTGTCGTGGGTCTGCCGCTACAACCAAGCGCTCCCATGTGCCGCTACAACCAAGCGCACCTCTGTCGTGGGTATGCCGCTACAACCAAGCGCTCCCATGTGCCGCTACAACCAAGCGAAACTCTGTCGTGGGTATCCCGCTACAACCAAGCGCTCCCATGTGCCGCTACAACCAAGCGCAACTCTGTCGTGGGTCTGCCGCTACAACCAAGCGCTCCCATGTGCCGCTACAACCAAGCGCACCTCTGTCGTGGGTATGCCGCTACAACCAAGCGCTCCCATGTGCCACTACAACCAAGCGCACCTCTGTAACACTCCGAGTCGTTCGATCAGCAGTCGTCGGGTCTCAGCCAGCTACACGGTCTCCATACTCCGCACGCTCGTCACTGGGAGGGTCCGCTCCACGAGCTACAGGTAGATACTCCAAGTATCTCAAAGTCCCATGAAGAAGTATCTCAAAGGACCGCCACATCATAGGGGTCTCAACGCAACAGACGGCACGTCAATCGGACGCCCGGTCTGTGAGTTATTAGCCTTTTCGTCCCAGGGGCCCGGTTGGTTTCGTGAGCAAACCAAACCCGGCCGTATCTCTAATGTACCCCGAACTCTCATAGGGTAAACTCATAGGGATCATTTCTCAACGCGATCACCAACTCCGCTGACGGTTCGTCAAAGGGACGTTCTGTCAGAAAGATATCAGCTTTTCCGTTCCAGGGGCCCGGTTGGATTTCGGTGCGATCCAACCCGGCCACTATCCATATGCATCCAAAACTCGGGCGGAGGATGCCAAAAGTTTCGTATCGTCAACAGAAACTCAACGCAACAGACGGCGCGTCAATCGGACGCCCGGTCTGAGAGTTATTGGCTTTTTCGTTCCAGGGGCCCGGTTGGATTTCGGTGCGATCCAACCCGACCGCACTCCGTCGGAATCCAAACCTCGAGCGGAGTAAGCCGAAAGATCCTTCTCACTTAGATGAATTCAACGAAACAGACGGTGCATCAATCGGACGCCTGGTCTGTTATTTATTGGCCTTTCCGTCTCACACCCACCCTGGGAAACATCCCAGGAGGTCACCCATCCTGATCACTACTCTAGGCCAAACACGCTTAACTACGGATTTTTAACCATGTAGGCTCCCGAAAAGGAAGGTGCAACTTGAGTATAGTATACCGAAACGACCGTCTCGATCCAAGGATCGTGTTGCCGCTGACGACGAGTCGTTTGAAGGCCCGTAGCCCAAGATACGGGCATTTGACCAAACCGCTCGGTAACGGGGGTTTCGGGCCCGGGCCGTCCCGGCCCGAGACCCCCCGGATGGCCCGAACCGGGTCGACCCGCCCCGTACGGGGTCGACCCGGCCCGGTACAGCGCGGCCCGGCCCGGCGCGGCCCGGCCCGGCGAACCGTCCAGGCGCGCCGGTTCGGCGCAAGGCAGCGCGCTGGGCACGCTGCCAGCTTCGCCGAAGGCCGAGCTTGCTGGAAACGGGGGGTCGCCTGCCCCCCCTTTGTGAAACCGCCCCCGCCCCTCATAATGGGGGGCCAAATAACTGCCCGAGGGAATTAAATTCCCCCAGTTTCCACCAACCCGGCCGGCCCGACCTGGCCGGCCGGCTTCTTGTCAACAGGACCGGCAAGGGCCGGTCCTCTTCCGTCTTCCGGCACCGGCGGCCCAGCTGGCCACCGGTCATCACGATCCGCCGCGGCCCGGAACCGGCCGCGGCCTTCGTCATCCGGCGCGGTGCGACGTCACCGCGCCCCTCCGCCGCGGCCCCGCTACGGCTGCGGCGTCTTCGGTTTCCTTCGTCGCGGCGCGACGGCGTCGCGTTCATGATATTTCTTTCCACGGCGCGACGCGACAGCGCCGCGCAATAATTTCCGTGTGATTCCCGTGTGGTGCGACGACACCACGCTATCTCGTTTCATCCGCAAGAAACATTCAAGAACAAAGGAGGGGGGGTTTGGCCGTGTTTGTGCGGTCCGGTCCCCCTCTCGTTAGACGATAACACTTAAACGTTCATCCTCAAGTTTGTCATGCTAGAACCAAGAACGGAAAATAATTAAATAAAGCAACAACAAACCCCTACCTCGCTTTTCGTTATGTGTTGACGAAGTCGCGGAAAGGCGGCGGCGATTCGTCGACATCGGAAAAGAGAAGTCGTTGACGACATCGGCGTTCTTCGTGAAAGGCACTCCCTTCTTTATTCCGGAAGGAGTGGGAAGGAGTCATCCAAGAAGGGATCGACATTGGAAACTTCACGTTCTTCTTTGGAAAAGGCATTCTTCGTGGAAAAGACGTTGTTCCATGTTTGGAGATGTCCTTTGTGTTCTTCGTCGAGGGTGGAATTCTCTTCAATCCTTCCATGACTCTATCACAAGGATTTAGCCAACCCCAAACAATAAAACAACACACCTTATTATAGTGTTAGCTTAATGAATTCAAAATAATTCAAATTCATTAAGTTACATCCTTCATTAATGGGTGGAGAGGCTCCAAAATTAATGAAGGTGGAAGTGAAGAGTCACATTTAATTGGGGGGGGGGGTTCAAGGAGTTAAGGAGTTTAAGGAGTTAGGAATTTGAGGGGTTTTGGCACATTAAGTGCAAGGGAGTTTAAGTGGGGTAGAAGAGAGTTAAAGGGAAGGTGAAGGGTTGGGGATCGTGTGGGCCCCACCTCACCTTAATCCTCACTTGGTTAGTTAGGAAATTGTGATTCCACCCCAACTTCCACACTTAGGATATAACCACTTAAGAAGATAAATAAAATTTGTAACACAAATTTTATTTTTCTTTACACTTAAACCACAACCTTATTAAACAACTGCTCCCAAGCAAACGCAACTCCAGGAAAGGCATTCCTAAGCAAAAACCGGTGCTACGGTTCCATCGGTGCCCTCGGAATTTGATTCCGGGCACCGGTTCAAAAGTTAGAAATTCCCGCTCGTTCGTTCACTGAACGTACCCGAGCCAAACTTCGGAAATTGATTCTGGGCACAACGGGCCTCAGAATCAGGCGCTGTCAGAAACTGTGTTCTTGTAAAATTCCAAAGAAAATTAAGAAAAAAATTTCCTTGAAATTTCCGGGTCTTTACATTACTCCCACCTCAGGGATTTACGTCCCCGTAAAGCTTCATCATAAACTAGGGTCACAAAAGCGGTACAGAGCATGCATCTGAGCCTTCCGCTCCCATGTGCTCACCTGGAGGTTCCCGTACTGTCAAAGGAAGTGCACCCAAGGAATCGATCATCCTCGTAGGATCTGCTCCTGTCTATTCTTGATCCCCACTGGAACCTCCGTGCATGTCGCTCTATCATCGACGTCCAACTCCCTGAGGTCGATGATGTGTGAAGGATCAAGCACGTATCTCCTCAATTGAGTTACGTGAAAGTCATCATGCACCTGGTGCAACTGAGGTGGATGGGTCAAGCGATAAACCACCTCGCCTACCCTGCTGGGGACCTAGAAAGGTCTATTGAACCTCGGAGATCTCTTGTCGCCTCGGCTACATCTCCGTAAACCTCGTCGAGGTGAGACCTGTATAAGAACGTGGTCGCCATCCTCGAACTCTAAAGGTCTCCCTTTTTAGGTTAGAACTGAAACTCAAAACTCCTGCTGCCACGAGGGTAAGGTTGGCCGACCCAAGAATGATCGGCTACACCCTCCCATGCACGAGTTTATCTTGTGCTGCCCAGGGTTTCCTTTTCGCCGACCAAGGAAAACCCATCCCAACGTTTGCCTAATACCGTCAATTTGAGTATGAACAGTGATTGCCAAATACATACTCAAACTAACGTCGTAAGGCCTCGACGCTGCCACCAAGAGGTCCTAACCGAGACTCTCACCTCAAGGGTCAGATCACACCGTCGGCGTAAGTGTGACTATCGAGTCTCCTCCCAAAGGTATCTCCAGACGTGAGGGTCAAGTCAACGGCTTAACTGGAATCTCTAGGTCTGGGACTAGATTCATGGAAGGAAGGGATGATTCGTTTCGATGCCTGTGGCTACGGAAGCTAGTAGAAGATAAATTCCGCACTTCGAATCATCCTTATAGCCTCTTTTTGGTCGCACTCCATGACCGCAAGCAGCTACCCTCTTTCCCTGCTCTCCAACTCCCTAAGTCTAGCGGGGACTAAAAAGGCGGGCGATGGTAACATGTTGAAATGTACACCACCACGAGCTGCTCTCCAAGCTCTACCTCCATGTCTGCTGCTCTGCAGATTCATCTGTCCTTAACATTTCCTCTTCTTGAAACATTTTACATGCCCAAGTCTCCGAGACTGGTGTCAGTTTCCTGCTTTCCAAACTTCTAACATTCTCTGGCTGTATTCGATCAGCAAAGAATTCTAAACCACAAAGGTTCCTTCTAGCACTCTAGCCTAAGTAGAAAATGCATAGAGAAAAGGTGCTGGCTCGGAAGCCCTTAAACATACCATGATCAGAGGTCCTAACTCTATTGCACTGATCGAAACGCTTCCATCGAGTACCCGATATGTTCGGTACGCCTAGATGAATTCTCAGCTATCAACACGTCGTCCCGCCGAAACTGTAAAAGTTCTAGAAAATTCTCGGCCACCTACTCAAGCCAGTCCTCAGCCGCCTATGAGTCAGGTTCACCTCGGAACATGAGGGTATCTGAAGTTAGAACACATATAAGGCAGTAAACTTACATGTGTCACCTACCGGTACCGCCGGTTGTAACTGCTGACCAACGGGTAGTGATGTATAGCTGACACACTACCCAAAGGCACTATCTCAGGCATCGGTTCACGTACCGAAGCCTCATCACTATGCGGACCATCCTCATGGTCATTCACTGGAAAACACTAGTGGCCAAGTCCACCATCCACACTACTGATGTCTCAGCTAGGCAGAAAACTCTAGCAATCGCCTCCAGCCACTACTCTGCTGTCTGGAAATCTGCCTCGCCTCGTAACTTATGAGGCCTCTACTGCTAGAACTCGTGCAATGCGCTCCGCCAGCGTGCACAGTTTGCTAGTATAGCCGTTGGCATCTGCTGCCAAACAGGTGGTGATGTACTGGTACACCACCCGAGGGTGCCAACATAGTAAAAAGGTCCCTACACCAGAGCCTCGTCGCTCGGTGAGCCGTCATCGAGTACTCTCTCGGAACTCCAACTGACTGTCTGCGTGGAGACATCCTGAACAGATGCGACACGGTCAACGTCTTATACCTAGTGAGCTGACCTGGTTTGAGCTGACTTTAAAACTTTGGAAACACACACGCAATCAGTGTTTTTGTGTACAAAGTCGGAAATCAGTAGTCAGGGTCCTTGTGTGCGGATACGTCGGCCGCCGCACCAACACTGGACTCCCTAAACTGAAAACCACACTCGGTACCCTTAACACTATTGCTTCACAGAAAGAAACATCAGAGTTATAATTTCATTGGTAGAACCGAACTCCTTTGATACCAATTTGTCACGACCCGTCCTCGGGGCCCGTGCCGTGACTACCCCAAGCCCGCCTTCCATAGGCCAGGGGCTGGCGACTATCACCAAAGGCGTAAAATCCCGATAACTGGGAAGGAATTGCCTTTATAAAAGAAAACAAGCACCACAAAGTACAAGCGGAAGAAGTAAACACTAAGTAAAAACTGAGTACAACAGTAAGTGCGGAAAGTAAAAAGGGGCCGGAAATACAAGCCCAACTGTAAAGTACAACTCGAAAGTGAAAACAGCAACTGAAAAGTAAAGCCGCTACGACAATCTGTCCACTGGAAATCCCACCTGAAGGGTGGGTACAGATAGCTCCTTTGCTCCTCAGGTCCCACCGTCCGCTCCGAGTATGTCTCGCCCAGTGGTCCACCTCTGGGTACCGCCTCGTCGTCACGTCCACCTCTGGGTACCGCCTTGTCGTGAGTTCCTCCTCCGGGTACCATCTCTTCGTATAGTCCACCTCCAGGTACTGTCCAGTCCTCGAACACTCGGCTTCTGTCAGCACTGCCCGTCGTCTGCAACCAACACAACGATGTGCGGGCATAGCCCATGCAGGGGTGAGTATAACGATACTCAGTAGGGACCCCGAGACCCTCAAGGTCTCACTAAACCAACAAGGATAACCACAAATAAGATCTCAACAGATAACCTCTACTTAGATATATGCCCATACATATACCTAAGTTATCAAGTAACCCATCTCAATCATGAGGAAACACAAGGATTGTGAAATCAACGGATAACCACTACCCGGGTATATGCCCATACATATACCTAAGTTAACAAGTGACCCATCTCAATCATGAGGTAAACACAAGGTCAAAAGTCTCAGCTCAAACCAGGATTTTCATTATCGAAACCGTAACTGCTGAAGAGCTCCGTCTCTGGAGTGTACAGTGGTCCTGTCACGACTCCGAGGTACTCCTCACTAACCTAAGACTGCTGAAGAACTCCACCCATCGAGTACTGCGGGCCAGCTGCTACAACCAAGTGCTCCCATGTGCCGCTAGAACCAAGCGCACCTCTGTCGTGGGTCTGCCGCTACAACCAAGCGCTCCCATGTGCCACTACAACCAAGCGCACCTCTGTCGTGGGTATGCCGCTACAACCAAGCGCTCTCATGTGCCGCTACAACCAAGCGCAACTCTGTCGTGGGTATGCCGCTACAGCCAAGCGCTCCCATGTGCCGCTACAACCAAGCGCAACTCTGTCGTGGGTCTGCCGCTACAACCAAGCGCTCCCATGTGCCGCTACAACCAAGCGCACCTCTGTCGTGGGTATGCCGCTACAACCAAGCGATCCCATGTGCCGCTACAACCAAGCACACCTCTGTAACACTCCGAGTCGTTCGATCAGCAGTCGTCGGGTCTCAGCCAGCTACACGGTCTCCGTACTCCGGACGCTCGTCACTGGGAGGGTCCGCTCCACGAGCTGCAGGTAGATACTCCAAGTATCTCAAAGTCCCATGAAGAAGTATCTCAAAGGACCGCCACATCATAGGGGTCTCAACGCAACAGACGGCGCGTCAATCGGACGCCCGGTCTGTGAGTTATTAGCCTTTTCGTCTCAGGGGCCCGGATGGTTTCGTGAGCAAACCAAACCCGGCCGTATCTCAAATGTACCCCGAACTCTCATAGGGTAAACTCATAGGGACCGTTTCTCAACTCGATCACCAACGCCGCTGACGGTTCGTCAAAGGGACGTTCTGTCAGAAAGATATCAGCTTTTCCGTTCCAGGGGCCCGGTTGGATTTCGCTGCGATCCAACCCGGCCACTATCCATCTGCATCCAAAACTCGGGCGGAGGATGCCAAAAGTTTCGTATCGCCAACAGGAACTCAACGCAACAGACGGCGCGTCAATCGGACGCCCGGTCTGAGAGTTATTGGCTTTTTCGTTCCAGGGGCCCGGCTGGATTTCGGTGCGATCCAACCCGACCGCACTCCGTCGACATCCAAACCTCGAGCGGAGTAAGCCAAAAGATCCTTCTCACTTAGAGGAATTCAATGAAACAGACGGTTCGTCAATCGGACGCCTGGTCTGTTATTTATTGGCCTTTCCATCTCACACTCACCCTGGGAAACTTCCCAGGAGGTCACCCATCCTGATCACTACTCTAGGCCAAGCACGCTTAGCTACGGAATTTTAACCACGTAGGCTCCCGAAAAGGAAGGTGCAACTTGAGTATAGTATACCGAAACGACCGTCTCGATCCAAGGATCGCGTTGCCGCTGACGACGAGTCGTTTGGAGGCCCGTAGCCCAAGATACGGGCATTTGACCAAACCGCTCGGTAACGGGGGTTTCGGGCCCGGGCCGTCCCGGCCCGAGACACCCCGGATGGCCCGAACCGGGTCGACCCGCCCCGGACGGGGTCGACCCGGCCCGGCACAGCCCGGCCCGGCCCGGCGCGGCCCGGCCCGGCGCGGCCCGGCCCGGCGCGGCGCGGCCCGGCCCGGCGGACTTGCCAGGCGCGCCGGTTCGGCGCAAGGCAGCGCGCTGCCAGCTTCGCCGAAGGCCGAGCTTGCTGGAAACGGGGGGTCGCCTGCCCCCCCCCCCCTTTGTGAAACCCCCCCCCCCTCATAATGGGGGGCCAAATAACTGCCCGGGGGAATTAAATTCCCCAGGTTTCCACCAACCCGGCCGGCCCGACCTGGCCGGCTGGCTTCTTGTCAACAGGACCGGCAAGGGCCGGTCCTCTTCCGTCTTCCGGCACCGGCGGCCCGGCTGGCCGCCGGTCATCACGATCCGCCGCGGCCCGGAACCGGCCGCGGCCTTCGTCATCCGGCGCGGTGCGACGGCACCGCGCCCCTCCGCCGCGGCCCCGCTACGGCCGCGGCGTCTTCGGTTTCCTTCGACGCGGCGCGACGGCGTCGCGTTCATGATAATTCTTTCCACGGCGCGGCGCGACGGCGCCGCGCAATAATTTCTGTGTGATTCCCGCGTGGTGCGACGACACCACGCTATCTCGTTTCATCCGCAAGAAACATTCAAGAACAAAGGAGGGGGGGTTCGGCCGTGTTTGTGCGGTCCGGTCCCCCTCTCGTTAGACGATAACACTTAAACGTTCATCCTCAAGTTTGTCATGCTAGAACCAAGAACGGAAAATAATTAAATAAAGCAACAACAAACCCCTACCTCGCTTTTCGTTATGTGTTGACGAAGTCGCGGAAAGGCGGCGGCGATTCGTCGACATCGGAAAAGAGAAGCCGTTGACGACGTCGGCGTTCTTCGTGAAAGGCACTCCCTTCTTTATTCCGGAAGGAGTGGGAAGGAGGCATCCAAGAAGGGATCGATGTTGGAAACTTCACGTTCTTCTTTGGAAAAGGCATTCTTCGTCGAGAAGACGTTGTTCCATGTTTGGAGATGTCCTTTGTGTTCTTCGTCGAGGGTGGAATTCTCTTCAATCCTTCCATGACTCTATCACAAGGATTTAGACAACCCCAAACAATAAAACAACACACCTTATTATAGTGTTAGCTTAATGAATTCAAAATAATTCAAATTCATTAAGTTACATCCTTCATTAATGGGTAGAGAGGCTCCAAAATTAATGAAGGTGGAAGTGAAGAGTCACATTTAATTTGGGGGGGGGGGGTTCAAGGGAGTTAAGGAGTTTAAGGAGTTAGGAATTTGAGGGGTTTTGGCACATTAAGTGCAAGGGAGTTTAAGTGGGGTAGAAGAGAGTTAAGGGGAAGGTGAAGGGTTAGGGCTCGTGTGGGCCCCACCTCACCTTAATCCTCACTTGGTTAGTTAGGAAATTGTGACTCCACCCCAACTTCCACACTTAGGATATAACCACTTAAGAAGATAAATAAAATTTGTAACACAAATTTTATTTTTCTTTACACTTAAACCACAACCTTATTAAACAACTGCTCCCAAGCAAACGCAACTCCAGGAAAGGCATTCCTAAACAAAAACCGGTGCTACGGTTCCATCGGTGCCCTCAGAATTTGATTTCGGGCACCGGTTCAAAAGTTAGAAATTCCCGCTCGTTCGTTCACTGAACGTACCCGAGCCAAACTTCGGAAATTGATTCTGGGCACACCGGGCCTCAGAATCAGGCGCTGTCAGAAACTGTGTTGTTGTAAAATTCCAAAAAAAATTAAGAAAAAAATTTCCTTGAAATTTCCGGGTCTTTACAGAATGATTTAAGGAATTCAAAAAATTCAAATTTAAATGAATTATATGAAGAAGAAGTTGAAGTTTGAATAGCTTTTAAGATTGTTTAAAATTACCAAATTATGAAGATTGCAAGGATGGATTATAGGAGGATAACATTTAT
The DNA here is from genome assembly GCA_963277665.1 of Viscum album. Taxonomy (NCBI): domain Eukaryota; kingdom Viridiplantae; phylum Streptophyta; class Magnoliopsida; order Santalales; family Viscaceae; genus Viscum; species Viscum album. The sequence goes on from OY728148.1 coordinate 1,282,748,484, forward strand.
GAATAATATTAGTCTTCACCATAGAGGTTAAATTGGAGAGTAGAAGTTGATCTATCAAAAATAATTAAAGATAGATCTTCACTGACAAAAACATCAAAGATGAGGAATATATATCATGATACTATGTTTTCAATGGTGGAAAAAATGTATTTTTTATATCTATAAATATATGAGTAGTGGATTAAATCTATGAATGATGAATTTGATCAAATTGAAAAATATTAAAATATGGTAACTTATAAAAAATGTTGAACATTACAATGTGATCGGAATTAAGTAGATATTTAAGAATAAATTAAATGAGAATTTAAATATGACACAAAATATGTCACATATAGTGTTCAAAGGATAAAAAATAAAATAACCTGATATTTCAAAATTGATTCGTACTTTTTTATAACATGTAAAAACGCAACATCAAGGTAAAATGAACTGCGAAATATTATAATTTAAATATGACCATTATAACATAGAAATTAAATTTCCGGGTCTGAATAGTTTTAAGTAATTTTTAAAATATATATAAATATTATATTCAAAAATTATTAATTTATACATAGAAAATAAGCACTCATGTTTTAGTAAAACCATTTTCATCTTCAAAGTTATGTTTTTATAAAAAAATGGTTTATGATTGATCTTTGTGAACTAATAATATAATTAAATTCTGGGGATTTTAGAAAATTTACATGATAAAATAAATATAATAATTGAAATAATAATATAAAAATTATCTTATGGTAAAATTTTGAGATTTGTTTGAAAAGTTTTCATTCAATAAATAGTGGAAAATACTAATTATTATTAAAAACTATGATTTATTTTAAATTTTTTAAAGTAAATTTTTATTTTCGATTACTTTAAATTTTTAATTACTTATTTTAAAATTAATATAATCCAATTATGGTTTTTGAAATTAATTTTATATATGAACTTAATATAAAAAATTATATTTAAAAATGGAATGTTTTTTAAAAAATGTTTTTCATCATGTTTTTCTAGTTTAATTTAAAATTAAATTCTATCACTTCTATGTTTTGAATTTTGAAAAATATATTCAATATTATGAATCAAGAGGCTAAAATTTTTTAAATAGGTTTCTTTTAATTTAGGTCAATATGAATAAAGACGTTAGAAAATTTTGTTACCATGGTAAAGGGTAAATCGGGTAATTAGAGTTAAAAATAAATTGATAAAACTATAAAATGAGCCTAAAAATTTACTTAATTTTAATTTATGATTCCATTAATCCATAATATCACATGATTCTCTTATATGTCATTTTTTATATTTTTATGTGATTATGACCATTAAAATATTTTATTTATAGAAAACTCAAAAATATCACACACTCAGTTTCAATAACTATAATATTTTTTACATGGGTATAACTAGAGGATATGTATAATTATAAATATTATTTATAAATTTAAATTATTTATCTTCATCATGGTAATTTATTTTAAATTTTTAGTAAATAAATAATTGTCTTAAATGCTTACAAAATGCTGATGCGGTAAATATTTAATTAATGGAAAAATAAAATAAATGATTTCAAAAATATAAAAAGTATCATAATTTGAAATGATTGTGGTGAATCATAAATTTTATAGATAAATATTACATTTTTTGGATTTATTAAAATATTTTAATCTAATATCATTTTTTTTGGAAGTTATAAAATTCAAAGTAAATGGATAGTTCTAAAATTAACATTGTAGATATTTTATGAAAATAACACTTTATTAAATGATATAAAATTCATAAAAAAATTATCATCATCTAATTTATTTTTATACGGTTTTTAATATCAACTATGGTTAATTTATGGGTTTTTTCTTAATTTATAATCGCAAAATTGACCCTAAAAATTAAGAAAAAACATTGTTGTCTGAATAAGTGTGAAAAGGGTTAACGATGGGTTAAAACCAAAAAAAGGGTAAAAGCATAGTAATAACTTCTATACTTTTTCTTATATTATTTTGATGAATTATAAAACTTTATTTTGTATAAATCATTTTTACCCATTTTTTATAGAGAATTTACTTTTTTTTAATTTAATATTTTAAGAACTTCCAAGAGTTCCCCTCCCCTCTCTTATAAAAGAAAATATCTTCTCTTTTTTACTTCACACTTCAAAACGAATTTTCAACAGCTAATATCCACCAAATTCTCATACTATGATCACTTCACATGTTCTATAGGCCTTATTCTGAGCACAATAGAAATCTTATAAGTCCTAAGGTGTTAAGAAAGTGATATTTAGAAAAGAAGACTTATAGTTTTAAACCATATGTTTTACTTTTATTTCTCCTTACACCTACTTAAGACCATATACAACCACGATAATATAATAAAAATAGTATAATAAATATAATTAGACGTTACAATGATTATATAATAACATATATCCATCTCCTAATTCATCAAATGGAAAACAAAACCAACATTAGTGTGTACGACGAACTATTGACTCACAAACCAATTTAATTCATCTTCCATCACCACCACTCCTTCCCAGATTATAATGATGGAACTAATGTTTAAAAATTATTTTAATTAATTTTTCATCATTCTGAAAAATAATCTATCATTTACTCTCTTACCCTTCCATTTACTGAAAAATGATAACGTTGTTCATGGATATGTGTCCACTACCACCTCCACAAAGCGATGTGATTCATTATTCATCACCACATCATGTTTATGATATATATAATTATATTTAAATAATTAATATGATATTTATGATATTAATATAAATATATGAAGATAAAATAATACTTACCTTCTTTCCATAATGATCATTGAAAAATGAAAACATTACACTTGCGTTTGTTTATCCTACCATCCTCAGGATTGTAACGTGGTTCATTTTTCATAAACATATTTAGTTTTTTGATTTAAAAGTATAATTAATATATAAAAATTAAAATTATATCATTATTATTATTTTTTATATGAATTAATATTCTCATCCTTGACCATACTAAACCTACCAAAAGTCATTTTGGACTTATGAATTGAATATTTTAAAAAAAATAAAAGATGTATTTATATGTATAAAAGTGATTTATAAACTACATTTTATGTTTCTTTTTAATTTATTTCGAATATTTTCAAATGTATTTATTTTACAGAGTTTTTTACTTTCTTTACAAAAAAAGAGAATGTAGTACTCTAACATATATGGAAATATTAATTTTCCCACCACCAAATTCATAATTTTATGTTTGTATTCCTTTATAATATTCTATGTTTTTTAAAATAAAAACTATGAAATAATTTATTCTAAAGTTTTTAATATTCAAATTAGATTTTAAATAGAAGTGATATATCAATATCCTAAAAAGATTTCTTATGGGTGCAAAGAAGGTTTTTATAATGCGTAACATTATGTATTATGATTATGTTTTTCTTCCTGGTAATTATTTATGATAAATGGTAGTTCCATTAGAAATCAAGGAAGGTTGGTTTCATGATAAAATAAGGTCATTTTACCCAGTTATATATCACCAATCCATTATGTACAGGAAAAGAGTTAACAGAATTGGTTTCTCATAAGGTATTATTGAAATATATTGCGATGGATATTCCTAGTATAACTATGATAGTTATATCAACTTTAACTGTGATTATTACATAAATTATCTAAGTGTAACCATGATAGTTACTCCATGTATAACCATGATGGTTATTCCAATTATAAGTAAGAGAAAAATGAAAATGATGCCTCAAGTTACCTATATGATTTATTTAAGCTTGATAAGGGTTTTTATGGAAATATTATGATTTAAAACAATAAAATAAATTGTATTATACTTCATAAGGTTGAAAAGTATAACTTTTTGATAAAGTTATTATTAGTCTTTTAGGATTTCAAAGAAAACCTTGTGATTTTTACTTTTCCTTTAAGTGTTCTTATAAAATTTTTTATGAAAATATTTGGAAAGATAAGTTGATTTGTTGAGAAATAAAATGTTTATTTTGAGACCAAATTTAATTTTAAAATATCTAAAAAAAATTAAGTATTAATATTCTAATGGTTTTTTTATTTCTTTATATTCCCCTTAAAGATATCTTTATACTCATCCCATTTTTTAAATTTGTTTACTATGTTTAATGATTGGTAGGGGAAATGAATAATTCAAGTTTAAAGTCTATGAATATTTTTCATGAAAATAAGTTATGTTTTACTCAAAAATTTTTATATTGTGAGAAAAATGTATACTTATAAGAAGTTTCCACTTTGTAATATATGGGATTAAAATATAAGAGTTATGACCAAACTCTAAAAAACATTAAACCAAAAGTATCATTAGGAATAAAAGAAAATGAAATCTAGTATAAGACATTAGATTAAGTAATATTTAATGTTGGTCTCTTACATTTGGTATCAGAGAAGGGTTTGTATAACTTTTGTGGTTAGAATGTTATTTAATAACAATGTTCAAAAATATTTATAAACACTAAGTTATGTATGTTATAAAGAATTTTGTTTATTATTATGAGGATTGGATATAACATAAATAAAAAATAATATCAAACCATTTATGGGTTATATTATTATAAAATTTATTAGGTATTGTCTTTACCCTTATGGATTATTATTTTTTTAATAACTCGTTTCAGGTATAAATGATGTTCTTTTCAACAGATGAAGGATTGTTAATAATGACATAATTAAAGTGACCATGCATAGACTTCTTATCCCTTATAAGTTATTTAATCATCAATATCATGGAAAATACTTCTTGAAGTGACTTTGAAATATTTTTGAACATCCAATTCACATGTAAGAAACTTTTTGATCTATCTAACACTTTTTAATTTCTCAAAAATTTCTATCGATCATGGTGTATCTTTTATCTTATTTAAAAATATCAATTTATCCACCTCATTAGAAAAGTTAAATACCACCAAGGAATTTATTATTTCTTTTTTTTTTGAGATATAAATTTTATATTGGAATATAAAGGGATATAAATAGTATAAAATAAGGCCCTAGTGTTTAGATTTAAGGTATAAATTATTTTATTATGTCTTATGTATTAAAAAATATTAGGTTTATATTGAAAAATAAAAAAGTACATATTTAATATCTTTTATTTATAGGAATAAATTATAAATTAATAAGGAAAAAGCATGGAAATTGTTTTAAGTATTTGATTATGTCTAGAGGTTTTAGAATTATGATATAGTGGTATTTTATCAATCATTACACACTTATGTGTTATTATATAGTAGGTTTTTTAAAAAAAGTTGGAAACATATTTTAGATAGAATCTATAAATTTGAAAAATGGGGTTGTGAAAAGGGTATAATGTTTGGGAGATATTTATTTTGGAGTATATGTATCCCTTATATTTAATATATAAAAAATGTTATTTGAGGAAGAATGTATTTACTTTTGGTGGATATAAGTTTAAATTTATTGATTACCTTTAAGGGTTTATATCATATCTTATATCAAGTTAATTATTTTTTATTACAATTTGAGGAATATATGTTTTATCATAGATATAACCATCATATTTCAAAGTGATTTAGTTATTTGGTTATTTATTTTATTTTAGAATAAGTTCACTATTTTGGGAACTTTATTTGATTAAGGTAAAACTAAAATTATGGGATTTTATTTGGGGATTAAGGGTGCAATTTTCTTTTGAAGGCATACATAATATTCATGTGTATTAATAGTGATTATAGACATTTATGGAAATTATTATCATATATTTGAGATTATATGATTAGGGCATATAAATTTTCGGTATAATACATTAAGAGTGATTGATGTTATTTAGAGAGAAATGGTAAATTAATCTCAAAATTATGTTCAATCGAATACTTCAAATTGTTTAGTTTTAAACGTGGTCAATAATATATTTTAAAATTTTAGTTATATTTTTTTATCATATGATCTGAGTATCACTTTGAGAGTTATTATTGAGGATTTGGTGATTTATATTGTTTGAAGGTCAATTAATTTTATGAATTATCTTATCCGGTGATAACCATTTTTATTTTTTATTAATATCTAAATATAGAAGGACTAGCTTTATATCCTTTTATGGAATTATTTAATATATTATAGGTTTATTTTAGTTCTTCACGTATGAAAATTTTCCCTTGAATACTCATCATTTCGATAAAAATAAGAGATTTTATTGGAAATTAATTGGTAGATGAAATTATACTTGTCAGGTAAGCATATTTCCTTATTTTCTAATTATAGACAATAAATAAATTCCTAAACTATAGGAAATGGTTCTTGAAATTAAAACATCATCCATTTAATTTTCTTTCTGAGAAATCAATTTTCTTTTAACCCATCAGGTATTTACGGTTTTGTATTGGTGAACTTTTTCATGATCATGTCCTTTATCACACTCTACCATTCATTGGGTGGTAGTTTTTTACTTTTATTACCACTTCTTGACTTCCCAAGAATGTTTTACTACATTTAAACCATGTTATTTGTTATTCCAAATGACTTTTGTACTTCATTTTTTTCTCTTTCAGAGTGGAAGTTTCTTTAACCCATCTTATGATGTGGAATTTCAACAAAGTTATTTTGAATAGTTCAACTGATAGTTTCAAATACTGAGTTCAAATTGGGAGGACGTAATTTATAAAATGGGGTATAATTTTATATCCATAGATTTTAAAATAATTACATAATTTTCAATAACATGTATGACACACAACACCAAACATAAAGGAACTGTGAAATATTATTATTTAAATATAAAGTCAATAACTTAGTCATTAAATTAGAGGGTATAATAGGATTAACTAGTATTTGAAATATATATAATTAATCAAATTGATAAAAAAATTATTTATTAATTATTATTAAATAATAACTAAAGTTTTCGAAATACCATTTTATTCTTTAAAATTAGGTTTTCATCACAATGGTTTTTAATTGCCTTTTTTGAGCAAATAATTTAATTAATTTCAATAAATTTTTGCAATTTTATTTTATAAAATAAATATAATTTTTTAAATTTGAATATAAAAATTATACTATTGTAAAATTTTGAGATTTTTTTGAAAATTTTTATTTTTCAATGAATAGTGAAAATACTGATTATTATTGAAAACTATATTTTTTATGTTTTACAAATTAAAATTATATTTTGGATTGGTTTTATAATTTAATTAGTTCATTTTGATTTAAAATAATTTAATTTTGGTTTTTTAATTGAATTTTATACATGAATTTAGTAAAAAATGTTTAGTACTTAAAATGGAATTTTTAGGAAAAACTATTTTTCATCACCTTTCTTTAAGTTAAATTTTAAATTAAATTGTTATATTTTTTTTGTTTTGAATTTTTAAAAATTTATTTCATATTTTTATTTAATATTTTCAAATTTTATAATTATTTCTATTTTATTTTAGGTCAATATGAATAGTAACATTAGTAAATTTTGTGACCATAGTAAAGGGTATATCGGGTAATTAAAGTTAAAAATATATGATAAGAACTATAAAAAGATCATAACACCTACATTAATTTTATTTTATGATTTAATTTCGTCCATAATCATCTAAGATTAATCTATATATACTTTTTCAATTTGGATGTGATTATGGCCTTTAAAATATTTTATTTCAAAAAAAAGTATAAATAGTCACTATGTTTTTAATAACTATAATATTATTAACAAGTGGATAACTACAGGAAATGTTCAGTTAAAATATTATTTTTAAATCTAAATTATTTATACTAATTAGGAAATTTTATTTTAAATTTCTAGTAAGGAAATAATTACCTTAAATCCAAACACAATATTGATGCACATATTATTTAATTAATAGAAGAATAAAATAAATGATATTAAAAATATTAAAAGTGGTTAAATTTGAAATAATAAATGAGAAAAATTAATTTTATACATAAATTTAATATTTTAAGGATGTATTAAAATATTTTATTCTCGTTTAATTTTTCCCCTTGATGTTATAAAAGTCAAACTAAATAAATAGTTCTAAAATTGACATTATTGATATTTTATGAAAATTGTGTTTTATTAAAAGATGTAAAATTAATAAAAAAAATATTATCTTATTCCAAGTTAATAGGGTATTTTTTATAATTTAAATCATCATTCCTTTATAATAATTTTTCATTTATATTAACTATATTCACCCTCAAAGAGTAAAAAAACATTTTGTCATGCTAAGTGTGAAAAGGGTTAATGAGGGGTTTAAACCAAAAGAAAAGGTAAAAAACATAAGAAAACATAAATAATTTTTATTTTATGGGATTATTTTGATTTATACGCATCCTATATTATAAATGAATCATTTTAATTCTATTCTTAAATGAAAATTAATATATATTAATTAAATATTTTTAGAAATTCTAAGAGAGTTTGTCCCCAATATTATAAAAGTGAATATCTTATCCTCATTGCTCCACACTTCAAAACCCATTTTTTTATCCAATATCTATCCAAATACCTTTATAAAATCCCTCCCAGTGTTTTAAAGGAATTCTTTTTTCATAATATGAATCTTATAGGTATTAATGTCTTAAAAAATATAGATTTTCCAAAAAAATAGCTATCCTTTCTAACCGCATGTTTTAGATTTATTTCTTCTTCCACCCCATTTAAATATTCTCCAACCATGAAAAAATAATAATACCATTATCCTAAAATTAAATAGATTTTATTAAGTAAATTTAATAACCTATATACATGTGGAGACCCAAGCTTGACGTACATGGAAATTATATTTCTTTTGCAGAATACTTAAATACATGACACAAACAGACACCCAATGACCATATCAGTTTCATGCCTTTGGAAACTCTAAACAAAATCTTCTAATTATGGTGAAAGATCTTCAAGATATACCATAAAGATATTTCCCTTGGGTTTTCCATCCTAAAAAAATTCTTTATATCCTGGGGAAAATAAAACATAAAAATGGTGAGCCCAAATTCTCTGTAAGGGTAAACATGGAGAAAATAAAACAAACCATAAACATTTGAACGTAAAAAACATGAACATAATGTTTAAACATCAAAATATTGAGTAATGAAATAAATCTTCACAGTATGTAAGGAACATATCATAAAGGAACATTAATCATGATAAAATATAATGGTAATAATACATGGAATTGTGGCAAACAATTAGGCACATAATATCATTTCCATGGTAGCTAGGGTATTATTTCCAAGACCATCATAGTGGATGAAGTCCATTACTGAAACGGGTTTACATGTCGTTCCATCCCTATATTACTAAACTAGATTTAACTACCATTTCAACCATTTATTTCTAATTATATATAAATATTTAACCAATATATTTTAGGTAGATATAGGTATCACCCATCTCATAATGAAATAATTCTTACATGTGTCGGAAAACACAAATCATTCATCATAGCATAACCCAAGAAATAAAATGGTTTTCTTAAATATAATTACATCATAATACAATCCATATAAAAGAACATTAAATTTTAAATACAATAAAATCATATTAATAATAGGGATAAAATCATAAACCTATTTAAAAGCACCATCTTAGATGGACAACAATATAAAACACTTGAACTTAATTATTAAGGAAAATATCATTTCTTCTTAAAAAATATTTTCTTTTCTAAAAATTCAATGAAATTTTTAAAAAAATAATTTATTTGAAAATAAACTTGAAATAGTTTAGAGAAATATTTGTGGAAATAAGTCATCATGAAACCGTAAAAATCTATTCATGCCATATAAATTAAACAAAAACATCATTTTCATACTTTTTAGAAAAATCCAAAAGTACCTCGTATGGTAAACAAAATAAATATTCATTCCATGCCATGTAGTAGAATTAAAAAATGGGTAAAAATGAATTTAAAGATTCATATAATAATAGTATACAGTTTTAGAAAACATTTTATGAAAATATGGATGGGGATGATAAATATATCCCTAGTAAATACTTAAGAATAAACAATCTCTGATAAAATGATATTGGAAAAGTTATCCCTTACCTTAGGTCCGATGTGATTCGTATGTATCTGAACCTCTTGTATAATGATTTAAATAATGTTACTGATTTATTACATAATCATAATAATTTTTATTATAACATTTATGATCATGTTTTCATATATTTGTTAGCAACATTTCATTATTACTCATTGTTCAGGTGTTAACTGCTTTATGTTCTTAGGCATGTTTTTTCGGATATGATCTTATTACTATTTTTAGGTTATAGTTATATCATTTACATAATGGTGTTAGTATAGTATATATCATATTTATTCATTCAATTCATTTATATAATCATTCATTAATGAATATTATGTATAACAAATAGCATCGCATCGTGGAGACAGTCGGCCGTACGAACGCACGAGTGATGATATCGTTCCAATAATTTTTGAATGGTATTTCCCTTGAGGGTGTATAACACCTCATAATTAGTATCATGTTATAATAATCATATATAGTTAATATTTTTTCCAGTATACCTATCCTAGTAAGGTGGTGGTAAAAACAGATTATACCACAAAATGGAGACGGTAATCTGTACGTACACACGTGCAGTGATTTCATTTTTCATAGGATGGATAGAAGGTAAAATAGGTTTGTTTGATATTTATAATAACATATTATTATATTATTGATACTTATGTTACTAATTTATAATGAAACAACTAATGAATATTAATTAGAATAAGAAACAAAGTTGAACGAATATTTTAGAACATATTACCTCTTCCTCGACATGCCTCCTTTAAATTTCCTCTTAGGGCACTAGTGTTGGTCTTTTTAGAATACAAAAAACCTATATAATGTTACTAATGAAGTTTATAAGTGAAATGGGTAAGGTTTGGACGATCTTGATGGCTCAAAAATCAGTGAAGAGGAGAGGAAGGAGGTTCCCTTTTATAAGAGAGGAGAGAGGCACTTTAGGAAAGTTCCAAAATATTAATTTATAATAAATTCAATTTTGATTTAACATGGTCCAAAATTTATTTAATTCTAATAAAATATGATTTTGTTTCCAATAACCATCATCCAATAATTTTTTGACAAGTTTTGAATATTTTTTTATCCTTATCATTTTGGTTTTACCCTTATTTTACCCTTTTTAATCTTACTATGATATTCTGTTATTTACTCATTTTTGGGTTAATGTAATTACTATATCATGTGAAATGACCCAAAAAAGGTTATTTATGACATATTTGGACATATATTAACCATGTTTCATAATCTTATATTTTTTATGAATTTAAAAGTAATTAATAATCTATTTTATGTTTTAAGTTATGAATTATGTCAATTTGGGATACTATTCATAATTGAATTTTTTTAAAAAACATAACAATATTATTACTTAGAAAAAATGCTTTAACTCATCCATAATATGTCAATGTCATCCAAAAAATTCTTGGATGACATCAAAATATTCAAATTAAATTTATTTTAATATTTATGAATGCATTTATCTGGCCAACAAGCATGTACCCAAGTGGAAAGGACTCCCTCTTGGCATCCAAGAGACCCAAGTTCAAGACCAGGTGGAGGAGAATTTCCATGTACTGTAGTAGTACTGTAGAAGTCATTGTTTGGTACTGTAGAAGCTGGAAGTATTCACCTGATTTGGGCCTTTGGGCCACCGGTTTGGTTCTACGGTTCTCAAGGTCATTCGGGTCATCAAAGGCCTTTGGGCCATAGGGCCTTCAGGCCGTAGGGCCTTTGGGCCACAAAGACCATGGAGTATCCCAGTTCATACAGAACAAGCTCTAGAAGAGGAACATAGCAACAATAGTAGCAGCCACTATAAGCAGAGCTAACCGGATTGGAAGAATGAGAGGGTATGACAGCTGCCATAGGGACCAGGAACCATGCAGCTTTGCATAGGGAAATGCTAGCCGATCAACAATGCAAGGTGGGGAGATAGGTGATCAATGATGCAGAACCTAGGGAGGGTCAGTTCAAGTGTGATAGTCCTACGGGTCATGTATTGGGCATGGTATACCTCTGGGCCTTCAGTTCGTGTATTGCAGGCCAGTCGGGCCTTGGGCATTGGGCCTACGAGTCATGTATGGGTTCCCCTTCAACCCTCAAAAAGGGAATTATCCATAATAAAATAAAAAATAAGGCCTTCGGTCCATTCAGGCATTTATCTGAATCTTTTTTAATGAGGTAATCACTACATCATAATTGTATCACAAATATATATATTTATCAAATGTCTAACAATTATAAATAAAATACCATGATTTAGAAAATATTTTTATATTTCTAATGACTATTTATATACATATAGATCACTTATATAACCCTCTATTATAATCAATTTAGTAAAAGATATATGTTTAGGTTATAATTATCTTTACTTTAAATTAATTCTTATAAATTGTCATTTTCACATCCAAGTGAATCCATGGGGTCCCAAAATAGACCCAAGGATACCTATAGTCGTAAATATCTCATAAAATGGTATTAGGACATGTCTTAGTGTATTTAATAATATTATTATATTATTTTTTATCCTTATTTACCATAATTACCCTTTAACCGTGGTAAATAAAATAATTATTGAAGTTTCTATTCAAAACATCCAAAAATAAAAGGTGACTATTGACACAATCTAAACCTTATGATTCCAAATATGTAATTAATTTTTCCAAATTCAAAATACAAAAGTTTTAGTAATTACTTTAAAATTAATTCTCCTTGTCAAAACCAAAAAGTGATTTTTTAAGAAGTAATAACTATCAAAAGATTGATATGTGTTTATCTACAATGTAAAAGTGAAATTATATCTAATGAAAAATATTGGATTAAATTATAAAAACCAAATAAATTTAAATATTATAACAAAATAAAAATATCGTCTAACTACATTAATAAAATTGATGAAAAGGCTGTTTTGAATTAAAATGCTGCATTTTCACTAGTCATTAAAATTTGAATTTTATCAGAAAAATACCAAAATTTAAATAGAAGTAAATTTTTATATCCCAGTTACAAATAATAAGTTTATTTCTTTCGATTTAACATATAAAATTGTCAAAAACTAGATTTAAAATGTGTGTTCCATCAAAAGGTGGTAAAAATTCATTTTTTTGAAAAATAATTATTTTCTCTGAAAAATTGATTTTGTTCTCATATCATGTGTAAGATGAATTACAATGTTATATAAAATTCAAAATGTGGTTAATAATATTCATAACGGCTAGTTTATATAATAGTTTAATAATATATCCTTGTTTAGTGAAACTCGGTATTGCATACCACGCAAGCTATCGAGGAAGGTTGCTTTTACTTGTAACGCAAGCCATGTCAATGTTGCATGTAATGAAAGCTTCCTTTGGTGTTTCATATAACATAATCAAAACATAGTTCATTTATACATAGAAAAAAATCTATAATCACTGTTGTGTGAAATTAATTCTATCAAAAGAACTTGAAATTGTGTGCAACATAAGCTAAGAATAGTGTAGCGTATACTACAAGCTAATACGTTGTTGCATATTGCACAATATAATCTTGGTGTAGCATAAAACCCAATAAAATAAGGAAATTAAAAATAATCTATCTCATAAAACTTCTGGGTGTTACAATACATCTCCTCTTCCATCAAATTGAAAATAACACCATCCTTTGTGTGTACAGAGGAATGTCGCCTCACGAACCGATGTAATTTGTTTTCCATCACCTTTTCTTACAGATAGATTATAAAAAACGAATTTATGTTTTTAAATGATATTAATGATAATTTTACCATTATAAAAATATAATATATATTTTTCCTTATTACCTTTCCATTCACTAGAAAATGAAGATGTCATTCATGTGTACGTGTGGACAACCACCTCCATGAAGTGATGTGATTCGTTTTTCATCACCAAATAACTTGGATGATATATATATATAAGTATATTTAAAGAATTAATATGATATTTATGATATTATTATCATTATATATTGAAAAAATAATATTCACCTTCTTTCTATAATGATCGTTGAAAAATGGAAATGTTACTCTTGGGTACACACGACCTACTATCTCAAAGATTGTAACATAAATCATCATTCATAAAATTATTTAATGATTGGATTTAAAATTATAATCAATGTATAAAAATGATAATTATTTAATAAATATTATATTTTAAATTATCTAATAATGACCACTTTTTTCATAGTCAACCTACCGAATTAATTTTGGACTTATGAACCGAATATCAATAAAACATACAACATTAACTTAAATGATTAATTAATTATAATAACATGGTAATGAGTGATATAAAAGGGATAATAAACACTAAAATGGTTCAAGATAAATAAATAATTACCCTAATTTTATTATTTAATAATATAAATAATTTACATGACAAGTCAGACTCAAGGTAACGGACTTTTTTTTAAATACCCTCTTTTCAATGTTTACCTTAAACTCTCTTTTATTCCATCTCTATATTTTTAAAATTCTTTTATAGATGTATATATGTGGAAATAAGTGATTAATAAAATAAATTTTATTCTTATTTTTACTTTCTTTCAAAAAATTCAAAAGGAATATTTTTATATATTGTGTCGAATTTTATTATAAAAAAAATTAATATAATATTTTAATTCATACAATAACAAAAAAAATTCTTGCTGCCATAACCATTATTTTATGTTTGGAAACCTTCATAATATTCCATGTTTCCTTCAAAGAATAACCCACTTTCCCTTTATTTTTAGTATCTTACTTTTTAAAATTGGGTTTTAAAGAAAAGAGATATATCAATATCCAAAAAAGATTTCTTATGGTCGGTAATAATGTTTTTATGATAAAAGAATTTATGTGTTATGATTAGGTTATTGAAGTGCCCAGATCAATGTGAATCACTGATAGGGGGAGGGGGTGAATCAGTGATCCCTTTAAATATTTTTACAAATTATTTCTTTTAAATTAAACTTCTATGGTTGGTTAAAGCCTCGATCCACTCTTCTTATGTCTCTCAGCCTTATCTCAAATAATGCTATAAATATAAAGGAACTGAATAGAAGGATTTACAAGGTTAGTTTCAAAGACCTACTCCTTTATGTGTCAGTTATTCTCCCCAAAACTGATTCTACATTATAATTTGGTTAGTGATTATAATTGTCGATATAGGGTAACATTGTATCTCTCCTATGTCCCATAGGAGGTTCTTTATATTGCTTCACATAGTGTTACTAGAGTCCCACTGGCCTACTCCAGAGTGTCACTGAAGACTTCTTCTCCTCCCTAAATCTCACAAGGTTCTTCTATCTCTCAAGTCACATGAGAAAATTTCTTCTTTAAGTTCTTCTTTGATTCACTGTAGATGATTTTCTGATCTCTTCACACAGGCTTGCTGAATTACACTTGTCTGTGAATCTTTTCAAGGATCTTCCACAACCTTTGATAAGGTTTGTTGGCCATGCTCAATATTTATGATCACTTGAGTTGATCAGTTCTCAGTTTCAACAATGCTCAGGAAATTATTTCTTCTTCTGATGAATACTTGGCCTCACTAAGATGTGTTCCAATGGTGCACACAACTTCTTCAAGAATATAATATGCAAGAATGATCTTGCACAATATTAGCACTATCTCTCATCTTGGATTCTCAATTACTGAACACTCAGCTATAAGAGATTCTTAAATTCAGTTTGGATTCAATCTCAGTTCTCATTCACTTCATGAATGGATTGAATGGGTATCTCAATTCCTCTTCCTTAGTCCAGTAGATTAATACACTAAAACATATTCTTGTTCACTTTGAAAAAATCACATAAACTTATGTGATTATTCAAACACTGAAGATCAGCTCACATTTCATCAACTAAATTAACACACGATCATGTGTTCACGCAAGATTTTATGCATGGGTCTCTTGGTTTTGAACATGCACTATCATCTCTTCTTCTCTCACTATTCACACACACTTTTATTCTTTCTTTACGTGTGCATGTGCATGCATGCATGCATGCACAATTTTTTTTACCTTCTTGTATGAAAACCCCAATAGGGTAACACTTTGAACACACACAAAATCTCTTCTCTTTTTTCTTCTCTCTTTGTCTTCTTCTCTTTCTCTTCTTCTTTTGGGTCTTAGCACTCACACACTTTTCTTATTTAATTCATTCAATTTTATGTGTTTCTTCATGGGTCTTCTTCAAGACCAAATTAGTGTTGCCCACAGTTCACCTTGTTCTTGGACACTTGGGTGTCACAACTCAATCGTATGCATGCATGTGCATCGTGCATGCATTCTCCTATTTCTTTCATGAGAACATGAAACCTCGGGTGCCTTATTCTTCTCCTAGGGAAATGAATGTATACACTATCCTTTTCTTGTTTTCAAGAAAAGGGTGCAGTCTTCACAAAATATGAACCCTAGGAACACAAAATAGAATATATATATATATATATATATATATATTGAAATGAGGGTCTTCATCTTCATCATGCAAATAGGAGGGAACAATTCTTGTTCTCAGAACCAAGAATGGTTCTCGAATATATCTTTGCGAAGGTGAAACCAGGGTGTCAAGGCACCGGTTTTTTTACCCACAGGATTACATCCACGAAAAAATGGAGAGGGTTCAAAGAACATGTTACTTGCTTGTGGGTAGATTCTCACAGAGGGTGTGGAACTCCTCTTTCGAGAAAAATGGTGCTTCATGCTTCTTCTCTTCAGGCAAGGGACGCACGGGACTCCTTCGTGCAAGATTTGTACGGTTCTCCTCCGCATAGTAGGGATACGTGGAAAATTTCATGCAATTATCTATTTATCAGAGAAACTAGAGATTTATCTTAATATTTTCAACAACAGATCCTCGATCTATAGCTCTATCTTTATAGGTGAGTAACACCATTCAAATCCACATGAGATGCCACGAGATCGAATATTTCAATAACTGAGATCTTCGTCTTTGAATATATTCAAAAACGGATGAGACATACCACATCTTTGTTGTTTCCTTTTTCTTTTTCAAACGCAGGATAATTCGTTCTTGGAGAGTGCATCATGTGCATGAATTTAAGAACACATGAAAACCATTTCCTTTTACATCGAACGGGCAGTGCACCCTCGGCAACTTTGTTTGCATTGAGCTCCTTCTAATTTCTTCATCTTATTTCATGCATGAAAATTCTAATGTATACATGAATTAGGTTCATTTAGATGATCCTAATGCACAAACTTTGAGCTTCAATGGTGGTCGAGAGCTTGATCTCAATGGATCGGCTTCATCTGCGGCAAGCAGCGACATTAGGTGGAGCTCGGGTGTTTAGAGGTTGAAGACAACCTCAGTGTCTCTACTTGGCCATTGAATCACCTTGGATTAATCAAGGAAGGTTGTGATTAGATCGTGAGATGTGGGATGGATCGTGTGGCTGTAGTCGGGAGCGGGATCAGATGGACGGCCAATATAAGTTCCGCATTCTTAAAATGTTGTCACACGTCAAAATGGGTTGTGGTTTTCTCGTGGTTTAATAATCAACTCTCTCCGCCTTGATGCTATATTACTTCTCTCCCCCCTCTGGTTCCCCCCAGCATCGGTTCTCCTGTGGACGTGCTCTTAGCTCCCAATATGCTCCTCCAAGCATGCACCTAATTCCCATGCTGCAAGGGTTCATCACTGTGCGGCACCTGCGGGCTTACACATAGCCCGCGCACACATGCCTAATGCGGGGCTGGTGTTGACACTCCATTCTGTCAAAGAATCTAAAAATGACAAAGGGAATCCCCTTATAAATAAAATGGGAAAATACTTGAATAAAAATCAATATTTGCAAAGGCATGAATATTGAATCTCCTTAGTCAAGCCAAAACACTGGCAGCACGTAGCCTACTTGCGCGCCCAAAAATGTCGCACAGCCTACTTGAGCGCCCCTATCTGGCATGCAAGTCAATTTCTCACCCAACTCATTTCACCCAAGGTCACTATATTGCCTATAAATAGACCCCTGGTTACCCCATTTGGGGAGACGAATTTCCTTGAAACCCAGTTGCTTCTCTAGTCACCCTAGTACTTCGCCCCAGTCTTCTGAAACTTTCAAGGTAGTTCATCAACCCATTGAGCGAAGGATTTAAGGGAGGATCATTGGACTTAATTCCTTTTAGTGTTTGTAAACCATAAAACTTGCACTCCTAAAGTGTCCAAACTCACTATGTTAAAAATACTTGTGTGATTCCCATTCCTCTAACAGGAACTTGAGCACCCCACTTCTTGGATCACCTGTGAATACTTTTGAAGGCTTTAGAACGGTCTCTCCCAAGTATTAATATACAGGTTATTCATTTCTTAAGTGAGCATCAGGTCACCCACATGTACTTTCGCGACCATACTTGTGCGCCTTTCTCTACTTTGGTGTCCCTCTTTGATTCACTTATTCTCTTCACTCTCTTCATTATACAAGCCATCAATCCAACCTCAGCCTTTCATGGAAAGGATTCTTCTTAATTGGATGCCTTGTATGAAAGGGATTTTGTTGATACCACCACCAAAACCTCCTGACTTATCAAACCTTTGGGAAAGGCACATCAGCGTCTCCAATTTTGGGTTTCTATTTCCGTAGTCAGAGGTTTCCCACATTTGTTTCACAATGGGGTTAAGATTAATGAAATGTCTTTGGGTTTGTATATCCACAATCACATGGATCATTCTCCCAAAAATATTGTTGGGAAGTTCCCGATTTGGAGGAGGGTTGGTTCTTGGCCTCTCCTTTATCAAAGAGGTGACTGTAAACCTCAGGACTCTAGTAGGGAAGGTACAGTTCACACTTACTTTTCTGCGCAAGCAAAGGAGAAGTCTCCCTTTCCTACCAGGATCAACTTTAGGGAAACCATCCTATTGTAATCCCCTCACCTTCATCCCTTCCTCCTTACATTGGTCCCTTGTTCAATGTAAATATAATAGTGGTATGGCTCATTGCCTCACCCTCTACCACGCTCAACGCGCCCTCTTCCATCAGCGGAGGAAGAAAAGTGTGAAGTTTCATTGTTGAATCTTTCACATCCTCTTGTTTCTCACATTGAGCATGACTCATGTGGGCTTAGAGATACATGATGGTTACAATATGTATACAAATATTCATTTGAATGAACACCGAGAGCACTTATTCCCATCATAATCGGGATACGTGGGAAGCCTTCTCAGGGCCCGAGCTCATTGGACATCCTCCTCAGGAATCCAACCCTAATTCCATTAATCCAGGTATCCTCCTTAGGAATAATCCCCAAATTAAACCCCTAAGTAATCAAGTCATCCTTTTCAAGAAGTAAGCCCAAACTCATCTCTCTCAAAGGATCATACTCCCCAATGAGATTTATTGAACTATTTGGGCTTTGATTCCCATTAATATGGGATACGTAGGAGGCCTCCTTGAGGTTCAAACCCAAAACTTCAAATCAACCCTCTTCTCCTTAGGCCATATTCCCAATAGGGTCTGATTCTACTTGGAAACTCATAACCTTTTCAAGTTCCTCGGGCTGCTTTAGTATAAATCCCACATTAAGTTTTGATCAAGCATCTTTCGCTTATAGGTCCTTATCACATGACATTAAAAGGTATAATGTGTCCTATAAAGTGACAACAAACTACTAGGGTTCTGATTCCTTTCACAAGGACACATAGGTATCCCATTTTACAGGCATTATTGATCATACCACGATTCACTGTGTCATTTTCACCCTTACACCATTGTGTTAAACTGAATTTTTATTGTAAATTACAAAAATAATAACAAATTGAATTACATTTTTGAATCCTTTATTTCATGTTTATTGATATTAAAAAGTCCAATGTTACTTTTCTTGAAAATCTCATTGAAGGTGAAGGTGATTTGGAGGGCCCATGATGATATCCAAGAGAAATGGGCCAAACTGCGCAGGATCCAAGCACACCAGTGGGTAAATCCGCATACTTATACTAGACCATGCATAAAATTGGGCTACAATTTTGTGGGATGGTCCTAAACTCATTGGGATACATTTCATATGAAGAAACCAAAGACTCATTCGAAAATCTGATGGCCTTGACGACCTGATCTGTCCAGCACACCAAATCTACACGGATTCAAAAGTTGTGTGCAGTGATCTGTCAATATCTCAGGATATAGTTTTACAAAGTGAGACAAACTTTCTGTTGAGACATACAAGTGGTGGGGATACAACTTTATTATTTTATAAAAATCGATATAATTCTATCTTGAGGTCGAAACACCTATGACAAGTGGTTTTAATAATTCTGTGTGCTCAAAACCACCTTCCCATTTTCCTATAAAATGGAACCTTGGGCTCCTCATTTGCAAGCTCGACCAGGCGGAAAATCTCTGATATTTTAGAGACCCAAAGGAGTTATATCCTCATAATTGAAGTTATAGAGGCCCATATCCTCATAGGGGAATCAAGGATGAAGAGGGAGTTCCACCCGAGCCGTCTCCTCCTCTCGATGGCGAGCTAAAAGGTGGATGATCATTTAGAGGGAGCTACACATACTTGGGAGGGAGTTAAGTCACTTGATACTCTATTGATTTTGTGTGATTTTTGTGTGGATTATTTCACTTATGTTTTATCTAATCATTCTTCTACTCTGAGTTCATTTCATGGGTTTAATTTAGTGAACCACTTTTAATTTCAACACCGATTGGGTTGAAATTTCAAGTGGGAAACATGAGTTGTTCCGATTGGGCAACACAAGGAGCCTCTTTCTCTCACACATACAAAATATATTATTATTCTTTGGTATCCTTTAATATTTTCTTGAAGTCCAAACCTTGACAAAACGATTGTTGTGTTAAGGGTTGTAACTTTGCACAACGTTTAGAGAGGCAAGAGGGGAATCAAGATGTTGACAACCCTCAACCAAAGAATTAAACAAAACCATGTGAAATTTTCAGAACAATGAACTATCCAAGATGTGTAGTGAACTTGAAGTGATCTCCTTATCTCATAATTTATAATCCTCCACCTTATTCTATCAACTATTAAACTCTTTAAATTAAGTTATTTTCTTAAACCTGTTTTCAAAATCACCCCCCTCTTTTTTTAATCTTTATTAAAAATACACACTATAATCCACCAACACTCCTTGAGATATGACCTAGGGTCTTCCCTGAACTATAAATCAACCTTAAAACATAATCAATTTGATGTGTCGTGATAACATGGTCAAATTTTGGTGTCGTTGTCGAGGATCTTTTTTGTTTTAGTGCGTGTTATTGATAAGTTTTTTTATATTTTTGTGAATATTTATTTGTTTTATTTTATACCTCTACATATCTTTTTGTATTATGATCCATTTGTTGGGTAGGTTTGGTTCATGACGTGTTCTACTCCGGGAGACTTACAACCTTTCAAACCCGAACTGGAGAGGACCCTACGTCAACGACACCGAGACACACAAGACATCACTTTGAAGGAGGACACACAAAACATCAACACTCATCTTGATCCTTCTTCTTCTTCGAGAACCCAGATAAAAACTGAAATTAATGTGAATAAAATGGATGAAAACAATCAAAAACTAAAATAACTAACCTCACCTGATGTTGATATTCTGCCCACATACATTCAATTACAAGGTGAGGCACCCAATTTTGAACTAAAATCTGTCTTAATTCATCTATTACCAAGATTCCATGGACTTCCTGGAGAGGATCCACACAAGAACTTAAAAGAATTTCATACTGTTTGTTCAACATTAAAACCTACTAATGTGGATGAGGAATGAGTAAATATTAGAGCATTACCATTTTCTTTGGAAGACACTGTGAAATATTGGTTATATTATGTTAATTACACAATTAGAGGTTGGGCGGACATGAAATGCATTTTTCTTGAAAAATACTTCCCAGCCTCTCGAACTGCAACAATAAGGAAAGAAATTTGTGGGATGAGACAATCTCAAGTGGAAACACTTCATTAATACTGGGAACACTTTAAAAGATTATGTTCAAGTTTCACACACCACCAAATAAGTGACCAACTTTTAATACAACATTTTTATGAAGGTTTAATCCATATTGATAAAAATATGATTGATGCTGCTATAGGTGGTGCACTAGTAGATAAGACCCCAATTGTTGTAAGAACCTTAATCGAGAAAATGGAACAAAACACTCAACAATTCGGTACAAGGTCTAGCTTACCAATTTGAGGTGTTCATGAGGTACAAAGTACTAAATTCGAGAAGAAGGTGGACACAAAGTTTGAAGAGGTAAGTACCCTTCTTCGACAACTTGCTCTTTCCCAAGGGAAATCCCAATCTCCTCCTCTTATCCATTGTGGTATATGTTCTTCTAACACCCACTACTCTGAACAATTTCTTCAATTGAGGGAAACATCTGAGAGTTGTGAGGAAATATTTCCAGGCCGCCCCTATAACAAAATCTTTATGAAATAACCTTACTATCCATCCAACCCTGGGTGGAAGGAGAACCAAACCTATAGGAAAGGGGGGTATTCAAACCAACCTCAACAACAATGGAACCAACCGGGGAAGAGTAGTCATCAACCACCACCACCCAGAAATCCTCAACCACCCCAAAGTCCTTTCCAACAAACCCCTCCAAACCTGAGCCTAGCTTAGAAGATATGATGAAACAAATGGCTTCCAACAATATCCAATTCCGAAAAAACTACTCAGGCATCCATACAAGACCTCAAAATCCAATTAGGCCAACTAGCTAACTCAGTGGGTGAAATTCAAAGTCATGGGTCAGGTAAACTTCCCTCTCAACCAATAGTTAACCCTGGGGATAAAGGAAATGTTTGTGCCATCACCCTTAGGAGTGTAAATTAACTATAAAGTAAGATGAATCCTCCATTAGAGTCATCCCCTCCTGAGGAAACCTCCATCCCAACCATTAAAAATGTTCCAAATGTTTAAGAACCTTGTCTTGAGAGAAGCCCTTCCAAAGGAAAGAGTGTGTACATTGATGAGTCGCCTAGCCCAACCATTCCTCTTCCATTTCCTCAAAGGTCCACCCATCCAAGAAAACAAAAGCAAACTGATCTTGATAAGGAAATATTGGATATTTTCAAGAAAGTGCAGCTTAACGTCCCATTGATTGATGCTGTGAAGAAAATTCCATGGTAAGCCAAGTTTCTAAAGAAGATGTGTACAAACTGAAGGCGACTTCATGGAGATGGGAAGGTGAGTTTAGGGAGGAAAGTTTAAGCATCTATAGAGACACCACTTCCCACCAAGTGCAATGATCCTGGAACATTCTCAATTCCATTCACCATAGGGGAGTATTATTTTTCTTATTCTATTATTGTTTTAGCTACCTCTATAAATGTGATGCCTCACTCCATTTACTCTACATTGCAGGTCGGGGAACTGAAGCCCACTAGAATTATTGTTCAACTAGGTAACTGGAGTACTACACACCCCACTGGTGTGTTAGATGATGTTCTTTTGAGGGTCCAAAATTTAATTTTTCCTGCTGAATTTTATGTGCTTAAAATAGAGGATGATAAGATAAATGGACATGCCCTGATTATATTGGGGAGACATTTCTTGAAAACTAACAAAACCATAATTAATGTCCACAATGGTACATTATCTATGGAATTTTGTGGTCATATAGTCCGTTTCAACATCCTTGATTCCATGAAGCACCCCTCAGAAGAACATTCCTTTCTCTCTATGTTAATTCAATTGACGTACTCCCTACCCCTGAAAAAACAACATTTCTTTCCCCTGATCCCCTTTCTGAGTTTTCTTCACTGATATAAATGCTAGGAAATGATTCATGCATTGATTGTTGTAGTGGTCTAGAAACGTTTCATGCATGTTCGTTGATTGATGATTTCTTGAACACTGATGATCCACTGACAATCGATGATACTGCTAAGCTTGTAAAAGCTCATTCCTCTTCCGAGTTTGATACCATTGATCAGTTAGGTGAGATTAGTAACCTCTCACACACACTCCAATAAATCCAAAATCCACCTGAATTGGAACTAAAACAACTACCTCAATATTTAAAATATTCATATCTTGAGAATGGAAACAAGTTGCCCGTCATCATTGCTAGTTCACTCCCTCCTGAGCATGAATTGAGACTGCTTGAACTTTTGAGGGAGTATAAACATGCTTTGGGGTGGACACTTGCTGACATTCCTGGTATTATCCCATCAATTTGTACACATCATATTTTGTTAAATGATGAGGCTTAACCAGTAAGGTAGCCTCAACGTCGACTGAACCCAAACCTCCTAGAAGTTGTGAAAAATGAGGTAACAAAATTATTGGTTACTGGAATCATTTACCCCATCTCTGAAAGCCAATGTTTCAGTCCCATTCAAGTGGTTCCGAAAAAGACTAGCCTCATAGTAATTAAAAATATAAACAATGAATTGGTTCCAACTCATGTGCAGAATAGTTGGTGTGTCTCTATAGACTATCGCCGACTAAACCAACACACGAGGAAGGACCATTTCCCTTTTCCATTCATTGACCAAATGCTAGAGAGGATAGCAGGTGAGTCCCACTATTGTTTCCTTGATGGGTAATCTGGATACTTTCAGATCCATATTGCCCCTAGGATCAGGAAAAGACAACCTTCACTTGCACGTTTGGCACATTTTCCTATAGAAGGAAGCCATTCGGTCTGTGCAATGCTCCGGGTACTTTCCAACAATGCATGGTTAGTATTTTTTTAGATTACCTATAGAATTTCATGGAAGTATTCAGGGATGATTTCACTATTTATGGCTCTTCTTTTGATGAATGTTTGAGTAGTCTTGGTTAAGCCCTACATCGTTGTATTGAAAATAATCTTGTATTAAATTATAAGAAATTTCATTTCACGGTGTGACAAGGTATAGTTTTGGGGCATGTCATTTCTGGGGATGTTATCCAAGTAGATAAATAAAAATTTGATCTCATTTATTCCCTTCCATTCCCCAAAAATATACGGGATGTGCGATCTTTCCTAGGTCATGATGTATTTTACCATCGTTTCATTCATGAATTTAGTAAAATTTTACTCCCCCTCTCCCGATTACTACAAAAAATAAAAAGAATTTGTTTTCAATAAATAATGTGAGGAAGCTTTTAATAAGTTAAAATGGAGTCTCACCTCACCCCCAGTAATCCAACCACCTTGATGGGATTTACAATTTGAGCCCATGTGTGATGCTTTTAACTATGCAGTCGGGGCAGTTTTGTCACAAAGGGTCGACCGAGCTCCACATGTCATAGCCTATGACTCACATACTTTGGACCCTGCCCAAGAAAACTACACCACAACTGAAAAAGAATTCATTTCCATTGTGTTTTCCTTGGAAAAATTCAGGTCATATCTTTTGGGGTCTAAAGTCATTGTGTTCTCAGACCATGCAGCCCTCCGGTACCTCCTTAAGAAACCAGAAGCCAAACCACGTCTCATTCATTGGATGCTCCTCCTTCGAGAATTCAATCTAGAAATTAGAGATAAAAAAGGAGCATAGAATGTGGTGGCTGACCATATCAGTAGGATTAAACTGTCCATAGACATTTACTCATACCCATGTATTCCCATTAATGAAATATTTCCTGATGAGCAACTGTACCGAGTGCAAGGTGATATTCCTTGGTATGTTGAAATTGTACATTACTTGGTAGCATCTTGCATTCCTACTAATTTCAACAAAAACCAAGCTCGTCATCTAAAACATGAGTCTTGTTGGTATATTTGGGAAGACCCCTACCTTTGGTGCACCTGTAGTGATCAAGTCCCTAGGCGTTGTGTTCCCGATAGTGAGTTTCAGTCCATCCTTAGATTCTACCACACTCTTTCTTGTGGGGGACAGTTTGGTCCCCAATAGACTTCTTGCAAGGTTCTTGATCCCGGTCTCTTTTGGCCAACACTTTTCGAGATTCCCATGATTTTTTCAAATATTTTACTCATTGTCAAAGAATGGGGAATGTCTCTAAAATAAATGAAATGCCACGGAAAATGGGTCTATTTCATGACATTTTTGATGTTTGGGGTATTGACTTTATGGGGCCATTTCCAAATTCCTTTGGAAACATGTACATTCTTCTGGTAGTTGACTATGTATCTAAATGGGTAGAGGCATGAGCTACAAGGACTGATGATTCTAAGGTAGTTGTAGAATTTTTGAGAACCCAAATCTTCTATAGGTTTGGATTACCTTGGTTCATCATCAGTGACCAGGGTTCTCATTTCTACAACCGAACAATGCATTCACTTTTGCGTAGGTATGGGGTCGGTCATCGAGTTTCTACTACATATCAACCAAAGACCAATGATCAAGACGAGGTGTCAAATATAGAGGTAAAAGAAATTCTTGAAAAAACGGTTCAACCCAATAGAAAATATTGGAGTCTTAGACTTGATGATTCATTATGGGCCTACCATACTGCTTTCAAAACTCCCATTGGAATGTCACCCTATCATATTGTGTTTGGAAAGAGTTGTCACCTCCCTATTGAGATTGAGCATCGGGCCTACTGGGCCATCAAACAATGCAATTCTAATCATTCTGGTGTAGGTTCTCAAAAGAATTTGTAGATTCAGGAGTTGGAGTAAATGAGAATAGATGCATATGAAAACTCTAGAATTTATAAGGAGCGAACCAAGGCTACCCACGACTGTCTTATACTTCATCGTCAATTCCACATTGGGCAGAAGGTCCTCCTTTATAATGCAAGGCTGAAGTTGCATCTAGGAAAGCTTTGTTCCCACTGGTTTGGACCATACAAAGTTACTAACATCTCTCCATTTTCTGTTTTCTAGGTTCAAAATGAAGAAACCAAGCAAACATTCACTGTCAATGGGCAGCAGCTGAAGCACTTCCATGAATCCATTCCGGAGTCCCCAAGGGAGGAACTCCATGTTCAAGAAGAAATCTATGAATGAAACTCACCATGTTTTATCCTTCCTTTACACATCCTCTTTTCTTATAGTGAGAACACTGTACATTCTAGGTGTGGGGGGGTACATTCCTAGGTTAGATAGGAATTTTTATCATTTTCTCCTTTCTTCTCTTTTTACCATTTTTTATGGTATTTTCATTTTTTCCCCATCAACAATTTTGAAGTTCTATGATTTGGTGAACAAAATGGTGGGAATGTAAAAATACAATAACAAAGGCTAAAATGAATTTTTGTATGAATTTAACATCAGGGAGTGATTTTTAGTGAATTGGTTTTCTATCAATGATATAAATGGTTGTATCACTGTGAAACATTTGAGATGATTGATGCCCCTTGTGTGAGTAGTTTTGGGAAAAATGTGTCACTAATATCTCCATACATTTTTGCACCAAACCACGAAGTATGAATATTTCTTACTTAATATAAGTTAAATATATGTTAGGTTAATATTTTTCATCTTTAAATGATATTTTCATATGTTCATTCCTTATCTGATCTATTTCATTACTGTACCAGATTGACCTATGTGTGTATACCTAATGTCCGACTGTTGTACGCCCTCAAAAAAAATTGTGTCTTAGGCGGGTCAAAAACCACTCCTCCTCAACCTTTTATCTTGTTATAACTATTGCAATTAGTGTCGTGAGGAGATCAAACAAGGGTTGAGAGATGAGTGTGAGATTTGTTCAAAATGTAACTTCACAAAAAAAATAATATAATAAATGAGGGGAGTGATGAAATGTGAAACATATGGGGATATCTATGTCAGGAGATTATGGTTTGACTTCTGGGAATGCTTAAGTAAGTAAGACTTGAAATATTATTGCAAAGGATGTAGGACGGGTTTGGTGAAAAATCATTTAAAGCTGAATAATGTTAAAATAACCTATATTTATTTGATAGAAAGTGGAAAGAATAACATGGAATGGTTTTAACACACACACATGGAGAGTTAGTGTAATTTTTGACTTTTCAATTCCTTTCTCATGTTGGTTTCATGAATCTCTTTGAATTTTATTGTGATATGATTTATGAGACATCTTTTTCCATTTTCACTAGGAAAAAATCCTTGGTGTGGTTCGTGCATTGGTCACAATAATTTAGTGAATTTAAATTTCCTCAAATGTTAAATTTTCATAATGGTGGGAATATATATATATTTTTTCATCATATTATTTGGATATGTGACTTTTCCCAGGAGTGAAAATGTTTAGGTGCGGGGGTGTGATCATACCACGATTCACTGTTTCATTTTCACCCTTACACCATTGTATTAAACTGAATTTGTATTGTAAATTAAAAAATATTAACAAATTGAATTACATGTTTGAATCCTTTATTTTGTGTTTATTGATATTAAAAATTCCATTGTAACTTGTCTTGAAATTTTCATTGAAGGTGAAGGTGATTTGGAGGGCCCAAGATGATTTCTAAGAAAAATGGGCCAAACTGCGTAGGATCCAAGCACACCAGTGAGTTAATCCACACACTGCTACTAGAATGTGTATCCAATTGGGATGAAATTTTGTGGGACGGTCATAAACTCATTGTTATACATTTCATATGAAGAAACACAAGACTCATTCGTCCATTTGATGGCCTTACCGACCTGATTGTCCAGCACACCAAATCTGCACGGATTCAAAAGTTGTGTGTTGTGATCTGTCAATATCTCAAGATATAGGTGTCAAAAGTGATCCAAACTTTCGTTTCAGACATCCAAGAGGTGTGCCTATAACTTTTTTATTTTATAAAATTATATATAATGCGTTATGGAGGTCGAAACACCTATGACAAGTGGTTTTAATAATTCTGTGTTCTCAAAACCACCTTCCCATTTTCCTATAAAATGGAACCTTGGGATCCTCATTTTCAAGTTCGACCAAGAGGAAAAACTCTGGTATTTTGGAGACCAAAAGGATTTATATCCTCATACTTGAAGTTTTGGAGGCACCTATCCTCATAGGGGAATCAAGGATGAAGAGGTAGTTCCACCCGAGCCTTCTCCTCCTCTCGATGGCGAGCTAAACGATGGACGATCATTTCGAGGGAGCTATACATACTTGGGAGGGAGTTCGGGAACTTGATACTCTACTGAATTTGTTTTATTTGTGTGTGTATTATTTTAATTATGTTTTATCTAATCATGCTTCTCTTCTGAGTTCATTTCTTGGGTTTAATTTAGTGAACCGCTTTTCATTTCAATACCGATTGGGTTGAAATTTAAAGTGGGAAACTTGAGTTGTTCCGATTGGGCAACACAAGGATCCACTTTCTCTCACAAATACAAAAGATATTAGTATGCTTTGGTATCCTTTAATATTTTCTTTAAATCCAAACCTTGAAAACATGATTGTTGTGTTAAGGTTTTGTACTTTGCGCAACGTTTAGAGAGGCAAGAGGGGAATCAAGATCTTGACAACCCTCAACCAAAGAATTAAACAAAACCATCCGAAATTTTCAGAAAAATGAACTATAAAAGATGTGTAGTGAACTTGAAGTGATCTCCTTATCTTATAATTCTTAATCCTCCACCTTATTCTATCAACTATTAAACTCTTTATGTTATGTTATTTTCTTAAAACTGTTTTCAAAATCACCCCCCTCTTTTAGTAATCTTTATTAAAAGTACACACTATAAGCCACCAATGCTCCTTGAGAGATGACCTAGGGTATGCCCTAAACTATAAATCAACCTTAAAAACATAATCAATTTGATGTGTCACGAAAATGCGTTCAATGATCCCAAGATCAAAACAAACCTTTTTCTCCCTAGACTTCAAAAAATTCTAGAGTGTCCCACTGAGTGGCTTAAAAACCATTATCATCACAAAAATGATTAAAAGAATCTCTTAAAGTCATATTAGAGGATCCCATTGATGGAAAACCTCAAATACATGAATTTTTCCATTAATAAATAACCTTGAATGCATACTGATGATTCCAAATTTTACACATGTTAATAAGTGATTGTAAATTCAAAGGGATGCTTAAAATATACTTGGTGAATTAATAAGGATTCCTAAAAATATCTTAAATTTACAAAGAGAGTCCCGGAGTAGACAATAATTCCCCAAAAAATGGTGTGATGAGTCTGACCTCATATCCTCTCGACCAATGCATGTTGTTCAGTATCATAAATTTCATACATAACGAACACCTACCTTCGAAAAGTAGGTACCCTTTGGATAAAGATCTTTTGGAAGTTTATGGGTCCATAAATAAATCTAATGGAAACCACCCGGAAATATTGATTCTTAAAACTAGAAAATATATTTCAAGGAACTACGAAACAAAAATGGTGAACCCAATGTGAATCCTCAACCAAGTTAGTAAGACTACCTACATGTTAGGACCCTATCAATTGATAAAGGAAGGCTAGACAACAGAATTAATCACACATGTATCCATATAAAAAGATGTTTTTTTAATAGATATTGTTGTTGTATTCAAGTCTTCCATAGAACTCTATTCAATACAAAGAATGGCTTTCTCCAAGACAACATCTGTGAACTTCCCAACCACTGCTCAAGCTGGATATCCATCTATGGGAAGGACGTCATCACCAACCTAGAGTCTTCAACGTTGGGTTTCAAATGTACTGGTAAAGGAATATCACCAGTATAGTACAATCCCGCCTTTGGAGGCTGCTCGAAAGGCCCTCTAGGTCAACAAAAATCCTCAATCATCTGGCCAACGACGACCAGTGATCAAAAAGAAAACAGTGCCAACCACCGTCTCCAACTGTTTTGGGTCTTTATCATCGGAACGCAACAATAAATCCATCCAATACTATAGGGAAATGGATCAATAGGTCACTCAAGGCCTCAATTCAAGAATGAAGGAGTCCGTCCTGAGGACTCTCACCAGCAATTGCCACCAGAATCATGCGGTAGTGTACCCCCAACATGATGGGGGTGTTTCCTCTAGACGTTTGCCCCAAGTCTCTCAGACCCGAGCACGCAAGACGAACCACCAGGGACAATTTCCGGTCAATAGGGAGCAGGTTATCACCTCTTCCTCCTCTGTATAAGTCCATCAATTTAACTTGCTGGAAAACAATGAGCGGGCACATACACCTGTCCGTCCTAATTTTGCTGCTCAGCAGACTCATCTGACAGAAACCCATGAATCCCACCAGATAACCCCGATGGAGCACCTTGAATAGGGACATACACCTATTTACAAGTTATCATCCAGTCAGAAGGATCGTCTGACTACATTTAAATATGTTCGCCAATCTAATGTGGTGGCTTCTAGTAGGCAGGAACATACACCTGTTTACAAGCACCAATTCTGTCAGTAGTCTTGTTTGCGAGTATTGATGAAATTCCATCAACCATACATGACGGAAAATATCCATCAGGAACATACACCTGCCAATCTTCATCAATCCTACCAACAGTCTCATTTTATAGCCCCTAGAGAAGTCAGTCGGAAAGCTCCGATGACAAATTTAGGGCAGACCCAACTCTCTTCCCCCATGCGTGAGTACTATCAATATCCATTGATGAGAAAAGGAGGACAGGAGGAGTCACATACACCTACTCTAGATACATAATGAACATATATTCTTGTTCTAGCTTATGAAGTCACCAAACACATCTTATCAATGTTGAAAGGGAAGACTCATATCTCTACCAATATTTTAGAATCACGCCAGGATATTTTAACAACTACTTCAACAGTATCGGGGAAACTGACACATAAATATGTCCCCACACATGGGATGACACATCGGAATTCCATCCCAGAGTAGATACACACCTCTTCTCTAGTCCAAGAGGGTCATGGGGCATACTCCCCCATATCATATGGACAATAGGATCAGGAACATACACCCTTTCCAATTGGAGGTAATCGGTTCGTTCTGGTAACCACTCCAAGATAGGCACATATACCCATGATAACCAATTTTCCTATCAAGTGGCCCCAACCAATTATAACAGAACATCCAAGAATATGTCTCACCAACCATTGTTGGAAAATCAAGAGCTAAGCTGCAATGTGGCTCCTCTTAATGTTGGAGTTCTTGAAGTCCTCATACATTTATCTGTTGCTGCTCTAGATCTTATCCTCTCATTACCAAATTATGGGAGTCGTAGTTGTAATTATGAAGTTCCATTTGGAAACTTCATCTGAAATTATTTCTTTATGAAAATTTGGTCAATCCAGACTACCTATCTCTAGATGATATCCACTACAACCCTCCATGTGGCCAGAAGACCAAGGAGAAAGAGGATTTATCCCTTTCTATAATCCATCATGGTGATCCTCCCCATGATGGAATTCACTTCGAAAGTCCTATCCGCAGTAGTATTTCACATTGTCAAGACAATTCCATAATTTAAACTGTAGCGATGAGAAAGCCATCCTATATTGAGGAACTTGAAAACACAAATCCAGTCATGTCTGATGCCTTGTCATTTATGGGGGAAACACTTTCTCAACCAGAAGACAACTTAAGGGAATGATCATTCTCTGAACCTCCTCTAGGCCATTTATCATTTAATATAGATCATCCAATCTGGTTAGATCAAGTAGAGAAACCTCTTGTGAATTATTAAAAAGATGTGTTAGACATGGGGAAACAATTAATAAAGGAGAAATCCTAGTCATGTTCTGGCCTTTGGAAAATTCTCAGTATAACATTCCTGAATTGATAACAGAAGATTTATTTCATGAAATTCGTCTCAACTTATAAAAAACTCTTCATCATTTGAAAACCAAAGTCTTACCATATGATGAATATAAAAATTATGTAAAGGTAATAGAATGGTCACAGTTCCAAATTGATTTGGCATCTCTCTCAACCTCCCAACATCCAAAGGCTGAAAAATAGAAGATAACCCTTCAGCAATCATGTCTCAATGCTCTAAAGAGACTATCCCAGTTATTTTATGATTCCCCATCTAATGTTCATATTAGAGGATGGGGTGTGTATGGAGAATTGCATTTCACTGCATTTCAAAATCAGAAAAGTCCGCCAAAAGTGGTATCATGAAATGTTACTTCCCATAGTTATCCATAATCAATAGGATTTGTATGTAATCAAATGTACGCTCAAGAACAGGCCTCAACCAGTTCTCATCTAAATCAGGCCCAAAGAAAAGAAGTTGTTGAGCTACTTTTACATCAAGCATCTCAGAATCTCGAACAGGCATCTCGTTTAGAGGATGTCATGTGTCAGAGAATGCCAATGTCTGAAATATCATAGCGATCTTCTGAAATAGGTGATTTAAGTGATTTATCGGATGATGTACCCAACTAATGTATGAACCAAAATCGGAAAAATCATAAGAGTAGTTGCATTAATTTCATCCATAGCAGTTCAAGAATCACCATAGCTTTCCAGGTTGGGGGGTCATTTAATTCAACCTTCAAATTCATTAAACAATGTTCAAATATTTGAAGAAGAAAAACAGGAACATCCCCAACCTATAGGGATGGGGGATTTTTACATCTTCAATCCCCTCCTCAATAGAAGTCAGTTTTCTCCCAATTAGGTAAGATACCATGAGGAAAGCGTACAATTGAACTATCTAAGGATTCCCTTTGGGTTACTATCCTCTAAATAGTTCTGGGTAATTCATCATATAAGATAACAAAGTCTTGTGAAAGATACAAAGGGAGACAATCTAGAAAAAACCTTGAAAGAATTCCATCAATGCATTATGCATTAGTGGATGTTATTAACACCATTGCAGAAGATCCAAGAGAAAATAAGTCCAGTTCAGGGGAATCGAAAGATGAAGTTCTTTTCCATAATACGGTACGCAACGAGGAAAATTAAGAAGGTGTGCGTACTAGAAATCAGAGGCTTACCCAGAATCTAGGTATGCCTTCAAATCACCAACTCCCCCTTCTTCGAAAGGAATCTAATAAGGGGAAAGGGAAAAAGTAATATTGCATCTCACTTTTCCACTAGAGAAGGTCAATCTCTTTCACTTGAAGATAGATTTTCATAGTAAGAAGAAGAAGAGAAGGAGAAAAGACTCAACAGAGAGTTACTTTGAAATAGCATTTCTGCTAGACAGTATCCTCAGGTAAGTCCTCAACTTAAAAATATTGTAGGAGATCCTCATAAAAAGGTATTTTTAGTAACTACAGATACAAATAATGAATTTCCTCCATTGGGTATACAACCAAGGCAGATATCAGCACCACCATTAGTGGCTTTACCGATCGCTGCACCAGCTCAAGCTCCAGTTTCTATACCTGTACAGGTTCCAACTCATTTGGATTTTCCCCTAATGCTTATGAACACAATTGAGGCATTAACGACTCGATTCAAAGCTATGGAGGAACGACGTGCATCAATTCAGCCAGAAAATAAAGCTTACCCTAAATGGGTGGATACAATTCCTCCCCCAAAAAATTTTGTGAATACCAAATTCCCAATATTTAATGGTTCAGGAGATCCGGAAAAAAACTTAACAAATATTTTTTCTCGTTGTGATCCTATGATGGGAACTTCTCATTAACAAGAAGCAGTTTAGCTTAGGTGTTTTGTGAAGTCATTACAAGGACCAGCTTTTGTCCAGTATATAAGTTTTCAATCTCGATCAATTAATGGATGGGAAGATCTCTATCAGAAATTCCTTCTTTAATTTAGCTCAACATTACCAATGATGACAGTTTTTTATCTAACTAATTGTAAACAAAGGGAGAATGAAATATTTTTAGGTTTTATTGCACAATGGAAAGGATTAACATGTTCCTTAAGTCTAGAACTCTCTCAAGAAGAGTTTCTACTAATATGTGTCGTAAATCTGTGTGACGAATTACACACACCATTGATCCCTGTGAAATACAAAGGAGTGTTTTGAGACCTTACTTTGATTTCTCAATAGATAGAAGATTCTATTATAGAAACTAAGGCTAAAAATCCTGTAATTCCATCATCTCCGGGAAGGAGGATAGGAAAGGCAGAAGCTACTAAAGTCACACTCAAGTAGACACATGTACCTGCTTCTACTTAAAAGCCTTTATCATACCGAAGGGCTCCACTTTCTAAGCATCGGCAGTGACGACCACATCGTCAAGAAGATCAAATTGATCAAAGGCGGAAACAGTTTGAGGAATGAAATAATAAATATTATTCTTTCTGGAATGAGCAAGTTCTTGGCTACTTCATCTCAGCCTTAGAAAACAATTTGGTTCAGTTGCCAAGGCTGAAGAATCTAAACAAATATGGAGATAAAGATCGTCTGAATTATTGCACCTTTCATCAGATATTGGGAGACCCCATTGAAGAGTGCTTTGTTTTAAAAGACCTTATGAAAAAGATAGTATACTCTAGACAAGTGAAATTGAAAAGTTCATCAGCTCAAGTAGCATGTGTTACTGCTACCAATCCATAGGAATAGAAATAATGGAAAGATGTTAAAATTAAAAATGTGCAAAAATATGATGATTGGAAGATCAAGAAAATTATCAACCAGACTCATTATATTTTATGAACACAGTTGAAACAACCAATTGTGTATTCTACCACTACTACCAAAGAAAAACCATCTTCATCAAAAGGCCATTCCTCAAAGAAGAAAAGTGATCATAAGAACAAAGAGTAGTCAGAAGAAGATGAGCTCGTATCAAGGACAAAGTTTTCCTTGACTCTGACAGATTTTATGCCATCTATTTCAAAATCACAGGCACTACCCCGCCAAAAGGAACCACCAGAATTAACCTATAAAGAAGAATCTTCATTAGATGAATAATTGATCTTTGGTTCTATTAATGTAATCTATTTAACGGATCCTTATACCAATGGTGATTCTCATTATAGTGAGCCAAAATTCCTTGTACCTAATTGGGGAATAAGAGGAAGTGGTAAAGATAAAGGATATAAGAAAAGATTTTGGAATTCCAGAAACCACCATTTTAACTCTACCCCTACTCTAACCATATATGTGGTAGAGACTCATGGAAGGGCCCTTTAGAGGGATCAATAGGAACAAGGAGTTTCTTCCATGAAAGATAGGTTTGGTTCTGACACAATTATTTTGGAAGACCGATTAGAAGCCACACCATATTCTTCTCAGTAAATGAATAGACTTAGTCAGACCTTTCTATCTGTCTAGAAAAGTCAATGAAATAGATATCCGACGAGCCTTCATTGATAATGGCTCCAGGGTTAACCTCATTCTCGTTCATACACTTCATCGATTAGGCCTGACTGAATCATACTTATCTACTTCAACTTTAATGTTGCAAGAATATGAGAAGAATGAACAAAAACCTCTGGGTGAAATTACACTCAGAACTCAGTTTGGAGATCTTGTGTCTAATTCATATTTCTTGGTTGTTCGTCAGGACAGAGCATTCAATATTCTTCTTGGAAGGCCTTGGCTGCATCAACATGCAGCCATACCCTCGTCATACCACCAATGTTTGAAATACTATTTCAATGGTCAAATCATAACATTGTATGGTGACAAGGATCCATTCAGAACATGTGAATCTCAATACATTAAGGCAAAGTTTAATAACACAAAAAGAACGAAGCCCGTGATAAAGGATATAACCATAGTTAATGCTCCAAATGGATTGGAAAAGATCTCAACAAATCCATTTATGCATTTGAGAACAGATTATGTGTTACCTATCAATCATATTGAAAGGGTAAAACCAAATCCAAAGACTTTTCCAGTAATTTCAATAATTTCAATTACGGAAATTGAGACTAACAACCTGGGAGAAATTATTGATACACCAAGAAATGATGGAAGCCTGAATGGAGATGTTTTCATTTCATCTGCTAAACTACAACAAGCCTCTACTTCATTAATCAGAGTAGAAGAAATTTTAGAAATTCTAGGGGAGAAAAATATGTTGATTCTCAATCCATCAATCCCCCTTTATTACCATAAGAAGACTGTTAGTCATCAGTAGGGTCAGATATGGTGGCCTCTTCTTTAGGATGTTCAAATACTGACTCCCCCCCTAACTCTGGGAGTTTTTCCTCACCATCTACTATGAAAATGGAAATAGAAGAGGTAACACATAATGAAGAAGAAGAGGAAGATCTCAAGGATGTTCCTCCATCATTTGAAGAAGGTGTCTCTTCCATCATGGATGAACTCAGAGAAATAAATCTGGCTATAAGAGAAGATCCACACCCCACTCTAATTAGTGCGTCCCTGACCTATGAAGAGAAAGAGGTGTATACTTATTTTCTAAAGAAACATCGAGATATATTTTGTTGGAATTATACATAAATAATAGGTCTTAATCTTATTGTATCCACCCATCATTTGGGTTTTCTAGAAGAACATCATGGATTTAATCAAGGATCAAGGAGAACAGACCCAAATCATGCCTCTAAAATTAAAGTTGAAGTTGATAAGCTTATAAAGGATAACTTAGTCAGGGATGTTCAGTATCCCAAATGGCTGGACAATATTTTCCTAGTGAAAAAGAAGAATGGAAAAATTAGAGTCTGTATTGATTTCAGAGATCTTAATTGGCATTGTCCTAAAGATGATTTTCTAGTCCCAATTACAAAACTTCTAATTGATGTAATAGCTGGATATGAAGCTCTTTCCTTCATGGATGGATACTCTAGGTATAATCAAATCCGTATGGCCTCGGAGGATAAAAAATCTACATCCATTAGAGCCCTCAAGGTGTGTTTTTCTATCAGGTAATGCCCTTTGGCTTAAAGAATGTAGGTGCAACATACCAACATGTCATGCAACATATCTTTAAACCCTTCTTAGAGAAATTTGTTGAATGTTATGTGGATGATTTGGTGGTCAAATCCAGACAACGTTCCAATCACTTAGCTGATTTGGAAACCATGTTCAATAAAATTCAGCAGCACAGTTTGAAGATAAACCCCTTAAAATCTACTTTCGAGGTAACCTCAGGAAAATTACTTGGCTTTTTTGTTTGCCATCATGGTATCGAATTTGATCCTGAGAAAACAAAATCAATCCTTGTTATGTCACCTCCTCAAAATTTAAAATAATTAAGGCGACTTCAAGGACACTTGGCCTATATTTGGCACTTTATCGCCAAGTTGGAAGGCAAGTGTTTACCCTTCACCAAATTAATAAAGAAGGAAGTCACCTACCAATGGACTGAATATTTCCAAGAAGCATTCAATACCCTCAATAAATATCTATTGAGTCCACCAAAATTGATGCAGCCTATTGAAGAAAGACCGCGTATTCTCTATGTGACAGCTTTAGAGTGATCACTATGTGACTTCCTCACCCAAAAGAATGATGTTGGGAATGAAAACAGCCTTTATTATCTTAGTAGAACTATGCTTGATGCGTAAAATCAATATTTATGTATTGAGAAGTGATGCCTGGAATTAATATTTGTAGTTCAGAAATTAAGACACTACTTGAAACATCATGAGGTCCAATGGGTATCTCGTAATAACCTGCTCAAATTTATCCTTAGTCGTCCAATGGTTACACGACGTCTGTCTTGGTGGGAGGTTATTTTTCAACAATATGATATCCAGTTTGTACCTCAAAAGGAAATAAAAGGCCAAACTCTAGCTGATTTTCTTGTTGATCATCCATCTACGAAAGATACATTGTTTAATACAGAGCTTCCTGATGAAGAGGTCTTCTCTATTCAAGATAATTTCCAAACATGGGAAATGTATTTTGATGGTGCTTTCAGGAGTCCAGCAGGAAAGAGAATGGAAAACCCTATACTCAAAAAGGTTGGATTATGAATTTTATTTATTTCCCCAGAAAAGGAAGTATTACCTTATTCTTTCCTATTATCGGAAGGTGGTACCATTAATGAAGAATAATATCAGTATCCCATCGCAAGTTTGGAATTGACCCTTCAGGTGAAAATGGATCATTTATAGGTAAAAGGTGATTCAGAATTGGTAATCAAAAAAATTAATGGGGAATATTCTATCATAAAAGAATAATTAATTCCTTTGTGTGATTATGTCAGAGGGTTAATGGATAAATTTACCTCAGATCCAACATTTTCTTATGTCCTGTGATCACAAAATTCTCAAGCAGATGCACTGGCTAACGCAGATACAGCCTTGTTATATCCAAATCAGGACAAGACAATTATCAGCATAACCCATCACCGTGTGATCTCACCTTTTGTTCAAACCAGAATGGAGGAAATCAATGAAATTTTCCCTATTTCAGAACCATATTTTCATACCATGGGATGGAAAATATCCATCATGGAATATCTTCAAAATGGGGTACTTCCAACAAATAGGGTTGAGAAGGAGCAGATCTGGCGACGAGAGGCCAATTCTACTCTTTATGAATGTCCAGACCACCAAAAGATCCTTTACAAGAGAGGCTTTGATGGAATTCTCTTTAGATTTATTGATGGAGAAGAGAATGTAGTTTTCATGAAAGAAGTACATTCAAGATCTTGTGGTGCCCACCAATCTGGGCACAGACTTTCCGATCAGATCCGAAGGCTTGGATACTTTTGGCCATCAATGACACAGGATTGTATAGATTTCACAAAAAAATTCCATCCATGTCAAGTGCATGACAACTTCATTCATCAACACCCAGAGTTTCTATATACAGCTAAATACTCTTGGCCATTTGACACATGGGGAATGGATGTAGTAGGTCCTTATCCTCCAGCCACGGTTAATCATTTCAAGTATATTCTCACTGCTATAGAATTCTTATCTAAATGGGATGAGACAATACCTCTCAAGGAAGTCAGAGCCAAAAGCATTGTTTGTTTTGTCAAAACTAATATCATCACCAGATTTGACATCCCTCATACTATTTTGACATACAATGGCACCAATTTTTGTTCTGTTGAAGTAAAAAAGTTTTATCAGGAATATAATATCAAGTCCAACCATTCATCTCGCTATCATGGAGTGGCCAATGGATAGATAGAGGCCTTCAATAAGACTCTATCAAATATACACCAGAAGATTGTTGATAAAGATAATAAATTGTGGCCTGATAAACTTTTTAATGCTTTATGGGATTATCGGACAACTGCCCGTACTGCTACCCAAACAACTCCTTATTCATTAGTATATGGAACTAAAGCAATTTTTCCAATTGAAATATAATTGCCTTTACATAGAGTTTCAATTTGTGATCAATTCTCTACAGTTGAAAGATCTCAAAAATGGTTCAATGAGTTTGAAAGATTATACGAGAAAAGACTGTATACTTTGCATCATTTAAAAGTCTATCATAATAGAATATTTCAAGATTTTAATAAGAAATTTCACCTTCATTCATTCCTTAAAGGAGAATTGGTATTGGTCCTTAAGACTCCAATGATACAAGGAAATAAACCTCCAAAACTTTAACCAAAATGGGAAGGACCTTATTCCATACATAAGGTCTATTCAAATAGAGCATATGCCTTAATCTCAATGTATAGAGAGCCCATTACAACTTCAACCAATGCAGGATTTTTGAAGAAATACTTTATGTAATTATACACATAGTCCTAAATGAAAGTCTTTAAACTGCATAGTACCATTTCTATTTTGTAAGACATAAAACTGCACATCCCCCATGTCCTAGTTACAAGACATTAAACTGCATAACAACTATCATCGTCCATGTTTCTTGATGTTAAAATGCATAGCATCTTCATCTTTGACACACGACGTTAAACTGCATGATATCATTTGTACAACTAAAGTTTTCTCTATTTAACGTTAGAAGATTCCATAAGAAAATATCATTAGCATCTTCACTACTCATTAGTTGTACATGAGTCCCCCTCTTTCCTATTTCTGAGTTAGATCTTCATAGATACCATGTTTCAAGAACTATATATGGCTTGATTCTCATTTCAATGAGATACGTAGAGACATCTAAATCTCCAATTTTGGGCCCATCCACAATCACAAAATCTTCTTATTTTCTTTTCTCCTTCTGCATATGAATCATATCTATATAGAGTTTTTCCTCAAGATATATTATTTGGTCCTTATCCCATTTTATGCCTTAAGATTTACCATTCTCTCAGAAAGTGTTAAAAATCCCCCATTCTTCATTTCAAACTACATTATCATGAGGAATGATTGTTTAAATAACTAAGTATGGCTTGATTCTCATCTATTTTGAGATACGTAGAGACACCTAGTTCTCTAATCTTGGGCCTAGATATGATAAAAACCCACCTTTATTTCTTGTTTAATTTCAAATTTGCATAGAGAATGTTTTAAGAACTACGTAAGACATGATTCTTTCCCTAGTAATACATATAGTGAAACTTGGGTTTTGTCCCTTAATCCAGTTGCAATATGTCTTTAAATTCATATCAGTTCATTTTCATCCTTATAAAATGATTTTAAACTATACGGAAATATGATACCCCTGTTCTTTATCTGTGTCACATTAGTATTATAGAAAAGACACTTACTACTCCTTGTTTCTCACACCAAGCATAACTGAAGTGAGATTAGGAATTGGATAAGTTGTTTCTTAATATAATTAGTGTTTTTTAATTTTTTATGGGGGTGAAAATGTCCTCATTACATGACTTTAAACTGCATATCATAATATTAACTCAGAAGAAACAAAGAAAGTCTCCATTTTACATATGAGTCATATCTATGTAAAGGATGTCAAACTCATGGCCAATACTGGTTCAAATATTTCTCATCTACATTGAGCATAAACCCTTTACATATTTCATACTCTTAATCGTGAATATTTTTAGATCTTCATAATCTTTCTTGCAGTTTCTGGTAACACGGTTTCTAATATCTAAGAGCTCCTTTGCTTGACTATGCAGCACATGCCCTTAGGCAGCCTTGCATAAGTAGCCTACATAACAGTCATGTCAGTCAAAAGATTCATCTATTAGGCTATGCAGCATATTCCCTAGTTGGACCTACATTATAAAACCCCCATAACGAGTTTAAAAAGTAATGGTAATTTCGTTCTTGGTTATAATATCTTTTCCCCCTTTAATCATTGATGGAAATATACAAAAATTTGTATTTTAAAACAGTCATTCAAGTATACTTGTCCCATTATATTTCTCACAATCTGAAAGACTTCAAGATAATGGTTTACACATTTCCCTCACCATGTGTTCAATACAATATGAAATAACCTTTAAATCACATGGTCACATATTATATATTGTTTCCATTTCTGGTCTTAATTGTATGAACTAAAACTACAGACATCAAATCTCTTACATTTGGGTTATACCTTCATAAAAGTCATATTCTCCTATTCTTTGGACATCTTGGTTGGAAATACCCTTTCTATATTCAGGTACCTTTCTCCATAAACCAAACTCTATGCTTCGGAAAATCTGAATCTCTATAAACTGACTTCAACTTTTAGCAATAAAATGTTAAATATCTAAGAGTTCTTTTTCCTCACTATGCACCATGTTCCCTTAGTCATCCTTGCATAAGTTACCTACATAACAGGCCTATCAATCAAAAGATGCCACTATTTGATTGTGCAGCATATTCCCTAGTTGGCCCTGCATAAGATAGCCCCCATAATGGGTTTTTCAAATAATGGTAACTTTGTTCTTGGAGAAAACTTCCTCAAATACTGTTAGAAATTTTTCCCATATCATTCCTTAGTTTCATTAATTCCCAAATCACAGTTTACATTTGTTTTCCCTTCCAAACCCGAATATGATAGTATTTTTCCAAACAAATTTTTTTTCAAGAAATTGGGAGAGTTTTCTCATACCATTGGTCAGAGATAAAGACCTTAAATTAAAGCCATACATGTTCCTCACTACATGAATTTAAACTGCACAATATCATGTCCTCACTGCATGACTTAAAATTGCACAGTACAATTTCCTCACTGCATGACATAAAACTGCACAGTATAATATCATAAATTTCCCTTTCTGATAAATTTTAACTATTACTCATACACCAAATTTTTATAGAAATGGTTTTCCTATTCATGACATATATTGGTCTAAAATAGACCTTTTTCATTCTTAAAATTTCATTCCTTGACAAAACCACCCACTGTGGTCCGGAGTCACCCGAATGTTTTCCCCTATCTATCAACGGTAGAACATTAAATTTATTAGAGATATTTTTCCTAAATATGCAGCACGTTCTCTTAGGTGGCCTTGTATAAATTGCCTACATAACAAATATATTAGTCAAAAGATTCCACTATTTGGCTATGCATCATATGCTTCAGTCAGTCCTGCATAATACAGACCCCATAATGGGTTTTTCAAGTAATTGTAACTTCATTCCTAGAAGGGACACCCCTTATGTTGATACAGGTTTTAGATTTGGTGACCGTAAAAAACATGACTCAAGATTCCCCTTGGAAATATTTAAAGA
Source organism: Viscum album (assembly GCA_963277665.1). Classification (NCBI taxonomy): domain Eukaryota; kingdom Viridiplantae; phylum Streptophyta; class Magnoliopsida; order Santalales; family Viscaceae; genus Viscum; species Viscum album. Next base: position 1,282,791,671 of record OY728148.1, read on the forward strand.
ATATTAAATGCAATTCTTAGCCACAGAGTTTTGTTTGGGATCTAATTTCAATGTTTACGGTCAAAGCTATTTCGAACCTAAATATTATCCCATTATGCTTATTGGGCCCAATGGCCTAGGTAAAACAAAAGAAATTAATGTAAATAAAAAATTAAATTACTAAAGGAAAAATAATTTTCATTTATGAATTTTTTTACGAAGAATCATCCAAAATTTGGAATCTCTCTCTTAAAGAGATTTTTTACAAAAAGATTTCTACGAAATTCCTCATTTGTTTAACAACTTCCCGAACCCCATCAACTGCTTGTTGAAGTTTTTTTATCTGACCAGCCTCGCTCTCTTTAGCATGATGAAGTACATATTTAGCTTCCGTGATGGATTTTTCACCTTCCTTCTGGACTTCTCATAATGAGTTATGAAGCTAGTCAATCTCCCCTGTAATGATATCTAACTCTCGTTGAAGTCGCAGTTGCTGAATAGTCTTTTCTTTAATTATCTTCTTCAGTCCCTTTAGCTTTGCATTATGATTATCCTTATCTTGGGATAGTTCTTCATGGAACTCTTCAATTTTAATTGAGTTTGGATTTTATCAAGTCTTGTTATAGATTTTTTTTCTTGCTCCCTCTTCTGGATAATCTCTTTCACCGCAGTATGAATTTCAAGGTATTCAAAACCGCCAAATCCTAGTGTGATAAACAGAGATGAAATTTGTGGAATTCCTAAAGACAGTTCCTCAAGGGGCATCTTAAATATTATCTTCCATATATTTTTTCATGCTTTGCGATGAGAAAGACGAAGAGCCTTCTGCAGTTCTGGGTCTGATTCAGAATCATTGTCATAAGGAGGGGTATATTTTGAGACTAATGAACTTAAAGAATTGCCATGCCCTGTTCCTTCTTGGAAAATAGTTTCTCCACATTCAAATGTTGTTTGGGTAGATGAATAGGCTTCACCTCCAGACCTAGCCATTAATGTTGATAGACCTATATTGTAAATCAAGAATCATGGTTATATTTAAGAGATAGTAAAAGTGAATGTAATCACAATATCAGCATCTCTTACCTAGAAGTAGGTCAGCATCATTAGAATAAACCTCCCCAATGTTCTCAGTTTCAGCAATTTTTTTTGATGTCTCTGGTTGAGGAGTGTTTTCTTTAATATGCTCTGGATTTTCAGAGTGAATCTCAGGAAGATCTGCTACCTCAAGATCCACTTGATCCAATGTCTCTACAATGGTAGGGTTGACACTAATATCAACACTTCCTTCAGGAACTATTGCGGAAACCGTTTCTTTATATTGGACTACATATTTCAAATCAACCATTGTTAGAAAGTTAATCATAAGATGATTAAGAGGATAAATAATGATAACTCACATCTAGTTTAATCTTTATAAATAACTCCAAAATCTTATAAATAATTTTATATTTTAACATGTTCTAATAGTTCTTCAAAATACATGACCAGGTTCATCATTTCATCCAATGATATCTCATATCCCAGGTTAGTCTCACCCATGGGAACACTTTGAGTGTTTACTTCACAACCTTCCTCCAGCAACCTGTGACCTCGAGTAGCTTCTTCATCAACAATTGTGGGGTCAACATCAGCTGTTTCCAGATGTTCTGTTGCATGTGATGAACCTAAAAGTGTCACATAATGGAAGTCAGTTATTATTACATTGTATGCTTTATGAAATATTATTTATTTACCAGAAGATTCCTCTCTTCTGATAGAAGAAATTAGAGTAGTTCTGGGGACAGATGTTGGTTCCTTTGACTTCAATGCCTCTTCAAGAACCACTAAATCTATTGGAATTTGGGTTTTCTCAACAGAACCTCCTACTTATCCTTGAGTCTTATCAGTGGTTTCTTTCATTGAAGAAACAGAAGAAGCCCCTTTAATCTTAAAATGTTTAAACACTTTTTCATGAATAAAACTAAAATTCATGATTATCAGGGAGGCTTATGACTTCTAAGAAAGTGCTTAACCATGGTTTTCTTTCAACGGTTCTTTTTCTTGTTCATCCTTTTAGGAGGGCTTGTATCGTCACCTACAAAAAACGGGTACCAGTGATCCCAGTACCCTCTCTATTTCCTTCTTCATGGAATGTCTTCTTGGAGATATTTCTCCCAATTCATAGGGTGATCTGGTAGCTCCAAGGGAAGTGCCTCCAAGACTATATTGTGGTGAAGGAATTTCAGTTGTCTTTCCTTTACCCAACTGTATGTTAAGACAAAGTTTAACCTATGTAACAATGTTTTTATTAAAATTAAAGTTTAAAAATAGAGGAATATACAAAATAAAGAGAACTTACATCCTCAGGATCAAAAAACACACACCATTCTTCGTCTAAAGAAGGATTAATCCCTTCGGTGGTACCATGATATAACATTTACTTTACCCGCTTTCTGGTAGGAATTGATTAATCAGTGGAATATGTGAGCATTTCCAGCTCTCGAATGTAGGTCCTTACCTCATTGGGATTATCCTTAAAAATAATGTCAGAAGTATCATGTAAATCCCCAACTCCCGGAATATGCAGTCCCTCACACAAATCCATCGACATGGTCTCAGAATCACAGTATATACTCTTCCATGTTTGAATAGCCTATAGTATTATATATTTAGAATGTATGTCTGAGGTTTGTGATGAGGATCTTACAACCTTGGACCTGAGTTTTTTCCCAGCACTAGTTGTTATAGATGAAGGATTGGAAAATGGAACTCGCTGCTCTTCAGAATGATGGTGACTAGATCGCCTTGATATGACTTCATTAGGGATTAATAGAGTGGATCTTTTTTATCCTAGTAGAATTATTATACCTGGTGCAAGGTCTCTTTAGTGAAATTGGATCATCATCACCTCCACTCTCTGATTCTTGCAAATTGGCCCCTGAGGATGAAGAATTATCTTCCAGGTGAAGGGGTTCCTTCCTGCTATTTCTCTTTATCCACACTCGGGGGATGACATGATTTAGTACCCCTTCAGGGTATGATGCAACTCAGTTTTCAGAATACCAGATGGTTAATCTGCTTACCGCACTTGCAACAGGTAAATTAAAAACATCCCTAGTCTTCTCTGTAGATTTCAAACCCATAGTTGTCGGGAAACCATTGGGTGTTTCTCTAGTCTAACATGCACGAGAGGGGATACAATATTATTTAGTAGACAATTAAATTGACGTGAAAATATATAAGGATCATACGCCTCACATATGATTTCATCATCGATTCTGGTGGCCAACATGACATCTATGCAAGCTGGCATATATGCTCTGAGTTCCAAACTGGAAGTACCATCTTCAACAAATCACCCGATAGGAAAATTCCCATAGGTAATTAAGTGAAAGTCCTTATGCATGCTCAACCTAACCTTGTTATCATAATAATTCAAAGAAAAGTGTGAAATACCAGAAAATTCTTGAACAGACAGTCGGAAAGAACTTCCAAAATCCTATACTCCACTTTGTACAGCATAAGTTCTAAAGTGAGTAGCAATCCATCCCCACAATACTTGGAATGGACCACTATTCTAAAGGGAGATTTTCATTTGTAAATATGCAGCAAACACATCTGAATCTTGGTTAAACAGGAGTATCCAACCCTACTATCCTTTTCTCTTCCAGCTTCGCTGCAATTCAAAGGGTTCCCGGCCTCACACCTCCTTTGGAGTCTTGGACTGGTAATAAATATAAACTGATTCACATGGCTAAGAAACCTTCCAGATGTGTATTTGCAGCAATTTTTGGTTTTATATCATATCCACATTTTTCAAATTCTCCCTTCTCTAATGTTGGACAAAAGGTGTTAGGAGTGCCCCTCTTCTCTGCCCTTGGACAGCTAGTTAGACGAGTGAAAGTGGGCCCCTTTTCCTTCTTCTTTATTAAAAATATTTCCATCCATTCCTCTGGATGAATATCCCTCCTGGTGTGAGTTTTCATGGTGATTTAATTCTTGAGTTTGTTAAATATTTTAATAAACTCATGAGCCAAATATGGTGTCTTTTCTGAATCATTCCATGTCACCTTGGGAGAAATAAACTCGTCGTACATGTCTCGAAGGATTGGAGGTCCAGAAATTTTTTCAACATCCCGCAAACTGATACCTACCTCTCCATGTGTTAAATGGAAGGAATTAGTCTTGGGGATCCACCAACTTAATAAATTTAGCATTAAATCATCATTCCTATACACATACCTTTTCCCAACGCATATAGATTCATAAATTCTGAAGATTCTCAAATTATCTGCAAATTATTCACATGTCATTTTCACCTAGTATGCCCACATCCATGTGGGTTTTACACCTCCTCCTGGGAGAAAATCCCAACTTTTCTTCCAACACATGGACTGATCTGTCTGAGAATCTTGAAAGATGGATGAATAAAAGTGTGGCTATAGCTCGGGTGTGTGTGCCTTCAAATCTGGAGAACACGGGCTATGATGCATAATATAAGCTTTCTCTACCATCCCAGCACTAGAAAATGAGCCCCCAATATAAATATTGGCTAATGAGAAGTTGGTATAATCCTAAAACCAAAAATGTGGTACATAGTTCTTTGGATCTGGAATGTTAGTATCCTGCAAATGGCCATAATTATACAAAGGCTGATAGGTGCTCCGAGGAAAGTTTAAATGATACTTCTTTAAATATTTTGCTCATTCTGGAAGAGTGGTTTCAAAGAAATCAAAGTAATCATGACCAAAAACATTTATCATGTCATCAATCCTCTTGTTGGTAAGCTCAACAGCAGTTCCAATTCTTTTGGGAGCCATTGAACCTGCAAAAAAATATAGATATCATCTTTCTAAAGTAAGTTCATTTTTTGTGTGTTTTACAAAAGAATGGAAAATTCATTAAGGTGCGCTCATTTTAAACATGGTGAGAAAATATAATTCGGAGCACAAGTATGGCGCCCCACTTATGGTGTGCAACTAAAAAACCTATAGAGGAAGCGTAGAGAAATAGAAGTGTCTGAATATAAGACTTTCACAATGAGAGCTGATAATTTGGATGTTCTGAAACTTTTCGCAGAAGTGAATTCATTATATATAAGTGACGGATATCAACCTGCATGCCAGAAATCTTATGTGTTTCACAATTGTACGCCCAAGTCTACTTGAGCGCTAAATACTTGTGTGCCTTATTTCCATTGTCTTTCTTCTTCATTACTTTACCTCAGTATAGGATCCTTTTTTTCATTTCGAATCCAATTATGAGGGGGGATTTTTTTGACACTCTATTATATCAAAGAGTCTAAAAAATGACAAAGGGAATCCCCTTAGAAATAAAATGGTAAAATACATGAAGATAAATCAATATTTTGAAAGGCATGAATTTTGAATCACCTTGGTCAATCCAAAACACCGGCGGCGTGCATCCTACTTGCATGCTTCTATCTAGCACGCAAGTCACTTGCGCACCGAACTCATTTCGCCCAAGGTCACATATTTTCCTATAAATAGACCCTTGGGGGCCCCATTTGGGGAGATGAATTTCCTTGAAAGAAAATTGCTGCTCTGGTCACCCTAGTACTTCTTCATAGTCTTCCAAAATATTCAAGGTAGTTCTAAAACACCTTGAGAAGAGGATTTAAGGGAGGATCATTGGACTTAAGTCCTTTTAGTTTCTGAAAACCATAACACTTTCGTTCCTAAAGTTCCCAACCTCCCTAGGTCATAAATACTTGCGCGCCTCCCATTCCTCTCAAAGGAAATTGAGCGCCCCACTTCTTGGAGCACCTGTGAATACTTTTGAAGGATTGAGCAAGGTCTCACCCAAGTATTACTATACTGGTTTTTCACCACTTAAGTGAACATCAGTTCACCCAAGTGTACTTGTACAGCCATACTTGCACGCCCTTCTCTACTTGGGAACCACTCTTTGATTCACTTATTCTCTTCACTCTTTTCAGTCTAGAAGCCATCAAGCCTTCCTCAGCCACTCATGGAAAGTCTTCTTCTTCATTTTATCTCTTATCTGAAAGGGATTCTGTTGAGACCTCCACCAAAACCTCTTGACTTATCAAACCTTGGGGAAAGGCACATCAGCGTGTCTCCTGTTTTTGGTTTGTATTTCCGCGGTCAAAGGTTTCCCACATTTTTTTCACAATGGGGTTAGGATTAATGAAATGTCTATGGGTTTTTATATCCACATTCACATGGACCTTTCTCCCAGAAACAGTGTTGGGAAGTTCCAGATTTAGAGGAGGGTTGGGTCTTGGCCTCTCCTTTCTCAAAGAGGTGACCTGAAACCTCAGGTCTCTGGTAGGGAAGGTATAGTTCACACTTACTTTTCCGCGCAAGAAAAGGAGATGTCTCCCTTTCCTACCAGGATCAATTTTAGGGAAACCATCCTGGTGTAACCCCCTCACCTTCATCCCTTACTCCAAAAATTGGACCCTTGTTCAATGTAAATAGAATAGTGGGATGGCTCGTCTCCTCACCCTCTTCCATGGTCAATGTGCCCTCTTCCATTAGCGAAGGAGAAAAAGTGTGAGGTTTCAGTGTTGAATCTTTCGCATCCTATTGTTTATCACACCGAGCATGACTCATGTGGTCTTAGAGGTATGTGATGGTTACAACATGTCCACAAACACTTATGGGAATGAACTACAAGAACTCTGATTCCCATCATAATCGGGATACGTAGGAAGCCTTCTCAGGGATCGAGCTCATTGGAAATCCTCCTCAGGAATCCAACCCTAATTCCATAAATATGGGCATCCTCCATAGGAATAAGCCCCAAATTAATCCCCTAAGTCATCAAGGAATCCTTTTCAGGAAGTAATCCCAAACTCATCTCTCTCAAAGGACCATACTCTCCTATGAGACTTATCAAAATATGTGGGATTTGATTCCCATTAATATGGGATATGTAGGAAGCCTCCTTGAGGTTTAAACCCAACACTTCAAATCAACCATGTTCTCCTTGGACCATATTCCCAAAAGGGTCTGATCCTACTTGGAAACTCATACCCTTTCCAAGTTCCTCAGGCTACTTTAATATAATTACCACATTAAGTTTTGATCAAACATCTTTCTCTTAGAGGTCTTTATCTCATGACCTTAAAAGGTATGATGTGTCCAATTAAGTGACACCAAACTAAGAGGGTTCTGATTACTTTCATAAGGACATGTAGGTATCCCATTTGATGGGCATGATCCCAATATCAAAACAAAACTTTGTCTCCCTGGATGACAATAAATTCCAGAGTGCCCCACTGAGTGGCTTAAAATCCAATATCATCACAACGATGATTAAAAGAATCTCTAATCGGTATATTAGAGGATCCCATTGATAGAAACCCTCAAATATATGAATGTTTCCATTAATGAAGAACCTTGAATGCATACTGATGATTCTAAATTTTACACATGTTAATAAGTGATGGTGAATTCCAAGGGATACTTATGATATATTTGGTGAATTAATAAGGATTCCTGAAAATAACTTAAATTTAAAAATAGAGTCCAGGAGTAGACAATAATTCCCCCCAAAAGAGTGTGATGAGTCCGATATCCCATCCTCTCGACCAATGCACATTCTTAAGTATCGTAAAGTTCAAACTTAATGAAAGGCTGCCTTTGGAAAGTTGGTTCCCTTTGGATAAAGAACTGTTGGAAGTTTCCAGTTCCATAAATAAATCCAATGGAAACTTCCTAGAAATAGTTATTATTAAAACTAGAACATATGTTTCAAGGAACTACGAAACAGCTGGCCTCGAGGGCTTCCTTCAAGCACGGTTGACCCTCGGGTCCCTCAAGTGCTTGAGGTGAGGACCTCGGATAGCCCCCATGGTTGGCTCGTTTTTTGGTAAAGGAACAATCTAATTACATAGTATAAAAACTAAGCAACCAAGTATTAATTTTTCCTTAAAATTCCAAACAATACATCTTCATTCAAATCCCATTCTCCACTCTTCGTCATCTTCCAACATCATCCATTCCTTTATTTTTAGTTCATAAATCCCAAACATCTTTAATACATTCTTTTAATCCAATAAAGGATGATTCATGGATCATGTATTTATTCCACAAGCATTAAAACATAATGCATGGACTTCATTACTTCATCCACTTAGTGACTATTGATGGATGTCACTTCTTTCCTTATGAAATTGAGTATTTCATATGCTTCTTCAAGTGTCGTAACATTGTATCACCTTGATGAAAATCTTGGAACTTAAGACCAGTTCAACAATCGTCAGAGTCTTTCTCTTAGAGAATTGGTCAAGTGTAGCATTAAATGCTTTGAATCAACAAAAATTCTACAAGGCTTCACTTACTTCTTTCTCAAGACCTTTCATTCGCATGTTTACTTCTCATTGAAAAAAAATGCAACTCTTATGCACTTCAATCAATATTTACAACAAATGAAAATCTTATACACTTCAATCTCCCCCTTTGTATTTTTTTGTCAATATCACTTAAACACACTTTTTATGGGTCAATATGTGTGCCAAACGTTTCTCCCCCTTATTAGCAACCAAATGCAAAGGTGTTAGTGAGGTCTCATCAAAAACATGTCCTCATCCCTTTAAATAATATATTTTGGAATGTTTCTGAGAGAGGGATGATGTCACATGGTTCACTTAGCAAAGAGAATTTAGTTAATCAACTCTAAGTATAGTTTGGATAACCAAGTGTAGAAAACAAGAGAGACATGAAAAAGATTTTTAGTGCTCTCCATAAACAACCATATATGTGAAAGCATGATTAGAATGTATCAACTCTTCTCTCAGGGGTTAAAAAAATCATATTTATCAATGAAATACTAAATCCTACACATACTTCACCAAAAATATTAAAAAGTTCATTTGAAAAGGTAAATCTCCCCCTTTCATCCCATATTTTCATCAATCAAGAACTCCCCCTTAATAGATAAGATAAATACAATTAATACCAAAGGATGAAAGTGTGATTGGAAAACCTCAGTTTCATCTTCCTAAGATTATATGAATTTCAATATTTTTCATAACATAATCCTTGATATAATATCTTTCATATATCCCCCCCCCCCTCAAGGGGTGCACTCCCTTTGAATTTCCTTGGTTGAGAATATCAACAAATAAGCTTAAAGATATGAATGTTGATATTCTTCCACTATGGATCACTTCAAGTAATTACCAAATCATGAATAATGAGTTCAACTTGAAGTTATCCACTTTTCTCATTCAACTATCATTTTAAGAATGACCTTAATCTTCAATTATTTACAATGTAAGCACAAATGTATAACAAAAGTATAAGGGAATAAGATGGAACACTTGTGAGCTTCTTAATTGAAGCATTGGGGCTGAGAATTATCTTTCAACTCAAGAACTATTTTCCATGAATCTCTAAAGCGTCTGGTACTCTTCATGATGATGTCTCCTCAACATTTGAAATTTTTATTTTTCATTGTCAGCATGGATTATTTACTTCCATTCTCCTTCAACTTTTGTGGATTTTTTTTGTTCACTTATACCAGTAGTGAAGTTGTTTTTGGTGCATATTATTCAATTTTCTCCATTTGGCCTGGTAAAATAGTTAAACATTTTTTCATGATGTCCATCCTTCTTGCACCTTCCACACAATAGTTATGATACACTAGGGTTATCATGTGTTGAAAACCTCTCATGAAATTATAATTCTCATTCATGTGGAATGAAATGTTTTCCCTTTACCTTAGCTTTATCTGGTATTTCATCTTCGGCTCTTTCCAGTTCTCTAGAAAATATTAAATGATTAAACTAGATAACTAAACACTCATTACCATTTTCTAATTTGGAGATTCCACATGGCTTCCTCATTCTCTTCAAGTTACCTTTCTTAGGAAACTTAATAAGATTATCTTCAGGAATGTCTTCATTCAATCCCAATTCCTTCTGGATTGATTCTCTTTTTATTTCCATCTTGATTACATTCATTTATATGGATTGTTTGCAGTGATCCATGGTATGAAATTTCTTTCTATAGTAGAAACATATTTTCTTGGATGAGATGAAATTCTTGGAATCCTATTTTAACTTCTTATTTGGAATAATTTCTTTTACTGTTTTCTTGACTTCATTGTTTTTCATATTCCCTATGGAAGACTTCTCAACTCCTTTTTCTTTCTCCTACCTTTGCTATGGTATATGATTTTTATCGACATATTCTTGAGTAATGGTAGGACTAAACCAGCACTCATCATGACTATGACCACTTCAATTGAAATAATCACATAAGTCTTCAAGATGTTCAAATCTGTTCTTAGTAGAAAAATTATTTTTCATCTATGCATTCTGCTTTTTCTTTACAGGTTTCTTCATTTCTTCAGATTGGAATTCCCTGAATGTAGGCCTTCCATAGTTTTTGTATGCTGAAGTATTATTCCACCAACCATTGGCCTGATTTCCAAACTTCTAATAACACCAACAATATTCAAAAAATATCCTTCTTTTACTTGTAGTATCAATCTGGCTAGATTTAGGGAATTTTTGTTTTTGGAATATTCCTTCTTTCTTTGGAGAATATTTCTAGGAGTTTCTATTTTTAATCATTCCAGTATCCACCCTTGAAGTTTTTATGGATGTAATTACATTTTTATAAATCCACATCATCCCATATTTTCTCTTTGAACTTGTACTTTCAGATGAAACTGCATTAGTAGAAACAAAAGTAACTTGGTTATGGGATACCTTCTTCTTGGAGGATGTTTCCATTGGATTAGAGGATAATTTGATATTCCTCCTGAAATAATATTCCTCAATGCAAAATTTAGTGGAATAATATCTTCTTCCAGAAGATTGGGAAGTTCTAGATTGGATTGATTGTTGATTCTTTAGTTTCACCTCCAACTCTAAACACTTCATGTTGAGAGAGTTCTTATCGTCCTCAACTGATCTCTGCCTAATTTTCAAATTCTCCTTCAACATTTTTATTTGTTCTTCACGAACATTTCTTAAATGTTGCAAAGAGATGTCAAGATACTTTAGCTTGTTGGCTTTGTCTTCTAGTTGAGCTTCTTTGACAACCATAGAATATTTCTACAACTTTTCAAATGCTTGGAAAGCTTCTAAAAATAAAATCTCAATGAACTATTTCTTAAAAATACATCACTGCAATTCTTCAGTAACCTGAGCATATCTTTCATTTCAAAGAGAAATTGTTTCTTCCTTTTCCTTCACTGGTTTTGTGAGATTGTTTGACATGCCAACCCTTTTATACAATGCTTCTTCAATGGAATTAGATTGTACTTCCAGTTGTAATTATTTAACTTGAAGATCACTAATGATTCCAGCAATGTTTCTTGACAATTCTCTAGGGACTTTATTCAGATGATATTTGAGTGTAGTCTGAAGATAACTAATTGATCTATCATCATCACAGCTTGATCATGCTTCATCAGAAGAATATTAAGTATTATCACACATTGTACCTTTCATATTACCTTCAGTAGAAGGTGCCTCCTTAGTAGTAGTAATCTTATTACTTATCTTCCTTTCCTATTTATTCTTTATGTTCTTATGAGTCTTGGCAGATATCTCCATTTGAGGATGTTCACTCATCTCTTAAAATCATCACTTTATAAAGACTCCCTTGTATCTTTTGGAGGTGACCTTCCCTCTGATACCAATTTAAGTGACCAGATTAGTGTGAATAACTGAGAGGGGGAGGTGGTGAATCAGTGATCCCTTTAAATATTTTTACAAATTAATTCTTTTCAATTAAACCTCTATGGCAGGATAAAGCCTCAATCCACTCTTCTTGTGTCTCTCTGCCTTACCTCAAATGATGTTGTAAATGTAAAGGAACTGAACACAAAGATTTATAAGGTTCAGTTCAAAGACTCACTCCTTGGTGTGTTAGTTATTCTCCCCAACATAGATTCTCCACTATAATTCAGATAGTAATTATAATGGTTGGTACATAGTCACACTATATCTCTCCTAAGTCCCAAAGGAGGTTCTTTATACTTCTTCACACAGTGTTACCAGAGTCCCACTGGCCTACTCCAGAGTCTCAATGAAGTCTTCTTTTCCTCCCTGAATCTCACAGGGTTCTTCAAGATCTCAAATCACAGGACCAAATTCTTTCTTTAAGTTCTTCTTTGATTCACTGTAGATGATCTTCTGATATCTTCACATAGGCTTTCTGAATCACACATTCATGTGAATCTATTTAAGGATCTTCAACAACCTTTCATAAGGTTTGTTGGCCTTGCTCAATATTTCAGATCACTTGAGTTGATCAGTTCTCAGTCTCAACAATGCTTGGGAAATTCTTTCTTCTTCTGATGAAGACCTGGCCTCACTGAGATGTGTGCCAATGGTGCACACAAATTATTCAGTAATATAATATGAAAGAATTATATTTCACAATATCAGCACTATCTCTCTTCTTAGATTCTCAATTACTGAACACTCAGATACAAGAGCTTCTTTAATTCAGTCTGGATTCAGTCTCAGTTCTCATTCACTTCTTGCCTGGATTGCATGGGTATCGCAAATTCTTCTTCCTTAGGGTAATATCTAAATTCACTAAAACTTATTCTTTTTTACTTTTCAAGAATCACATACACTTATGTGATTATTCAAACACTGAATATAATCTCACTTTTCATCATCTGAATTAACACACGTGTATGTGTTCATGCATGATTTCATGTGTGGGTATCCTAATTTTGAATGTGCATTGTCTTCTCTTCTTATCTCACTATTCACACACGCTTTTGATTCTTTATTTACGTGTTCATTTGCATGCTTTCATGCATGCACGGTTTTTTTTACTTTCTTTTGTGAAAACCCCAATGGGTGTAACACTTTGAACACACACAAAATATCTTCTCTTTCTCCTTCTCTCTTTCTCTTCTTCTCATTCTCTTCTTCTTCTAGGTCTTAGCACTAACACACTTCTCTTATTTAATTCATTCAATTTTATGTGTTTTTGCATGGGTCTTCTTCAAGCCCAAATTAGTGCTGCCCACGGTTCACCATGCTCATGAACACTTGGGGGGTCACAGCTCATGCATATGCATGCTTGTGCATCATGCATGCATTCTCATCTTTCCTTCGTGATAACCTGAAACCTCAGGTTCCTTCTTCTTCTCCTTGATAAGTGTATATATACACTATTCTTTTCTTGTTTTTACGCAAAGGGTGTAGCCATCAAAAAATCAAAATCCTACAAACCCAAAATAGAATATATATATATATATATATATTTACATGAGGTTCTTCATATTCTTCGTGAACATAAGAGGGAACAGTTCTTGTTCTCAGAACCAAGAATGGTTCTCAGCTCTGTTTTTGTGAAGGAGCAACTAGGGTGTTGAGGCACCGATTGTTTTACCCACAGGATTAATTCCACGAAGACATGGTGACGGTTCAAAGAACATGTTGTGTTCTTGTGGGTAGCTTCACATAGAGGGTTTGTATCTCCTCTTTCACGAAACAGGGTGGTTCGCGCTTCTTCTCTACATGCAAGGGACATGCAGGACTACTTCACGCAAGAGTTGTGTGGTTGTCCTCTGTGTAGAAGGGATGTGCGGAACTTTTCATGTAGTGATCTATTTCTTGGATAAACAAGCTCTTTCTCTTAATATTTTATACAATAGATCCTCGGTCAAGTTCCCTGTATTTATATGAGAGGAACACCATTCAAATCCGCATGAGATTCCACGAGATCCAAAGATTTCAATAGCCGAGATCTTAGGCATTGAATATAATAAAATGTGGATGTGATATCCCACAAATCTCGGTTGTTTCCTTTTTCTTTTGTCAACTACATGATCCTTTATTCTCAGTGAGTGCATCACGTTCATGCATTTAAGAATGCATGCAAACCATTTCCTTGTACATCGAATGGGCAACGCACCCTCAGCTTATTCATTTTCCACAGGCTCCTTAGAATTTATTAATATCGTTTCATTCATGAAACTTTAAATGTATGAATGTATTCGGTTCATCAAAAGGATAATCATGAAGAAACTTTGAGATTCAACGGTGGTTAGGATCTCGATCTCGGTGGATCAGCTTCATCTGCAGCAAGCATTGTCATTGGGTGGTGCTCGGGTGTCCATAGGTTAAAGACAACCTTGGTGCCTCTCCTTAGCCATTGGATCACCTTGGATTAATCATGAATGGCAGTGATTAGATTGTGAGACGCGAGATGGATCGTGCGGTTGTGATCGGGCGCGGGATTAGATGGATGGCAAGGATTAGTTCCGTGTTTCTAAAATGTCATCCCACATCAAAACGGGTCGTGCTTTACTAGTAGTTTAACAATAAACTCTTTCCACCTTGACATGAGATTACTCCTCTCCCCACTCTGGTACTGCCCCACACCGGTTCTCCAGCGGTCGCTCTCTTAGCACCCACTCTTATCCTTCGGGCACGCACCTAGCACTCATGATGCATGGGTTCATCACCGGGAGGCACCTGCGGGCTTACACACAGACCGCGCACACATGACTCATGAGGGGATGGACTCGAGGGCTTCATTCGAGCATGGTTGACCCTTGGTTCCCGCAAGTTCTTGAGTTGAGGACCTTAGTTAGTTCTCCATGGTTTGCTCATTTTCTGGTAAAGGGACAGTCTAAGTACTTAGTATAAAAACTGAGTAACCAAGTATTAATTTCTCCTTAAAATGCCAAAACATACTTCTTCATTCAAATCCCATTCTCCACCCTTGTTAATCTTCAAACAACATCCATTAATTTCTTTTTAGATCATAAATCAAAACCATCTTCAAAAAATTCTTTTAATCCAATCATGGATGATGCATGGATCATGTCTTGATTCCTCATGCATTAAAACATAATGCATGGCCTTCATCACTTCATCCACTTAGTGACTATTGATGGATGTCACTTCTTTCCTTATGCAATTGAGTACTTCATGTGCTTCTTCAAGTGCCGTAACATTGTATACCCATGATACAAGTCTTGGAACTTAATACCAATTCAACAATCGTCAGAGTTCTCCTCTTAGATAATTGATCAAGTGTATCATTTCATGCTTTGAATCAACAATAATCCTCCAAGTATTTAACAACATATTTCTCAATACCTTTCATTCACATATTGAATTATCATTGAAAAAAAACGCAACTCTTATACACTTCAATCTATATTGACAACAGATGCAACTCTTAGGCACTTTAGTTATGGTTCTTGTGAATTGTTTATGTGAAGGGTGGTTTTTTATAAACCATGTATGGGTGGTTCTATGATCAACCAAGGTCTAGTGAGACTATTCTATCTCACCAATGAATTGGGTAATGGGAAGGATTTAACTGAATAGGTTCCTCCAAAGAGATTATGGGAATATACTATGATTTTAATTCCAAGTATAATTTTTACAGACATTTTAAGTGTAAATTTGATGGTCAATTCAAGTATCCAAGTGTAATTGTGATGGTTACTCTAAGTATAACCATTACGGTTATTCTATGTGTAAGTAAGAGTGATATGAAAATGATTCCATAAGCTTCATATGTGACCTTTCTACTCTATCTATGGGTTTTTATGGAAATATTATGATTTCACAAGTTAAAGGAATGTATATGAAACATCCTAAGGATTAAGATTATATCTTGGTGAAAAAGTTATTATTATTTTTTCATGATATCATTGAATCCTTTATGAGTTTTTTTCATTTTATATTTTTTATAAAATATTTTATGAAAAACTTTGGGCAGAGAAGTTGATTTCTTGGGTAATAAAATATTTATTTTGAGCACAAAGTTTATTTTGAAAAAGGAAATTATTATAATTATTCATAGACTAATGGTTTCTTTATTTATTTTTATGTCCCTTACAAAACTTCTTGTGCTCATCCCATGTTTTAAAATATTTTTCATGGGGTTTAAGGATGTTTAAGATACAGGAAGAAGTCAAGTTGAATTTCATAAATATTTTTCATGAAATGAAATCTAATTTTACTTGAAAACATTCATATTGTGAAAAGAAATACTTAGTATAAGTTTCCTCTTTTTAATATATGGGATTATTATGAAAGGGTTGCTACCTAAATCTCTAAAAATATAAACCTAAAATATATGTGGTAATAAAATAAAATTAAATCTAATCTAAATAAACAATATTAAGTAATATTTAAGTTCGGGTCCTTATAGAAAAAATAGATGGTGTTGATAATGAAGATAATTTTTCCCCAATGGATCAACTTTATTTGATTAAACACTTATTGAAAATTTCTATTTGAATAGGATTTTAGATTTATAAAGTGGATATAAAAATATAATTCCTAAATAGTGTTCTCAAAGATGAGGTTTATATTGATCATCGATGGGATTATTAGTTTAAAATGATGAAACCATGGTTTGAAAATTAAAAAAAACCTATTATGACTAAAATAGGCACTATAAGCATAGTATACATGCATTGAATCAAACCTAATTAAGAATGAATTGAAAACTTATAGTGTTAATAATAATATATTTATAGAGGCATCTATTGAATAACAACTCTTTATGCTCATTTATGTGGATGACATCATATTTCGGAGAAATAAGAAAAAATATATGGAGGAGTTTTCTCATATCAGGAGGTTGGAATTTGAAATTTCTTTGATTTTTGAACTCATAGGATTTATGGTGATACATGTGGTTCAAAGAGATAAATAAACTTTCATATCCCCAAGAAAGTATTTGAAAGAGCTACTAAAGAAATTTGATATGCAATATTCCTAAAAAAGAAAACATTGATTACAGTTATAACCATGCTGGGGAAGCATGAAAATAGAAAATATATGGATCTTACTTTATACCTAAGGATAGTGGGAAGATTTTAATATTTTAATGCAATATAGTTGGATCCTTTTTAAAACATGTTTGGTGGGTCATTTTAAAAATAATCCAACGGATGAGCCTCTCATAATAGTTAAACAGATCATTAGAGTACATCAAAGGTGCTCTCATTTTTGTATTACTCTCTCTAGGTATTGACATAATTATCTATAGTTTTTTTAATTTTAACAACAAATCTAATTAAATAAAGTGATATAAATGGGAATATATACTTAAGGTAAATATTTTAAAATTGTGCAATAATCCTTTATCAAATATTTATTCTAAGTTATTCTCCATGTCAAATTAAAATAACATTATTATTTTTATTTTAAATTAGATAAATTTATTTAAATATTATTTTTTAAATAAATTAATAAATATTTATTTAAATTATATTGAATAAAATATATCATTTTTTTGATCCCTTAACTCGACAAATTAATCCTCCAGCAGAATTTATCAAACCACGAATAATAAAATATTTATTCAATCAAATATTATTTGTTAAATAAATATATAAAAATAATATTCTATAAACTCAATAATAAATATATATTTTAATATTAATGAAAATAAATAAATATTTAGGTTAATATATCCACTAAACCACTGAATAAATATTTATTTATTTTTTACATTGTGAATAATAAACAAGAGATAAAATTCAATTCACATACTAGAAAGTAGAATAACTAGTGATTAAATTTATGACATAAACATAACATGAATTATTATTATTCCATAATATATGAATAATATTTCTTATTAATATTAAATTCAATATAATTTAATGATATTCTTGATACACTTAGTGTGTAACCCTTTAATCATATTTTCCGGATGAATTATGTGAACATAACAAAAGTCCAAGATCAGTTTCTAGAAGCACATCATTTCTCCCATAGAGGAATAAATTAATGGAACAATGATAAAAACCATCCTATGAACTACCCTATCTATGGATTTCATGAGATAGTTGAAGGACCCTAGACCACCCTGAGAGGGGGGTGAATCAGGGTGTCAAATTTTTATCTTCTTTTCTGGATCTTATTCCCATGTGGGAAGGAACTTGTTTAAACGTGTATTATGTAATAGTGTAGTAAATAAAACATGCAGAAGGACAACACGATACTTTTTACTTGATTCACTACTAAGGGCTACGTTTAAGAATCATAGCCGATAGGTTGTCGGTCATACCAAATCCCACTAATATTCACTAGCTATGGATTAAAATGTTCAAGAACAGTCACTCTATCCCAGTCTCACTTCCTTTACAAAGGTTCAGGGATAGTTGATTTCATCCCTCCGGTCACTCCTGTTGACTCCCCCTGGCTCACTACCTTGGGTGAAGTCTCACTTAGTTTATAGACATCAAGGTCTCTTCAATATGTTTTCATTGAAATCTTTGTCTCAGTCTATCACGATACACTACTTTCATCAAATTCCTGGATTGAAGCACTTGAAATCACTAAACCCACAAACAGGACAGTTAAATCATCATCACAATTGTATTTCCCTGAATAATTCACAATCTTCAGTTGGGCACACTCTGTTACTCTTCTTCTTCTCTTCCTTTACTTTTCAATGCCAACACCTAATTGTATCGGTATACATCCTCCATTCTGTGTACATCTGAGTTTAGTTGCACATATTTTTCTTTTTATCTTCGAAAATCACAAATAGGGTGTTAAACACTAGTCGCGTGTGTGTGGTACTACTTCTCTTTGTAGAACCCAATGGTTCATGGTACTTCCTTCTTCGTGAAGCATCTTTCAGAGTTCTAAGCACCTGTCGAAGGCCTGCGGGATCCCCAAATTTATCATGCACCCTTTTATGTGTCTTGCGCGAAACTTTTATGCCATGTGCGCAAGATTTGACTTTTGTTGTGAAACACCTCTTGCACGCAACTTCTTCTTGTGTGAAACTTCTACTTTTTTCGCACAACTCTATTTTTTTGCACACTCCCATTTACTTAAAATTATTTTGTGCCTCAGAGATTGAGATTTCTCTAAGTGTCGAGCTTCTTTGAATGAGGTGGTCATCTCTTATTTATAAGCATCACCAACCCCTCCGTGGAAGATTTACCAGGTCATGCAAGATTCTCTTCTAGTGCGCAAAACCCCATTTGACGTCGCATTAGGCATGTAAGATTATTTCGTGGAACCTCATCTTTCGCTCACTTATTTAATATTTCACGTACTTCATTCCTTTTCCATTTTTCAAGGTTAGGACCTTGAATCATTCCTTGTGCACAAGATCCTGACACATTTTCATCGGGGCACGTAAGTTACATACTGAGTGTGAAAAACCCCTTCTGACGTTGCATTGGGTGCGCACACCCTTTCATGCAATATCATCTTCCGTGCACTCCATGACTATGCCATTTTTCGACGTTCTATTCATGAAACATGTCTTTCTCACATGTTACAAAAACACCATCAATCTTGCATGCAAGAAAAAATATTTCGTGCACACTTAAAATCTTTCACGCACACTTCAAATATTTTGTGCAACTTCCTATTCCAAAAATATGTTTCTCCATTTTCCGATTTTCAGCCCCAAAAATTTAGGAAAACACTGGAGAAAGCCACCACCTTCAATATTGCTTCGTTCATAACCTTCATGCTTCTTTTCTGTGATTTGGATTCTTCAAACACTCTTCTTCTTTCATCACAAACTCCACTATCGTGATATATATCCAATCACATATCATCTTTAGAATCATCAGAGTTTCCATGGAAAGTACTAAAGCTTCCATGTCATCCACCAGTATCTTTCCATCCAATAAAAAATGTATATGAATGGTGTCACCTTTACTTCCCTTTCCTTTATAAGCCCTGCATCATAAGTTCTCTTGACTTATGTTATTTGTGAAATAAAAATCAGCAAAGCAACGTCTCATTTAGATACAATGTGAAATGAATGGTCATCTCAGAATTCCAATCACTTACACACTCTCTCTTCTTCTTCAACCGTCATTCTCTACTTTATTTAAATCATATGATTCTATTCTTCAAGTAAGATCTTGCAAGGTTCTCATGTAATCATGATAAATTTCAGGGTATTATTCTTCAATCATCCTCAGATGGATGATACCTTACAATTCCTCCATTTTATTAGAGTTATTCTTGATCTCCTTCATTTTGATCTTTCATTGACAAATATTCACAACAAATAAAACCTTATACACAAAGTGGTCCCAAAAATCTCCCCCTTTGTATTTTGTTGTTAATACCTTAAATATATCTTGAAATGAATATGTCGATGTCAAAATGAGAATCTTCTCTAGATAATCTTAACATTTCAAACTTTCATTTCAATTTATCTCCCCCTTATTGAGATGAAATAAAAATTTCCTGGTCGAGTGGGTATCAATCAATACTTAAGAAATGTTCCATAAATCATTTCACTCTAATTATACTTGAGAAATTCTCATTGTAGAAAACAAGAAGATCTGATTTAGACAACAAGGTTGTTCATTATTCACTGGTCATGATACCACATGAGATGAGAACTCATCTTATGTCACTAATTAATTCACTTACTCCCCCTTTGTAAAATGATCTTTGTTTTGAGTAACCAAGGAAAGGAGATTGATAAATGACATACCTTTTCCAGTGACATGTTTTTCAATAAATTTCCAGAGTAATTACATATAATACCAACTGAAGTAGATACTGATTGAAATAATAATTCTGGAAGCTTCTTAATTTGTTTCCCCCACCAGGGAAACACTTATCATCATATTCATCAAGGTTGATACTTCGTCATTATAATCTTTGAAAATCAATTTAAGAATATTCCAAAGATGGAAAGTTCTTCATCTTAGCTATCAAGAGTTTACAGCATTCACTACTTCCCAGGTTCTCCCCCTAAGAGAATTCTTCACCTTCAATTCCTAGTTTTATTAGCATAAATACAATACACAAATGATTAAGGGAATAAGGTGGTTCCTCCTTGATTCGTCAATATGAGCGGCATGGTTGATATTCTTTTCTCAACCAAGTTCCTCTATTTACTACAGTCTTCATGCCTACACATTTGAACATATGTTCTGATCTATGTTGATGTGGCGTGTCTCTCTTCACATTATCTTTTGCTTGGTATGGAGAGTTGCTCTTCTTAGCATCCATCATGAATGATACATTCTTACTCGTTTTAAGGACAGCTTCTTGCTCTGGTATTAAGGTTAGAAACATTTTTCAATGTGACCATATTTCTTGCATCTCTCACACAGAACTTCTTTGGCATGTAGGTTTCTATTGGTTTGAAATTTCTCATGAACTTTCTCTTTATCATGGGAAATTTTTTCTTTTCCTTAAGCACAAGCCATAGCCTGTTCATTTTCAACTTTCATTATTCTTTCCAAATCCTCTCTCTAGATGACCAACATGTCATTTGGAACTGTTGTAGAATGTTTGGATCTTTCACATGGGTTCATCTGAGTGTCATACCTCTTACTTTATTTTTTTGATGAATTTCCCTTCAATTTCATTGATCTAAGATCAAGTTACTTCTTAGATCTCCTACTTGACTTCTTCTTGGGAAAGTGTGTGGTCACAATATTCTTCTGATTTCTTCGCAAGGTAGTTGTTTCATACGTAGCGGGCATTGGGGGTCTTCCTTTCTTATCAATAGTGAATTAATGTTGAAATGGGAATGTACCTACTTTGTGAACACTTCTGTTGCATACATCACAAATGTTATCAAGAATTCCAAATCTTTTTACAGTAAATAGATTCTTCTGGACCTATAGATGTTGATTATTCTTATCTGGACTCCTTCCCTTTGATATAGGCTTTCAATGTGTTTTATCATGTGATGGATTTTACCAACAATCAAGTGCATGGTACCCAAATCTATTGCAGCACCAACATTGACCCACAAATCTTTTATTCTTTATATCTTCTGTATAAGGATGTTGGGCCTTCTTCTTAATGTTTTGTGCTCTGTCTCAGGAACCATCTTCAATATTTTTCTTCCTATCCACCCTACTCATGGTGGTAGGTTTCTTCTCCTCACCTTTCCTCATCCATACTTGTTTAAAATTTTTCTTACAACTTGCAATTTTTGTAGAAACATATTTAGAAAAAATAATACATGTTTATATGGATGGTACCTTAACTTTTTCAGCTTCTTCTTATATATCAGTGAGTGATTTAATGATCTTATTATCACATGTTGGAGGTCTTTTTTATAGTAGAATCCACCAGTGGGCATTGAGTACTAGCAGCAACTGATTCATTCTTTTGTGAAGTCTCAGTATGGGTCTTCTCAATCTTGTTCAACTGAGAATCCAATTATAAACACTTCCTATTGAGAATGACCTTCTTATCTTCAATCATAGTCATCTTCTCTTTACAATACTTCTTTATTCTAACAAATTCTTCCTCATGTAGAATCATTTTATTCTGAATCAAAGAGTCATGTTCCTTGAACTTCTTGGAAGTTTCTTCCAAATATAAACTTTTGAATTTAGTGATCTTTTTCATCTCATCTTCAAGTGCATGTATTTTTTCTTCTCGAGTCTTATTGACTCCTTCTTTTTATTCAAAGGCTTGAATCTATTTGGTGAGCATTAAACCCTCAAGAATTTTTTCTTCCGATCCATTTTCCACATTATCAGCTTCTCTTTCCAATTGGTTGATCTCAACCTGCATGCATTGAAATATTCTACAAATAGAAGCAACTATTTATTCAGGAATATCACATATATAGGTTATTAATTTCTCCTAATCACTTGATATAGAAGTGTCTTACTTTCCTATGGTAGAAACCTGAGCCACATTCTCTTTACTTTCCAAGGATGGTATTTCTTCATTATTGGAAGGGCATGGAGAACAAGAAATTTCATCTTCTTTACACATGAGGGACTTCTTCAATTGCTTCTTCTCTTTATTTTTCCTGTTTTTCATGGTCTAGATAGATGTAGACTTCTCCTCAGAAATGACTGAATCTTCATAAAGACTACACTTCATTGTTGACTTTAGAAAAGAAACTCATATCCTCTTCTAAATAGAATTACTGTAGAGTATCAAACATACATGAACATTGCTCTGATACCAATTGAAGGACACTAGACCCCCCTGAGAGGGGGGTGAATCAGGGTGTCAACTTTTTCTCTTCTTTTCTAGATCTTGTTCCCACATTATAAAGAACTTGTTCAAACTTGTATGATGGATATGTGTAGTAATTAAAAGACACAGAAGGACAACACATCACTTTTTACTTGGTTCACCACTAAGGGATACGTGCAAGGAGCATATGCCGGCAGGTTTTTGGTTGTACCAAATCCCACTAATCTTCAATAGCTGTGGATTACAAAGGTTCGGGAATAGTCAATCTGTCCCAGGATCACTACCTTTACAAAGGTTCGGAGATAGGTGATTGTGTGCCTCAGGTCACTCCCTTTGACTCCCCTTCACTCACTGCCTTGGGTGAAGTCCCACTCAGTTTATAGACGTGAAATTATATTCAACAGATTTTCAATGATTTCTTTGTCTTAGTCCAGAACGAGACACTGCTTGCATCAAAGTCCTTGATAGATGCTCTTGAAAGCACTGAACAAACAAACTGAATACTCAAATCATCATCACAATTGTACTTCCATGTATAACTCACAATCTTGAGTTGGGCACACCTTGTTCCTCTTCTTCTTCTCTTCCTTTAATTTCTAATACCAATACCTAAGTGTATTGGTATACTTCCTTCATTCAGTGAAGATCTGAGTTTAGTTGAACATATTTTTCTTCTTCTCTTCTCAAAGCACAATGAGGGTGTTAAACACCAGTCGCGTGTGTGTGGTACTACTTCTCTTCGTAGAACCTAATGGTTCGCGTTACTTCCTTCTTCACGAAGCCTCTTTGAGAGTGATAAGCACATGTTTAAGGCTAGGAGGACCACCAAATGTTTCACACACACTTTTATGTGTCTTGCACAAAACTTTTATTCCACATGCACAAGATTTTACTTTTTCACGAAACACCTATTGTGCGCAACTTCTTCTTGCATGCAACTTCTACATTTTACAGGCAACTCTATTTCTTTCACACAATCCCCTTTACTTAAAATTCTTTTTCACCTCAGAGCTTGGGATTTCTCTAAGTGTTGATCTCCGTCGAAGGAGGGGGTCACCTCTTATTTATAAGCATCACTGACCCCTATGTGGAAGATTTACCAGCTTGCGCAAGATTCTCTTTGAGTGGAAAAAACACCATTTGATGTCACATTGGGCGCGCAAGATTCTTCCTTGCAACCTCATCTTTCATGCACTTATTTAATCTTTCACGTACTTCATACCTTTTCCATTTTTCAAGGTTCGGACCATAAATCATGCCTTGCGCACAAGATCCTAACGTGTTTTCATCAGTGCGCGTAAGTTTCATAATGATAGCACAAAACCCATTTTGACGTCGCATTGGGCATGCAAACACTTTCATGCAACATCATCTTCCACACACTCCATGACTATGCCATTTTTTGACGTTCTGATCCCAAAACATGTCTTCCGTGCAAGTTCCAAAAACACCTTCAATCTTGTGCGAAAAAAAAAATCTTTCGTGCACACTTTAAATCTTTCCCACATACTTCAAATCTTTCACACACCTTCCTTTTCCAAAAACATGTATCTCCATTTTCCCATTTTCTACCAAAAAACTTTGGCAAACACTGAAGAATGGCGCCACCTTCAACATTGCTTCGGCTATAACCTCAATGACTCTTTTCTATGATTTGTCTTCTTCAACAACGATTCTTATTTCATCACAAACTCCACTATCGTGATATATATCCAAGGATATATCAGCTTTGCTGTCGTCAGAGTTTCCATGGAAAGTACTATAGCTTCCTTGTCATCCACCAGCATCTTTCCATCCAACAAAAACTGTATATGAATGGAATCACCTTTATTCCCCTTTCCTTAATAAGGCTTGCATCATAAACTCTATTGACATATGATATTTGTTAAATAAAAATCATTAAAGCATCATCTAATTTAGATACAATGTGAAATGGATGGCCATCTCAGAATTCCAAGCCCTTTCACACTCTCTCTTCTTCTTCAACCATCATTCTCTACTTCATGTAAATTATATGATTCTATTCTTAAAGTAAGATCTTGCATGGTTCTTATGAAATCATGAGAAATTTTATGGAATTATCTTTTAATAAACCTCAGATAGATGATAACTTACCCTTCCTCCATTTAATTAGTTTTCTTCTTGATCTCATTAATTTTGATCTTTCACTGACAACTATTGACAAAAAATACAACCTTATACACAAAGTGGTCCCAACAATATCCCCCTTTGTATTTTGTTGTCAATACCATAAATATCACTTGAAATGAATACGTCAATGTCAAAATGAGAATCTTCTCTAGATTAGCATCACATTTAAAACATTCTTTTCAATTTCTCTCCCACTTATTGAAATGAAATTCAAAGTTCATGGTAGAGAGGGTATCAATAAATACATAAGAAATGTGCCATAAATAATTTCACTCTAAGTCTACTTGAGCAATGATCATTGTATAAAACAAAAGGATTTTATTTAGACAATAAGGTTGTCCATTATTCACTGGTCATCACACCACATGAGATGAAAACTCATATTATGTCACTAATTAATTCAGTTACTCCCCCTTTGGAAAATGATCTCTGTTCTGAGTAACCAAGGACAAGATCTTGAGAAATGACATACCTTTTCCAATGACTTTTTTTCAAGAAATTTTCAGAGTAATTACAAATAATACCAACTGAAGTAGAAACTGATTGAAATAATAATTCTCGAAGCTTCTTAATTTGTCTCCCCCTCAAGGGAAACACTCCTCATCATCTTCATCAAGGGTGATCCTTCATCATTTTAATCTTTGAATTTCAATTCATGAATCTTCCAAGAGTGGAAACTTTTTCACCTTAGCTACCAAGAGGTGACCGTATTCACTACTTCTCAGGTTCTCCCCCTGAGAGAAGCTTCACCTTCAATTACTTGTATTATTAGCACAAATACAATACACAAATGATTAAGGGAATAAGTTGGTTCCTTCTTGCTACATCAATATGAGCTGTATGGTTGAGATTCTTTTCTCAACCAAGCTTCTCCATTTACTCCAGTATTCATGCATGCACATTTGAACATGTGTTCTAATCTATGTTGATGTGTCATGGCTCGCTTTACATTATCTTATGCTATGCGTGGAGAGTTTTTCTTTATAACAGACATCATGAATGATTCATTCTAACTCCTTTTAAGGAGTTCTTCTTGCTCTGGTATTAAGGTTAGAAAACCTTTTTCAATGTGAATAGATTTCTTGCATCTCTCACATAGAACTTCTTTGACATGTGTGTTTCTCTTGGCTTTCAATCACTCGTTTACTTTGTCTTCATCAAGAGAAAGTTTTTTCTTTTCCTTTACCACAAGCCATGGCCTGTTCATTTTCAAGTTTCCTTATTCTTTCCAAATCTTCAGTCCATATGACTAACATGTCATTTTGAACTGTTGTATCAGGTTTGGATAATCCGAATGGGTTCATCTGATTTTTATCCCTTTTTGTTTCTCTTTTGGATTAATTTCCCTTCAATTTCATTGATCTTAAATCCATGTACTTCTTAGCTTCCCTACTTGACATCTTCTTGGGGAATTGTGTGTTCACAATATTCTTCTGATTTCTTCCCAAGGTAGTTGTTTCATACATAGCCAGCATCAGAGGTCTTATTTTCTTTTAAATACTGAATGTATGTTGAAATGGGCATGTACCTACCTTGTGACCACTACTGTTACATAAATCACAGATGTTATTAAGAATTCCTTGTATGTTTTCTATAAATAGATGCTTCTGGACCTGAAGATGTTGATTCTTATTCTCTGTATTCCTTCCCTTTGATATAGGCTTTCTCTGTGTTTTTTCATGTAAGGGATTGTACCAAAAATCCACTGCACAATGCCCAAATAAGTTGCAGCACCAATATTGACCCACAAATCTTATCTTCTTAATATATTTTGTATAAGGATGTTGGGACTTCTTCTTAATGTTTTGTCCTCTATCTAGGGAACCATCTTCTAGATTTTTCTTTCTATAAACCTTGTCCATGGTTTTAGGTTTCTTCTCCTCACATTTCCTCATCCATACTTGTTTAAGATTTTTCTTCCAGCCTGTACTTTTTTAAGAAACATATTTAGAAAAAATATTACATGTTTGTTGGGATGGTACCTTCCCTTTCTGAGCTTCTTCTAATAGATCAGTGAGTGATGTCATGATCTTCTTATCACATGTTGGAGGTCTTTTGATAGTAGAGTTCACCAGTGGTCATTGAGTACTAGTAGCAACTGATTCATTATTTTGTGAAGTCTCAATATGGGTCTTCTCAAGATTGGTCAACTGAGCATCCAATTCTAGACATTGCCTATAGAGAATGACCTTCTGATCTTCAATTATAGTAATCTTCTCTTCATAATACTTCTTTACTCTAAAATATTCTTCCTCATAAAGCATCATTTTATTCTAAATCAAAGATTCATGTTCCTTGATCTTCTTGGAAGTTTCTTCCAAATATAAAATTTTTACTTCAGTACTCTTCTTCAGCTCATCTTCAATTGCATGTATCTTAAATTATAGAGACTTATTCACTCCTTATTTTTCTTCAAAGTCTTTAATCACTTTGGTGAGATTTAAACCATCAATAATTTTTTCTTCCGAGCACTTTTCCACATTATTAGCTTATCTTTCCAATTGTTTGTTCTCAACCTACATGCATTGAAATATTCTACAAATATCAGCAACTCTTTCTTCAGGAATATCACGTTGATAGGTTATTAATTTCTTGTGATCACATGAGATAGAAGTGTCTTCCCTTATTATGGTATAAACCAGAGACACCTTCTCTTTACTTTACAATCATGATATTTCTTCATTATTGGAAGGGCATGGAGAACAAGACGCTGCATCTTCTTTGGACATGAGGGACTTCTTCAACTAATTCTTCTCTTTCTTTTTCCTGTTTTTCATGGTCTTGATGGATTTAGACTACTTCTCGGAACTAAATGAATATTCATGAAGACAGCACTTCATTGTTGACTTTAGGAAAGAAACTCAAATCCTCTTCTGAATAGAATTACTGTAGAGTATCCAACATATGTGAACCTTTCTCTGATACCAATGGAAGGATCCTAGACTACCCTGAGACGGGGGTGAATTACGGTGTCAACTTTTTCTATTCCTTTCTTGATCTTGTTCCCATGTTGAAGAGAACTTGGTTAAACCTGTATGATGGATATGTGCATTAATTAAAACACACAGAAGGAAAATACATCACTTTTTACTTGGTTCAGCACTAAGGGATATGTCCAAGGAGAATACGCCGATCGGTTTTTAGTTGTACCAAATCCCACTAATCTTCAATAACTGTGGATTAAAAAAGTTTGGGAATAGTAACTCTATCCTAGGCACACTACATTTACAAAGTTTCAGGGATAGCTGACTATGCCCCTCGGGCCAATCCTATTGACTCCCCATGGCCCACTACCTTGGGTGAAGTCCCACTCAGTTTATAGACGTGAAGATCTCTTCCACATAGTTTCATTGAAGTCTTTGTATCAATGCAGCAAGAGACACCACTTTCATTGAAGTCCTATATTAATGCACTTGAAAGCACTGAACACACAAACTAGATACTCAAATCATCCTCACAATTGTACTATCCTAAATAATTTAAAATATTCAGTTGGGAACACTCTGTTCCTCTTCTTCTTCTCTTCCTTTAATTTCCAATACCAACACCTAAGTGTATCGATATACTTCTTTCTTTCAGTGCATATCTAAATTTAGTTTCACATATTGTTCTTCTTCTCTTCGCAAAGCACAACGAGGGTGTTAAACTCCAGTCGTGTGTGTGCGGTTCTACTTCTCTTCGTAGAACCTAATGGTTCCTGGTACTTCCTTCTTCACGAAGCCTCTTTCAGAGTGCAAAGAACCAGCCGAAGGCCTACGGGACCCCTAAATTTTTCACGCACACTTTTATGTGTCTTCCGCGCAACTTTAATACCATGCACACAAGATTTGACTTTTGTCATGAAACACCTCTAGCGTGCAACATCTTCTTGCATGAAAATTCTACTTTTTATGCGCAACTCTATTTATTTCGCACACTCCCCTTTACATAAAATTATTTTGCACCTTAGAGCTCAGGATTTCTCTAAGTGTCGAGCTCCTTCAAATGAGAGGGTCACGTTTTATTTATAAGCGTAGCCAACCCCTACATGGAAGATTTACCAAGTCGTGCAAGATTCTCTTCGAGTGCACAAAACCCCATTTGACATCACATTGGGCGTGGAAGAATCTTTCGCGCAACCTCATCTTCTGTGCACTTCTTTAATCTTTTGCGTACTTCATGCCTTTTAAATTTTTCAAGGTTTGGACCTTGAATCCTAAATTGCACACAAGATCCCGACGCGTTTTCATCGGTGTGTGTAAGTTTCATACTGAGCGTGAAAAACCCATTTTCATGTCGCATTGGGTGTGCAAAACCTTTCTCGCAACATCATCTTTTGTACACTCCATGAATATGCCATTTTTCGAAGTTATTATCCCAAAACACGTCTTGCACAAAAGTTCCAAAAACACCTTCAATCTTGCGTGAAAAAAACAATCTTTCTCTCACACTTCAAATCTTTCACGCACACTTCAAATCTTCCAAGCACATTCCTTTTCCAAAAAAAAAGTTTCTCCAGTTTTCCATTTTTAGCCCCAAAAATTTGGGAAACACTAGAGAATGACGCCACCTTCAATATTGATTCGTCCATAACCTTCATGATTCTTTTCTGTGACTTGGATTCTTCAAAAAATCTTCTTCTTACATCACAAACACCACTATCGTGATATATATCCAATGACATATTAGATTTACCATCATCATAGTTTCCATGGGAAGTAATATAGCTTCCCCGTCTTCCACCAGCATCTTTCCATCCAATAAAAACTGTATATGAATGGAATCACCTTTACCCCCCTTTCCTTCATAAGGCTTTCATCATAAGTTGTTTTAACTTATGATATTTGTGAAATAAAAAACAGCAAACCATTGTCTGATTTAGATACAATGTGAAATGCATGGCCATCTCAGAATTCCATGCCCTTCCACACTCTCTCTTCTTCTTCAACCATCGTTCTCTACTTCATGTAAATCATATGATTATATTCTTCAAGTAAGCTCTTGCATGGTTCTCATTCAATGATGATAAATTGCATGGTATTCTTCTTCAATCATCCTCAGATGGATGATACTTTACCATTACCCTATTTTATTAGAGTTCTTCTTGATCTCCTTAATTTTTATCTTTCATTGACAACTATTGACAACAAATACAACCTTATACAAAAAGTGGTCCCAACAATAGTTTGATTCTAATCAAAGAGCCAAATATATCTTCTTCTATTAACTTGGAAGGGAAAAATACATAACTAAAATAGTCAATTAATGACACATCACTTATCACACACCCAAAGTCTACTAACTCACTATTAGAATATTTTTTCATGTTTTTTATCCATACATCAAAGTTCAAGATTCATGACATACGTTAATAACAACCTGAATTATAAGGGTCAGTACACATATTTGTAGAATTGAATATCCAGTGCCACATAAACATTTCGAATTCCTATTTGTAGTTTAATGCTCTAAACCTCCTCTATTTTATATTACCTAGTGAAAAATTCAAGAAAATAATTCTCAATATCTTACGAGAACTCAACCACTAATAGTAAAACATCATTTTTTTTCTTTTAGAAATGTGTGATTTAGACCATGGGATATATTTTTATGAATATTGTCATAGAATATTTAGGTTATAATTATAGAGGGTAACCATTATAACCATTATATGCAACATATACTCAAAGGCGATTATCATATTAATGTTATATAGAAGAAAAATAATCATGTAATAGGATATTTTTTTTCATATTATGGTAATTGAAAGTATAAACAAAATTGGTTCTAGGGCCTCAACACCGACAACATCATCCTCTAGATTGACATCAGCGATGTTGATCATATAACGTGGTTTATGATTTTATATCCATGGTGATGATACATGAAAGGCATTTTGAATAACTCTATTTATTTGAGGAATCCATAATTGGTACACCATTATATGGATACACTCAAAATTATTGAAGGGACTCACGAACTAGGGCTTGAGCTTCCCCTACTTCTGAATACAAATTTGTCCCAACCAGAGTGAAACTCATACAACTTACTAGTCTCTCACCTCAAAATCAAGAGGAATAAATATATAATTAGAATAAGACCACTTCTCACTTTGAGACATCGTTATTTTCATCATGTTCAAATTGATATTCTCTAAGGTCACCTACATGAGACTCAGAATAAAAATCAATGACTCCCCTACCTCTAACCAATATAGAGGGGATCTCCATGGAATTCCATAAAAAGTATCAAATGGTGAAATAAAAATTGATTCATGATAACTATTTTTATATTTGAACTTGTCAATACCAATATGTTTCTCCCTTGAACCATCAAAATCAAGGACACATTCTTACAACATGTCCTTAAACACTCGAATGATCCTCCCAGACTTCTTGACTATCTGAGAACGGTATGCACTACTCAAACGCACTGACATATCATACGCCTACTATAAACCTTTGCAGAAGAATGATGGAAAATTGGAATCTTGAATAGAAATGACGCTTCTAGGAACCCCATGAAGATGAACTATATTCCAATCATACCATTGGACCAATTCATCAACAAAATAGGTCACTAAGATCACTAAAAAATGCACAACAAAAAAAATCAATACATGATAATCCAAAAATCATCATTTCCATAATATTAGCTCAAAAATAAAATCATGTAGTTTATTCTCACATAATCCCACTATAACTAAATAATGGTTAGATATTAGGGAATATTTTTGGGTGTATAATGCAAATCCTTCGCCTATTGATGGGTGAAACATCATAAAATAAACCTTCTTATGACCATATTCATCACTGGAATCCAATACTAACCTAATATTTTATGATACATATTTTACATCCCCAAGTTAATATCTTATATTGAGGCTTTTTATTCCCATATAAGATTATCATTTATACTCATTGGGACCTCCACATGACCCCATACATAAAGAACCTCGTTAATATCATGGAACAAATCAAGTGGTGGCTCTCCACTATATAAATTATTCCTTATCACCAGAAATTTTGATATAGGTAATTAAATATTCTTCACTCTATCAAGGAGTGAAGAAGTAAAATATAATGGTGTAAGGGTTTATCTATCATGATAATCCTAAACATCAATTTTTACCTTGGTGAAGAGGCCTATCACCCGCCACTCGTTGCTAACCACATGCACCACATGTGCTTGAGTATTCTTTCTTAGTGAATCATCTAAAATAATCCCTTTATTTGGGGTATATTTCATATAAAAATATAAATACTATAGATAACCCACCCATCGACTCTAAAAAAAATTTAGGTCATGTTGGTAAAATATATACCTAAGGATCTTATAGTATGTATATACCATAAACCTCTCTCCTAATAAGTAGTAACGCCAACATCTCAGCATGTATACTACCACCACTAACTATAAATCATGAATTGAGTAGTTCTTCTCATATAATCTCAATTTTCTAGACCCAAAATTGAAACTTTTCTTTCCCAAAATTAGAACTACCCCAATCCCAACTTATAAACCCTCACAATACAACATATACTCTTTCCCCATCTTGGGTGAGATTATTATTAGTGAATAGTGTACCTTCATTTCCACTCATAAAAGAATATCTTTAATAAATATGGCCAAAACCAATTCCTTCCATTATATTCTAATGTCATTATCTGCATTTAAAATAAGTATAACTCCTCGATAAACCATTTTTGGTAACCTATCAAACCTATGAAACAATAAATCTTGAAGATTTTATTAGAACACTCCCAATAAATCATATCCTCAATATTATCTAGATCTACTTATACTTCTACCAATGATGTCACATTCCCTATCAAGAACACCTCACTAATTAAAAACTAAAATGTCAAGATCCTAAAATAAATTGGATGTGACACAAAAGGATTTTATAACATATTTATCTTCGAATAAATTTAATTTCTTTGATAACTTATGCTACATGCAACCTCGAGTCTTAATGAATCGTAATATAGTATATCAATATAACATAGTCGTTAAATTTGAAAAATTAATAGAAATAAAAAAAATCTAAAAAATATGTATAACGTTCTTATATAAATCAAATATATTTACAAATAAGTACTTAATATTTATTAATCTTGTTATATGATTTAAAAATTCATTTTCCCAAAAAATGATTTATATTGATTTTTCAGAGAAAATATTATAATTAATTTCTACCAATTTTATGAAATATAATTGATAAAATAATCTTAATATTAGATATCATACTTTCACAATTAATTGAGAGTTAAATTTTGATAATTTTCTGAAAAAGATATATTTTTCCATGAATAGTGAAAAATACTAAATTTTATTGAAAACTATATTTTTGTATCAAGAATTTAGAAGATTTAATTTTATTTTAAAATGATTTAAAAATTGAAAAAATAATTTATATTATTAATAATCCAATAAATATCATTTTAATTAATTTTATATTTAATTTTGGTATAAACACTTTTTATACTTAAGAAGACAATTTTTATGGAAAACTACATTTCATCGAATTTTGTGGGTATAATTTTAAATTAATTTGTTCCAATTATATGAATTTAATTTGATTAAATATAATCCATATTTTTAATCATCATTTAGAAATTTTTTTAATGAGTAAACATTCATTTTTATTCAAAATTAATAATAAAAACATTAAAATTATGTTACCACGGTTGAGGTAAAAATGGGATTACTAAGGGGGTCAAACCAAGTGATAAGGGTGATGATTCCATGTAAACTTGTATAAATACCATTTCATCAAAAAACATTGACCTCAACCTCTCCAAAATTCTAATATATATACATTCAACATCATTTTGCTTTAAAATGACTATATTATATTTTAATTTTTTAAGAAATTAGAAGTGTATCCTTTCCCTCCCTTCTAAAAGTAAACCAATAATTTCTATTGAGTACGCCACTTTGAGCCATATATATCAAAAAATCCTTGAAAATTTATATTATAAACTTCCCTAAACACGAATTAAAGGTTTTTTTCTTTATGAAACACCATTCCTATGGTATTTATGAAAGGATCTAATGGAGACCTACTGAAGAAGTGGTAATTGTATTACCTAACCTCATTCAATTTATTTCTTCTTCTACCACCACAAAAACTATGGTAGTAATCAAAAAATAATATATTAATTATACTAAATATAATTAAATTTTATTATTATTATATAACTATCATTATCCACCAACTTTTCCATTAAATGTGAAGTAAAAATATTGCTCATGCGTACGTGGGGACTACAGCCTTCACATAGTGATACAATTCATTTTCCATCACCATATGTCATGGATTTTAATTTTGAAATTTTTAATTTTTATATATGATAATTATGAAATAATTATATTTTTATAATTATAATATCATATCTAACTTCTTATATTCCAATCCTTTGGAAAATGATAGTGTCGCTTGTGCGTACGTGTGGACTATTACCTCCACAGAGCGATGCGATTCATTTTTCATTTTCAATTTTTATAGATGGTAATATAGATAGATTTAATGAATAAATATGATATATATATATATATATATATATAATAATAGTTTAATAATGTTTAATTACTACTTTTATTTATTTGATTCAATCTGTCAGAAATTGACAATAACATTCATGTGTACGTACAGCCTACCATCTCCATGAATGATGTAATTTATTTTTATATCTATAAATTTTATGGATGAATCTAAATATATAAAAATATATAAGAAATATATATGATATTTATATCATTATTAGAATTATTCATATGATGTAACCAAGATCCTAGTACAATTATTGGAATGATCGAACCGAAATTCTCATGAAAAATGAAACAGTGAACACTTGGAAATGATGGTTTTAATAAGGAATTTTTAAAAAATAAATGTTTAAATGTTATAAGTGGATAATATAGGATATTATAAGTATTTAAATTATTAATTTATATAATTATAACAGGTTTATATTTATTATATAGAACATTAGAGAAATTTCAAAACACGTTTAACTTGAGGAAATGGATTTTTGTCTCACATTAATTTCTATGAGAAATGTATTATATTCACCATGTTTTTTTATGTGGTGTATATACTATCAATAAATTTATTTTATTCTAATTAATATGAAAAATATTAATATTTATATATATATAAAAGGTTACCTATTTCATGAGTTTTTAATTATATAGTTATCAAAGTGATAAGGGATTTATGTTACAATATCATTGTTTATCAGGATTCTTTATGATTAAGTTTATGATTATGGGATTTTATGAATTATTTCTCAAAAAACTCATGAATGTTTTTATCATTTAGTTATATAGGGAGATTTGATGTTTTTATTTTATTTTCATCCCATTAGTAACTTGATATATAGAAATAACGTCTTTAATGAAAATTGATTTTATTTGTCCATTCGGTTAAAAATCATATTTATTCCATATCTATGTTTTCTAAAATGTTTTCAAGAATGTATTTACTAATCTCCCATGATTGATTAAATTTATTTTTACTCGAGTTTTACTTTTTAATAAAATCTAAAAAGGAATCTTCTTTTCATTTTCTAAATAAGGTACTTTTTTAATTTTTAATAAAAATATGGAAGGAATAATTTTTTGATATACACTGCATTAATGGAATTTTTTTCTATCATGACTACTAAATGATTTTAATATTCCTTTACATGTATCCAAGGTTATTTTCAAATAAAAAAATTTCCTTATTATTTGGCAATTTTTAACATTTTAAACAAGTGATTTAAAAGTTAAAGAGTATTTGTTTCTAAAAATGTTTCACTGATATTTTAATATAATTTTTTATATATGATAACATCTTTTAGGTTACTTATGATTTACTAGGGATATGATTCAATGATAAAATCCAATTTCTTTATTTGGAAGTCTTGTGATGATGATTATTTAAGAATAATTCTATGAGACCTGTATCTTTTCCATGGGTTAATTAAGTTATGATGAAACTTTCATGAAACTTATTTCTTTTCTATGGGTTATAATTTGATGAAATGTTTGTGAAACTCATTTCCTTTCCAGGGACTATGATATGATTAAATGTTTATGAAACCAATTTTATTTCAATGGTTTATGTTATACTATGTATTTTTGGATATTTTGGAACACATATGAATGATTTTCATTATGTTATGAGTGGGTTCAAAATTATATATCTCTCCAGTGCATTGGGTCAAGATGGATAGATCAAGAGATTATAAGGACTGGAATTGGGAGTGAACTCGTTCAGTGATTGGATTCATCTACTATGATTATCTTGGGAGTTAAAATTGACTAAGTATATGATGGAATGTAGAGTGAACCAAATCCACTATGATAGTCTTGGAAATGATCTTGGACTAATAAAATGATTTTGGATACTTATGTGTATGCTATAAATTTATGTATTATGCCAAATTTATTCTCTCATAGATCATGTTATCTAATTATTTTATGATTATTGTCTTATTAATTTCTAATATTTATTCTATAACTCAAAATTTTGATCTTTGATATAAAGGGTATGGATTTAAAATGTCAAGATCATGTTCTCATACCCTTATGATCAAGTTATGTTTAAGTGATCATTGTTATCTCCCTTGTTTATCCTTACTGATCATCTGAGATCTTACTTTCTTGTGTTTCTTTTCACTAAGGTAAGAAGAAATGTTTTTTATGTATGATATTTATAAGAATTTTTCTAGTTGTGAAGATATTAATGGGACATAATGTAGATCTATTATGAACAGTTTTTTTATGCATCCATGTTTCCAATGACACTAAACCTATAAGATTTTGGAATGGATCATAATTTTATTTATTTAATATTCATCTAAAAATATGTAATATTTATGTATAAAAATTATTTGTCTCAATATATGATTCTACTTAATGTACTCAAAATTACCTCTAAATGGTGATCACAAACCTCTCATGACTATAATTACACATTGATGTATAAAATGAATAAAACCTTGAAATTTTATAGATAAGGGTGGAAGACCCTTTTCTTTAAGGTTTATAAACATTTCTGGTGCTTTCATCAATCTAAACAGCATCACAAGGTACTCATATAGATCATGCCTTTTATGAAATTAGGACCCAAAATATTAAAATAACTCACTCTAAAATGGTGATAAACAAGCCTTAAATTGATCTTAGTAGACTCCTTGGATCTTCTTAACTAATTAAATAGGTAATAAATATAAGTAATAGGATATTAGTTATTAACTTTCACTTGGTTTAGTCTCTGATAATCCATATATAACCCCAATTATCTATTCACATTCTTAAAGATTAAAATAAGATAACCCCTAGACCACATGCTTAGTTGAGTCAAACTCTTTCCCTCTAAATACACTGGTTGATCCTCCATCTCTCTATACCCATCCAGATCCATCTTTTAAGGTGGAATGGATATAGACTTCAAGCCTGTAATAAGATCAATCATGAACGTAATATACCTCTTAGGTGGAGACCCTAAGAAACACTCAAGGGAAAACATCATGTAGTTATTCTCTACTGAGAGGAAGAACTGACTAACATATCTCTACATAAACTCTCGAATAAACACTAGAAATATGGGTTATAATCACCCCCAATTACAGATAGTTAAATCCCAAACAAAATTCTTACAAATCCTACTCATTGATGTTGGTATTATAGTTATCCTGTGTATAAATGAAATATATCCATTGGTGATATTAGTCAATGTGTTCTCAATACTGAATCAACTAATACACCCCAAGGATCATATCATAACTACTCATCTCTAACATAGATAAATAAAAAATAATCATGTATTCATTGATCAATATAGTGATCTCTATTAGTCTCTTGATACTCTTATATTACACCTCTAACGGTTTATCAATTGGAAACACTCCATATACTAACTATACCACTAACCTTAGATTGAAAATCAACTGATCAAATAGAAATTAGTGAGATTCACTCATGTCAAATTAAATAAAGGCTAGGGTTAATTTGAGAAGAATATATCTCAAAAATATAGATGGGTCCATGCATTACATAATAGAAGAAAGATTAATGGTTTGAAGTTAACCTGAACTATACCCCAAATCACCCATCGCCTAACTCCCATTAGTGACATCACCCTACTAGATCTATTTCCCATACCCCTAGGAACAATGAACCAAATGTTTAGTGGATCTCAAGCTATAGGAATATTTTTTTCTCTCTTTTCCCTTCTCCTGATTCCCATGTCTAAATAGATCCATACCCGCCATCCAAACACGTCTCTATGTTATAAAACCTATATAGGTGCCCCATATCTCCATAATAATGACTCTATTTTGGTTTTATATCCTAATTTATTTGAAAATTCCCTGAATTAACACACTAATAATACATGACTAATACTCACCCTCTCATAGGATGCAACAAACCCCTATATTAACTGGTCTTCCACTCTCTACCCTAGAGAAACTCCTAAAACCTCTACTTCATATTTCTTGAAACCCCACTACCAACATCTATATAAAATTTAGGGTTCATAGATGATTTACCCTCCATTTATTTTTTTCCTTCCTAAGATCTTGATTCAAAACCTCTGAGAAGGTTGAAAAATGTAATATATTCACTTATGACCAAATAGAATGCCCTAATCCATCCTCAAAATAAAAAAACTCTTTTAGTTTTATCTCTTTTTAGAATGGGTAAAAACCATAAAAAATTGGAAAAGTGAGAGGCATAATCCATTGATAATATAAACCCTTAAACATGGAACATGAACTCTCTATCCCTATCTACCCTCAGAGACTTTGGAAAGAAATTATTGAAAAAAAGAGTCTAGAAATCCTTTTAGGGAAAACCTAAATAATGGTAATTCTATACCAAAATGTCCCAATAGTTCTCAATTCTACCCTAAATTATGTAGGAATTTACATTCAACCACCTATTGGAGGTTGTATTATGATGATCGAATGTGATTTATATAGGCTCTATCTAGAACATGGTAACTTGTGGTCCAACCTAACACACAAAGTATGATGGATGATATAAATAAAACTTTTGATTCAAGTATAACATGGTCATATTGACTCTCAATTCCCCATTCCCCACTGACTGTAACACCTAAATTAGACTCTCTAAAATATACTGATCAATAGGTATAAGAAAAATAATAAGTAGATCTTGTTGTGATGCCAGTGGGGAACCCCATCCTTGTAGGATCGAAATAACAATGTATTTGCTCAATATACAAGAGGGGGGTGAATTGTACACTTTCAAAATTCCTTTGGAACCTTTAAAGTTGGTTATGGATAACTATGTTTTCCTTATACATGGAAAATCTAGGTTTAACAAAGTTAAACTAAGAAAATTCACAACACCTCTGATCACCAACTCGAGAATT
This sequence comes from Viscum album, assembly GCA_963277665.1. Lineage (NCBI taxonomy): Eukaryota > Viridiplantae > Streptophyta > Magnoliopsida > Santalales > Viscaceae > Viscum > Viscum album. The sequence continues at coordinate 1,282,831,051 of OY728148.1, forward strand.
GGAAACAAGGTTTACAATATAAGATTCTACCTTAAATAGTATATAATTTTAAACTAATCAGAGTACAAGTGTAAGGAAATACAAGAAGGTTATCCTTTCCTTACAATACAATATACAGCGGAAACAAACAAGTAGTAAAACTACAAGTAACAAACAATAACTCTTTTAACCAAAAGATAAGGGTATCCAACAACCTTGGATAAAGGTCTCTTGATTTATCCTTTCATGCAAGTCTGTCTTACCCACACCAGGATAAGCCCTCGATACGAAGATCGGAATCTCTGTCTTGCTGTCCCCGCAAGCCCTCAACTTCATGGTAGTTGGAACCTCTGTCTTCCTCAGTAAGGAAGCCCTCGAACTTCAAGGTAGTCGGCACATCTGTCTTCCTATCCCCGGAAGTCCTCGAATGTAATCACCAACATCCGGTGTCGCACGAAGCATTATGAATGATCATTTCAGTACGCACAAGGCATGAAAATATTCTCTCTCTAGAAATCACCATAACAGCGTGTGTTTTCTAGATCGATCAACTTGTTATTTAGCTCTTTAAAAAGAGATCCTATTTATAGGAAAATTTCCAATGGTCAGCTCCCTCTTCCAATGGTCATATTTTCCATGAAATTCGGAGGGACCTGTACAAGTGTAACTAAACCAACGGTTAATTAGAAACAGAATAGACGACATCGTTTTATAACAAACTATGTATAACTGAATGTACGACATCGTTTTGAAATGAAGCATATGTAAGTAAAATCTAATCAATATTCCGGAGTGTACGCAAGTCAAAAGTTCAGAGTCTAACCAAAATTATGTTCGGAGTCTATGTTAAGAAATATTCAGATTCTATTTTACAGGAATTTGGAATCTGGTTTTACCAGAGATCAGATTCTGAACTTGCAGAATTCGGAGTCTAACTACTTAAGAGTTCGGAGTCGAACTTCTTAAGAGTTCGGAGTCGAACTCCTTAAGAGTTCGGAGTTAAACTACTTGATAGTTCAGAGTCAAACTTCTTCAGAGTTCGGAGTCGAACTTCTTCAGATTTCGGAGTCGAACTTCTTCAGAGTTCGGAGTCGAACTTCTTCAGAGTTTAGAGTCGAACTTCTTAAGAGTTTGGAGTCAAACTACTTGAGAGTTCGGAGTCGAACTTCTTCAAAGTTCAGAGTCTAAATACATAAGAGTTCAGAGCCGAACTACTTGAGAGTTTGGAGTCGAACTTCTTCAAAGTTCGGAGTTGAACTACTTAAGAGTTCAGAGTCGAACTACTTGAGAGTTCAGAGTTGAACTTATTCAGAGTTCGAAGTCAAACTTCTTAAGAGTTCGGAGTCCAAAATTCGGATTAGAAATACATTACAGATAACATCTAGAATTCGGATCCTAAAAATAGAATGCTCCAAATCTTTTCAATATAAGGCTCTGGGATTTTGGGTATGAATCCGGTTTTTGAATTTAAGAATAATATTGCTATTTATAAGAAAATCTAGGTTAGGGTAAATTTCCTTAAAGAAATAAATTTTCCTTATGGGGATAAAAATAATATTTACTTAAGTATAAGGTGTTTGTGATTTTCAAAACAAGAAGTAATGGAAAAGTCATAAGGAAAACCTTATTGACTCAACTATCTCCCCATTTTTGGAAAGCACAAACATCCTTTCGAAAAAGCATATAAGGATTTTGAAAATTTTCATTAGTCTTTGAAAATTCAAACTTATCTCCCTTTGTTCATGGATAAAAGTGAATAGAACTAACTCCCCCTTAGGCATTGAAACTCTAAGGATTGTATTCTGAGTTTTCGGAGTAGAGTTTTCATTATTATAGGAATGAGAAACTTCGTAGTGGGAAACCCCCCTTTCTTTAATGATATTTCTCTTAGAAATTTTTCATTTCTCCTCCTTAGGAGTAGTTATTTTTCCTTCTCCCCCTTTGTGATTTTCAAAAAGAATTGAAGGGAATAGAAAACAAAGTATGGTACCTGAAACATTAGTACATAACAAGATACAACCAACCAGATAACCATTTCATTAGAGTTGGGAAAAAAATTTACAAGCAAAGACAACTGCAACAAAAGATCGGAGTGGGTTCATTTGTCTTCCTTTTCCTTCAGAATGAGATGATTTAACAAAGATTTGAGTTTCTTCAAGTCAATTTGATCTTCCTCTCATTGCCTCTCCAAGGCTTTTACCTTTTCTTCTTGAGCTTTTAAAGCCTCTGCCTAAGCCTCCAAGGCTTCTTTCTGCAACTTTAACAACCCATCTTGTTGAACGACTTTTTTCTCAAGCTCAATCCGGAGATTTCTATAATTTATAAGATTTTGAGCAAGAGAATTTTCCTTGTCATTCAGTTCCTTCACTTGTTGACTCCGAGTACTCTGCTCAATAATCATCTCATCTTCAAGATTCTTAACCTTTTTATCTACTATGTCAAAAGCTTCTTTCACGTCATTCTAAAAATTATCATACATAGTCAAGTCTTCTTCAACTCTCTTAGACCACTTTGTTACCTTACTATAAGACTTTCTATGTACATCATAATCGATCATAAAACTTTTCTGTTCAGCTTCCAACTTCACAAACTTATCCATGACCATGGATAAAGAATCTGATTTCTGATTCATAGTTTGTTGCAGCATCTGGCATCTAGAATCTATTGTTGGAAGAATTGGAATTGTGTCCACCAACTTTCTCAGATACTGAATGACAAAATCATGCCCGTGAGATGATGATTCTGAATCCGAAATTTCTCTTTGAGATTGCTCTTCTTCAATATGCACCAAATTCCTTCTAGAGGTACCACCAACCCCTTTCCTCCTGATGAGATATTTTATAGGTGTATCCATGAGAGCTTTCTTTCCCTTATCAGATTTCAAAATGGGTTCCACATTAGGAGATACTTCCTCGGATTCAGAAACTTGAACGATCTGGTCTTCATCTAGTTTCTTTTTTTCTTGACCTTCATCAAGAAAATTCCCCTCATAGGATTCTTCTTCATAATATAGCACATTTTCTTCTTCTTATTCTTGATGCTGCTTTCTAGCTTCCTCATCTCCCTTACCTGGAGTAACTAAATTTTTAGATTAAGCCTTATCTTTGTAGTCCTGTACTTTCTTGATCAAGGTATCCAGATCTTCACTCTCCTCTTCTTCTTCTTCTTCTTCAACTTATTCCACTGCTGCTTCAGCAACTTCCTTCTCAGATTATACAACTATTCCTTTACCCTTGTCCTTTTCCGGAGTGACATAGTTCTTAGCTGGAGTTTCTGGTAAAGAAGGTTCAACACCAAAATATTTGGGAACAGGAAGCATTTCGGAAGCCAACTCTGTATCTTTCAGCAAAGATCGCACCACTTCAGCTTCAGACATCTTCTTTCTCATTTTCTTTTCTTTCTCTTGTCTCTCTAGCTCCTCAGCAGCTTTTTCCTTTAAGGCTTTAGCCTCGGAAGGGTCCAGTCCGAATTGAGGATCCCCTTCCTTCCTCATTTATTTATCTTCCCTCCACTTGGATGCTACAACATCTGTATATGTTTTATGTTTCTTCGGCTTGGGGGGAGCGAATTGAGTTTCCTTAGCCTGAGGAATTTCTTCATCAGCAACCACTTCCTTATCCTTTCTCTTCTTCCTTTGATTTTTTGAAGGTTCTGGAGATTGTGTTTCTTTTTGAGATGCTTCAAACTCCTCCACAGATAGGGGGTAAAATTCTCCAGATTCACTGGAAAATACCATCTTCATTCTCTTAAGAGTATCATCACTGACTAGCATGAGCTTGCAATTCTGGATCTTTGATTTGCAGACAACCTTGAAGGATTCTAAGCATCGAACTATCAACTTAGATAATAAGGCAGGAAATAAGATAATATGAGCTCTCAAATTTCCTTCTTTGATATTCTTGATCGTAACCAAGACATGCCTTATCAGATTTATCTTGCTTAGATTTACCAAGAAATCTAAGACATAGATATCACTCTTCTTCATATTGTCTTTATCACCTCTTCTTGGAACCAGAAAACCCTGCACCCATAGTTGAAGGATTCTATTGTTAGGAGTGAGACGAGCAATCTTAATAGTTGAATCATCCTTAAGCCCAAGACACTTCAGTGCCTTCTCCTTATTGAAACTCCCTTGCACATCGGGAAGTTTGTGAGAGCAGAATTAAGATTCTCCTTCATATGATAAACCAACCAGGCTCGCGGACTTAGCGTAAAAAATATTATAATTCTTCCCATAAGACTTGAAAGAAAAACTCTCTCTGCCATCTTCCATCTGGATTGAAACAAACTCGTAAAACTCTATCAACAAATCAGTATAAACCGGATCATGTTTATCTAACTTTGCTATGCAGACATCTTCCCATCCATTCAGTCTAATATTCTTTGAAATAAAGAATCAAGCTTATAAAAATCAAGGTGAACTAATCTTTCCCTGAAAACTAACCACTTAGAGATTGGTTTCACAGTTGACAAATCTTGAGAAGTTGCTTCAACAGACATTCGGAGTGAAGTATTCTGTAAGATTCGGATCAGCTTCACAAAGTTCAGAACCGACCTTAAGAAGAGCAGCAGATCTTCGAGACGCAAAAGCTTGAAAAACCTGATGTGGGATGAGTCTCGGGGTCCCTTTTATATAGGCAAAGAATTTGAACGTTGGTCTTCCAAAAACCATCTAACGGTTGAAAAGTATTTGATCTGATCTAATGGTTGAGAACGATCCCGCAAGGAAAAATTTGACTCTGATCTTTTGAGGTTTTTGAAGAAAACATCCGGATTTGAGGAAAAACTAGAATTCGAACTTTTAAAAAACAAGGAAAATATCAGTAAGAAAAATTTCATTACAAAACTATAAGTAAGAAAATCATAACTTACAGATTAACAAGAAATATTGTTCGTAATTGGTAATATTCTTCTTGAGGGAAAAAAACATCATTACGAAAGTTCCAGTACGAAAACCTAATTATGAAAACCCCAGTTCGAAAATCTCCATTTCGAAACTTATCAGTACAAAAATTCCATTCTGGAAGTTTTCAGTACGAAGACTTCCATTCCGGAAGTTCTCATTCCGAGAATTTTAGTCCTGAAAATTTCAGTTCCGATAATTCCCATTCCGGAAATTTTAGTTTCAGAAATTTCCATTCTGGAAGTTCAGTTCCGAAAGTTTTTAAAAAAATTTAGTTACACTAAAAATCAAATGTACTCCCCCTATATAGAGGAGTTTGTTACTATAAGGAGAATTGTTCAACAAGAAGTTAATGAAGAATGATTACCTTACAGTTATCATTCCTAAATTTTGTTTAATGTATTCAAATCTATCGGAGGATAATGATTTTTTGAAAATATCAGTAAGTTTATCTTGCGTTCCGATAAACTAAAGAATGATATCTTCTTTAAGTGTGTGATCCCTAAGTAAGTGATGCCTAATATCTATGTGCTTTGCATGAAAGTGATGTGCAGGGTTCTTACTTAGGGCAATGGAACTTGTGTTATCACACAATATTTGAGTCTTAGTGAAACTCAGGCCATAGTATGTGAGTGTGTGTTGCATCCACAACACTTGAGCACAACAACTTCCAGCTGCTACATATTCAGCTTTAGCAGTGGAAAGTGCTACAGAATGTTGCTTTTTTCCGGACCAAGAAACTAATGAATCTCCTAAGAAATGAAAAGTTCCGGATGTACTTTTTCTATCCATTCTACATCCACTAAAGTCAGCATCAAAAAATCTTTTTAGAACAAAATCATTTCCAGAAGTATAAAATAATCCTATATCCATGGTTCCCTTTAGGTAGCGAAAAATTATTTTCACTGCCTTTAAGTGAGATTCCTTAGGATTGGATTGATATCTTGAACATAAGAACACTAAAAACATTAAGTCTAGTCAACTAACTGTTAAGTAAAGTAGACTTCCTATCATACCTCTAAAAGACGTTTGATCTACTGGTTTCCCAGCTTCATCAAGATCTAAAGAGTTTGAGGTACCAATGGGAGTGCTTATACTTTTAGTGTTGTCATAACCATAATTTTTGAGAAGATCTTTAATATAATTATGTTGAGATATATAAGTTCCTTCTAGTTTTTGAGAAATTTGAAAACCAAGAAAAAAAGTTAACTCACCCATCATACTCATTTCAAACTCAGATTTCATTAGACTTGCAAAAGAATCAGTTAAAGATTTCTGAGTTGAACCAAATATGATGTCATCAACATAAATTTGAACAATCAAAACATTTTTCTCATATTTCTTTATAAAAAGGGTTGGATCTGCATTTCCCTTAACATAGTTATTTTGAATCAAAAATCTTGTGAGTTTATAATACCATGATCGTGGGGCTTGTTTAAGACCATACAAAGCTTTGGTAAGTCTAAAAACATGATCAGGAAGTTTTGTATCTTCAAAACTAGAAGGTTGTTCAACAAAAACTCCATCTTGAACATAACCGTTAAGAAAATCACATTTCACATCCATTTGAAAAATTTTAAAATTGAAGAATTCTGCAAAGGCAAGTAGAATATGAATAGATTCAAGTCTAGCAACTGGAGCATAGGTTTCTTTATAGTCTATTCCCTCTTGCTGATTATAGCCTTTAGCAACGAGTCTAGCTTTATTTCTTACTATGACTCAATTTCAATCATATCTGTTTCTGAAACCCCATTTTACTCCAATAAAAGAAGTTTCCTTAGGTCTTTCAACCAAGTTCCAGACTTTATTCCTCTCAAATTAATTTAGTTCATCTTGTATGGCTTTGATCCAATCATCATCACCTAAAGATTCATCAGTTATTTTTTGTTCTAATTGGGAAAGAAATGCTAGATGTTCTACTTCATTTCTTAAGTAATTTCTAGTCCTTACAGGTTGATTTACATCACCAATGATACTATCACTGGGATGATTCTTAAGAAACACCTGATTTGGGTTTTGTAAAACATGTTCATCAACATAGGGTAGAAAGTCTTCTAGGGTAAATATTTCAGAAGTATCTTCTTGAACATTTTCCTTATCAGAAGGATCTTCTATCAAGGGTTGACAATCAATTTTGGAAAACACATCTGAGGATGTAGGTTGGGATAGTTTAAAAACAAAAGGATCAGACTCATCAAATTTTACATGCACTGTTTCTTAAACAGTACAAGTATTTTTATTAAAAACTCTATAAGCCTTAGAAGTTGTGGAATAACCTAAGAAAATTCCTTCATCAGATTTTGGTGCGAATTTATGTAAATTATCATTAGTATTCACAATAAATAATTTTCAACCAAAAACCTTGAAGTAGGATAGTCTTGGTTTTCTACCATTCCATAACTCATAAAGAGTTTTATTAAGAAAAGGTCTAATCAAAACTCGATTTATAGTATAACAAGCAGTACTTATAGCTTCAGCCCAGAAATGTCTAGCTATAGAATATTCACTCAACATGGTTCTAGTTATCTCTTGAATAATTCTATTTCTTCTCTCAACTATACCATTTTGTTGAGGAGTTCTAGGTGCTGAAAAATTGTGAGTAATACCTTTCCTACTACAAAAAGTTTCAAAATCAGAATTTTGAAATTCTCCTCCAATATCACTATAAATAGTTTTCAGTGGAAGATTTTTCTGATTTTTAACTTGGGCTCTAAAACTTTTGAAATAAGAAAAAGATTAAGACTTCTTTGCTAGAAAATAAACCCAAGTAAATCTGGTGTAATTATCAACTAGAACAAACACATAGTATTTACCTCCAATACTTCCAGTTTGTGTTGGACCGAAAAGATCCATGTGCACTAACTATAATGCATCAGTCGTTGAGACTTCACCAATTGACTTAAAACTAGATTTATGTTGCTTGCCATATTGACAAGGATCAAAAACTTTGGAAGAATCAAATCTAAGCTCCGGTATATCCTTAACTAGTTTCTTCTTAGAGAGTTTACATAAGTTTCTAGGGTTACAGTGTCCTAGTCTTCTATGCCATATCCAGGAATGATCTTCCATTGCACTTAGGCAAGGTAAATCTTGGATCCTTAGGTCTTCTAAGTTCAAATTGTAAACATTCTCTTGCCTATTGGCTGAGAGAATAAATTCTTCCTTAGAATTGTGTACTAAGCACTTATCATTCCTAAAATTCACAAGGTACCCTTCATCACATAACTGACTTATGCTAATGAGGTTGTGCTTAAGACCCTTAACAAATAAAACATTTGAAATCAAAGTTTTACCAAGAAGAACAATATTATAAATACCAACAATTTCTCCTTGTGCATTATCTCCGACAGTTACCTTTCCTCCTTTCATTTTAATAATCTTTTCAAAATATATTTTGTTACCTGTCATGTGCTGGGAACATCCACTATCCATGTACCATGTATTATTATTGGTACTTCTTCTATCTTCCTGAAAACAAGAAAAGAATTAGACTTTTGGAATCCAAACTTTCTTGGATCCGGAATTTCCAGACAACAAAATTTTAGGAACCCACACTTTCTTAGAAAAATAGGCTTTATGAAAACCTAGAGATTGGGATTTATTTAAAGAAAAATTCTTTTCCCAGTGACCACCACATTGACACTTGGTACAAAATGGGGTGCTTTGTGGAACAAAGTATTTGTTACTTAAAATTGGTTTTGCATGGGTATAACCAAATCCGAATTTGTTTCTTAAAGGTCGTATTTGAGAATACATTTTATCAAAATTTTCTTTACCATGGGTAAAGTTTGATAAACACTTCTTTAAGGAAATGATTTCTGATTTGAGTTTTATAACCATATTTTTATCTTCAAAATCATTAGATTTAGAACTAGAGCTAGGCTCGAAAACACTTTTCTTAGAAATTACTTTTTATAACTCTTTAGAAAGTTTGTTCCTCTCAGAACTTACTTCCTCAAGATTTTTCAAAATCCTTATAAAAGCAGCATTTTTCCGATCAAGATCTTTGGAAATATCTGATATCTCTTTAGTAAGAATAGAATTCTTAGAGTTTTCCTTATCAAGTTTCTTATTGAGTTTAGAGTTCTGAATCTCAAGAAGTTCAGCAAACCTAGAAACTTCTTCATAGGTGGGTGAAGTATTTTCCTCATCAGAAGAGGATTCTTCATCTGAGGAGTTATAATACTTACTATCATTAGGATTTAAAGATGCATTGGTCAATGATTCAGCATTTCTTACCTTAGCCATAAAACAATGATTGTTAATAGGTAATCTGGCTATAAGACCAAGATTCTTCTTTCCTAAAGATTCATAATTAGAAGATTCATCTGAAGAGTCACCACCACTAGCACTCCAGGTGTAATTTTCTTTTAGAACTTTCTTTGCTTTGGTTTTGTAATACTTCTTCCTACTCCTTTCAGAATGCCTTTCTTTCCTTTCTTTCTTTTTGAGTAAAGGGCAATCTGGTCTAATATGTCCAGCTCTCTTCCATTTGTAACAAGTAACTTCTCCATCTTTCCTTTATTTCCTTTCCTTTTTCTTATACTTGGATTGGAAATTTCTCTGGCCGGATATCTTGTTCATCCTTCGAGCAAGATTTGCTAACTCATTTTTTGAGATTTCACTTTCACTAGAATCTGATTGAACAACCACCTTCTTAGTCTTGGATCTGGTTACTCTCTCATGAGTCTTAGCTTTTATAAGATTTGATGTTGTTTTAAAAGAAACAGTACCATTCCAATTCTTCTTTTTGATGTCGTCAGCATCTCTCTTCATTCTGGTTTCATGTTGGAGAAGAGTTCTGAATAGCTCATCAAGATAAATTTGAGTGACCTTCCTGTTCTCATCTATAGTTGTTCTCTTTGATTCCCACTCATTGGGCATAATTTAAATTATCTTATCCACAAGGGCTTCACCATCTAACCCTTTTTCTCCCATAGACTGTAAGCTGTTGACTATAGTCATAAATCTCTGTTGAACTTTGCAGATTGGTTCACCATATGGAAAATTGAATCCATGGTATTCATCTCTAAGCATAGCTCTCCTAGTTTCAATTACTTTAGAATTGCCAAAGTGTGTAACTTCTAACTTCTTCCAGATACAATTAGCTTCTTCACAAGAAGAAATTTGGCTATATATATTTCTAGTCATTGAACATAGTAAAGTATTGTGTACCTTATAATTGAGTTGATACTCTTGATTTTCCTGGTTAGTGAAAGTTCTAACTTCCTTATCAGGAATTTTATAATCACCAGTAATCATAACGAAATTGTACACTCCAATGTTGATAACAAAAGTCTTCATTCGATCTCTCTAGTATTCATAGTCATTACCATCAAAGATTGGTGGTCTTGTAGGATTTAGATTGTGTATAGAACCAACATTGATTCCTGCCATACTAAAACAACTTGGGCAACCAAACTAGTTAGTAGAAAAATTTTATATCCACAATGTTCGGAATGAAAAAGTTTGGAATGATAAAGTTCTGAATGATAAAGTTCGGAATGAAAAATGAGCAAGAAAAACTTATACGTGAGAATGATTATTTCAGAGACCTTCCTCTGATACCAGTTGTAGGATCGAAATAACAATGTAGATGCTCAATATACAAGAGGGGGGTGAATTTTACACTTTAAAAATTCCATTGAAACCTTTAAAGTTGGTTATGGATAACTATGTTTTCCTTAGACAAGGAAAATCTATGTTTAACAAAGTTAAACTAAGCAAATTCACAACACCTCTGCTCACCAACTGGAGAATTGGAAACAGGGTTTACAATATAAGATTCTACCTTAAAGCGTATAGAATCTTAAACTAATCAGAGTACAAGTGTAAGGAAATACAAGAAGGTTATCCTTTCCATACAATACAATATACAGCGGAAACAAACAAGTAGTAAAACTATAAATAACAAACAATAACTCTTTTAACACAAATAGAAGGGTATCCAACAACCTTGGATAAAACTCTCTTGATTTATCCTTTCAAGCAAGTCTATCTTACCCACACCAGGATAAGCCCTCGATACGAAGATCGGAATCTCTGTCTTGATATCCCCGCAAGCCCTCAACTTCAAGGTAGTTGGAACCTCTGTCTTCCTCAGAAAGGAAGCCCTCGAACTTTAAGGTATTCGGAACCTCTATCATTATATCCCCGGAAGTCCTCGAATGTAATCACCAACATCCAGTGTCGCACGAAGAAATCTGAACGAGCAGTTCAGTATGCACAAGGCATGAAAAGATTCTCTCTCTAGAAATCACCTTAACAGTATGTGTTTTCTAGATCAATCAACTTCTTATTGAGCTCTTTCAAAAGAGCTCCTATTTATAGGCAAATTTCCAACGGTCGGATCCCTCTTCCAACGGTCATATTTTCCATAAAATTCGGAGGGACCTGTACACGTGTAACTCATCCAACGTTTAATTAGAAACAAAATAGATGACATCGTTTTATAACAAACTATGTATAACTGAATGTACGACATCATTTTGAAATGAAGCATATGTAAGTAAAATCTAATCAATATTTCAGAGTGTAAGCACGTCAAAAGTTCGGAGTATAACCAAAATGAAGTTTAGAGTCTATGTTAAGAAATATTTGGATTCTGTTTTATAGGAATTCGGAGTCTGGTTTCACCAGAGATCGGATTCTGAACTTGCAGAATTCGGAGTCGAACTACTTAAGAGTTCGGAGTCGAACTGCTTAAGAGTTCGGAGTCAAACTAATTAAGAGTTCGGAGTCGAACTACTTGAGAGTTCGGAGTCGAACTTCTTCAGAGTTCGGAGTCGAACTTATTCATAGTTTGGATTCGAACTTCTTCAGAGTTCGAAGTCGAACTTCTTAAGAGTTCGGAGTCGAACTACTTGAGAGTTCGGAGTCAAACTTCTTCAAATTTTGGAGTCGAACTACTTAAGAGTTCGGAGTCGAACTACTTCAGAGTTCTGAGTCGAACTTCTTCAAAGTTCATAGTCGAACTACTTAAGAGTTCGGAGTCGAACTACTTGAGAGTTCGGAGTCGAACTTCTACAAAGTTCGAAGTCAAACTTCTTAAGAGTTTAGAGTCCAGAATTCGGATTAGAACTACATTACAGATCACATCCAGAATTCAGATCCTAAAAACCAAATGCTCCAAATCTTTTCAATACAAGGCTCTGGAATTTTGGGTATGAATCCGGTTTTTGAATTTAAGAATAAAATTTATATGTATAAGAAAATCTAGGTTAGGTTAAATTTACTTAAAGAAGTAAATTTTCCTTATGGGGATAAAAATAATATTTACTTAATTATAAGGTGTTTGTGATTTTCAAAACAAGAAGGAATGGAAAAGTCATAAGGAAAACCTTATTGACTCAACAATCCTCTCCCTCCTAGTTTTCAGTGGGAGGTTACCACAGTGCCATGTGTCTATAATTACAATAACACGAATTAGATCCCATTTCTATCATAATTATATATATGACATTTTATGGTAATTGATAACATACACATGCTTTTCTACCCTAAACGAAGACCCTATGATACAAGGGTTTCACATATCACATCCCAAGTCTTTCCAAACTTACCCTCTCTCTAGTCAAGTAAAATACACATATAATCAAATAACAGTCTCAAAATAACAATATTAGTAGCCTGTAATAATGGGTTGGTCAAGTAAGATAACACTATTTAGTTGTATATAAAGTTATTATATAAGTTTTTATTGACACATTACGTAATTGAACCCAATATCAAAACTTTAATATAAATAACAATAATCTATATGAATTTTATGTGAGTCTTATATGTCAAAAATGATGAATAAACACAAGATCTCTGGCCTCCACAGACCAAGTGTAAAATGGAATAAGTATAAATCTAAAATAACATTATAAAAACATAAAAAAATAGTTTTAAAAATATAATAAAGTAATCTTGTCACTAGGAACATGGAATTCCATCATACATAGGTTATATACATCTGGGAACTAGGTTTGTACAAAGATCTGAAAGAATTCATATCTGTTATCTACCTAAATCCCAAAAAAAGTAAATAAACATGTCTCTGATACCACTATTTATATCTATGGCCTAGTTCACCTCCACCAATATCAAACTAGAGTGATACATATATCCAGTGTTCCTCCTTATATTATAAAGGCTTCCGACTAGCAATGAGGGTCTGATTATATCATGGGGCTATTATACCCTCTCTGACATAGATAACCATAAATCATAATGAAATATATATATATATAGTCATCATAAAATAAATAAAGAATAAAAGTAAACATCATAGCTACATTTCAACTATAAGTAAATAACTACCCATATGCTATAAAAATGAGTATTATTAATTTCATATAGTCATACAAGGATAACTAGGACTACCCATGGGATAGTTGTATACTTTAAGGTCCAAAAATAATCAAAAAAATAGAGATAACCCCAAAATTAATCTTTATACTTATCCCAATCCCATATATGGTCTCTAACCAAGCATAACTAGATCCACCACCAATAGAAGTAGGTCCCTTTCCCAAACCTAGTTCAAAAAACATGAAGTCTCCCTGAGTACCAGGGCACCAGATAAGGGTGTGAGTAAAATTCAGTATCCCACCACTAATAGTGTCTTTAAGAATCCCAGAAAATAAAACTACATATTCAATATTATATGCTAAAAATATAAGAAATATAGAAACTATCATATCATTAAATTCTCAATATCCAAACCATGCGTAAATATACAATCTACGGCCAGTGATTAATCTGTAAGATAAACCTATGGTCTGAACACGCCTCAAGGATGAATGATATATCAACCCTCATATCATAATTAGGGTGGAAAATCCATAACCATTAAATACCACTCAATGGATGATGCTTAACTATTACATGAAGTCTAAGTGAATAATGCATCACCATTCGAACATCATTGGTGAACGAGTAAGCACCTATTGAATGGGGGATCACTAATACCAATATTAATGGTGAATGAGAAATCACTTGGTGAAAAAGGTATCAACATTCTAGGTGGATGATACATCATTACTACATTTTCTCAGGTGGATGATATCTGATCATTACATGTCATGGGTAGATGATGTATCACCCATATAGCACTGCATAGGTGGATGAGGTGCAACCAATATCAAGCTCCTTGGTGGAATATATACCACATATAACCAACTCTGGGTAGATGATGAACCACCAACAAAACTCTTCTAGGTGGATGATATACCACCATCACCTTTGGCTGGATGGTCTACCACCGGTAACCATAGGTGGTTGATAAACCACGTATATAACAAGGGTAGAAGAGGTACCACCAAGTAGTTACCATAGAGGACAACTTATCACATTTAATCAACACGTAGAATTCATATTAATTAACACATAAATGGGTCCATGATCTTAATCTAGTAAACTCTTTAATTTATTATTCCTAATCTATACTATCCCTAACCTAATAGTTGGGACCAAATTGACCTGAAGAACACTAAGAGGGGGGTGAATCAAATTGAATACCAAATAAAAATTTCCCTTTTTCAGTGGTCCTTTTTTAGTATGGATATTATTCTCCTATTAGAAATATCATGTCCAATCTCTTGTTCTTAATCTTTCATTCCTTGAATGAAAAAAATAGATACGTAAGGTCAAGCCTGAATGCACAAAAAAATTTACTTGGTTCACTACTAATGGTTAATCTAAGGATAATATATTGATAAAGTTTCAACATGCAAAAAGATAATGTAACACATTGTATGTGTTCAATTGGTTAAAAAGGGTGAAATACAAATGCAGGGGAACTCCCTATTTTTATCTATATAAATACTACTTTTAGATATTTCTTAGAAATATTATAAACTTTTGGGTATTTATTCAAAAGTTTATAAACTTGGGAGTCTGTATAGGTTTTTTATACATCATTAAGATAGCTCTATTTATCATATCTAGGTATATTACCCATTAAGACCCACTTTACTTCACTCACCTTTTTCTTATTTGGATGAGATCAATACCTCAATGTGAGGGTTGAATCTTTTTTGTTATATAAATCATATCATTAGGTCCTTCTGCTTCAAGATGAAGATAATTCAAAAACTGGAATTCCCTTAATGAATTCATTTTATATCAACCATATATAGCAGTAATATATTTCTTCTTATCTAATTATGATATAGAAATATGCTCAGGATCACTCTTTTTCTTTTTATTCACTGAAATTAAGATATCTCAATATTCTATTTTTGAGATCCTGTCATCAGAACTTCAAAGAATCGATTTATATATTTCTATCTACCAACCATATTGGTTCAAGGGTTGATATCAATTCATCTTCCTCTAACTCACTCATATTATGCTAGGTGAACACCACAATTTAATTGTGGTCATTCAGTTCAATTTTAGCTAAACAAAAACATGAAATTATTAACCTTAACACCTTAAAATTTCTAATCAAAATTTTTAAGTCAACTAAAAATTCTCACTTCATAGAGTAGATTCCTACTTTTTGGTGTGTTATTCTTCATTTTATACATTTATGACATGGTCATCTTTTCTACAATATATTTTTATCTAATACATAGATTCATAATTTTCAGATAATTGTAATTTTCCTATTTAATTCCAGGAAATTATGATGTAATATTCTCCAAATATTTTCTATTTCCAGACCTATTATGGGGTTTTTAATTACTCCATGGTACAATGAAATGCAGTTTTAGAAAAAAATTTCATTTTTATCTACCAAAAACACACCCATCCTAGATTATCTAATAGGTTACTACATGGTTCACTACTTCATGGTGTGAACCTTATTTTTTTCTTGAAAAATTGTGGTGTAACCTCCATTGATGAAATGGAGGTCTCCAAATCACCAGTGCTTGTGGAACCTGAATTCACTTCCTTTGAAGTACAAGAAATATATCATGTCATTATCCCCTATCATTTTTCATATTCCAACTCTATTTGTAGAATAAAATTTTCTTCATGGAACTTACAAACCTCCTCCAATGGCCTGAAGGCCTTCATTTTTTATTGATTTTTGATAATCCACATTTCAAGGGGTGAGGTGGAACCCTTACAAGGCCCATAGGAATAAGTATTACAAGGCCCGTAGGCCTTAGAGAATTCATTTCTCATAGTCTTCAAACATTACATACAACCCAGACTAACTACATGGGACTACTCCTCACCAGCATCTTTATCGTGAAATCAGCTCTCCACCTTCGCATGGTTGTTTGGTTATACATTCTCATACATGCACTGGCTTGTCCCGATGGTAGGTGTCATACCCTCTCATTCTTGCAATCCATTTAGCTTCTATTGTAGTGAAAGGTCCTTGCTCATCCTCCTTGTAGGGCTTGTTCCTTGTAGGTTATCTGGTTTGATCCCCACTTAAGGTGGCCCTAAGGCCTTACTAACCTGAAGTCCTGGGTGGCCCGAAGGCCTTAAAGGACTCAGGGACCAAATCAGTGGCCCAAAAGCCCAAATAGGGGCATATTCCCAGCTGCTACAGTGTCAAACAGTGCCTGCTACAGTCCCCTCTAAAGTACTGGCTACAGTACTGCACATTAATAATTCCATATGTTATCACATCATAAAATGTCCACTAGTCTCACATCTTACCTAACATTTATCCACATTGATCCTCTAATAATTCATGCTTAAACCTAATACTGACCTAAATTGGATATTCTTCCTTTATCACCCATGTTATTCAATATAGGCACTATAATTAAGCCTCTTTGTTGCCTATCAAGTGGTTATCTACTCTCATGGTTCTAGACTAGGAATAGCCTTATTTTTTTAAAGACCAAGTAAAAACATGGTGTGGTAAGTAAGCAGGCACCATACCTTCTACTTACATATTCTTGAATACATTAAATCATTTTCAATTAATCCCACATTAAATTAAAATCAATGACCTTGATATCAAGGTATATTTTTATTTATCCTCTACTCTTCATGAAAACTTACATAAACATCCAACATCACTAAGTCTTAAATGTATACTTCATCATACAAACTTGTCTCCAATTATTAAAAATATATTAGAGTTTTTGGTCTAAAACCAAAAACTTTGTACATTAGATTACATAGATATTCATGTTATTAAATATTTATAAATAAATTATTACATATTGATTGTTATTATTTATAACATCATTGTTATATTATCTTATATAATTCTCTAAATGAAGAATAGGGTTCCAATCAAGACAAAGAGAATTCCACTACCTCCTTTCTTCCTATCAAGAATGAGAGAATGAAATATGTGATATTCTAGACTAAAGGATAACTAGTCACATTAAAGATGAATAAATTATAGGTGCTTGGATTATCTATTCTAGAACCCATAGTTTCATAATCACCATTTAGAGATCAAGGATCATGTGTGGATCACCACTAGAGAGATTTAATTTTAGATCCTCTTAGTGAGATGATGATATAATTTGAACTTCATTTGAATGATCAACACCTTTTATGGAGAAAGATATCAAGATTTAGGTATTTTTATTATTATTAAATTAATTTTATATTTAACATGAAATATCATCTATGTGGTTTTGGGACTCTTTTATCATATTTTTTTAGGTATATTCATTAGACATGATGATTATTGGTCTTATTCATATAGATTATTCATTGAATTTGCAAATAAAATTTTTGTATTACACCCACCACCACATTTTTTGTGTCTAGAACCTTCAAGTGGTATTATATTCGTCACATTCTTATTTATAATTATTTACTATTCATTGATCTATTTGTGAATTTGTTGTTAGTTCTTTATTTTTCATTTATTCATTCTTCAATTGTAAAGTCAAGATATATTCATTGATAACTTTCATATAACCAAGTACATGTTAGTAACACATAAATAGAATCTAAAGAAACCACTTGGAGTTGACAAGCACTCCAGTTGTATAATATGGGACAACACAGCTTGTAACCAAAAAATACATCATGTACCCATACTCACCACACCAGGACACAATAGCGAAAAAAATGTATAGTTGTGTAGAGGGTTACTTGGCGTCTTTACATGCCAAGTGTTGATCAAGACCATATAGTATAATGTTTTAGGGAAAACATGTTGTGTAAGTAGTATACACCCTATTTAGTCACACAGGATTAGAAAACTATAAGGTTAAATATGTATTGTTCATTTAGTACATGAAATAGCAGTAATTAAGTATAAGGAATATGGGGAATATGGAATTATATAGCATGTAGTTGGCATACACATCATGTAGCCCATAAATGTTAACATATATTACACTTTGAGTCCCTATATATATTTTTCGACATAATCAAAAGAGAGATACAAGATGTGTAGTAGATTGTACATATCAAGTAACACGTACTCATTTACATAGAGTACTCACCAATCCAGGTTGTACACTATGTAATTAATTTATATTTGAAGAAAAATAATTTTATCATTAAAAACAAAATTAACATGTGTTTATGTATCATAAAAATGAGGGTATTCATCTTGTGATAGTGTTTCTAGAATATTAAATTCTTAATCAATTTCTGCATTAAATTAAAAACTACACACCATGATTAGTCATTAAAGATTGTATACTTTATGTGTATTAAAATAGGTACTCTCCATGTAAATTAACATGTTTCTATGATTCATAAATTGGTAGTACATGACTTGTAATTATGTGACACATCATGTAGACTACATTTCATGTGAATGCACAATAAATGACCACAAAATGCACTATATAGTTTTGGTGGGAACACATCACGTTGACTCATCATTTTACTTGATCAAATTTAAATAAAATTATTTTAAATTATTTTATTTAGAAGTAAATAGAACGGGAATATCATGTATCTCCATCACTTCTTGTATTAATAAATATGATATATAATTACTCAATAAGACCATTAATTATTAATTCAAGAGAAATTTATCATAATTAAAAGTGTAATTATAAATTTATGTTAACATGCATGAATGAGATGTTTTTGAATGTATGTGGATGATCATGAGTTTTACCAAACAATGTATCTATTGGATTCATATTTACTTTAGTATTATTGCATGGTTTTTATATGTGAAAAGGTTTTATTAAATTAAATATCATTTCCTTAGATTCATCACCCCCACTCACCTTTATTATGTAGGACCTATGATATCATTTTTTATTTTTGTATCTCATATTCCTAGTATCCATCCCATGCATATGGGTATAAAATATCTAAAGGATGGAACTTCAAGGATAGGAGGTACTTCATAACCCAAATTGAGGTGAAACCAACCAAGAAGATACAAAGTTCAATGGTGGAATGTCGCAAATCAATCCAAGACCGAGTAAACATGTTTTTCCCTAGTAGTGTAGTTTAATTTATAATTCGCTTAATAAATCAACCATTAGAAATATCATTATCATGTAACTTAAATTATTTGATATTTTATAAGTTCATGGTTATCTATTTTATGTGATTCATGATTATATGATTTTAAATGTGATCACATAAACTAAATAAGATAACAAGATATGAAAGATAATGTAAAATAAATTAATTTCCTATAAATATATTATCATAACAAGATTAATTAATTATGTAAAACACACATAAAATAAACAAGAATTGTAAAGGATAAAATAAGGATATTTAAACATAAAAAATGAAATCCCATAAGAAAATATTATGCCAAAAAGCCTTCTATTACTGGATTAAGAATAGAACAATAGAACTAAGTGTTGGTCTAGCCCTTATCAGGTCACTTTATATTATCTAGGAGTTATTATAAAGGTCTTGGGATAACTCAACCAAGTAGATATCAAGATGAGAAGCCCCCATCAGATTTTATGTAACTTGGAGACAAGTGTTGAATACGTCTAAATTAGTATTTCAAGATAGAGGATTCTACTCAATGGATTAATGATCTATGATCTACAAGTCAAAAGACTTATAACCTAAATTCCTTCAAGTAGTTGACTAAATACTCATCTAGGTTATGATAAGGGATATACTAATCTTTTCCAATAAAATTTCCATGTGATAGAGCATTATAAGTTCAATGTTATGATCAATTAGGACTTTATAAAATATTGGAAGATTGATAAGTTAATTAAAATTATTTCATATTACATACTTTGAGAATCAACATAATGTTATAAATCTAAATTTATATTTTGTTATAGAAAATGGAAATTTCATTGATATAAATTCAATCATTACTAGAGAAAAACAATACCCTCTCTAGTATTAACTTCTTGGAGAGGTATAGGTTCTTATGAATTGTACTACACTAGGAAAAAAATATCTACATGTTGGAGGCCCCGGTTCCTAGCCCTTAAGCTAAGGAGGTGAGTGAAGAAGATCGATATTTCTATTTAAAACACTTAAATAATGCACTAGATTTCTAATGTTCGATGTTATCATCCATTTATGATTCATTATATAAGTTTCATGGGAACATGGTTTGAAATGGTATGATAAAAAATTTATGTGATCATTATCATGAGAGAGCCAGACAAGATCGGTTTGAGATATCAAGTAAACTCTTCATGTGAAAACTTAGAGAGGGTTCACAAGTTAGCCATCATTCTTTCTGGATGATTGGAAAAATTAAGAATATATACAATCTAGGGTTTATGTTTCGTGATGAATAGAACAAAAATATCATAATTTCTTCACTCCTCCATAGCTTACCTATCTTTATAATGAATATTTAGATAAATAACTTTGACAAGTCTCTCTCATATCTCCTTACTCTTCTTTTCTGGGTATAAAAGTACATGAAGCATGAGAATCCTTTTTCATTTTGGTGAATAAGATGAAGGTAAAGGACAAACTCCCCAATACTAAATATAAGTCTAATACCTATTAACAAAAACCATCCAAGAAAAGGATGATCAAAGGAAAAGAAAGAGATAAAGATTCTATCTATTTTTCATGTAGTAGAAAAGTCCCCAAGAAGAAGAACCATACTGGGGAAAAGAAACAAGGGGAATCTTCTTGTATATTTATTATCAAGAATAATCATTCTATTTATACAAATTGAGAATCAAGTGTATCCTATAGTTCTCACATTTTTATCCTATTACTAAAACTAAGTAGATTAATAAGAATTAAATGAGGTGGGGTGGATCTAAAAGATATTAATGGAGATAGACTCACTATAGTAGTTATTGGATATTATCACTAGACATTGACAACAATATTTATCTCAATTTTAAATAATTTTTATTATGTTCCAAGAGTTACAAAAGCATTATTTCTGTATCCAGTATTGATATAAATGGTTTTATAATTAAATTTGGGAATAAAATATTTCACTTTTTCCAAATGAAAGAAAATGTTATGCTATAAACATATTAATAATGGTTATACATTGGAATATGAAAGTTATGTATTGGAAGTTGATATTTAATCAACTTTTCATGACTCATATTTCACCCAACTTTGGTATCACCATCTAGGTCTTGTAAATGAAAATTGATTAAAGAAATTATATCATGATGTGTATTTAGATTGTTTTGAAAAAAACAATTGGTATTTTTCATGCCTATTAAAATAAAAAATGACCAAATATCTATTTAATGGAAAGGGTGATGGGGTCATATAGCTTCTTTAATTGGTTCATAAAGATGTATATGAACCATTTCCTATTAAAGAATGCTTTGGATACTCTTACTTCATATATTTTAATCATGAATTTAGTATATATTGATATGTCTACCTAACTAGGTATAAGGTGGGATCTGTAGAGAAATTAAAATAATACAAGGATGAAGTTGATTATAAACTTGGTAAGAAGATAAATAAACTCCACTCATACCATGATAGATAATATATCAACTAATAGTTCATTGTTTATCTATAGAAGTTTGAAATTATATCTCAAATCACTCTTCCTTGCACTCTATAATGGAATGATATAATTGAAAAGAGGAATTGTGCCTTGTTATACACAGGGATATAAATTATGAGTCATTTAATTCTTACCTTATCATTTTAGAGATAAATATTATAAAAAATAGAATAAACCCTAAACCAAATTCCATGTAAAGTAAAAAATGGTAATCCATATAAAACATAGTATGGAAGGAAATACATGTTTTATAACTTATATGCATGGGGATGAAAAAAAATTTTAAGGCCACTTCAGATAAAAAACTTTCACCCCAAGTTGAGATACCTAAAAAAGGGTGAACCGCTGTGAAGGGTGGTTGAATCAGTGGTTCCTTTTTACGAATTCCTTTAAATTTAAGTTAAACTCTATAATTTGTTAAGGTAGTGATTTTATCATTTAATAAAATTGAATATATCTTCATGATTTAAAGTGGAAAAGAAGGAAAAACACATTTGTTTTTATAAGGTCCATCCCCAAGAAGGATACCTGCACAATATTGTTCATAGTATGTTGGAGTCATATATCTTATGTTATAATCAATTTTTCAATTACAATGGATTGGGAAGTGATTAAAATTAACCCAAAATTTTATCCTAAACTTATGTATCTAAATAGGATTATTATACAAGTTCCCACAAATTTCAATAAGAAATTTCCTTCAAGCCTTTTAAATAGAAAAATAGTGTCTTCTTTTAACTCTTCAATCATTGGAACATCAGATGTCTAGAATCTTTATCTCTCAGTTCTATGATAACCTAACTCACTGAGGCCCACCTGGATGGTAGTCAGCCAAGTGTGACCCACAAAGCATGTCACCCATGGTCCAAGGGTTATACACAAGAACCGAGTAGAAATAACATTGAAGTGGGATTCCTTAAACTAAAGTAGATGTACACACACACCCAACAATATCCATACAATAATAAAAATATATAATGAAAGACTAAAACATCAAGATTATAAACAATTAATTAAAAACCACTAGGAAATACTTCAAGGTACAACAACATAATACAAATTTTATAAATTGTAAAAAAACATTCCCATTGAAAAATGAGGTCTCAACCTAAAAAAATGAAACAACAGAAACACTAAAGAGAGATTGTCTCACAATCTCCAAGGTTGACCTCTAAGTATGGTCAGTTCCAAGAACCCATATACTCCAATAAAACTAAGTCCACCAATATCACCATTGATCTACCTATATTCTATATAATACACAACACATGAGTGAAAATCCTATGCAATAATTCAACCTCCTCCCATAGAGGTAGTCCTGGAAAATCCTTGGAAAATACATCCATATAATCCTCTAATTCCATTGGAATCCAGATGCATATCGATCCCACTACACTTAGGGATAAAATCACCAAAAGATGTGTGATAGGTTATAGCTTCATACTTAAGATCTTGAATCACCCTTCCATAAAATCCTTCTTAACCAAAAAGGATTATCTCTTCCCATCTTTTTGAACATATTTAACTCTCCTACTATGATAGTCAATCTGAGTATATAATTTGGAAAACAATTCCATGCTCAATAAGACATCACATGGTTTCATCGTGATGACTAAGAAGTCCCATGAGAAACTCTCTCCACTATATGTCATATAACACTATCAAAAGGTGTATGATATAGAATAATTGCTCCTTGTATTAACCTATAGCCATAGTTATTGGAATAAAGACTCAAATGGAAGATCTATCTCCCACATAAGTGTTATGGAGATAAAGGAATAACTTGAGAATATATCTATAAGTATTGGAGTTGAAGTAGAGAATACAAATTTTTTACATTGTATCATTTAGTGAGTATATTGATCATATCCCTCTATAGCCTAAACTTGACCATACCCTCGACCACCAACCCTCTGAGCCGGGTGTGGTCATCCTGGTGGTGGTGGTTCAAGTAGCTTATAGTCTCATCCTCCACAAGCATCTCTCCCTTCAGGAGCTCCACCTCCTCCCCTGTCAACACTGTCACCATGGGGACCTCCCAAACCATTCTTGGGAGATCCCTAGTCAAAGTGTTTCTACTATCATGGTAGTCCATCCATTTCCACTCAACCTTCCTAATCACATTGGGTCAAATAATCTTGATCCATGTGACCTCACCCATTAAGATCATATCACCACCCCTATTCTGGATAATTGTACCCTCTATATGAAACCTGTGTTGCATATCCACATGTTTGAGTCTATGAATGTATATACCACATGTTCCTGAAGAATGAGGTATGATATCTATCATAGATAAATCATCCCCAGGATTTTTATTATTAGAACCTAAAACCGGCATACCATTACTAGAAATCTCTCTGTAACCAAAGCCCACACTGATACTCTAGCATATATTTGAATGCATAAGAATAATATGTTTTGAAGAAATTATTTTTGAATACCCTCCTCAAATATTCATCCCCAAAAGTATCCATCTCAAACCATATCCATAGAGTAATGTGTAATCTTAGTAAACCTCATGGTGTACTCAACAAAAAAACATATTACCCTATTGTAGATCAAGGAGCACCTGGATATATATCGAGTAAAATATCAAAGGGTAATAATAATAATTGAATGATTGTTTCAACTATAACCATGAGTGGATACCCTCATTATGAGTTTGATTTATCAAAATACACCAGTTCCCTACTACCCCATGAAGAATATTGTCCACAAGAACAACCCTATAATTGGTTGGAGTACAAACAAGACTCAAAACTCTAACCACCACCTCAACACAATCCTCCACTACCTGAGGAACTAGATCCCCTCAAAACATCAGAGTTCATAGTCTCTATAAAACACATAATTCTCTAAGCCTATACACATTATCGTCCTGACCTGCAAAAGTTATTAGCTACACATCATTCCAATGATCATCCCCCTAAACCACTAGAGGTGGATCCACATGATGCTCAATAGGTGCTAGAAATATCTATACCCATTTGGAGGAAACACCTCATGAGTGGGTCCCAGAACTGAGGCCTCGTCATTCAACTAATCGTCATCATGATCCTTTATCGGTATCCTAATTTCCTATCACTGTAGAGGCATCTAATAAGTTGACAAGACATACCATGTTTAGATAAGAATATATGGGGAGATGAATCGATAAGGACATTAAATTTAAAAACCCCAATCCTATATGATACATGTACCATTGGATCCATTAAACTTATGTTTTAGAATTTTGATTCAATAAGTAGGTAATTAGATCGCTCGTGAATGGATACATCGACCATTGCACCAACACTTGGTTCCCTATCTAAAGAGACACACTTGAGACACTCTGAAAGTGTTACCTGAATCTTCCAAACCAATCCTCAAAACAAGTCTGACTCTAACCACTAACATGATGAAATCCCACCTTTGATACCACCCTATCACAACCTGACCCACCAGGACCCTCCTAGATAGTGGTCTGATGATTGTGACACCCCAAGTCCACCTCCATTAGGCTAGGGGATGGCCACAAGTGTCGAGTAGTCATAACACTAAGGTGGGATGCCTTAGCCCAAAGTTCTTGTATGTACACACCCAACCATCTCTACGCACCAATGCAAATATATAATTAAGGACTCAAATATCTAGATTTTAAACAATGCATGCAACAACCTCTATGAAATACATCAAGGTGAAGCAGTTTAATACAGTTGATATAATGGGGTAAAATACATGACCAACCAGAAATGATATCCCAACCTGAAATCAACTAGAATAAGAAAAAGCATAAATAGAGATGAGGTCACAATCTCTAAGACCAACCACCACGCATGGTTATCACCAAGAACCTCAATGCTCCAATAAAAATAGGAAGACCAATATCACTACCAATCAAATTTTCATCTATATAAGATACTAGAAATGCAGAAAAATTCCATGCACGGGTGAGAATATACATACCCAGTAGGATTCCCCAAAAAAAGGTATAAATATAAATATAAATAGTCATATAAAACCATAAGAAATATGGTAAAGAGAAACCCAAAACATATTCTCATAAATAATTCCAAAAAAATAGAGAAATTTGTTTTCCATCTTCATTGATAGTAAATAATTATGAGTTAGCTTGAAGCTCCCAAAGGTTTATCTCTAATTCCTATCACCATGAATATTCTCACAAGAATTAGGGTGGAGAGCATTCACCTCACCATTATGATCCACAGAAGAGGGATTACTAACTCTAGGGGAGGAACCTATCCCCAATGAAGATTGAAGAAGGGTGAGTACCACTTCATAGATAGAGGACTTGCACCTAGATATAGTATGGGGGAGTGCTAACTCTACCTATGTAAAGAGTATGGTGGACCAATTCACTTCTACAATAGGGGAGTACTGACCCAAAAATCTCTCTGATGATCAAACCTGATCAATACCATCGTCAAAGAATTAATAAAGGAAGAACCAAAATCACAAACCTTATGTCATATCTATAATGCAAAAATTAAGGTCACCATCATTTTTATATGGAAAAATACTCATGATAGACAACCTGCAGGACCAAATCAAAGTCCCAAAAAGGAGAAAATGTATGTGGAATGTATAGGGTATAAAAAACATGTTTTGGTTACTCCAGGATTACTCGTGTACTACAGATCAATCTCATGTACTCTAGAATATTTTTTTGTACTCTTTCTAGGCCCATATGCTCTATTTTTGGCCATCAAATCTGATCATTCCCATGCACTCTAGTCATATCTAGGTACTCTAGTGATGTTCATGTACTTTATCCATTAGTGCACGTGTTCCCCAGTGGTGTTTATATACATAGTTGTGTCCATGGTCATATACTTCTGGGTTACACACTAAATCACCAATATTGGATCATACAGCATGAGAACTATCTATATGTTGTGTGATATTTTATTTTCTGTGAAATCCTAGTTATCATGGTAGGGGTCTATATGATGTGTGTTCATCTAAACTACACATCACGTACTTCATAAATTTCAAGAAACGTGTTGTCTATATGAGGGATATCATATTAACCCTATCCACCACTAACACCACCATTTGACCTCCTTATATCTATATAAATTGAAGGGTATCAACTTTTTTCGTCATTTCTCAGCCTCCTGTAGCCAGAAAATAGAAATATGACCACCCAGGGGGTAGCCAATGTGCCTTATATCGTCAATCAGAGTTATAATAAAAAATTCCATCACCCACATCATAAAACATACCTTGATCCATCCAAAAAACACAAATTTATATTTCATTCACACATCCTCCATGAATTTGGGGGTTCGATCATGCTCAAATATAGCCCGAAAATGTTGAATCACTATCCTCGGGGTTCAATGATGAAGAACTCAAAGAACGATGGGGGAAAACACAAGAACGAAGTGAAAAAAAACTATTGGTTGATGTGATCCTATCTAATGATTATATATTTTGGAAATAAAGGCGATAAATTAGAGAAAAATATACATAAACCAAAACAAGATTTTTAATATAATATGGGAACATGCAAAGAATGGGTAACACATAAGATAAATTATATAAAAAATCCATTTATAATGCATTATTAAAAAATATAGAAATCCATCAAATAATGTTCCACACCTCAATAACGGATTGATCATTGGTGTCCTCTAATGAGAAGAATAGAAATACTCTAATACGTCCATCATCCATCTTATAGTTCTCCTTAATTGTTCATCATCGATTCGCATTCCCGATCTATGAATGCCAACGATGCTTTTTGGGTTCAATCTAATATCTCATGGTTATGCGGTTAACCCAATGAATTCATCAAATTATTGTATTAATAGAGGAGGGTAAGTTTTTTGGGTGTCAAATAAATTTTTTTTATTCACTTAACATATCCACCAATGGTTTCCTTTAACCGAATGCTCGATTTCGACAAACTTTATATCATGCCTAGGGTAAACCCTACCGTCTGAAAATAACCAAAGTCTCAAATTTCCCATATGAGGTCCCAATAAATTGAAAAATAATTTACCACAACAAAATGGGCATGTGTTATTTAATATATATTAATATTTATAATATATCAATTTCATGGTCCTAGGACACCAAAAAACATCACCAACTTTGAAAAAAATCCATATATATATATATATATATATCAAAATAATCAAACTACAAAAACTTGAGTCATTACATTCTCCCCTCCTTAAAATATTTTCACCCTGAAGAAGAACGATCTATAGGAAAATATGGGGGTACTGAACATATATTCGGATATTAAACTCCCAAGATCTATCCTACAGGAACCCATGCTACCAAAACAATCGAAACAAATGGATAGTCCATTTATATAGGATCCTCTTATGCACATACTTGATTTCCACTAAGTTATCTAAGAAGGTGGATCTATATTCGATATTCATATCACCCCATTTAATAATACGTGATGGGTCATGAATGTATCTCCTTAGCTATGATACAAGGAAGTTGTCATTCACTCAGACTAGCTAGGGGATAAGGCTAAGTGGTGAGAAACCTCACTAACCCTATGCATAATCTAGAATATCCCAATGAACCTTGAGGATATCTTTCTACCACATCCAAATCTCTTCAATCCTTACTGTTCATATAATCTTGGGAAAATACGGTCTCCCTACTTGAACTCCAAAGGAATATTCCATAGATATGTATAATATCTCTATCAGCTCAGGGATTTCCTCATATGTTCGGGGATAACTTGAAAATTCTCTGTTACTTCCTACACCAAATCTAGTTCAACAAGATATGTCTTTATAATATTATTCCAGAACAAGGGTGACATGTAGGGGATCTCATATAGGTCCTCAAAATCTTTCATTCCAATAGGACATTGATAATCGTTATTATAAGAAAACTCCAATAATTGAAAGTGATCATCCTAGCTCTAGTAGAAGTCTAACACACATGATTGTAGGACACCAGAACACCGTGAGAGGGGAAGGGTGAATTAGGGTTTCAACTTTTTCTTTTAATCTAACGAATCTTTTTCCCACATTGCTTGGAACCTGTGAAACCTGTCTGATGAGAATGTGCAAAAAATAAAAAATCACATGTAAAGAGATGACACAACAATTTTACTTGGTTCTCCACTAAGGGCTAGTCCAAGGAGCATACGCCAATAGGTTTTCAGTCATACCAAAGTCCACTAATATTCAATATTTGTGGAGTACAAGAGTTCAGACATAATCACTCTATGCCAAGAACACTGCCTTTAAATGATTTTACGGATAGCACACTGCATCCCTTGGAACACTTCCATTGAATCCCCCTTACTTGCTGTTGTGGGTGAATTCATACCCAATTTATCAACTTTAAGGTATCTTAAATAGATTGGCATTGAAGTCTCTTTTTTTGTCCAGCATGAGACATTGCTTGCATCTTATTCCTGAATTGATTCACCTGAAAGCACTGATCAAACAAGTCGGATGTTCAAAGCTTACTATAAGCACACACTAACACTTGAACGCAACACATACCCTTGCACACAAGATTAGATATTGTCATGCAAGATGACTTTCACGCAACCCTTATTTTTTTTCACCCCTTATCTTTCATACAGATGCAACACAAGGTTCACTTGGTCTTTTTAGCCTAAAGCAACACTTTGCATGCTAGTTTCTCTCTCTACTTCTCTTCCGTGCGCAAGTCTTTCACACGGAAGAGGAACCTGATCTTTGTTGGAAACTTATAAGTCTTCTATGGGGGTTGCCTCTTATTTATAGGCCTCGATGACCTTGTGCGCAAGTTTACAACATTCCTTTTTCGGTGTGTGTAATATTCTTTCCAATTGTACAAAACCCCTTTTGACGTCACATTGGGTGTGTAAGATTCTTTCGTGCAACCTCATCTTTTGCGCACATCTAAATCTAGCACGCACTTTTTTCCTTTTCCAAAATTTGATACAATGATCCCAAAACAACCCTTGCATTCAAGTTTCCAAACCCCCTTCAATCTTGTGCGCAACTCCCTTTTCCAAAAACAGTTTTCTCTATTTTCCAATTTTTTGACCCAAAAATATAGCAAACATTGGGAAACACCGCCGCCTTCAATATTGTTTTTTGCTTGAATTGTATAATATCTTTCCTTGCGAACTTCTTGATCCTCCAATGAGTATTGAAAAAAAACTCAAACCAACGCCATTTACAGCAAATAATGACCTTTGTTCCAACAATCTCCCCCTTTGGGTTTGTTGGTAATTTGTAGATAAATTCAATAGAGAACTAGCCGAAATCAAAACCAGATACACAAGAAACAAATAATACCACACTCTAAGTCTATGTGAGCAATGCTTAGTGTAGAAAATAAGTGGGGAAGCATGAATTGGGTTCTAGTGTTTTGGAATTCTTATAGATTTCCAAGCTATTCTCCCACTGTGTCACAAAAGAATTACATGCCCTAAATGGTTTCTTCCTAACACTAAATTCTCATCGTGACCCAAAAGCATTACATGTCCTGAACTGTTTCCTCATAACACTAAATGCTCATAATTTGGGTTCACCATTCCCCTATAACTAGAAATGCATCCCATCCTCCTCCTTCCTCCTTTCACTACGGGAAGAACTGATTTTTGCGACGAGTTATTTACAACGGGAATAAATCCCGTCACAAATAAATAATTATTTGCTGCAGGACTAGGCATCCCGTCGCAAAAACTTACGCGCGGTTTGGTGCAGTTTCCACGCCAAACCCCACAAAAGGGTATCTGCGACGGGTAGGCACCTCCGGTCGCAGATTACAGTGAGGCGGTAAACACTAGTTGCGATGGGGGATCCCCTATCGCAACTAGTTTGTATGCTGGAGGGTATGTGGGACGGGTTTCGTCGCAAATACCTGGTGGCAGTAAAAACCTATTTGCGACGGGATGTTGTCCTATCGCAGACAGTGTGTCAGCGGGTTACTTTTTGCAACGGGACCCGTCGCAAAAACTACTATTTGTGACGGGATTTCCGTTGCAAATAGTCCCATCGCAACTCATCTAACCTATATATAATCCTAATCCATTTTTTCTTTCCTGCCCCTCAATTCCTACTTTCTCTCCTTCTCTAAACTCTAATTTTAGAGTGAAAATATTTCAGAGTTAGTTTTTTTTTACGAAGAAGTTGTGAAGTCGTCCACAATTATAAGAGATCAAGTTTAAAGGTATTTATGTTTTATTTAATTTAGTATTTATTTCATTTCTTTATATTAATTTTAATTATTGTTGATTAGTTGTAATTAAGTTAGATTTAAATTGTTTTGTCTTCAGTATTTATTTGTAATAATAAAATGAAATTATTAGTACTAATTCTTAGTAATTAGTAATAATTAATAATTATTAACGATAATTAGTAATGTATATAAATAATTAGCGGTAATTGGTAATTAGTAGCTATATTTTGCAATAATTAATAGCAATTAACACTAATTACTAATAATTAGGAAAAAATAGTAATAAATATTTACAATTAGTAAAAAATACAAATAATTAGTAATAAATACTAATAATTAGTAATAAATAATAATAATTTGTAATAATTACTAATAATTAATAATAAATACTAATAATTAGTAATAAATACTAATAAATAGTAATAAATGCTAATAAATAGTAACAAATACAAACAAATAGTAATAATTAGTAATAATTAGTAATAATTAATAATAATTAGTAATTATTAGTAATTATTAGTAATAAACAGTAACAAATAGTAATAAATAGTAAAAATTAGGAATAATTGGTAATAATTAGTAATAACTGGTAATAATTAGTAATAAATACTAATAATTAGTAATAAATACTAACAATTAGTAATAAATACTAATAATTAGTAATAAATACTATTAATTAGTAATAAATACTAATAATTAGTAATAAATACTAATAAATACTAATAATTAGTAATAAATAGTAGTAATTGGTAATAATTAGTAATAAATAGTAATAAATAGTAATAATTAGTAATAAATAGTAATAATTAGTAATAATTAGTAATAAATAGTAATAAATAGTAATAATTAGTTATAATTAGTAATAATTAGTAATAAATAGTAATAACTAGCAATATATAGTAGTAAATAGTAATAAATAGTATTAAATAGTAATAAATACAAATAAATGCTAATAATTACTAATAATTACTAATAATTACTAATAATTACTAATAATTACTAATAATTACTAATAATTACTAATAATTACTAATAATTATTAATAATTACTAATAGATAGTAATAAGTAGTAATAAATAGTAATAAATAGTAATAAATAGTAATAATTAGTAATAAATAGTAATAATTAGCAATAATTAGCAATATTTAGCAATAATTAGGAATAATTATGAATAATTAGCAATAAATAGCAATAAATCAGAATAATTAGCAATAAATATGGATAATTAACAATAAATGGGAATAATTAGAAATAAATAGGAATAATTAGTAATAAATAGGAATAATAAGCGATAAATATGAACAATTAAGAATAATTGGGAATAATTTGGAATAATTTGGAATAATTTGGAATAATTTGGAATAATAAGCAGTAATTAGCAATAACTAAAAATAATGAGGAATAATTAGCAATAATTAGCAATAATCAGCAATAATTAGTTATAATTAGGAATAATTGGGAATAATTGGGAATAATTGCAAATAATTAGGTATAGTTAGGATTAATTTCGATTAATTAGAAATAATTAGAAATAATTAGCAATAATTAGCAATAATTAGTAATAATTAGAAATAATTAGCAATAATTAGCCATAATTTGCAATAATTTGCAATAATTAGGAATAATTAGGAAAAATTAGGAAAAATTAGTTATAATTAGGAATAATTTGGAATAATTAGAAATAAAATCAATTGTAATAAATTGTAAAAACTTGGCGCAATTTTCAGTGGATTGGTGGCACTCCTTTTTCTCGATGACTCTTATCCTTTTAACTCTCACCGACTCAAAACATTATGAAAAGTGTGCTTCTAAATATTCATATCCAATCTCGTATGCATGAGTTTCAATATGCATTCATAGGACCACAATTTTCATAATGTTTTTAGGTGGTGACAATTGCAAGAAGATGATTCACTGACGAAAATGGGGCTCTTTCGTCTGACGACTCATTTACTTGCATCTTTCTCACACTAAAATCACAATGAAGAATCTACCTTGAGGTATGCTTATACATTATCGTATTCATGAGCATGGATATGCGTACCTCTGAGAAGATTCTTCAATTTGATTTAAGTGTGAGAAAGTTTCAAATAAATGAGTCATGGGACAAAAGAGTAGCCATCAATCCTCTGGAAATTGTGTCGCCCGTAATTAATATTAATTATTAAGAAGTAGTTGTAATTATTTATCTTCTTTTTTTGGATATAATTTTTATAATTTAAAATTATTCAAAAACAGTAACGATTTTATATTTTATAGAAAATATGGAACAAGAAAGTCGACAAAAGTCATTATCAGATGATCGCGCTTGGATAAATCAGCACAGAAATCCCAATAGTTCTAGTTTAAATCCTATATATATTGATGGTGTTAAAGATTTATTATCATTTGTATTGTCAGAACTAGAATTTTTTTGATAAGGCACAATTAAGTGTCCTTGTAAAAAATGTGCTCTGAGAACGTTTGACATATTTGACAAGGTTGGGGGACATCTCTAGCAGTTTGGTTTTCAACCAAATTATGTTTTTTAGTATCAACACGGTGAATGCAGTTCCAAAGGAGATACTAATAACTTGATTCTGGATCCATCACACTTTAAAAATTTAGTATATGATGTTTCAGGTCCATCTTTTCAACAAACTAAAACTCAGGATGATATTGATTTAACTCTTGAGTTAGCACCATCTAAATTATATGAGTTGTTGAGGTCTGATGAGGATGCATTATATCCTGGTTGTAAGATAAGAAAATTAGAAGTGGTTTCAAAATTTCTGGATATTAAATTAGATAATGCAATGTCAAACAGTTGTTTTGATCAGATATTTTCTTTGGTTAAAACACTATTACCTGAAAGAAATGTGTTTCCTGCAAAATACTTTGAGAGAAATAGGTTGGTTCGTAAAATGTTCCTTAGTTATCGGAAGATTCATGCATGTGAAAATGGTGGCATCTTATACTCTAGTGAAAATGAGTCGTTGGATAGTTTCCCTACATGTGGAAAATTGAGGTATGAAGAAGCTCAACGAGGAAAGTCTAGATCGATTCCTATAAAAAAATTGAGATATTTCACCCTTATACCAAGGTTGTAGCATTTATTTTTATCTCAGAACACAGTGTTAATGATGTCATGGCACAAAACCAAGATTTCAAAGGGTAAAATCTTGAATCAACCATTTGATGGTAATTCATGGAAAAAATTTTACCGACTGCATCCATATTTTTCTTTAGAAGCCTAGAACGTGTGATTGGGTATTTATACTGACGGTTTCTATCTGTTTGGTTCTTAAATTAGTCATTATTCATGTTGGAATGTCTTTATAACTCCATACAATTAACCACCATGGATGTTGATGAAGTAGACCTATATATTTTTTACCTTATTAATCCCAGGACATCTGAAAAATAATATTGATGTTTATTTAAAACCATTGATTGATGAGTTAAATTCATTATAGAGTAATGGTATTAGTACATATGATGTTGCTGTGAAACAAAATTTCATATTAAAAGCTGCATTGATGTGGACGATTAGTGACTTCCCGACATATGGAATGTTATCTGCATGGAGTATACAAGGTCTGAAATCACATCCTTACTCTATGAAAAACAACAAGGCCTTTATGCTCTTCAATGGAAAAAACCTTTCTATTTTAAATATCATCATAGATTTCTTCCCACCGATCATCTTTTTCGGAGAAAAAAATCTCATTTTAGAAAAATAACAATTAAAATGGATGAACCTATAAAAATGATCTCGGGTAAAAAGTTAAAATCAGTGGTATTTTTATTACCTCCCATCATATTTGGGCCAACAGTAAACAAACAGAAAAATTTGGCTTTGGGAAAAAACATAATTGGATAAAATGTAGCATTTTTTGGGATCTTCTATATTGTACTGATTTGTTAGTACACCACATGTTATATGTCATTCATATTGAGAAGAACTATTTTGATAATTTATTTCATACAGTTTTGGATAAACTAGGTAAGACCAAAGATAATGTAAAGGCACAATTAGATCTTTCCCAAATTTGCAGATGATTGGAACTTACACTATTTCAAAATGTCTGATCACAGAGTTTAATGAATCAAAAATAAGCTTAGACATTCTCCACCGAGAGTCACTTATGATATTGTCATTGGATTGAAAATTTGAGACTTCCAGATGGTTATGGTTCCAATTTGGGAAGATGTGTTAAGAATGGTCATATTACTGGATTAAAATTTCATGATTTTCATGTTATAATGGAAATACTTATGCCAATTGGATTTAGAGGTTTGTTGAATTCTATGATTTGGGATTCGATAACAGACATATCAAATTTTTTTGACACATTTGTGAAGTGATAACAGACTATGATGCACTAAGAAAACTAGAAGAAGATGTTGTTGTAATTACATGTAAATTGGAAAATATCTTTCTTCCGTCATTCTTTGACTCAATAGAACATCTGATATTAAATTTTCCACTTGAAGCTAAATGTGTAGGTCCAATATAGTTTTGATGGATATAGCCATTCGAGAGATTCATGCATAAATTGAAGAAAAAATTATGTAACAAAGAATCAGTTGAAGGCTCAATTACTGAAGCTTATTTGCAAGAAGAAATTACTTTTTTCTGATCTCATTATTTTGAATATGAATATTCCTAAAAACACAACTGCATGAGATAAAATGAGGTGAATGTTGATGATGAAATGGACAATCAATTATTAGTTTTTAATCAACTAGAGCTCGAATTCAGTGCAGTTCATGAATGATGGATTTCAGATGATAAACATCACAGAGCTCGTACATATGTTCTGATCAACTCTGAATAAATGAAATCATTTTTATTATGAGTGCTTCTATCAATTATTATATAATTCATGTTATAGTAAGTAAACTTATTTTATTTGTAGGTTATATGATAATCATATCAAGAAACAGCTTCCATAAATTACAGCATCTTCTCTTAAAGAACGCTAACAAAAAAAAATTCCCAATGGTTTTAAAAACAGGTAACATAAGTTATTGATAGTTTGACATATCAATTTAGTTTATTATCTATTATATTAATAATTTTTTTACAAATTTTTAGGTGTCTAAAAATGCAGATAAAATTGATAAGTGACGATGTATATTGAGTAACCCACCACCCAAAATGGTTAAATATTATAATGCATATGTGGTGAATGGTTTTCGATTTCATACATGTGCATATGGGGAATCAAAAAAAAAACAATTAACAGTGCAGTTTTCTTGAGAGGATCACATCATAGAGAAACTAAAGTTGACTTTTACGACATGCTGGATGAAATTATTGAACTGTGTTATCTAGGGAAAAAATACATAACAATGTTTAAATATCAGTGGTTTGTTTCTGAGAGAGTCTTGCATATTCATCTGATTCATTGTATCATCGATATTAAATATAAAAGTATTATTGTAGTAAATGAACCATTTTTACTATCTCAATAGGAATAATAAATATATTACCCAAAGTATTGTGCTACTTCAAGATACCTTAGTGATTGGTGGAGTATAATAAAAATGAAATCTCGGGAAAATCAGTTTACTCAAACTGAATGTGGTTCAAATGAAGTACAAGGAATTGAAATTTTTCAAGAGACTACTCAAAATCCATATTTCTCAAAAATAGATAAGAATATCGATGATGACACCCCCATAGTTTAGGTTCGATGGTGAAGATGATGTTAATAACGATACAAATGAATTTAAAATGGAAATATATCATGAAACAGAAACCCATATGGATATTGATGATGTCGATGATGAATATGAAGACATTGACATTGTTAGATATAAAGATGATGATGAAGGTGAACATTGACACAGTTAAATTTAGTTTATAATAATAACTAATATATATCTATATGTAATAGTTATTTTCAACTATCTACTAATAACAATCATTTTTTTTCAGATGGACCATGATCTACTTCGTGAGTTGCAGGAGGCTGAGCTACCGTTGGATGAGTAGGATTTGGGATCATCTGACCCTTAGCCTACAGGCGGTTCAGGGGGTACGTGGAGGGGGCGTGGTCTTGCATGACTGATTATTCCTCACCCTATCCCCAAGTGACGTCCACGTCTTGGCTTCGATCCACGCACGTAGAGGTATGAAAAACTTTATATTTTAGTTAGCTTTAATTAATTTATTTATATACTAATTGATTGATTATTCATTATTTTCTCACAGTTTTAAACATGTAGCTATTGGAAAGGGGAGTATTATCTTGCGCAATTATTTTTCTCAACCATGGATCACATTGGAATAGATTCCCATTGATGTGCATCTTGGAATGTTCAATCATTGGATGGTATGTAAATAAATAATATTTATTTTGAAATATATTTCATTAATAACTTGATATTATAAACTATTTGTAGGGTTTATGGTATCCCATTGATGATAGCATGCATGATGCTATCCATGAGGCACGGGAGGTGTCTATGTGTGAGCGTTTCCGTTAGTTTTTTCATAATTTGAGAAGAACAGCCATTAAGAAAGTAGGAGTGAAAGTATTTAATGAGTTGTGTAGATCCCACCAACCAAATTACATTTCATCTCATGTTTGGGATGGATTATGTTTACACTAGTTGAGTGGTTTATTTTAGAGGAGATCATCATTGGGCTGGCAGAACCATGGGAGACAGGAGATGACACATTGAGCTAGTAGCCGTATATTTAGTATGCATAGAGAGAATATGGTAAGTATCTTCATTAAATATTTTATATAACATTAAATATAAACAGTTTTTTTATATTCATATACTTAGTTGAACATCCCAATATTATGGATTACGATGTTTATTTGAGGATGTACATTGATCCATCCACTGGAGAGATTAGAGGTGATCGCCAACGTCAGATTGTGGTTAGTATTATTTCTTTTTCAGTTTGAAAATTAACTGTGTATAATATTTTCTCTATTTTAATTTCAAATTGAAACTGAAGGAGTCATATGAGGTCACGACCTCTCAGAAATGGGCTAAGATTCCGGCCGATACAGTTGATCATACTAGTGCCCGCCATTTCGATGAGGCGGCATGGATGCAGGCGACCCAGTATGCCTTCAAGAAGGGCCGAGTAGTCGGTATCGACTCTCATTTGAATCCTGTGACTTATTATGGTACTGCTACTATGTCGGCATCCATCTCGATAGGAGCTCATTGAGAGGCATCATCTTCTGCCTTACAGTTTTAGGAGCAGTTGCGAGCTCATATTGAGCCTATAGGGAGTTTGTAGAAGTATCAGGAAGAGATGCGTCAGCAGCAGTAGAAACATCCAGAAGAGATGTGTCACCAGCATTAGTAGAAGTATGAGGAAAATATGTGTCGATGGTAGCAGCAGTAGTAGCAGCACAATGAGAAGATGTGTCGATGGCAGCAGCAGCAGTATGAGCAGATGGAATGCATGCGCCATCTGACTCGTAGTTTAGGGATGGAGTTTCCACCACCATCTCCTCCAGCTCCTCCAACTCCTCCAAAAGACTACCCCTAGTGATTTTTTTGTTATGATAAAAACATTTGAATTCAACATTTGTTGTAATATGAACTATTTAAAGTTTTTTTCTTTTATATTGGTGCGAATATGGCATGATTTTATTTTATTTTATTTTTTATTATTTTTATTATTTTATTATTTTATTATTTATTATTAGTATTATATTTTTGAATGTTTTTTTATTTTACTGATAATAATAATAATAATATCTTATTATTTTTTTATATTTTTGCGAATATTGAAATTTTTGATTTTTTTTATTTTAATAATATTAATATTATTTTTTCATTAATCATAATTTTATTAAAAAAAATTATTTTATTTTATTAATTATTTATGATGGGGCCTCTGGTGATGGGACCCCATCGCAAATAGATTATATATTTTTTTTTAAAACTTATTTGGGACAGGTTCTTTTACTATCGCAAATAAGTTTTTCCGATGGGCCCATCGCAAAAGGTTTCGGAATATATAACATATATAAATAGAGAACTACTTGCAATGGGACGATGGGCCGGTCGCAAAAATTAGTTGCGATGGGATCATCAAAATAGGTTTTTATATATATAATATATTTAATTGGAGATCTATTTGTGATAGGATGAATTCTCGTCACAACTAGTATTTTTTGCGACGGGCCCATTGCAAAAAAATACTAGTTGTGACGTCCTTTTCTACGAAGGGATATTTGCGACGGGACCCTGTCGCAAAAGATTTTTTGCAACAGGATACCATTTCAAATAGCCCATTTCAAATAGCCAAAATTACAGTAGTGTTTGTACCATTGAATTTATTCATTCTCCCCCATTGGAAATAAACCCAAAGAACAATAGAACTCAAAACACACTGCCCAAAGATCGTTTCTCCCCCATAAACTTGCATAAATGTTATAAATAGATTAAAACGGTTTATAAAACTAGGGACAAGGGAACACATACAACCTCCTCATGCACTGGGACGTGTTTGAACACCGAGGATAAATAAATGTTTCTCAAAAACAACTGATGCTAGCGGATTGGCCATAATATCAGCCACTTTCTCATCAGTTCCCACATGATTCATTTTTACCATGACCTGTTTAGAAATTTCCTTGATGAAGTGATTTCTAATTTTAATATATTTTTTACAATAATTTTGAACAGGATTTTTCGTAAGATCAATTGTGCACTTGTTATCACAGTGAATCACCATTGGTTGTTTCACTTCATCACCAATATTGATCAGTTGTTTCTTCATCAACAATAGCTATGTTCAAGACTTTTTTTGAGAAATACTCTCCTTCAGTAGTACTAAGATAAGTACTTTCCTATTTCTTACTCAACCATCCCACACATTTTTTTCTAGTAAAGAATGCTCCACCACATGTGTAATTTCTGTCAACAGCATCCCCAGCATAATTAGCATCAGAAAATCTGAACATTTCACTATATATTCCTCTAAAAAAATTATAATACATAATTGTGATTACCTTGGATGTACCTCAGGAATATTTTTATTACTTCTATATGTTCTTCTTTTGGATTAATTTGAAATCGGGTTGCTCAACATATTGCAAAGACAATATCTTGTTGTGATGTTGTCAAGTACTGTAATCTCCCAATGATTCTCTTATATATTATGGGATCAACATATAACTAATACTCATGCTTTCCCAGTTTATTTCCAACTGGAATCAGAGTCGATTTTGTTTTGGAGTCATTCATATTGAATTTCTTCAACAACACTCTTGCAGACTTTTCCTGAGAGAAAAAATTGAATTCTTTCCTCTGAATCACCTGCAGTCCTACGAAATATGTGAGTTTACCAATCATGTAAATTTCAAATTATGATTTCATATGATTGAAAAATTCATCCAGTAATCCCTTCCTGCTTCCATTGAAAATAATATCACCAACTTACACCATTACCATGAACTAATCTTTCTAAGAAATCTTCAGATTGATATTGTGATCCACTGCTCCTCTATTGAATTTAATCTTTTCTAGATAAGATTACAACTGAGAGGACCACACCTGTGGTACCTTCTTCAATCCATAAAGAGATGTATTTATTTTTAAGACCTTCATTTCATCATTACCAAGAAGAAAAATCACTAGTTATTATATATAAACTTCTTCTTCAAGAACACCATTTAAGAAAGTGGTTTTGACATCCATTTGATACAATTTGTATCCACTTTGAATTTCCATGGAAATAAAAACTATGATTGACTTTAGTATAGCCATATGAGAACATTTCTCTTCAACATCCACACATTCAATCTATGAATATACTTTATACACCAACTAAACCTTATTTCTGATCACATTACCATGATCATTGTATTTTTCCTTAAAACTATACTTCATACCAATCACATTTTAGCCTTCAAGTCTCTTAAATAGACCCAATATTTAGTTTTTATTTACCTATTCCAACTCTTAATTCATGAATTTAACCAATTATTCATCATTTGTAGATTCTTCAAATGAAGATGGTTCCACAACTGAAAGGAATGAAAATTTTTCATTATTCCTTATTCGTCGTGTTTGTGTGGGTGCAGTCTAATCCCCAATGATGTTGGATTGATCAATTTATTCTCTTGGATTTATCCTATGAGGTTTGGTAGAATTCTATCCATCCATGGTTTCCTCTTTTGATTCTTCTACATATTCAACATCATGATGTGAATATTGAGAGGTTTGTATGTCTTCCTATAATTCTGTATTTAGATCTATTCCATGTTCACATTATTCTTCATATTCTATCACATCAACAAAATAATTAATTTAGGCATTTATAGTTTTATCTTAAATGATATTTACATCACCTCTTTCCAAAAAAATCCAAGATTCTTATTGAATCATTTGTAGGCTTTTCTATTCATTTAATATCCAAGAAATATTCATTCATCTACCTCATCACCATACTTTCTTTGAGTTATTTCATTATTTATGATAAAATTTTTACTTCAGAAAACATGAAAATACTATAAAGAGGGATTCATTCCATGTCACAACTCATACGATGTCTTGGTTTAAAACATATAAATCCCTATTCGATATCAAATATACACTACGTCTTGAATGGCCTCTTTCCAATAATGTCATGGGATATGAATCTCAATTAGCATAGTCTAGACATATTGTTCAATTGTTAATTCTTATTCACAACGACTCCATTTTTTTGGGTTCTCATAAAAGATACCTCAAATTATATTCCACACTTCTCCAGGTAATTTTTAAACTCAATGGATGTTTATTTTCCTCCTTTGTCTGATCACAAAACATTAATTGTCCATCCAGTATCATTCTCAGGGATTCAGTGATAAGTTTTCATACAGTCAATCACTTGTTGTATCCTATGTATAACCATCACACAATCCATTCGACTGTAATCAATAATTAAAAGAACAATGTACCTTTTTCCATGTGCTCTAGCAACATTTATCAAACCACATACGTCTATATGGATGAGATCAATAATATTTGATTCCCTTTTCTTATTTGGTTAATATGAACTACATAACAACTTTCCTCATATGTAAAAATCACAGGTATTTTCCCATTTATGATTAAGATTGGAGATATCCATGACTATCTTCATATTGGATATATTTTCCATTTCCTGTAGATTAACTTTCCCCAGCCTCTGGTTCCACAAGTCATTTTATTCTTCCACAATTAGGTAGAAAATATTCTCTCTGATATCAACTTGGTATAAGTTGAAATTTGTTCTACAACCTTTCATGAGCTAATTCCCTATATTCACTTTTATACTTAACCACTTTTGATTGAACATCACTATAATCTATAAGCCATAGAGTTGACTCACACTAAGGAGATTGTGATACAAACTGTCCACATAAAGAACTTCAATTTTCTTCATCTCTCCATTATCTAGATCAGTACTTCTACTACCATTTATGTTCAATGCACCATCATTACTGAACCTTACTGTTCCATCAACCTTTTTCTTAACAATTGTTAATAGATATTCATTTCCTATCATATGGGATAATCATCCACTATCAAGAATCCAAGTGTTGTTGTTCTTTGTATCTTTGAGATCTACTTATGTAAGGTTGAGTTTTTCAT
Source organism: Viscum album (assembly GCA_963277665.1). NCBI lineage: Eukaryota > Viridiplantae > Streptophyta > Magnoliopsida > Santalales > Viscaceae > Viscum > Viscum album. The sequence goes on from OY728148.1 coordinate 1,282,873,510, forward strand.
TTCTCCTCTTTTCCATCCCTGAAATAATAGATTGAGTGGATGGTAGGGATGGCCTTTCAGATAACTTTTCCACATGCGCAGGTTATTCATATTCATACTCTTCATTGAAAGGATAAAACCTATTTGTAATAGTAACACAGTCTGGTTAAATAATATTGACTTCTCTCTGAGTTTAGTTTGAATTTCATAAATCATTCCTCTTCCTACAATACACACCTTTATGGCCAAAGTTAGAACAATTAAAACAATATCCATAAAAATTATTTTTTATATAAGAAGTTGAATATGAATTTTTTATCTTTTTATTGTTCTGACTTCCCTACAGTGTTCATCATAGATGGTTGGTTTTCATATTTAAACTCTAGTTCTTCTTCATCAAAGGTTTTTTTATCATAATCTTATTATTCATAGACAATACTATTTTTATGTAGTTTCTTTCCAAATTTGAAGTTTCTCTTTTGAGAAAACCTTTTCTGAGGATTTTGTGAGTTTCTATCTTCCCCATCATTGTCATTGAACTTCCTTGAGAACTAAGAAGCAATGTTACCAACTCTACCACAATGAAAACACATCAAGGGACGATTTCCTATGAATCTCCTTTTTCCTCTCTTGAATTTCTTCAAAAAGATTGAATTTAGTTAACCTTCCTCACTATCTTCATCAATATTATCTCCTGAAATTTGTAGTTTTCCAATGGATTTGAATGAAATTTCTTTTCAGACACATTTCATCACATATTATGGATTTATTCTCATTTTTTATGCCACTAGACTACTCAACAAATCATCCAGAGAAAGTTTAGATAGATCTATTTCCTTAAGGTCTTACCCGTAAAGACCCGTAAAATTCAAGGAAAATTTTTTCTTAATTTTCTTTGGGATTTTACAAGAATGCAGTTTCTGACGGCACTTGATTCCAAGGCCCGGTGTGCCCGGAATTCCAATCTGAAGTTTAGCTTGGGTACGTTCAGTGAACGAACGAGTGGGAATTTCTAACTTTTGAACCGGTAATTTCTTATGAACACCTTTTCTGGAGTTGCGTTTACACGATAGAGGTTGATAGAAATTTTGGAAGTTAAATAAAAATTTAACTACAATTTTTATTTTCTCTAAGTGGTTTAAGCTTTGGGTGGAAGTTGGGTAACTACCCAACTTTCCATGGGTGGTTATGAGGGTGGTGGGGCCCACACGAACCCCACCCCTTCACTTTCTTAAACCCCCTCAACTTACCTTTATGGATGACAACTTGTCATGAATTAATTAAGTGGAATTAATTCAAACTCTTGAAATTCAAAAGTTTACGTTATGTTAATAAAATAAGAGATGAACTTATTTTATTTGTGGTTGGAACCTTGTTGTGTGAACTTTGGGAGAAAACCCAAGTTGTTTGAGAACTTCTTTCTCTTCGACGAAGAACACGAAGAACGCAAACAACGCCGGATTCCTCGGAGGTCTACATCCACGATGTGACTTCCTCCTTCCGCGACGTCTCTTTCCACGACAAGTTATTTCCGCGATGAATTCTCGTTCGACGACCCTCCGTTCAAGCTACGCTCGAGGTAGTGGTTTATTGAGTTTCTAATCGTGTTTAATACCGTCGTTATTTCCCTTCAATTGAACTGTCTGTTATCGCTTAAATGGGAGGAGGTCAGATCGCACGAACAGGGCCGACACTCCTCCCCTCTTTTGGTTGATGAAATTGTTGCGGCGAGCAAGGCGACGCGGTGCCAAAGCACCGCACAGATTTCTTTTTTGTGAAAGGGGGCGGAGAAGTGTGGCACCGTCATGCCGCGCCGTTCAAGACGGACCAAGACGCGGCGCCGTCGCGCCACGCCGGAAAACCGCAAAAGCATCACGGCCGGAGAGGGGCTGCGGTGGAGGGGTGTGGCGCCGTCGCGCCCCACCGGACGAATGAAGGCCACGGCCTGTACCGGGCCGCGTCGGAGCGTGGGAAACGGCGGCCGGAAATGGTTCGCCGGTGTCGTAACAAGACTAGAGGCCGGAGACGGGCCACCGGGGTCGGAGCAGGGAGGGGACCGGCCGTCGGCGGTCCCGTGGCAGCAGAAACTGGCCGGCCGGGGCGGGCCGGTTGGACAGGGGAAAAGCCCAGGGTTCAAACCCCCGGCCGGCCATCTGAGCGGCCCCCATTAAGGGGTTCGCGGTTACAAAACACGGGGGGGGGGGGGGGGGGGGGGGGGGCAGCGCTCGACCCAGGGGGTCTCGGGCCGGGTCGGTCCCGGCCCGAAACCCCCGTTTTCGGACCCTTTTTGGTCTTTTGCCCATATCTTGGGGAACGGACCTCTGATCGACGCGCTGTTATCGGCGATGCGATCCTTGGATCGATAGGGTCGTTTTGGTATATCGCACTCAAGGTTTCTGAGAAGTTTGGGTCTAGCCGGGTTGGTTCGTACACGAAACCAACCGGGCCCTCGGAGCGGAAATGCTTATAACTTGAGTTCCGGACGTCCGATTTACGTGACGTCGACTTGGTTGGATTCCTCTAAGTGAGACGGATCTTTTGGCTTACTTCGCCCGAGATTTGGATGCAGGTGGAGTACGTACGGGTTGGTTTTGACTTAAAAACCAACCGGGCCCCTGGGACGAAAAAGCCAATAACTCTCAGACCGGGCGTCCGATTGACGCACCGTCTGTTGCGTTGAGTTCCTGTTGACGATACGGAACTTTTGGATACATCAACTACGGACATTGTGTCAGTTGATGTATCGGCCTCTCAGCTCGTGGAGCGGACCCTTCCGAACGAGTTTGCTGTGTGCGGGAACCCTAGAGCTGGTTGCGACTGCGACAACGACGACGATTGTATAGAGATCCTCAGTGGATTCGACAGCTACGACTACAACACTCAGCGATCCTACGTGGATCAGTGCTACAGATCCTATGTGGGTCCGATCATGTGTGGGTCAGCGCTCAGCGGTTCTGTGTGAGCCAGCGCCTACAGATCCTGTGTGGGTCCGATCCTGTGTGGGTCATTGTGGGGCTTATTTACCTATCGATCCTGTGTGGGTCAGACCCTTCCTGGGTCATTACGTGGGTTAGTTACCTATCGATCCTGTGTGGGTCAGACCCTTCCTGGGTCATTGCGGGGGTTAGTTAACTATCGATCTTGTGTGGGTCAGACCCTTCCTGGGACATTGCGTGGGTTAGTACATATCGATCCTTTGTGGGTCTGATGACTTAGATGAATCAGTGGCTATATCTGATCATCTTTATCGTCATATAAAGAAGTATACCTGTGTGAGATGAATCCGATTTTGCTTTCCTATGTGGATTGTGTTGTGCTATCCTGTGTGGATTTACGTTTTGCTTTCCTGTGTGGACTGGGTTGTACTTGGGCTCGGATGTTGGAGGCGAATGAGAATTGATGACTTAGGTATATGTATGGCCATATACCTAAGCAGTAACGGATGTTACTTCGTGATTGCATCTTTCCTTTGTGGATTATCCTTTGTGGATTCTGGGAGACCTTCGAGGGTCTCAGGGTCCCTACTGAGTAGCTTATATTCACCCCTGCACGGGCTATGCCCGCACTACGTTGTTTTGGTTGCAGACGACGGACAGCGCTGATCGTGGTTGAGGCCTGTGAAGCAGGACGGTACCCTGGAGGTGGACCACTGGGCGGGACGTACTCGGAGTGGACGGTTGGACTCGAGTTGTACTTTACTTTCAGTTTGGGTTTGTATTATGGCCCACTTAATTTTCCGCACTTACTATTGTACTCAGTTTTTACTTAGTGTTTACTTCTTCTGCTTGCTTTCTTTGTGGTGTTTGTTTACTTTACAAAGGCAATGCCTTCCCTTTTTACCGGGATTTATGCCTTAGTGCTAGTTGCCAGCCCCTGGCCTATGGAAGGCGGGCTTGGGGTAGTCACGGCACGAGCCTCGAGAACGGGTCATGACATTACTCTTTTTGGGTTGTATGGAGGTGGAATCCTTCTCAAAATTTTCTTCACAATGTCAATGTCTTTGATTTCTTCCCCAATCCCTCGAATGTATCCTACTACCTCAGTAATACCATTAAAGAATGAATTTCTATTCTCATTAGGATGCATCTTTAGATCATCAAACCTATTGTGAAGGAAGTTTAGTTTCATCTCCATAACATTGTTGTCTATTTCATATATATTCTCTAATTTTTTCTACATATAATTTCCTGAAGTATAACTCAACACCTTTAGATAAATCTGATTAGAAAGTACTATAGTGATAGCATTCTATAATTTAGCATCTACATCAAGCATTTTCTTGTCTTTATCAATCATAGACAACCTTGTTAGATTAGTGACTTGTATTCCTTTCACCGTAGTAAAAAGGACATCTATTATAAGAGATATTATATGAGATCTCATCCTTTTCTTCCATATCTGAAAGTTTCTTCCATCAAATAAGGTAACTCCCCTAACATTTACTGAATTCTCCATGACGGAAAACTAGGAAAGATTTAACACCAGAAACCTCACTCAGATACCTCTTGTAGGACCACATAACACCCTGAGAGGGGAGGGTGAATTAGGGTGTCAACATTTTATTTTAAACTGATGGATATTATTCTTATGTTGGTAGGAACCTATCAAACCAATCTGATTATAATGTGCAGAAAATAAACAATCACATGAAAAGATATGACACATAAATTTTATTTGGTTCACTACTAAGTGCTATTCCTAGGAGCATATGATGGTAGGTTTATGGTTGTACCAAATTCCACTAATATTTACAATTTTTGCAGTAAATTTGAATAGGCATAGTCACTTTGTTCCAGGAACATTGCCTTTATAATGATTTTAGGGATAGAACACTACATCCCTCAGAACACTTCTATTGAATCCCCCTTAATCATTGTTATGGGTAAAGTCTTACTCAGTGTATCGACTTGAAGGCCTCTTTAATATATTGGCATTGAATCCTTTTTCCTTGTCCATCACGAGACACTTCTTGCACTGAAGTCTTGAATTGTTGCACTTAAAAGCACTAATCAAACAAGAAAAATGTTCAAATCTTACTAGAAGCACACACTAACACTAGCAAAAAACACCTACCCTGGCATGAAATATTTGGTATTTTCACACAATATAGATTTTTCACAACCATTTTTTTTGTTCACCCATTATCTTTCATAGAGCCACACCACAAGGTTCAATTGGTCTTTTAGACTAAAGGAACACTTTGCATGCTTGTTTTTCTCTCCACTTCTCTTCCACACGCAAGTCCTTCGTGCAGTAGATGAATATGATATTTTAAAAAAAATTATAACTCTTCCATGGGTGTATCCAACTATTTATAGGCTTTGATGACCCTTCGCGCAAGTTTATGATGTGTCTTCGTCAGTGCACGTAAGATTCTTTCCAAGCTCACAAAGCACCTTTTGATATCTCATTAGATTCGTAATATTCCTTCATGCACATTTAAATATTTCACATACTTTTTTCTTTTAAAAAATTTTATACAATGATCCCAAAACAAGCCTTGCATGAAATTTTCCAAACACTATTCAATCATGCGTTCAACTCCCTTTGCCAAAAACAATTTTCTCTATTTTCTAATTTTTTGACCCAAAAATATGGAAAACACTAGGAAATGATGCCACCTTTAATACTGTTGAATGCTTAAACTGTATGATCCCTTTAATTGAGAACTTCCTAATCTTCCAATGAGTATTGAAAACAAACTCAAATGAACACCATTTACAGCAAAGAACAACCTTGGTTCCAACAATGCTCTCAGCATATCCTCCAACACCTAGATAGTCCAATTGATTTATCCTTCTATCTGTGTGTAAAATGCTATATTCAACCATAACTAGGTCCAAATATCCTCCTAAAATCCTCTCCATAATTGTGATGTGAACCAATCATCACGGACTGAGACAATCATCATGGGTACCCCCTGAATCCAGATGAACTCCTACATATAAAACTTCCCCAAACCCTCGACCGAACTCTACTCCCTAATGGAAGGAAAGTGTACCAACTTGATGATTTAGTCAATGATAACCCAGATAGCATCATAAAATATCACTATCTGTGGAATCCCCATCACAAAATCCATCAATATTCCATCCCACTTCTATTGAAGAATCTCATAAGTTTGTGTCAAACCTACTATAGCCTAATGTTCAACCTTTACCTTATGACATGTGAGACACTGATAAACAAACTCAACTACACTTTTCCTCATTCCATACCACTAAAACTATCACTAAAGGTCCTTGTACATATTTTAAACACCCAAATGTATAGACAAGTAATCTATATTAAACTCCATAAACACATCCTCATTTAATGTGACTGGAAAGCTCATCCATCCCTATAAAAGGATGATGTGCACCCCTATTCAAATAAATACCTCTGGTGCGTATTTAGAGTATATCTAGTCATGAAAAACCTCATAATAGATTTATTCCAACTAGGAATTTCTCATAGACTAAAGAAGTGATGGATTTTCCACCATTGACTAAAGATAAGCTACACCCCTCTCCACCAACAGGGTAAGCTTTAAAAAGGAAAACTACTTTAACAAGACTTCCAATAAGTAAAGAAAGGATTTATTACGAAGGGAATTAGGCACAAAATTTTTATTCCCAAGTTTATAGACTATATAGAATTAATATTCCAATAGAAACTCTAACCAGATCCAATATCTTAGGTTGATATCACTCTGAGTAAAAATATACCTAAGACTCTGATTGTCAATGTAAATAAAAAAATGGTTTCTTGGAAGGTAGTGTCTCTACATCATTAGGGTGAGGATTTTTTCTACCAACTATAATTCATTGGTCACATAATTATTCCCATGGGATATAAAATTCCTTGATCCATAAGAGATCACTACCTACCTCTCCATCAACATGAAACTGATCCAAGCTTCAGAGGCATCACAAAATACCACATATTCAATGACCTCCTATAGTAACCTCAAAACATTAGTGTAGGTTAATCACTTCCTAAAATATTTGAAGGTTCATAATAAATTCTTAATTCAAGATAAAAAATACCATTTCCATTTCAAGGTATTTAAAGGGTCTTCTATCCACAAACAATAAACCATGAACCTCCTATACTACTCCCCACCAGACCAAGAAAACACCACACTTATGACATGTTATTGGGCGGTTCCCAAGATATCATTGTGTCAATATTCACTTGATCCACAACTATACCATTCCTAGAAATGATATTCCCTTGAAATTAAACCTCTCATATCCAAATATATCACTTTTAGAGATTATCATAAAATTTTTTCTCCAAGAGTAAGTCTAGGGCCATCCTAAAATTATTTTCCCACTCCTCCTCTAACATAGAGTATATAAGGATTTTATCGATAAATACAACCACGAATTGTTCTAAGTATGGCTATAATATCTTGTTCCTAAGATCTATGAACAAAATGGGGTAATTATCCACACCAAATGGCATCACCATAAAATTATAGTGTCCATAGCGACATCAGAATACCATCTTTAAAATATCATCCTCGTGAACCCTCAATTGATGGTAGTTGTACCTGAGATAGATCTAGGAAAGCCAACTAATTCCATTACAATGGTCTAATATGTTATCAACCATTGGAAAAGGGTATTTTTTCCTTTATTTTTACATTATTTAGGCAATTAAAATCAATAAAAACTTCAAACTCTCATCCACCATTTTTACAAACAAAATAAGATCCACACAGGGGGACACACTGGGTTTAATAAAACCTTCCTCTCAAAGGCATTATAATTGTATCACTAGCTCCTGGATCTCATTAGGGTCCATAAGATATGTCATAAAAGATATTGGTGTAGTATCAGGGTGAAATTCAATACATAATTCAATCTCCCACCATAGAGGTAATCCCATGACATCTTCATAAAATACATCCATATAATCTTCCAATACTACCAGAAGCTAGATGCCTAATAATCCTGATACAAGAAGGGATAAACACACCAGATGATGGGAGATAGGTTGTAGTTTCTTTATTATGATCCCCACTTTCTCCACCATAATATCCCTCTCACCTATAAAGGAGTATCTTTCCCCATCTATTAAAAGGAACCTAACTCTCCTCTAATGAAATTTAATCTGAATGTGCACCATGAATAACTAGTCCATGCCTAGGATAACATCATAGGGTTTCATCATGATATATAAGAGGTCCCATGGAAAACTCTCTCTAATGAGCTCCATTTATCACTTCCATCATATATGCATTATTGAATAATAAATCCCTATAGGAACCTCAAGTCATAGTTGTTGAGATAAAGACTCAACTAGAAGCTCCAGATCCCCTATATGGGATATGGAGATAAAGGAATGACTCGATCCTATGTCTAAAAGTACTTTATATAATGTAGAGAACATGCATATCATAATTTGAATCATCTCTTGAGAAGACAAATCATATCCCTTCATAGCATGTACCTACTCATTCCCTTAACCACAATCCATCTATGTCTGGAATATACCTCTTTATGGTGGTGGTGTAAGTAGATCGGAGCATCATCCTATACCAGCACCACCTCCCTCTAGAGATCCACATGATCCTCTATCAAAAATACCTTCAAGGGGGTATCCAAAAGCATGCTTAGGAGATCCCTGATTATAGGGATTCCTATAGTGTGGTGGCCAACCCACTTCCTCTCTACCTTCCTCGGCATGTTAGGTCGGCCGATCATGATCCATGTGACCTGTACCATCACAATAATGGCACCACACCTCTTACGGTGGACTAGAACTTCTACATAAACTCTATATCATAGATCTATATGCCTGAGTCTGAGCATGAGTGTACCACCTGTGCTGAGATCATGGAGAATGATGCCTTCTATCTGTCAAAGTTGACTCATCCACCTAATATCCACTTCCAATTCCTTCCTCCTAGAGTCCCCCTACTAAGAATTTATTTATAGCCAAATCTCACTTTATTGCTCTGACATAAGTGGTAATTCATAAGAAGAGTACACTAGCACAAATGTCTTTATGAATTCCCTGCTCAAACTTCCATTCCAAAAATTATCCATCTCAAACCATATTGAGAGATGAATGTGTGATATTGGTAAACACTGTTCCATATTCAGCAATAGGCATATCACCCTACTATAGCTCAATGAGATCCTATATCCACACAGAGAAAAATATTGAAGTTTTATACTCATCCATAAACAACTACAATAAGTATACCCATAATAGAATCACCTCATAATGAATAAGAGTGATCAGCCCAACCAGCACATTACTACTCCATTAAAATGTCTATCCATAAGTTCAACCATATAATTAGTCTCGGAATGAACAAGGCTGAACACTCTAACCACAACTCCGAGATAATCCTATACTTCCTAAGGATTGGTTCCCCTAGAAACCGCAGAGGTGTATATCATTGGAACTAGCATAATTTTCTAAGCCTTCCCGGATTATCATCCTAGACTACTAGAGTTATCATCTACCAAGCGTGTCCTCGATCACACACTACAACCACTAGTGGTGGATCCATGGGCTTCTCAACAAGTGGAAGCACTGATCTATGTCTTCCAGGAGGAAAATCCTCAGGAGAGGGTCCCCAAACCGAGGCCTCATTGTACAACTAACTATTTTCACAGTACTCTATCAGTATCCCAGCTGGTTGTTATCACAGAGGCATCATGTAAGTTAACAAGATGTACCAAAATTAGATGATAATTAAGGAGTAACTAACTAAAGAAGGACATTAAAGTAGAGAGACCCAGTCCTATATTATTCTTCTACCATTGGTTCCCTAAAACTAATTTCTTAGCCTTTGGAGTCAAAAAGAAGGTAGTCAGAGTCTTAGTGAATAGAGAGGTGGGCCACCGCACAACCATCGGGTTACCTTGCCTTAAATATGAACTCGAAACACTAGGATTTTTTTGATCTAATTTCCCAAAACAATCCACACAACAAGTCCAAATCCAACCACCAACCCAAGGACAAACCACCTTTGATACCACACTACCACGATCTAAATCGATGGGGCCCGCCTAGCTGGTAGTAAGCTGAGTGTGGCACCCCAAACCCACCTCTAAGATTACAATGGTTGGAAACAAGTGTTGAGTAGGCATAAAACACAAATGGCATGACTTATCCAAAAGTATATATATGTATTCACCTAACTATATCTATGAAAAAGTTTAAATATATTATTAATGACTGAAACATCTAGAGTGACAACCATGGATGCAACAAATTATAGCAAATAAATCAAGGTATAGTATCTTAATACAAATGATATAAAGGGTAAAATACATTCCCAACTAGAAATGAGGTCCCAAACTAAGAAAAACTAGAAAAAGGGAAAGGATGAAGAGGGCGCAACTTAAAATATCTAAGGAAAACCAATGAACATGGCCCAAAAAAAGAACCACTATGCTCTAACAAAACCAAGTCCACCAATATCACGGCTGATCTTCCCATCACCTAAATAAGAAACAACATTTTCAAAAAAATACAATGTATATGTGAGAATATACATACCAAGTATGACACCCTGAAAACGAAAAAGGGAGCAATAGAAATAGAAATATCCATCTCAACCCATAAGAAAGAGGGTAAATAGAAACCCACCACAAATGATCATAAAGAAACCCAAATGAATAAATAAATGGGATATTCATCTATACAGCTCTCTAAGAATTTTGATCTATACTTTATCTACCAAAGGTCCATCTCTAATCCCCATCACCATAAAAAACCTCTCAATAATTAGGGTGGTGATCTCACCCCTCTCCATTGTTCTCTAAAACTGAGGGAGAAATAACTCCAATAGAGGACATTCTCTCCACTTGAGCTTCAAGATGAGGGATTACCATTCTATAGATAGATGATCTTCACCCAACTATGGTATTGAGGACTAGTAAATATTCCTATGTAATGATTTTGGTGGACCAACTCCCAAGAAAAATAGTTGAGTACTGAATTTGGAATCTCTTTGATAATAAAACCATATCACTACCATCATCAAAGAATTGTTGTTGGAAGTTCCATGCTCGTTTACATTGTGTCATATCTCTAACTCCAAAAAAAGTCCACCATCACATTATATATAGAAAAAAATTTAAGATAGGATACACATAATCCCAAATCTAATTCCCAAAGAAGTAGAAAAGGTACACATCATGTATAGGGTATACACAACATGTCTTGACTACTCCATGATTGCCTCTATACTATTTCCCATGCCCATGTAATGTATCACATGGCCATGAAGTCTAGTCATGAAAATTTACTATGGTAGTGCTTTCATACTTTTTCCATGTTCATGTACTCTGGTTGTGTCCATGATCTCTGGTTGTGTCTGGGTACACTGGTTATTTGTGCCTATGTACCCTGTTTGTGCATGTATACCTAACCATGTTTGTGCCCATGTACTCTTAGTGTACATTTTGAGCCACAAAAACTGTTTCACGTGGTGTGTGTTCTATCCACATGGTGTGTGATATTTTATTTTTGATGAATGACTAGTTTTAGGAGTAAGGGTCTACAAAATGGAATTGACTTCATTCATCATTTCTTGACCTCTAATGGCTGAAAATGGAAATTTAATTGCATGTATGGTAGTCTTCATGCCTCCCATAATTATTTAGGTTCCTAATACACAATTCTATATCATTAATTCCATAATACACATTGATCTATTTGAAAAAAATGATCTATATTATATTTATGCATCTGCCACAAATTTATGGGTTTGATTGCACTCAAATACACTCTGGAAATGTTGAATTGTCGACCCCATGGGCCAATAATAAAGAATGCAAAGAAAGTTGGGTGAAAGTTACAAGACCAAATTGAAAAAAACTATTGGTTGTTTCAATCCCAGACAATGATTATAGATTTTGGAAACAAGGTTCAAGAATGGGCGGAAAAAAATATACATAAACTGGATCAAGATAATTAATCAAATCTGGGATCATTCAAAAAATGGGGTATGCATAAAATAAGAATATATAAAAAAATCCATTCATAAAAAATTATTAAAACAGTATAAAATTTAGGAAATAGAATTCCATACCTCAGGAATGTACTGATTTTTGGTGAATAATGCTTCCACAAGTGAAGAAGAATAATATCATGTTGTATTTGTCATTTGTTTCATGGTTCTCCTCCATCGTTCATTGTTGATCATCATTCCCAATCTTCTAATTCCAAAAACTCTCTCCTACTCCTATCTAATCTCACAGGATTATGTATTTAACCCTTATAAGTTTTCATAATGACATATTTATATAAGTGGGTTGGGGTTATTGGCATTAAATAAATTAATTTAATTAATTAATTAATTTACTTAATGAACCTACAAACAGTTTCCCTTAACCAAATTCAAAATACTAAAAAACTTTATATTTGACTTTGGTAAACCACACATTCTAGAAACTACCATGAACTTAGATTTTCCATTCAAGGCCTCAACCAATGGGAAACAATTTATTCCTCAAATATTTGAACACGGGATTCTATATATATTAATATTTTTAATATATTAATTATAATTTCCTAAAACACCCAAACATAACTCTTACTCTAAAAAAATACAAAGATATATATAGAAATATTTAAAGAATCAAACTACAAAAACTGGAGTTGTTAAAGGTTTTTTATCATACAACCACCTCAACTTGGTAATATTCTCTTTCAACCCAATGATTCTTTCAGTGAATATAGGTCAGGTTATTAAAATAATTTTTCACTCAATAATTCCCAGCATCATAGAAAAAATCACAACACAAATGATGTTTCCCATTTATATAATGAAAACATTCTCTGATAAAAATATATAACACATGGGCTCTAATTTGAAACTCCTTCTCATTTAAATTGTTTAGTCAATATCCCTTAACAATTTCCCAATATATCATAGTCTTACATCATCAAATATTTCACAAAACTCATCATTAATAGTCTTAAACACTTTTATAGATCTTGGATTTAATAAATAACTTTTCTTCATTAATATTGAAACTTTGATCATCCAGTTAAGTATAGTTGCCTTGGGTTTTACATTATAATGTTTATGTGATGTCACTTGACATCTTCCGGTGAGTGTACTTAATTTGACTACACTCTTTGAAACTTATAGTTTTTATATTTCTTAAAATTTACTCACACCTCTATAGCCTTCATTACCTCAATAAGGTATGATAAAAACTAATACTTCTAGTGGTCTAAATCTATTGTACTTATATTTTGCTAGAAAGTTTTCTTGGAAAATCCATTTATAATCATAATATCCTCTTGATTTCTATTTCTCTGATATTTAGTGGAATCATAAATCACATTTCCTCTCTTCATTTAGATCTTTCATAGCATCCATTCTTCTATAAAATTTAATGTCTTACGAACCTAGCTCAAATCATTATTGGTCTTCCAACAAAGTTACGTTCTTCCCATGAACGAATAGAAAAGAATCATCTGACTAATCTTTCAGAGAACCCTCTTGTAAGACACCAAACTCTTCATACCTTCACAAACATCTAGTCAACTGCACTTTTAACCTTATTCTATGATTATATTCTATCAACATCACAATTTTCAATTCAACTCTTATCATTTGGTGAACTTATGAAAATATCTTGACTCAAATATCTAGATTTAAAAACCTATAAATCCCAACTCAAAAACATTATTCCAAATAGTGTTGATAACAAATAGAACACCTTCAGAATATTACGGTAACTTCAGTCACCCCCATTGGATTTTTTGGAAACACAATTATCTTTTAATACTCAACATTTTTATTTTTTACCAAATCATAGCCTATATCTAGGATAAAATTCCAAACACTACGCTTCAATATAAAACAATGTTTTTGAGAGAAATCCTTCAATCGGTGATAAGAAATTTGGAAATTTTATTTTGATATACTCCACCTACATTCGTGAAATTTAATTTTTCTCACCCTTTCTTGTAAGAACTCTCACCTTAGATCATTGGACAGTATAAAAGTTTGTACTTATCCATTTGACAAAGAGTTTCACCACTCTCTCCCTTTGACAACATAATATGAGGAAAGGTAGTGGTAATTACCATAACATTTTTTAAGTGATAATGGAAGCCTTGAAATGAATTTATAGCATTAATTTATTAAATATTTCCCTTATCATCAATTTACTAAAAATATAATAAATATTATCCTTTTTTGGAATATGTTCTAGTTTTTTTTCTCTAGAAGTAAATTTATCTTTGATTAAATGAAATCTGATGTAAATATATTTTGATATAGAGTGTTGGACATGTTTCATTGAAATATAAATTGTACATTGATTATCATAGATAATTTACAAATAATTTTAAGCATTCAATTTCAATAATTTCAACTAAACTTTCATCCATGTCATTTGAGTGTAAGCATGGGTGGAAGTAACTGGAGAATTCAAGGAAAGGAGAAAGGGAAGTTGTTTGGATAGATGGATTATTTTTATAGGTGTCCATTTTTATTTTATTTTATTTTATTTAAGTTCAATCACTATAGGACCTGGAAAAATGGTTAAAAAAATTTCTTGATTGGATAGTCTATAGGTGAAAATATTCTTCAGATTCCCATCTAAAGACCTCTTTACCCAGTTGATAAAGAAACCAAGTGACCCACCCTTGTGAAGAATGTACACTTCTCATATGGAAAAATAGAATTCAAGTTATTTATGAAAGAAACAATTGAAATAGCTCACACTAGATTTGGATAGTTGAGGGTCATAAATTTCTTAAACGGTGAGAAAAGGGTGGAATCCTATAGTTACTAAACACCTCAGTGAAGTAAAAATGCCCACCAACACAACCTCATTCCCCATGTATAATTTATCCAACCGTCACAACAAAGACATTCAATATATTCAAAAAAAAATATAAATATCTTATTAAAAGGAAATTATAAAAACCAAAATGCCCACACAAGGGATTCAAAATAATAAAAAACTTGTGTTGCTATATCTTCCTCCTCATTTGCCTCTAGTATCTCCCTTTCACCCCCCCCCCCCATTTGTCATCCACATCCTCATCTTTTTTTTCTCTCCTATTTTTCGCATTTGTTATGATATATAAATTTTATGCCCACTACATGATTTCTAATAGCAACTTCTTACTAAATGTGGTACACCAACTCTCACTTACCTTATTAAAATTATTGCTAGCTCACTCGCATGATTCTAGTTAGCAAGAACAACAGACCCAATTTTTTCACATAACCAATTGAATTTATGAAGGTGATTTGGTTGATGTAGGAAATTTGGTCGATGTAGCCGTATGTATTGACATATGTGATTTCTCATATAGTTAATTCCCATAAACCCATTAGGGATAACTTAGTCTTTTATCCATGTATATGCATCTAATATACATAGCTGATTGTCAGTATAGGAAAATATACATGTATATGATTCCCTTAACACTGTTCATTCCCTCCACATAAATGATTATTAGGTAAGAAATTTTGATATAGTCAAATCCCTCCGCATAGCCGATTAGGCCTACGTAGCTGAGTATTGATGTAATCATTTGACATTCATGTTTCCAAATTTTCATGTATCCTTTATCAAAAAAGGTATTTTTTCCAATATACATGATTACCCACATATTTGACTGACCCACATAACTTATTTGACCCTTATTCTAAAAATATTCCCCAAAATTTGAATTTTCACATACTACAGGCACTTCAGTCGAAGAATAATGACTTATCGGAAAGATTTTCTTCTCTCATACCTAAAGAACATTTCATCCTCATTATCCCATTTTAAAAGTGATCATAAACCATCAACAATGGTGTCCAGTGAATATGGGACGAGAATCATCGACCGTCAATATGATATGTGGGCTCTTCAACGGGTCATATTATGTTGTAATACATTTGAGTGCAGACCTCAGTTTCATTTGGGTTGAATATTAATTTAAATGGGGACCCCCCCCCCATAAAAAGAGGCGGTATAGGCTTCACCCTCATCAGCATATGTCGACCCATCACAATCAGACAAATCTATATGCATCTGTACATCAAGACCTGCATAGAGTGATGGAATCGACATCCTTTAACTAAAACTTCAGATTTACGGAAATCAACTTCATGATATTGTTGGGAATCTTCCAAAATTTATATGATCCAGATGATAGTTTTTGATACATTTATGTAGTAGTTAGTCTCTTCTTTTTATTCGAGGTACAGATAACTCCATCTGTTATGAATTTTTTCCCAATAAGTAAATTAGTTTTCAAAATATCCATGATTAAATTTTAATTGTTGTACTTGAGAACAATTTATCACACAAAAAAATAAATTTTCATAATAAAATTTAATGGATACAAAATTTCAACAGATTTTCTCCACAATCAATAAGTCTCCATCATGAGATCAATTAACCATTTAAAACATAAATAATTAATCAAAATAGATGTGGTAAATTGAGAACAAATGGTGTTGTATCAAAATCCCCCATACTTAAACCATTGCACTCCTTGGAAATTTTGTAATTTAAATGGTTTGTTTACAAAGGACTCAAGGTCAATGAATTTCAGCATACCTAGGAGATCACCAAATCATCAATTGCAAGAGATTTTCAGGACTCCTCTGTGAGTCTATCACACTACCCCACTTCAATACAAGCTCAAATCCCAAGTCTAGGAGAAAATACTCGAGGTAACCAAGTGCAATTAGATCTGTTATAAAAGGAACAAAAACTTTCACTCACCTTGAGGTTCATCTAACCAAGAATTCACTTCCTACTTTTTTTATACGTCTCAAAATATTTTCTTATAAATCAGTTTTCCCTTTTTTTCATTTGGGTTCAATATTCCCTTAACTGTCATGAGCTCATTTCTTACAAGGGAACTTTATTTTTATTTTTTCCCCAACCATGAATGTTTTCAAATCACTGTTTAGAGAAATTATTGATTTGAATTTATTCATAGAAACACACCATGTACACTAGTCTCATATACTCAATGTGGGGTCCTAATTGCATATTTTACTCTAGATTCAGATGATTTATAATACTCATTGATTGGTTTGGATCCCTAAGGTCTTCCATGTTACCCAAACTAAGTATCTAAGTTTAAATAAAAGTTCAATATTCCTCATGTTATAGTTTAAATTCCACAAGATACTAACCTTTCAAACATCATTCCCCTAATTTTCAAGAAATATTTTAAAAAAGATAGTGAAAATAACACTCATCAATCATTAAAAACTTATAACTTCAGGATTAATGAAATCCAAAAAACAGATCATTGAATCTTTCCCTAGGACAAAAAAATAAGTTTTTATTAATTGAACCAATAGACACCCCAAATTTTAATTTACACAGACCAACAACTATTTGAATTTCTCAAAATTAGAGTCATTTGGAAAAAAAATAGATATTTTGATGTGGAAAAACTGAAGCACAGCTAAGGTACAGGATGAATTCCTCTCCCTCCACACTTAAAATCGAATATTATCCCAAACGTTAAATCTTAAAATGGGAAAAAATAAATAAAAAAAGTGATATAATAGTTCATATTTGAAAATAATAAAAAGAGGGTTTCCTAAGAGATGAAAAACAACACCATTTCCCCACATCCAATTAGTTTTTCAAAAAACATTGGTTTTTAAAGTTAATTAATTTCATTATTATAATTAAAATAAAATAATTTCACATGGTATTCAAAACAGATAATGATATATAATAAATTAATAGAATTTTTGTAGTGATATAGTGGGATACACCCATGCTTATTTCTAGTATGGGAAGGATTAGAACTAACACTTCCCAGAAACAAGTCAGGGTTCTCAAAGATCATCCAATTAATACTTAAAACCTCCCCAAGATATAGATACTTTAATATAAAAGGTAGAATTATAAAAAAACACAATACATAATTTAATAGAATTCAATAGTAAACATGATAAACATATAGTCAGAAACAAAGAAAATGGAAAATAAGGAACCATGGTCTGACTTTGAAGAAGAATTGAGTTTAGAGTCTTCATTTGGACATCAAAAAGTATTCAATACTAAAGATATAATATGGACGCCACAATATTTTTATTTCCCTCAAAATAATGTTTGGATATTTTTTCATTAACCATAAATAGCTGGTTATCATGTCCAATTAACTCTCATGCTCCATTTACCGACACTCATAAAACTAGGAATGGGCCTAACCACTTAGAGTAGAGATTATGAGGAAATAATTTCATCCTAGAATCTAATATAAGAATATTTTTCCCAATTGAAAGTGTCTACCTTTAAGCAGGGTATCATCAAAATATTTTGTACTTTCTTTATAGATCCAGAAATTTCCATAAGATTCTGTTTGAAGTTTATCCAAATCATTTAATTCAAGTAGTCATATTTCCCCAGAAGACATAAAATAATTCAAAGATTTAACTACCCAAAAGGATTTATGTTAGAACACCATAGGAAACTAAAATTCCTTTCTAGAGAGAAAATCATATTGAGATAAGGTGTTTTGAAAGTAGTTTGATAGTCCTCATGTGCCACATTTAACTTTAAATACCAATCCTTCCTTGACTTATTAACAGTCCTCTCTAAGATTTTTTCAACTCAATTTTAGAGACTTTAGCATGGATACTAGATTGGGGGTGATAGTGTGTAGCAGTCTTGTGTGCACCACCATACTTTCCAATAAAATATTTGAACTTTTTGTTCCTAAAGTGAGTTCCTTTGTCAGTAATAAAAGACTTTGGAACTCCAAAATATGTAAAGATATTATTTTTTATCAACTTGATCACACTGTTAGCTTGATTATTCTGAAGATAAATTACCTAAACCCACTTTGAAACAAAACCAAACATAACCAAAACGTATTCATTTATATAGGAGGAAGGAAATGGTCCCATATATTCCATTCCCAAAACATCAAAGATATAAACTTCAAAAATTCCCTTCCGGGGAAGCCCTTTATTCATCCCCACATTACCAATTCATTGAAATTTATCACATCCAACAACTAGACTTTGAGCATCCTTAAATATTTTAAGACATACAAATATTGATTATATAACCTTATGAGTAGTTCTCTCACTACCATGAGTTTATCCCCAATAATATAAATTAAAACTCTCTAAAATGGACAACATTTTTCATTAAGAACACACCTATTCTCTATTCCATCAAAAAACCTTTTAAATAATAGAGATTTATCCTAGAAGAAGTACTTGGGATCAAAAATAAACTTCTTCCTCTAGCTATGAGAAAAACCACTAGGTATAATTCCAACATAAAGGAAGTTAACAAAGTAAAAACCCGAAGAGACCTCTTTTTAGAAATACTGAAAATATTTCCATCTCGTAAATAAGAGTTTATTTCCATTTAGTCTTCATTTAGGTTATTGGGTATCCTAGACAAATAATTATCCACAACTTATTAAGAACCATGTTTATCCTTGAAAACTAAATTAAATTATTAATGCAGTAAAAATCCTCTAATCAGTCAAGGTTTAGATTCCTTCTTAGAAAATAGATACTTAAGGGCTATATGATCTATGAAAATAATGAATTTGGATCCCACCAAATACTTCCTAAACATTTTTAAGGAAAAATAATAGCTAAAATTTCCTTATATATTGTGATCAAACACCATTGATCCTTATCAAGAAAAATGCTACCATACTAAATACCAAATAACTTATTCTCTTTAATTTGGCATAAAACATCTCTCACTACAATATCAGTATAATCACACATGATTTTGAATGGGATACCATAATTTGGGGCATTGATAATGGTTGAATATGTGAATTTTTATTAATAAAATTAAAATAATTCATACACTTCTCATCAAATAATAATTTTGTGTCTTTAATAAGGAGGAAGAAAAGTGGTTTGGTGATCTGAGAGAAGTATTTGATGAATCTCCAGTAAATTCTAGCATGTCCTAAAAATATTAGGATACCATTTACATTCTTAGGTGGTGGAATCCTTTGAATAATATCAATTTTAGAAGTATCAACCTCTAGACTATTCTTGTAAACCATGTGTCCTAATAAAATGCCATCAGTTACCATGAACTAACATTTTTTCCAATTAAATAAAAGGTTTGTCTCCTCACATATTTGAAAAGAAGATTCAAGATGTTTTGAATAGGTTTAAAAGTCAGAGTCTAAAATAGAAAACTCATCCATGAACACTTTGATATATCACCACAATCATATTAGAATCAATATCCATCATCCATCACTGAAAAGTAGTCATAACACCACAAAAATGGAAAGGTATCATTCTATAAGAAAATGACCCAAATTGATAAGTGAGTGTAGTTTTCTCTTAGTTAGCAGGGGAAATAAAAATCTAATTGTAACCACAAAACCCAACCAAAAATTAAAAAATAATTGATTCCCAGACAGCCTCTCCAACATTTGATCTAAAAATAGTATTTTAAATGGTCTATTCTAGTAGAGGAGTTAAGTTTTTATAGTCTATGAGAAATCTACATGTTTTCACCGTTTGCATTTGAATCTAATCATTCATCTCATTAGTGTCCAAAGCTAATCCAGTATTCTTAGGGACTACCTAAACATGGATTAACTATAACACCCTAAGTTTCATGGACCATTTTTTCTTGAGTAAATTAATTTTCATTGGTGCCTTACATTGCACTAAGTCAAACATTCCTTTCACACAGCACCAACTTGGAATATATTAAAAACAACACCATATTTTTTTACATTATAAGAAACACAAAATTGTCATACATTAAATGAAACACCAAATTGGCAAACTTTACATGCAACACTATCTTGGCGTATGTTACATGAAACACTGAGTTTCTACAAAACATAATTTTAATTATTATAACTATTTAAACGAGATAATTATAACCCAGACATTAAAATTATTAAAATTAATTGTAATAACTAATTTTAAAATATTTTTTATAATATTTTTATATAAATAAAACATATTGATAATGAATGATATAATTTTTGGTAAAGTCCTTATATTTTTAAAAATATTATTTTCTCAAATAAATTTATTTTCATGTCCTTCTATAAAAAGTAATAAAATTAATATTGGATATATTTAGGAGTTCAATTTGATAAAAATAAACTTTATTTTTTTAAATAATAATTTCATAATTATATTAGGGTGGTTTTCTGGGATTTTTCTGAGAAATGTCATTTTTGGATGAATAGTGAAAAATACTGAATTTTAATTCCAAAATGATTTTTCAACTAATTTATTTATAAGGTTAAATTATGTTTTTAAATTATTTTAAATTTTAATAAGATTTAATTTTTTTCAATTAATCAAATAAAGGACATTGGAACCAATTTCACATTCAAATTGGATATAAAAACTTAGCCAACTTTTGATCTGTTTTACTTTAAAAACTCTTCGTGTTGTCCCATAAGTGGGATAAAATTTAAATTAATTTCTGACAATTAAGTGATTAAAATTTAGAAAAATGGATTAAATATATTTAATAATCATAATTTATAATTTATAATAATTTAAATAAAGTTTTTTACCAAAAATATTAGTGAAAGTAATTAAAATTAATTACAATAATTAAGGTAAAATTAAGCATAACAAGTGAATTAACCTTAAACTTAATGTCCAAAATGGCCTATCCACATTATAAACACCATTTTATGGATATTAATCATTATTTAACCTTCCATTATTTATTTTTTTTTTGTTTTATATTACTTTTTTTAGGTAAAAACATGGGTACACCTAACTTGTTTTCAAAAATACCAAGTGAGTCCTTTTCCTCCCTTATAAAAGGCCACCAACTATACCCCTAATTAACACCTCCAAAATCAGTTATTATCAGAACATATATTCCCAATAAACTTAAAAACATCCCAATATTCATCATTTCATCCTCCATTTTGGTATAAATATATCCAAGGAATCTGTTTGGTGAAAACCAAAAAGAGTTACCCAAAAAAGAGGCAACATCCTCCCCCAAGATCCTTTATTTTATTTTCTCTATCCACCCCCTAAACTATCATTATTACAATATTATAAAACAAAAAAAATTATCAAAATTATACTTATTTTTTTTATTCTAAGGGTTATACCTAAACTTATACACACTTCCATATAATGGGTAACGAACATATTGTTTATGTGTATGGTGGACAACTGCCTCACAAAATAATGACTGTTCCATTTTCCTTTACTGCTTCCCATGGTGAAAATTATGATGGAACATCTATTTATATATAATATATATGATATTTATAATTTCTTTAATCTTATATAATTATTTTAAAACACATATCTTTATACTTTCCATCTTGTGTAAATATGATGATTTCGTTTGAAAATGGGTGGACTACCGCCCCTTCAAAGCGATGTGAGTCATTCACACACTACATGGAATGTATTAAGGAGGTTTTTAGTGAAATTATAAGCTATATATGACATAATTATTCTAATATAATTATATTATATACATATATACATATATTTCATTTTCTTTCTTTCTTTCAATACAACAATAAAATAGAAACACCATTCATGCGTATGTATGGACTGTTGTTTCCATGAATAGTGTATTCCATTTTACACTTAATTATTAAATGGAATATTATACTAAAAATATAATATATATAATTAATATTTATATAATGTTTTACATTATTTAAATATTGATATAATTATAAGGACCAGATATATAACAAATTAAGACACTTGGGAAGAAAAAAATTGATATTACCCCAAATGAAACCTTAACATAGAATTGTTAACAAGTGGATAATATAAAGTCATAATAAAACCATATATGGTATTATATATAATATATGGTTATTTTATATATTTATAATGAAATTATATTTATTATATATAAATTTTCTACAATTATAATGAGAGTTAAGACATAAGGGAATGGAATTTAAACTTACTTTTTATATCTATGAGATACATGCCATGTTCACCACTCTTTTCTTATGTGTGGTGTATATACTGCACAGGAATTTATTCTATGATTATTATTGTTAAATTTATGGGTTTTTATACATTATATGATATTTATTTCATGGGGTTTTTTTTCAAAATCTTACAAATTGGTAAGATATTTTTGCCTCAATTTTCCTTCGTTGAAACTCATGTTTTGTTATGCACCTAAATTCTTTTTTTAGGTGTATATACTTCCATTTTACATGTTATATAATAAATATACTTATTTTCATGATATTTTAAGCTTCATATAACTTGACTTACTACATGGATAGTATAATCAAAAGATATTATGTTTTAAAATTTTGGTGAAACAATCTCATCGTTTATCGGGATTGTTTATGATTATGCTTCAATTGATTAAATATTATGATCCATATCTCAAGAACACTTATTATTTTCCTTATCCTATATTTATTCAAGATATATACATGTATTAGTACCATTTTCCACTGTTTTTTACTTAATTTAATTAATAAATTCTTTTTAATTAAAATCTTACTATATTTCTATATTTAGTCAGAAGTCTTTTTTATTTAAAAAAAATGTTTTAAAAAATGTTTTAAAATTATTCTTAAAGATAATTTTCAAGGAAAAAGAATTTTAAAAATGTTTTATTGTATTAAAATATTAATTTATAAGTTTCCAAATCTATTTTCAAATAAAAAGTGTTTTTAAAATGTTTTTGTTTTTAAAAAGTGTTTTCAATGCGGAAGGGATATTTTCCTCAAAATATTTTTTAAAGCATATCTAAAAATTATTTACCATCTAAGATTACATCCATTAGTGTTACTCATTAATTTCTAGGGAAATTATTAAATTTTTTCATTCATATTATTTCGATGAATGGTTTATGTTATGATTGAATTGTTTTTATGAAATGGATTTCTCTTTCACAAGTTATATGCTTTTGAAACCCAATTCTTTTCACGGGTTATACTTTTGATTAAATTATTATAAAACTTCTATCTTTTTCCATAGGTTATGATATGATTACATGTTTATGATTACCATTTAATTTCATGGGTTATGATATGATTTTTAATTATCTTGTGGAACATGTATGTATGATTTTATTATGAGATGGGTGGGACCTATATCTACCTCCAATGCATTGGGTAAAGATTTATATCTCATGTGGAAGACTAAGATGGTCTTGGGAGTAAACCTTGACTTTAAAGATGACCATTTTGTGAACCATGAATACCATGATGGTATTAAGAGTGAACTCATTCTACTAATATAGCCATGGGAGTGAACCCTGACTACCAAGATGGTATGGGGAGTGAACCCATACTGCAAATATGGCCTTGGCAGTAATGCCTTGAATACAATGGAAATCATATTATATGATTATTTTTTTCCAAAATTACATGTTTTATTCTTATGTTATGCTTTCATAGATTAATTTATTTATTTCCTTATGATTAATTTATTATGAAATTCAAATATTTATGACATTATTCATGTATATGATCTTTTATATGTAGGGTATGATCTTCTATTTTCATGATCATGTTCTTATACCCATATTCTCATGATTATTATTACATATCTCCCTTATTTATCCTTACTGAGAATCTAAGATCACCCATTTTTATGTTTCCTTACCCAATATATAAAGATATGTATTATGATTGATGTGTCAAAGAAGGGTTCTAGTCAAAAAGAACATATTTTGAGGTAATGTAGCTCACTTATGTATCGGTATAAGAATAAGTAAAATTATTTGAAAATTTCCTCAAATTTTGGTAAAGGATAGAGTGAGTGGTTTTCTATCAATACATCCTTGTTTGGATACTAAAAGTGGATGTGGATCTGGAACATATGTACCTAGGAGTAACAAATCTGACAAGATGTCTCAAGCCTAACTTAGCAGAGCTCGGTACATGAAAACGAGACTTGTTGCACACCTAGTTTGACACTCATGGGGGATATGCTATGGGAATTAACGAACTCTTCATGAACCATCATGAAGGATTTAAATAGAAGTTGTTTATGAATAACCTAAGATAAACCTATGTTTTTATAGATTAAGGAATGTGTCATAATTTAGAAATCATATAAGTGAATTTTCATGATTATGTGGTTACTCGTTATGATAGTTGTTTCATGATTTATTCTTTTGGTTTTAGTAAATGGATAGAATTTGAATGAACCGTGTTAATAGTGATTATGAAGGATAATGAAATTATTTTACACCTAAGATACAGAATACTATAGGAGTTGGAATGAAAACTATCATTGTTATGCTCACACAGCTTTCTCAAGCTATGAATCATGGTGGACTTCCAAGTGAGACAAAGAGAGAACGACATTATATTGAGTCTTTCATGAGGAAACATCCACCTTATTTCAGTGGTTATTCTGGCCCACATGTTTTTTAACAATGTAGAACTACTACTTAAAAGATATTCTCTATTATCTGGTGTTTAGATAATGATAAATTCATTTTGTTTGATTATTGGTTAGAAGACGAAGCGAACTAGTGGAAGACTCTAATCAAGAATATGAGGCAGCTAGATGAGATTGAATCCATAGATTGGGACAAGTTAAATAAATATATTTTTAATAAGTACTTTCCACATATTCTTCATACCAATATGCAGAAAGAGTTCCTTTAGTTTAATTAAAGGTATGATGAATCTTTTGGTACCTGTGAGGATAATTTCATAAGACTTGTGAGGTATACATTAGGAATTATCATCCAACATGAAAGTAAAGTTGATAGATTTTTCAGTGGCTTAAGCCCAAGTATCAAAAAGGATTTAGTCATAAGACACTTTAGTATCTATGAAGAGATTGTTTTCTTCTCAATCAAGGTTGAAATGGATGATAGAGTCACTTATCAATATCATAGTTTCGACAATAAAAATTAGATGGAGTTTAAAGGAAAATCTAAAAATCATGAAGAGAATAAGATGATATATTCTTTATTCTCTAATCGTGGGATGAATCAAGGAGGAAATTTACTTAAGGGGTATAATAAATGTTTTAAGTGTGGAATTGAAGTCCATTGGTCAATTGATTGTCAAATTTATGGTAATAAGTTAACAAATAGTGTGAATAGAGAAAAAGCGACACAAAATTCACCTCCCATGATTTAGTGCTAAAATTGTGAGGAGAATTTCATTATGCTAACCACTACCCAAACCCAAGGGCTAGTGATTATTATCAATGTCAGCAACCTATTAAGCAGAGGGACAAGGGTAAATCTCATTCAATAGTTATTTCTGACGAGGGGTATGATAATGATGAGGAAAATGGTACACTAACCATCCACTCTAGAATTTATAATTTATTATTTGATTCGAGATCTACCAACTCCTTCATATATAAATAATTTTTTTAGGGTATTAATATTCCACCAAAATAATTAGATGTTTAATTTTTCATGCAAACCCCAAATGGTATAATGATTTCATCCCATGTATATGATTCATATCTAGTTGAAATTTGTGGGAATGTACTTCTTAAAAATCTTTACATTATTACTATGGTTGAATTTGATGACATCTTAGGAAAGAATTGGATTTCACTGCATAAAACCCGCATCAATTATCAAAAAAGTGAAGTTATGTTTGATATTTCAAACTAACCTATGATCTTCTATCAATGTGATGATAAGTAAAAAATTCATATAGATATTACATCCAGTTTATGGGTCTCAATTTCCATTCATAAGGGTTTTTATCTCAAATGGTTGGGGATAAAATTGAAATAAATGATTTTTCTATTATTTAAGAGTTTTTGGATGCCTTTAGGGAATATTTTACTAGCCTTCCTCTAAAATGGGAAGTTTATTTCTTAATATAACTCATACCTAGTTCCACACCAATTTTAAAGACTCCTTATAGAATGGCCCCAATTGAGTTATAGGAATTGAAGAACTAGATCCAAGAAAACCGTAATAAGGGATCATTCGGACAAGTGTATCACCAAGTGGTGAACCTATTCTTTTTTAGAAAAAGAAATATGGATCAATGCGACTCTGCATTGATTATTGGGATTTTATCAAGATCAAAATAAAGAACAAGTATCATCTACCTCATATTGATGACTTGTTTGATCAACTCTGTGGAGCTCAATACTTTTCCAAAATTGACCTTAATTATAGATATCATAAATTGAGTGTCAAGAAAGAGGATATAGCTAAGACAAAATTCTATACAAGGTTTGGACACTATGAATATATAGTGATTCCTTTTGGACTTATTAATTCCCCTTCTATCTTCATGGATTTGATAAATAGACATTTTAGAGATTTCCCTGGCCAGTTTGTGGAAGTCTTTATAGATTATATTCTAATATATTTAAAAATCAATGAATATCATGAATATCACTTGAGAATTGTACTAAAGACCCTAAGGAAAGAGAAACTATATGAAAAATTTACAAAGTGTGAATTTTGGTTGCAAAATGATTCATTTTTGGGTCGCATAATTTCAAGAGATGGTATAACAATAGATCCATCAATGATGGAGGATATTGAATGTTGGAATAGACCAACATGGTTATTGAGATCCATATCTTTATTGGTTTAGATGGATATTATCAATTTTTTGTGTAGAATTTATCATGACTATCTAATCCTATGACCAACTAAACTTGGAAGGGTGTCAAGTTCCTCTCAATAGATGAATATGAGGAATATTTAAATGAACTAAAGAGAAGGTTAATTTGGGAACCAATTCTTACATTAACCTATAGTGGATAAGGGTTTTTATTCTATAGTGATGGATCCAAGAAGGTATTGGGATGTGTTCTTATGAAAAATAACATGGTTATTTATTATGCCTCACGGAAGTTGAATATTCATGATCAAAATTACCCAAATTGTGATTTAGAGTTAGTAGCGGTAATTTTTTCATTAAATATATATAGGCATTATCTTTATAGGAAAAAGTGTGATATATATACTGATCATAAAAGTTGGAAATATATATTCACACAGAAGGAGTTGAATATGCACTAGAGAATATTGTTAGAGTTGATAAAGGATTATGACTTCTCAATGCACTAACACTCTAGGAAAGATAACAAGTTGGTCAATGCTTTGAGTTAGAAGGATCATACTAGTTTATCCATGATGAGGATCGTAAAATATCCAATATTTCTAGATTTTCAAAAGATGAAGCTGGAAATCCTGAAGTAAGGGGAAAATTCTTATCTTTCTCAAATGAATTTCAACCCTCTATCCAATTGAAGATTAAGGAGGCACATAAAGAAGATGAAAAGAAACAAAATAAAGTTAGAAATGTTCATGAGCATAACCTTGATCAAAATGAAATGATAAGGTTTAGGAACCGTGTATGTGTTCCTTTCATACCTGATTTGAAGAGGATTTATTAGAGAAATATCATAGTTCTTCATTATCTATTCATCCTGCAAGTAAGAAGATGTATAGGGACTAGAAATAATACTTCTAGTGGGATGGAATAAATAGTAATATCATAGAGTTTGTATCTCTATGCTTTGTATGCCAAAAAGTTAAGGCTGGAATAAAAAATTCAAAGTTGATGTTGCATCCATTACCCATACTAGAATAGAAATGGGAGAACATCAATCTGGACTTTTTCATTGGACAACACAAAACCTCTAAAGTGTTTAATGTTATATGGGTGGTATTCAGTCACCTTAAAAATTCATCACACTTCATTTCTTCCAAAGAAGACATATCTTTGGATCATCTTGTCAAGATATATATTAAGGAACTTTTAAGGTTACATGGGGTACCACATTCTATTGTATCAAATCAGAATCCTAGTTTTACCTAAAAATTATGGAGAATTATTTAACAACAAATTTATATGGAATTGAGTTTCAAAACTACTTATCATACTCATAAATATGGTTAGTCTGAAAGAACAATTCAAACCCTAGAGGATATGTTGAGATATTGTTCTTTTGGATTTAAAAAGTAGTTGGGATCAACACCTTCCTCTTGTAGAGTTCTCTTACCAAAATATCTTTCACTCAATAGTTAATATAGGGCCATATGAAACCCTATATAGGAAAACATTTAGAGATCCAATAGGTTGGGATGAGGTTGGAGAAATAAGCCTCTGAGCGGCGTCAACCTCTCATCTCTCTCGAGTTAGGGTTTCCCTAGTGGCGATTTGGAGGGGGAGTCTTGCGCTTTATCTCGTCTCCCCCTTTCCTCACTTCTTCATGTTACCTTTCAGTGCTCTCTCAGTGTCCTTATCACTTGGTGAGGGTTTCTATGTTTGGATTTGGTGGGTTTGGTGAGGTTGAGTCTCTCTGGTGGCGCCCAAGTCCGATTCAAACTCTGCTCTGGCTTCAAGTACTTTCGCGGCTCTCCCAGTCGGTCAGCGGTGGCGGTTTCAAGGAGGCTCTCTAATTTGTTGTACGATTGGTCGATGGTGTTTCAGGAGGCGTGTCCATTGCTGGTTTTGTTCTGGGTTGCAGTGGTTCTTTGAAGACGTTGATCGTCGATGGAATGGGAATGGGGGTGAGTTTCTCCGGTGAAGTTCCATAATTGAAGATTTTAGGAAAGTTAATTGTTTTAGCGTTGGTCCTTCCTTCTATTGCGGCCTCAGTATGCTCAATATCTACTTTGGCATCTGGTTCCATCATTCGTCACCAGGTCGGTCTGGTGCGATGATTTCCAGGAGGCTTTGGGTCTTGCTGGTTGAGTGGCCGACGGGTTTCCAGGAGGTGAGTCATGTGTTGGCTCTTCTTCTTCTTCTCGGTTTCAGTTTAGGTTTTCACTTGGATTTGTTGATATCTTTAGTGGTATTGTAATTTTGAGTGGCTATGGAGCTTTTTTTGTGGCTGTCTATTTTGGTTGTTACGGCGGCATCTTTGGGCTCTAGTAGACAGTTCTTGAAGGAGCTTCAAGTTTTAGTGATTTTTGTATATGGAATATTGACGAGGATGAAGCGACCACAGTGAGAGTGAGTTTGAACGGTGGTTTGAAGATGGTGATGTTGAAAGTGAAGGTGAAGGTGACAGTTTCCCTTGACACAGTGGGTCGATTTTTATAGATCTGTTTTTCAGGTTGCTTTTTCCGGTTACCAGCTCCGGAGGTGGTGGGGAGTCGACGATGCCAACAGTGGAGATGTAGATGGAGGCAGGTGATGTGACTTCTTCTGACGCATGATGTTTTTTCTTCCTGGATCGAGGCTTGGAGATTTCTCGAAGATTTCCCTATGGATGTGCTGGAAATGGGCACATGAATCTACTGGTTCGAGGGCGCCAACTTTGTTTATTTTCAAAATTTGAACTTTGGGTGATCAGTGTTTGAATTTTTGAAACTAGAATGTATGGTGACCACTCCTCCTAAAGTGGATTTTTTGAAAAAAAGGATTAAGGAGGATGTTGGAGAAAGAAATCTATTGGGACTTGAGATCACTAATGAAATGTAAAATAATGTTGGAACCATTCATCATCATATCAAGTAAGATCAAAGTTAGTAGAAAATTTATGTTGATAACTAACGCCATCATCAAGAATTTGAAGTTGGTGAAAAGGTGTGTCTATAAATCTCACCTTTGACAAAAGTTATGATATTCGGGAAGAAAGGGAAACTAATCCTTGGTTATATCGTTGTATTTGATATTCTTGATCATATAGGGATAGTAGACAATTTCTTGGAACTTAGAATATCTCTCAATTACATGGTGTGTTCCACGTATCTCTCATGAGGAAGTAAATATATGAACCTTCACATGCACTGAACTCGGAGGCCACACCGCTGAAGTAGGATCTTTTTTATGAGGAACAACCAGTTTCAATTATGGATCGTATAGATAATATTCTATGAAATAAGACTACTCACTTTGTCAAAGTTGTTTGGAGAAATCACAGGGTATAAGAAGATATATGAGAACTTAAGGATATGATAAAGCATAATTATCCGCATTTTTTTAACTGATTAAAAAATTTTGAGGGACAATTTCATTTTAAGGTGGGTAGAATTTAACACCACAAGTTTTTATGGATATTTTTTTTCTTGAATGAATTAATTTTCATTGGTGTCTTGAATTGCACTAATCCAAACAATCCTTTCACATGGCACCGACTTAGTGTGAGTTACATGCAACACAGAATTGGGATACATAAAATTCAACATAAACTTGGTGTACATTACACAAAACACTGAGTTAATATATATTACACACAACACCGACTTGGTATACGTTACATGCAATACTGAGTTTCTACGAAACATTATTCAAATTATTATAATTATTTAAACGATATAATTAAAAACTAGTTGTTAAACTTAGAAATATAAATATTAATAAACAATTTAAAAATATTTTTTATAATGGTTCTATATAAGTAAAACATATTTATAAGAAAATATATAGTCTTTGGTAAAGTCCTTATATGTTTAAAAAAACATTTTTCTCAAATAAATTGGTTTCCATATCCTCCTGTGAAAAATAATAAAATTAATTTTAGATACATTTTGGAGTTCAATTTGATAAAATAAACTTCATTTTTCTAATTTAGAATGTATAAATTATATTAGGGTTAATGTTTGGTATTTTTTGAGTAACATTATCTTCTGGATTAATAGTGAAAATACTGAATTTTAATTCAAAACTACTTTTTCATTTAATTTATTTATAAGGATAAATTATATTTAAATTTTTCTAAAATTTTAATTAGATTAACTTTTTATCAATTAATCCTATATATTTCATTGAAAACAATTTCACATTTAAATTGGATATAAAAACTTAGAAAAATTTTGATTATTTTTACTTTAGAAACATGTAGTGTTGTCATGTCAGCAGGATTAAATCTTAATTAATTTATGCCACTTATGTTATTATAATTTTTTAAAATGTATTCCATATTTTAATAATAATATTTTATAATTTCTAATAATTTCACCTTTTATTTACCAAAATATTATTGAAATTAATTAAAATTAATTACAACGATTAAGGTAAAATTAAGATTAACAAGGGAATGAACCATAAACTTAAGGGACCAAATGACATAGAAAATTTTACAATACACATTTTCTGGATATTATTCTTCCATTAACCTTCCATTCTTGAGTTTATTTTGTTTTGGATGAATTTTTTAGTTAAAAATGTGAGTACACATAACTTGTTTTCAAAAATACCAAGTGAGTCCTTTTCCTCTCCTATAAAGGGCCCCTAACTCTCCCCCTTCTTCACACCTCCCAAACCACTTAGGTTTGGCCAATATCTTCCCAATAAACTACCCAAAATACCTTATTTACTCCTTTAATACACACTTTTGGAAAAAAACAATCTAAGGAATCCCTTTGGTGATAACCAAAATGAGTTACCCAAAAAAGTGGTAGCATCCTCCATCAAGATCTTCCTTTTATTTTCTTTATCCTCCCCCTAAACTATATTTATTAAGTTATTATAAATCAAAACTAGTATTATAAATATATTGATATGTTTTAATGCTAATTGTTGGACCAAAAATTACACACACTTCCATCTAATGGGTAACGAACATACTGTATATGTGTATAGTGAACTACCGCGTCACAAAACGATGATTCTTCAATTTTCCTTTACTGCCTCTCATAGTGGAAATTATGATAGAAAATATATCTATATATAATATATATTATATTTATAATTTATTTAAACTTTTTTAATTATTTTAAAACACATATCATTATACTTTCCATCTTTTCTAAATATGAGAATTTTGTTCGAGGAAGTGTGGACTATCGCCCCCTCAAAGCGATGTGATTCGTTCACACACTACATTGAATGCATTAAGGATGTTTATAGTGAATTAGATAACATATAAAACAAAATAATTCTACTATAATGATATTATATACATATATTCCATTTTATTTCTTCCTTTTAATGTGATAATAAAATAGAAATGGCGGCCATGCATACATACGGCCTACCGTCTCCATGAACGGTGTATTCCATTTTATAATTCTATATTATATGGATTATTATACTAAAAATATAATGAATATAATTGATATCTATTTAATGGTTTAAATTATTTAAATCATGATATTAGTATAATGACCATAGATATAACAAATTAAGACGCATGCGAAGAACAAAGCGGATATTACCTGAAGTGAAAACTTAACATATAATTGTTAACAAGGGGGTAATATAAAGTAATAACCAAAAAATAAATGGTATTATATATAATAATATGGTTATGTGATAGATTTATAATAAACTTAAATTTATAAGATATCAATTTTATATGAGTATGATGAAATTCAAGACATACGGTAGGGGAATTTCATCTCACTTTTTATAACTGGGAGAGACATGCCATGATCACCACTCTTTTATATTTCATGGTGTATGTATTTACCATTAATTTATTCTATGATTATTATTGTTAGATTTATGGGTGTCTACATATCCATTATATGATCTTTCTTTCATGGGGTTTTTGTTTCAAAATTTACCAAATCGGTAATATAGTTTTGTCTAATTTGTATTTTTGAGACTAATGTTTTGTTATGCACCAAAATTGTTTTTCGAGGTGAATATACTTAAATTTTAAATATTTTGTCACAAATATCCTTATTTTAATCATATTTTAAGCTTAATTTAATTTCATTTAATACATGGATAGTATAATCCTAAGATAACATGTGGTAATATTTGGTGAAACAATCTCATTGTTTATCATGATTATTTATGGTTATGATTTTATTGATTAAATATTATGATCCATATCCCAAAAACACTCATGAGTTTCCTTATCCTCTATTTATTCAATATATATCCATTTTTTAGAACCATTTTCCACTCATTGGTATGTAAGATAAATAGTAAAAAGTTTTTAAGAAAAATCAAACCGTCTTTCTCTCTTCAGATGGAAATCTGTTTTATTTTTGAAAACCATGTTTTCAAAAAAAAAATCAATTTTTTTTAAATGATACTTGAATATAGTTTTAAAGTAAAAAGTATTTTCAAAATTTTTTATTGTTTCCAAATCTTCCTTTATAAGTTTTTAAATTTATTTTCAAATAAAAATGTTTTTAAAAAAATTATGTTTTAGAAATAATTTTTTAATGCAGAAAGGATATTTTCCTCATGAAATGTTTTTAAAGGATATGCCCACATTATTTTCCATATGATATAACATACATTGGTGTTATTGATTCCTTTATATGTAAATGATTCAATGTTTCGATTCATATTCTTTCAATTAATGGTTTATGTTTTAATGGAATGATTCTTATGAAACCTATTTCTCTTTCACGGGTTATATGCTTTTGAAACCCACTAATTTTCACTGGTTATTATTATGATAAAATTATTATCAAACATGTATATTTTTCCAAAGGTTATGATATTATTACATGTTTATGGTACCCATTTTATTTCATGGGTTATGATATTATTTTTATTTAAATTTTGGAACATGTATATATGATTTCATTATAGGTTGGTTGAGACCTATATCTACCTTCAATGCATTGGGTAAAGATTTATATCACATGAGATAACTAATATGGTCTTAGGTGTAAACCTTGACTACTAAGACGGGCGTATGAGTGAATCATCACTAATAATATGGTTGGAGGAGTGAACTTATGCTATTAATATAGACATGGGAGTGAATAATGACTACCAATATGGTATGGGGAGTGAACTCATACTACTAAGATAGCCTTGGAAGAAATTATGAAACTACTATGTAAATTATATTATATGATTATGTGTTTTCCACAATTCCATGTTTTATACCTATATTATGATTTCATGGATTGTGTCTTTTATTTACTTATAATTCATGTCTTATAAACTTCCAATATTTATGCGAGGAACATGTACATGATCTTTTATATGGATGGTATGATATTCTATTTTCATGATCATGTTATCATACCCCTGTGCTCATGATTATGCTTACATATATCCCTTATTTTACCCTTAATGGTCATCTGAGGTCACCCCTTCTTATGTTTCCTTACCCATGTTATGAAGATATGTATTATGTTTTATGTTTCTAAGAAGGTTCCTAGTTAAGAAGAACCTAGTGATAGATAATTTTGATAACTTATTTACCAGTATTTATGTTTCTATACTTCCAATGGAACTAGACTAGGATGGTCCTCGGGTGTCTATTTGTAAAATGTTTTAATTATTCTTCAAAATTTATGTCATGTTAATTTATGAAAAATAGATGGTCTCAATATTACCCAAGGGATGTCCAAAACAAGAAATATTATTCCAGAATCATATAGTTGAGTCACTTCTTCTCGAACAACATCCTTTATATTGGCTTAATTCTTCTCTGAGCTTCCACCTTTGGTCAACAGGTAGGTTCCATGGGAATTTTATGCATGAAAAAGGTTGAACAAATACATTTTATATCACTAATAGATCATAAAATAATTTATTTAAACTTCTTCATAAGATCAAGAAATTTATCCTATTAACATCCCTCTAGAACAAAAGAAATGATGACCGGTAAAGTTGAGTCTTCCCCCTAAAAAAGGTTACTTCACAAGAACTGGTACAGGTTTGAAAACATTAAATTCATCCCTTTGGTCATCAAGGTTTAAAATAAATTTTCCCCTTGAAACATCAATGAACCCATCCCCAATGTAAATCAATGTTCTTCCAAGAGTAATAGGGTCTACTTGGTCACATTCCATATCCAAAATTTGAAATTCACTAGGAAAAAATAGCTTACTCACTCCAACATAAAATTCATCTACACTGCCTACTAGGTGGGTGATAGATCAATATAAAAGTTATAAAAAAACTATAGTGGGTTATGGAACTCATAGCCTCAATTTCTAGAAAAATATAGGGGAATAAAATTGATACTCGCATCAAGAAAACACGAGAAGTTAAACTAGGAAACCCTTTCACCAAAAGTTCAAGGAATAAAAAAACTTCCAAGATCCAATAATTTCGGATTTATCATATTCTATTAGACCAAACTAAATTCTTCTATGAGATTATTGGTAGTAAAATCTTATAATTTTTTCTTTCTGTAAAAAATTTTATTGAGGGATTTTAGATAATAAGGGATCTGAATGGGAGCCACAAGAAAAGTTATATTGACATTCAACTTCTTGATAAAATTTATAAATTTGAATAATTTAGAATCCTAATTTTCCTTTTTAGTCTTTTGAGGTAAGGGAATGGTTGGGAAAATTCCTCATTGCAGTAGGAACCCTCTTAAATTCCTCTAAAATATTATTTTTTCTATTAGTGTCATTAGTTTTCATGTCCACCTCAATTGATTTTTTAGCAGTTAGAATAGGTTGTGGCTTTATTTTGGTAAGGCTGTCCAAATTTACAAATTGAGTGGCTTCCAAAGTTTGATAAGATGATTCAATAGGATTTTAATTGGGAAAAAATTTGGGATCTATTTTGACTTCCTCATTATTTTAGTAACCACTCTTAGTTGTGAATACCATGGAAATCTCACTAGGATTTGAATTAGTAGTCCTAGGTAGTTTCCCTTTGTCTCTAACCCCTTCATTTCAACTAACTATACTAATTATAAATCTATGTTTTTACACCTATATTCTCTTTGTGCCTTATCAAAATCAATGTTCTATTTTTTCCCATAAAACCTACCCAACAGTTGTTTTAACATCCATTTGATTCAAATTGTGAACTTGAAGGATCATCCCTTGGTTGAGGATGGAATTGTTATCTATTCTATTGAAAATAATGTGTCACAAGAGGTCTTAGAACTCCATACTCCCTCTAAGATATATTGGGATGGTTTCGGTATCATTGTTTGAAGCTATTTGAGAAAGTATCACCTTTGGAATTCATTCTATGGTCATACCTAGCATAGTTATCATTTTTAGAGCTCCGTTTGGAATATTAAAAATTTGGGTACTAGGACTATGAATAACCAAACATCCCACATTGAATACACTACTCCCTCCGATTATGTTGATCACTTTAATTGTAAACACTAATAGATTTTTATTAATCTTGAGATGTTTTTGTGGTTTTCTTCCTCATAATGGTCCTCCATCTAGAACATTTGTGTTGAGAATTCTATGTCAAGTTGTTAAAAAATTTCTTTAGAACCTTAGCTATTTTTTCAGAGAAATATCTTTAATATGACTAGTCAAGTAAGGTTTGATGATATGGTTTATGGCTATTATAGAAGTTATCCATGATGAATTGGGTTGTACATTGATGGTTAGGGAACTATCTAAAACCCCTTTAAAACAATCCCAATATTCATTGAAAATTTTACTTTATTCTTGTAAAAACCCAATGATTTTATACCAAATTTTGGAAAACATTTTACTTGGGTGTAACATCATGATAAAGGTGTGATGATCTTATTTTTAAACCAGACTAAGATGTGAACGATTTTGAACTTTTTCATTTATTGAATGTTCTATTTTTAGCACTGAGCTTGGGTATTAAATTTTGAGAGTTGGATTTCTCCTAAGTGATGTTTTGGACTAGAGTGATGGCCTGAGAAGTTTACTAGGTGGATAAAGGAGTTTAGAGATAACTGGACCTAGAAAAAAATGGTTTTGAATCAACTTTAGTCATTTCATGGTTTTTATTAAATCGGGTTTCCCACTGCAGGAAACCGTGCAACTCGTTTTAGGTGGACACTTACAGTAATCATGGTTGCACATGATTTTATAAACCATGCTCTTAGATCACACAATTAGTAGTAGAGTCATTACCGTGACACTGTTCATCAGACGGTCTGTCCACAATTAGGATAACCATGTGGGACAAATTGTGTAAGTGGAGTTTCTTAAATAGGGGGTGTCTTTTGGTTGGTGCACAGTTTTCCAAACCGTGTGGCTTAAACTAGGTGGGGTGTTCATTTTTAAAAAAAATTGTTTTAAATTAATTAAATTAAATTAAAAAAAATTAAAATACAAACTCACCCCTCATCCCTCATACCCGATTACGACACACCAATGGGGTTCCCCTTCGATGAGCTACCCCCCTCTTTGGAACCTTCTTCGTTGTTCGGTCTCTGGTGGGATTTCATGGCTATTTCACACTAAAGTGTTGAGGTATAGTCTTCTCTTCCTTATCCCCACTATTTCTCAACCTATTTTAGTCTTTTCATTGACCCTTTAGGTTCGGCAGAACCCTAACTGGTGGTTAACATGATTTTTTATTTCTTACTTTACTGTTAAGGTGTGTAACGGGGTTCTTGAGTCGTGTTTGTCTGTGTTCCAACAACTTCCACCAAATGCGAAGTAGTTCAGCTCGATTCAGTTCACTGCCACCATATGAGGAGATTTGTTCTTCTCACTTCTTGGTTTTTCATCTTCTAAATTAGGTTCTATAAGTTTTTAAAGGTTCTTAGTAATTATCTTAGAGTGATTTCGACTATGATGTGTGGTTTTGAGTCATTGGGTCTAAAGGGAATCGCCTTTGTATGAATAGGTAAGAGTATATATATGTATGTTCTTCTGTTATATTTATATTCATCCATTCCAGTGAATATATATATATATATATATGGGTCTAGTTGTGCCTATGTATATATATGAAAATGCATGCGTAGGTGAGTGGAGACTAGTATATTCATATAAGAATATATGTAAGGATCCCCTTTCACATGTTCATGGCCATACATATATGTTCATAGGGTTTCAGTGTCCTTCTATTTATGTGAAAGTTATTATGATCAGTGGGGGGCAGTAGCACCAAGTTAGAAACTATCAATAGCCGAATTAGTTGACTTGGTTGCACTCTGATGTAGGATCCCTTTCCTATGACCATTAAATTAAAAATGCATCTAGCTTACTTTGGTTAGCCTATGGTTTATTCTTAAATAAATTTTTTGATAACTTGAGTGAAATACATATGATGATAAATGATTTTCCAGATAAATAAAGTCATGGTTTTGTAATAAAACCCCTCCAACATAGGTTTGTTGTCTGTGAAAAATCACAATGATGGGTTATGTGTGTTTAGCTTGCTTATCCATGTTTCTTGATAGTTCTTTAAGCATTGTCATCACTATTAGAATATGGCATATTATAATGTATCCTTATAGATGTTTATCAATGGAGTGTATTCCTTAAAAATAAATTCTAAATGAATCCAAGTACCTCCTAAGCACTTGTCTAGTTAGGCTAATTGAATATTTTTCTCCATTACTGGGTTTTTCCCAAGATGGAAAATTCCCAATTGTTAGAGGCACCCTCTAAGTGTTCCTTTGATTTAAAAGAAATGAGTTGTCATGCTTAGCTAGTTTGAAGGGAATAATTTAAACGGAATGACATGATCTCAATGGAAACCATCTTTGAATTGTATTAAAATGCTAGGTTAAAATGGGACGGATTAGGGAGGAATGAACACACATAGGGTTAATCTAATAAGTACGGTTTATGAAAGTTGAATGGTTAAAATGGAAGTATTATGAGTAGGGTGGTGAGATCATTCCCTTGATGAAATATAATGGGAAGGCATGTGAGGTTATTCTTAATATATTTATTTGTGATTTTAAACATGATCCTTTACACTGTTAAACCATTTATGGTTGAGCCAGGCTAATTATAAGTTACATGAGAGGTTGTTCATCATGTTTTGTGTTTTAGGAATGATTGTGTTGCCTTATGCATTTTTTTATAGCTACAAAAAAGATTATAAATGATAATGGAAGGGAGGCATTCATACCCCATTTCATATATGTAAATGATAACGGATGGGAGGTATTCATACCCCATACCATCTATGTAAATCATAATGGATGGGAGACATTCATACCACTTTCCATCTATGTAAATGATTATGGATGGGAAGCATGCTTACCCCATGTTATCTATCTTCTACTTATGAATGGGAGGAATTTTTACCCCATTCCAGCTTATTCTATGTATGGATTGGAGGCATGATTACCCCACACCAGTTACAAATCTATATATTTTATGGATGGGAGGCATTCTTATCCCATGCCAGTTATCTTCTAATTACGAATGGCCAGCATGCATACCCCAGTCCAGTTATATATATATATATATATCTGTGTGTGTGTCTATGGATGGGATGTAGTCTTACCACATGCCAGTTTTATATACTCTGATGGATGGGAGGCATTCTTAATACATTCCATCTATCTTCTATTTATGGGTGGGAGGCATGTTTACCCCACACCATTTATGATCTATATATGTACCTATATATGTGTATATATTTAAATATATATATATATATATAGTAACATGATCATACATTTACCCCGGCAACGAGTTGAAGCTAGTATAGAAATCATGTGTCCCTTAAGAACCTGGACGGGTGTTATTTATTTATGCATTTCTGTTTATTAAATTGTGTTATACCAGAACACAACGTATTTATATCACACTAGACTGATCTTAACATCATGGGTGTCAGCCTACT
This sequence comes from Viscum album, assembly GCA_963277665.1. Classification (NCBI taxonomy): domain Eukaryota; kingdom Viridiplantae; phylum Streptophyta; class Magnoliopsida; order Santalales; family Viscaceae; genus Viscum; species Viscum album. Next base: position 1,282,913,749 of record OY728148.1, read on the forward strand.
GATATTTTATCTCAAACCCATCTCGGGTACCCTTAGTACCCGAGTAGACCCATTATTTGTAGGACCTAGGTTTTTATGTCATGCTGCTTATACCTAGGAGTTAGGATAAAAGGACTAATTCAAAGATTAGGATGCTTGTGGAGATTCGTCTTAGGGATTAATAGTCTTTCTCTCTTATTGAGTCCTGTATTTTATATTGTTGTGAAAATCATGATGTTTGTTTACTGATTTCATATATATATCACCACCATGTCATGAATTCATCTGTTGTATAAACTGGCATTGTCCATGTTTATTAAAATGAATATATTTTCTTTCTCTACTTGTTCAATTGTTTATTTCTGCCTTCACTATTGATTTTTATTTACTATATTATATCTTTGTATACTTTTTATATAATTGTATAGTCTCCCACTATCCCCTCTTGATACCCTCACTGCTAGTCGGCAGCTAATAGCCTACGGGGAGATGCTATTGAGGCCACGTTACCCACCGGCCAAGCTATCGGGCTAATGGTCAGTCAGGGCGAGATGTTACCAAATGCATTGTACAGTGGATCATATGTGTCACAAATATCTTCATCCAAATTTTTTAACCAAACTTTCTCATTTCCTTTCAAGAAAAATGGAAACCATATCAACATCAATTCCATATCACTCAATCCTCTAAGTGGAAACTACTATATTTTTTCATAGAAATGTCTAATGAAATCTAGTGAAAACTCATTGGGAAGGCCATGGTAAGAGGGTAGCATAGAGAGTTGGAATTTCTTAATCTCATGGTTTCTAGATCTCAGAGTAAGCCAAATCCATAATGGATTATTTAACATTATAGGAACCTAGAACTCTCTAAGACTCACTATATCCATAATTGTGTTTTCAATTGTTAGAGGTTTGACATTTGCTTCCGGTATGAGATTTTGACTCTGTTGATTGAGAAAGTTTTCCTTAGGAATTTCCATAGCTAATTTTTTACTAACGTTAAAACAACTCATATTTGTGTTAATTTTATGTACAAATTATTCTAATTAATCATACGATGATTAATTTTTCATTCTCTCCCTTTAAAAAACTATAAAAATGAAAAGAATTATTTTTTCTCTTTATTCACACATGCCCATCCTCGAAAATAGCACCAAAATTTCATCATGTAAACTAGATCATCACTATGATAAGGACAAATTAATTATTTATAAACCTTACCTAATACTAGTGTAGTGATGATTATGGGTTGATCCATAAGGAAGTACTTCTATAGAAGTTTTCTTGTGCTACCAAATAAAGACACAAAACAAGAAACAAGAAACAAAGGGAGAAAAGTGGGTGAAACGTAGTGATGATATTTATAGAATAAAGACTAAGGTACAAAGACAACTAAAAGTCTAAAGTACAGAGGGAATAGATAACATAAAAAGTGTAGACTTCAAGGGAAGGAATAGGTTCAGTCACTATAGGACCTAGAAAAATGGTTACCCAATTCTCTTGAATGGCCAGTCTATAGGTGAAAGGTTCTTTCAGCTTCTCATCTAAAGACCTATTTATCAACTCGTTAAGGCAATGAAGTGACACACCCTTATGTGGAATATCCTCTCCATATATGGACATATGGTTTCCAATTTATTAATGAAAAAAAACCAAAATATCTCACAAAATATTTGGACAATTGACAGTCATAAATTACCTGATCAGTGAGAAAAGTGTGGAATCCCAGGGTTTATAATACATGGCTGAAGTAAAAATGCCTACCAAATGAACCCCATTCCCCGTTTTTAATTAATCCAACCATCACAAAAAATATATTCAATATATTAAAAGTTTTTTAGAAACAAATTTTCAAAAGGAAATAATAAACACCAAGAATGGATATATAAGGGCTTTAAAATAATAATAAAATTGTGTTTATCTATCTTTCTTTTCCTTATTGGCCTATATTCTCCCCTTTCCACCTCCACGCTTTGATTTTAATACCCATACTCATCTCTATTATTTTTTTATATCCTATTTTTTCCTTGTGTTATGGTTTATATTTTTTATATCCACTCCAAGATTTTTGACAAAACTTCTTCCTAAACATGGTACACCAAAAATCACTTTCCTCATTGAAACTATTTCACGCTAGTACACAAGATTCTCATCTGCATGAATGACATGGCCAAATTGTCCATGTAAAAAATTGTATTGATGTTATAAATTCAGTTAAATTAGGTGATTTGGTTAAAATATCTTTTCTTATCAACGTACGTTATTTCCCATGTAGTTGATTCCCACGTATCTCTTTGGGAAGACATAGTTGTTTCTCCATATAGTTGAATCTGATCAATGTAGTCGATTTTCAGTGTAGGAAAATATCCATATAGCTGATTCCCACAATTTATTTGATTCCCTTGACATATTAGATGCCCTTTATGTAGCTGATTCACACATAGGCAATTCCAATGTAGCCAAATACAATCACATGGTCGATTGGGCCTACATTGCTAAATCTTAACATAAAAATTTGATATTCATGTAGCTTAATTTTCATGTAGACTTTATCTATATAGGTGTTTTGACCAATTTACGTGATTCCCCATGTATCTAACTCACCCACGTAACTGATTTTGTCATTTCTTATGAAATTTTACTACAGAATTCAAATCATGTCATACAAAAGGCACTATAGTCTGATCATGATTTCTTCTTGGGTAGATATTTTTCTCATACCTAAAAATCATTCCCTCCTCATTCTCCCATTTAATAAGAAACCATAAAGCATAAAAATGGTTTCTAGTGAATATGGTTGGAGTGGCAACGACCATCAATAAGAGATGTGGGCTCTTCAATGGCTCAGATCATGTTTCAATGCATTTCAGTGCAGACCTCAGTACTACTTGTGTTACAACTTACTTAATGTTGGGACACCAACATCAAAAGTGGTGGAAGAGTATTCCCCCTTTTCATCATCTACAGGACCTTAATAATTGGAAATGGAAACAGGCATTTGTACATCGATATTGTAAGGACTAATAGTGCCAACATCCTTTAGCTATAAATTCAGATTTAGGGAAATCAGTATCAAGATATTACTAGGAAACAAACAAAATGAAGATAGTATAGATGATAGTTCTTGACACATAAATTTATTAGTTATTCTCTTATTTGTATTTCCTATATAGAGAATTCTAGATATTGTCAATTTTTTCCCAATAAGTAAATTATTTTTTACAATATCCATGGTTAAATTTTAATTTTAACTACAGCTATTGGTAATATATTATCACCCAAAAACAAAAAATTCCATCATAAAATCCAAGGAATAATAAATTACAACAAATTTTCTCCATACATGAAAATTCTCCATTATGAGTTAAATTAATCATTTAGAACTCAAATAATTAATCAAAATAGATGTGGAAAAGTGTGAAATAATGGTACCACATCAATAGAGTAAACTTCTGATCAACTTCATGAAGTTTATTTAATTAACACTTTTACTCAATTCAACTTTGTTCATCTTTATTCCAGCAGATATGAGAGTAGTAACTTATTTTTAATATTCTATGTAAAATTTATTAAAATTATACTGGGAATAATTTTCTTATGAAAGGAAGATATAACTTCCATTTTTTATAACCTATATGCTGAGAAAGAATTTTTTCTTCCCAAGAATTGAAAATTCAATGTATTCATTTATTTTCTTTAATAACTCCTTACATACATTACCATTATCAATGGAAAAAAAATCATCAACATAGTTAAAGATAACTATTGTTGTAAAACATTAATATTTCAAATATAAGTTACTACCAACTTTTTGTTCAAAAAATAAAAATACCTTTTAGAAAATATTATGTTTGTGGTACCACATTGGAGGGTTTGCTTCAACACATATATAGATTTCCTAAGTTTACAAACCATATGTCATAACTCATCCCCCAGGGCCCATTCCAGGACTACCCCAAGCTCGCCTTCCATAGGTCAGGGGCTGGTGATTAGAACCAAAGGGGTAAATCCCTAAGACTGGGAAGGTATTGCCTTTATAAAGTGTAAACACACACAACAGAGTTCGAGTTGGAAGTAAAACACTAAGAAAAATTGTATACAAAGGAGTGCTGAAAAGTAAAAGGGGTTGCAAATACAAGACCAACTTCAAAGTACAAGTAAAACTGAAAGAAAAGTAAAACAGTTGATGGATCCTCCACTAGGAAACCCTACCTGAAGGGTAGGTACAGATAGCCTCCTCAGTGCTCCACATCCATCCGGCTCCTCCGTGTACTGACTCCTCATAAGGTCCACCTCTGAATACCTTCTAGTACTGCTACTCTCGGCCTCAGTCAGTGTTGTCCTTTATCTGCAACCAACACAACGAGGTGTGGGCAAAGCCCGTGCAAGGGTGAGTATAAATATACTCTATAGGGACCCCAACACCCTCAAGGTCTCACAAAATCCAACAAGGATAAACCAAAAAGTATGAAATCAACAGATAACCCCACTTAGGTATATACACATACATATACCTAAGTTATCAAGTAATCCAACTGAATCATGAGGAAAACACAAAGTTACTGACTCTAATCAACCAGGATTTTTATTCACATTGTCAAAACCATAGTTGTCGAAGAACTCCTCCTCTGTCGAGTAAAGTGGGCATGCCGCCACAACCAGGCACTTCCCACTAACCTTGGACTGCTGAGGTACTCCTCCTGTCTAGTACTTTGGGTCTGCCGCGCTCATACAGAGGCACTCCCCACTGTGGGTATGCCACCAACTACCAGGTGCTCCCACTAATATCCCACAGAGGTACTCCTCCTGTCGAGTACCGCAGGTCTGTCGCCAACTACCAGGCGCTCCTCCGCCATGGATCTACTGCCAACTACCAGGTGCTCCCCACTGGTCTAGTCGAATCACTCTAAGTTGAATCGGTCAAGCAGTCATCAGGTCTCAGTCAGCTACTAGGTCTCCGTACATCGCTCGCTCATCTACGGTATGGTCTACTCCATGATCTACAGGTCGATACTCCAACTGTCACGAAGTCCCACATAGAAGTATCTCAAAGGTCCGTCTCATCATGGGGGTATCAACACAATAGACGGCGCATCAATCGGATTACCGGTCTGTAAGTTATAAGCTTTTTAGTCCCAGGGGCCCGGTTGGATTTGGGTACGATCCAACCTGACCTTATCTCAACATTACCCCGAACTCTAGGGGGTATTCTCAATGGGATCATCGTGCTTCAAGAAAACCAGTGTCACTAACGATTCTTCAAATGTTCGTCTGGTGCCAAAGATATGGCCAAAGGAAGTAACGGTCAGTAATGGGCCTAGGCCCCGTCCAACCCGGTCGGACCGACTCGGCCCAACCCAGACGGGGTCGACCTAGTCTCGTTCGACCCGGTCCGACCTGCTGGTTCTAACCCGGCCCTTTGGGCGGGTCAGCCCGCTAGGTTCGACCCAGTCCGCTGGGCCTGGCCCAGCGGACTGCGGGGGAGGTTCGTCCCGGAGGTCGCCGCGTAGGCGACTCGGCCCAGAGTCCAGGGCTGGTTCAGCTAGCACCATGTGGGGCACGGCTCAGGCAGCTCGGCCCGGAAAGCCGATCTGGTTCATCCAGCGACACTGTGAAGGATGTCGCGGGCCGGCTCGGGTGGTCGGCGCAGCTTGGCCGGTTCATTCGGGAATCGGGGCACGGGCAGGCCACTTGGGGTGGTGGACAGGGCGTGGGCAGAGTTCGGGTTGGCCAGCAGGGCGTGCAGGCAGGCTGCGCAGGGTGCGAGCAGGCCGGTGGGGCGTGCGGGCAGGCCGCGCGGGGTGTGGGTAGGCCGGCAGGGCACCGGCAGGGCGCACGGGGTGCCGGTAGGGCGCGGCCAGGCCGCGGGGGGCACGAACTGGCTGCGGGCAAGCCACAGGCAGGCAGGCTGGTGGCCAAGAAATCCAGTTTGGCATGGCTCAGGCCGGCGCGGGCCGACGGAGTTTAACCGATAACACCGGTGTGCCGCAGGGGTGGTGTGGTTCGCGGAGGCCGTGGGTAGTGCGCCATTTTTCGTTTCCTCCTTCGTCGCCGCGTTGCCGCTTCGAAGAACACCAAAATAAATAACAATCAATATAGGATGTCGGGCCATGTAAGGTTGGCTCGCATCCTCCGCGTTTAAGGTGGCATCAGTTGGTTCATCAAGGTAAGAAGATGAACAACAATTAATTACATCACTTTTCATCGATTCCTTTCATTTGATGATAAGAAGAAGAAAATAAAAGCATCAACATGCAATAACCCCCTACCTGGATTGTCGGGCGTCGATGGTGAAGTCGTGAGAAGAAGACATAGAGGATTGTCGTTTGTCGTGTCCACCAGGAACTTCCACTTCCGATTTCATACAACGGTTTTTGAAGTGGGTTCACATCGGTAGGTGTCCGGGGAAAAGTATAAGAAGGATCATCACCAGCGTTCTTCATTGGAAGAACACGCTCTTTTTTCTTCATTGGGAGGATTCTCTCTTCTCCCATTAATCCTCCTTCCCAACTTCTACCCAAATGCCAAATGAAAATAATAGAAGAAAGATTTTTTCTATTATTTTGTTGGAACAACAATTCAAATTGTAGAATTAATTTAAGAGGATCACCCTAATAAATTCACGAGAGTTGGTATGAATTAATTAGGGGATATTGGCACAAATTAAAAGTTAGGGGAGTTGGCTCCATTATGGTGGGGGTGGTCAAGGAGTTTCTCCCCATTTAATGGGGAGTTGATGAATCAAGAGGCTCTCCCTCATTAATGAGGGAGAGTTGAGAGGTTTTCCTCTCCTCCCATTAATAGGGGTTAAGCCCCGAGTGGTCCACACCACATTAATCCTCTCGTGGGAGGTTTAGTTTGGGTGGTCCCCAGCGAACGCGCACTAGAGGTATCGACCGTCCATGTAGGACCCGCTCCTGTTAATCCTCAATATCCACTAGAACCTCTGTGAAAGTCTCCCCATCATCGACATCTATCTCTCTGTGGTCGATGATGTTAGTAGGGTCATGCACATATCTCCTTGGCTGAGATGCGTGGAAGACGTCATGCACCAGGTGAAACTGAGGTGGAAGAGCTAAGCGGTAAGACACATCGCCAACTCTGCTGAGGACCTGAAAAGGTACGATGAATCTTGGAGATAACTTTCTTCCTCATCCAAATCTCCGTAAACCTCGTCGAGTTGAGCCACGTAGAAAGACGTGGTCGCCATCCTCAAGCTCCAGAGTTCTCCGTCTCCTATCAGCATATGACTTCTGCCTCCTCTATGCAGTCTTCATCTACTCCTGGATGATCTGCACTATCTCTGTGGTAGCCCGTACCATCTCTGGTCCCACGAGTGCTAACTCCCCTGGGTCAGTCCAGCACAAAGGTAATCTTCAAGGTCACCCTTACAACGCCTCGAAAGGTGTCATCCCAGTGGTGGAGTGATAGCTGTTTTTGTATACAAACTCCACCAAAGGTACGTGATCCTCCTAGCTGCGACCGAATTCAAGGAAACAAGCATGGATCATGTCATCAAGGGTCTGAATGGTCCTCTCAGTCTGGTCATCCGTCTGAGGATGGAAGGTGGTGCTCAGACGAATCTGCCTCCTGAAATCTTTCTGAAACCCCTTCTATAGCCTATAAGTAAAGTGTGTTTCACGATCAGGGACAATCGTCGAAGGTATACCATGTAGCACCATAATCTCTTGCACATAGAGGCGCCCCAATCTCTCTACTGAGCCCTAATCTCTGATCAGTAGAAAGTGGGCCGACTTGGTGAGTCAGTCAATGATCACCCAAATCAAGTCGTGTCCCATGGATGTAAGTGGAATACATGTCACGAAGTCCATGGATATCTCATCCCACTTCCACTCTGGGACCTCTAAGGGCTGAACCAAGCTTTCTTGTACCTGGTACTCCGCCTTCACTTGCTGACAAGTGAGGCATTGGGAGATAAAATTCGCTACTGTCTTCATCATACCTAGACACCAATGCTGTCATCGAAGGTCCCGGTACATCTTCACCACTCCTGGATGTACCGATAGAGGAGATGGGTGGAACTCCCTCAACACTTCCCCCAGAAGTGACACTGGTACCATGGTACGTCCTCTAAAGAGGATGACATGCTCCCCACCTTCATATAATCCATCAGGTGCATGTCCTATGGATATTTGAGTATGTCACGTCTCGCAGTCAGCATCCCCATGTTGTGCCTCCCTGAATCACTGAAAAAGTGAAGGAGTGACTGTAAGAGACTGAAGGAATGTTGCTCCATCTCTTTCCACATAAGAAATTTGTAAAGTAGCCAGCTGCTCTATCACCTCTCCTAGAAGCTGTATACCATATCTCCTATTGAGCGCATTTGTAACAATGTTCCCCTTCCCCGGAGTATAGACTATCTCGAATTCATAGCGTTGAAGGAACTGAAGCCAATGTCGTTGTCTCAGGTTCAGGTCCTCCTAAGAGAGGATATACCGAAGACTCTTGTGATCAGAGTACATGGTAAAACATTCACTCATAAGATAGTGTCGCCACATATTCAAGGTGAAGACCAATGTCCCTAACTCCAGGTCATGGGTAGCGTAGTTACTCTCATGTTGTCTCAGCTCTCAAGAACCATACATGATCACTTCACGCTCCTACATAAGGACACACCCGAGTATGGTCCCTGATGCGTTGCAGTAAACTATTTACCCTACGCCTTCCTCTAGAAGTCTCAAGATGGGGGCACTATTCAGCCTCTGCCTCTGCTCCTAGAATCTCTACTGGCATCTATCCGACCACACAAAGGGTTTCCCCTTCTTCTTCAAGGCAGATAGTGGTTCTACAACTCTAGATAAGTCTGGTATGAACCCCCGGTAGTAACCAGCCAAACCTAGGAAACACCGTACCTCCATCACACTCATGGGTGGCTCCCAAGAAAGTACCGCCTCAATCTTTGCTGGATCCAATGAAACTCTAGCCTCCGAGATGACATGACCCAAAAAGTGAACCTCTTGTATCCAGAACTAGAACTTCGAGAGATTACCATAAATCTGGTGCTCTTAGAGTGTGTCCAGTACTACCTGAAAATGGTAGGCATGCTCCTCCTCAGTAGTCAAGTAGATCAGAATGTCGTCGATGAGCACTACGACAAAGCGATGGATTTATGGTTGGAGGATCATGTTCATGAGTCCCATGAATACTATTGGAGCATTGGTTATTCCAAATGGCATAACCAAGAACTCATAATGGCCATACCGACACCTGAAGGCCATCTTATACAAATCCTCATCTCGAACTCTGAGCTGGTGATAGCCAGATCTAAGGTCTATCTTCGAGAACCATTGTGCTCCCTAAAGCTGATCAAATAGGTCGTCAATCCTCGGGAGTGGGTACTTGTTCTTCATAGTCACCTCGTCCAAGTGACGGTAGTCAACACAAAGCCTCAAGCTCCCATCCTCCTTCTTGGTGAACAGAATCGGGGCTGCCTAGGGAGAAACACTGGGCTGGATGAATCCCTTCCTTTGCAAGTCATCCAGCTGTATCTGGAGCTCATGAAGCTCAGCGAGAGACATCCGATATGCTTGTGTAGATATCGGTGTCGTCCCAGGGTACAGGTCAATGTATAAGTCCACCTCTCTACGAGGAGGTCGTCCAGGAACATCATCAGGGAAAAGATCCGCGAACACTCACATGGAGGCTCAATAAAATAAATTTTAGATCACTTTATTTAATTATTTTTTAAAGAAAACCCAAAATCTAACTTCTATCCTCAACTCACTTCCGTTGAAGTGAAAGTCTTCTTAAGCGCATATCGGCGCTACGAGTTCAATGATGCCCTGGATTTCAATTCTGAGCACCGCTTCAAAAGTTATAGAATTCTACTCATACGTTTACTGAATATACCTGAAAAAACTTAAGAAATTGATTCTGGGCACATCGGGCCTCTGAATCAAGCGCCGTAAATTTTTGCGGACTCGTAAAATTCTCATGTACTTAAGAAAATAATTTCCATGGAATTTCAGGGTCTTTACACCATACTATCTTTCTTATAAAGTATGAATCATTTTGGATGTTCAATATAAACTTCTTCTCTAACTTTTATATTCAATAATCCTAAATTGAAATCCATCTAAGCAAATATGCATTTTTTATGAGAAACAATAAGAAAAAACATTCAGATGGTCTTGACTCTAGCAACTAGGGTAAAAGTTTCTATAAAATATACACTTTCCACTTTTGAATATCTCTTACAAACCAACATTTATTCATTTCGTTAATTTTCTCCTTTTTCATTGATTTTGTTCTAAAAACCCATTTAGTTCCTGTAACATTTTTTTCTTATGGTCTCAAAAAAGTTATAGGGTTTCATTTATCTCTATTTTTTTCAAATTCATCATTCATAACCTTTAACCATTACTTATTATCAACTAATTTATATTTTTTATAAGTTTTAATCTAAGATATAGGTGTCGTTTAATTCTCCACTCTTATATTTTTTTCACCTCTAAACTAGAGCATCATAACTTCTGATCGTATTACTTGTTTCTTTTTACTTCTATAATGTCCAAAACCTTGAGTTTTTATTTCTGGTAGAACCCTATTTATCACTTCATTCATAAGAATAAGTTTTCTCAATATTATACTCATGACTTATTTCTCTTCAATAGTTATTCCATAAGTTTTCTTGGCATTTTCAATTTATTCACCAAATTCACTTTTTCTATATTTCTATAGATTCAACTTATTTTTAATTACTTTAATATCACATGATTCCATTAATTTGTGTAATCTCTTGTTCCACCTATTTTAGAATATTATATTTTTTAAATAACCTGGGAATATCCTTTCTTTAACTTTTTCTTCAAATTTTTTTATTTTTGAATTTTTTATCATCATTGGGCTAGCAATTACAAACACTTTAAAATATTTCACCATGGGTTTCTTATTGTACCATAGATCATAGTGGGTAATTAAAAATTTCAGAGTAACTAGGAATATTTTCAAAACATGTGTTTTCATACATCCTCAAAAGGAATTTTGGGATTTTAAACTTAGTAATCACTTTCCTTCCCATCTCAACCAAATTCTATTTTTCACTTCTGCAACCATATTTTGTTGAGGTGTGTAGGGAGTATTGTACTGATGTTTAATTCTATGTTTTGAAAGGTAATATTAAAAATACTTAGAATTAAACTCCAAACAACTATCTATTTTTACCTTCTCGATATGTTCACAAGTTCCTCTTTTTTCTTTCCCTCTATAAAACATGAATATTTCCACAATATCATATTTAATCTTCATAAACAAAAAAATCATCATTAGGGTGAATTCATTGATAAAACTAATAAACTATAAATCACTATGTTTGGATTGATGCCTCATAAATATACATAAATTGGGATCTATAATATCAATAGGTATAATAGATTTGGTCTCTATAATTTTATATTTTCCTCAAATCATCTTCCCTTTTTAAAAAGTTTCATAAATAATGGTTCTTTCTCTTTTTAGTAGAATTAAATCTCTCATAGCATCTTCCATTGATATTTTTCTCATATTCTATGGGATTAGATAACCAGTCCTCTTCTGCAATAAATTATTTTCATCTTTATCACTTAGGTAACAGCAGTTACTCTAATCTCAAATTTAGAATATATTCCCTTCGGTTCTTACTCATTTGGAAATAGTTATTCCATTATATAAACACTGGATGATAAAATAATTTCTTTATAATACTACTCTATTTCCATAATCACACATTTGACTTAGACTTAGTAAGTTATGTTTGACTCCATCAATAAATAAAACCTCCATAGACTTTAAATTCTTTTCTTCCATGGAAGTTATTGTGCTTCCTTTAATTTTTAAGGAATCTTCATTACCAAAGGTAACTATTCATCTATTATGTTCTTCAAAGTTTATCAATAATTTAAAATTTTCAATTAAATTCAATGGTTATCCAATATCAAGAATCTTTAGTTTATCCTTCTACTTATCTTTCTAGGTAACTTCAGCAATCAAGAACTTTTTATCTATATTTTTTTCCCTTATCCTTTTTTATTTTAGTGTATGGATCCTATCAAGGAAGAGTTTTCATGCATTCTTAGACATAGTGACCAATATAATTACATCTTACATGGGTTTTTTCTAGGGATTCAAAATGATATTTGGTTAAATATTTCTTGATTTTCAATTCCTTTCTCTGTGATATATCACTCCTCATACTCCGATTAGTGTTTTATTTTCATTGGGAGTTTTTCCCCCCACAAATCATAAATTATTCCTAGTAGATATATGTTTTCCCAATAATTTTAGTATTTGTTCAAATATTTTTCAAATCACCATCAAAAACATTTAACCTTAAACCTTCTTAATTAATAGAAGATATGGTTATAAAACTATCATGGTGGCTCATTAGTAGATATGACTTCATTTCACCTCTAGCATAGAGCATCTTACTTCTACAAATTGTGTATTACTTTCATTGGTTTAAAAAAATCAATGCCACTTTTTTTCTAAAACCACACTTTATCATTTTTAGTTTTGAATTATGATTTTTTAATAGAAACTACTTTATCTTCATATTTATCATGAACATATTTTATCAGTTTTTCCAGAATAATTCTTTTAACATATTGTGAAGATTTAGTTTTAACTTTAATTTACTTATTTAAATCATTTTTCAAGTTCTTTAGAGGTTTTCAACCTCAATACACTTATATTGTGGCTTTCTCAGTTCATCTTCCATTCTAACTTGCTTCAAATATTTATCCATCAAAATTTTGTCCTAAATAGCCACCTTCAACTTTAGATTATTTATATCTTCAATGTATTCATTATCCTTTTGTGGAAATATTTTTTCACTTTCAACCTTCTTTTCACATTTATATTTCAATAGGTTAAATTCCTTACTAAGTTTTGTATTTTTTTCTAAAATAGGCATTAGGTTCCAATTTCATCATTTGTTCTAATTAAGCTACTTCATCTACTTATTATTATTTGCTTTAGGTTTCCACCTTTTTTACATAATCCCTATGGTTTATGATTATATCCTTAATTTATTCATTGGATGATACAGATTTTGATGAGTCTTCTTCTTATTATTTTCCTAGGAAACTACTTTTATTTCTTTAGGTAAACTTACTTTTACCTTAAAATGATTTTAAGAATTATTTTTTGTTTTTATTCCACTTCCAATTATGAGAATTTTCATAAGGATAATATACTATATATTCATTACCATTATTCTTAGGGAAATCAATAGAAAAGTCTCCCACTCCATTGTACTCAAAACATTTCAATATAAGATTGACTTTTTTACTTCCCTTTTCCTTTTCCATGATTTTTAGTGATAAGAGAAATTATACTCTTATTCTCCTTATCCAGCTCATCTTTATCTTATAATTCATCATAAGGTTCATCTTCCAATGCATTGAGTTTTAGTTTCTTCATAACTTCAATGGAGATTTATTCCTTATGTTTTTTTATAAATGTTGGATCCTTCCTCATTTCATATACCACTATGATATTTTGAAATTCATATAGAGAAATATCATCTCTATCCTCTAAGAATGAGACTTTAGGATCAAATATATTTTGAAAATTTTTCTTTAATTTTTGAACAACTAAATCTGTTAGAGTGTTTCCAAATCCCATGATATCAATGATGATTTCATTGAATCTTATGAAATAATAATATATAGTTTCCTCATTATCCATATTCAATTATTTAAACTAGCTTCCATATAATTTATTTTTTTCTTTATATACTTTAACATTACCTTCAAAGATACCTTCTATTTTATCCCAAGTTTACTTAGATAATTGAAGATCCATCACCTTAGTGAAAACATTGTCTGAAAATAACAATAGAATTGTATTTTTTATCCTCACCATCAATGTACATTTTTCCTAAAAAATATTATTTTGTCCTTTTCTCAAAGTGTAGTACTGGTTTTAAAAGTATCAACCACTTCTAAGATAAGAGATACGAGATAGAGTACATATTATTCTTCTATCTATGAAAGTTTTTTCATTAAAGGTAGGGGTTTCATGGTTGTTAATAAAATTTATGATCTCTATCATCAAAACATGGATCTAATAGAAGTAACATCTCTCGTATACCAAATATTATTCTAAGGAATGGGTGAGCCATTGAGAAGGGGGGTTGAATTAGTGGTTCCTTTTTGCAATTTTTTTTAACATTAAGTTAACCTCTAAAAATTGTTAAAGTCTTTATATTCTCATGTAATAAAAATAAACCCCACTAAATGATGTAATATAAAAAATAAAAAAATCATACTTGTTTTTAAAATGCTCATCCAAAATGAGTTACTAGATCCTTGTTGTTCACAAGAAGTATGAATCACAAATTTTTCACTATAATAAAAATCAATTACAATGGTTTGGGAAGGGATTGGCCTTTACCAAAATTACATCCTGCACTTATGTCTCTAGATAAAATGATTATACTTTTTACTAATAATTATAATAAGAAAATTTCTTAAATACTTTTAAATAGAAAAATACTATTTTCACACAACACTTCAATCATCTTAACTTCTGATGTCTCGATCTTTTATCTCCTGATTTTGTATCATATGACCACATTAACTCATCAATATCTTCCTTTAACCCATAATATCTTATGTTGAACAAATTTTAGGTTCTCAATAGTATTATTCACTCAAAAATTCTCCGAATCACAACCAAAACCACAACCAAAATAATGGTCACCCTTTATATAAACAAACGTTTTCTAATAAAAGTAGGGAAGACATAGGAACTAAGTTAAAATTACCGCTCACTATAAGAATTCTTTCAAAATTACTCAAAAATTATAAATATATATGAGTTTTATATAATCAAATTCTATAAAAAACACAAAATCAACAGTCTTCAACTCTTCCATAGATATTTTCATGAATCACAGACATTCCTTTTTAAATATTAAAACATTGACCATAAAGTTAAGCATTATCACAATAGTTGTGACTTTACAATTTTTAGGTGAAGTCACTCAGAATATTCTAGTGAGTGTACTTTTATTGACTTAACTCTGTGAAATTTCTAGTTCTACCACAGATTTATCTTAACTTAAAATTTTATAGCCTTAATTTCCATGAAAAACTCTAACAAATATTGGTGATTTTGGTTGTATGAATCTATTGTAAGGAAACAGTTTTCAAAATTCATCTTGAAGCATCCACTTATGATTATCTCATCATCTTGAATTCCATTGTTCTAGCATCTGGTGTAATCAAATATCACCATTAAACTCTTCTTTTTCATATTTTACTTCAACCATTATACTAGTCAAACAAATATCTAACCAACTAAATTTGAATCATTGTTGTTCTTCTAATAAAGTGATATTATTCCCATGAATGAAAAACACAACATTATTTGAGTCATCTTTCGGCGCACCCTCTGGTAAAACACCCAAATATTCATGACTTCACAAACATTTAATCAACCAAACTTCTTTCCTTTTTCTATGATGATCTTATATCAACTTACACAGTCCAATTTAGCCCTTATAATCTAGTGAACTTAGAAAAGTATCCAAAATAATTTCCCCATATTTATAAATATTCACTTCCCAACTCAAAAATGTTCTTCCAAATGGATTTAACAAAAAATACAACACCTTCATAATACTATGATAACTTTATGTGGTATAAAGTGAAACTTTATAGGATATCCTAAGTAAATGAGGTGACATTTCCTATATGACCCCTCATATAAAAGGGAAATAGTGGAAAGAGGAATTGTGTTTCCTGAGAGGGATCATGTATACAAAATATATATAGGGATAAAGATAGAATTTTATGAAGTCATTTACCAAGATACATAAGAGAAAGCATAATAATATATACCAAAACAACCATAAAAGAGAAAATTATAGTTCCACAAGTATTATATAGAAGTATTATAGATGTTATAGAACTAGAAAGATATGGTTTTATAATCATCAAGGATGAGAACAAATTATTTTTTTTTAATAATGAACAAGTGTCCTATAAGGATGAAGTAAGTGGAACAGAAGCTACTAGGTGGAAATAATACATTAACTCTAAAATAGATTTGATGTACCAAAACCATGTTTTTATTTTGGTATATCCTCTAGTGGATATAGTTCTTATTGGTTTAAAATGGGTGATAAAGAATAAATTGCATGTGTGAGGTAGAGTTGTACCTATAAATCTAGACTGGTTGAAAAATAATTTAAATAGAATCAAGGCATTGACTATGGAAAAATCTTTTCACTAATTTCTATGTTGAAATCCGTCATTACTCTAATTTACATAAAAACTTAACATGATTAAGATATTTGGAAAATGGATGTCAAAACAACCTTCCTTAATGGGAACATTCAAGAAGATTTATATATCAAACAACCAGAATAGTTTGTAAATTCAAAAGATGATAATAAGATATGAAAGTTATAAATATACATTTATGGATTAAATTAATAATCAAGGTCATTGAATAGTAATTAATATAATCCCATAAGGTAATTTTGGTTCCATAAATAATGAATGTGATCCCTATGACTCAAAGTGGTTTAGTGGGAGTCAAATCATTTTTTAATATATCTTAATGATATGGTAATTATTTGAAATGATATACATTTCTTGTAGTCAGTTAATACACAGTTAAACACATGCTTCTCTTTAAAGGAATTAATTGAATCAGTATACATTACTAGGATCAAGATCCATTTTGATATATCCAAGAGGCTTCTTAGACAAAGTCAATAAGAGATTCGGTACAAAAACAATCGAAAAGGGGATTTTTTCCAATGACACATGGCATTAATGTTACTAAGAAATTGTGACCTCGGAAATAATAGTAGAAATAAAGGATGAAAATGATATAATACACGCCAATGATAGGGTCATTCATCTATTACATACTATGTATCGTGCTTAATGTTTCCTACAACTTGACTCAGGTAAGAAGATATCATATGGACCAATGAAACTATAATTGAATGGTACTCAAGACTATCATAAAGTATATATTTTATACTAAATATATTTACTTTTTCATTGATTAGATTTGGATTTATTCATAATGTGATAAACATAATCTAGTTTCCAAACATATCATGATGATTTTAAATCAAAATTGTGATATGAATTCACCCTCAATAGAGTATACATTAGCAAGAAGAGCTCAAAGAATGTATTGGTCACCGATTATATAATAGAGTCCTATTATATTGTGGGTTATGCTGTAGATAAATAATTGTTTGGGATATGAAACTATATCTAGAATCTTGATGTGGTTCATGGTATTAAAAATATTATCACACTACATGGTGATAATACTATACTGGTAGCTCTTTCCAAAGAGCTAAGGTCTCATCAGTAGACCAAACACATGCTTTGGAAGGATTATCTCCTAAGGTATTTTCCTTAGACAAATGATTTCATAGTAAGTAGAGTGTCTATAGAAGAGAATGTGGCAGACTCAATGACTAGTTTATTATCTCAATAGAATCATTAATAACATGTGAGATCCAGGGATATAAAATTCATTTTCATATATATCTAGTGAAAATAGAAGACTATTGGTGTTGTTTCCATGGAACTAATGTTTTTTTACTTTATATTGGATACATATTCATGGTCTTGAGTATTAGTAGATATATTATCACTTATTTATTATCATTCTATGTCAAATTAATCTAATAATTTCCTAGAGTATTTATCACATTAAAGGGTCATAGCAGTTACCCACTATGATGAGAACCTTGAAGTGTTGTGACTATATTCTTAAATTATTGTTCTATAGTTTAATAATATTCTATAAATGGGCATGTATCATTTTTGACTTCTAGGTTATTGATACTCATAATTGGACAAGACTTCATCTCATGAAGTTTACACATAGTAATCTCTAAGAGAAGGAATTAGGAGAACTTAATCGCCATTAGGAATTCTGTATGTTTACATGTTATTGGATATTCTTATATGTGAATGTGTGTAATGATACTTTAAATTTCAATTATTATTAACTTATATAATGAGTCTTGTACTTTGATATATTAACGAAAATGTGATGATATATGATCATGATGATATAGGGTACCTTGGGTGTATCATGGGTGATTGTACAATAATGAATAAGTTAATATAGGGTTTCCCTTCCCTTTAAGTAAGATTATATATCATGGCCTTTGATTAGAATTAAATTTTAGAACAAAAAATCCATGTCTGTGGTGATTGATGGGTTCATTTTTGGAAGTAAAAGAAAGATATATCGATCACATTGGTTAATGACAAGAGTATGAACATGTTTTTTTAGAGATATCAAAGAAAAGGGATTATTGTACATGGTGAGTATCTATATGTCATTGTTTTCATCTTTACATTAACTTCTTCCTCTATGGATTCCTCTACATCTTACAAGTAAATGATATTATACTTTAATAAATCTTCTCCAATGCCATTGAGGATGAGGCATGGAGGGTCCCACACTTAGTGTTTTCATTTATTTCAGTTAAATTATATTAAAATTTAATAGTTGAAAAAAAATTATTATCACATTTAAAAAATAATATTTACTCGTGATTTATTTATCATAAATATTCAGTCACCATTATTATGTGATTTGAATATTAAATAAATATCTACTCACAAGTTTGTTAATATAATATTTATTTATAGGATAATTAATGTTTATTTATGAATATAGGTTCAATAAATTTCGAGTAAGGTGGAAAGGAAGAGTTTTATTCCATATAACATAAATGATATAATCATTAAATATAATTTAAATAAATAAGGAATTATTTATTTAGTGAAATTGTATTTATTTTCAAAATTTAGAAAAAGATATTATATATTATTATTATTATCATTATTATTATTATTATTATTGGAATTGGAAATATATTAATTTTATTATTTGATTAAAGTTGATTGTGAAATTATAAATATTAAACTCTAACTCTATATATGGCCACTTATATCATTTTAGAGAATAAGTGAAATCATTTTCTTTGTGAAAAACTAATCCTAAGATAATTCTATTAGTGAAGAACATTTATGGGGTTACTCTCAAGACTGAGATAATTCATCTACTTCCTCCCTGACACGCAAAAATGAGAGAACAATAATGTGATATTCAATATTAGAGGATCACTAGTTGCGATCTAGAAAAAAACACATGGTGATCATATCATCCACATAACGCCTGGATTTCCATTGGTTTCATTTGAAGATCAAGGAGAACATGTAGATCCCTACTATATTGATTCTATTTTGGATCCTCTAAAAGAAATTATTGTAAAACTCAAATGTTTTTTAAAAGAAAAACTTCTTCACAGGAGAAAGATCTCAATATCGAATAATTTTTCTTATTATTAAATTAATTATAATTTTAATTTGAAATATCCTCCCCCTGGTTATATGATTATTTTTTCTTATTTATTTATATATATATATATTTTATACATTATTATTCTTCATCATGTTCTTGGGGATTATTAAATTAATCCAAAAAAATTGGGAATTATTCCCATTGTCGATTTTTTCATGCCCATAAGCTTCAAAATCCAACACAAAAACTCCCTTGGTTGGAACGTTCTCTCCCTTTAGATTTTATTAATAATACTACCATAAATATGTATCTATTATTAATGGTTCATTCAAATCACTCCCCATTTATAATGTTATTCCAATATTTTTACTTCCCCTTTTTCTTTAAGTATGCAGAGGTTCATTGAATTTTATCCTTTTTATTTTAAAATTTTTCCACTATTTCATCAAACTCGATAGGTTTATATCAATAAAATTTTATTAACCCTTTATTAATAAATATACTTGCATAATATTTTCACAAAATTCAAGTTGGGTTAAGCTATTTATTCTGAAATCTAGACACTGATAGATTATTCTCCCTCTTTTGTCATTAAATTTTTTCAAAACCCATTTGAAAACATAAGTTGTCTTCTAAAGAAAACTTGTCTATGTTAATAATTTGAATATTTATCTTTAAAATAATTTTTTCCATTTACCACCTTCATTGGAATTTTTATTAAAGAGATTATTTTTTGTACTTTAGATTTCATAAATACTCAAAGAAGTAGATATAAATAAAATATATTATTACATATCACTCACTTTTCTATGTGACTTTAATATAATAATATCCTAGAGTATCTATCACATTGAAAAGTTTATATAAGTTCCCGAATATAATGATAACCATGAAATGTTATAATGATATTATTACATATTGTTCAATAGTTAGATAACATTAAATGATGGTACACGTTGTATGTTTACTACCAAGTGATATTACTCATAATTGGATGAGGCTTCATCTCATGAATTTCACACTTGGTAATCTCCTAGATGTGAGGTTATGAGAACATAATGTCCAATAAGAATTCCACATGTTTGTATGTCATTTAATTTTCCTATCTATGATCATTTTTAATGATCCTTATACTTTAATATTATTATTAATGCATTTCCTGATTCACACACTTTGATGTATTACTGTAAACCATGATAACATATGGTCACTATGAAGTAGGTTTTGTTTAGTGCATCATGAATGATGTATTATTTAAAGAATAAGTAAATTAAGGTTTTTTCTAATTAATTTAAATGTAGGTTGATATCTCATTCATTTGATTGATATAAAATTTTCACATTAAACTTCATGTCCATGGTGTATAGATGAGTTCATTTTAGATAGTCAAATAAATATATCAAGCATATAGGTTGATGAAATAGGTCACCAACCTATTTGATGAGATATCATGACAAAGGGGTAATATTACATAGTGAGAATTTTTATGTGGTTATTTTTGTTACTAAAATATCTTCTTCCTTTGTGGGTACCTTTTCCCATTTCTATACTATAATCATTCAATTTTGGAAAGCCTGCCTAATTACACTAAGGAAGCAGCCAAGAGGGTCACACATAAAGTGTTTACATTGATCTCAGTTAATTGTTATTTATATAACAATTGAAATAAATATTATTCTCTATGATGATAAGTAATATTTATTCCATATTTATTATTCAAGATTTATTATTCAATCACAAATATTAAATAAATGTTTATTTGTAATGTAATTGTCTAATTTATATAATATATAACATTTATTTGTATCTTGTTATTTTAAAGTTAATAAATAATTAAATCTTCATTAAGAAATAATTTATTTAATTGTGTGAATATTTAATAAATATTTATTCATTATACTATTTATATAATATTTATTATATTTATTAAAATAATAATATTTGTTTAGATGTTAATTCAAGAATTCAATAAATGGTGAGGAGGAGGAATGGACCAAGTTTCTATTCCAATGACATTTATTTTTTATGAGACTGTAAACTAATGTTTTTCATTATGTGGGTTTTCACACGTCATAAATAAAATAATAATGACAATATTAATGAAATGGAATGGGGTTTATTGGGGATTAATTCATTTTTAAGGTTCTTTGAGAAATTAATTATAATTAATCCCTGACCCTAGGTATTTTTATAGACTGTCATTATAATTAGAGAAAGTTTAATCACTGTGCATAAAAACTTCCTCTCAAGATCTCCCTTATCCTTTCGCTTCTCAAAACCAATAAGAATAAGGGAGATTCCTTAAAGCTCAAAGAAACATGAAGTGATCAAGGTGAGAAACTCAAGATGACCAATCAGTTGTGATAGCACCTATATTTTCATTACGATTGTTCGTATATCAAAAGAGCATGTGTAGACCACCACTAGATGGGAACTTCTTTGGGCCCTCACGATGAAACAACTATACATCGATTGGGTTAGAATAATCCACACCATAAATGAATAAATATCTCAAGACCAAGGTAATATTTCTTATTATATTTTAAATTAACTATAAATTAATTTTAAAATTTCTTATCACTAGGTTTCAGAAAAATCATTTGTCAATATTCTTTAGAAAAATTTTAACTGCTCATGGCATTCAAATCATGTACATTGGGGATGATATGATAAATTAGAAAGAAGTTAAGTTGGATATAGGACCAATAGGAACTTCGGTAGTGTCTAAAACCATAAATTGGTAATAGATTAGTCACATTAAATTTATAATTATTTAATTGTTATTGATAGTTATACATATTAAATGTTACTTTTCATTTCATGCAAATTCTTCTCGAACCCGATTGGCAAGATCTCGTATCCCTGCTTTTTTTTCTCACTCATGTAATCCATATATGATTAAATATTTATAAAGAACATATAAAGAACCAATTTTGAGGTGTTGATAAATCTGGCCAGACAAAAGAGGATTACACAGCATGTAGTCAGAGTACATGTTGTTCATCCAAATTCAATACACCAAGATGTAGTGATAATTAATTATCCACACTGTGTAATTATGGAAACGTGGTGAATTAAATTCTCTATATATTGAATAAGTTAGTCTATCACATGAACTCTGGGAATACATGTCATGTAACTTGGTTACAAACCGTGTAGTCCACATATTTTCGTTGTGTAAGATTCATAGTTAAATACACATCATATATTAATTACACACTTTGTAAGGACTAACAACCATGAAACAAGGATGTTACACAATGTATGCCAGCTGTACACATTTTGTACCCCACAAATGTTTTCAAATTAATACATAGTTATTACCTATTTAGGTATGAAAAAGATATGGTGAGAAGGATACATGACATATAGTCGGATGTACATTCCATATACCTAACCAATTTATGCCAAAAATTAAAATTAATTTATACTTTATAAAACCCATAATTATGTGTTATGTGTATTATTTATTTTACTCATACATTCCATATGACTTATTTTATATGATACTAAATTCATAAATAATTTCATCATAAATATCTAAACTATATACCGTGTATAATTATAATACATCGAATAATTTACACACATTAAAATCATTACACACAGTGTCAATTAGCATGTGTTTCATGCTTCATTTGTTGACTCATGGCCACCATGTAATTACATGGTAAAATATATGTGTAATATTCTACATGAGTATACTATATGTGATATTAATATATATCTATTAGTTCAAAAAGGTACTCACAAAATTGGTTCCAATTACAAGTTGTATACATATTTTATAAAATTTTAAATAAAATTAATTTATTTAGTTCATTTAAAATCACATCAGATGGGTCTCTCTAGGAATTATTAAATGGAGATTAATACAAATTGAATTAATTGATTAAAAATATAACCACTCAGATTATTTCACATGCACTTTATCTTACCAAAAGAATGAATCTAAATAAATAGTAATCAATTATTTTAAATGTGTATTTTTCACACAAATAAATGATCATGAGCTTATACCAGCCTGTTTATGTATATAGTTTCTTTTAATTTAATTATTTCTTGGATTTTTATAATTATTTATATTAAATTAAATTGATAGCTTGAAAGTCTTCCATCCCTCATTATTATAAAAGGGTATGTATACCCTTGGTTTTTATGTAAACCCTATATTTTAGTTCCCTCCATCCACGTATGAAATAAATTCATTATAATGATGGAGCTCCAAGGTGCATGGAGTTAGATAATTTCAGATTCGAGGTGAAACCAAGACTAGGAGATATATAGGACAAAGGTGGAATTCTACAACTCAAGCCCATACCATCTTAAGGAGTTTTTTCCCTTGGGTCAATGTTTTTTATTATATAATAAATAAAAACCCACTATGTAAATCTCATGATCATGCCACGTTTAATTAATTTTACATTTATCTAATGCATGATTTATTTTACGGATACAAGATCATGATCACATAAATAAATGGATTAATATATAGAGATATAATTAAAATAAAAAGGATTATTTGTAAATATTTTATTAATTCATGGTTAGTCACTTAATTAAAATCTACTTAATTTTAAAGAAACATGTGACTATATAAAATAATAAATTTTTCACAAGATAAAAAAATCCAAAAAATTTAATATTAAGTCATTATGCCTTACATTATCAGATTTGGGATGGAAGCATTGTTAAAGTGTCTATTATGGCCTTTAGTGAGGACACTTAATTATCAATAAATCTAAACAATGATAGTGGGTCGACTTAACCAAACTTTTATTGGATTTAACATCCTTTTTCTATTCAATAGAAATATGGACGCAAGTTTTGGGGAAATATAAATCAAGTTTTAAGGATTGAGGAATCCACTCAATGGAAAAAAGGACTTGAATGCCCACAGTTGGCCAAAATACCTACCTAAATAACTTCTTAGAATTTTCATGGCCATTTTCTATATTATAAGAAGGAAAATAAGGATGCTTTTACAAGATTACCCTTTTGAAGAGGAATTCTGAGTTCAATGGTGGGGGATGTTGAGACTTGATAAAATAGTGAGAGACTTGATATAATTAAAATTATTATTTCTCACATAATATGTAATCAAGTAAAGTAAAAAAATCTTCTTTTATAATCTTTTAAAATATTGATAAGTTTTTTAACCAGAATATCTCTACAATCAATTAGAGATAAATAATATATCCTAATTCGAAGTGAATTCTAGGAATGGTTTAAATTATTATGAGTTATGATAAACTATAAATGGAAGTCATCCTTGCTAGAATTCTCAATCCTTGATCAACCTGCTAAGAAGGTTAGTGATGATGTGTTCGCTATCTAAGAAAAATATCTTAACTATACGTTAGGTATTCAGTGTTTTATGTAATCATCCATGTATATAGAACTCATGAAGTTACATGAAAACATAGATGCCAATATAATACTTAGGTATCTACATAATCAATATGGGAAGAGAGAAACATAGGAATGGTATAAGATCATTAAGTCTCTCTTCATGAGAAAGTTTGGAGAAGGTTTATGAGTTAGTCCTAAACTAGGAAAAATTATTTTCTATATTAAGTGCTTAGAGGCTCTAAGGATCAATATACCTAATGAATTTTTTACCAAAATCATTATTTCATTACTATTGTAGAGCTTATCTAGTTTTTTTATTAATTTAAATATAAATATCATACAAAATTCTCTCCCATATATATATTCTCTCTCTACTTCACCAAGTTGATAAGGATATAAAGCAAAAAAAAACCTTCGGTTCTTATCATGAATAAAACAAAATTTTTAGGAGAAGATCTCTAAGAATAAATCCAAGTCTAAAACTTGTTCACAGTTCCCTTCTAATAAAATTAGGATCAAGAAGAAATAAAGCAAACAAGATTGTACTTGTTTCACATGTTTTAAAAAGGGAAACTGTAAGAAAAATTGCACTTAGTAAAATAACCAAGGGGAAGCTTCATGTGTGTTTTTTATCACATGAAATCTATATATTTCTAAAAATTGGTTACTGGATACCAAATGTGGTTATCATGTATGTATTCAAATATATGATCCAAGTATATTCTGAAAAAATTACTAAGGTAAGGCAGATCTATGAGTAGCTAATGGAACTAGAATTACTATTGTGGCTTTTAGGGACTACCACGACATGTTGTTAACTAGAATGATCTTAGTTTTAAAAGATATATATTACGCACCATTAGTCACTAAAAACATTATTACTATGTACAAACATGGTACATATGAATTTACTTACAAATTTTGGAATAAATTTTTTTTTATTTTATAAATAAATCATTTTTTATAGTAAGGAATATTTAAATAATGATCTTTATGTGTTTTATTACACAAACCAAGTAAAGGAAATTGATAATGAAAATAGTTCACAAGAATCATAACACACTTAACTATGGAATCACTTGTTATCACATATAAACAAAACAAATTTTACCAGATTATACCAAAATGGTTATTTGTATTAATTTTAAATAAAAACCACTTGGTGTATCTCATGCATGTTTACATAAAAAAATGACCAAATTTCCATTTAGTGGAAAAGGTTAAAGGGTTGTGGAGCTTCTCTAGTTGGTTCATACCAATGTGTATGGACCATTTCTAGTCAAATAAATGGGTGGGTACACATACTCCATATATTTTACTAATGATTATAGCTAATATGGATATGTCTACTTAATGAGGTATAATTTAAATTATTTTGAAAAAATCAAATTGTATAAGAATGAAGTTGAGAATCATCTTTTTAAGAATATTGAGAAAATTTCCAAAAAAAACAGGTTGAAGAATCTCATAATCAGGACTTCATTTATTATTAATACAAGTTTACAATTTTATCTCAACTCACACCTCCTAATATTCCACAATGGATGGTGTAAGCGAAAAAAAGAACCATTCCCTATTAGATATGGTGAGATCAATGATGATTCATGTGATTCCTCAAATATCCTTTTTAGGATACGAATTATAGAAAATAGAACACATACTAAACCAAGTTCCAAATAAGGAAGAAAATAGAATTCCAAACAATCTTTGGTGTGGAAATAAATCCACATAGTCAAATTTATGACTATGGGAATGTGAATCATTAGTTAAGGATATTCTTGGGAAAAAACTTACACCTTGAGTCACTTAGTGTATATCCAAATGATGAATTAAGGAAACTATAGGGTATTACCTATATGGTATTTTAGATAATAAATTCCTGGTTAATATATGTCTTTGATTTATTAAAAGGGATCACATCTATAAAAGAGTTCTTGGTAGTAAGATAAAATTTTATGAAGTCCAACATCAAGATATAAAAGATTTGTTATAGGAACAAATTCCATAAATCCTTGTGGAAGAGGAAGTTCTTAATACGAAAGTATTTTATAAGAGTACAAGATAGGTTAAATAACTATAATGATATACTTATTATTCACTTAGGATGGTGACTCATTATTAGTTTATAATAGTGTTATTGTAACCTACATGGAAGTATTAAGTAGTATAGAAGATACTAAATGGAAATATTCCATGAATTCTAAAAAGGATTATATATACAAAAACCAAGAATATATTTTGGAAGATACTCTGTTGGATGTAAAGAAAATTTGTAAAAAAATGTTATTTTAGAAGAAAAAACACATGGGTGGTCAATTCATCACCTATAAATCCGAACAGGTTATAAAAGGGTGTAAATAGTGTCAAGTAAATGACTATGATGAAACATTTTCACAAATTTTGATACTTAATCCATCATAATTTTACTTTCTATAAAATCAAACCATGATTATGATATTTGGAATATAGATGTTTAAACAACCTTATTTAATAGGAAAATTTAGGAAGATGTTTATATTACACATCTAAAAGTATTTGTGGCACCAAAATATGTTAAAAAAGTATGAGAGTTGTGGATATCCATTTATAGAGTAAATAGAGTATCTAAATCATGGAAAATTATTTTTGATGAATCCATAATGGAATTTTATTTCATAATGAATGAATATGATCCTTATGTATATAAAATTTTTAATGGCATAGTATTCATTTTCTTGATAGCATATATAAATGACATACTACTTATTGAAAATGAAATACCAATCTTATAGTCTATAAAATCTTGTTTGAACACATTATTATCCATGAAGGAAATTGTTTAAGAATCATATATTCTTAGTATCAATATCCATATTGATATACCCAAGAGGATAATTGGACTATGTTAAATTATATACATAGAAAATATACTAAGGATATTCGATATATAAAAAACTAAGAGGGGATTATTTCCACTCACACATGGCACCCATATTTCTATGAAAATGTATCATTTGAAACATGAGGAGAGATAGAGGATGGAAATTATTCCATATGTTTCAATGATTGGTTCAGTTATATAATTTATTATATGTATAATGCTAAATTTTTATTATTCCCTAAGTATGGTAGGAAGATACCAACTCACCCAAGTGACCACCATTGAATAGTAGTCAAAACTATCCTTAAGATTTTGAGACGTATTAAAGTTATATTCCTAGTCCATAGAGGATATGAGGAACTATCCATCAGGGGATATTCATATGCTAATTTCCAAATATATTAGGATGATTTGAAGTTGCAATCAGTATACATCTTCACTCTTAATGGAGATTTTTTAAGCTATAAGATCTCAAAATAAGATTTGGTCACTGATTCTAAAATGGAATCCAAGTACATTATAGATTTTGATGTGACTAATAAGAATTTTGGATACCCAACATCATCTAATAGTTTGATGTGGTTCCTAGTAACAAAGACCCCATCACACTCTATTATGATAACATTTTAGCATTGGCTCTTGTAAATGATCCAAGGTCAAATTAGCAGACCAAGAACATACTTTGTAAATATACTCTATTAAGGAATTTTTTTTAAGGTGATGCTACAGTAATAAAACTTTCCATATAAGAAAACATGGTGGTCCACTTAACTTAATCCTTTACTCAAAAGAAACTTGATCATCATGTGAGATATAGTGGACTAAAATTTGTTAGCATTTGGCTCTATTCTAAGTGGGAGTTTGTTGGAGTTTGTGTTCTAAAACCAAGTTTTTTTACTCTGTATTGTATGAATATTAAAATAAGTGAATATAAATAAAATATATTATTTATTATTATTTATTATTATATTTAAATTTAATGTAATAATGTTCTAGATTAGCTTTCATAGTGAAATGGTCATAGCAGTTCTCCGGTATGATAAGAACCTTGAAATGTTGTGAAGATATTATTAAATATAATTCTACGGTTATATAAGATTC
This sequence comes from Viscum album, assembly GCA_963277665.1. NCBI lineage: Eukaryota > Viridiplantae > Streptophyta > Magnoliopsida > Santalales > Viscaceae > Viscum > Viscum album. The sequence goes on from OY728148.1 coordinate 1,282,942,342, forward strand.
CATGATAGGACCCAAGGTATGTTTACTATTAGGTATGAGTACTCATAATAATATGATACTTCATCTCATTAAGTTCATGCTTGGTAATCTCCAAGATGATAGGTTGTGAGGACAAACTCGCCGGTAGAAATTCCACAGGATTTCATGTCATTGGATATTCATGTCTTTGAATTTTTGTATTGATCCTTAGACATTAATATTATTATTAATGAATTTTAGGACTCACAAACTTTGATCTAATTCTATAATCCATAATGAAGTATGATCATGGTGAATTTGGCTACATTGGGTGCATCACAAATGATGTGTTATTAATGAAAATTTCAAGCAACCATTTTTTCCTTCAATATTTACGTAAGTTAAAACCTCGAACCTTTTATTTAAATGTAGTCATGCCATAAAATTCCATGTCTATGATTTATATATGATTTAATTTCAGATAGTAAAAGAAAAACACATCAATAATAGAGGTTGATGAAAAAGGTGTGCAACCTTCTTGATAAGATATTGTGACAACAGAATTATATTACCCTACAATTGTTTATATGTGGTTGTTGTCATTGTGAGATATATTATTCCTGTGTGAGTTCCCAATCCCAGTGATAGATATTGATATTGGAATTTAGGCAATTATACCTAATATTGCATGGGAAGGGGACTAGAGGGTCACACACAAACTGTTTCCATCAATCTTAGTTGAATATTATTTATTTAATAGTTGGAATAAAAATTATTCTCGAGACTGAGAAGTAAATTTTATTTAAAATTTATAATTTGATCACAAATATTAAAAAAAATATTAACAAGGTGTTTAATTAATTATGTAAATATATAATATTTATTTATCTATCATTATTCTCAAGGTAATAAATAGTTTTTTATTTATTAATAAATAATTTATTTAATTTCAAAAAAAATTATTAAATATTTATTAACTATAATGTTAATAAAAATTTTATTTTATTTATTGAATGAATAATATTTGTTTAAATATTTATTTGAGAATTCAAAAAATGAAGAGGATGATGAACAGGTTGAGTTTCGAGATCGACGATAAATTTTTATTTACCATACTTTAAAAAAAATCACACCATGGTCTTGTGCATGTTATAAGTAAAATAATAATATTATTATTATTATTATTTACATGATATGGGTTTCATTAGGGATTAATTAATATTTAAGGGTATTTGGTCCATTGATTATAATTAAACCCAAGCCCTAAGTCTTTTTATAGACTATTATGGAATTCATAGAAAGTTTAATTATTATGCACAATAATCTCCTCACAGGATCTCTCTCATCCTCTATCTTCTCAAGATTAAGAAGAATAATAGAGATTTATTCAGTCCTGAAGGAACATCAAGTTATCAAGGAAAATAATTCAAGATGATCAATCATCCATGCCAAAACTTAGATTTTAATGGAATTGGTCAAAGATCAACGGAGCGCATGTGGATCACTACTAGTGGGGCACTAGTTTGGGACCTCATGACACAAATACGATACACCAATTGGGTTAGAATGATCAACGCCATCAGTGAAGAAAAATCTCAAGAATGAGGTAATATTTCCATTTTTATTTTAAATTAATTATAAATAAATGTGAAAATATTTCCTCTCTTAGTTTTAGAAAAATCATTTATCAAAATTTTTTAGAAAAAAATCATTGGTCGTGGATTTCATGTTGTGTACATTGCAAATAACATATTGAATCTAAGAAGAATTGATTTGTACAAAGGACGAATATGTGATTCCCCTTTATCCGGAACCAAAAGCCATAATATTTTTTCACTCAACCAATTATTGATTTATTTCTTATTTTTTTACCACCTATTGGTATCCTTAGTTGGAATGAAATTATAGATTTTATCCTCATTCTTTCTTCCACTTGTTGATACAACTTTATGAATAATAACACTTTTAGGTTCTTAATTTTTGTCTCTGAATCATTTATAAGATAAAAAAATTCCAATATTACCACCTTACAAAATTTGAGCCATTTTTTTCAAAATTGAAAAGGGTTTTATTAAATATTTTAATGAGTGGATTTACCACTTAGAATTTGAGTCATAAAAAAATTCTTTAATCCAACTAAGTAAGAACAAGGTATATGAAACAAGAGTCTAAGTCAATAATTTCAAAGTTATATATGCCACTCAATTACTTTCAATAAATTTCAGCAACATGAAATTTGAAAAATTATAATTCATCCAATGATATCAACTACACTAACACTAAACCATCAAAAAATAAGAAATACAGAACAAGTGTGTGATACATACCTCATACGGAACTAATTTATGCCACTTGTTTGTGATAAACATGTGATACCGATTATTTTCTGTGTACACTTTATCATCAAATGGATACTTTTGTCAAAATAAGTTAATCAACCATTTAGTGATCATAACCAACTCCCCTAGAGTGCCTTAAACTCTTGAAACCATAATCTGATATAATTTTCAAAATGTAGAACCATATTTTAGTAATATTTTTGTCTTTGAACAGCTTCTCACTATCTAGAAAATAGTCATTTGATGCCACATTGTAAGTATAATAAAAGTTAAACAATAAATACATGAATTTTGCTACCTATCCTCCAAATTTTTCTACCCCTACTTAGTGGTTCAATATCACTTGAAATATGGAATGTTATCACATCTTGAACACCATAATTGACTTGATTCCACTAGAAAATTCATATCATGATCATAATAATTTGTTATTTTTTATCACAGCAAGAACCTTTTAGATTCAATTTTGAAGATCAAAGTGGTTTCTCATCATCACTACTACTTGTTGAATCAGATTATGGATGGAAACTTCTTGTTATTTTTATCAGAACTCATACTAATAATAATTCCAAAACTCTTGTTGCATGTATCTTTTTATAAAATTCACACCATGAATCCACTATTTCATGTATCCTTTTAGCACATTCACACCATATATACAACTCTTTTGAATTAATATTACTTTCTAGATGCTCTCTCAATGTTTATTCATATTCCTTGGCTTGGGGGATATGTCTATACACTACAAGAATTATGGAGATTTGTGATGGGTTATTTGCGAAGGATTTTCATCTATCAAAAATAACAAAGAATACTTATGTTTTTTGTGATGAACAATATTTCATCGCAAATAATGTTTTTTACAGCAGATAATAGAAAAAGATCATATTATCTATCCATATTATTCATCATGATGAGATTAATAGATGTGGATAAAATTGTCCATCACACAAGATCCTGATGACATCCTTTTAGGGACGGGCAGTCTGTCGCTATTATTCTATCGTAAAAAATTTAATTAAAAAACACCAACCCCCCCCCCCCCCCCCACATCAATTATACTTCCCATATCACATAGACCACCCCCATCTTCCTCCATTGCACCCAATTTTTTTCTGATTGAGGTGTGAATCCCCCATGTATGGACCTCATTTCTCTCTTCCTTCCTTCTTTTTGCAATTCCCCCATCTCCCTCACTACAATTGGTTCACTTGAACCCTAGGTCAAAAAAGTATTGATTTTTATGGTTTATTTAGTATTTAGGGTTATTTTAGGTTTATTCTTCCTTATTTGGGTTTCCACCATCGAAGAAGACACATTTCAGCTCTGTATGGGTTCATTCCACTTGTTTTGTTGAATTTTTTCCAGTGTTTAACCTTAAGATTTAAGAGATTTTCCTATATTGGGTGTTCATCTTTGTTTATTTTGATTTTAATAGAGATTTTCAATAAAAACATGATTTGAAAATTGTTTTAAATGGTGGTTTCCATGTTTTTCAAGATTGAATTAAAAATAATTGCTTGTTTGGATTTTTTTTTAAAATGATTTGTTTTCATAATGTATATGTTTGTTTTAGCCTCGTATTATTATCCTATATTTTCTCCTGGATATATTTTGTGTTATGAATAATTATAGATTTATAAATGCATCATTTGAGAGTGGTTACACCATATGAATGATTGATATGTTTACTTATATTATTCTTTTTGTGTTTGAATTGTTACAAAGTATGATATATATGTAATATTTAAATTTATTCTACATGTCCATGTTTAGTGATTTTGTCAATTATTTTAATGTAACATATCATTCGTCAATGATATTCAATTATTAATATTATGGTATTTCATATTTTCCCATGTTTGAGATTATTTTTAATGTCTTAGTAAAAAAATATAAAATTGTATTAATAATTAATAAATAACTAGTATTAAATAATAAATATTTGAAATAATTAATAAAAATTTTGTAATAATTTTTAAAAAAAATATAAAAAATGCCAATAATTATAAAAAATTAACAATAATTAGTAAAAATGTAATAATAATTAAAAAATAGTTTTTTTATTAAAATAGTTTTTAATAATTAATTAATAAATAGGAAATATTATCAATAATTAGTAAGTATAGGTAAATTATGATGATCTGAAATAAATTTTATAAATATATATAAAATACTAATAACTATTAAAAACAAGCAATGTTTATTAAAAACTAAGTTATTAATAATTAGTAAAAAATCAATAACTTGAAAAAAAAATAAAAAAAATATTAACATTTATTAAAAAATCATAATAATTAGTAAAAATGTAGTAATAATTAAAAATAATTAGTAATATTCATTAAATAATGTTTAATAATTAACAAATAATTAGTCAATATTAGTAATAATTAGTAAATTTTTATATTAATTACAAAATATTATTAATAATTTTAAAATATTAGTAAATTATTATAATTTGTAATAAACTTTAAAATATATATATAATTCTAATGATTATTAAAATTAAAAATATCTATTGAAAATTTAGTTATAAATAGAAAATAATTAATATTTCTTAATAAATAATTTTATAAATTAGTGAAAATTAATAAATATTAGTAATAATCAGTAAATAATTTGTAATACCTTGTAAAAAATATAAAAAACAATAAAATTTATTAAAAATTAACAATAATTAGTTAAAATGTTGTAATAATTATAAAAATAGTTTTAATCATTAAATAATTTTTAATAATTAATAAATAATTCATCAATATTTGTAATAATAAGTAAATTTTAGTAGTGATTAGTAAATATTAGTAAAAAAATTTAATTATTAATAAATTATGATAATTTATAATAAATTTTAATAAAATATACGAAATACTAATAATCATTAAAAATTATCAATAATTAGTAAAAAATATTAATTATTTAAAAAATATTATTAATTGTTTAAATATTATAAGAATTAATAAATAATTAATCAGCATTAGTAATAATTAGTAAATGTTACTGATAATTATTAAATATTATTAATAATTTTTAAATATTAGTAAAAATTATTATAATTTGTAGTATCTTCAAAAAAATAAAAAATACAAATAATTATTACAAATTAGTAATATTTATTAAAATTTTATTTATAATTAATATTAGTTAATGAATATTTATAATAATTAGTAATAATTAATAACTATTAGTAATAATTAGTAAAAATGAGTAATAATTCGTGATAAGAATTCATAATTATCCATAATTAAAATTTAAAAATAATTTCTAATAAATATCCACAACGAGTAATAATTATTCTTATTTTAGTTATTTTTTAAATAATTATAGACTTTGGAAGTAGACACTCATTTCTATTGCACAGTCATGATTGGGTAAATAATCGTAAAAATTTTAATGGATATCGTATAAAACATTGTCTACATTGTGGGTGTTAAAACATTTCTATCATTTGTATCATCAAATTCAAAAAAATTATGGAAAAATTAAATGTCTATTTAAAAAATGTGATGTCAGGATATTTGAAATCTTTTATAACGTTGTACTTAATCTACTGTGTTTTGATTTTTAGATAGATTTTATTTTTTGGTAACAACATGGTGAATGAAATTTAGTAGAAAATGCACATTTTTTTTATGAATCCATCAATTTGTAATTTAGTACATGAGGATGATGGACCACCTATTCAGAAAAAAAAAACTTGAAATGATATACCAAGTCCTGAATCAAAACCATCTTAATTATACAATTTGTTGAAATCTTTTAAGTTTGCCTTATATTCTGGATGCTAGATAATAAAACATGAATCTATTACAAAATTTGTGGCTATTAAAAAAAATTATAATGTAAAATAGTTGTTTTGACCAAATATTTGATGCAGCTAAATCATTGTTTCCTAACAGAACTACATTACCTGTAAGTTTCTATGAAATTAAGAAGTTTGTTCATAATTTGGGACTTAGTGATTAGAAAATTTTTACATTTTAAAATGACTTCATCTTATATTATGGTGATTATGAATCATTGGTTAATTTTATAACATGTAGGGAATCCGGGTGTAAAGAGGCAAAAAATGGAATTTCCATATTTCCTATGAAACAGTTGAGTTATTTTTAATTTATACCCCAATTAAAGCATCTATTTATGTATCAAAACACATCTTCATTGATAACATTGAATAAATCAAATATTTTCATCGGTAAGAAGTTAAATCAACCATGTGATTGTAATTCATGGAATCACTTTGATCATATGAATCTATATTTTACTTTATAACCTTGGAACATATGGTTGAGTCTTTTTATTAATGTTTTTCTCCATTTAGTGCTTAGATAAGTCCGTATTATTGTTGGCCTATTTTCATAACTTTTTATAATTTGCATCTTTAGATGATGATGAAGTAACCATATATATATTTGTTGCTATTAATTATAGGACTTATGAAAAAATAATATTAATGTTTATTTAAACACACTAATTGTTGATTTAATTTCATTATGGAATTATGGTGTAAAAAAATATAATATAGTTTCAAATAATTATTTTACACTGAAGGTGGCATTAAAGTGAAAAATAAATGACTTTTTGGGGTATGGTTTCTCATTTTGATGGAGTGCACATAGTTTAAAATTGTGTCTATACTGTATGGCTGAGAGTAAAACCTTTATATTTGTTAATGAAATAAAGAGTAATTATTTTCACTATCATTAGATATTTCTTCTTATGGATTACTATTTTCAAAGGAATGTAAATAATTTTATAAAATGTAGAATTTAAAGAGAAGAACATCCAAAATATCTCTTAGGTATTCAAGTAAAACTTATCATCTCTTCATTACCTCCTATTAAAAGTGGACCAACTATAAACAAAAAAATATGGTTTTGGGAGAGATTGTAATTGGATAAAGTGGAGTATTTTTCGGGACCTTTCATATTGCTCTGAATTATTGGTTTGTCATAGGTTAGATTAAATGTATATTGATAAGAATCATTCTCATGATATATTTATACTATGATGGACATACCCAGTAAGACCAAAGATAATGTAAAGGCATGGTTAAATCTTGCCCAAATTTGCAGGTGCCCTAAACTTGAATTATTTAAAAAAGAAATATCACACGATTTAAGGAGTCTAAAATAATATTACATGATTGGTAAAGAAATTATTTTGTTATTATATCAATAGATTAGATATTTGAGGTTACAGGATGGTTATTCTTCTAATTTTTTTTACTACGTCAGAAATGGATATATTATCGGATTAAAAATTCATGACTATCATGTCATAATGGAAACACTGATGCATTTTAAAATTAAAGGTTTTTTGAATTATTAAATTCGGGACATATTGACCAAAATATCAAAATTATTTCAAGATATTTTTTTATAAACATAAAATTATGATGCACTGAGTATACTGTAAAAAGATGCTATTTTGATTTTATGTAAATTAGAGAAAATGTTCTTGTTTTACTTATATAAATAAATGGAACTTTTAATATTGAATTTATTATATGGAGATAAATGTGGAGGGACAATAAAATTTTTATGGATGTACCCATTTGATAGATGTATGTAAAAATTAAAGAATAAAGTTTGTAACAAATAATTGGTTGAGGGTCAATTGTAGAACCATTCTTGCAAATGGAAATTTAAAAATTTATGCTCGAATTATTTTAAATCCGAATATCCTACAAAATATGAGATGAAATGAGTAAAATGTTGATAATTTATATAACACCCCAATCTTCCATGGTATGATTCTCTTTGAATAATACAATAGCTTGTGTTGTACGCAACTTCGAGTTCTAACACACTACAACCAATCAAACTAGCAGATATGAATAGTAATACCCACTTTTTTGAAATTTTATAAATTTTATCTTTCAAAATTGACTTCATTTTTTGATTTGGAATATCGAAATTATCTAAGGGTGAATTTTTGGTATTTTTCTGAAAACTTTCAATTTTTGATGAATAGTGAAAAACACTAAGTTATAGTCTAAAACCAAATTTTTATTTAAATAATTATTTATTTTGTTTAAATTTATTTTAGGTCAAAATAGATACATAATACCTATATAGGTTCAATGTAATTCATTGGATTCAGTTTATAATAATTTTAGATATATAAAAATTTTATTGAACTTTTTATCATCTTTTACCCACCTCCAAGGAGCATTTTCAAATTTAAATAAAACTTAATTTTACCAATTCTGTGAGTTGAATTTCAAAAATACAAGATACACATTTTATATCAGTAAGTAAAATGTGGTTCAATAAGACGAAAATAATTTTTGGTGAATAGTAACTTTTTACTTTTATTTACCATGGTTAAAAGTAGATAGGGTAATTAAGGGTAAAAATGAAATTATTATTACCCTAAAACATGTCTTAATTCTATTGGATAAGTATAATTCCACCAAAAACAACCTTCTAAATAAAATATGAACCTATTTCGTCCACTTTGATTAGATTGGGACATTTATTATTATTTTATTTAAAGAAGAGTTAAAAGAGTTAAAATCAAAGTTTAATAACTAAAACATTTTTAATATAGAGTTATACATAAAATAAATTTGACTATAAATATTAATTAGAAAGTTAAAACTATTTCCTACATAATGGTATTTTATTTTTATTTTTTAAACATTAAATAATTTAATTTATTTATGACACAATGATGATGAAGTAATTACCTAATTAATGAAATATTAAACTAATTGATATTATAAATATCCAAATAAATGTAATTTGAGACTTTTTAAGAATTAAACTAATTTTATAATTTAATATTACATGTTATGTTTGGTAATATGAAGTTTTTTCGAATTAATAATGCTGTTATGAATTTAGAAAAAACAAAATACCAAATAGTGTCAAAATTGACATAAAAGAGTTTTTAAAAAAATATTATATTATTAATTTATATTAAATTCATAAAAATATAAGTTTTGGTCAAAGGTATTAAATAATATTATATATTTCATTAATGAGTCAATTGAGGTTCTCTTGGAATTTTATAGTAATTTTATTAACCATATAATACAAAAATATAAAGAGACATGGTAAATGTCAAACTATTTAACTAAGAGTTAAATCTAAAAGATAAAGTTAATATAGTAATTAAAACCTATTGGTTGAGTGGTTTTCAACCCACACCCACTTTATACTTAAAATAATTCATTTTGGAGCCATTAGAAACCGAAAACGATTTTATTATAAAATAATATTTATAGCTTTTCCTAAGGTGCCCCTCACCCCTCTTATAAAAGGGAACTTCCCCTTCTCTCTAATTCACACCTTCAAAGCCATTTGGATCTCCCAAACCCTGCCCAAATACCCTATCAACTATCCTTAATTCATCCTAGAGTCCATCCATTAGTTATAAAGCCAATCTAAGGAGCCCTTTTGATCAAATCAAAAGGAAGAACCCGAAGAAGAGGTAAATCTTTCATCACCTCTTTCAAGTTCCTTTCTTCTTCCACTTATTTTTTCCTTATTGTTTCCATTATAAAATAATAACTCTAGTATCTTCTATATAATGTGATGTTATTATAAATATGGTACAACCATATTCATTATTCTATCCATTATTTTAATGACATGTCACTATACGTGCGTACGTACGGCTTACCGTCTCCACATCGTGGTATAGTTGTTATTCAATATATTATTATTTGGATGGGTATAATAATTATGTATAATTGATGTAAATAATTAATATAACATGATAATTATTCTTTATATATGATATACGATCCAATTATATATTATTTTAATATGAAAAGAATGATATTGTCGCTCGTGCATACATACGGATTGCGGTCTCCATAAAACGTGATGAGATTCATTCCCCATCGTATCAATACAAGACTAATTTTCATTAGATGATTAAAAATAATGTTTAATGACTTAAAATCATTCTCAATATGAATAACATACATACAATCCATAACAAACATTACTTACATAACAAATCATATAAAGGAAAACGAATCAGTTAATACCCGAAACGACGATAATACTAAAATATTATTAAAAAAGCAATATTAAAACATCATATATGATATCATATTAAAGTATATGATTCTTTAATAATTTAATAAAAATTATTTCACCATTATAGATGTGTTTAACCTACCCTCGAACAAGAAAAAGTACAAGGTAAAGGTTAATTTCACAACCTCTTTATTATCTGAGGTTGTATTATGTAAGTATCTACTAGGGCCTCTTTATCATCCACATCCATGTTTATTAAAAATGTATTCCAAAAAAAATTACTATTTACTAGACTATGGGTTATAGTCATTTATACCCTTGTTCAAATTTTTATAAAATGGTTTGAAAGGAATATTTCTGCCGTTTTCCAAACAAGATACCTTATAACCTTTTCAACAAAATTAAGGTAAGAATGTATTTTTTTTTTAACTTATACGGTGTGTGCGGCTATTTTCTGCCATTATAACATCGTTGAATATTACCTTACAAGCTTATAAGAATATTTTCAAAATAAATTTTTTCTTAATAATTATTTGACTCTTAAATTATTTCAAAATAGAAATAGATATTTCTCTAAAAAAGGTTTTCATTTCATCTATGTCAACATCCTTTGATGGATTTTAAGCTTATTTGAAGTTGATTTATTATGATACAAAACTTCCATATTGTATTGAAGGTTTTGGGATATTCTTGACTGTGGATGTGTTATTTTTATAACATTCATGGTTTATGGATAAAGTATTGACATTTCATATGCCATTTTTAATACGAATGTTTATGTTATGGTAAAACTTTTCATATGAGGAATGAATTGGACTTATTAAGTGATGGGTGGAGCCCGCTATAGCTCCTCGATGCATCGGTAGGTCTCATGAGAAAAACTAGTGTATTGGAACAAGGCCTTGACAAAATCTTATTTGTAGTCTTGTCACAAGGCCTTGACTATGTGGTAATGAAATTCTAGCATTATGCATTCCATCATTATGAAAGTGGCTATTTATATTGCATGTGATTATTTGACTAGAATAATATCTATGCGAATAAGTAAATGGAATTATTTGATTTTATCTTTGCCATATTATTCTGAAATTCAAGTTTAAAAGGCTTTTGTTTTAGTTTTACATTGACTTAAATGGTTATTCTTATTTATGAAAGTTTCTGCTATATTATTATCCTTACTGAGCATCTGATCTCACCCCTTTCTATGTTTTATTTTTTCCAGGATGTGAAGAAGTATTTTATGACTGACCTACAGGGATAGTCTATGGGATATGAACGTGGTGAATGAAGACAATGTTATTGTTATTTTCATTTTATAATGTAATGTAAAACTTATGAATGTATATAGTACTTCCAAGGATACTAAACTAATCGGTCTTTCAAGACTTGGTCTTTTGTGATCATGCCAATGATACGTAATAATGCACCGACTCTAGGCTTCTGGGTTCGGGGTGTTACAATTTCACAGACCATAAATTGTTATTTTTTAATTATCTTGATATTTTTTTGGGTTTTTATTGTAAATAATGGATTTTAAATAAAGAAATGCACATATCTCATTCATATTTTCTTCTCGGTTGTGAATAAATGTCACGATTTATATATTAAATGCTATATTTTGTTATTATTTTAAAAAATTTAAGATATAAATTTAATTATATTTTTTTAGAATATATGAAGACTATATAGAAAAAATTATATAAATTAACCTCACTACTCTTGAAGAACATCAAAAATAGAATTTTTTTTATTGGTTTCAAATATTGGTAAGTTAATTTATTTTTTATGGAAAATTAAATCAATCTTATAATGATGTCTATTATTAACAAATTTTATTGTTTTTAGAAAACCCAATAAGAAAGTAAAATTGATTATTGATTATGTGTGCTAAAAACTCCTTTATCTAAATTAGTAAAATATTATAATCAGGATGCGGTTAATGCATTTCAAATTCACACACACATATAAAGTGAATCAAAGAAATAAATTAATAGTAGTTTTTATTTGAAAGGATCTCATCATAAAGAAAGTGAAGTTGACTTTTATGGAATGAAATATGAAATAACTGAGTTATGTAATCTTGGAAAATTTTATGTAACAATTTTTAAAGCTCATTGGTTTGATACTGATTGAGGGTAAAAACTTCACCCATGACATGGAGTCATTAAAGTAATATAGAAGTCCTATTACCAAAAATGTACAATTTATATTAGAACATCGAGCACATAAAGACTTTTACAATGATTAATATGTTATTTTTATTGATTTAAATGACTATTGGGGTGTAATGAAAACGAAATATCATGATAATTGTTTTCTCTAAAATGAAAGTGGTTGAGTGGAAGTAAATAATTTTTTGGAATTTTTCAAGAAAAACCCCAAATAAATCTCTTACTTGATGAAATATAAATATCAATGATGACCCCCCCCTATTAAATCTTAGGTTGCTGTTTTCAACCAGTCTTGGTTCTCTCATAGAACAGAATATATCTCAGCTCATGTATAGGATGGATTGTGCTCCTACTGGATAGGTGATACTTTTAAGAGGAGGTTATCATCTGGCCATCAGAACCAAGGGAGGTAGAAGGTCACATATAGGGTTGGGAGTCATACATTTCATATACATAAATGACATATGGTAAGTAATATTATCTTTTAATGTATACATACTTTAAATATAAAAATGTATTGTATTATACAGTTCGTTACTGACCCCTCTATTACGGAGTTTGAAGTTTACAAGAATATGTACACTAATCCCAATATAGGATAGCTTTTCAGTGACAGACAGTGCCATATTGGTGTTAGTTTTAAAAAAAATACTTAAATTAATTTTATTGTTATTTTAATTATAGTTATATTTAAAGGAAATTTATGAGAGAGATACTTTATATTAACAAGAGAGTTATCTCAACACCAAAGAAGATTCCACGTGTGAGACTAGTTTCATGAGGTGGATTGGATATTGGAAACTATACATGGTGTTGAGAAAGGCCATGACACTAGTATTGGTTCATGATTGAAAACTACAAGTTATTTTGGTACTTCTATGATGTAATCAGTCATCTAAAAGGGAGATCATGTAGATTCATCATTATCTCCTACCTAATTTGAATAGAGGTTGAAAGATAGGGATGACAAGATACAGTGTATGCATAGAGAGTGAGAGGAGGAGAATAAGTAGCATCATTAGAAATATGAGTGGATATTATAGTATATGTGAAGTCATGGACATGGTGTGGGTATAGATTCCCCCCCAACCATTTAGGTGATCCTCCTCTCCCTAATAACTGTTGATCCTCAATTTTTTGTGATTGTTATGTATTTTTTTTGATAAACATATTATCGGTGAAACAGTGGAATAATGTTACGAATGTTTTTATTATATTTAATTTTTTCAATTTTTTATAATTTTATGTTTTTATTCTTAATTTTTATAATATTTAATTAATTTCAATAAATTAAAAAATTCATCCCAATTAGTTTTTTTAATGTGTAATTATCTTTAATTGGAAAAACTATTCATTTTAAATTATAATGATTTACTATAGTCCATCACAAATAATCATATTTTTTATTTCGTTTTCTGGGATGGGATATTTACGATGGATTCTCATTTATAAAATTCATTTACGATGAGAATCTGTTCCAAAAATCCCATCACAAAGTCCTAAAAATAAATTTTATATAGTGAGATTAGCCCTACTAATACAAGTTTATTCTTTTTTTAATAGCATCGATGAAACTTTTTTCAAGATTCCTTCAACATAGGAGGCCTCATGCAGCTACATTCACCTCTTACCTTATGGTGTAATATGTGAAACCACTAAGTAATTATCCATGTATACCATATTCAATCTATATTATAGTCACTTCATATTTTTTCCCTTAGTGAGTCTTTCTTAGCATATTTCTTACCTTTTTCAAAACTAGATCAACTTCCCTTTCTTTCTTCCAAATTTTATTTTTTTTCTCTCCATGAGAGCTATTATTAGTGCATCATCATAGGTGATTATTTCACCATATATTAAGGTCTATATTTTTCCTCTAAAAAAGTGATTTTTTTTCAACTCAATATATTTTCATCCACTATAAATCCTCACCATGTATGTCATAGGAATAGATAAATTCCTATTAACTTTTTTTACTTCCTTACTATTACAATTCGTTCACATATGTCCATGGCCAATATAAATATAACAACACCCCTCAAAATCGTATTTCAAATTTTATTATCTCGGTTGAGATGTAGTCACAATAAGGTCTTCCTAAAACTTTGAGCCTTTGGTATTCTTGGAACACACTCATTTTGTTCCTTAATCATCCAAAAAATAATATTTTATAGCTATATTTTTCTTAGATACTTACCTTCAATATTTTCCATGAATTTTTTTTTTACTTATAAACTCTATATTTGAAACATATTTCCTTTCACCGATTGAGTTTTTTATAGAGGTAATCTTCTTATTATCATATAAGGATTTCAACCACACCTAAATCTCCATGATCATCTAAACTCTTTCCTTTAAATGTGCATCTAGGTCCATTATCTTGAAGTTGTCTTCATTTATAGACCATATCTTCTCTTCATGTTGAGTCTTGACAGGGAAAATATTGGCTTTTAATTCATTTTCTTCAACAATTTTCTTCCAAATATCTTGCTAATTTATTTAATAAAATTTATTTTTCTATTCTTATTTTTACCCATATTCTTTATTTAAAAATTAAAGGCCACCACTACACTTCTCCACATTTTATTTTCTTTTAAAAATATTCCATGATTGTATAGATCACATTATGCAAAATCTCATTTTGATCCACCAAATCATATAAGTATTGGATCTCCTTTTATCTTCTACATGAACATTCCCTATATTAATATCCTAATATTATTGTCATGTCACTATTAGATTCAATGATTACATTAATCTTTGATCATGAACCATAATTGCTTAATTTTAAAGAATTTTCCAATTAATTTTTATAATTAGATATATATTTGAAATTTTGATAATTCTAACCTCATATTATGAGTCTTTCCTATTTGGAGTTATCCTTTTATTTTTCTTTTATCTCATGTTTGACATAATATGGACTTAATAAAAATTTCTCACTTGTTTCTCATATTATCCAATTTTGAAATCTTATTTTAATACATATTATTTTTTTAAAAAAATATCCCAACTTTATCCACATATCCTGATAAAACTTTTAGTGATCTATATTTAGGAATATATCCTCTTCTAAATAATCCTTTAATTCCTTCTTAGACCAAGCATAAATCTCTAAATTTCTTTGATTTTTCTCATGCACTACTCTGTGTCAGTTTAGTCAAATAATTACATGAGATGGAAATTCATGGGGAACTCCAACCAATTCTTCAATGTATGTTAATAACTCTTTCGTATAATTAGAAAAATTAATTTCATTAAACAAATGACCTTTTACTATTGATGTCATACCTATCAAAAAAATTAAATCAAAATGTGAAAAAAATACAAGTCTTATAGATATTGAACTACATGTAAAAACCATTAAGCTCTGATACCACTTAATGAGACAAGGTTAACCCAAATCACCATAATTTTGGGGTGAATCATTGTATATACAAATTAAAAAAATTCATTTTCTGGGTCCTTTTTCCATATGTATCTTATTAACATATTAGTATAAACATGTTTAATATCTTGTTCTTACTCTCCCTTTCCCAAAAAGATAAAATATATATGTAAATTAAATCATGTACGCAAAAAATATTTTACTTTGTTCACTATTAAGGGTTAATATAAAGAGTATATTCTGATAGTGCATTGACATACCAGAAGATAAAACTACACACTATATGTGTTACAAAGGCTTTATAATGGATCATTATCAATCCAGGGGAACTCCCCCTTATTATATGTCCACACACACCCTCAAGAAAATTCTTGGATAGTTTATATATTTTTTTGGTCTTTCTTCAATAGTTTATATAAATCAGGGTCTTTCTCTATTCAGCATAGTCCACTAAGATACCTTGAATCTTTATCTCCAAGAATATTTTCCTTCAAAATATTCTTTACTACACTCTCTTTATTATTATCTATATGAGATAAACATTGTGGACACCAGGTATTTATATTTAATAAGTTCCTCAAGGTTTTTTTCCACCTAGAGAAGAACATTTTAAGCAGGTTGAAGTGGATGTGTTTCTTGTATTTTCTTTTATTGTTAACGCATAAATCATGTTCAAACATAATATGATGATTGTTAATATGTTATTAAATGAAATCAAGAAAATTTATTTTTGGATGAAGAGACACTATCTACAAAATCTTGGAAGTGATTTTGAGTTGTTTGAAGAAGGTTGAAGTTGGTTTGAGGATGATCTAAATCAATTTTATTGAAGTATATAATTTCCAAACTAAGATGGACTCAAGGTCGATCCACTAACTGTCTAGTCATTCATTCACTTTTATATTCAATCAATACACTAAACCTTGTTAAACATAATCGATACTTAGTTATTATGGTTAATTTATTCAGGGTCACTTATTTTTACATGTGTTTGATCTATACTAAGATGCATGGTTGATCTAATTCACATATCCAATCCATACGGTCATATGATTGTTGATGTGTTCAATTACCATGATCATCCAGAAAGCCATGGTTAATTTATTTGTATGTCTGGTTGATCCTAAAATTCAGTCATATAGACACAATTGATTAATCTACTTCTCATAGTCGGTTCTATAATTATAAAATTTCTAATGGAATTTTCTGTGAAAAAACAAAAAAAAAATAGATTAGAGAATCTAATTAGATACTTGATAAGATGATTCTTGGCCCTTATTCTAGTGATTAAAAAATCGAAAAATTGTTTGATAATAATATATATGATTATAGTCATGTTTTTCTTTAATTGAAACAATATTTAAGATTAGTTATATCATGATTTGTGTAGTTTTTATAAAGTATGAAAAATAAGATCTTGTGGGGAGATTTATGTCACAAAAAAGGAATACATGATTATATCTTATTCATGCATTAATGAATATATATTATAGACATATTTAATGCACCTGAATTATCATGGTTAGAAGAGTATGGGAATAAAAATAATTTTCATTATTTCATGTATATGCAATGATTTTAAATACATAGAATATCTTGGAAAGAATGAAATAAAGGAAATATGGATTATAGAGGAAGAATTCCAAGATTGATGATGGGAGAAGAATTTATGAGTATTACACCGTGAATGGTGAATCTATGTATTTATAGTTATTTCATTTGCTATAAAGAGTTGCAGTAGTATTTTTCATTATTAATACCTAATCATTCTGGATAATTTAAATTCAAAATCCGTTTAATATATTATTACAGTTGGTAGATCAAAAATAAAGTGGATATGTTGGAATATTATTCATGAGATAATTGGGATATAAATATTTATCAGAGATGAATAATGATAGTGTGTGTGATTTTTGAAGAAACCAATTGGTAAATTTTTCCATGAAGTTTATAAATGATAAAGAAGAATAATAATTTGTTTCTCAATTTTAAATATTATTAGGAACTTTTTCATAATTATAATTTATACAATGATAGTTTCGTGTAGTGTTGTGCATGATATTTGAAGTACTGAAGTCTTGTTACTATACAATAATGGAATATCAAAAAGATCTTATCGTATAAAAAAACATGATATCAGTCCTTGATTAAAGACTCTATAATTTTTTAAACATTCAATTGTATTTTATAAAGTGTAGGATACACTAACCATGCAGAATGCACAGAAAAAGTTGGGAGACTTGTAAAGTAAATTCTATGGATTTTCCTTATTTGTGGTGGTTCATAGGATTTTATGAGTGGATAGTGTTACCGTAGGTTTTACCATATCAATCCAACAACTAACTTGTGGAAAAGGTTTTCTTAAGGTAAAAACATAAAATTGGTAAATCACTAATTCACTCCCCCCGATGATTTCATTCTTCTTGTGCCACTATAATTACTATCAAAGAAAGTTACCTTTATGTTTTATTAGATATTAGAATATTTTGTTTTTAAAACTCTCTTTAATTTAATAATTCACTATTTTATATTATCTTTAATGGATAATTTAAATTTATTGATTAGAAAGGGGATAAACATGTTTGATTGGAAGTTTTTTCATATTTTGGAAGGAAATGATGTTTCATTATCTCTTTTTGATCGATTATGATGTCATGGAAGTAAAAACTGATGGTTTTATTCCCTGTGATGAAGGTGTTACCATGGTAACAGTTGATAATAGGAATTTCTAAAATTATAGTTATAATAATGTAATTTTAACTTTAATTTTAGAGAATGAATTTTTTAAAGTTAAAGGACTCAAAATAGAAAAGGATTTTGGGGATAAATTTTATAATACCTATGAAAGAAATATTAAATTCAAGTGAGATAAATTTCAGTTTTAGAGACTTAAGTATAAATATCTTTAGATTTTGGATTATGATACTATAGATACATTTACTACAAGATTTAATGATTTTTT
Organism: Viscum album; assembly: GCA_963277665.1. Taxonomy (NCBI): domain Eukaryota; kingdom Viridiplantae; phylum Streptophyta; class Magnoliopsida; order Santalales; family Viscaceae; genus Viscum; species Viscum album. The sequence goes on from OY728148.1 coordinate 1,282,961,154, forward strand.
TATAATGATTAGAGGCTATCGTAATAAGCTGGAAGACTTTGATACTGTTGAAAGTATTTTATGTATCTTACCAGATAAGTTTGATGCTAAAGTTTTTTATTTAAAATAAAATTATCCAAGTTATATTCCCTGTGATGACTTATATAGTATTTTAATTTATTATAAAATGAGTAAATATGATTCTTTAAATAAAAATGGAATAAATAAAAAGTAAATTTATTTAAATTCTTAAATTATGAAAAAATTAAGAAATTTTCTTATGGAGATAATAAATTTTCCTCTTCAAATTCAGATTCAGATGTGAATCTAAAGTTAGATAAAATTATTTCTCTCATATCTCTAAATGTGATAAGTTACAAAGAAAAGTTTAAAAGGAACCTACCACTAAAATGTTTTAATTATGGGGTTTTTGGGCATTTTTCAGCAAATTATCCAAAACTGAAAGAAGATAAAGCCAGTGATAAATAAGATGAGAGATCTAAAAGGACCTCAAAGAAAATTTTATCCAAGTAAAAATTAATTCTAGAAGAAAGGGTATGAATTTATAAAAAAAATGAATGTTTTTTTATCTAAGTATTAAAGAAGTGAAAGTAGTGATGAGGAAGAATAAGCTTATTCTTATAATGATATTGGTGAAAATATTCTCATTATTAAATTTAATGTTGAAGATTTAACTTGTGATGGAAGTAACAATTCTAGAAATGAATATGATAAAAATCAAATGGAGTTCATTCTGAAGTGAGAGTTGAAATAATGTTTCTCAAAAATTTCAAATATGGACAAGTAGAATAGGAAGTTAAAGTAAGATTATCAATCTATTAATAGTAATGAATCAGTCCATGGAGAATAAAAATATAATCTTTTAAAGAAAAATAATTATATAAATCAATTTATTTAGGATAAAAAGACCTTGAGTATTAAGAAGGAAGAAAAGGTTAAATAATTAAATAATGATCTTAATCTTATTAAATTAAAACTGGAAAAGTAGAAGAATAACATAATCCATTCAAAATTGTTTTTTAAAACATTATTCAAGAAGTTATAGAATGTTCAAATAATAATGAAGTGTGAGAAGAAAAAAAAATCATATTCATTAGATGATGTAGATATTAAAAGTTTGGCCAAGTGTCCAAGAAGAAGAATCAGGTTAAAAAAACTAATTTTTTGGCTAAATTTGATAAGTGTCAAAAATCTAGAAATTTTGGAAATTTGAAATTTGATGAAAAAAAATCTACAAATGGAGTCTCTAAAAGTGAAAAAAAAACTATTATGAATAAGAATATATAAGGGGTTCATTAAAATTTTATTTCATAGAAAGGATCCAAAATGGATCGTTAAAATAATTATGAATAATAGAGATACAATTCTAGATATCATGCATTTTTTCAAAGGTTAATATGTTTTTTTAGTTACTAATGGAATTGTAATGGATTTGGTTGTGTGTATATGATTTATTAGTTTAATTAATAATATCACAGTGTGTCTAGAAATCTTGGAAGACCGAAAATGAGAGGGGTTTTATTGTAAAAAATATATCTTTGAAGGTTTGTGTGTTGTGTTTTTTGGAAAAATGAAGAAGGAGGTAGTGGAGTTGAATTTTTCTAATTAAAGAGACACATCATAACCCAAGGACTATACTAAAACCCTATTTGTTTCAAACTCAAAATTTCACTTTTGGGAGCATGATCGGCCACATAGGGGAACTAGTTAGGCCAAATATCCACTATTAGCACCAAGGAGGCAGGGAAGGGAGCATGTGCGTCGAAATGCACATAGAGTAGTGGCTTGTGACAAAGGGTTAGAAGAACAAATATCATAGTCTGTGTAATAGGGTGGAACTGTAGAGGATTCTATAATTAAAACACATTACTCACTTCCAACTATTTGAAGTAATTATTTAAATTATATTATCTTATAAAACCAAAAACATTTCTAATGTAGGAGAAGAAGTTATCATGCTAAGTCACATCCAAGATCACCATGGTGTAGTGAGTGGTTGAGAGGATTTCATCACCTCTGGAAATTTGAAGGTATCTATTCCATAGCATCTAGGCTATATTTTATACCTAGTTGGACAAGAAGGAGTACATACTACAAGTAGGTATTATGTCATGGAGGGTCTAAAATTATCAGAGGAAAAGATTTTGGGATTTTCTAAACTACATGAGTCCACACCGCAAGAGCTGAGTCTACTTTGCACTCGATTAGATGTGAAAATTAGTTATGAGGGTTCAATGTTTCATATCATATGGAGTTATGTGAATTTAATTCTCCTCAAAAAGGATATATTTCAAAATGGATGTCTTCATGCCATAGTGAAAGTGACCACAGCATAGCATATTTAATTTTGAAGATACTTTGTTGTTGTGGTAAGGAACATGCCACAACTAGGGTGTCTTGATGCCACAACATTTCTCTTCACATTTCATCATACCTATTATAGTCTTGAAATTAAAAACATTTATAGGTTGAAACTTCCATCAGTTAATTTAAAATTTATAATGTATGAATACCTCAACTGACATGAGGTTCATTTATCATAATTTTGGACATATAAAGATCCATCCAATCCTTTGTGTTGACTTAAATATGTTTAACATGTTTTTTGACACCATACATAGAAAAATAAGATGCTATAATTTGCAGATTAGAAAGGATCGGTTCTGGGGAAGATTTCTAGGATTTTTGTTTCAGATTTAATTTAGAGATTTTTGGGATCAAGAAAGAATTCTACGAGTCTAATTCTCACTGTTCTTCACATCATTGGTCTAAATATAAAACCATTATTGGTGTTTTTTTAGATCATATTTGTATAAAGAAGGGATAACCAAAAAATTGGGTAATGATTTATTTATTGAGGGAGAGTGGTGAGTTATCAATTTGTAAATGATAGTGAACCAGGAGGGGTAGTGAGGCCACTCCAAATTATACTTTTAGAAGTGATCCTTTATTGAATCTGGTGTACAGGTTCATTTTTGTGCATGCTACTCTGATATATCTTATTTCTGGTGAACCAAGTAAAAACCACTATGTTATTTACTTATCCATCACTCATTTAGGGGAAATGAAGTAATATATCAAAGTGTTTCTCAAGTTATGAGAATAAAATTTTGATCAATGAAAGGTTTATCTATACCCTAATTTACCCCCCCCCCCTAGTGTGTTATCATTTAAATGATTACAATAAGTGATATCAAAGTGGAATTTATTCTTCTTCTCTCTTAGAATCATGGGAATATCTGTCAACCATAAAAGAGTCCCCATCTTTGAAGGAAAAAATTTCCAATTATTTAAAACTTGAATTCGATATTATTTTAGATCCTTGGGAAAGGATTTTTACACTACATCCATCTATGTAATCATATTAGATATTTAAGGCATATCCTTTACTAAAATAGATCATGAAGTATTGGAGTTGGATTCCAAACCCATTAATTCCAAGTGAAGTGATCTTGGTAACCAAATCTTCATAAAGGTAATTTCATGTAAAACCTATCATGTTGTGTGTAAGAATCTATTGAACATATATGAATATAATTCAGATTATTGAGAGGCTAAGTTATAGGTTTTTTGGAAAAATTATGAATATTTGATAATGAAGTCAAGTGAGTTTAGTGATTCCTTATTTGATCAGCTAAATATTCTTATTGGAGATATTTTAGGTCTTAGTGAGGATATTAAAGAAAAAAATGATTGTGAAGAGAATAATGAGAAGACTCTCCTCATTTCAATTCAAAGGTTTCAATTATAAAATACAAAGATCCAAAATAGATCTCTCTTTGATATATTTTATAGAACTCTGGAGGCCTATGAAATGAGAAATGAAGACAATGATTCATGAATAAAATAAAGTACTCAGGAGGTGTCCTTTAAGAACATTAAGAACCTCTTGATCATGGAAAGTGAAAATTTTGACATAGTTTATGAGGTTCTATCATTATTGTCCACTAATATTAAATGATGAAAATAATGTTTTAAGGTAAATCTTCCCCTTGCATACTTAAAGTTTGTAAAGGTGGGACATCTCATTGACAAATGTTCTGAAAATTATCAAAAAGATGATAGTGAAGATTAAAATCTAAAGAAAATGAAACAAGATGGTTTAAAGAATTCTCAATGGAGGTCCCTAAAAAATTTTCTCTAAATAATAATATAGTTCTTGGGAAATTAAGGTGGAAGAAGTTGAAATCTATAAAGATAAATGAATTTTTATGTCTATAGTAAATAAGATAAGAAATCATGATAGTGATGGTGAGAATGAAGGAGTTCTTATAAGGGTTTATCAACATGTATAAATATAGGTAGACCAATATATGGAGAGAAAATACCAAGAAATACAATGTAGTGGTACATGATTCCAAGATCTACATGGAACAATAGGAATAATAAAAAATAGATCTAAATTCTGAAATTGAAAAATTAATATCATAAGTTTAGAAAATTCAGTAAAGAAAGAAGATTTGAAACTCAAGATTAAAGTAAAAATTTGATTCATTGATGGTTTTGATGGAGAAATAAATGATATAGTAAAGAGGGTTAAACTGTTAGAACAAGAATTTATAAATTGTCATTAAAAGTGGGAAGATAAATAATGACTATTGACACCTAGAATGACAACAAAAAATACCCAAGACTCTTCATCGATTCAAGCCAAAGAATGTCCAGAGGAGAAATTGATACCCATCCCTCATGTTTATTGATTCAAAGGAAATATGTGGTTAAACCATAGGCACCAACACCTTGGAAAAAGGGATATCTTTAAAAAACTAGAAAGTCATCGAATCATGTGACCAAGGCACACTCTAATGTATCAAGAATTAGTGTTATTGATTTTGAAATTTGGAACACACTAAACATGTGTACTCTATTTCTCATAGGTACATTTGGGAAAAATATCTTCCTAATCAGGAAAGAAAATTTTCTGATCATTCTTTTTCCTATAATGGATTTTATTTTTGTTGTGAAGGATACAGACATAAGGTAATTTTTATGCATAAACAAGGAAAAAATTATCATCTATAATAACTTGAAATGGAAGAAAGTATAATCTGGAATCTTCAACCAAAAGTGTAGAGACACGAAATATATTTTCTTCTTTGCATTAATAAGAAGAAACTTTGGAGTCATCTATGGAGGAATTACACTCCTCACCAACTTGGTTGATGAAAGGGAATTCATATAAAGATAATGTTTCTAAAATTTACTTGATAGAAACACACAAATAAACTACATGGATTATGGATAGTGGATTTACATTACATATGACCAGAAATAAATAACTCGTTATAAACTTCAAACACAAAAATTATGGAATCACTCGTTTTTTGGAGCAATGAGTGTCTAAAAATTTTTTGTTCCAAATTATCCAAGATTGGGGTAAAATATCTCATAAAAATTGATGTTATCTTGGTTGATGAATTGAGACATAATCTTATTAGTTTCAGTCACCATAGACATGTGTGGGAGTTAAATCAAAATTCTTGTACCATCAAAGCTAAATATGGTTCACTTATTCTCTACAAAAAAATAACTAAGGGAAATTGATATCTTTTGGGAGAATAAAATGTATATATGTTGTCTAAAGAAAAGGAGAATAGTGCCTGGAATAGTTTACTTGGATAGTTGATCCAAACATATTTCAAAATTTTGTTAAAAATTAATGGTTCACATGACATTTCTCATCTCATATGTGATCACAATCACACATTTGATTCATGTCAAAAGGAGAATATTATCTATATGTCCTATAAGCTGAAGAAAATAAAGACATCAAGGTTTCTTGATCCAATGTACATAGATGTTTGTGGACCAATCACACCCAAATCTATGGATGGGAGTGAGTATTATGTGTTGCTTTTCAATGGATATAGTAAAATGGCATGGATTATGACCATCACATACAAGACCTGGTTACATAGATGTATCATTCTATATCACAGAAGAACCAAAAAGATGCTTGGAGTGAAGATCTATAAGTTTCAGACTAACAATGGGGCCGAATTCACACATCATTAAATTTAAGAATATATTGAAAAATATGGAATTAAACTTTATGTATTGGAAATCATAACACCCCAAAAAAATGGATTTGTTGAAAAAATAGATTTTATAGTCAATAATATGGCTCAAACAATTATAATTGAAAAATATATTTTGGAAATATATTGGAATGAAATTGTTATTGCAGTGGTTTACATCTATAATAGACCATTGATATGTTCAAATTAAGAGATAACTCCGTATGAAATGTGTTATTGAAAGAAAACTTCTCTCAAATACTTATGAGAGTCTGGAAGCAAATGCTTTATTCTCAATAAAAAAAAGTTCATAAAATTTGAAGATCGGGGAGATAAAGGCAAATCATTTGGATATTCATCAAAGAGAAAATCTTACTAATGTTATAAAAAGGACTTGAGAATATGATTGAGAGTAATGATGTTGTGGAGGTTGAATATGGATACATGATAATATAAAATAACGATACTTTTAATGACACTCACTAAATTTCAAAATCTTAAAGAGATGAAAAATAAAAAGGTTTAAGGTGGGTTTTAAGGAATTAATAAACCACTAATGAAGACTCAAATTATGATGAAAGTAAAAATATATATATGATTCAGGGAGACAAACAAGAAAGGAAAAATCACTGAAGGAAATATTATCGGGAACTGGATGACCCTAATCCAAATCAAAATAATGAAGGATAATCAGCAGCATGTGTCTCTGTTATCTTTGGTAAAACAAAAATCTATTAAAGATATTTCAAGTGATGATAGATGGGGCAAGGCTATGAATGCGGATCTTGACCAAATAGAGAAAAATAATACATGGGAAGTTGTTCTAAGACCAAGTGATAAGAATTTAATTGGAACTAAGTGGGTGTTCCAGAATAAACTAAATGATGATGGAATGATGATTCAAAACAAAGTGTGGCTTATGTGTAAGGGCTATTACCATATTTATGGTGTTGATGTTGATGATAAATCTACACATATTGAACAATCTGAGAGTATATAGTTATTTATATCCATGTAAATTCATAATGGATTCAAAATTAATCAAATGAATGTTAAATATTCTTGTTTTAATTTTTTTCCTTTAAAGACAAAGTGTATATTGAGTAGTCGGATGGGAATCTCATTGATGAAGATAAACACAAGGTGTGTTTAATAAAGAAGGCCTTGTATGGCCTCAAGTAATCCATGGTTTTCTAGATTAGACATCTTATTTTTCAAAGAGTAAGATTTGATCATAATCTCTATATCAAGAAGTGAAATGAATAGTATATTATAGTTCTTATTTATGTTGATGATATTATTTTGGGGGTATAGAAGGATAAACAATACAAGAAATCTTCATAACTCGTGACGTGTAAATTTTAGATGTCTCTAATTGGTGAAATTTCATTTTTCCTTGTTTTTTGGTCATTCAAAGATTGTATGGGGTATTTATCTCATAAATCAAATATTCCAAGGAATTATTAAGAATATTTCATATATATGACTCAAGTTCTATAGAAACATTGGTGTAAATAAGGATGAAATTATCAAAATATGATTCAAGAAACAAGGTCGATGTGAACATGTATCAAATTATTATTAGTTTGATTTACTTAATATCCATGAGACTTTACATATTATTTTCTAAATTTCATACCTCTAATTTTCAAATTAATCCTAATGAAAGTCACTTGAAAGTTGTGAGAATGATTCTTCGGTATATTCATCGTACAATGGACTATGTAATGTTATATCAAAATCATTCATATTAAAATTTAGTGGGATTTACTAATGTATATTGGGATAGTTTGGTATATTATAAAAAATAAACTTATGGTGGTTCTTTTTATCTTGGGAGTTCATGTATCTCATGGTAAATCAAGAAGAATGATTATATATCTTTGAGAACTATAGAGGTTGAATATGTTTCTTTCACTCAAGTTTGCACCCAATTGTTATGGATGAAGTGAAATATTTATTATGTGGGTGTTGAGGTGACCTCTCCCATTCCAATTATATGTGAAAACTCATGTGCAATCAATATTATTAAAAATCATATCCAGCATTCACAGACCAATCACATTGACATAAAAGGACTACACCACAACCCGATTTTTTGTAGTATAAAAAAATACCAATCAGGGCTTGGTAAGACAAGTTATCTCAGCCCTACACATGTGGGATCACTCTCAACCACATAGGGGAACCATCCAGGCCATCTAGCCACTAGAATAACTGAGGAAGGTGAGAAAACATGTGGGTTGGAATGCATAAGGAGTAGTGGTCCATATTATAGGGGCAGAATCATGGAGATCATGGTCCATGGTATAGGGTGGAACTATGGGAGAGGCCGGGAGAAGATCCCATTTCTTTCATATGGTCATTGTAAGGAAAAAATTAACTTATATTCTATGAGAAAACCAAGAAAAATTATGATGTGGGAAAATGATTTCTCACTCTCTTCCATATCCAAGGTCAACATGACATAGTGAGTGGTTGATAGGATTTTAGATTCTATGAAAATTTAAAGGTCTCCACACTGTAGTATCTAGGTTATGCCACAACCCCAGTTGTACAATGATTCTATACCGCAACTAGGTATTGTGATGTGGAGGGAATGAAATTGGTATAGGAAAATATTTTTGGATTTCCTATACAACAAGAGTAAACACCACAAGATATGAGTCCAATATTCAACCAATTTAGTGCGAGAGATTGTTATGAGGAGTCCATGCCTCATATTGTGTGGATTTATGGGAAGTTAATTCTCCTAAAAGGGGGGATTTGGTCAAACGGATGAATCCACCCCATAGTGAAAGTGACCACAACATAGTATATGTAATTTGGAAGATACTACTCCATGGTGGTAAGGAATAGGCAACAACCAAGGTGTCTCCATGCTACAAAATTCCTTTACATGCTAATGCATGCCTATTATAGTCCCAATATTAAAGAGAGTTATGGGTTGAAACTCCCATCAGTTAACACAAAATTTATGATATATGAAGACCTAAATTAACATGAGGTATACTTTTTACAATCATAACCATAAAATAATCCATTCTTAAGTTTGGATTTATTTGAAATGGATGAACATGATTTAATTCACCATAAAAAAATACAGAGTAGTAACAGGCAGAGTAGAAAAGAGAAGTTCTATGGAAGTTTGCCAGACGTTTTGTTCCATATTTAATCTATTGATTTTTTTGTTTAAATAATGAAGTCTAGGAGTTTAATCCTTGGTACAGATTGATATAATTAGACTAAAAGGAAGCACCATTTTTTGTGTATGTTCAAATAATATTTGTGCAAAGAAGGAAGAATCAACAAATGGAGGAGTGAGTTCCTTGTCTAAGGATAGTAGGGAGTTCTCTATTTGTTCATGGTAGTGAACCAAGAAGGCTCTTTGGAACTTTCCCAATGTAGGTAAAACAAGTAAAATTTTCTATATTATTTACTTCTTTCATCACTCATTGAGGATAAAGTAAGAGAGATGTCAAAGTGTTCCTCAATGTGAGAGGATCAGATCCAAATTAGTGAAATAATTACTTATACTCTGATCCCCCCCCCCCATATCAGGGTGTTATAGTCTATAGTATTTTAACAAAGTCAGCCTACTCAAATGAGACATATTCAGAAACAATCATAAAATTTAGATAAATATTGAAAACATATTTCAACCGTTGGAATAAGATTATGAAAGATGTGATCATCTATGTCACCATGATAAAGGATATATTTCTATTCTATCATACCAATAGGGAAACAATTTTTAGAAGAAAGAGAATAAAGGAAAAGAAAAAAAATATTGTATAATTTCCCCTTATAGATTCAAAAAAGGAGGGTCCATGAATAATGGACAGTGAGTGACCTAACATATAATTGGAGGCGTAAAGTAATTGAATGATGCCAAAAATTGTAAATAAGGCTTTATAACATTTGGAATGATGGTTTACTTAAGATAAAATTGGTTTGTTTTTCTGTAATTAGAAAAGAAAAGTTAAAATCCAAGATCACCCTTTATTTAGATAGGTTAAAATACAACTTCCTAAGTATTTCATGGATCTATGATGAAGAAAATAAGTTGGTTTTCAAGAAACATATATTCTTATTGAAAATGATTACAGAAGGAAAGGTTGTGATAAGAGGGAATAAAATCACTAGTTGTTCTTAAATATTCCTAGACTTTATTTACAACACAACAATTATCTCATAGCATGGTTTCTTATCATCTATCATATACCAACTTCAGTTTCAGTGTGGAATGTTCTCTAGGGTGTAGTATTCATTAAATATCCAAAACCATGGAATATTCCTTATCATCATTATGGTGTGGAGTAACCTCCATGGTGCAGGAATTAAAAAATTAATGTTTCTAGAATTATTCAAACATGGTTTTTTGCATGGCTACTTATCTTGTGGAATGGCCTACATCTGCCACAATCCCACATTGTAAAAAACCTTCATACTTCATGCTTTATATTAACCAAAATATGGTTGAACCTAGACCATATTCTCATGTTACCACCCTGTATTATGTCCATTAGTGTATCCTCTCACCCAACAACATCTAGTGTTCGGTCCATTCTCCTTCTCTACCAATCCTATAACCATCCTGAGATTTTTATGCTTCCTTTCTCTCCCATGTTGCTCTATAAAATCACTACTATTGAGCTCAGCCATTAACTCGGTTTTTTGAATACTCTAATTGTGCAAGACTTTATCTAGACTTCTTTTAATAAACACCAAGTATAACCATAGGGTAGTTAGTAAGCTTGTGTCAGGTTTTTTTGTTGCATCTTCCATAATATATTTTAACCTTATCAATTTATTCCACATCACTTTCAAATACCTAACCTTGATATCAAGATCTCTTTTTATTTCTCCTCTTCTCTTCACCAAAATATACACAAACATCCTACATCACCAAGTATTTAATGTCTTCAATATATTATAATACTTTACCCCACAATGTATCATCTTAGACACCATACGAGGCTCCTTGGGTAAATTCTCAAGAAACATTCCTCCCTATTGGGTCTAAATTCATGGTTACATAATATAAACCATAAATAAAAGGTTTAATGGTAACTATTTATTTGATATCCATCTCTCAAAATACCTCTCATTTGTCTAACCAGTTCGATTTATACCATTGGTAGTAAATAATTAAATTTAAATAATTTTTTTAGGAATGTGCACAAAGTGAAACTTTGCACATTTAATATGACCTTGGAAACACATTTAAAAAACTAATGATAAATCAGTAGACCACATACCTCAATCCAATTGAATCTCTCTCATAGAATACCACTATTTGATTTGGATTCAAGCAGTATAAATCAAGAAATATTGAAAAACCAACAAATTAGAGCATAATTGGAGATATTAACTAAAACAGTGATAGGAACAAATAAAATATTGAAAGAGTAATGTTATCATTACCCAAGGAAACCATTTGTGATAAGTGACACTCTAATCCAACAATAATTAAATGAGTTATACCACATGGAAGAGAAGGGCAGGAGGGAATAGAGGGAAAGGTGAGTGGATATTAATAAAGGCGGTTAGGGGAGTGTTAAGTTTTTTAGAAAATTAATAATTAATTCAATTAATTTAAAATTAAAAAACAGATATAAAACCCTCAAGGTATCCACCATCCATCCATTAGGTATTTGGTAGACATCGGATACTCACTCTAGGGTCACTTGAAACTCGGTGGCCCACCTGGAGTTATTTCCCTAATTCCAACCTCTATAAGGTACCTAGTACTAGTCCCCCAGGTATCCAATGGCATCTATCAAAATGACAGATATCCCAGAGCCTGATATTCTCTCCCAAAAATACCCTCAGATCCCTCTACAACACCTCTAACACTTAAGAGAAATGAAAATACATGAAGTTTGATGAAAAATAGATAAAAATAATACCTCATAGATATGTGGGTAATTACAACCTTGATATCCGCAAATTTTATAAATATAAATTTAATATTCTTATTCTAAGTAATTATTTAAATATTATTTGTTTAGTGATAATATTTTATTGATTTTTTTCATTTTAGTTATAGTATATGTATTACACAACAACAAAATATTTTTTCTATTTATTTTTTTACATAAGTGAATAAATTTTGATAAAATTAGTTTTTCATTAATGATATGACATGGTAAAGATCAATTAATGCATGATAGTTGACTTTGTAAACTTATAAGACAGTTATAGGCTTTCAATACACAATCACTAACATCAAACATATACATCTAGTGAAATTTATCATTTGTATAAAATTTATTTCATTTTATAATTTGTGTACTTTATTATTGGATATTTGAAGATATTAATATATTTTAAATCCTTTTATAAAATGGGAAAAAATTGACACCAATAGTTACCTCCTAATAGTCATATTTTCGGGTATGAATTGTATAGAAACCAATAAATTTCATACATAAATATCACATATAATTCGATAAATATTATTTATATAACATGATGATCCATTCCAAAATCATATAGGTCTAGTTACTTTGGAAACACGGACTTATAAACAATTGGTTCATAAATGAACTACATCTTCTCCCACTTATATCTTCATAACTAGCACCCTTCTTAGACATATTACACATAATACCTTTATTTGTAGCCTGGTCAAAGAAAACATAACAAAGGGTGATATCTAATGCCCAATAAGGGTAAACAAGCGAGATATCTATGATTACATAATCAAATCAAGATAATAATGGTATGAGAACATGAGCATAACATTTTAAAACTATACCCTTTTTATCATAGATCATAATCTCTAGTCATAGCATAAAGCTTAAAAGTTCATAATATATAAATAATAAAGTAATTGAATAATACAATCCATGATAGCATTACAATGGTATAAGATATAAATTTGTTTCATATAAAAGATCATAGAAGACCTTATGTCAAATATACCCACCAGGAAATTCATAACATATTAGACTTGGGATAACCACCCATGTACCTACTTTGGGATTGGTATAACCACTTATATACCCTATTTTTGGGATTGGGATAACCTCTAGTCTAACCTTTGAGCTCAAAGAACATTAATCGGTACCCAATACATTAGAGGGATATGTTGGTCCCACCCTTAATATAATGATAATCATAAATATATGTTACCCAAGTCATATCATATCAGAACCCATTAAATGGGTTTCATAACATTTCATCATTTCATCATAGCATAACACATGTAAAAATAATGGGTTTCATAAATACCATTTCATCATAAACAATCCATAGGAAGAGTAAAAATGGTATCCTTGTATCATATTCTTAGTGAATTATAATCAACATTGAAGGTTATTATTTTTTAGGAATGAAAAGATCATTAAATCATTTTTGAGGAAAATAATTCTATTTTAAAATAACTTGTTTAAAAAATAAAAATTTACAAAATATTTTGGAAAAACGTTATATTTTAAAATAAACATGGGAAATACTAAATGAATCTTCAAAACGTTCAGTTTTTTTGATGGATTTAAATTTTTTTCATGTCGTATAAGTTAAAAAAACATTCCTTTTATATTTTTGTCAGAAAAATTATAGGGTACCTCGTTTTGAAAATAAAAAAAAGATTCAATTAAAACCATTTTTTAAAAAGTAAAAAATAATTTAAAAAATCATATGAGAACATTAAAAACCTTATTTAAATCATTTTTTGAAAATATAGATATGAAAGAAAATGGTTTTTTGACCAAAGAGATAAATGAAGTCAATTTTTCTTAAAACCTATTTTTGATATCTTGAGTACTTAAGGTGAGGAAAATGAAAGGAAAAAAATTATTTTCCAAAAATAACCATAGTAGAATAAAATTCATGAGTTTATTGAAAGGTGTATCATAAGTTTCCATCATTATAAACTTAATCATAAACAATCCTGGTAATGATGAGATTATAACATAAAACCTTTATTACATTGGAATCATTTTAACCATAATCCCCATGAAAGAAATAACCTTATAAGGATATGTAAATCCAAAAACATTCATGATAAAAAACATAAAATACATTAATGGGTAGTATATACACCACACAAAATAAATAAGTGGTATATAAGGCATGTGTCCCATATAAATATAAGTGAGACTAAAATCTCTTACCTTGAGTTCCACTTAATTATAAAGAACCATAATCTACTGTATAATACAATTAAATTTATTATTATTATAAATTATAATCATGAATATCATTATAATATCATTTTTATCCATTATATAAATATTTATAATCATTAATAAAAGGTTGAGATAGAAAAATTAATTACACCATTCATTAAGATGATAGGTCGTACATATGCATGAACACTATTTTCATTTTTTGACAGATGGAATGAAAGAAAGTTAAACCTTTAAATAATCATTATTATATCACTATCCAAGTAAAATATAAATGAAAAATTAATTACATTACTTCATGGAGGTGGTGGTACAAACATACGCACGAACGACAGTATCGTTTTTCAAAAGTTTTGAAGGTATAAAGGTGTATATGATATCATCAATAAAAAAGAATAAATATTTCATAAGTATTATATATAAACATTAAACCCATCATAATACCCATCCATAAAATATGGTTACGAGAAATGAATTATATCTCTTTGTGGAAATGGTAAGTCGCACGTATGAATGATAAATGCTTTCACTTCCAATTTAAAGGAAAGAGGGTGAATAAAGATTATTTCATAATCATAATAACATTTAAGTACATTTATTATAATGAATTTATTATTTTCTAATTAATATAATATATTTTTATGAGGTAAATAAGGATTAAAAACTAAATTAATTATTTAAGGTGATTATTTCTTCTTTCAAACGAATCCTTTTAATTTCCCCTTAAGGGCTCTAGTGTAGGTATTTTGGGAAGACCATAACCAATAGGATGCCACTAGGGAATTGGAAAATATAATTTTTTATATTTTTTTCAAACTATAAGGCTAAATGTGGTGTGAAAAAGAGAAATTAGGGGTTCCCTTTTATAATTGAGGGGAGGGGTACTCTTGGAATTTCCTAAAATATTAAATTAATATATATTAATTTTGATGTCCAAAAGGATCTGAATAACATTAAAATCTAAGATGAGGAACATTTGAAATAATCTCATATAATATAATTTGGACACGTTTTGATTACATTTTTACTCTTATCATTTTGTTTTAACCCTTCATTAACCCATTTGATAATTACCATAATATTAAATTTTTTTAACTTTTAAGGGTTAATAATGTTACTATAAAATACCAAATCACCCATAACTGGAAAATGCTTGATTTTTAAAACCATGTACAATTAATTTGGTTGAATATAATATTTTTATGAATTTTATATCATTTAATAAAATATTATAAATTATAAAATAACATTAATTTTTAACACTGTTTATTTAATTTGACTTTAGATACATCAATAAAAAAGGATAATTTGAATATAATTCTTTAAAATAACACTTATATTTCATATTCATCTAATAAATTCATGGAACAAATTAAATCTTTATAATTATATTACTTTTAATATTTTTAAAAATAAATTATGTGATTTTTTCCATTAATTGAATAATTAATGTGTCAATATCGTGTAAGAATTTAAGTTAATTAATTCTTCACTAAAATATAAAATTAAATTACCATGATTAATATAGAACATTTATATTTAAAACCAATACTTATTACCAAACATATCTTCCATTGGTCCCTATATTAATAATATTATAGTTATTAAAAACAAGAGTGACATTTTTTACTTTTCTTTAAATAAAACATTATAAAAGTCATAATAACATATAAATAGAAAAAAATGTTATAATTTCAAAATTTGAATGATTGTGGATAATTTATACCCATAAAATAAAATTTAGGCAAATATTATAGTCATTTTATAGTGCTTATAATTTTATTTTTATTATTAATTACATGATCTACCCATTAACGTAGTAACAAAAATTACTAAAGTTACTATTCATAAAATCAAAATTAAAAAGGAACTATTTAAAAATTTTGAACCTTAGGATTGAAAAATATGGAATCTATTTTATCAAATTTAATACCTATAAGTTGTATAAATTAATTTTAAATTAAGTGTGAAACACATGATGAAAATTGTGCTTTAGAAAAATATATTTTCAAGCATAAAACTTGGTTCATTATTGTCACATGCCTTAGAAAGGTATTACATGAATATTAAAAAAATTATTAAATATAAAATGTATAAATTTCATTAAAATCATTCACCTATAGTGATTAATCTTAATCTATTAAGATAAAAATATATTGTGCGCATAAAAATAGTTTTTTAGAAAAATGTTTATTTCTCTTCCAGGTGATTTTTATTTTAATTTATAATCAATTGATAGCCAATGAATTAATTTTAAATATATTTAACCATATATTTTTTATAAATTATCTATTATTATTCATAAATTTAAATCTAATGGATAGATGATAACGATCAAATAATGATATTTTAATAGTATATCACGGTTTGTTTGAACTCGGTGTTGCGTGTAACTCAAGTAATTAAAAAATATAAATTTATTAAAAAGGGTGTTACATTCTACCCCCCTTAAAATAAATTTATCCCTGGAAATTCATCACTCTAATACAAAAATAATCATGTAATATTTGTTTCATTACATCCTTAGGTTCCCATGTAGCTTCTTTGAATTTATGATTTCTTTAGAGAACTTTTACTAGGTGAGTAGCCTTATTCAGTAGTAATTTATCCCTATAATATAAGAATTATACCAGTTTTTATTCTTAAGAAAGATTTTATTCTAGTGGTATTACCTATAATTTTATTACATGTTAAGGATTAATTATGTACTTCCACATGATAAATATATGGAATATATCGTGAGTCTAAGAGAGATTTGGTGAAAGTGCCAATCGAAAAGCTATCATCCCAACACGATCAAGAACTTCAAAAGGACCAATATACCTAGGGTTCATATTTACCTTATTTATGAATCTCATAACCTTATTATATTTATAAATTCAAAATAAAACCTTCTCACTAACTTTAAATTCCAAACCACATTGAATATTTTTCGCATAACATTTTTATCAACTTTGAGTTGCATTGATGTGTTGTTGAGTGGATATAACTTTCTCTTAAATTTCCCCAACTAGATCAGGTCCAAATAGATTTATTTATCTACCTTCATCCCATCATGTTATAGTTTTACACTTCTTTTCATATATATAATCATAATAAGTCATATTCATGCTTGGGTGAAAGAAACTGTTATAAGAAAGCCCGACTAGTGTAAGGTGTTGATCCCAACCATATTTTAAATTCATTGAAAAATATATCATCGTATACTCTGATTTTTTCATATCTATCTCAGATAGACCATATTTATAAGGATAATAATCTATGTTGAAACTCAACTCTGTATCTAGAGCTTGCTAGAGGCTTCGTCGGAACATTGAGGTAAACATCATATCCTGATATGATACAATAGAATTTAGTACTCCATGAAAGCTTACAACTTCCTTAAATTATAAATTGGAAATATTATCCATATATAAAACTTCTTTGATAGTGATGAAGTGTTTTTACTTCATAATCTAATCAACTACAACCCATATAGCATTATTCCCTTTATAACTTTTTCGGAATCCGATGACAAAATCCATAGTGATGTTTCGTAACAGACCAACCTGGGCCAACTAGACCAGTCACCCAAGTAAACCCATTATAGAGTGGGGTATAACATAGATAAAAAAAAATCTCTTATATAAGGAAAACAAGGCAAAAACCAGATTAAAAAGTGGAAACAGAGGCTTACCAGAAGAGAAAAGGCACATAATTCCTTACACATCATGAATTTTTTCCATTTTATGTTATTCAAAAAAATGTTTCACCTTTTTAATTAAAAATCAATTTTTCACATTAAATGATGTGTGAAATTATCACATAGTGTATTAAGTTTATAATATCTTTCAAATGGTTAATAAATGTCATGTAATCCCATTACACATCTTGTAACTACCCAGAAAATAGAATAAACTAAATGCTTATGATGAAAAATCCAAAAAAATACTTGACTTCACCATTATAGGTATCTTAACAATTAATGGACAGAAATACCTATCCAATGAAAAAGGAAACCAAAATAAAATATCTGAAAATACATGATAGAAAAGTAATGGTGGGTTACAATATCCCCATCATAAAATCTTTTTGTCCCCATAAAGAACTCAAGATCCCAGATCTGCAAAATGAGAAGGCCAATACTGCCTCATCAACAAATCACGCTCCCACGACTTGTGGTAATCTGGTCTGCACTTCCAATATACCTAGACCAAGGGGATCATTTTATCAGGCATTAACTTATCTTGTTGATCCCTAATCGGAACTAGTTGCTCAACCAAACTGGTATTGGGTTCAAGATCAACATCCTCTCATCTAATCACTTGGGAAGTATGTGTTATATACCTCTTCAATTGGGAAACATGAAATGCATCATGTATAGATGTCAATACATATGGTAAAAGAAACTTATAGTCCACCCTCCCCTTTCTCTCAATGATCTAAAAGGGTCCCACAAATCTCTGTTCCAACTTACCATTCTTACCCAATGACGATGCCCCAACCGATGTGAAACTTTGAGAAAAACAAGTTCATAAACCACAAAGTCTAGTAGTCAATTAGGATGGTTCGCATAATATTTCTGAAGACTTTGTTTCATGATCAAATGCCTCATGATCAACTCCACCCTCCCTATTGTCTCCCAAAAAAGACTCAAATCAACCAAGGACCGCTCTCCCAACTCTGCCCAGCATAAGGTAGATCGAAATGGTTTCCCATTCAAAGCCTCAAAGGGAACCACATTTATTGATGTCTAATAACTATTATTATTGGAAAAATCAACCAAATTCTAATGATTGACCCAAGATCTAATGAAATCAAGTACACTATACTAGATAATATCCTAAAGAAACTAGATATCCATCTCTATCTATCCATCCATTTGTTGATGATAAGTTGTGCTCAATTTAAACTGGGAACTCATTCCCTACTACAAACCTCTCAAGAATATAGATGTAAACCTTGAGTCCCTATTAGAAACAACAACAAAGGTAACCCCAAGAAGTCACATAGTCTCTCGGACATACAATTCCACAATATATTACACTTTCTTCATCTCTTTTATTAGAAATAAATGCACTGATTTAGTGAATCTATCAACAATCACATAAATTGCATCCTTATCACTAGGAGTCCATGGAAAACTAGTGATGAAATCCATATAATTTTCATCCCAATTCCATACAGTAATGAGTAAATTTTTAAAAAAAACCTATAGTTCTCTAGTGTCCCACCTTAACTCTTTGACAAGTGAGACATCATGATACAAAATCTGTATCTGACCAGCTCATCCCCAGCCACCAATATCGACATCTCAAATCAAGGTACATCTTTGTATCCCTAGGGTGCACAGACCAACATAACCAATTTCCACTTTTTAAAAACTCTTGTCTCAAGTAAAATGAACAACCAACCTGGTACAAAATCACAAATATCCACTGGGATACTAAGACCACTCACTGAGGTATCCCCACAATTAAGGATTTCTCCGTGTTGGTTCTTGGTGTCTTTTACTTGGTCAAGTTGAAATCGCTTATAAAAGGATGAATAAACATTTCTCAAAGCCAATAACACCTGCCTACCAACCTGCTTTACTCCCAAGATCATCTCATCAAATAAACTCATCATAGATCACTCTTCAATTGATTATTTCACTACATGAATCTATACTATTCTTCTCGATACATCAACAAAAATATTTAATTTCCTAGGGGTATATTTGTTATTGACCTAAAATTTATGAAGATTCTCAACCCAATGTCTCTTTCACAAGTTCATATCCCTATGAGTGAGGACATACTTCAGGATTTTGTGATAATAATGCATTGTAAAATGCTCCCCCAAAAAATATAATGATGTCATGTAATGAGTACATGCATAACAATTGCTTACTCAAGATCATAGATAGGTTAGTTCTTATTATGAGGGATAACTGGATAGAGTAATAATCCATAACCTATTTCCCCTACATCAAGTCACATCCCAAATCCAACCTAAGGCATCATAGAAAATATCATAACACAAACCGAGTTTTGGGAGAATCGATAATGGTGTTGAATTCTACCTCAATTTTAGGACCTTAAAAGATCTTTTACACTTTCCACCCCACTCAAACTTTACACCCTTATGAGTCAAAGATATCATTAAGGATGCAAGCTTAGAGAAGTCTCGAGCAAAGCATTTATAGTAACCAGCCAACCCTATGAATCTTTAGATCTCAAACATGTTTTAGAAATTTTACCATGACATAACTACTCACACAATTTCAGGATCCACTAAGACATCCCTCTTAGATATCATATGTTCTATAAACTTCAACAATCAGATCCAAAACTCACACTTGCAAATTTTACCATACAGGTGATGCTCTTTCAAGTTTTTAAGAATGATATCAAAATGGTCCACATGTTCCTACTATGAATTGGAGTACACCAAGAAATAATCTACCAACACAACAATAAAATAGAGTAAGAAACACTAAAATATCTAGTTCATCAAATCCATAAATAACAAAATAGAATTAGTGAGTCTGAATGTCTTGATTAGGGACTTGAAATTCCCATATTGAATCAAAAATGTTGTCTTATGTATGTACTCTTCTCGTACTCTCAACTGATGGTACTCAGACTGCAATTCAACCATAGAAAACTAACAATCACCTCTAATTTGATCAAAGAGATAATAAATTATGGGTGAAGGATACTTGTTCTTAATTATCACCCAATTTAACTTTTAATATTCAAAGTAAAATCTAAGGCTTTGATATTCTTTATTAGAAAATAGTAAAGGAGAATATCACGGTGACACACTAGGATGAATAAATCCTTTCACCTTTAGATCCTTAAGATGAAACATAAGTTCCACCAAATCAATAGGTTCCATTTAATAGGATGGAACAGAAATGGGAATCATTCCAGGGAGTAGATTAATAGTAAAATGGACCTCTCTCTATAGATTTTAACTAGATAAATCATCTAAAAATACCTCATGGTATGCACCAACCATAGCAGGTATCTGACCACCCAATCAAGGGTCAAATGCATCAAAACAATTCTGACAACTGGAATGAAATCATACCAGAATAAGGAATAATCTCCCCTTCCCTTCCCAATCAAGAGTCTCAATCACCATGGAAATCATGAGTGACCCCATCGGTAAATGATAATGGTACCAAACAGTGATAATAGTCTCTCAGGGCCTTAATAATAATCATTTAATCCATGCCAATAATCAAGTTGAAGTACACAAGATTAAGAACTAAGAATTCATGAACCACCTCAAAGTAGTATATTATCACTCAAAATAAAAGCCACTAAAACCCTTTTTCAATCCTCTTTATCAAAGGTGTTGAAAGATACAAAAAGAATGGTATAAGATTATAATGAAAATCCAACACATCAACTAACTTTGATGATATAAAATAATTATAATCACTTGAATCAAACAAAGATACCACAATATAAGATGTAATAAACTATGTACCTTTAACAGTAGTTATCCCTGCTTTAGATTCATTTGGTCCACACTCTACTGCATAAATTCTTCACGACTTAGCCACCAGGACATCCCCTTTTGCTTGAGAATTAAACCAACTGCCCTAAGAAGAATTAATGTGAACCTGTGATCCCTTGATGAAACTGGATCACACCTTACTACCTTAGTACATCTTTTCATAGAAACATTTCAGATAGATAGATCACATAGAAATATGACAAGTTCTAGGAGCCTCTATACAATGAGTCATGTTTAGAATAAACCTCCCACACGGGTAGAAAATAACATATCACTATACTGAATAATCCCCTGAAACCGGTCCTGTTGAAAATTAAGCATTCTTATGCTTCCTTTTCTGACCAGAAGAATCACCCTGGAAAACTGCTGCACCCACTAAATATCCGCCCAAACCATTAATCCCATATATGTTTTCCTTAGATGAAGATAATTTATCCATTTCCTCCACAATGTTTTGAAGGAACAAAAAACTATAATCAATTGAATATCATCTCTCAGCCCCATATCGAACCTCTAAGCCTTTGAAATGTCATTAGTGATAATCTCCAGATCCAGATGCACCAGCTCAGTAAAATGGGTGGAGTACTCCAGAATGGTACACTTCCCTTGATCCAAGGTCAAAAACTCTCAGGTATTTTCTAAACATAAAGTATCAAGATAAAACTCTTGATTAAATATTTTCATAAAGGAAACACAGGAAAGACCCTAAGGAAACTTAGCTTGAACAATAGAGTCCCAACATCTTCTTTTTATCCCCTCAACCATATACATGGAAAAACCAACCTTATAATATTTAAGATTCTTTAAAAAGTTGAAGATCCTATCAATTTTTTCAATCCACTCCTCTAATTATTGGGTCCCTTTGTCACCTTAGAAAATAGGTGGATGTTTATTTGTAAATTTTGAGCCATGGTCCACTACTCATATCAGGTTCACGGTTCCCACTGACACCAAATTCTGAATGGTATAGATCACGGCTTCATCCAAATAAGGTTCCACTGGAGGATACATCTATGGAACCTACCTCACAACTTCCCCTATCATTTTTTTAAACTCTTCTAGGAGGCATTGTCTATTATACATAACCCAATAATAAATCAGTCATAAGAATATTACAAAACCATTGAACAAACTTATATAATACATTATTTAAAATAATAATAATTTAAAGAAGTTATGAATTATACCATGAAATGGAAACACCTTTTGAGAGGAACTGGTCTATCTAAATAAACTCCCCACTTAGTTTATTCAAATGACCTTATATACACCAAGTCCCCAAACTTTGTAGATAGTTTAATTTAAATAAATTTCATATAAAATTCATTCAAATAAATATAAATACTAAGTCTTGGACTTAGTAAATATTTTCCGACCACCCATGGAAACTCAGATTCAGTCATGGGAGTGAATTAGCCAGGCCCCTTTTCCGCACCTACTTTCTGAATTCTGATGATCTGAATGTTATCTACCCAAGACAGAGAACCAACTTAGGTAGTTCTGACACATTTTAGGCTGAGTAACCCCTCTAATATAAAATGGTAATAGACCAAATCAGACCAACTAGAATAGTCACCCAATTCATCCCATTATGGGGTGAGGTATAACAGAGATACCAAAACAAGTCTCGTATATAAGGAAAATAATACAAAAAATAGATTAAAAAATAGGAAAAAAGGAGGTACAACTAAGAAAAATAGGCTAAACTAGGCAGTGTGACAAGTCTAGAAAAACTAGTCTCCATGTGACCAACCGTTACCCCTAAACTATTCCCAAACAAAAACAGTGATGTAAAGATAATTCATCATGCTATATAATGCCCTTCCCTTTACATGTATCCTAAAGAACAAGGTCTACATCCACCCAGAGGAAGAATTAGGGTGTGAGAAATAGAGCCCAGTAGGATTCCACCAAAGAATCTATAAAAGTTATACTATTAAGATTTCACAAGTTATAACTTTAAAATAAAACATTTTTACCAGAATATTTATAATAAAACAATTTAAAAACATCTATCAAACATTCCTTGGTTTTTCCAAAAAAAATTATATCATGTTTCCCAAATCCAGAAACAATCTAGTTATAAAATAGAGTAGGTAAAAATTTGAATATAAATATAAATGTGATCTGACATTCATGAAACAATATATCATACAATAAACAACCAGAAACCAAAATTCACCTTCCATTTAGGCTCTATCCTATGGGATAATACATACTATACACTCACAAGACAAAAAGGTATAAATTTGGATCCGACTAATATGGATTCCTACCACATTCCATCAATATATAATAGGATACCTCCTAGTAGTGTAACACACACTAAGGCTACTCATGTCTCTTTCCCAATGCACCCAAGGTTCTTACGATACAACATTTTTCAATTTTTGTTCTAGAAAACCATGATCACACTTTTATAAAACCATTTCAAATCCATTCCAATCTGCTTTAGGGTTTGAAAATCTATTTCTTTACAAATCATGGAAATTTTCAATTTTAAAGAAAACCCCCTTAAAAACATGAAACTATTCCATTTTAAATTTCAACACATTCAATTCCATCTCAAATATCAATAAATTAATAATAAAAACAAGAAATTTAATAAATTAGAACACTTAAACAGGTCCACCTACGTCAAGAACATAGAAAACCTATCTGCCTTTGACAATAAGGATTTTAAACCAAAATATTCACCTTCAAAAGACAAGTCATAACAAGATACTGAAAAGGATTGGTAGAAAAATCTATACAATTACCAATCCATATATAAAATGGGGTTATAACCAAAAATGAGAGAGGAACCGAGATCAGGGATTACCTAAAGAGATGAAGTACCTATCCCTACTGATCAATTTCTAAATGGATTGATTCCTAGGGAAATGTTTCAACCAAAATGCCTAGGGAAAGAGAACTAGCTTAGAGGAGAAGGATAAAAAAGAGAATAAAGCCTCAATAACCTTCACGAAACCTTAAAAGTTGAAACTCTGAGAATTACATGGTGCATAATATATTACACATTGTGAATTTATCCCATATTAATTTACATCAAAAATTGCATCTCCTTTTTTAACTAAAAACCAATTTTTCATATTAAAAGACATGAAACCCTTACACGATGTTGAAAATTATCACATTATGTATTCAGTTCATGGTATTTTTCTCCCAGTCAATACACATTATGTAATCCCATTACACATTATGTAACTACATAGGAAATAGCAGAAAGTGCAATTTTATGATGAAAATTACAATAAATCCCTAACTTCATCATTACAGGTATCCTCCCAATTCATGATTGTAAATACCCACCCAATGAAAAAGGAAACCAAAAGAAAATATTTGAAGATAATTTATAGAAAGGTAACGATTCATTGCATGTTTTCCCACTTCTATTTTTTTTATGAGTAATGGTTATAACATACCCTTAGACTTATATCTCTCAAACTTAACTTGCTGACATATCAAGAACTAAGATATAAACTTTATAGTATCTCTCTTCATGTCATCCCACCTGGAATACTCTTTCAAATATGTATACATCTTTTTACTTCCATGGTGAAAAGATAATGAAGAACTATGAGCCTCCTATAATAGATCCCTATTCAAATCTGGTATATATGGAACACATACATGGTTACTGAATCTTATCATTTCATCATAATCAAGATTAAACTCGAAAACATTTCTCACCTTCTTCTATAGTTATACATCTTCCTTTTGTGCATCTTTAATCCTTACATGGATAGATAGTTGAGTACTCATTTGATCTAGATAATATTTCTCCCCTTCCTTTAACATTTCTAGTTCCATACTTTTCAAATCCATAAATATTGGATATTTTTTATCCTCATCATAGAAAAAGTAGCATGGTTCTTTTGACTTAAATCATCATCCAACATATTTTCTTTACCAAGGTGGTAATATTTTGAGAAATCATAATCTTTAATCTGATCCAATCATCTTATCTGGTGCATATTCAACTCTTTATGTGTGAAAATATAGTTTAAAATTTTATGATCATTATATATATCACACCTTTATCATTAAATATAATTCCTCTGTATGTTTAATTCAAAAAATATGACAGCAAACTACAAATAAAGATTTGGGTAATTTTTCTCATGATCCTTAAATTAATGTGAGGAATAAGATATTATCATATTGTTCTACATGATAATGCACCCCAATCCATTTTTTGATGCATTTCTATAGAATATAAACCCTTCTCCATGGCAGGGTAAAGTAAGAACAGGTGTAATGACAAACCTTCTCTTAAATTCCTTGAAATTTTCTTCACATTCATCTTCTAAATGAAATTTTATCCTTTTTGAGTTAACATGGTGAGTATATTAGACAATCATGATTGTAACGACCCGAACATTTATAAATAAAATTCCCTTTGTGATTGAACTAAATGACCTATTATGGTTATAGAAAATACATTCCCATATTTGGTTTTATTATATCATTTCTGATTTAAAATACCATTAATCATCATAACTATTGATAAAATAGTAGTTGAATAGTTATCATATGATTAGTATAAATATAGGGTTATGATAAATCCTATTAAGATATAAAAAATAAGAAATAACTTCAACTGGTTGGATTGTATGATATAAATCCCAATTATCAGTGATTTTCAGGGAGATAACATCATTTGACTTTTCCCATGACTAATACTAAGCTGAGATACTACAATTAGAGCATGAGAGAAACTATTTATGGGCTAAGTTCAAGATTATTGAGATCACGAGCCAAAACATGTACATAGAACCACACACTATAGTAAAATAGATGTTTGGCAGTGGTTTTTTTGGGTATGGTGGCGGTTTAAACCGCCGCCATAAGCTTTTATGACAGTTTTGAAAAATCGCCACTAAATTGCGTTTCGGAAAACTTTT
This sequence comes from Viscum album, assembly GCA_963277665.1. Classification (NCBI taxonomy): domain Eukaryota; kingdom Viridiplantae; phylum Streptophyta; class Magnoliopsida; order Santalales; family Viscaceae; genus Viscum; species Viscum album. The sequence goes on from OY728148.1 coordinate 1,282,987,707, forward strand.
AGCAGTGTTTTCATCGATTGTATGGTGATTTATGGTAACCATCATAGTGGACGAATTTTGCAGTGTTTTTTCATGGTTTTAGCGGTGGTTTATCTTAGTTGGGAGTATTTTTTTAGCGGCGGTTTAAACCACTACTAAAAAATAATTATTTTTCTCCCAAGAAAACCGCAGCTAAAAACAAAATAACTACCGCGAGATGGTAACGGAAGATGAAAATTGTGTGGTGGTCATTAGAACTGCCACTAAATTGTTGTTTGTAGGAGGAGTTTTAACCATCGTGGCTAGAAAAAGACAGTTATTTTGCGGCAGTTAAAACCGCCGTGAAAGACAAATTTATAAAAAAAACAGCATATTCTGCAGCCCCTATACCAGTGCCCTGAAAAAAAAATAGTAGATTCTACACATGAAATTTCATTTTCAATATTTAAAACCCATTTAGTAGATGACTAGGAAACTAACAAAACCATTCCAAGAAAACACATCCATCCAACACCAACCTAAATGAAAAAACCAAATGGTGTTCCCCTCTATAAACCAAGAATTTCACTATCACCACCTCATAACAATAACTACACAATAACAACCTCATGAAATTTATTATATATCATCCATAATCACAACCCTTAGTAACTCACCATAGCCTCACTACTAGCACATTATATATTTAATATGATCACCCTCATTAGTTTTAAATTCCCCATAAGATACAACACAGATAACACAAGATAATGAAACAAGCCAATCATCACATATCAGCATATATCAGTTTTAAAAATTACCAAAATTTCAATTTGAAGGATGTCAAAATAAAAAATATTTTTAACATGGGTATTATCAACAAATTTCTTATTTCCCTAGGAAACAGGTTCATTGACAAAATTTCAGTTACAATAATTTTTCAATAATGGTTATCTCAATCACACAATCAAAACAACAGGATCGAAAATCATAAAATTCCAAGTGAAAAAGGTTCCCAAAAACTTCACTTTTTAGAAACAACAATAATAAAGTACCATAATATGTAATTTCAAGAAAATAGAAAAAACCTAAGATTTCCTCCTATTTTCAAATGATCCAGTAAAACCAATTATTTATCTTCTTCTAAAAACCCATACTATTGGTAAAATGGATAATAAAATAATGATGTTCCAATATATTCACATTAAAATAAATGAACTAGGATCCCCTGTCTCAAACAAATAATTCCAATTTGTTGTATGAGGATGAGGCAATTGGAAAACCACCTCTAAGAACTATAATGAATGGATTCAAATTGATAAACCAATAAAATATTTTCCTTATCAGTATATATCAATAAAATAAACCAAACCATAGATATCCTTAGCCACAACCTCCCTATAATGAAGAACTTGGAAGGAAACCATAGGAGATAAAAGTAAAATCACTTAAAATCAGTGATAGTATATATATAGATGTTGAGGATCAATAACCAAAATAATTGGGGTGAAATACCTCTTATAATAGAATATAGGTCACCCAAGTATTGTGAGATAATTTTGATAAATAAATTATTCAAACAAGGTTTATAAATTTATAGGTAGGATCAAAATTAAAATTTCAGGGTGATATACCCTATAACACAATGTAATGGTGATGAAACATGAAAAACCATGGAATTGTGAATAGCTCTACATTATAATGGGTCTATTAAAAACTATATCCAAAAAACATAGTGTGTTCCACCTTATAGATTCTATAATATTAGAGAAGGTCCATGATACATAAGAAACTCCATGTCATATGTAGCTCATCTTTATGAAGAAAACCACACTATGATTTAGCTCCATAATAAAACAACCCCAAAATAAATAGAAACTCTAAAACAAACCACTCTAGCAGTGCACAGAAAAATAAAGAAGTGACACCAAATCCATGATAAAATAGGTATAACCTCTATAATATCAATTACCAGGAGTCCTTGTTGTATCCAACCTCTCGATTCCTCCATACTAACCTTAATAAAATACATAAAAGGAAACATGAGAAATCAAGAAAATATAAGGTCGTGAAAATGTTTGGTGGAAACCATGTGCCACAAATGATACATATACAAAAAATCTCTTACCATATTTGTCCAACATATCAACAATACAACTAATCACGGTCTGAGGTAAAACACAGCTCGTCACCCTCTCCACCTCTATCTCTACTTCCTACTACCAGCTGTAAGAATATTATATTGAAAATTTAATATTTTTGTATATTTATATTTAAACTTAAAACCAATAAAAGTTTTGAAACTAAATGATTTTGAATTTTTGTGATTAACCTACTCACCACTAGTCGATGCAATACCACTGGGGGTAGATTTGTTCATCTTCTGAAATAAATAAATCAACACTTTCTACAAAGTGAATATATGATCCCCCTTGGTCTTGAACTGTGTTTCATAGAGAAGAAAACTCTCTCTGAGCATCTTCGGTTATCGGATGACTACATCCAGAAGTAGATGCAACTGCAATCCCTGGTGTCTTTCCAAAGACCTCAGATGGTACAGTTCCCAAACCCATCCCGTGCACTCTATGTGTAAGCTCCTTCCTAAAAACATTAGCAACCGAGTCATATTGGGAGACTGAGTGGGAATGTGAAGTATTGGCATCCCATAGTTCATTAAATTTTACCAATAAGTCAAATATCATCCATATTATAAGAAATATATATTAACATAGTAACAACTAATAGTAAGTTATTATAATGAAAAAAATGAGTTCATATCCCAACTTCTTGGGCAGGCTCATTAACAAAACTTCCATCAGATTTTTTGTGAACATCCAACCATACTTTAGTTCAGGATACTCCCTAACATAAACTCTATGACTGCATTAAACAGAGTTAAATCAAAAATTTAATATATTAAATAGATAATATTGTCTTATAAATATTTAAACCAGTGAAAAGATTACCCAAGTCGATCATCTTCTAGAAAAGCTTTTTGATCCTACATTGTGAGGGATGACTTTCTTATCCCGACTTGATGTATTCTTTCTTGAAAGATCCTGAAATAAATAAAATACAATTTAATAGTAATTTATTAAATGTAATATCCTCTTCATATACATTTATAAATGTAAAATGAGGTTAATATAATAATATATATTTAAATACCATTTGCTTCTCGTCACGATGTCTGTCAACAAAAACTTTTCATTGCTCTTTGGGTACCCCATTGGTTATCTTGTTTTACATCTTTTGGATGGTCAAGGAAGTATCGTTCACATTGCTCCAAAATCTCCATTAAAATTCTTTGCATTTCTTTCCAAGATTTTTCAATGTCTACTTACGTGTTATCACATCAGCAAACGTAAAGTGGAAAAACATATGTATACAGAAATTCATTTTGAAAATATTAATAACATCAAATTCAATTATGCCATAATGTATTAAAATTACCTTTATTTGGGAATAAAAAACATCATTTTTTCAACTTGGAGGAATATGTCACTACTGTAATTTAGATCTTTCCCAAAGCTTCTATACCAACGGTTTGCAAAAACCCTTGGTATAGGTCCCCTTTCCCAACAGTTTGGACAAACCTTTGGGAAAGGCCCCCAAATTGGCCACTTTTCCCAACGGTTTGGCCAAACCGTTGGGAAAGGCCCCCAAATTGGACACTTTTCCCAACGGTTTGGACAAACCGTTGGGAAAGGTGGACCTATCCCAACGGTTTGGCCAAACCGTTGGGGAAGGTCCCCAAATATACCACCTTTCCCAACGGTTTGTCCAAACCATTGGGAAAGGTAGACCTATCCCAATGGTTTGGCCAAACTGTTGGGAAAGGTCCCCAAATATTCCATTTTCCCAACGGTTTGGCCAAATCGTTGGGAAAAGTGGGCCAAAATTCAACATCCTCCACAGAATGAAAATCAAAACCAAAGACCTATACCAACGGTTGTTAAAACTGTTGGTATAGGTCTATACAAACGGTTTTAACAACCGTTGGTATAAGTACTTTCATTTTTTATCGGACCTTCATACCGAGAACATTATATAAATCAAAATTTAAAATATTTATGAGAATACATATATATATTTATGTAATTATGATCACAAAAGTCGTGTTAGGTTAGTGGTTGAGTCGTTCAATGATAAACGAGGGGTCCTAGGATCAAATCCCAGCGGATGTTTTATTTTTGGAATTTATATACCAACGGTTCCACTACCGTTGGTATAGATTTCATATTACCTATACCAAAGGTTTACAAAACCGTTGGTATAGGTCTATACCAACGGTTTTTGGAAAACCGTTGGTATAGATCTATCCCAACGGCTTACTTGGCTAAGGTTCTCCAAACCGTTGGTATAGGCTATACCAACGGTTTGGAGGCCTATACCAACGGTTCCAAACCATTGGTAAAGGTTAGTTTTCCAGTAGTGTGTCTCCAATCATCATATGAAATAGGAAGGTAAATATGCTCCATAGCTAGTTGGCCTAGAATTTTGCCAAGTAATCCTGTAGCATCATCCGTGGGGACCCCATATGAATCAAATGGGACAACGATATTCTCTCGGTTCATATTCCATACATCATAACTTTTTATATTTTTCTTCATGCTTTCATTGTTTTCATTTTTAATGAAGAAACAGTTAGTATAAAAAAAGTGCAATAAATATATTCATATTAAAATTTGTACCTATAACTGTCACCCTACAATATGCTCATGAAGAACTAGAAGTGGTGCGCCGCCCCCCACTACTGAGGCTCCTAAAGGGGGAGTCAATGACTGATCTTCTAAAGGGATTCTCACAGAGGGTGTGACAGATGGTGTAGGGGGATACGGTGTAGGGGGTGAGTGGATAGTGGCTCAAATGTCGTAGGGAGGGAGACATATTGATCATCATTTGTCGCAATGGTCGATGAAACAATATATCGCTTCCTCCTTGGCATTCCTATCATTTAATCAAATAAAATCAAGTTCATAACATATATATCAAAAAATTTATGCATAAAAAATTAAAAATGATAACTGATGCACAGTACTAACAAACCAAATATACATAACATTGATAATGAATGAATGCGCAAATAAAATAAGTGAATGACAAAATAAATGTGCAACTATACATATAATCATTTTCCCCTTCAATCATGTTGGTTTCCTACTCCGTTACTTCATCCACTTCATTCATTGTTTCTAGACTAATATTTTCAATATCATGATGGACAAATAATTCTACTTCTTGTTGTTGATGAGATTCAATTTCAGAGGTCAATGCTTCAACTTCATCACTGATATCATACAAATCTCTTTGTATTACGTGAGCAACTACACTCCACCCTTCATCCAAAACATCATTCACATAATATACCATCTTTTCTTGTGACGATAAGATATATGGATCATGTAGTTCATGATCACCAACATCCATCAAGCGAGAGAAGTTCAAAGAAGTAAATTGCATGTAATTTCTTTTAAGACCTCTGATAATATCGACCAAATTTCATTTGAATAAAACAACTGAAAAATGCCCATGGTAGTTTAATTCAATAATAAAAATCAGCTTTCCATATTATGACACTTCATAAAATGAAAATATACCACTATTTTGTGTTTTCAAACCCTCTTATCGATCGATTTTATGGAATCTAAATCCATTTACGTTGTAAGCGTCGAACATTCTAACTTGTTTTAGAGGAACTCAAGAAAGAAACTTCAAATCTTCAGACAACTTTGCTCGAGTATCAGTATTCATGATCTAAAAAAAGAAATATACTTTATTATATTTTAAAAATATATGTGTCAACCTAATATTCATATTTATTGCAATATTTATGAACTTACACGTCATGAAAACCATTCTACAAGATCTTTATTAACATATTTCATTATATCTTTCTCATTTCATGTTTGGCCTCTCATTCATCTCTTTGTTTGTATCCTAAACTCTTCAATAAATAGATCTGTAATTTCACTATTCAGCAGCACATATCTATGTGCCTGTAATAATTCCATTTCTATCAGTGTCACATTTGAGGTCATCCCAAATGATCGTCCAATAGCAAGAAATATATTTGATTTCTCATGTATTTTAGATTGACTAAATGGGTTTTCAACATGACCAACTCAATTAAATCTTGTCTCAATATCATCCAAGTATCTAGAACAAAAGGTAAGACACTCCTCGGCCAAATAGCCATCAGCAATAGAACCTTCGGGTTGAGATTTATTTCCCACTTATGATTTCAAATGCCCATGATATCTATGAAATAAAATAAATAAACATAATTATGCATTTAATTAACTTCAAAAAAAATTACTTAAGTAAAAAACATATAAATAAAGTACCTCTCAATTGGATACATCCATCTATAATGAACGGGGCCTCCTAATTTAGCTTCCTCAACCAAATGCACAGTTAAATGCATCATGATAGTAAAAAAAGATGGAGGAAAGATCATCTCCATTGCACAAAGTTTCAATACAAACCTCTCCTGAAAGTTGTCAATCTTAAATGAATGTAGATATTTCTCACATAGTAGTCTGAAAATGTGCAGAATTGGAGTACAACAGCAGTAACATTTTCAAGTAATAATGTACACAATGCCAATGGCAGTAACTACTGTAACAAAATATGTGAATCGTGACTTTTCAATCCATGTAACATACGATTCATCAAGTCAACACACCTTGATATGTTACTTGAATACCCATCAGATACCTTAACATGCTTTAAAATTCGAAGGAATGTATCTTTGTCTCTATTTTTCATTGCAAAAATTTATGGAGCATACTTTTCATTCTCATCTGGCCAGATATCACATTTTATGTTCATTACTTGTAAGTATTTCTGAGCATTGAGATGATCCTTCGATTTTCCATGCTCATTAAGCAATGTGAAAATAAAATTTTCACATACATTCTTCTCAATATGCATCACATAAAGATTAGTCCGCAACAAATTAAATTCCCAATACAGAAGTTTGAAAAATATACTTTTTTTCTTCCATTGTTGCATTCCAATTTTGCTTGACGATTCAATTTGAACCCATTTCCCACTATCATTTAAATGAATAACCTTATTAAATTCTGTTTCAACATTTCCAAGTTGTTTCAATATTTCAGAACCAGTTAAAAACTTTAGAGGTGGTCTACGATCAATGAAACTGTTAAATTTTGATATGTTCAGCCAAAATCTATAAGATGCATCGAGAAATCTTCAATGGCACAAGAAGCACTATTTTCTACTGTGAGGTATCCATTTGGGATCAAAATCAAAGTTACAAATAGAAAAATCGAAACCCGTGTAATTGTTCCAACAAGATAAATTTTCAAGCCCATGAAAGTCACTAATGGACCACATTAAAGCAGCACGCATTTTCAACATTGTTTTAGAAGAAGCATCAAATGTATCAACACCGTTGCTCCACAAATCCTATAATTATTCAATTAAAGGCTGAAAGTATACATCAATATCATTTCCAGGCATTTTTTTCCAGTAATAATCATCAAAATGATTAAAAAAGTTCGTTACATACACATCCACGGAGGTAGATTATAAGGGATCAAAACAACTGGCCAAATGCTAACTGGTACTCAAAGTCTCAAATGGGTTTAATCCATCAGTATCAAATCCCAATCGAACATTCCGAGGATCATCTAAGAAATATGGATGTAATGAATCAAATTTATTCCATGATTGTGAATTTCATGGATGTATCATTAACCCATCATTAATATTATCTACATAATGTCACTTCATGTGTTCAGTGGTTTTCAATGACATGAATAATATTTGCAATCGAGGATTTAAAGTAAAGTAATGAAAAACCTTTCCAGGTGCATTCCTCTTCTTCTTCTTTGTGAAATTATGTTGATTCATACTTCCAACATCACCCACTGACTTCCATCTAGAAGAAGAACATTGTTTACAATCATGTCTACTTGAATCCTCTCACCAATAAAGCATAAAATCATTGGGATACGCATGTATTTTAGTATAATTCAGACCAAGCCTGTTAACAACATTTTTCATATCATAAAAATACATAGGGATGTTTGCTTTAGGAAATGAATCACGCAAAAATTACAATATCATTGACATTGCCTTATTTTTAATTCCACATAGACATTTTATATGGTACAACTTCAGCATAAAATAAAGTTTTGAATATTTCAAACATCCACTATAAAACTCTTGGTTTCCATCGTCAACTAAATCATGAAACTTATTTTCCTCAGTGACGTTTTCTCTTACATTAGTCTCCACATAATCAAGAGGAGGATCCAATGATATGTTACAATCTCGATATGGTTTTCCTACAGTCTCAAAAACATCACTTGTCACATTTCTATACGTAGAACCCTCATTGGGTTGTTCTAATATGTTTTGATATTGATGGTGGTCTCTTGCAGTGTCGAATGCATCATTTATAAGGTTTTTCATTTCATTTTACATTTTTGATGAAGTTGGGAGGTCATTCTGTGGATTGACATCAGTGCTCAACCTTTATGTAATGTTTCATTCTTCGTGCCAAATCTAACACAAATATTGACCAGGGAATTGCTTCAATATTAAATGTTCATAAACTTCATCTCTCTTCAACCATCTTCAAAATTTACATTTAGGACATGGACATCTTATTCTCTCTTCAACGGATCGATTGGAAATTTCAAAATCTAAAAACTCATTCAAACCCTTAAGATACTTAGGTGTGTTCCTCTGTAATGTGATCCATCTTTTATCTATGTATATCACAATGTTCCTACACGATATTAAAAAAATTAAAACACATAACTATTACTAAATATATAAAGAGATTCATATATACTGGTTGAAAAAATATATAAATATGTTAAATAAGGTTTTCCTATATAAATGCATATGGCGCATAATAAACCCACCAACTAGAAAACCAAAGCATACAAATTAAAAAGATCCATGAAAGAAGATGAGAACAAGGATCTCATCCCTGTAGTTTTTTGTATATCCTGCTACACCAAAATAGATGGAAAAACTAATAATGTAATAACTTTGATATCACTAAGTTAAGGGCTTGATAAATTGTATAATAATTGAATAGAAGTTATGAATATGAAATGGAAACAAACTCTTACCTTAAATATGACTCAATACTTTTGAAAATACATGGAGAACCCAGATGTAGAACATTCTAGGAATCATTAGGTGAAAGGATTCATGGCTAGGGTAGATGAATCCAAGGCTTATAATTAAGGTATTTGTTTTTCCAAACTCAAAGGAAACATGAAATTATAAATATAAATGAAATCATGTATATTAAATTTCCTAAAATAGATCCTGAAATAACACTAAAAAGTATTATGTCAGTATACCTTTTCAATTTCTATTTAATTTTGTTTAAATTATAGAAAGTGGGAAAACCTATTAAATCCATAGTCCTATGGAAATCATGTAAAATATTCAATCCCCAAAAAATATACAATAGGGGTAGTATTAAATATTGTGTATATTAATAATTGTTTCCTATTCTGTATGTTGTTGGTGGCCTCAAATTATGATTCAAAGAGTTGAGTATGGTATGGGGTAGATAATTTCAGAACATGTGGGGTATCATGGTGAAGTGTTTGGGTAGAAACATGTTGGGACCCTACGTGTGATTAAATTTTTCAGATCTTGGGTGGATCATGGAACATCAATGGGGGTTGAAACATAATTTAGATCTCTAGGGTGGATCGTGGAACATCCCTGGTGATCCACTATAGTCCAGGAGGGGGTCCACTTTCTCCAACCACCACTTTCATGCATGGGAATTTTTTATATTTTACTTTGCATTTTTAAAAATACATTTCATTTTCCACTTAGATGACTAAGAAATAATAGAGGTGAGTCATTTGGGAATTTTTATTAAAACCCATTCTTTATATTTCTAAAATCTTGTTCAATTTCATATTGATGAGTCGTTAATTGATTTAGACTCCTAGATGCTAGGATAACCACATTAAAACCTCAATCATTGTTATCTTCTCTTTGTTTAATGGAATATAACTCCAAATATCTAACTTTGGTATTTTGATAGGTTTTTAAATATCTATTGATTAAGGATAAATAAAACGAATATATTTTAAGGGTTAACTTCTAATGATAATAAGTAGGTGATAGTTAAATTTTTTCTCCATGCATTATTTTTTTTCTATTTTTTGTGGTATATAGATGTTGGTAGTCGAGTTAGGGAGACCTGAATGTGGAATAAAAGGGTTTTTAATTGTGTGATAAAATATATAGAGGCTATTAGGAAGGAAATTTACATTTCATGCATGGTGGGATTATTTTAAGATCATTATATGATTACATTTCCTTTTGAATCATTTTCTAGTTTGTGTGATGGACTCTAAATGGATGTCTAGGTATGAGATAAAATGTGTGGGACATTGGATGGTCACTTTTATTTTTGTTAAAAAAATTATTAAGTGTACAATGAATGAATGATTATTTGTTGGTGGGCTCACCTTATTGGTTGAGAGTGAAAGAGTAGATAATACTTAGACCTTGAACAATGTTTTTACCTTAAATGTGATTTGTAATATTGGATTGAGGTAAATTACGTGAGACCTCTTGAGGTACAGAAAAACCAAGAAAAGTGAACTAATGGGTTTACAACTTATAAATGGTTCACCTAATGGGATTAGGGTGTAGAAATAATATGAATAAGTCTTAATGGATATTAAATAACCTTATAGGTGAGTGAACATATGGAAATATATCAGGTGTGGTCCTTTGTGATCTGATGAGATGAGATATAGAGGGTAAGGTGATTAGTTAACCATTTAGAATTAGTATCCTTGAGATTTGGTATGTGAAATGATGTGCTATGAAAAAGGACTTGGAAACATTTTAGAGGTGATTATTATGGATAGTGAGTTGGGTATTGGATGATAAATATTTGAGAAACATACATTGAGATACATTAGATGCATGTGACATTATACATGATAGTAAAGTTGGGTGGAGTGATGCTAAGTGATTATTTATTGTTTATCCTGATGGTGATGTGATACAATGTGTATGTATGATTATTATCCCCAAGGGATGAGAACAAAATATAGGGAGTGGGACATGTGTAATGACACCCAATGACATGTACTCATCCCGATTATTCATATGCTAAGAATGAAAATATCTTCAAAGGCCTTATATGATTTAGATTATTCCTGATGATTATTCAGATACTATAGAGCTATCACGTGTTCTATGATATCCCATGGTGACGTTCATTATTGAGGGAATAACTATGTTACACCCCTTCTATAATTAAAATTCCCTTCTCATAGTAACTTGATTTTTCTTTCCCCACCCATGATTTAGCAAAACATTTTGATTTATTTTGATTTTAGGGGGCCACTGTGTGTGTGGTGAGACCCCATTTTTTGGATTAAATCACAATCTACCCCCATTAGAACACCTCTTGGATTTATAGTAAAGACAAGTGTTATTCCTGAAGCCCACTTATAATAGGGCACAAGGTGGAAATAAGAATAAAGGGTGTAAACCACACATATGGTAGGTATTACCCTCATATATCCTAGGAGAATAAGATAAGAAACCACAAATATACTCCATATAATATAAATAAATCAATTCCATGATGTTTTAAATTTCATATATAAATAAACATCACTAAATGAAATACTATGAAACAAATTCTATGAAAATGACTCTTAAAACACCAACAAGATCCATGTTATGTTCTAGTAACACCCAATCCAATCACTAACTCCCTCTTACAGACCTATAAAAATAGGATATATGTAGTGGGTAAGAATACAAGTAGATTTAGTATGATCCTACCCAAAACGTCACATGAAAAATGTTTAATAAGCATAATAATATATTATAAAATAAACAATAAAAAAACACATTACCAATAGGGGCGGGGAGGCGCGCTAAGGGGCGGTGAGGTGCACTGAGGGGAAACGAGCAACGGTCAAGACCAAAGAGTCATGCTAAGGGGCGGTGAGCTAGGTCTTCAGGGGTCGCGGGGGTTGTGGGGAGAATGGGGGGTCTCGTGGGTTTGGTGGGAAGTGTCGGCATTGTAAAAAAAAACATGTTTTTGTGGCATTTTATTAAAAAATGCTAATAAACCCTTCTTAAAAAAATTAGCGGTGGTTTACAAAACCGCCCCTATGGCCTATTTTTGTTGTAGTGACGCCATGAAAATATCGCCATCAAGAACCAGGGCATTCTCTAGTTTAATAAATGGATATATATCAATACCCTAATAATATTAACATGTATATTTTATATAATTATTAATATATTTACTTCTTATTTTGTTATTTTTTAAATGGTTTTGATTTTGATATGATAAAATTAAAAATATATTTTTGTTTAATACGCAATTTCAATTAAGACATTCCTTTTTAATGAATTCATGAATTTTAAAAATAAATTATATTTTAATAAAATAATATAATTAGATAATTTTTACTAAATATAAATGATAATATATTTTTTATGAAGTCACATGTAATTTTTATAAGGGTTTGAAAGAATTTATTATCTCAAAAAACAACCATTTCTTAATAAATATTGATTCTTGTTTTAAAAGTAAAAATTAAAATATTTAGAAAATTATATTGATAAAATAAATATTATTTTTGGAATCATCACATCAAAATTATCCAACAGTAAATTTTTCATAATTTATTGAGACAGTTGAATTTTCAGGTAAATATTAAATATGGTATAAATATATTGTGTGTATTATGACATCATCATGACCCAAAGGTGATGTAATAAATGTTATAAATGGTATCCAAGACTAAATATATATTTACCCTTTAAAATAATATGTTTTTTGGTATATTTTATTAATTTTATAAATCCTTTATGAATCCTCCAAATCCTATATTATATTTTAAGGTTTTGAAATAATTTCTTTATGAACATGACTCACTTCCACATCATAAAGGGTAATATTTTATTGATTTCATCCATTTTCCTTATAAAATAATTAAAAACGCTCTTATTTGGATGATACTATGGTAAAAAAACATTTTAAGGTTTGTGGTTTTTATTAATTTATTTTATAGAGTCCAAAACCTATGTTCGCGAAATAATAAAGAACTCCCCAATATTTTCCTATATAAACCCACCGAAGCTCACCTTCCTCTTCACTAAAAAAAATTAAGAACATACTTAATATTTCATAACTTATCTATATTCCTACCAAGTTTTCCCCAATCTCTCAAGAATCTCCTCCCAAGATTTTGGAATCACCCTCTCAAGGTAGGAGATTTACCTCTCTTCTTTTCCATTCAAGCACCTTCTTTGTAATTAGCCTTATGAATCTCTATTAGTAATGTTTCAAGGAATTTTTAAATATAACACTACTACCCAATTTTTTTACTAACAATGAGATATGATTTATCCTCTCTCATTATAGCATTTACCTAAGTCGTTACTATGCCAAAATTAAGTAAGTGATCCTCTCCCTCTCCTCTTTATTAAAGCACCGTATTTATGTAATGCACTTTGTTTTCATATAAATATTGATGGGATATGATATTATAAATACCTATTAATTCCCATATGATTTCTAAGTGATGAGTGACCCATTTCACTCTCATTAAGTCCTCCCATGATTCATTATGTTCCCATGTTACGCTGCCAAAATTTTCCTACGATTTTTCCATGTGAAGTTTTTAGTCAAGAACCCACCTTGTACTATGCCTATTAATTACCAAATTTTCATGTTGTATTATGTTCTTACATATAAGTCATATTTTACTTTGGATTATAATTTATAAGATACCCCTTTATCTCTCATTGAACTATTTTATGAATCTTTATGTACTGTCATCACACTGCGAAAATGTCACTACAATTTTCCATTCCTAACATTCGTGAGTTTTATACACAAACCCATTTACACTAAAGTTCATTCACCTTGTTGTACCTATAATTTATTGATCGTGGACATCCATGTATGTAACCCACAATCCTTAATCATGGGATTAAATGTTTTGAAATATATTATTATGTTATATGCTCTATGTGGCACACTTATGCATGTATATGATATGATTATGATGGGTGCACCTAGATAGCACTTCAATGCATTGGGTAATGTTTTAGTCTCATGAGATTACATGTATTGTGTATGGGAGGTTATCCTAAGCACATTATGTTATGATTTCTTGGTGGTTAACATTATATTTTCCTTATTATGTCATGTTAAAAGTTGTTGTCACATTCCCATATTGCCTTTATGTTATCATGATACACCATGTTGTTTGTGAATGTTCATACATGTATTTTTGTTTTGTTTTATTACATGTTAATATATGTTTTTAAATAATCCAAAACCCTCTCATTATTTTATGTGAAAACCATTTTTTACTTACTCTCTATATTTATATCATAACTTTATTTTTAATGAACATAATTTTATAATTATTTTTTCATATAAAAGATAATAAGTATATATTAATTTCATTAAAAAAAAATAAAGTCTAATTTTATCTCTATCGTGTTCACATTTTTTCATGAACTTGCTGCATGATTTTGGTGTCCATAATTATTTATAGTTTAAATTGGTTTATATTTTTCTTTCATTATTCTTTTATAAAATGAGTTATACTGATCGTATTCTTATGAAACTTTTTCTATTGGAAATACAACACATTTATATAGATTTAATTAGAATAAATTGAAGTTTAGATTTGTTGGTTAAGTGGTTCAAACAATGTCTGAATACCTTGCAACATATATGGAATTTTGGATTTTCTAGAAATCAAAATCTATTTATTTCATTGATATTTGTTTTAATTATCATTATAATAGATCGGAGTTTATTAGGTTATAAATATAATATCTTTTTATAAATATTGTTCAACTTCATGAAAATCTAAAAAAAGTCATTTAGGTGCCTCAAAAATTAGCCGAAGTACAACTATTTTTTCTATAGTCTTCAAATCATGTTTTCACTATTTTCATTCATATATCCTAATATAGTTGTTGGATTGAAGAAATTTTTGATTAACTGAAATTAAAATTATATTCATTTAAGTCTTATGGACCAACATCTAATTATGTTGTTTATATGGTTTAAAAATTCACCGAAGACTGTGTGTCATGCTTTAAATGAAATAGTGAAACATTATTCACCATATCCTACCAACATATTATCCTATCATTCCATGGATACACCTTTAGAATCTCCTCCAAACTTCTACAAACCATATTTCATTTATAGTGTTCTTATTCTTCTCAGTTTTAAAATCTCTTCATGATCTACCAATATTCATAAATCTTGCACATCAACTCCTTTTTCTATATAGTTCACATTCTCTCCTTTATAGCTAATAGTAGATAGCTTTAATATAAATAATGGTAGATCACTTACATATATATAAAGGTAGATCGCTTACATATAACTAATTGTAGATCTCCATAAATCCAATGGTAGATCATTTTTTAAGGCAAACAGTATATCATTTTTTAAATCTAATAGTAGATCTATTTTTCATTTCAATAGTAGATTCCCAATTTCAATGGTAAATATATGCCAACGGTAGATGTCTTGCTTACCAAAATTAGCGTTCCCAAAGGTAGGGTTCCAAAAAGTAGGGTTTATCAACCATACTTTTTATTAAAAGTAGGGTTCATCAACCATACTTTTAATCAAAAGTAGTATTCATCAACCATACTAACAACTTCTAATGTAGGGTTCTAAAAATTGGGTTGATATTTATTATTATTTATTATTATTATTTAAATTCTAGAAAATATTTTATGTTTCACATAAACTATCAGATTTTGATTTGTGACATGGTTGTGGTTGATATTTAAAATGATTTATCGGTTTTATAAATTCATATTAATTATGTATAACCTATGTGAATTATTTTTCATTATTTTAAACATGTTTTCATGGTGTTCAATGTTTGTTTTATTCGCATTCACGATACTTATAGATTGAAACTAGAAAAAATCATGTTTCTTATTTTTTATTGGTTTCTTTGATTTTATTGATTCTAAATTAATATTAACTGATATTAAACTAATTAAAATTATTTTAATATCTTAAATATAGTGTTATTAATTTTTGATATTCTCCACATGTTTACAGCTAATTTTAAACAGAACATTTTTTGAATTTTTTATTTCAAATTCAAAATTTCTATTTTCTTGGGATCTTTTATTGACCTATTATTATGGAAACTATTTGAATGATTTAATGGATTATTCAAATTTATTTTAATTGTTATTTAAGTTTTTAATTCAAATGATTATTGTTACAATTATTATGTACATTATTATTCTCTCTCCTAGATAATTCATCAGTTTGATTTTTAATTGCTTTACCTAGAGATTTATTTTGTTAGTTTTATTTTATAGATCCTATTTAATGGTTCTAGGATTCACTTCAAGGAGGAAATTGGTTAAATTATTTGATTCTCTATTTTTCCTTGAGAATAAAACTATGAACTTTAAACATACTTTACAACCAAAAAAATCATTTGTGATACTTTGTTTCATTATTTGTACAATCTCTCGAGTGTCAAATTACATCTTCTTCGACTTCTTGTGCCTTGATGAGACGAGCCAATAATATTATCAAGAACCAATACTTATGATTTCTTCTTCAATCTACTTCATCTGGTTTCTTATGTCTGTAACACTTATTCCTATGTCACATGAACTCTTTTTTTCTATTTATTGTTTTTCATAAAAAAACATTTTTTCTTGTTTATCTTCGGGTTATGACTCTTAGATTATAAATTTAGGACCGTTCAGGTTGTGACTCTCGGTAGGTTTTAATTTTCTTGTGAATCCCCATAAAAAAGTTAGTGTGTCATGGTTATACCTCTACTAGAAAAGTATCTTGTAATTGAATTATGATTCCCCCTCAAAAATCAAATTAGTTAAATCATATCTCTTATTGAGTAGAGAGGTATAATAGTAGAGTATGCCCACTTTAGGCCAAACTACTATAAAAAATCTTTCTATTATTTACTATTTCCACTGTATATTAACTATAATATTTATCCTTTAAAATTAATTTAAATAATAAATTTATTTTATTAAATTTTTAATCTGTTGTATTCATCCCCATCCAATCCATCTTCCATTACCCTATTGGACCTAACAATTTGTAATGGCCCAATCCATCCCACGATCATGATATTTTCCGCTTTAGGCCTAGCCCGCACGGTTTTGTTTTTCCTGGGCTTGACCCACAGTCACCCTCTAGGAAAAGGCCTCATGATGGGAGAGGTATCCACACCACCTTATAAAGGGGTGCTTCATGATCCTCCATTTGATTTGCTAGTGAGGACGTTGGGACCTTCTAGGGGGTGGGTTATGGTAATCCCACGTCGAATGAGGAGGAGCATGAATCACCCCTTTGTAAGGTGGTGTGGATACCTATCCTATCATGAGGCCTTTTCCTAGAGGGTGCCTGTGGGTCAAGCCCAGGAAAAACAAAATCGCACGGTTTAGGCCCAAAGCGAACAATATCATTATTGTGGGATGGACTGGGTTGTTACACAATTGATATTAAAGGTTAACCATCTTAAGAATAGTTTAGCCTAGTTATTATTTTTCCTCATATCAAACAATTGGTATCAAAGGTTGTTCATTTTTGAATTATCCAATACTTCATTAAATTTTTTTTTTATATTTAATTGTGTTAACATATTCCTAGACCTCATAGTATAAGGATAAAGATCTTATAATATGGTAGGATTAAACAAAAAATGATTCAGGGATTCCTTAGAATCCACCAAACATTGATGAAAATGATTATGGATACTAGAGATCCCATAATAAGTAACACCTCAAAAAATTAGTCACAGAACATAGTTCGATCATGGAAAAATAGTACACACTGCCAGAAGATGCTCCAGATACACTTACTGGAAACGATGCTACTAAATATAAATTAAATTAAAAAATTTGTTAATATTTTATATTATAGTATTAACAAAAGTATTTTTAGTCATTTTTTCACTTTTAAGATAGATCATGAGATTTGGAAGGTTCTATAGGTCACTTACCTTGGATCGGAAAAATTAAATTGAACCAATATTGGAATGCTTCGATCAGAGTATCAAATCTTCGAGATGGGTGAATACAAAATAGTAAATCAAATGTTCCTCTAATTCACAAGCATTGTGAATGGAATGAATTCACTTGGAGAATCATTGGAAAACCCAGTACTTGTTGAACTATTCCTATGAGAACTACCAAATAAATGGAATTCTAAGAAAGTATCCATTGATGAAATAAAAAAATTCAAAGAGTACACTCTTGATGAAATAATTGGATCACTAATTCGGTATGAACTAAAACTGAAGAAAATAGTTGATGAGGATAAAAAAAGATGAATCTATTAAATATATGAATTTTGTTTCTACTGACTCTTTTTATTCTGATCTACAGGATAGTTAAAAATAAGATATGGTGTAGATTGTGATTGGGGTTTAAATAAAATGAAAATGAAAGGATTCAAGAACTAATTTAGAAGAAACCCTTGAAAGGATAAACATAAGGTATATAATAAAAGAATTAATAACTATAATAGTTTAGATGTAACTTTTTTTAAGTTATAGAAGAAAGTTAATATCAATCTTAAATATCATAAACTAAATAATAAAGAAAAATAAAAAAATTAAGGATAAAAAGGCATTAACAGCTAGTTCGAGTTGTGCTGAGGAATCTAATTCTAGTGAATGATTTAGAAATTAGAGAGAATATACTAACTTGTGCTTCATGGAATAACTAGATAAGGTTATTAATTTAGTTTTTTATTCTGGATGTTTTGATTATCACTATGATTCTGAAAATCTAAACATTTATAAGTTAAGTGGCTAATTTGAAAGATTAAGAAAATATGTTTTCAAAGATATTGATTTCTATAATAAGATTAAAGAAAATCATCAGAAACTTATCTCTAAAAAAATAATTTTACAGGAGAATGAAAAATTAAGAAACACTACCATTACCTATCATTATATAGTTTATGATAATTTCAAATCTACTCGATATTTGAATGAAAATTTGAAAAGGGAAGTTTAGAATCTTAAAAAATGTTTATCTAATTTTATTCAATGTCGTGAAAAATATTATAAAACTATGAAATTAAATAAAATTAATAAAAATAAAGATGGTTTTTAATTTGATATAATAATTCCTCAAATGTTTAAAAGTCATTTTTTTAAAGTAAAAATGGATTCACTTCTACTGTAACGTGTTTCAAATGTGGCATGAAAGATCACTATGCAAATGATTGTTCTATTTGACTCAAATAGTATTAGAAATCTATTAAAACTAATATTTATAAATCATTTTTCTAGAGTAACATATAATACTTGTTTAGATTCTATGTGGGTACCTAAAAATTGTATTACTAATCCTATTGGACTCAAAGTATCTTAGGTACCGAAATAGTCAAGTAACTGTTTTTTGTAGTAAAAATGTATTGGATATCTCAAGAATGACATATGATACATGGAAACTGGATGATATAGGAATATCATCATATAACCATAAAAATTTACCACTTATAACACATGTGATGGAAGAAATGTTACATTTGGAGATAGTTCCAAAGGCAAAGTAAAAGGTTTTGATATAGTTGGTATTTCTAATTCTACCTTTATTTATAAATATTTATTTATTGAAAGATTAAAACATAATTTAATTAGTATATAAAAATTTTAAAATGATGGAATGGAATTAAAATTTCAAAGTGATAACTGTTTAGTTTTTATAGATTATTCTTTATTATTTTATTCTAATCGAAATGATAAAATTTCTTCTATTTATTTTGATGAATTAACTACTAAACCTATTAAGTAGTTGAATGTTGTGTAGAGTGATAGTATCCTTTTGAATTGATGATTAGGTTATGTTAATTTTAGAATGTTACATAAGCTCTCTAAACATGATAATTTCTATAGTTACCTTCCTTAAAGTAAGAACATCTCCATTTTTCTGACACTTGCATGAAAGGGAAACAATATAAAATTTATTTTCGACTTATTAATCAGATAAATATGAATAGACCTTTACAGTTAGTAAATATAGATTTATTTGGTTCTAATCAAATTTCTAGATTTTGTGGAGATAAATATTCTTTATTTATTGTTGATTACTATAGTATATTTGTAGGTGTATATTTTCTTAATATAAAAATTATATTTTATCTATATTTAATAGTTTTTGTAATTCAGTTCAAAATAAAAAAGTTTATATGATTGTTTCTATTTTTAGTGATAAAGGAGTTTAATTTCACAATTTATAATTTGAAAAATTCAATGAATAGAATGCTTAATTTTATAATTTTTATTCTCCTTGAACACCATAGTAAAAGGTTTATGTAGAATGAAAAAATAGACCTCTTATTGAAATTTCAAAAACTATGTTAAGTGAATATAATTTTCTGAGATATTTTTGGGTTAATGACATTATTTATTCTTGTTATATTTCAAATAGAATTCCTTTTATAACTTTTTTAAAGAAAAATCCTTATGATTTATTAATAATCCTAAAGTTGTTTATTTTAGAGTTTTTTGTTTTAAAGTTTTTATTTTGAATTCCAAAGATAATTTAGATAAATTTGATGAAAAAAAGTGATAAAACTATTTTTTCATGGTTATTAAAATAATAGTAAATCATATAGAGTTTATAATAAAATAACTATGGTTATTAAAGAATCTTTTAATGTTATGTTTGATGAAAATAATGATTTTAAAGATGAGTTTGGAGATTTTAATTATGGTAAAGAAAAACCTTAGAATAAGTATGAATCAATTGAGGGATATCATACTCATTAACAACCTTATCCAAGTTTATATAATATTTATAAATATCATCATGTTGAACTTATAATTGGAAATATTTATTCTACTATTAAAACTAGAAATTCTGTTTTAAATTTTTGTTTTGATTTTGTTTTTATTTCTGATTTTATTCCTAATAATATTAAGAATTATTTAAATGATTCAAATTATATTTTTATGATGCAAGATGATCTTAAACATTTTTTCAGAAATAATATTTGGTATTTAGTAGAATATCCTAAGGATAATCAAGTAATTTAAACTAAGTGGATCTTTAGAAACAAGATGGATGAATCTGGATATATTTTCAAAAAAAATCCAAACTTTTTTCTCAAGGATACTCTAAAGAAGAATGTATAGTCTTTGAAGATTCATTTTCACCTGTTTCTAGGTTAGTGGATATTATAATATTTTTATATTTTTCTTCTTTTAAAGGTTTTATATTATATCAAATTGATATAAAAAGTTCTTTATTAAATAGTTTTATAACTAAAGAAGTTTATATTTCTCAACCCAATGGTTTTGAAAATGAAAATTTTCCTAATCATGTTTCTAAATTATCTAAAACATTGTATGGTATTAAACAAGAACCTAATGCTTGGTATGAAAGGATGTATTTTTTTATTAAATAATGGTTTCAATAAAGGTAATTTTAATCCTACACTTTTATTAACATAATTTCCTATGAAATTTTAATTGTATAAATTTATGTTGATGATATAGTTTTTGATTATTCTAGTGAATTGATTTGTAATTATTTTTCTAATTTGATGTCTTCTGAGTTTGACATGAGTTTAATGGGAAAATTAAAGTTCTTTCTTGGACTTAAAATATCTCAAGGGAATGATGCAATCTTTCTTATTCAATCAAATTAGGAAAATGAGTTGGTTAAAAGGTTTGGTATTTATTTATCTAAATATATGAAAACTTTTATGGGTACTAGTTATAAACTAGATATTTATGCATCAATTAAATATATAAATATTAAATTTTAGGGAGTAATGATAGTTAGATTTCTTTATTTAACTGCATCCAGTCCCAATATCATCATTAATGGTTGTTTATATGCAATATTTTAGGATGATCCTAAAGAGAGTCACATTAAAGTTGTGAAAAGAATAATTATATGTGTTGAAGGAACTATTAACACTAGTTTTTCATCAAAAATATAATTTTTTTGATTTAATATTTTATTTTGAATCTAATTTTTGAGACTTTATAATTGACAAAAAAAGAACATTAGGTATGTTTCATTTTATTAGAAAAAAGTGTAATTCCTTGGTATTCTAAGAAGAAACTATGTGTTGTTCTATCTACTATAGAAGATGGGTATGTCACTTATGCTAGTAGTTGTACTCAAATCTTATGGATTAAGAAAAAATTATGTTATTTTGGTATTTATCTTGTTAATTTTCCTGTTTATTTTCATAATTCTATAGCAATTTCTATTTCTGAAAATCCCTTATATCATTGTAGAAAAAATCATATTGATCATAGATTTTATTTTATTAGAGATCATGTGAATAAGGGAGATATTGTTTTAAAATTTAAACCTACTGAAAATTATCTTATAGACATCTTTACTAATCCTTTATACTCTGATTAGTTTGAAAAAATTAAATTTGAACCTGGTATTTTGGAAGATTAATTATTTTATCTTTGCATATGTATATGGGGTTTTGTTTTATCTTTTTGTTTCTTTAAAAAAGGGTGAAAATTGTCTTTAAATGTATAGGTTTTTGTAATTAATAAAAAAAGGGCATATTTTTTGTGAATGTTCGTGATTTTTTTTAATACATATTAGTTTATGTTTTTTAATAATCCAAAGACCCTTTTATTATTTTATGTGAAAACCATTTTTTAATTCCTATATATATTTTTATTATAAATTGAGTTGAAGTGATCATAATTTTATAATTCCTATTTCATATGAAATATAAGAATTATATATTAATTTTATTCAACTATGAAAAAGTATAATTCTATCTCTAGCATGTTTGAATTTTGGCTTAAACTTACTACGTGCTTTTGGTTTCAAAAATTATTTTCAGTTTAAAATACTTTATAGTTTACTTTTGTTATTATTTTATAACATGAGTTATACTGATCAGATTCTTAAAAAACTTGTTATATTAGAAATCCAACACATTTATTTATATTTAGTTATAATAAATGGAAGTCTGGAGTTTTTGTTTATGTGGTGTAAAAAATGTATAAAGATCTTGCAATAGTTCTGGAATTATGGATTTTCTAGAATTCAAAATCTTTTTTATTTATATGATATCTCTTTCAATTATATTTAGAATCACTCAGTATTTAATGGTTTAGAAATATAATATTTTTTTAAAATTAATTAAACTAAATTAAAATATAAAACTTTCATTTAAGTGCCTCAAAAAAGGCCTAAATATTATAATTTTTTCTGTAGTTTCCAAATAATGATTTCACTTTTTGGATCATATCTCTTATTATGATTTTTCTATTGAAGTGATTTTTTATTTTTTATAAATATATAAAAATTTTATTTATTTAAGTATTCTTAACCAACATATAATTATATATCCTATATGGTTTAAAAATTCACCTAATATTGTGTTTCATGCTTTACATGAAATGGTCAAATGTTATTCAACACCTCCTACATCCATCTTCTCTTATCCTTACATGGTTTCACTTTCAACATCTCTTCCAAGCTTCTACACATGATCTTGAATTTATAACATTCTAATTCTTCTTAATGGTGGTATCTCTACACATTCTACCAATCGTAAGAAACCTTGTACACCAAATCCTTTTGTTGTGTGGTGCACATCCTCTCCTTTATAAATAACAGTAGATCACTTACATATAACTAATAGTATATCAATTAAAAATAACTAATAATATATCTCAATTAAGAAAATAGTGGTTCATTTTTTAAATACAGTGGTAGATCTATTTTTCATTCAAATGGTAGATATATACTAACAGTAGATGTCCTGCTTCCCAAAAGTAGGGTTCCCAAAATTCGGGTTCCCAAAATTCGGGTTCCCAAAAGAAGTGTTCCTAAAATAGGGTTCCCAAAATTAAGGTTTCTCAACCATACTTTTTATAAAAATTAGCATTCATCAACCATTATTTTAATCAAAATATGGGTTCATCATCCTTACTTTAAACTTCAAAAGTAGGTCTCCCCCAAAGTAGGTATCTCAGTGTAGGGTTGATATTTATTATCATTTATTATTATTAGTATTTAAAATCTGAAAAATATGCTCTATTTCACATAAACCATCATATTTGGATATAAGGCATGGTTGTGGTTGACATTTAAATTTCTCTAATGACTTTATAAATTCATATTAATTATATAAAATCTATGTGAATTATTTTTCATTTTTTTAAACATGTTTTTGTGATGACCAGTGTTTTTTTTATTCTCATTCATGAAACTTACAACTTGAAACTCAAAAAATCATTTTTATTATTTTTTGTTGGTTTCTTTGAATTTATTTTTTATTAATTAATATTACTTGATATTAAACTCATTCAAAAAAATTAATATATTTAATGAGGTTTTATTACTTTTTTATATTCTTCGCATTTTCACTTCTTGTTTTAAATTGAATGTTTTTTAATTTTAAATTTCAAATTCAAAATTTTTATTTTCTTGGGATATTTTATTGACGTATTATTATAGAAAATATTTGAATTATTTAATGGGTTGTTAAATCTGTTTTAAATTTCTATATAAGTTTTGAATTCAAATGATTATTATTTCAATTATTATGGTCATTATTATTCTCTCTCTCAGATATTTAATTTTTCTTTACAGATCCAATTTAAAGGTTCCAGAAATCACTTTAAGCACGAAACTGGTTAACTTCTTCGATACTATATTTTTCCTCAATAATGGAGCTATGGAATTTCAACCTATTGTTAAATATATAAAGTCATGTGCGATGCTCTATTTCGTCATCTTGATAATCTCTCAAGTGCTAAATTACATCTGTGTCAAATTCTACAGTCTTAACAAGATGAGATGATCCAATTCTCAAGAACTAATACCTATGCATTATTCTAAAATATACTTCATCTGGTTTCTTATGTCTGTAACACTTCTTCCTATCTAACATTCACTCTCTATTTTATTTTTATTCTTTTTCATAAAAAATCATTTTTTCTTCTCTATATTTAGGTTGTGACTCCCATTTTCTAAATCCAGGACCATTCAGGTTGTGACTCCTAGTATGTATAGTTATGTTGAAATTGGGTTGTGATTACCCATTCAAAATTCAATGTTTCATAGTTATACCTCCACTAGAAAAGGATCTTGTAATAGGGTTATGATTCCCCCTCAAAAATTAGACTAGTTCACATGTGTCTCTCAGCATGTAGATAGGTATAAGAGTAGAGTAGGCCCTCTTTATATAAAACTAATATATAAAATATTTTTGTGTTATTTACTATTTTTGATTCTAATAAATATAATAATTAACCTTGAAAATTAATTTAAATAATAAATTTATTTGATTAAATTTTCAATCTAGTCTATTCACCCCCTCTAGACCATCTACCATTACCCTATCCGACCTAACACATGCTTCATTGTTCACGTTTATGATTCTCACCATTTTTATGTCCCATTGAAATTAATATTGTCTAACATGTAATAAATTATTCATGTTATTCTTTATTTATTCCATTACTAGACTTTATATCTCACCCCTTTCTTATGTATGTCCCCAGGTTATCCAATGTATTTTCAAGAATAATGGAATATTATGAGCATGTTAAGGAAATTTTCAATAAATCTGATGTACCACCTATATTTATGTTGTAATGTAATGTACATAATTACCCAAAGACACTAATATTATTGATCTTATGGGTTGTATTATGTGTATTCTTATATAATAAATCATGAATTGATGTGTAATAAAGATAAGGTTTATCATAGTTAGTATCAAAGGAAAGTCTAGTTATTTTTTGGATTAATATTAGATAACTCTATAAAAATACTTATGGATAACACTAAACATAATAAAACATCAAAAAGGTTTGGTAAAGTATAGAGTAAGTGGTTTCTAAGAAAATTCATCTCTGTATAGATACTACAAGTAGATGTAGCTCTAGCATAGAGGCACTTAGGCGTAATAATTTTGAAAAAGGAACATTTAGCTGGACTTGATCATCACTTGGTGCATGACAACAGGCCTTACTGCACACCTAGTTTGGCACTCCTAGGGTATATGATTTGGTAAATTCAAAAGATCATTATGAACACATATTAAGGGGGGATTACCATAAGAATCTATGTTAGGAAGTTTATCTTGGATAACTTATATTGAAACTTATAAATTCATAAGTTATTAAATAAATGTCATTGATAAATTATCCCTTTAATGTAATTGTATTACAATTTTTTTGTTTAACTGTTTAAAAGTGCTCATCCCTAATTTCTCTTTATTCTAGCCAATGGCCAAAAATAGGAGGAACCAAGTAAACAACCATTGTGAAGGGAAATGTTATGACTACCCAAATGATTTTCCCAACTCAATAGGAGCAGGAATAGTGAATTTTATGATGATACACTCCCAGTTGAATTAGGTTCTAAATATAAACCTAAATCAGAAGGAACACCCAAATACCCTATGAAATAACAAGCTACAATTAAGACCTTTATATAAAAAATCCTCAGAATTTCAATAGATCATCAGATCCCTTAATCATGCAATAATGGATGAACTCCATTGAAAAGATATTCTTTCTACTTCAATGTTCTGACCAAGTAAAGGTTATACTAGTTTTTTATCGTATGGAGAGAGAAGTTAATATATGGAGGACATTGATCAAGAATATGAATCCTGGGGAATAGATCAAAGTAATGGGGTGGAAGGAATTTTGTAAAATGTTTTTCAAAAAATATTTTCCCCACATTCTTTGAATTGAAATAAAAAGGTATTTACTTTCCCTCAAGAAAAAATATGATGAATCCATCGATTCGTACAAAGAAAATTTTACAATAGTTTCATGATATGCCTTAAGCTTTATCATTACACCCAAATTCAAATTTAACCACTTCTTTTCTGGGATAAAACCCAGTATACAAAAAGTGATAGCGATTTGGGACTTTGAAAACTATGAGGAAATTGTCTGATGTTCCCTCAAATTAAAAATGAAGATCAGTGAATCTCAAGGGGTTTTTTTAAGTTTGGTTTCGTAGCCTCATTTTATTATTAAAGCAAATAAAGGTCCTATTTTGACTGGGTAGAGGGAGACTCATTACCTAGCCCAAAGGCCTAGTGGGCATGTAGCCCATTACATGGCCCGTAGACCCAAATATATTGGCCCAAGGACCATTCTATGAATAGTACTACTACAGTTCCTACTTTCTATAGTACTCACACATTACTCGGTGTTGTTGTAGTGTATGTCGCCGCTATATTTCCTATCATTGCTATAGTACCTCTGCTGATATAGTACTGCTAAAGTACTATTACAATACCTACACCCAATGGGTTTTAAAGCCCTATTTTTCATGTAGTATTATGGGGTGATTACCACTAATCCAAACCCCAACTACAGTGAATGTCAAGGGTCTCAAAGGGATAATTAGTGTAAAGTGGAGTCTAATTATAGTGCAGTGATGGATAAATCTAATAGTGGTAACAAATTTCAACATCTCACTTGTAAAAGTGTGGAAAAATCACCGCAGAAATTACCTGAAGGGGGTGAGGAAATTATTTAGATGCAGAAAGGAAGGGAACCTGTATAGTTATTACCAATGGGAGAAGCCCACCAATTTAATGGAATAGAGGAATTATCTATTCAACCCTTAGCCTATTTTCCAATGTTTCAACTGCAAGGAATAAGGACACTATGTGAACCACTACCCTAATCCAAGGGTTGTTGGAGACAATCAATGAAAACATCCTCCAAGGTAGCAAGGGAGAGCATATTCTATCACAACTACTATGGTGGATCGTGAAAATGAAGTGGTGATAGGTACTCTAGTTATTAATTCAAGAATAGAAAATTTTCTTTTTTATTCTAGTTCTACATATTCTTTAATATCACACAAGTTTAGTAGACTTATTTTAACAGCACCTCAAATAATTTAATTATATCTATCAGTGAAAATGAAAAGTGGAGAAATTATTTCATCCCAAGTATATAACTCCTCCCCTAATAAAATTTTTCGACTGAACTTCCCAAAAAATCTTGCGATACTACCTTTATTGTAATTTTATGAAATTATTTATATATATTAGCTTTCCTTATATATCCAACATAAATTGACATGAGAAGGAAATAACTCTCTGTATTTTGAATCTTCCGCTTATTCTATACAAGTTCATAGAGGAGGATTAATTTTATTTAGCATCAACATCTCAAGCATCTATATTATTTATGGCATTCCACCTTTTATTACATAACTTTTCATTACATTTTACAAACATAGGATCTTTAAAGTCTAGTGTCTTGGAAATCAGGAACAATATACATGAAAATATTAAAAATTATTCTAATAAAATTTAAAGGCTTAATAAAAGGTTCATACTAAGTAACATTACTGCATCTCATAACCTGGAGACATACATCAAAGTAAAGGGTGAGTAGAAGGCCCAGTAAGGAAAGTAAGGGAATCAGTTTACTTGTGATGTCAATAAGAACTTGATGAAAAACATAAAGACATGATCAATGAAAGTATAGGAATATCATAATGAAAATAACTTGAATAATAACTTTAATATGTGGCTAGACCATTTAATTTATAAATTCATGAACATATCACCAAGGTTCATCCCTAAGGTGTCATAAAAAATTCCAAGGTTATTCACCAAGGAATCGTGAAACTTTTTATCTCTTGAGATTAAATTCTTTACCCAATGCATTAGAGTGATATCAGGGCGCACCATTAATATGTCTTTATTTTCATGTGAGGAACCTAGATCATAATCATACAGTTCATAAATAACCCAAAGAGAATAAAATAAATGAGTTTTATATCAAAATCGTGATTTTTTAAAAAGTGTTAAAAACTTGATTTTTATGTCATTTATAACCCATGGAAAAGGAATGAGGGTTTTATGTATATAAAATACAGAACCAAATATAACATTTTTATGTCTTGATGAATACCCCCATAACTAAAATAGGTTTGGGTATTCATATAAAGAAAATAAGAGAATTTCTTGAGAAAAAGAGAGGGGGGTTTTGAGATGAAATTTCTGCAGTATAATGGCTATATAACATGGTTTTAGAAAACATTAAAAAGAGAGGGTACAAGGGTCAAACACTCATAAAAAACTCATAATATTGTATAGGGATATAATACGATTTAAATAAGATTGTATTATGTATGTTTTAATGACATATCGCATGAAAAGGAAACTTGAAAGAAAATAGAAGATGCGATTTCTTTTACGAAAATTCGGCAGCCTAACAGCGTCAATTAAAAATTCAGAAAATAAATTAATGAGATTGGAAAGGGTATATCATCAATTGTAAATTAAATAGAAAGTAATAAGGATATATAATAACATACCCCAACATAATAATATGGAAACTATAAGACATAACATAAAGGAAGTCAAGACTTAAAAGAGGAGGGTGAAAGGTTCCCTTACCTTGAAGAGTATTTTCAAAAGCTCGAAGGTTGGGACCTTGGGGGGTTTGAGGGAACCTTGGGAGGACTACTTGGGAGGTACAAAGACCATAGCTTTATTGAGTAGGATTTTGGAAGGAAATTAATGAGAGAATAGCTTGGTATTTATAGTAAAAGTGAGGGAATATTTTATTAATTTCTAAGGGACACCTCATCAGTGGTATTTGAAAAACCATGGGATTTACCATGGTAGTTTCCCATGGTATTGACCACTTGGGACACCTCATAACATATATATTTCTATTAACTAGTCGACCAGAATTATTACATCATTAATGATGTCATTAATCACATCGAAACTCAAAACTGTATTTTTACTATTCACTGAAAAACAAAACATTTTATAAAAATCTCATAAATTCACCCTAACCTAATATCAAATATTCGAATTTAAAAATGAACTCCATTTTATGAAAAATAATTTTATAAATATGAGATATTTAATTTTTATGTAAAAACACTATTTACCCAAAAAAATACTAATACTTAACTAATAATTTCTGAAACAACTATTTACTTATGCTATAATATCACATTACCAAACAAGATACCTAAATTATATTTATACTTTCTTAAGTGAGTTTACTATTTCATTAGTCACATTACTATTCATAAGGGTAGTATTTCTATTCATACTTTACTATTTACTAAAAAATTAAGTTGATCTTATTAGACTCAAAATTTCTTACTGATCATAACTATAGAAGACCATTTTTTGAAAATTATTTCACATTATTAATTATTTAAAATATTTAAAAATATTTAAAAATACCTTTTATTCGGAAATTTCATCAATAATATGGAACTTCTATAAATTCATCCTATATTTATCTAGACAATTGAAATACATAAATTTTACCATAAGAATAAATAGAAATTTTATTTATATAAAAGGATTACAAAAAGTAACTAAGGCCTTGTTACATAGCCCTTTATAACAACTGCATAGAACCTAAGTGTAAGGTGTGCTATGGTGATAGAATCTTGGGGTGGCTCGGGCAACATTTCCTGAGTGTTGATTTCTATCGGCTTGAACTTTTCCCTTAGGAGATTCCATTCAAGCTTTATATATTGAAACTTATATTGGACTTGGTCCAGAGCAAAGCCTAGTGATGCAACCTTCTTCCCAAGCTTTAACATATGGGTTTTGTATGGCCTGAGTCTACTAGATGAGGACATCGACTCATGTTTCTGTATTAATTAACCATTATCACTTTTATTTATAAAAAATAATAATAACATTAAGAATTTAGTTTCCAACGGTCATATTGACCAACGGTTATATAATAGTCAAAACCCAGTGGTATTATTTTAATTATATTCACTTCATTAATTAAAGGATATAGTTTTATTGAGTATAAAATAAAATAATACACAAATTCAATAAAAAAATATTATTCAAAAGTTTGGGTCGTTACATTATTCCCCCCTTAAAGAGAAAGAGTATCTAGCATGTATGATTGATTCTAAGGAAAATATCATCCTTGAAGACATGCCCATTGTACGTGATTATGATAATGTGTTTCTTGAAGAATTTTCTATTCTTACCCATATCGGAGAGGTTAAATTTTCAATCAATCTTATACATAGGTATTTTCCAATATTTAAGACTCCATATTGAATGGATGTGGTGTAATTTGAGGGGATATAGAAGAAAATATAGAAGAATATAGATAAAGGGTTCATACACCCAAGTGCTTCACCTTGGGGTACACCAATCCTCATTTTCAAGAAGAAGGATGGGTCGATGAACCTTTGCATTTATTATCTTGATCTCAACATGATCGAACAAATAAGGTTGAGGGAGGTGGATATCCCTACGACCGCCTTCTATTAAAGGTACAGGAACTATGAGTTCATAGTAATGACAATAGGACTCACTAATTCTCCATAAATCTTTATGGACTTGATGAATAGATTATTAAGAGATCATGTAGACAAATTTTTGGTGGTATTTATAGATGACATTCTAATATAATCCAAAATAAAGGAGGCACGAGAGGATCATCTGATCACTATTCTAAAGACCTTAAGAAATGATAAGATTTATGCAATGTTTAGAAAATGAGAGTGATGGTTGAAGGAACTCTCACTCTTGAGACATGTTATCACCATCAAGGGGATATTTGTGGGACCTTAAAAAAGATAGTAAATTGAAGGATGGAAAATACCAACAACTATGACAGAAATCCTTAGTTTCCTTGGATTAGTTGGGTAGTATCATTGATTTATGAGAAATTTCTTATTATTTTCAAACCCTCTTACCAAGATAATTCATTAGGGAGTCAAGTTTTTTCAGAATAATGAATATGAAAAGAGATTCAAGGATTTGAAAAGTATGATTATCAAAACACCTGTACTTACTCTATCCATGAGTGGGGAAATTTTCATGGTATATAGCGATGCTTTGAAGAAGGTCTTGGGTTGTGTACTAATAAAGAATGATAAAGTGATAGCCTATGACTAAAGGCAATTTAAATTTCATGAACAGAACTACCCAACACATGATATGAAGATAGCTACAGTAATATTCAAGTTGAAAATATGGTGTCATTATCTCTTTGGGAAAAAGTGTAAAATATATACAGATCATAAGAGACTCAAGTATATATTCACATAGAAAGTGTTTAATATGAACCAAAAAATATATTTAGCACTAATTAAGGACTATTACTTCTTAATACACTACCATCCTATGAAATAAAATAAATTATAATACACTCTAAGTAGAAAGGATCCAGTAATTTTTTCATTGATGATATTTGAGAAGGATTGGATCTTTTTAGACTTGAAAAGGATGAACATGGGAATCATAAAGGAAGGAAAATCATCAATCATTTCACAAATGGTTGCTCAACAATACCTTTTAATTAAGATAAATGATTCCCAAATAAATGATGTAGAAATTCAGAAGAAGGTGGAAGCTATAAGAAAATGGAAATCTTCATAGTTCAAAATTAATGAAGAAGGATTTGTAATATTTGGTTCATGGCTATGTTTACCATAAATTCATGAGTTAAAGGATTTATTGGATGATGCACATAACTCGACCTTCTTCATCCATCCATAGAGCACAAATATGTATCAATATATCTAAGATCACTATTGGTGGGATAATATGAAGATGGATATCATGAAATATATATCAAGGTGTCTTGTATGTCAGTAACTGAAAGCTGAAAGGAAAAAATACAAGGGGAAGATGAAACCATTACCCATAACTATATGGAAATTAGAAAACATAACCATAGACTTTGTCAATGGTCTTCTGAAGAAATCATGAAGAAATAATGTTATATGGGTTCGGGTGGATCATCTTTTAAATAAGTATCATTTCATTTCAATTTTATAGGACTTCTCACTCGATCAACTTTCAATAATATAAATTTGAGAAGTGATGAGTTCTCATGGAACACCACTATCAATTTTATCTAATAATGATCCAAGATTAACCTTCAAGTTTTATAAGAGTCTCCAACATTCTCTAAAACTTGATTTGAACTTCAACATAGCTTCTAACCCTCAAACTGATGTCCAATCTGAGTAGACTATCTAGACACTCGAGGACATGTTGAGATCATGTTCAATGGACATTGAAGGAGGATGGGATCAACATTTTCCTCTAGTTGAGTTCTCATTCAATAATATTTTCCAATCAAGAATCCAAATTTCCCCCTATGAATCCCTTTTTGGTAAGAGATACAGAACACCTCCATGCTGGGATGAAGTTGGTGAACATAAAATTTTGGGTCTGGAAATGGTTGAGAAAATGGTGTAAATGTCAAAACCATTCAGTATCACATCATTAAGGATCAAAGTTGATAAAAGATATATGATGAAAATCATCGATGAGACATGGAGTTTGAGGATGGATATAAGATATTCATCTACATATCTTCATGTAATAAAGTCATGAGATTTGGGAATAATGGAAATATTAATCCAAGATACATCAACCCCTTTGAGATCCTTGATCACATCAGAGCGTTGTCCTATCAACTATCCCTCCCACATCACCTATCAAAAGTACATGATGTGTTCCATGTATACCTCTTGATTAATTGCATACCAGGACCCTAACTTGTGTTGAATCTAGAGGTGGTACCTTTTTAGAATGATCTTTCACATGAGGAGAAGCCAGTGAATATCTTAAATCATAGAGAAAAAATTCTACGAAATAAGACAATGCACATAGTAAAAGTACTATGGAGAAAACACAAGTTTGAAGAAGTGATGTGGGAATTAGAGGAGGTGATGAAACAAGATTACACTCATTTATTTTAGTGTGTGAAATGAAAATTTCAATGGTGAATTTTTCGAAAGGGGGAATATTTTAATGACCCAAACTTTTATGAATAAAATTTCCATTGTGATTCAATTAAATGAGCTATTATAATTATATAAAAAACATTAAATTATTTGTTTTATTATATCCTATCATATTCAATAGTGATCAAATTATTAGTATAAATATATGGTTATGATAAATCCAATTAACACAAACAAAAGAAGCAATGGCCTCAATGAGCAGGATCATGACCTATGATGCCCATTTATCAAAGCTTATGAGGGAGATAGAATCACTGGGATATTCTATTGAAAAATCCCAATCCTAAATCCAACAACTAAATAATGAGAAAAATATTTTATGGGATAATTTCAAGATCATTGATATCATGACCCAAACCATGCACGTCGAACCACACCATGAAAATATCATCATCACCCACTTTAACCTTATGGAATTTTCTGGTATAATAAGGGGCTATGTATCAAGACCATAATAATTTGAACATGTGTATTTTATATATTAATTAATAAAATTTTCTTCTTCTTTTTTTACTTTGTAAATAATTTTAATTTTGATACGATAAAACACAAATTGTATTTTTGTGCAACATACAATTTCAATGAAGACATTCATTTTTTATGAATTCATAAAATTTAAAAATAAATGATATTTTTATAAAATAATAAATTAAATATTTTTTATTAAATATAAATGATAATATAATTTTTATAAAGTCAGATGTAATTTTTATAGGGGTTTGAAAACTGGTATTGTTGAAAAAACTGGCATTTCTCAATAAATGTCCATTCTTGTTTTAAAAGTAAGAATTAATATATTTAGAAAATTATTTTGATAAAATAAATATTATTTTTGGAATAATCGTGTCCAAATTATCCAACAATGGGTTTTTCATAATTTTCTGAGATAGTTGAATTCTTGGATAAAAATTAAATATAGAATAACTATACAGTGTGTATTATGACATCATAATGACTGAAAAGTGATGTAATAAATTCTATAAAGGGTATCCTAGACTAAATATATATTTACCCTTTAAAATTATATTATTTTTAGGTTGTTTTATTAATTTTATAAAACCTTTATGAATCCTCCAAAACCTATGTTATATATTAAAGTTTTAAAATCATTTCTTTATGAACATGACTCACTTCTACATCGCCAAGGGAAATATTTTATTGAGTTCATAAATTTTCCTTATAAAATAATTAAAAAAACCTATCTTTATCAAAAACATGGTCCAAAACCATGGTAATTTTTGTGTTCTTGTTTACTTTATTATATAGAGTCCAAAACCTATGTTTGGGGAATAATAAATAACACCCCTCTCTTTTCCTATATAAACCCACACAATATCCCCATCTTATTCACTAACAAAACTTGGATCACATCATTACTCTACAATATTCATTATATAGTAATTCCAAGGTTCCCCCAATCTGTCAAGAATCTCCTCCCAGGCTTTTAGAATCACCCTCTCAAGGTAAGGGATTTCCCTCTCTTCTTTTCTATTCAAGAGCCTTCTTTGTAATTAGCCTTTTGAATCTCAATTAACTATGTTTCAATGAATTTATAAAGATACATATATTATCCAATTTATTTACTATCAATTATATATCATTCATCCCCTATTATTATATCATTTACCTTAGTCGTTACCATGCCAAATTTTAATAAGGGGTCTTCTCTTTCTCATATTTATTCAAGAACCTTATTTATGTAATGCACTTTTTCTTCCAATTACTATTGATGGTATATTATATTACACATATATATTACTTAACATGTTATTTAAAATAATTATTTACCCCTTTAACTCTCACTAATCTCTCTCATGATTTATTATGTACCCTCGTTACACTGCCAAAATTATCCAACAATTTTTCCATTCTAATTTTTTATTCAAGAACGCTACTTGTATTATG
This sequence comes from Viscum album, assembly GCA_963277665.1. NCBI lineage: Eukaryota > Viridiplantae > Streptophyta > Magnoliopsida > Santalales > Viscaceae > Viscum > Viscum album. Next base: position 1,283,023,374 of record OY728148.1, read on the forward strand.
CCTATTAATTCCCAAATTTTAATGTTGTATAATATTCTTAAATATACCTAATAATGTCCTTTTTAATTCCAAATGATTATAAACCACTTTCTCTCTCATTTAACCATTTTATAAATCATTATGTATTATCGTCACGATGCCTAAATGTCACTGAAATTTTCCATTCCAAACATTTGTGAGGTGTATACTCATACCCATTTCCACACAAGGATATTCACCTTGTTGTACCTATATTTTATTTATTGGTTAATTCCTAGTATATAACCCATAATACTTAATTTTGGGATTAAATTTTATGAAATATGTTCTTATATTATATGATCTATGTGGAACACTTATGCATGTACATGATATGATTGTGATGGGTGTTCCTAGATAGCACTCTAATGAATTGGATAATATTTTGGTATTATGAGATTCCATGTATGGTGTATGGGAGTTTATATTAAGCACATTATGTTATGATTTATTGGTTTTCAACCTTGATTTATGCTTATGATGTGATGTTTAAATTTGTTTCCACATTACCATGTTTCCATTATGTTATCATGATACATCAATCCCCATTGTTCATGTTAATGATTATCACCCCTTGTATGTCCCATTGAAATTCCAATTTTCTAACATGTAATACTTTCTTAATGTTATTCTTTGTTTATTCATTTACTGGGATTTATTTCTCACCCCTTTCTTGTGTATGTCCCTAGGTTATCCCATGTAGTTTTAAGAATGGTGCAATATTATGCGCATGTTAAAGAAGTTTTAAATAATGTCAATATACCACCTATTTCTAAGTTGTTATGCATTGTAACTAATTAAACAAATACACTAGCCTTATCAATCTTCTGGTTTGTATTATTTGTATTCCTATTTAATAAATCATGAATTTTTGTGTAATAAAGACAAGGGTTTTTATAGTGAGAAATTTTCCTCAAAATGTTAATAGTATCCAACCAAACCAAGAAAGCTATGAATCTCAATCATAGTGGTTGGTATGGTAGAATTTTCAATTACTTATATATTTTAAGGATATACTGATATACCCTCACTTGAGATTATATAACCTAATAATGAAACTTTCCAAATCCAAAATTCACACTTGGTAAATTTTTCATAAAGCTTCTCCTTCCTCAGGGTCTTCAGAACAATCCTCAAATGATATTCATACTCTTTATTTCACTTTGAATATATAATAATATCAATTATAGTTACTACCAAAAACTTACCAAGGTAATATATAAATACTCAACTCATTGTATCCATGAATATAGTGGGGTAATTGGTAAGAACACATGGAATTGTTGTAAATTCATAATGTTCAAACTTTGTATGAAATGTTGTCTTGGGTATATCTTCCTTATTAACCCTCAATTAATGATATCAAAAATAAAGGACAATATTTGAAAATTATTTAACTCTATACAATTAATCAAAAAATTCATCAATACATGGTAGAGGATACCTTTTCTTGGTAGTCATATTTTTAAGCTCCTAATAATAAATTTAGATTCACATTGATCCATATTTATTCTTAAAAAAATAGATGCACCCCAAGGTGATGCACTTATCCAAATGAATCCCTTATCAAGATTCTTATAGTGTTTATTCATCAATTATTACAACTCAATTGGGGCCATTATATAAGGATTCCTTGAAATAGGTGTATCAATATGTATGAGTTATATTGAAAACATAACTTCATATCTTTGAGGAAGACTGGGAAATTCTTCCAAAATGATATCAACAAAATCCCACAAAATAGTAATATCTTTGATGTTGAGTTTCTCCCCAACAATCTAAGATAAATTCCCTTTTCGAAAAGGAATCAAGGTCCATATAATGGATGTTATTTAAATTGGAAGTCCATATTTATCATCACATTAATAGGTGATCATAGGTTGGTTCATAATATCAAACATGACTTTCCTTCCTTAGAAATTGATGTGGGATTTATGTAAATAAATCCAATCTATTAAAAAATAAAATTTAACTCAACCAAAGGAATAATAACAATATTTTCAAAAAGAATATTCCCACAAACTTCAACCAGAGAATAATCATAGACTTGGGATGAGATCATCATATTGTTAGGGTTTTTTACTACTAATTAAATATCTAATTGTTTAGGCGATACTATGATACCCTTAGTAAATTCTTTAGAAATAAAAGAGTGGTTAGGTCCAGAATCAAATAATACATTAGCAGTTTAATATTAGATGATAAGTGTACCTTTCACCATGTTGTTATCATAGCTTTTATCAGAAATAGTGATCATACGAGATTTCCCTTTTCCTCTAGGATTAAGAGGTTATTGCCAGTTATTATCATCATTAACCTTAAAATTTGGTAATTGGTTAGCATAATTACCATACTCTAAGAATTTAAAACACTAGATTGTGTGTGGTGTATTCTGTATATATTTCTCTTTATTCACATCATTAGATAAATTATTCCAATCACTTTGGAATTCAGTTTCTCGATGGACTTCCTTTACACACTTAAAATATAATTTTTCATCCCCTTAAGACAATTTAATCCATGTTCCCCTCCACAATTTGAGCATAAGGGAAGTCTTGTTTTTTCTCCTTTATCTTTAGAAATTAATTTGAATTTTATCTTTCTTTTCTTATTAAAACCATGAGATTGATGGATAACTCCAATCTATATTTCCACCTTGATAGCATATAACACAATTTATTCGTATCTATTGAAGTCCCTTATAGATAACTCCCTTCGAAGACTTGGTTTTAAGACACTAAGGAATCGATCTACCTTAATTTAGGTTAGATGATAATACTATAAGCATACCATGAAAGTCTTGTAATATTTTCTTCATAAGTACCAAAGGATTCATCATCCATCTATTTTAGCTAAAATAATTCTTTCCCATTTTCATTTGAAGAATATGAGGAAAATATTTATTGAGAAATAAATTTTTAAACTCGTCCCACTCCTTAGAGTCAATTTCATAAAGTTCCCTCATGTTCTTGATAAGAGTACACCATTAATTAACTTCTCCTTTAAAAAGATATACATTCAAAATAAATTTTTCATTTTCCAAACACTGGAGAATAGAAAATATATTTTTAGTGGAACCGATCCACTTCTTAGAAAATAGTGGGTCAGAAAACCCACAAAAATAAGGTGGAAGTTGGCTCATGTAGGACTAAAAAAAATTGTTCCCTCATTTTCTCATTTGGAAGCTCTGCGTGATTAATAGATTGAGAGATTTTTATAATAATAGTAATGATATTTTTTATTCCATCTCCCATAACATTTTTTTATTTGGTGGAAAATCATTATATTTTCTATCACATTCATCATTAACACAATTTCTTTCAGTTCCATCCATCGACTAAAAACCAAAAAGCATAGTGTGAGAAATAATAACCATAATGGGAGACAACATAATCATGAAAAATAATTTATAGGTTGTATAAATCTTGAAACCTTCTTTTAATCCCATAACACCTTAGGTTTAACCTAGGTTATCTATAGTTATCACCAAAACTATAGGATAGTATACTATACTTAGACTTATCCCTAGCGTTCTTACTAAAGTTTTCTTATACTAGTTTCTAAAGGTTAACTAAACCTTTCTTTGATACCAACTATAGTGTCTCATACTTTTCAAACATAAATATAACATATTATTAGATGAATATTATTTACATAACATGTAGATATATACCAAAATTTTATAGGTCTAGTGCCTATGTAAACATATACATATAAAAAATGGTTTATAAATGAACTACATCATCTCCCTCTTAGATCTTCATAGCTAGCATCCTTCTTAGACATATTAAACATAATACCATTCTTTGTAACTTAGGAAAATAAATTATAATAAAGGGTAATATATAATTCTCAATAAGGGTAAAAAAAGGAGATATAAATGATTGAATAATCCAAATATGAGAATAATAGTATGATAACATGATCATAACATTTGAAAACCATACCCTATATATCAAAGATCATAATCTTGAGTTATGTCATAAATATTGGAAGTTAATAAGACATGAATCATAAAGTAATCAAATAATATGATCCATGAGAGCATGAAAATTGTAGAAGATATGGATTTTTGGAATACACATAAGAATATAAGATCTTATGTCAAACATATCTACCAAGACATTCATAACATGTTAGGCTTAGGCTAACCACTAGTGTACTTACTTCAGGCTTGGGATAACCTCCCGTGTAGCCTATTTTAGGATTGGGATAACATCTTGTGTAATCATTATCTAATTCATTGGAGGGATATATATTTTCCATCCATAACATAATTATAATCATACATATTTTTTTCATAAGATCATGTCATATCAGAACCCATGAAAATAAATGGGTTTTATAAACATTTTATCATTTCATCAAAGTATAACCCATGGAAAATGAAAGGATTTCATACACACCATTACATCATAAACCATACATAGGAAGAGTGATTATGGTATCTTGGGATCATATTCCTAGTGAATCATAAGATACATTAAATTTTTTTGTCATTGATGAATCAAAAGGTCATTAAAACATTCTTGAAGTAGATAACCATTCCATTTTTAAATCACTTCTTTAAATTCTAAAAAATTGAAAAATATTATCGAAAACATTTTCCTTGAAAATAACCATAGGTAATTCTAAATGAATCTTTAAAACATAAAGAATCTATTATAGAGGAAAATTATGTTCATCCCGTATAAGTTAAAAACGTTCATTCTATATGTTTTTTCAGAAAAGTCACAAAGTACCTTATTTTCAAAATAGAAAAAAATATTCCTTTAAAATAATTATATAAAAATTAAAACATGGGTAAAAATGGATTTAAAAAATAATAATAGAACATTATAAACCTTATTTAAAACATTTTTAGAAAACATGTATATAGAAGAAAAAGTTTTTTTGACTGAAGAGAGAAATGAAGTCAGTTTACTTTAAAAACAAACTTTTGGTCTCTTGAGTACTTAAGGTGAAGAAAATAAAATTAAAACATATATTTTCAAGAAATAAACATATGAGAATAAAATTAATGAGTTTATTTAAAGTTATATCATAATTTTTAATCATCAGAAACTTAATCATAAATAATCTCGATAAATAATGAGATTGTAAAGTAAAGCCCTTACCGTTTTGGTATCATTTGAATTAAAATCCCTGTGAATGAAAGAATATTAAAGGGATATGTAAATCCCATAATTTTTATGATAACAATAATAAAATATATTCATGGGTAGTATATACACTACACAAAATAAACAAGTGGTATATAAGGAACGTATCCTAGAAAAATAAAAGTGAGATGAAAATCCCTTACCTTGAGTACCACTTAATTCTAAGGAACCCTAAACTCCTATTTAATAAACTTAAATTTATTATTATTATGAACCAAAATTATGTATATGATTATAATATAATATTTATATTTTATATAAATATTTATAATCGTTCATAAAAGGTATATATAGAAAAATAATTGCACCATTTATGAAGATGATAGGTCGTACGTACGCATAAACATTATTTTCATTTATTGAATGATGGAAAACAATAAGGTTAAATAATTAAATAATATTTATTATATAAAATATATCATATATATTCATTAAATTCATTATAATTACCATACAAGTAAAATATAATAAAAAATGAATCACATCGCTTCGTGGAAGTGGCAGACCACACGTACGCACAAACGATGTTATCATTTTCCAAAAGCTTGGAAGGTAAGAAAGTAGATATGATATCATCATTAAAAAACTAAAATTATTTCATAAGTATCATATATAAACATTATACCCATCCAAAGAATATAGGGATGGTAAAATATTTGTATCGCTACGTAGAGAAGGTAAGTCGTACGTACATGTGATTGATACTTTCACTTCCCATTTGATATAAAGAGGGTGAATAAAGGTGATTTTATAATCATAATAACATTTATGTATATTTAATATACTTAGGTTATTATTTTATTAATAATATAATATATTTATATGAGTTAAAAGAAGTATTAAAAAATAAAATAATAGGTTAAGGCGATGACCTCTTCTTTAAAATGGCCCCTTTTCATCTCCTATTAAGGGCTCTAGGGTTGGTCTTTTGGAAAGACTATCTCCTATAGGATGTGTATAGAGAAGTGAATAAGATAATTTTTAGATTTTTATTGATATAAAAGGCTAAATATGGTGAGAAGAAAGAGAAATGAGGGGTTCTCTTTTATAATTGAGGGGAGGGGCTCTCTTGGAATTTCTTAAAATATTAAATCAATATAAATTAATTTTCAAATCAAAAACGATAAAAATTGATAATATTAGAATATGAGATGATTATGAGCCAAAATAATCTCATAAAATAGAATTTGGACAAATTTGGATCACATTTCTACCCTTATCATTTTGTTTTAACCCTTCATTAGCCCTTTTGACATTTACTATAATATTAAAGGTTTCTACCCTTTAAGGGTTAATAATGTTACTATAAAATTACAAAGGACCCATATATGAACCATTTTTTATTTTTAAATTCATATATAATTAATTTGGTTTAATATAATATTTTTATGAATTTTTTATCATTTAATAAAATATTATTTATTATAAAAAACATTAATATTATTTTTAACATTATTTTTTTAATTTAACTTTAAATACTTCAAAAAAAGGGGTAATTCGAATCTAATTATTTATCATAATAATAATATATCATATTAAACTAAAAAATTTGTGTCACATATTAACTCACTCTAAGTATATTACTTTTAATATTTTTAAAATCATTTATTTGATTTTTCCATTAATTGAATAATTACTTCATTAGCGTTGTGTAATAATTTAAAGTAATTAATTGATCAATAAATATTAAAATTAAATTAACATGATTAATATAAATAAATTATATTTCAAAGGAATATTTAGAACCAAAAAAATATTCTATTTTTCCTTATGTTAAAAATATTATAGTTATCAAAAACAGGAGTGTTACATTTTTTAACTTATCATTAAATTAAAAATTATAAAAGTAATAATCACATAAAAAAGGAAAAAAGTAATATATTAAACCTTTTAATTATTTTGGATGATTTAAACTCATACAATAAAATTTATTCAAGTTTTATGGTCATTTTATAGTCCTTATCATATTATTTTTAACATTAATTACCTGATTTACCTTTTACCATGGTAAAAATATTATTAGTTACAGTTCATAGCGTCAAAAATAAAAGGGACATATTTGAAAAAAATTTAACTCATGATTAAAAAAATTGAATTTATTTTATCAAATTAAACAACTATAATTAGAAAAAACTAATTTTAAAATAACCATGCAACACGAGACAAAAATAGTCTTTTTAAAAATATATTTTCAAGCATAAAACTAGGTTTATTCTTTTAACATGCTTTAAAAAAGTATTAAATGAATATAAAAACATTTGATTAAATATATAATTTATAAATTTAATTAAAATTATCCACATATTGTGATTAATTTTAATTTATTAAGAGAAAATACGTTATGCATATAAAAACATTTTTTCATAAAAATATTTCTTTTTCTTTCAAATGATTTTTATTTTCATGTATAATCAATTGATAATTAATGAATTAATTTTAAAAATATGTTACCATAAATTTATCATAATTTATATGGGCCTATTAATACCTTCCAATCCAACATCTAAGGGATAACTTTCAAATAATAATATTTTAATAGTATATCGTGGTTCATTTAAACTCGGTGTTGTGTGTAACGCAAGCTACAGAAAAAAATTAAATTTATATGAAAAAACATTTCATGAAATATTTGTGTGTTATAAATAGGGATAAATAAATTATAAAAAATATTTATTATACACATATATAAAATAAATTCATTAGTTATTAATTTATTAGAAATGAAAATAAAAATCCTTTGAAAGTAAATGATATGATTCTCTAAAAACTGTTTTTATTCATGCAATGTGTTTTCATCATAATAAATTAAATTATTCCCTTTTGGAGATTTATTTTAATGAAATTTTTATATTTCATATTTATTAAAAAAAAAATATTTATAATATTTTTTTCTAGACATGGGATAAGAATAAATCCAGTTTTATGCTCAAAATTTTATTTTTATAAAATATGGTTTTTGTCGTGTTTTGCGCACTTATTTTAAAATATATTTTATACCAATTATAGAAATATAATCTTGAAAAATTTATCCCATATTTTTAATCAGTATATTAAACTTTTATAATTAGTTTTCTTTTATTTTTGTTCATTATGAATAGTGACCTTGGTAATTTTTTGTCACCTTAGTAAGGGTAAAAGAGGTAAAATTAGGTTAAAAATTTGGGATAAGGCTTTAAAATTTATATAATACTTCACTTTATACAATTTTATTAGTTTATTTTAGACATTAAAAAAATTATTTAAAATTTGGCCCCTTTGTGCCATTTTTATTTTATTATGACCTTTATATTAATTTTAAAAAAAATAATAAATACAAAATGTCACGTTCTTGGATTTAATATCTCTAAAATTTTTACATAAGGATATAAAGAGGATAATTTTAGTTATAAATGTTTATTTTAATGATAAATTAGTTTTTTTATCTTGATTATTTATTATTAATTTTTAGTGATTGAATAATTGCTCTAAATGCTTACACAATGTCTCCATAGTATTTATTTAATTAATAAAAAATAAAATAAATGATTTTAAAAATATTAAAATCAACACAATTTGAATGAATTATTGGGTCATTCTACTTTTTTACAAAAATATAAAAAATTATGTAATTTCTAAAGTTTTATATTCAAAATTATTTATTGTTAAGTTGTTTCCAAATTCAAATTAAATGAACAGTTCCAAAAGTAACATTAATGATATTTTATAATAAATAATATTTTATTAAATGATTTAAATTTCATGAAAACATTATATTCATAAAATTGAAATGTATTTGTTTGATAATATCAACCATGTTCCATTTATGTGTCACTTGTCTTCTTATGGAAATATTATTGACCCTTAAAGAGTAAAAAATTTTGATTTTGTGGTAATTTTCAAAAGGGTTAATAGGGTGTTAAAATAAGGAGATAAGGGTGAAAACATCACCTAAATTTGTTAAAATTTTATTTTATGAGATTATTTAGAATAATAATCATATTATATTATATTTATATCAATTTTTTGTCATTTTTTCAAAAAAAATTATATTAATTTAATACTTTATGTAATTCCAAGAGTGTCCCTCCCCTTACTTATAAAAGGGAACCTCTTATCCTTCATTTTTCAAAATTTTAGAGCCTTATAGATCTACCAATACCTAAAAAAATACCTTTCTATATTCCTTTACCAAATCCTAGAACTTTTTTTCTTCCCAAAGGAACATCCCTTCAAAACTTAAGGTGTAATACAAAGAAGGTTTCTCAACAGGGAGATATTACTCGAAACCGAGCATTTTCAATTTTATTTCTTCTTATACCTCCTCTAAATCCATAGTATCCATTATAAAATAATTAAAAACTCATATTAAATATACATAATTTTTATTATTATGATGGAACAAACATTATCCAACTTCTTCCCATCTATTGGAAAATGATAGCATCACTCGCACATACGTGTGGACTACCACCTCCACGAAGTGATGCGATTTGTTTTTCATTTCTGATTTACATGGATGAAAATAAGGATATATTTAATGAATATATAATATATATATTATATAAAAATTATCTTGTAAAGGTGAATTATTATTTACCATACTTCCATCCCATCCGTCAAAAAGTGAAAACAACGTTCATGTATACGTACGGCCAAGCATCTCCATGAATAATGTAATTCATTTTTCTATCTCTATAATTTATAGATGACTTTAAATATATATATATATAATGAAAATATATGATACTTATATAATGATTAAAATTCTGGATATTATGGAAAAAATATCAAAGTACAAGTATTGTAACTACCGAACCGAAATTCTCATCGAAAATGAAACATTTAACACCCGAAAATGACACTTTTAGTAAGTAATTACAAATAAATGGGTGTTATAATGTTATAAGTGGATAATATATGATATTATAAGTATTTAATTAGATCTATCATATAATTATAATAAATTTAAATTTATTATACATGAGTTTAGATCGATTTTTAAGCAAGTTAAACTCGATATAAGGGATTTATGTTATAATCCCATTTTTTATCAGGATTATCTTTGATTTTGTTTACAATGATGAAATTTTATGAATTATAATTAAATAATCAAATTAATTTTATTATCATATGGTAATTTAAGTATATTACATGTTTTCTTTTCATTTTCCTCTCTTTAACCACTTAAGAGACAGAAATAATGTTTATAAGGAAAACTGATTTTATTTCTCTCGTTAATCAAAAATAATATCTCTTCCATGTTCATGTTTTCAAGAAGTTTTTTCAATAATGTTTTTCTATTATCCAATGATTTATTAAATTCATTTTTACCCATAATTGGTTTTTTACAGAATTTATTAAAATTAATCTTTTTTTTAATTTTTTGAATGTGGTACTTTTGACTTTTTACAAAAAATGTGAAAGAAATATTTATTTTTACATACGTGACATGGATAAAATCTCCCAAAATCATGAACACTCAATTATTTGAACCTTCCTTTACAATATTAAAAGATTTTTTTCAAAGAAAAGTTTTTCCTTAATATTTTGTGAAATTTTTATAATTTAAAGAATTGATTTCAAAGTAAAAGGGTATTTTTCTCAAGAGATGTTCCAAGTGATCTTTCAAAGAAATTTTCATATATGATAACATCATTTGATGTTAATTATGAATTAATAGGTATATGATCCAATGATTCCATCTTCATTCATTCTTTTTATGGATTATGATTATTATTATTTAAGTATCATTCTATAAAACACATTTGTTTCTTGTGGATTAATTATGTTATGAAGTTAACTTCTTTTCCATGGGTTATCCTATGGTGAAATGATTAAATGTTTATGAAACCCATTTCCTTTTCATATATTATGATATGATTAATAATTTATGATCTTATAGCATTCATATCTATGATTTTCATTTTGTGATTGGTGGGTCCATAATTATATAGACCACCAATGCATTAGGTAAAGATGGATATATCTCATGATATAATAAGAACTGGAATGGGGAGTGAACCTAGATCAGTAATAGACTATGTCCACAATAATATTATTGGTAGTGAACCTTGACTAAATATATGATAAAATAGTGAGATAATCCAATACACTATGATAATCTTGGAAGTGATCCTTAACTAAGGAAATGATTTTACATGCTTATGTGTATTCCATAAACTTATATCTTATGCTAATGTTATACTCTCGTGGATCATGTTCTTTAATTATTTTATGATTCAGGTCTTACGAACTGCCAAGTTTTATTACATGACTTAATATTATGATCTATGATATACGTGGTATGGATTTTAAATGTTATTACCATGTTTTTATACCCTTATTCTCATTTTATGTTTAATTTATCATTAATATATCCCTTGTTTGCCCTTAATGAGAACAAAATATCACATTTTCTTATGTTTCCTTTCCCCATGTTATGAAGAAAGGTTTAAAGTATAATATGTCTAAATAGGGTTCTAGTTATGAAGAACATAGTGCGAGATTATGTAGTTCACTTATGAACCAGTTGTTTATGTATCCATGTTTCCAAAGATACTAAACCTCTATAGTTCTGGAATAGATCATAATGTTGTTTCATGATTAATTAGCTAATAATATGTGATGTCTATGTATAAAAAGTATAAGTCGCTATATTTAGTTTTATATCAAGGTTTAGTTTCCATTGTAAACTAGGATGAGAAGGATTTATTGAGAACCCTTAGGAAATTATTAATGGGAGAATGTACTAAGATATGGTAAATAAATAAGTGTGGTTTTCCTAGAAAAACATTCATATCTGGATACTACAAGTTGATGTGGTTTTGGTATAAATGAATCTAGGGTTAATAACGCCAAAAAAGTTGGTCGAGTATATCTCGACCATCATTCTGGTGCACTGTGAGATTACCCTTAATATGCACCTAGTTTGACACTCCTAGGGGATATTATTAGATGAAATATTTTGAATAGATTATGATCATGGATGACCTAGTTTAAACTTAAGGGGTAATAAATTGAAAAGAATGTGTCTTGATTTACATATCCTATGAATGATTTTTTTTAATTGATCACTATAATTTATGATGTTTAATGGTCACGCAACCCATTTCTGGTTTCAGTAGGGGGATAAAGAAATAATGAATAATTTGAGGTGGTAAAAGGGATGCTTATATATTGAAGTACCATATTTTATCTTAGTTATATGAATTCCTATATACTAGAAAAAGTCACAAGGAATGTTAATTTATATCCTCAATGACTAAGTTGCTTCGATAATAGTGTAGTGGTAAAGGTGATGATTATAACCACACAATTCTTTTGGAGGTGTGGGGTTTGATTCCTAGGAGTATACTCTTGTGAAAATTCATCCTTCCTCTAGGATCCACTCATTTTATTAGGTCACCCAGTTCCTGACTGGGTGGGTTAAATGAGCTGCAAATCACCTATGATAACGTCTCCTTGCCAACAGGGGATCTTTATAGATTGACTACTTCATGGGCAGGGGGTTCCCTTATGTGGAGGGTTCTAAAAGGATACATCGTGGGATTACATTTAAAAAAATATATCCTAAATGGATATATTTTGAATTATAAGTGAAAAATTTTAATGGTATTACGGTCACATCTCAATTATATGATTCCTCTCCAATTTAATTTTGTGAGAATGTGTTTCCTATAAATATAATTATTCTCTCTCTAGTTTAGTTCGATGTTATTTTGAGAATGGATTATATTTCTTTAAAAAAATACCACATCAATTTCAAAGGAAGGGAAGTCATGTTTAATATTCTAAACTAACATATGATCATATATTAGTGAAATTATTAATGTGAAATGTTAATGGAAATTACATCTATTGTATGGGTCCTGATTCCTATTCATGTTTGGGGAGAAAATCAACATCGAAGATATACCAATTTTACAAGATTTTGTTGATGTTTTTCCTTAAATTTTTTTCTAGTATTCCACTAAATTATGATGTTGAGTTTTAAATAGAACATATACTTAGTGATACACCTATTTTAAAAACTACATATAGAAAACCCTTAATTAGGTTGCAGGAATTGAAGAAAAAACTCCAGGAGAATCTTGACAAGGGATTCATTTGGACATGTGTTTCACCTTGGAGAGAATTTTTTCTTTTTGTCAATAGGAAATATTAATTAATGTGACTCTACATTGACTATCGAGAACTGAACAATATCACAATCAAGAAAAAGTATCATCTTCCCTATTTGATGAATTTTTTTATCAAATTCATGGAGATTGATACTTTTCCAAGATTAAACTTTGTTCTAGATATCATAAATTGAGGTTCATGAAGGAGAATATACCCAAGAGAGAATTTTTAACATGGTAAGGACACTATGAATTTATAGCAATTCCATTTGGTCTTATTAATTCCCCTCTTAAGTTCATGGATTTAATGAATAGATTCATTTAGAGATTACCTTGATCAGTTTTTGGTAGTCCTTATTGATGATATTCTTATATATTCCAAGAGAAATAAAGAGTATTAAGTTCACTTGTGAATTGTACTAAAGACTCTAAGAAAGGATAATTTGTATGAAAAATTTACCGAGTGTGAATTTTCACTATATAAAGTTTCATTTTTAGGTCATATAATCTCATTCGAGGGTATAACAGAGGATCCATAAAATATAGAAATTATTAAATGTTGGCCTAGAACAACAATAGTGACTAAGATTCATAGATTTCTTGGTTTTTATGGATATTATTGATTCTTTTTAGAGAATTTATCATGAATTTATAATCCAATCACCAATTTAACTCATAAGGGAGCCAAGTCCCTTTGGAAAGATGAATGTAATGAAAATTTTAGGGAACTAAAGAGAAGGTTAATTAGTGCACATATGCTTACACTAGCCTACAGTAGAGAAGGGTTTGTGATCTTTAGTGGTACATCAAATAAGTTATTGTCATGCATCCTCATACAGAATGATATGGTAATAGATTATTCCTCACGATGGTTAAAGGTTCATGATAAAAAATTCCTAACTCGTGATTTGTAGTTAGATATGGCAATTTTTATGTTAAAGATTTGGAGGCATTATAATTATGAATAAAGGTGTGGTATATATAATAATCATAAAATTTTAAAGTATATATTCACTAATAAATAGATGAATATACACTAGAGAAGATGGTTGGAGTTGATTAAATATTATGGGTGCTCAATACATTACCACCCTAGAAAAGAGAACAAGATAGTTGATGCATTGAGTCAAAGGGGTCATACTATCTTATCTATGATGAGGATCGTAAAAGATCTAATATTTTTGGATTTTTAAAGGATAGATCTAGAAATATTAAAGTAAGGGGAGAAATATTATCTTGAATTAGTGTTCAACCATATATCCATATGAGGATTAAATAGGTGTGGAAGAAAGATTTGGAACAGCAAAAGAATGTTAGAAATGTTCCTGAGTTCAACCTTGATTGTGATATGATGATAAAGTTCAGGAATAGTGTATTTATTTCATCTATACTATTTTTGAATAAGGAGCTGTTATATGAGGCTCATAGTTTATCATTCATTATTCATCATAGAAGTATAATTATGTATATATATCTGAAAGAGTATTTTTGGTGGGACAACATGAAGAGAGATATTGTAGAGTATATATATAAGTGCTTGGTATATCATCAAGTTAAGGCTGAGAGATGGAATTATAATGTTATGTTACAAACATTACCTATACCATACGGTAAATGGGAAGACATCACCATTAATTTTGTCTTTGGACTCCCCAAAATATATAAATTCCATAATGTTATTTGGATTGTAGTCGATCACCTAATGAAGTCAGAACACTTCATTACTTTCAGAGAATACTTCTCTCTTGATAAGATTTCTATAATATAAATTAATCAAGTGGAAATGTTACATGGATTAGAACATTATATTCTATCTGATTGGGGTATGAGGTTTACCTCAAAGTTCTGGCGAAGTTTTCAGCAAGCTCTGGATATAGAGTTGAGATTTAGTACTAATTATCATCCTCAAATAGATGGTTAGTATAATAGAACCATTCAAACCCTAGAGGATATGTTGAGATCTTATTAGATATACTTAAATGGTGTTTGGTATCAACACCTTCCTCGAATCTAGTTTTCTTATAATAATATATTTTACTTGAGCATTCATATTTCTCTTTATAAATCCCTCTATGGAAAGAAGTATAGAATTCCAAAGTGATATGGTGAAGATAGAGGAAGAAATATATTGGAACCTGAGATAGCTGAGTAAATAGAAAAGAAATTAAAATCCATTCAATATCACGTCAAGGAAGCTTAGAGTCGATAGAAAAGTTATGCAAACAATCATTGGTGAAATATGGAATTCAAAGTGGGTGAGAAGGTATTCGTGTGAATTTCTCCATTGAAGAAGATTATGAGATTCATAAAAAATGGAAATTTAAGCCTTGGGTATATTGTCCCCACAAGATTCTTGATTTAATGGGGATGATAGCTTATTTGTAACAACCTGATGTTTTATAAATGAAATTCCCTTTTCAAATGAATAAATTCATCACTGAGTAATGTACTTATATAAAACACATTCACTACTTTGATTATTTTGGATCTTTATAAAATATAGTATATCAGATTTAAAAGACCATTAATCATCATAATCATTGATAATATAGTTTTTGTACAGTGAACATTATGATTAGTATATATTAAGGGTAATGATAAAGTCCAATTGATATAGATGAAAGAAGTGACGGCCTCAACCAGTAGGATCATACCCAATAAAGACAATTTATTAGAGTTTTGAGGGAGATGGAATCACTATAATTTCCCTTGACCAATATCAAGATGAAATTAAACAACTGAGCATGAATAAAACCATTTATGGGAGAAGTTCAAGCTTATTGAGATCAAATCCCAAACCATGTTCATCAAACCACCTCAACAAAGTGTCATCATCGCAAACCTTACCCTATGAGAATACATTGGTTTAATAAGGGGATACATATGTAGAACCTAAGGGTATGAATTTTTATATTTTTTATTTTTAATAAAATAAGGATTATATTTATACTTTTTATTATTACCTTATTAATGATTAAATTATGATATTGATAAAATTATATTTTTATACGATGAAACTCAGATTGTATTTTTAAGAAATATATGGTTTCAATTAAGACACTCTTTGTAACAACCCAAGATTTTATGAAAAATATTCTTTTTAATTTCACTAATGTCTTGTGTTGTACGCTACACAAAAAGGAGCTTGCACAACACGCATCCTTGTCTTGCCTTGCATTACACGCAATCGCGACCTTCCTCAATAGCGTGTGTAATACGCAATACCGAGTTTCACTAAACAACGATGTGCTATTAAAATATTATTAAAACTAGCCGTTATGAATAGTAATAACCACTTTTTAAAATTCTGTAAATCTTATTTTTCAAAATGAACTTCATTCTTGGATTCGGAGTATCGAATTTAGCCTAAGGTGAAATTTTGGTACTTTTCGGATAACTTTCATATTCTGATGAATAGTGAAAAATTTCTAAATTATAATTAAAAACAACTTTTTTAATCGAAATAATTAATAGTGATAAATTATTAATTTGAGTGGTTTTAAAGTATATTTAGAATATATTTTTACAATTTAATACAATGTTGGTCATTGGTTGTAATTTCACATTTAAACCAGACATAATCAAGTGTCAATCTTTTGATATATATTGTTTCCTAAAAACACGCTATTTATTTTAACAGCAGGATTTAATTATAAAATTAATTAATGCAACTTCTATGTTATGAATTTGGTAAAATAGATTTCATTTTTGAATTCGGAATATGAAATATAGCTTAGGATGAAATTTTGGCATTGTTCTGAAAAACATCAATTTTTGATGAATAGTGAAACTACTAAGTGGTAGTTAAAAAAACTGAATTTTTCATAAAACTTAATTTTGCCGCTTCTGTGAATGGAATTTCGAAAATCCGAGAGACACGGTTAATATCAAGGACTAAAATGTGGTTCAATGAGATGAAAATAATTTTTTGGTGAATAGTAACTTTTTACTTTTTTACCGCGGTTAATAGTAAATAGGGTAACTAAGGGTAAATATGATATTACTATTACCCTAACACATGTCCTAATTCTATTGGACAAGTGTAATTCGACCAAAAACAAACTTAGGAATAAAATATGACCATTTAGGCCCACTTGTATTAGATTAGGACATTTATTATTAATTTATTTAAAGAAGGGTTAAAATAGTTAAAATCAAAGTTTAATAAGTAAATCATTTTTAATATAGGGTTATACATAAGATAAATTCGATTGTAAATATTCATTAGAAAGATAAAAAGATTTCCTACATGATGGTATTTTATTTGTAATTTTTAGACATCAAATAATTTAATTTATTTATGACACAAAGATGATGCAGTAATTATCTTATTAATGAAATATTGACAAAATTGATAATATAAATACCAAAATAAATGTAATTTGAGACTTTTTATGAATTCCACTAATTTTCTAGGTTACTATGATATATTATTGTTGATTTAATCAACTTGGTTCGAACATATAATTCTGTTATGACTTTCACAAAAATCATATATCAAATAGTGTCAAAATTGACACAAAATAGTTTTTAAATCAAATATTATATTATTAATTGTTATTGTATTCCTAAAAATCTAATGTTCGGCCAAATGACTTAGATAAGGATATATATATTAATAATAAACAATTTGGGGTTCGTTTGGCATGTTATAGTAAGTTTATTAACCATATAGTGAAAGAAAACAAAAAGACATGGTAAAAGTTAAATTATTTAACTTAGTGTTAAATCTAATTGATAAGGTTAAAATAATATCCTAAACTTGTCTAAATTCTATTGGTTGATAGGATTTCGACCCATCCCCACTTTATCTTCGAAATAAGACCCTTTGGAACCATTATAAACCGATTTTGACTTTAATATAAAATAATATTTTGAGATATTCCTAAGGTGCCCCTCTCCTCCCTTATAAAAGGGCACCTCCTCCCCCTCCTCCTCACACCAAATTGAGCACTCAAGCTCGGCCAACCCCTGCCCTTTTCTCCCCTCCACTTCCCTAGAATAGTCCTAGAGGTCCTGGTCTTCTCCAAAGACCACTCTTAGTTCCTTAAGTGGAGGATTCAAAGAGGCGTTCCAAAGAAGAGGTAATATCCATTACCGATCTTTTCAATTTCTTTCTTCTTCAACTTCTTCTTCTTTAGTTGTTTCATGATGAAGTAATAACATCGGTATTACTTACATACTGATATGTTATTATAAATATGAAACAACCCTAATTCACCTTCTATCCATCCTACGGAAAAATGAAATCACCGCGCGTGCGTACGTACGGAATACCGTCTCCACGCCGTGGTGTAATCTATTTTCCACCATCACCTTACAAGGATGGGTATAATGGTGTAATGAGTAACTATATATGATTATTATTAAGTAATATTGATACTGAAATAATATATATATAAACTCCAATACAATTCCACGATCATAGGAACGATATCATCACTCGTGCGTACGTACGGAATACCGTCTCCACGATGTGATGCGACTCGTTCTACATGATCTTCATTTCATAATGATTGTATAAATGAATTGAATGAATGAATATGGTATATACTACACTAATACCATTCTGGAAATGAATTATCTATAACCTAAATATAAGAATAAGAATTTATTCGACAAAACACGCATAAGAACAAAAAGTTATAAAGACCCGAGTAACAAGTAACAATGAAATATTACTAACAAGAAGCTAATAATATGACCATATATGATCTCATATCAATATGTATGATTCTGGAATAAGTCAATAACATTATTTAAACCATTATACAGGAGCTTCGGACACGTACAAAGCTAATCGGACCTAAGGTAAGGGAAATATCACAATCTCATTTTTATCCGAGATTGTTTATTCGTAAGTATTTACTGGGGTGTATTTTATCATCCACATCCATGTTCCCTCAATATGTAATATTGTTTCCATCCACTTGAAATAGTTTAAATCGAATTTTACCCTTAGGTGAGTTTTTAGTAAAGAATATGAAAGGAATCTTTTGTCGTTTTTCCGTACGAGGTACTTTTTGACTTTTCCGACAAAAGTACGAAGAATGTTTTTTTTTAACTTATACGGCATGAATGGATTTTTAAAACATTACTTCAAAGAAGCTTCCTTTACAAGTTTTCAAGTTTATTTTTAATCAACTTCTTTTATTTTAAAGTTGTATGACATGTTATGAAAGGAAAAATGTTTTTGAAGAAGAAAGGATATTTTCCTCAAGAATTCAATTCAAGTGTTTTATCAAAATTATTTTCCATCTAAGATAATAAAGGGTTCTGTTTCTATCCATATTTTTACATTGGTTTGACTATGTTGTGATGGAATTATGTTTATGAATTCCTTTATCATATATGAATTGATTTATGATGTCATGATGTTTCAAGAATCCCATTTTTGTTACATGTGTTATGCGATGATGCATGTTTTATGATTATGTGGCACACATAAGAAAGGATTCATTATAAGATGGGTGGGACCTATATCTCCCTCCAATGCATTGGGTAAAGATTTTATATCTCATGAGATAGACATGGCTGGAACGGAAAGTTATTTCGGTTCAGTGATACAGGACTGAAACGAGGAGTGAACTCGGTTCAGAAAGGGACTTTGTCCACTAAGATAGTCTTGGCGATGAGTCATGACTAACAAGAAATGATTTTCCATGATTATGTGTGCATGCCACAAAGTTTCAAGTTTTATGTTATGATTTTGGGGATCTCATTTTCACTTCTATGATTTATTCCATGTTAAGATATTATGATCTCTTTTGCAGGTTTTGATTTTCATAAAGATATGATATGATTTTTATTTCCTTTATTTGCCCTTGCTGAGCATTTGAGCTCACCCTTTTATGTTTTCTTTTCCCCAGGATATAAAGAAAGGTTTTTAGGTAAAAAAAAAGGGAAGATCTTTATGGGAGATATTGAAGATCTTTCACCACGATTAGAAGATTACGTTCCGAGTTTCCAAAGACACTAAACTATTACGATCCTTGTGTGTGTGTTTTTGTTATGTACTAAGTATTCCGCAAAAGTAATGTAATGACCATGTACGTCAAGATACGGGTCTCTACAGTTGGTATCAGAGGAAAGGTTTAGTCAACCTTTGGAAACTAGGATGCGAGAACTTTAGTGAAATCCCTAGAGATATTTATAAGGTTTGTCTAGGGATGTCCCTAAGGATAAGTATACGTATAGGATACAGTCCTATTACTACGGTAACGATCTTAGAATTTAACCTAAGAAGTTAGATATTGAGGGTACTACCCCTTTGTTATGTTGTTTTCCCTAGCATGATTTTTGCCTCTCACACTATTCTTTTTGGGTTTTAGACGATGGTTGGAACCCGAAGGAACCGTGTTGATCAATGCAATGGACAATGCAATGATTGCCCTCCTGAACAAACAAATGTTATGGGAGATGGAGTGCAAAATCTTATTGCTATACTTACACAAGCTATGAATCATTCTGGACTTCCAAATGAGCAGAGAAGGGAACAATATTCTATTGAGTCCTTCATGAGGCAACGTCCACCTTCTTTCAGTGGGTCTTCTGATCCACTTGTGGCTGAACAATGGATCAGTACTACTGAAAAGATATTTTCAGTTCTTCAATGTTCTGAACATGATAAAGTCATCTTAGCAGTATATCGTTTGGAAGGTGAAGCTGATCAATGGTGGAATCTTATCAAGAATACGAGGCCAAGAGATGAAATTGAGTCCATGGAATGGGACGAGTTCAAGAACTTGTTTTTCAGTAAGTACTTCCCTCGTATTCTTCGAACAAAGATGGAGAAAGAGTTTCTTGAACTGAAGCAAAGGGACGATGAATCTGTTGGTACCTATGAAGCAAATTTTACAAGACTTGCAAGGTATGCTTCTGGTATTATCATCCAACCTGAAAGTAAAGTTGATCGATTTTTCAGTGGCTTAAAACCAAGTCTTCGAAGGGCATTAGCTATAAGAGACTTCAGTAGCTATGAAGAAATTGTGCGTTGTGCTATCAAGGTAGAAATGGAAGTTGGTGTTACATATCCATCTCATGGTTTTGACAAGAAACGAAAGATGGAGTTCAAGGAGAAATCTCATAATAATGGTGAAAAGAAGATGAATGTTTCCTTATGCACAAAGTGTGGAAAGAAGCATGGTGGAGATTGTCTTAAAGGAACTAGAAAATGTTTTAAGTGTGGAAAAGAAGGTCATCGAGCAGCTGAGTGTCAAAGTAATGGAAAAAGGGTTTCTAATGATGTGAATAAAGCAAACACTGCAGAGAACGCACTACCAACACTTCAATGCTTCAAGTGCAAGGAAATGGGGCATTATGCTAATAATTGCCCTAATCCAAGGGTTAGTGATGATCGACATGAGCAACCGCTTAAGGCAAAGGACAAAGGGAAGTCACATGCGATCACTATTGGCAATGTTGAATATGACAACGATGTGGTGGAATGATTAAGTGTTTATGTAATGGGATTCCAAAATAATGTTGTATCATTGAGTATTGCAATATTTATTGATGTGGTGTTCAAAGTGATTGAGATATTTTTTTTGGAAATAAGATGATATGCGCATAATGAAGACGAGAAAATGAAATGTTTAATAGTATTCATGAGCTCATGATTGATATAAGGACTAAGTGATATCATGGATTGAGTATATAGAATTTTGAGGATTTTGGTATGTGGAAAGTGTTAACTTTTAACTGCATTCATGTTTTCACTAAGGTATTCAAGAGAATACATGATTAAGGACTTTGAATGTTTAGAATGTGACCAACAAAACATATCTTATGATATATGGGGATCAACGATGGTATTAAATCTCTGGTAATCGTTTTCACTATGTTATGAGAGTGGACTGCAGTATTATGGATAAGCCTAAAGATTGAAATGGATTATGTTGGACATAAGTGATTATTGTTTAAGGATAGAAGTTTTTTTTCGATATTATTGATGGGATGTTATAGTAATGTAGTTTTAGAAAAAAGGACAACCTGCAGGACGGGCGACAGCCCATCGCTTCGGACAAGGCTGTAGGAATCGAACCCACAACAGAAGTGCGACTGGCCTTTATCGCCTACCACTGACCTACAGGAAGTCCCTGTTTAGTAGAAACTAGTTTTATTATATTAAGCAGTATGATATATGAAGTATAAGTCCATTTTAGGAACCATATATGATTAATCTCACTATAGATCGATTTATGCATATAATTTTTGCTAACCTTTTGTTTGAGACAGATGGAATGACCCGTCATTCTATCACATGATCTGCTAACACTTCACGAAGAACAAATTCAACTTCATTTATTTAAGAGATGAAGTGGAAATTGTTCAAGGCACGAACAACAGTGACATTGTACCAAAATAAAGTAAGTATTTATTCTAATTCAAAATTTCAACATTAGGGGAAATGATCTTGAAAACCAAAAATGTTGTCCTAGTGATCTTATATCTGATGAATCAGATGGTACCTTATATCATCACAAATCTATGGATTTGTGATTACTGGCTTTTCCATAGCCATGTTCTCTACCACTCTCCATCAGAACATGATGGTTAGATTTCTCTTCCATATCCATATTTTCACCTATGTGGAAACCCAGTGATTAGTTTATTTGGGTAATCGTTACATTTCATACTTTAGTTTTTAAAGCCAAGTTTTGGTATTTTTTTTTACGATGTGGGTTTCTATTAAAGAAACTTTCGAATAGTAAACCATTTATAACCCCGACGAATTTCGAGGGCGAAATTCATTTTAAGGGGGGTAGAATGTAACAACCCAAGATTTTATGAAAAATATTCTTTTTAATTTCACTAATGTCTTGTGTTGTACGCTACACAAAAAGGAGCTTGCACAACACGCATCCTTGTCTTGCCTTGCATTACACGCAATCGCGACCTTCCTCAATAGCGTGTGTAATACGCAATACCGAGTTTCACTAAACAACGATGTGCTATTAAAATATTATTAAAACTAGCCGTTATGAATAGTAATAACCACTTTTTAAAATTCTGTAAATCTTATTTTTCAAAATGAACTTCATTCTTGGATTCGGAGTATCGAATTTAGCCTAAGGTGAAATTTTGGTACTTTTCGGATAACTTTCATATTCTGATGAATAGTGAAAAATTTCTAAATTATAATTAAAAACAACTTTTTTAATCGAAATAATTAATAGTGATAAATTATTAATTTGAGTGGTTTTAAAGTATATTTAGAATATATTTTTACAATTTAATACAATGTTGGTCATTGGTTGTAATTTCACATTTAAACCAGACATAATCAAGTGTCAATCTTTTGATATATATTGTTTCCTAAAAACACGCTATTTATTTTAACAGCAGGATTTAATTATAAAATTAATTAATGCAACTTCTATGTTATGAATTTGGTAAAATAGATTTCATTTTTGAATTCGGAATATGAAATATAGCTTAGGATGAAATTTTGGCATTGTTCTGAAAAACATCAATTTTTGATGAATAGTGAAACTACTAAGTGGTAGTTAAAAAAACTGAATTTTTCATAAAACTTAATTTTTCCGCTTCTGTGAATGGAATTTCGAAAATCCGAGAGACACGGTTAATATCAAGGACTAAAATGTGGTTCAATGAGATGAAAATAATTTTTTGGTGAATAGTAACTTTTTACTTTTTTACCGCGGTTAATAGTAAATAGGGTAACTAAGGGTAAATATGATATTACTATTACCCTAACACATGTCCTAATTCTATTGGACAAGTGTAATTCGACCAAAAACAAACTTAGGAATAAAATATGACCATTTAGGCCCACTTGTATTAGATTAGGACATTTATTATTAATTTATTTAAAGAAGGGTTAAAATAGTTAAAATCAAAGTTTAATAAGTAAATCATTTTTAATATAGGGTTATACATAAGATAAATTCGATTGTAAATACTCATTAGAAAGATAAAAAGATTTCCTACATGATGGTATTTTATTTGTAATTTTTAGACATCAAATAATTTAATTTATTTATGACACAAAGATGATGCAGTAATTATCTTATTAATGAAATATTGACAAAATTGATAATATAAATACCAAAATAAATGTAATTTGAGACTTTTTATGAATTCCACTAATTTTCTAGGTTACTATGATATATTATTGTTGATTTAATCAACTTGGTTCGAACATATAATTCTGTTATGACTTTCACAAAAATCATATATCAAATAGTGTCAAAATTGACACAAAATAGTTTTTAAATCAAATATTATATTATTAATTGTTATTGTATTCCTAAAAATCTAAGGTTCGGCCAAATGACTTAGATAAGGATATATATATTAATAATAAACAATTTGGGGTTCGTTTGGCATGTTATAGTAAGTTTATTAACCATATAGTGAAAGAAAACAAAAAGACATGGTAAAAGTTAAATTATTTAACTTAGTGTTAAATCTAATTGATAAGGTTAAAATAATATCCTAAACTTGTCTAAATTCTATTGGTTGATAGGATTTCGACCCATCCCCACTTTATCTTCGAAATAAGACCCTTTGGAACCATTATAAACCGATTTTGACTTTAATATAAAATAATATTTTGAGATATTCCTAAGGTGCCCCTCTCCTCCCTTATAAAAGGGCACCTCCTCCCCCTCCTCCTCACACCAAATTGAGCACTCAAGCTCGGCCAACCCCTGCCCTTTTCTCCCCTCCACTTCCCTAGAATAGTCCTAGAGGTCCTGGTCTTCTCCAAAGACCACTCTTAGTTCCTTAAGTGGAGGATTCAAAGAGGCGTTCCAAAGAAGAGGTAATATCCATTACCGATCTTTTCAATTTCTTTCTTCTTCAACTTCTTCTTCTTTAGTTGTTTCATGATGAAGTAATAACATCAGTATTACTTACATACTGATATGTTATTATAAATATGAAACAACCCTAATTCACCTTCTATCCATCCTACGGAAAAATGAAATCACCGCGCGTGCGTACGTACGGAATACCGTCTCCACGCCGTGGTGTAATCTATTTTCCACCATCACCTTACAAGGATGGGTATAATGGTGTAATGAGTAACTATATATGATTATTATTAAGTAATATTGATACTGAAATAATATATATATAAACTCCAATACAATTCCACGATCATAGGAACGATATCATCACTCGTGCGTACGTACGGAATACCGTCTCCACGATGTGATGCGACTCGTTCTACATGATCTTCATTTCATAATGATTGTATAAATGAATTGAATGAATGAATATGGTATATACTACACTAATAACATTCTGGAAATGAATTATCTATAACCTAAATATAAGAATAAGAATTTATTCGACAAAACACGCATAAGAACAAAAAGTTATAAAGACCCGAGTAACAAGTAACAATGAAATATTACTAACAAGAAGCTAATAATATGACCATATATGATCTCATATAAATATGTATGATTCTGGAATAAGTCAATAACATTATTTAAACCATTATACAGGAGCTTCGGACACGTACAAAGCTAATCGGACCTAAGGTAAGGGAAATATCACAATCTCATTTTTATCCGAGATTGTTTATTCGTAAGTATTTACTGGGGTGTATTTTATCATCCACATCCATGTTCCCTCAATATGTAATATTGTTTCCATCCACTTGAAATAGTTTAAATCGAATTTTACCCTTAGGTGAGTTTTTAGTAAAGAATATGAAAGGAATCTTTTGTCGTTTTTCCGTACGAGGTACTTTTTGACTTTTCCGACAAAAGTACGAAGAATGTTTTTTTTTAACTTATACGGCATGAATGGATTTTTAAAACATTACTTCAAAGAAGCTTCCTTTACAAGTTTTCAAGTTTATTTTTAATCAACTTCTTTTATTTTAAAGTTGTATGACATGTTATGAAAGGAAAAATGTTTTTGAAGAAGAAAGGATATTTTCCTCAAGAATTCAATTCAAGTGTTTTATCAAAATTATTTTCCATCTAAGATAATAAAGGGTTCTGTTTCTATCCATATTTTTACATTGGTTTGACTATGTTGTGATGGAATTATGTTTATGAATTCCTTTATCATATATGAATTGATTTATGATGTCATGATGTTTCAAGAATCCCATTTTTGTTACATGTGTTATGCGATGATGCGTGTTTTATGATTATGTGGCACACATAAGAAAGGATTCATTATAAGATGGGTGGGACCTATATCTCCCTCCAATGCATTGGGTAAAGATTTTATATCTCATGAGATAGACATGGCTGGAACGGAAAGTTATTTCGGTTCAGTGATACAGGACTGAAACGAGGAGTGAACTCGGTTCAGAAAGGGAATTTGTCCACTAAGATAGTCTTGGAGATGAGTCATGACTAACAAGAAATGATTTTCCATGATTATGTGTGCATGCCACAAAGTTTCAAGTTTTATGTTATGATTTTGGGGATCTCATTTTCACTTCTATGATTTATTCCATGTTAAGATATTATGATCTCTTTTGCAGGTTTTGATTTTCATAAAGATATGATATGATTTTTATTTCCTTTATTTGCCCTTGCTGAGCATTTGAGCTCACCCTTTTATGTTTTCTTTTCCCCAGGATATAAAGAAAGGTTTTTAGGTAAAAAAAAAGGGAAGATCTTTATGGGAGATATTGAAGATCTTTCACCACGATTAGAAGATTACGTTCCGAGTTTCCAAAGACACTAAACTATTACGATCCTTGTGTGTGTGTTTTTGTTATGTACTAAGTATTCCGCAAAAGTAATGTAATGACCATGTACGTCAAGATACGGGTCTCTACACTCTTTTTGTAGAATTTAAGAATTTTTGAAATAAATGTTATTTTAATAAAATATTTTAATCAAAAGATATTTATTAAAATATAAATTATATTTAAATTTTATGAATTTATATTTAATTTGTATAAAGTTTAGAAAACTATTATCATCATAAATACCCACATTTTTTATAAATAGAGTTTTTTTATTTTAAAATATAAATTTCCATATTTAGTAAATTATTTTAATAAATAAATATTATTTTTTAAATCATCACATCAAAATTATATAATGGTGAATTTTTCATAATTTTTTGAGAAATTCAAAAAAAATTTATAAAAATTAGATACTGTATAAATATACGATATGTGTTATGACATCATAAAATCTTAAAATTGATGTAATAAATACTATAAAGAGTGTACCAGAAAAAAATTATGTTTTCCCTTTAAAATAATTAGTTTTTTATGTTATTTTATTAATTTTATAAATCCTTAATGAATCCTCTAAAACTTATATTGTATTTTAAGGTTTTTAAATTAATTCTTTGTGAACATGACTCACTTTCACATAACCAAGGGTGTTATTTTAATTATTTAGGTTATTATATTTAAAATATTGGAAAAAACATATTTCTAAGAAACCATGGTAATATTTTTGTTTTTTATTATTTTACCATATAGAGTCCAAAACCTAAGTTTAGAAATTAATAAATAATTTCCTTTCTTTTTCTATAAAATCCCACCCAACCTCTCATTCCCCTTCACTAAAAACCCTTGGAACATGGATTCAATCTACCATTATCTCTCTATATCCCTCCCAAGGTTCCCCTAAGCTCTTAAGAATATCCTCCCAATCTTTTAGAAGATCCCTTTAAAGGTAAGGGAACCTCTTCATCTCGTCTTTATTCAAGCACCTTCTTTATATTATGCTTTTTGGTTTCCAATTATTCATGTTGGGATATATTTTTACACATCCCTATTAATTTACTTATGATTTCCAAGTAATTACATACCTATTTAATGTTGATTCAATAAAGTTTCCTTATGACTTTTCTATTCCTCTATGTTTTGAAAATCACACACTCTATCTCAAGACAAATTTATGTCCCCATAAGTTTTTTCTTAATAAGGAAACTTTTCCTTCCCCAAGGAAATTTTATCATTACCTATTTTTCATTATTCATATTTTATTTTCTCTAAATATAACTCTTTTTATTCATAAGTGTTAAATTAGGTTTCATATTTAAACCTCAGAATCCTATAAATACTTAGATATAGAGTATTCTGTTTTCAGGATCAGAATTCAGATTCCAAATTCTCTGAAATTATGACTCTGAATTCTCTGAAATTAAGACTCTGAATTCTCTGAAATTCAGACTCTGAATTCTATGAAATTCAGACTTCAAATTCTCTGAAATTCAGACTCCAAATTCTCCAAAATTCAGACTCTCAATTCTCTGAAATTCAAACTCCGAATTCTTCAGAATTCAGACTTTGAATTCCTCATAATTCAGACTCCAAAGCCTATAGAATTCTGACTCCAAATTCCTCAAAATTCTGACTCCAAATTCCTCAGAATTCAGACTCCGAAGTCTATGTAATTCTTACTTTGAATTCTTTAATAAACATAATCCAAATATTCATGAAATATAGAATCCTAATGTTTATAGACACAAAACTTTATCTTCCTTAGACTCCAGAAAATTATATTTGGTTGAGCAACCATATTTTGCTTAACTTTGTTATAGTTATGAAACGATGTCGTACATTTAGTTTCTAACTAACCGTTGTTTGAGTGACATGTGTATAGGTCCCTCCAAGATTCAAGGAAAAATATGACCGTTGGAGGAGGGAGCCGACCTTTAGAGATGTACCTATAAATAGGATCTCATTTGAATGAGCTCACAAATTTTTTATGACTGTTCTACAACTCTAAAGATTACATGCTATTGAAGTGATTTCTAGAGAGAGATACTCTCATGCCATGTGCATACTGAACTTCTTTTTCATCTTTCTTCGTGAGACTCTGATTGTTGCTGCATACAATCGAGGGCTTTCGAAGATAGGAAGACAGAGGTGCTGACTACCTTAAAGTTCGAGGACTTCCTTGATAAGAAAGATAGAGGTACCAACTACCTTGAAGTTCAATATCTTATGAGGATATCAAGACAGAATATGATATTCCTATCGAGGGCTTACCCTGGTGTGGGTAAGACAGACTTTCTTTAAAATATAAATCAAGGGACCATTAACCTAGGTTGTTTAATACCCTACTCTTTCGATTAAAAGATTTCATACTTGTTACTTGTATTGTTTCAAGTTTGTTTTCCGCTGCATTTTGATTAATAAAGAAAGTATAACTATATTATACTTTCTTGTACTTGTATACTCTGATTAGTATGATTCTATACGCTTTAAGGTAGAATCTTTTTCCTTGTAAACTTTTCTTAATTTTTATTTCTAGAACCATATTTTTGGAATCTATTAAGTTTATAGAACTAAGAGGTCATTTGAATTTACATTGTTTAACTTTGTTAAACATAGTTTTCCTATAGGTTTAAAATGAAATTTTTATAACCAACTTTAAAGGTTCCAAAGGAATTTTTAAATTATACAATTCACCCCCCTGTATATTGAGCATCTACATTAATTATTTTGATCCCATAATTGGTATCAAAGGAGGTCTCTAAAATACTTATATTCACATATAAGTTTTCTCGATTAGTTTTCAATGTTCTATATTTTCTTTTCTTAGGATATTTTTATCCTAGTTTGAAAGATTTTGTTATTAACAAGTTTTTGTGGAAAGATATATTCTTTAGATGGTAAGAATGAATGTTGGTTCAATTGATAATCTTAATCCTACTAGCCCACCTATTTTTGATGGGAATGATTATGAATATTGGAGAGATCGTATGAAGACTTTTTTTATTAACACTGGAGTAGAGAACTTTGTTATGAATATTAGAGATTATAATATTCTTGATAAGGAAGTCAGAACCTTTACTAATCAAGAAAAGTCAGAATGTCAACTTAACTATAAGGTACGCAATACTTTGTTGTGTTCCGTGACTAGGAATATATATAGCAAGATTTCTTCTTGTGAAGCTACAAATTGTATTTGGAAGAAATTGGAGGTTACTCATTTTGGTACATCCAAAGTTATAGAAACTATAAGAGCTATGATTAGAGTAGAAGATCATGGATTTCTATTTCCTTATAGAGAAACAGTTTGTAAGGTACAACAAATGTTTATGAATATTGTTAAAAGTTTATAGTCTATGGGTGAGAAAGGTTTTGATGATGAGGCACTTGTGAACAAGATTAAAGATATCATGCCTAACGAGTGGGAATCTAAGATAACGAATATTGATGAGAATAGGAAAGTATCTCAGATTACTCTGGATGAGATTTTTGGAACTCTTCTTCAACATGATACAAGAATGAAAAGATATGCTGATTTGAATAAAAATATGAATGACAAGGGAAGTGTATCCTTTACAACTAATAAATCCAAAACTCCTGAAAGGGTAACTAGATTCAAGTCTAAGAAATTCACTATTTTATCTGAATCTAGTGAAATTGAACATTCTGAGAATTAATTAGCTAATCTTTCTCAAATGATGAACAATATAGTTGGAAAGAAAGACTTTCAGTATAGATATAAGAAGAAGGAAAGAAAGGAAAAGAAATAAACTGAAGTTACTTGTTATGAATGAAAAAGAGCAGGGCATATAAGGCCAGATTTTCCTATGCTTAAGAAAAAGGATAGAAAGGAAAAACATTCTGAAAGGAATATAAAGAAATACTATAAGGCTAAGGATAAGAAAGTTTTGGAAGACAATGACACCTGGAGTGCCAGTGGTGGAGACTCTTCTGATGAATCTTCAGAGTATGAATCTTCTGATCAGAGAAATCTTGGTCTGATTTTCATATTACCTATTGAAAATCATTGTCTAATGGAAAAGGTACACAATGTTGAATCTATAACCAATGTATCCTTGAATTCTAATTATAGTGATAAAAAATATTATGAATCTTCAGATAAAGAATATTCTTCTGATGAAGATAATACTTTACCTACTTATGAAGAAGTTTCTAGGTTTTCTAAGCTCCTTGAGAATGAAAATTCTAAAGTCAAGAAAAAGATTAATAAGGAAATTATTACTAAGTAAATATCATATCTTTCTAAATATCTTGATAAGAAAATTCATGATTTTGAAATTATTTCAAAAAACCTTGAGGAAGTTAATTCTGATAAGGATATACTTTATAAGGATTTAGAAAAAGTAATTTCTCATAAAAATATTTTAGAGACTAACTCTAGTGACAAAACTAATGTTTTTGTGGATAAAAACTAAATTATTAGATTGAAGTCATAAATATTTTCCTTGAGGAATTGTTTTTGAAACTTTACCTTAGGTAAGGAAAACTTTGATAAAATGTATTCTCAAATATGACCTCTAAGGAATAATTCTGGATTTGGTTATACTAATTCAAAACTGGTTTTTAGCAACAATTATTTTTTTCCTCAAAGTGCTCCATTATGCACTAAGTGTCAGTGTAGTGGGCATTGGGAAAAAAATTGTTCCCTAAACAAAACTCAGTCTTTAGGTTTTCATAAAGCTTATTTTTCTAAGAAAATGTGGATTCCTAAAATTTTGCTTTCTGAAGTTTCCAGATCCAAGAAAGTTTGGATTCTGAAAGTATAACACTCTTATTTTTAGGAAAATAAAGAAAGTACCAATAGTAATACATGGTACATGGATAGTGGATGTTCCCGGCACATGACTGGTAACAAAAACTTCTTTGAAAATATTAACAAGACAAAAGAAGTAAAAGTAACTTTTGGAGATAATGATTAAGGAGAAATTATTGGTATAGGTAATATTGTTCTTCTTAGAAAAACTTTAATTTCAAATGTTTTATATGTCAATGGTATTAAGCACAATATCATTAGCATAAGTCAATTATGTGATAAAGGTTACCTTCTTAATTTTAGGAATGACAAATGTTTACTACACAATTCCAAGGAAGAGTTTATTCTTTTTTCCCTTAGATAAGAGAATGTATACACATTAAACTTAGAGGAACTTAGGATCCAAGACCTACCTTGCCTTAGTGAAATGGAAGATCATTCTTGGTCATGGAATAGAACTTTAGGACACTATAACTTTAGGAAACTATGAAAACTCTCTAAGAAAATACTTGTTAAGGATCTACCAGAACTTAGATATGATTCTTTAAAAGTTTGTGATCCTTGTCAATATGGAAAGTAGTATAAATCAAGTTTTAAATCAATTGGTGAAGTCTTAACTACTTATGCATTATAGTTAGTTCATATATATCTTTTTTTCCCAACACAAACTAGAATCATTGGTGGAAAATATTATTTATTTGTCTTAGTTGATGATTACACTAGATTTATGTGGGTCTATTTTCAAGAAAAGAAATCTAAAGCTTTTTCTTATTTCAAAATTTTTAGAGACCAAGTTAAAAATGATTAAAACCTTCCATTGATAACTATCCATAGTTATCATTGAGGAGAATTTCAAAATTCTGATTTTGAAACTTTTTGTAGTAGAAAAGGCATTACTCATAACTTCTCATCACCAAGAACTCCTAAACAAAATGGTGTTGTTGAAATAAGAAATATAATTCTTCAATAAATAAATATAACCATGTTGAGTGAGTATTCTATAGCCAAACATTTTTAGGTTGAAGCTATAACTACTACTTGATATACTATAAATCATGTTTTGATTAGACCTTTTCTTAATAAAACTCCTTACAAATTATGGAATGGTAGAAAACCTAGACTGTCCTACTTCAAAGTATTTGGTTGTAAAGTATTCATTCTGAATACTAAAGATAATTTACATAAATTCACACTAAAATATGATGAAGTAATTTTCTTAGGCTACTCTACAACTTCTATGGCATATAGATTTTTTAATAAAAATTGTTGTACAGTTGAAGAAATAGTACATCTTAAATTTTATGAAACCGATCCTTTTGTTTTTAAACATCCTTAACCTAAATCTTCATATGTTTTTTCAAAAACTGATTATCAACTCTTGATAGAATATCCTTTTGATAAGGAAAATTTTCAAGAAAATGTTTCTGAAGCATTTACCCCAGAGGACTTCCTACCATACGTTGATGAATAGGTTTTACAAAACCCAAATCAATTGTTTATTAAGAATCATCCCAGTGATAGTATCATTGGTGATGTAAATCAACCCGTAAGGACTATAAGTTCCTTAAGAAATGAAATATAACATCTAGAATTCATTTCCTAATTAGAATCAAAAAGCACTGATGAAGCTTTAGGTGATGATGATTGGATAAAATCTATACAAGATGAGATAAATGAATTCGAAAGGAATAAAGTTTGGACCTTGGTTGAAAGGCCAAAGCAAACTTCTGTTATTGGAGTAAAATGGGTCTTTATAAATAAGTGTGATGAAAATGGAATCATAGTAATAAATAAAGGTATATTAGTTTCTAAATCCTATAATCAACAAGAAGTAATAGACTATGAAGAAACCTATGCTCCAGTAGCCATACATGAATCTATTTGTATTCTACTTTCCTTTGTAGCATTCTTCAACTTCAAAATTTTTCAAATGGATATTAAATGTTCTTTCCTTAATGGTTATGTTCAAGTGGAATTTTTTATTGAAAAACCTCCTGGTTTTGAAGATACAAAACATCCTGAACATGTTTTCAAACTTACCAAAGCTTTATATTGACTTAAACAAGCCCCTAGAGCTTGGTATGATAGACTTACAGGGTTTTTGCTTCAAAATAATTATGTTAAGGTAAATGTTGATCCAACCCTTTTTATAAAGAAAATAAGAAAAATATTTTGATTGTTCAAATTTATGTTTATGACATTATATTTGGTTCAACTCGGAAATCTTTAACTAATTCCTTCGCGGATCTAATGAAATCTGAGTTTGAAATGAGTATGATGGGTGAGTTAACATTTTTCCTTAGTTTTCAAATTTCTAAAAAAACCATAAGAAATTTATATATCCCAATATAAGTATATTAAATATCTTATTAAAAAGTATAGATATGAAAACACTAAGAGTATAATTACTCCCATTGGTACCTCAAATTCACTTGATCTTGATGAATTTGGAAAACCAGTAGATCAAACATTCTTTAGAGGTATGATAGGAAGTCTACTTTACTTAACAGCTAGTCATCCAGACTTAATGTTTTCAGTATTCTTATGTGCAAGATATCAATCCAATCCTAAGGAATATCATTTAAAGAAAGTGAAATGGGTTTTTTTCTACTTAAAGAGAACCATAGATTTAGGACTCTTTTATACTTCTGGAAATGATTTTGTTTTAAATCATTTTTTGGATGCTGACTTTGGTGGGTCTAGAATGGATAGGAAAAGTACATCCGTAACTTGTCATTTCTTAGAACATTCATTAGTTTGTTGGTCATGAAAAAAAAACACTCAATAGCACTTTCCACTGCTGAAGCTGAATATGTAGCATATAGAAGTTATTGTGCTCAAGTATTGTGGATGCAACACACACTCACAGACTATGGTATGAGTTTTACCAAAACACAAATATTGTGTGATAATACTAGTGCCATTTCCTTAATTAAAAACCTTTCACATCACTCTCGTGAAAAACACATAGATATTAGGCATCACTTTCTTTGGGATCACACACTAAAAGGAGATATCATTCTTCAATTTATCAGAACATAAGATCAACTTTCTGATATTTTCACAAAATATTTACCATCTGATAGATTTTAATACATTAAATAGAAGTTAGGAATGATAACTATAAGGTAATACTCCTAGTTAACTTCTTGTTAAAACCTATCTCCTAACAGTAAGAAACTCCATTTTATAGGGGGAGTACATTTTATTGGTAATTAAAAAAAAATTAGTTTAAAATTTTTTGTAGTTTAAATTTTTTGTAATTTAAAAAAAAAATCATAGTCCAAATTTTTTCGTAGTCTAAAATTTTTTGTACTCTAAAATTTTTCAGTCTAAAATTCTTCATAGTCCAAAATTTTTCATAATTAAAAATCTTTGTAATTATAATTTTTGTAGTTAAATTTTCATAATCAAAATTTTCGTAGTCAAAATCTTTATAATCAAAATTTTCAGAATCTAAAGTTCTTCAAGAAGAATTTTCCTCATTACGAATAATTTTCCTAGAAATATGAAAGGTATGTTTCTTTTCGTAAATTTTTGCAATCATGTTTTACTTATTGGAATTTTCATTTTGTTTTTTAAAATTTTTGGATTCACTTTTCCTTAAATCTGAATGTTTTTCTTAAAAAACCTCAAAAGATAAGAATCTATCAAAATCCTTCTTTGGATATCATCTCAACCGAAAGATCATATCAAGAACTTTTCAACCATTGGATCAATCAGTAAAGTTAAACCATCGCTCTAATTGCCTATATAAAGGACCCTGTGATGGTTGTCCCACATCGATCCCAAGATCTTGCGTGTTGAAGCTCTACCCTTCCTACTTAAGACCATTCTGAATTTCCCAAGTCTTCCTCAGTTACAAATTTTTGTTGAAGCCTCTCCTCAGAAAGAAATGTCAATTGTTAAGGAAATCTCTGAGTGGAATATATACATAGAATGGTTAGTCGATCCGAAGTTTTATGCCAAGTATGATTCAATTATTTCTAAAAATATCAAAATCAATGGTTGGGAGAGTGTTTGTGTATCGAAACTAGGAGCATAGGATCCAGTGTATCCGTATTTTTTGATTGAGTTCTACGAGACATCAATTTTCTTCAAGGAAGAAGGAAGAGAAAAGTTCTCTTTTAAGTGTTTTGTAAAGACTTATTCTATTTCTTACAGTAAGGCAGCAAGTCTAATTGAAATTTCGTATGAAGTTGAAGCATATTTCTACTCACACAAGCTACCTGATGTGATAGGATCTTTTGATAAGGAGAAATCCATAGAGTGTCTTGGCTTGAAAGAAGTGAAGACTCTGAAGATTGTTCATCTGTCTACAAACATACGGATTCTTGAGTTATGCGTTCAAGGTTTTATCATTCCAAGAAAAAGCGATAAGGATACCCTGAAGAAAAGTGATATTTATATTCTGTATTTCCTAGTGAATCTAAGAAAGATAAACTTGGTTAAGAATATCTTGGTTACGATTGAGAATATAAAGAATAGAAATCTGAAGTCTCGGATTATCATATATCTGGCCATTCTATCAAAAATTATTGTTCTTTATCTTCAGTCTTTCAAGATCCATTCCAGTTCTAAGCCGAGAAATTGCAAGGTGATGCTTTTGAGTGATGATAATTTAAGGAGGATGAAGATTTAATTTAATAGTCAATCTGGAGAATTTTATGATCTATCTAAAAAAGAAGTTTAAGCTCTTTCAAAGAAATAGGAGGTGGATGAAATCTCTAAAAAGGGTGGAAGGAAGAGGAAGGCCAATATAAGGCCCCAGCCTTAAAACTTACTTAATCTTGAGTTATTACAAGATTACACATTGAGGATCTTTTCAGGTTTAGAGTTTTAGAGAATTAGATCATGAAACTTGCATTACATTCCACATTTAAACAAAGTGGATTACATAAAAGACAATATTCATTCTTCCCATCAACGAGAACATATTTAAAATAAAATATGGATTCTCTCTTAACACATCCTTGACTCTAACGTCTTATCATGTACCTTTCCTCTTGACCTGAAAAACATTTCAGAAACTTGGGATGAGCATAAAAAGCTCAGTAAGGGACATAAAAATATGGAAAGGAAACATGAGTTCATGTATACATAAAGATGAAATCATAATTTACCCATAAAACATAGGCACTTTAACCTAACTCCTCAAAACATGAATAAATCATAGAAATCATAAGACATAAAGGTAACTTGAGGCATTCATAACATTCTTACGTAGGGAGTAACCCTCTTGGTTACGTTTGGAATACCCATCACAGTATATTCCCTAAAATCTCTTCGGAGAAACCTTAACGTTTCACTCCTTCGCGTTACCCAATGCATTGGAGAGCTATATCGGGCTCACCCGCCCTTAGTTTATCACGGAACCACCCGTTTTCATAACAATGCCCAAGAACCATAACATAAACGTATCACATAAAACATGCATAAAGGAAACAAAACATTTCCACATTTCAATCACAATATAACATTTTAGTATTTTGAAATAATGAATCCAAAAAGAAACCATTTCCAAAACCATTTAAAACATTTAATAAAAAGATTTGTGAATCAAAGTGTCCCATACCACCTTGAAGCTTAAAATTTTAAACCATTAATATCCATATAAATCCTTAAAACCATTTTGAAAACATGGATATTAATAAGAACAAATAATTAAAAACATTTAAAACGATATTTTGGTTAAAGGGGTTTTACCAAAATTATAGACACTTGAATACAATAATTGAGGAATAACATTTAGTTAGAACTTTATAATATCATGAGAATAAATGGATTCATGATATAATACTCCAAAGGACAGTATATACACCATATTAGAGTGAATTGGTGCATAACAACAATGAACACTCAATAGAAATGTCAAATGTGACGAAATCCCTTATAAAGAAGGTATCCTTAAATTAAGGACAAATCAATCTCAAAAATATGTGTGAAAAATATAAATACACTCAATATAAATGGATATTAAGTGTAAAACAATAAAAGGACATTCACATATATTCAATGGATGACATATTCAATGACTACATGTTGAACCAAAAGAAATCGAAATTGGGTTAAAAAGTTCCCTTGACAGCCTAACGGCATCACATCAAAATGAGTTGATGAGAGATAAAAAGTGTATCTCATCACTTGGACATAAAATTTACATCAATAAGGATATATGATAACATATCCCAACATATCAATATGTAAATTAAAAGACCCAACAAAAGAAGTCTTTTAAAAAAAGAGGAGGGTGAAAGGTTCCCTTACCGACTTGGGTATCTTTCAAAACATACACCCCATGAAAGAAGGGCAATAAATCATTGATGTAAATACTCATAAACGAAAGTATATTACACAAAGAGTAGAATAATGGGCAGCACATACACCACTCAAAGGAAATTGTGGCAAATGTAGCATAAATCTCACGGGAATAAAAGTGAGATGAAAAATCCCTTACGAAAACTCGGCAGCCTAACGGCGCCACATAAAACTTCCAAAAAGGATTGATGAGAGAGAATAGGGTCTCTCATCACATGAACATAAAAATTACAGTTGGAGTAATATAAAATAACATCCCAATCATAAGAAAGATGATCTTAAAAGAAATTACATAAAAGAGTGTACTTAAAAAGAAAGAGAGGTGTAGGATCCCTTACCTCGGGTCCGACTTGACTCGATCGTTCTTTAACGTCCTGAATAATAAACTTGAGTTAATTTCTATTTTCTTAAGAACCTTTTCCAAGTTCATTATTCCTTTTATATCAATTATTGACATGTTGTGAACATTATGTAATCATTTAAGTTAATAATGTTCATTTTGTCGGTATTTGGTTCTTAAGTCGAAAGTGGACTTCTTACAATTACATGTTGTTCATGTGGCCAAATGTTTATTATATCCAGAATTGTATTCATGTTGTAGTTATAATATATGTCATATATATCCAGTACATTCATGCATTTATAACATTACATAATCATTTAGGGGTAAGAAATGAAATGCACCGTTCATGGAGACGGTAAGCCGTACGTACGCATGAACGCTACTTTCATTTCTATTCGTATTTTATAGAATGGAATAATAATGATATAAAGGTATATTATAATTCCAGTATAATATCATATTTAATATCATAGTTCCATCCTTTATATGTCCCACATATGGTATTTAACGAATCAAATCACTTTGAGGGGGCGGTAGTCCGCGCTTCCTTAAATGAAGATATCGTGTTTACCCATAATGGGAACCATAAAGGTTTGACCAAAATGTAAAAAAACAGAATCTTAAGGAAAACATATATATCATATATAAAAATAGTGACATCATAATGGCCACCTTTGAAGGTGTTAAATGAGTATTGAACAATCATCGTTTCGGGAGGCAGAATTTCACCATCCACGGAAACCGTATGTTCTTTAACCATTTGATGTAGTTGTGTGAGAGTGTAGCTCAAATAAATATTATAACAACATCCTAGTATATTTAAGATACTGTTGTTGTTACAAAAGAAGTAAATAAAAAGAGATTAGGGGGTTGGAGAAGCAAAATAAAACAAATGAATATGAGAGAAACAATTACCTTTAAAAGTGTAACTCTTTTTGATTTGAGCCTAAAGTCTTCCTTTGAAAGGATTCTGCCCAAGGTAAATCCTCTAGGATGAGGAGAGGGATGTGGAGAGAGCAAATGGGCAGGGGTTGGCCGAGCCAAAGGCTTTTGAAGTGTGTGAAATAAGGTGGAGGTGGGGGCCTTTTATAAGAGAAGAGGAGGGGCACTTTTGGAAAGCAAAGAAATATTACTTTATTTGAAAATGCTTTTCGGTTTTAAAGGGTCCCACATTGGTAGAATTCGTGGATAAGGTGATAAGGCATCGAAATCCACTCATCCAATTGGTTTTGTCCATGTGTATATTGTAGATTTTTCATTATCTTTCCATTTTAATTAAATTGTCAAATAATGATGTCATCGCTGCATCATTATTATGTCATAAATAATTTAATTTCTTTAATGTCTAAAAATTATAAAAAAAATACTATGATATAGGAAATCTTTTTATCTTTCCAATGACTATTTATAATCAAAATTTGGACTTGTATAACCCCACTTAAAAATTGTTTTAGTAAAACATACTATGTTAGTGTCATTTTCACTTTAACATTAAATAAAAAGTATTTTATGTTATTTCCCAACAAAAGTGGATCCATGGGGTCCCCAAGTTAGGCCATGGCTTGTCTTGGTCGGCCATGACACAACCAATAGGGTTGTGACATGTGTCTAGGTCATTTCATTTTTTTAAAGTATTATTTATACCTTAAACTACACTAATTATCACTAATCGCGATTAAAAACTTAATAAGTTACTATTCACCAAAAAAATTATTATAATCTCATTGAACCACATTTTACTTCTTAATGACAACCATGTATGTCGGATTTTCAAAATTCAATACACATTAGTGGTAAACTTTCATTTAACTGAAAAATCAGTTTGCTTGATTATCACTTAGTGGTTTCACTATTCATCAAAAATTGAAGTTTTTCAGAAAATTACCAAAAATTCACCCTAAGATATATTTGATATTCTGAATTCAAAAATGAAGTCCGTTTTACAAAATTCAAAACATATTAGTCACATTAATTAATTTAATAATTAATTCCCGCTGTCAGAGCAAATAGCGTGTTTTTATAAAACA
This sequence comes from Viscum album, assembly GCA_963277665.1. Taxonomy (NCBI): domain Eukaryota; kingdom Viridiplantae; phylum Streptophyta; class Magnoliopsida; order Santalales; family Viscaceae; genus Viscum; species Viscum album. Next base: position 1,283,063,796 of record OY728148.1, read on the forward strand.
ATAAGTATCAAAAGATTGACACCAGTTTAAGTCCGATTTCAAAGTGAAATTAATTCCAACCACCACTATTGGATTAAATGGTAAAAACAATTAAAAACATATGAAATCATATTTTAGTTATTTCTATCCATTCCCGCCAATACAACGGCTACATGTTAACTATCATTTAAAATAATATTATTTTATTATTAGAGTGCAACGTAAGATTCCCAAGAAACTCGTTGTTGCGTGTTGGGTACGCCATTGAGCATAGCGTCCCCTTTAAAGTCATATTAATATTTTATTCACAAATATGGATAAATACAAAAATGTCGTATTCTTTATTTACCTGGGGTGTTACATCCTTCCCCCCTTTTGGGAATTGCGTCCGCGCAATTTTAAAATTGGACTTGGAAACATCCTTGGAAGTCCCACATCGGAACAAGAGTTGGTAAAACAATCACTTTAAAATAAAGAAAGATAAGTACAAAGGTCACCCGAGTTAACCCATACTAGGACTCCAAGTATGAAAATATGGACATGGAGGAAAAAACAAAGGGTCATGTTCTGATGGAGAGTGTTAGAAAACATGTTTAGGAGAAAGTTAACCACGAGAAAATCACAAACTTGTGATGGGTTAAACGGTATTCGATTCCCTAGTAGAAAAAGTTAATAGACAACATTTTTGTTTTAAGTTACATTTTATTGAGGAATTTTATTCATAAGGAAACATAATCACTTATCATGTTGACCTTCAACTTTTACTAGATTCCTTAATCAAACTCATATTTTTTTCAAAAGACGAGTATTTAGGGAGACTTGTTCGCATTCAGAGTACCATAATCAACTTCTAGAGAATCACCTAATCCACAAAAGAGAGCTATATACTTCCCATGTCTTTAGACTTTATCCAAAAACAAAACCAAAAAGGCTAGTACAAGATCGGATAATCCAGAAAAGGATAACCCTTTATAAAAATAAAATCTATTCTTAACATCCAAAATTTGTCAAACAAAACCCAATGTTCAACAAGGATCATTCGATAAACAATTTGTCCATAAAATTCTTCAAAGTAAACCAATATAAGATCGAAACCCAAATATTTGAAAGATTTAGTCACATAGTCTTCCAAGTTAAATCGTAACATTTATCTCCAAACAACATCAGTTGCTCCTAAAGTCACGCATTGAAAAGTAATTATCCCAATCACATATCCTCCATGATAGGGTAATCATTTTAATAAATAACCCAAAATCAACTTACTCTTAATTCATAAAATCATATAACCAAAAGAATCAGTCAAACTAACCAGGGACTTCACGTAGTCCAGTGGTAGGCGATAAATACCAGTCGCACTTTGGTTGTGGGTTCGATTCCCGCAGCTTTGTCCGACGCGACGGGATGTCACACGGTCTGCGTGTTGTCCTTTTTCCAAAACTATATAATTCTTAAAACATTCCCCAAAACGAGATAAAATCTTCAAAATAATCATAACACATTTTAACCTCAATTTCATCTCATGCCCTCCACTTCAATCATAACCTTTAGTAACCCATAATTACCTCAAAAGTAAGGATCATATAAACCCAAGTGGTTCTTTATAACTATGTCCACAAAAGAAAAGGTAACTATTCCTTGGATAAAATTTGCCTATATTAATCATCAGGGTTACACATAATATAAAAAGTCTTCTAATGTAACCCCATCATCAAAAGAGACATAATACTCTTAAGAATTTCACCATAACTCTTGAAGCCCTTATATGTTGACATCTTACTCATTCAACATTCTTCATGATCCATTATCCATTCCTTTCCAACCTATTCCGAAATACCTCTTTCCTACAAACAAAATCATGAATCATATCCTAAGATTTCAAAATAGGAAAACAACAGTCATGAAGTAGTACATACCTTTGATTGGTCATTGTCAGTTTCTTCATCCTCAATAGGAATGGCATTAGGTATTGGTAAACGAACATTTGTACGCTCTTGGTGACCCCATTCACGATACTTCTTCATAGAACATGTGTTTGCATAATGACCATGCACACCACATTTAAAACATTCAATTGATCCCTCAGAAAGAACTTCTTTCTCTTTCCTCGAGTCAACGGGATGCTTCCTTTTTCCATTACAGGTTCTTGCTTTATGACCTTCATTTCCACATCTATAGCATATTTCTGTCCCTTTGAAACATTTCCCTAGGTGTTTCTTTCCACATCTCTGACACATAGGTTTTTGAACACTCATACCTTTATGATTATTACCTGCACTTCCGTAGGGATTTGTTTCTTGCATATTTGATGCCTTAGAGAAAACTCCAAGGTTTAGGTGGTCAATCATGACTCCAGATAGTTGGTTGAGGATAATCAGAAGAGTTCTCATTGCATCTCCCATATCATTCAGTTGCTTGCTCAAAAGACTATCACAATTTCCTTCACATCTACTGTTACTTTGGTGCCTGCTAGATCCAGCCATTTACTAAAACCAAAAAGGTCAGTGTGAGTATATCAACAAAACCATCATGTACTAATGAGGAAGATAAACACTAATATACACTTACTCATTCACTTTATCTAAAACTAGGACTCTTTCTGAAATCCTAACCATTATGGTAATGTCACTTATGCTTAAGGAATACCCTAACCTCTAAAGTTATCTAAACCGACCTTTGATACCAACTATAAGGCCCCAGCCTTAAAACTTACTTAATCTTGAGTTATTACAAGATTACACATTGAGGATCTTTTCAGGTTTAGAGTTTTAGAGAATTAGATCATGAAACTTGCATTACATTCCACATTTAAACAAAGTGGATTACATAAAAGACAATATTCATTCTTCCCATCAACGAGAACATATTTAAAATAAAATATGGATTCTCTCTTAACACATCCTTGACTCTAACGTCTTATCATGTACCTTTCCTCTTGACCTGAAAAACATTTCAGAAACTTGGGATGAGCATAAAAAGCTCAGTAAGGGACATAAAAATATGGAAAGGAAACATGAGTTCATGTATACATAAAGATGAAATCATAATTTACCCATAAAACATAGGCACTTTAACCTAACTCCTCAAAACATGAATAAATCATAGAAATCATAAGACATAAAGGTAACTTGAGGCATTCATAACATTCTTACGTAGGGAGTAACCCTCTTGGTTACGTTTGGAATACCCATCACAGTATATTCCCTAAAATCTCTTCGGAGAAACCTTAACGTTTCACTCCTTCGCGTTACCCAATGCATTGGAGAGCTATATCGGGCTCACCCGCCCTTAGTTTATCACGGAACCACCCGTTTTCATAACAATGCCCAAGAACCATAACATAAACGTATCACATAAAACATGCATAAAGGAAACAAAACATTTCCACATTTCAATCACAATATAACATTTTAGTATTTTGAAATAATGAATCCAAAAAGAAACCATTTCCAAAACCATTTAAAACATTTAATAAAAAGATTTGTGAATCAAAGTGTCCCATACCACCTTGAAGCTTAAAATTTTAAACCATTAATATCCATATAAATCCTTAAAACCATTTTGAAAACATGGATATTAATAAGAACAAATAATTAAAAACATTTAAAACGATATTTTGGTTAAAGGGGTTTTACCAAAATTATAGACACTTGAATACAATAATTGAGGAATAACATTTAGTTAGAACTTTATAATATCATGAGAATAAATGGATTCATGATATAATACTCCAAAGGACAGTATATACACCATATTAGAGTGAATTGGTGCATAACAACAATGAACACTCAATAGAAATGTCAAATGTGACGAAATCCCTTATAAAGAAGGTATCCTTAAATTAAGGACAAATCAATCTCAAAAATATGTGTGAAAAATATAAATACACTCAATATAAATGGATATTAAGTGTAAAACAATAAAAGGACATTCACATATATTCAATGGATGACATATTCAATGACTACATGTTGAACCAAAAGAAATCGAAATTGGGTTAAAAAGTTCCCTTGACAGCCTAACGGCATCACATCAAAATGAGTTGATGAGAGATAAAAAGTGTATCTCATCACTTGGACATAAAATTTACATCAATAAGGATATATGATAACATATCCCAACATATCAATATGTAAATTAAAAGACCCAACAAAAGAAGTCTTTTAAAAAAAGAGGAGGGTGAAAGGTTCCCTTACCGACTTGGGTATCTTTCAAAACATACACCCCATGAAAGAAGGGCAATAAATCATTGATGTAAATACTCATAAACGAAAGTATATTACACAAAGAGTAGAATAATGGGCAGCACATACACCACTCAAAGGAAATTGTGGCAAATGTAGCATAAATCTCACGGGAATAAAAGTGAGATGAAAAATCCCTTACGAAAACTCGGCAGCCTAACGGCGCCACATAAAACTTCCAAAAAGGATTGATGAGAGAGAATAGGGTCTCTCATCACATGAACATAAAAATTACAGTTGGAGTAATATAAAATAACATCCCAATCATAAGAAAGATGAGCTTAAAAGAAATTACATAAAAGAGTGTACTTAAAAAGAAAGAGAGGTGTAGGATCCCTTACCTCGGGTCCGACTTGACTCGATCGTTCTTTAACGTCCTGAATAATAAACTTGAGTTAATTTCTATTTTCTTAAGAACCTTTTCCAAGTTCATTATTCCTTTTATATCAATTATTGACATGTTGTGAACATTATGTAATCATTTAAGTTAATAATGTTCATTTTGTCGGTATTTGGTTCTTAAGTCGAAAGTGGACTTCTTACAATTACATGTTGTTCATGTGGCCAAATGTTTATTATATCCAGAATTGTATTCATGTTGTAGTTATAATATATGTCATATATATCCAGTACATTCATGCATTTATAACATTACATAATCATTTAGGGGTAAGAAATGAAATGCACCGTTCATGGAGACGGTAAGCCGTACGTACGCATGAACGCTACTTTCATTTCTATTCGTATTTTATAGAATGGAATAATAATGATATAAAGGTATATTATAATTCCAGTATAATATCATATTTAATATCATAGTTCCATCCTTTATATGTCCCACATATGGTATTTAACGAATCAAATCACTTTGAGGGGGCGGTAGTCCGCGCTTCCTTAAATGAAGATATCGTGTTTACCCATAATGGGAACCATAAAGGTTTGACCAAAATGTAAAAAAACAGAATCTTAAGGAAAACATATATATCATATATAAAAATAGTGACATCATAATGGCCACCTTTGAAGGTGTTAAATGAGTATTGAACAATCATCGTTTCGGGAGGCAGAATTTCACCATCCACGGAAACCGTATGTTCTTTAACCATTTGATGTAGTTGTGTGAGAGTGTAGCTCAAATAAATATTATAACAACATCCTAGTATATTTAAGATACTGTTGTTTTTACAAAAGAAGTAAATAAAAAGAGATTAGGGGGTTGGAGAAGCAAAATAAAACAAATGAATATGAGAGAAACAATTACCTTTAAAAGTGTAACTCTTTTTGATTTGAGCCTAAAGTCTTCCTTTGAAAGGATTCTGCCCAAGGTAAATCCTCTAGGATGAGTAGAGGGATGTGGAGAGAGCAAATGGGCAGGGGTTGGCCGAGCCAAAGGCTTTTGAAGTGTGTGAAATAAGGTGGAGGTGGGGGCCTTTTATAAGAGAAGAGGAGGGGCACTTTTGGAAAGCAAAGAAATATTACTTTATTTGAAAATGCTTTTCGGTTTTAAAGGGTCCCACATTGGTAGAATTCGTGGATAAGGTGATAAGGCATCGAAATCCACTCATCCAATTGGTTTTGTCCATGTGTATATTGTAGATTTTTCATTATCTTTCCATTTTAATTAAATTGTCAAATAATGATGTCATCGCTGCATCATTATTATGTCATAAATAATTTAATTTCTTTAATGTCTAAAAATTATAAAAAAAATACTATGATATAGGAAATCTTTTTATCTTTCCAATGACTATTTATAATCAAAATTTGGACTTGTATAACCCCACTTAAAAATTGTTTTAGTAAAACATACTATGTTAGTGTCATTTTCACTTTAACATTAAATAAAAAGTATTTTATGTTATTTCCCAACAAAAGTGGATCCATGGGGTCCCCAAGTTAGGCCATGGCTTGTCTTGGTCGGCCATGACACAACCAATAGGGTTGTGACATGTGTCTAGGTCATTTCATTTTTTTAAAGTATTATTTATACCTTAAACTACACTAATTATCACTAATCGCGATTAAAAACTTAATAAGTTACTATTCACCAAAAAAATTATTATAATCTCATTGAACCACATTTTACTTCTTAATGACAACCATGTATGTCGGATTTTCAAAATTCAATACACATTAGTGGTAAACTTTCATTTAACTGAAAAATCAGTTTGCTTGATTATCACTTAGTGGTTTCACTATTCATCAAAAATTGAAGTTTTTCAGAAAATTACCAAAAATTCACCCTAAGATATATTTGATATTCTGAATTCAAAAATGAAGTCCGTTTTACAAAATTCAAAACATATTAGTCACATTAATTAATTTAATAATTAATTCCCGCTGTCAGAGCAAATAGCGTGTTTTTATAAAACAATAAGTATCAAAAGATTGACACCAGTTTAAGTCCGATTTCAAAGTGAAATTAATTCCAACCACCACTATTGGATTAAATGGTAAAAACAATTAAAAACATATGAAATCATATTTTAGTTATTTCTATCCATTCCCGCCAATACAACGGCTACATGTTAACTATCATTTAAAATAATATTATTTTATTATTAGAGTGCAACGTAAGATTCCCAAGAAACTCGTTGTTGCGTGTTGGGTACGCCATCGAGCATAGCGTCCCCTTTAAAGTCATATTAATATTTTATTCACAAATATGGATAAATACAAAAATGTCGTATTCTTTATTTACCTGGGGTGTTACAGCCAATGAACCACAAGAGAAAGAAAAATCTTCAGTAGCTAAGGAAACTCAGTTCGCACCCACAAAACCTAAGAAGCAAAAGACTTACACTGATGAAGTAGTGGCTAAGTGGAGAGAGGATCAGAAAAACAAGAAGGAAGGGGAGATTAAGTTTGGCTTGGATCCTGTTGAGGCAAAAGCCTTGAAGGAAAATACTGCTGAGAACCTTGAAAATCAAGAGAAATAGAAGAAGATATCTAAGGCCGAGATAGTACAATATCTTCTTAAGGATGCTGAGAAAGTATCTGAGAAGATTCTGGTACTAGAATCATTTCTAATAGAATCACTCCCAGAGACTCTGGGAAAGAAATTGGTGATTCCAGAACAAGATTAGGAAGAAGAAGTGGAGGAAGAAGAAGAAGAAGAAGGGAGTGGTGACATCGAGGACATGATGAATCAAGTAGAAGATTATCATGAGAAGTAGATTCCTTATGAGAAGTTATCAATCTGAACTTCTAAAGCCGAGTCTTCAAAACTTTCTACCCCAGAAAAAGATGAGAAGGTTGAGGAAGTAGTGAATAAGTTGTCTGAAGAGGAAAGTAGCAATCATGATTTAATTCACCCAGGGGATTCTGAGGCAGGAGTCGAGAAGGAAGAAGTTGATGAAGATAAAATTGTACAGTTATCTGATAGTGAACATGAATCACCTAAACAAGAAGAAATCATTCCAAAGTATGATAAGGGAAAGCAGTTTGTAGTGGATACACCTACTAAATCTATAGCAAAGATGAAAGAAGTTTGTGATTCATCAAAGAGGAAGGCTATTGTGATAGAAAAAGAATCCTCACCAACCAAAGTCTTGGATTCAGAATCGTCCTCTCTTGGAAATTATTTTGTAGTTCAAACTTTGAAAAAGCTTATTGGAACTATTCCTTTATTCCCAAGCATAGACTCAAGATGTTAGATGCTTCAGCATATGTTAAATCAAAAATCAGATTCAGTTTCCATGGTAATGGATAAATATGTCAGTCTTGAGGCAGATTTCAAGACCTTTCTCATTGTTTATGAGGATCATAAAATATCTTTCAAAAAGATAAAAAGATGGTCAAGGAATATAATATAATAAATGATAATCTTTGATGAATTTCATGATAGTGTAAAGGATTCTTTTGAAATCGAAGATGTGAAGATCAAGGATCTCACTAATATTTTTGAGGAAAAGTTAACCATTGAATAGACTTCTCCGAAGAAAGAAGTTAAGGATCTGAATGGGAAGATAAAGTATATGGCCATGAATTGGAAGAGAGAAAGGAATCTCATAATTGAGATAAAACAAGAGCTTGTTAATAAAGAAGAAGTGTTGAAAGCTCAGGCAGAGAATATTAAGGCTCGGGAAGTAAAGATAAAAGCCTTATAGAAGAAAAAAGAATATTAGTATCAGCTTCTCAAGCATATGGAAGAAGATCACAAAGAGATGAAGAAGCTAAAAACCATTGTGAAGAAGCTGATGTTGAAGGAGAAAGAAAGATAATCTTTTCCAAATCCATTCTTTTGTTGTATTTCCTTATTTTAAAAATTCTTTCAATCTTAATGAAATTTTCGTTGCACTTCATATTTTTGGTTGTTTAGTACTAATATTTCAGGTACCATATTTTCTTTTCCATTCCCTTTATTCCTTTTTTTAAAATCACAAATGGGGATAAAGGAATGTTAAAAAAATAATACTAAGTAAAAAAAGAAATTTCCCTAAGTAAGGGGGAGTTCATCCAAGGGGGAGTTTTTATCATGAAGATTTTCGTATGCAAGAAAATGTAAAATCTCATTCAGGAAATCAAGAATATGATCCTTAGGGTTTCCAAAGCCTAAGGGGGGGTTATTCATATTCACTATGATCCATAAGTAAAGGGAGATAAGTTTTTTTCAAGATCATAAAAATTTCAAAGTCCTTATATTCTTTTTAGTAAGGATGTTTCTGTTTTCCAAAAAGGGGGATATTGTTGAGTAAATAAATTTTCCTTATGAATTTTCCATTACTCTATGTTTTGAGAATCAAAAACACTCTATCTCAAGGAAAATTTATTTCTAGATAAGTTTTTTCTTAATAAGGAAACCTTTCCTTCCCAAGGAAAATTTATCCTTACCTATTTTCCATTATTCATATTTTAGTTTCTCTAAATCTAACTCTTTTTATTCATAAGTGTTAAATTATGTTTCATATCTAAAACCTCTGAGTCCTATAAATACTTAGATATAGAGTATTCTATTTTCAGGATCTGAATTCAGATTCTGAATTCTCTGAAATCCAGACTCCGAATTCTCTAAAATTCAGACTTCGAATTCTCTGAAATTTGGACTCCGAATTCTCTTTAAGACTCTGACTTCTCTGAAATTCAGACTCTTAATTCTCTAAAATTTTGACTCCGAATTCTTCAGAATTCAGACTCTGAATTCCTCAGAATTCAGACTCCGAAGTGTTTAGAATTCTAACTCTGAATTCCTTGATAAACAGAATCTGAATATTAATGCAATATAGAATCCAAATGTTTATAGAATCCAAACTTTATTTTCCTTAGAATCCAGAAAATTAGATTTGTTTGAGCAGCCATATTTTTCTTACCATTGTTATAGTTGTGAAATGATGTCGTACATTTAGTTTCTAACTAACCTTTGTTTGAGTGACATGTGTACAGGTCCCTCCGAGATTTAAGGAAAAATATGATCGTTGGAGGAGGGAGCCGACCTTTGGAGATGTGCCTGTAAATCGGATCTCATTTGAACGAGCTCATAACTTTTTGATGAATGTTCTAAAACTCTAAATATTACATGTTGTTGAATTGATTTCTAGAGAGATAATCACATGCCTTGTGTGTACTAAACTTCTTGTTCATATTGCTTCATGCGACTCCGATTGTTGTTTTGTACAATTGAGGGCTTTCGGGGATAGGAAAACAGAGGTTCTGACTATATTAAAGTTTGATGACTTATGGGTATAGCAAGACAAAATCCGATATTCCTATTGATGGATTACCCTAGTGTGGGTAAGAAAGACTTTATTGAAATTATAAATCAAGGGACCTTTATCAAAGGTTATTGGATACCCTACTCTTTGGGTTAAAATATTTCATACTTGTTACTTTTATTGTTTCAAGCTTTTTTTCAACAGCATTTTGATTAATAAAGAAAGTATAACTATATTATACTTTCTTGTACTTGTATACTCTGATTAGTAAGATTCTATACACTTTAAAGTAGAATCTTTTTCCTTGTAAACTTTTCTTAAGTTTCGTTTCTGGAACCATATTTCCGGAATCTAGAAAGTTTGTATAATGAAGAGGTCTTGTGAATTTACCTTGTTTAACTTTGTTAAACATAGTTTTCCTCTAGGTTTAAAATGAAGGTTTTATAACCAACTTTAAAGGTTCTAAATAAATTTTTAAAGTATACAATTCACCCCCCCCCTCTTTTATATTGATCATCTACATTAATTATTTTGATCCTATATTTAACTCTCATTAAACCCTTCCATTACCTTAATGTATCCATGTTATGATGCCGAAATTATCCTGAGATTTTCCATGCCAAACATTTGTATAGTGAATACCCATCCCCATTTCTACTCAAGGTTACTCACCTTGATATACCTATTACTCATTGATTGGGGACTTAAATTTATATAACCCAAACTCCTTAATTATGGGATTAAAAATGATGAAATATATCCTTATGTTGTATGATCAATGTGGCAAACTTATGCATGTATATTATATGAATGTGATGGGTGGGTCTGGAATTATATAACCCTAAAATGTATTAGGTAATGTTTTTATCTCATGATATGCCATGTATGTTTCATGGGAGTTTATCCTAATAACACTATGTTATTATGTATATGTGGTTATCCTTGACTTATGTTTATGATGTCATTTTTTATGTCGTTTTCACACTCCCATATAACTTTTATGTTATCATATTATATCATGATTTGATGTTAATGTTTATGATTATCACCCATATTATGTTACCTTAATATTCCTATTGAATCAAATTTACTATTTTACCATATTTTATGCTTTTATTATTCCCTTACTAGGATTTATATCTCACCCCTTTCTTATGTACATCCTTAGGTTATCTCATCCAGTTTTTGAAGACAAATAGAATTTTAAGGGCATGTTGTGGAGATTTTTTAAATAATGTTGGTGTAACCATGTTCTAATTTATTATTATATCTATCTAATTTCACAAATACACTAGGCCTCATGATATTTAGGGATTGTATTAAGTATATATTTATGTAATAAATCATGCATTAATGTTTTTTAATGATATGGGTTATCCTAGTAGCTATTAGAGGAAACTCTTGTTATTTTTGAGATTATTATTATAAAATCCAATTAAAAGCCTTAGGGATAAGAATAAACATAGGAAAAAATCCCTAAACTATGGTAAACTATATATTTACTGGTTTGAATGAAAATACATCCATGTCTAGATACTATAAGTGGATATGTATTTGGAATAGTTGTACCTAAGGGTAATAACCCCAAAAAGGGTGCATTGGGATTGACTCGATCATTACCTAGTTCACAACAAATAGGTGTTACTACAAACCTTGTTTAACACTATCAGGGGATATGTTTTGGTAAATTCACAAACTCCTTATGAACCATTATTAAGGTAAAAATTTTATATAAATTTTTGTGTTAGGAAATAGACTATGGATAACTTTGATTGAAACCTAGAAATTCATATGTTATGGAATGTATTTTATTTATGAGTTATCCCTATAATGTTCATAGTTTCCTTTTTTTAGTATTAAACTTTTCATCCCTAATTCTAAATTTATATTAGTCAGTGGCAGGGAATATGAGGAAAAGATTCAATAACCAATGTGAAAGGATTTGATAACTTTGTGAAAATATTTTCTCAATTAACTCAAGTTATTAATAGAAACTTAACACAACTGGAAAACCCACGCCCCCCTAAGAAATAGAAAATTAAAATTAAGACCTTTATAAAAAAAATACTATAACTTTCACTATATCTTATGACCCCTTAATCATGGAACAATGGATTAAATCCATTGAAAAGATCTTACCCATCCTTCAATGCTCAGAGAAAGAGAAGTTCATTCTGGATGTTTATCTCATGGAGGGAGAAGTTGATCAATGGTGGAATTCAATAAAATACACAAAACATGAGTAATATATCAAATATATGGAGTGTAAATAATTATATATAATACTTTATGATAAATATTTTCCTCACACTATCTGTCTTAAAATAGAGAGGGGTTTCCTTTGCCTGAAGTAAAATGATGATGAATCCATCAGGTATTATGAGGCGAGATTCAAAAAACTTTTATGATACACCTTCATGTTTTTCATCTCCCCTAAAATTAAAGTAGAATTCTTATTTAGTGGGGTAAATACAAGTCTATGAAATGCTTTGGTGATTCGAAACTTTGACAGATAAGAGGAAATTGTCTAATTATCCCTGAAATTTGAAATGAATATTGGATAATCTTAAGGTTCTCATGGGTTTGAATATAGGAAGTGGATAATGGATTTTAATTCTAGTGGCATTATGGAAAAATCTAATGGGGGAAATAAAGTACAACATCCCACTTATCAAAAGTGTGGGAAGAAGTTTCCTGAAAATTTTCTGAAGGGGATAAGGAAATGTTTTTACTGTGGGAAGGAAGGGAACCTTACTAGAAATTACTAAAAGGAAAAACCCACAAATTTGAGGGAATAAAGTAATTATATAGTCAACCATTAGGCTATTTTATAATGTTTCAACAAAAATTAACAAGGACATTATGCAACTCAATGCAATGAGCCTAGGGTTGTTAATGAAAACCGATGACAACAAGCTTCCAGACCTAGAGAATAAGGGAGAGATTATGTCACCCAAACTACTGAGGTGGATCCCGACAATGAAGTGGTGATAGGTATGCTATTTATTCATTCAAGGATATAAATCATACTATTTTATTCTGGTTCTACACATTTTTTCATATCATGAAAGTTTAGTAGAACTATTCAAACACCACAACGAAACATGGAAGTCAAGTTATTAGTGAGGATGAAAATGGATTAATTATTTCATCCCAATCATATAACTCATCCCCTATAAAAATTTGTAGGCTGAATTTCCCAGAAAACCTTATGATGATCCCTTTATCATAATTCTATGCAATTCTGGGTATGGATTTTCTTTCCTTGTATAGAGCCGAAATAAATTTCTGAGATAAGGAAATCACCTTCCATATTTCAAATCTTCCTTTGATTCTATAAAACTACAAGGAGGAAGAGGAATATCCTTTAGTATCATCATCTAAAGCATGGATATTATTTCCTTTTTAGAAAGAGTATCTAACTCAAATAATTAAGACTAAGGAAAAGATAATCCTTGATGACATTCCCATTTTAATGGAATTCTATAATGTATTTCTTGAAAAAATTTCTAGTCTTACTCTAAGCCATGAGGTTGAGTTTTTAATCAAGATTATACCTAGAGAATTTCCATTATCCAAGACTCCATATGAAATATCCAATGTTGAACTTGAATACCTGAATAAGTGGCTATAGGAAAATCTAGATAAAGGGTTTATATAACCAAGTACTTCACCATGGGGGCGCCGGTCTTTTTCATCAAGGATAAGGATGGGTCAATGTGCCTCTACATTAATTATCATGATCTCAGCAAAATTATTATAAATAATAATTATCCTCTACCATAGATTGATGAATTGTTTAATCATCTACGTGGAGCATTGTACTTCTCTAATGTGGATATTCAGTCAGTATATTATTAATTAAAGGTAAATAAAGATGATATTCCAAATACTAATTTTAATACAATGTATGGTAACTATGAGTTCATAGTTATTACATTTGGAATCATTAATTCTACAACTATTTTCATGGAATTAATGAATAGAGTATTTAGGGATTACCTCAACACATTTTTAATAGTATTTATAAATGATATTATTATCTACTATAAAATAAATGAGGAACATGATGATAATTCGAATGTTGTATTAAGTACCTTAAGAAAGGAAAAGTTATACGTAAAGTATAGTAAATGAAAGTTTTGGATGGATAAAGTAATATTCATGGGTCATGTTATCACAAAAAAAAAGTGATATTACTGGATCCTTTAAAAATAGAGGCAATTGAATGATGGCCCAAACCAACATCTATGATGGAGATCCATAGTTTCCTTGGATTAGATGGAAACTATTGTTGATTTGAAAGAAAATTATCACAATTTTCAATCCCATTAACTAAGCTTACTCGTAAGGTAGTCAAGATTGAATGGACTGATGAATGTGAAGATATATTTAAAGAGTTAAAGAATAGGTTAATCGTTGAACTTGTACTCACATTACCTACTAGTTAGGAAGGATTTGTGATATACAATGATGCATCCAAAAAGGGATTGGGTTGTGTACTAATGCAAGATGAAAAATTTATAGTATATGCCTCCCAAAAATTAAAGATCCATGAGAAAAACTACCATACACATGATCTATAGTTATCTTCAATTATTTTCACATTGAATATTTGGTGACATTTTATATATGGGGAGAATTTTTAAATATATATAGATTATAAAATCTTCAAGAATATATTCAAATAAAAGGAGATTAATGTGTTCCAAATAAGGTGTTTATAGCTAATCAAGAATTATTATTGTTCAATACATTACCATCATAAGAATTCAAACAAAGTGAAAGATGAGATAAGTAAAAAAGGATCTTTCCACCCAATCAATGATGAGGATTACAAGGGATCCAATATTTTTTGACATGTAGAGTATGGAAATGGGAATAATAAAAGGATATTCATCCAAACTTTCTCAAATAACTACTCAATTATCCATTTTTTGAGAGGATCTAGGGGGTCCAAAAAGATAATTAGGTGCTATAGAAAAATTTAGTGAATATTCTAGAGTTCAGATTTGATAAAGATGGAATTATAAGGTTTGGAACCCAGATATGTGTCCCATAAAAAACTAGAAATGAAGAAGGAACTTTTGGATGGTGTGCATAGATCATATTTCTCTATTCATCAAGGAAGTACATTGATGTACAGATATCTAAAGAAAAACTTATGGTGGGATAACATGAAGATGGAGATTTTTGAATTTTTATCTTGATTCTTAATATTCCAACAATTCAAGGCTAGATAAAATAAGTATAAGGGTATGATTCAACCATTTCTCATACCAGTGTGGAAATGAGAAAACATAAACATAGATTTGGTTCTGGGACTCCCCAAAATGTATAAAGTAAATAACATCATATGGGTGTTAGTTTATCACCTTAAAAATTCAGAATATTTCATTTCTATCAAGTAAGATTTCTATCTTGACCATCTCTCCATGAGATACATAAGATAAGTGGTAAGACTACATGGAGTGCCACTCTACATTGTATCTGATCAAGATTTGAGGTTTACCTTGAGGTTATGGAGAATATTTTAGAAAGAATTGGATATATAGATGATTTTTAGAAATTATTATCACCCTCATATGGATGGTTAGTCTTATGGAACCATTCAAACTCTAGAGGGTATTTTGAGATCCAATTCAATAGATTTTTAAGGATGTTAGGATCAATGTCTTCACCTAGTGGATTTCTTATATAACAACAGTTTCCATTCTAGTATTCAAATAGAAACCTATGAGGATCTATATGGGAAGAGATTTTATAATTTTACATGATAGGATGAATTTACATAGTGGAAGATAATGGAACTTAATATTTTCCAAGAGATGACAGAGAAGGTTCAAACCATTCATCATCATATGAAATCCACACAAAGTTGAAAGAAAATATATACAAAAAATCATTAACATGATATAGAGTTTTAGTTCATAGATAAAGTGTTCCTTCATATATCATCGTGGAATAAATTCATGAGGTTTGGGAAGAAGAGAAATTTTAGTCCAAGATACATCATCCCCTTTTAGAACCTTGATCGCATCAAATTTGTGGTCTATTGACCATCACTGACACATAAATTATCTCAAGTACATGATGTGTTTCATGTATCCCTATTAAAAAATTACATACCAGAACCCTAACATTTAATAAATCCAAAAGTTTTTTTATTAGAGAATGGTCTTTCATATGATGAGAAGCTGGTGAAGATCTTAGATCATAAAGAAAAAGTTCTATAAAATAAGAAAGATCTCTTGGTCAAAGTGTAGTGGTGAAACCAAAAGTTTGAGGAATTAAATTGGGAACTAGAAGAGTAAATGACACAGAAGTATCCTTATCTATTTTAGTTTATAAAATTAAATTTTAGGGTGAAATTTCTAAAGGGGGGATAATCTAACAACTAGAATTTTTATAAATGAAATTCCCTTTGTAAATGAATAAATTCCTTATTTAGAAATGTACTTATAAAAGTCACATGCACTAATTTGTTTATTTTGGATCGTTATAAAATATAAACTTTCATATTTAAATGATCATTATGAATCAAAATCATTGATAATATATTTGTCGTACAGTGACCACTTTGATTAGTATATATTTAGGGTTATAATAAAATCCAATTGATGTAGATGAAAGAAGCGATGGCCTTGACTAGTAGAACCAAACCCTATATAGACCATTTATCAAAGATCCTTAGGGAGATGGAATCACTAGGATTTTTTCTTGACCAATCCCAAGAAAATATTTAACAATTTAATCATGAATAATACTGTTTATGGGAGAATTTCAAGTTTATCGAGATCATAACCCAAACTATGTTCGTCAAACCACCTCAAGAAAGTGTCATCATCGCACACATTACCCTTTTGGAATACAATGGTGTAATAAGGGGATATGTATCTAGACCCTAATGGTATGAATTTTTATATTTTTATTTTTAATAGAATAATTATTATATTTATCCTTTTTATTATTAATTTTTAAATGATTGAATAATGAGCTTGATAAAAAATAGATTTTGATACAATGAAACTTAAATTGTATTTTTGGTAAATAAATAGTTTCAATCAAGACACTCTTTTTTTAACTCAAAAAAATAAAAATAAATGTTATTTTAATAAAATATTATTATTAAATAATACTTATTTAAATATAAAATATATTTAATTTTTATGAAGTCAAATGTAATTTTTGTAAGGGTCAGAAAACTGTTATCATCCTAAAAACCTATATTTTTTAATAAATGAATATTTTTTTAAAAGGATAAATTTTTATAATTGTAGAATTGTTTTGATAAAATAAATATTATTTTTGAAATCATAACATTAAAATTAGACAGTGGTTAATTTTTTATAATTTTCTAATATGATCGAATTTTTGGATAAAAATTAAATACGGTATAAATATACGGTATGTATTATGACATCAAAAAAGCCAAAAATTGATGTAATAAATACTATAAAGAATATCCATGACCAAAATTATGTTTCCCCTTTAAAATAATTATTTTTTTAATTTATTTTATTAATTTTATAAACCCTTAATTAATCCTTAAAAACTTATATTTTATTTTAAGGTTTTAAAGTTAATTCTTTATCAACATGACTCACTTACACATCACCAAGGGTATTATTTTAATGAGTTAAGTTCTTAGACTTATAAAATATTTAAAACCACTTCTCTTTGGTAGAAACCATGGGAAAAACTATAGTAAGTTTTGTGTTTTTTATTATTTTACCATATAGAGTACAAAATCTAAGCTTTGAAATTAATAAAGAATTCCTCTCACTTTTGATATAAAAATTCACCCAAACAATCACTAATATTCCCTCAAAACCCTTGGAGCATGAATTTACTTTTACTTTCACTCTCTAAATCCCTCCCAAGGTTCCCCTAATCTCTTAATAATCTCCTCTAAATATTTTAGAGTTCCCTCTCATAGAAAGAGATCCTATCTTTCTCCTCTTTATTCAAGCACCTTCTTCATAGCAACGAAAACCAACCTACACACACATACTATGTAATATAGTATATTTGTATTTATATATCTAATAAAGTAGGATACACACTTCTATCATCATCCTTTATTGCTTTATTATTTTTTTATCTAACCGGATAGATTTACCTCTGACTACTTTGGCCACAGATTTATAAAGGTACTACCATCATAATCAACAAGGCTTGAGATATATTACTTCCTCAACTCAGAAGTGAAAAATTATATCATGATCATTCAACCAATGTCATACCACCAATTATACACCCAAAATAAGCTACCTCACCATGATATCATTATCATGGTTTTTTCTTATATCAAAGTAAGTGGTCAAATGGAACACATTGGTAATGATATCAAGTTAGGAGACCAATGCACATGTTTGTAGATAGGAAAAACCAATGACACTTGAAACATGTGTTATTACTATTGGCAGTTCTATACTCATGATCTTACCTACCAGAGATCACCAAGTATGGAATTCATGATAAAAAGTATCAATACTTATGATCCGCCAGCACCTGATAGTCATACATCAACTGTCTCTAGTCGGTATGATGTATATATACTATAGAATATATATTTAAGATTAATTTTTTAGTATCTTTTGGTTTTCATTATATCCTATCATCTTCTATAGATTTTATATGAAAATTAATCTATGTAAATTACCATTTAAATAGTTGATGCATAAATATCTACATTATAATGGTAAGTTTACATCATGTATAACTAACTGTATCTATGATATGGTAATATAAATTTACTATTTAGTTGGGTCTAGGGAACCCATGATTAAATCACTCCCACTTGTACTAGATCCAACTTTCTAACCAACCTTATTAGCTCTCACATGATTAAGATCATGTTTCTACTGAGTTGCAACTTTATTTGTTTGGGTCTAACACATCTTTGGTGTATGGATATTCTACTATGTGTGACCTCATCTCCTTGAGTAAGAATCCTCAAGAGATGTAAACCCTGAGTATATCCCTTTTTTCCACTTTCATAAATTGACATCTTGGCTAGTACCAGTAAATAATTATCATCCTAATAAATCTTTACTTACTATGTATGATTCTACAAACTGGAATAAATCATTTTTTATTTTACACTACTTATTTAGTAACCTCAGAAACTGAAACATACTCGGTATTTGTAGGTATGAATACCACTATTGTGTATGAGCTTGTCTCACTCATTCCCTTTGACTGATTATGATATTATATCATACTAATCCAGGGAATACTAGTTTTTGTCCCTTCAAAATAAGAATCCATTCTTATCCACATACCGGGTACATATCCTTTGTAGTCACTCTAGTACTATTGGATAGTTCTGACTGCTTTTATTGTAGTTCTCTTGGATTTAACTGATATTTTCCTATAATAAATAATATATTGGAAATATCATATCCTTTACATGTCATGGCATATCTTATTTATACATCACAAAAGCGTATGGAAATAAACTCTCCACATTAATTTCCTATAATTCCCATACATGTCTAGTTGGAGAGATTTATGCCATGTGACACTAGAAACAAGTCTCTCTTGAATTGTTCCAACTTTTTTTCAATACCATGTCAGTATATATACGATTTACTATCTCTAAGAAATTGTTAGATCTACTTTAGTAGATCCTGTTCCCTAGAACTTAGGTTTTTACTTTAAACCAATCACTAGAGAATTACTTTTATCCTGGTCTTACTAACTGTAAGACCTATAACTATTTTCTATATGTTACCAAACATATTTCACTTGGAAAAAAATAGTTCTCCAATTAACCTCTGATAGACACATGGAAAAGATTCATTCCAGAATTAATATTCTATTATCTAGTTTCATACTTTAATTATAAACTATATT
This sequence comes from Viscum album, assembly GCA_963277665.1. NCBI lineage: Eukaryota > Viridiplantae > Streptophyta > Magnoliopsida > Santalales > Viscaceae > Viscum > Viscum album. The sequence goes on from OY728148.1 coordinate 1,283,083,528, forward strand.
TCAGTAAATTGAACCCTTATTAGCATTCTATGATGTCACCATGCCTTTCTAGTTGCTTCGTATAGACACCTTACACAATAAGTGCTCTTGACATGAAATTCTCAATAATATGATCATAAAAATGAGCTATGACAAGTAAAATTCTAATGTATTTAGGCATAATGACTTGGTATTACCAATCGAGCCTATTGGTTCTAGACTTGTACCACCCATGTATTTTCTCACTTGAATACCCACCATAGTATTAAAAATAATAAGCCCCCTATACATTGATACATGGAATCCATTATTGAATTTTAATTGATATTTTTTTATTTTAGCTTATTTTCATATACTTCCTACTTGTAGGAATTATTATTCTCAATGAATAACATATCACCAGCCATCGTGAATATAAAATCATCACTATAGTTTTATCCATCCTGTGTTGTATGTGTCCCTGAAACATTCTCTTCTACACCTCTTTTGGAACTTATTCCTACGCCAACTACTTGTGAACCTCTATCATTGACTAAACCCAAGTCAATATTTCTCCCACTATCTCAAGTAGATATGTGCACCCTTTTATAGAAATGTATTCTATAACACTTTTCTATCATATGGATTTATGTAATATCCTAAAAAAAATTAGGATAATTACCTTAGATGCACTTTGTTTTTTTCTTGATGCAAGTTTGTTATGTCCTAAAAAAATATTTGTATCCAAACGCATGTTCTTAGGATATAATTACATTATATTATAACTCACAATATAAGGACACGGCATTAAAACATTACATAATCATGAACTATTTGAATAATTAACATTGAGGATCTATTCAGGTTTAGAGTTTTAGAGAATTAGGACATAACTATTACATCTCAAAATATTAAAAAGGAGACACATCTACTTAGTTTCCATTTTTTTCACAAAATAAAAACACTTGAACAAAAGATTCATGTATAGTTCCATGTTTTAGACATCATGACATTTATTTTATCCCATCCTTGACCCTATTCATCTTTAAGGCCTATGGAAAAAATTTCAAAAACTTGGGATGAGCATAAAAAGCTCAGTGAAGGATACACAAAGAAGGAAAACTGTTAGTTTTTCAAAACAACAAGTAACCATGAATACTTTATCAAAGTAATACTTTTCACCTTTATGAAGTATTAAATACTCTTCACTGAATAAAAGATCATTACTTACCCTTTTGTAACCAAAAGGGTACCATAAAATCCATATAAAGAACACATAACATAGAGAGGTAACTTAGGACATAAAAATACTTAAATGGAATAACCATACGTTCGACTTCCACACATATCACTAATTGGAATAGCCATACGGCTGACTTCCATACCCAATGCATTGGAGGTTAATAATGTAACCACCCATACTGGTATTCACGGCACCACCCATCATTTGTTTTATCACGTAACCACCCGTCAAATGTCCAATTACCATTATAAAAATCATAACACATAAAACAATTATAAAGGAAAGAAAACATTTCCACATTTCAAGCACAATATATCACTTAAATATATTGACATAAAAAATCCATTATCAAAACCATTTTCAATACCAAAATACATAAAAGAGTATATGGTATTTATTTACTTTTAAAAATATTACGGCTTGTTGAGGAAGCCAAAGATCAAATAATACCCACAGCGGCGGAAAGGTCGTTGTCACCGCGTACGTTAAAAAGAAACATACTTTTTGTTGTTTAGTAAATCACTTCATATAGAAAAGATTACTTTTGAATAAAAGTAGAATTCAAAGGTGTTTATACAGTGTATAAATGAAAGTCTTGTATTAAAATAAAATATGCCTCAATGAAAGTAGATTGATACGAAGTCCCATACAAAGTGGGTATCCTTAGATTAAGGATAAATCAATTACATGACTATGTGTGACAAATATAAATACATCAAATATAAGAGGATATTAATTTTAAAACAATCAGAGGTCATCCACACATATTCATAGTATTACATAATCAATAAATAGAGGTTTAACCCAAATAATTGAAATTGAGTTAAGAAGCTCCCTTGCAAAAATTTGACAGCCTAACGGCATCACTTTAAAATTCAGAAAATTAGTTTATGAGAGAGAAAATGGTATATCATCAATTAGACATAAAATTTACATCAATAAGGATATATAAGAACACATACCAACACAATAAGATGTAAATTAAAAGTCATAACAAAAGAATTGTTTTTAAAAAAAGTAGGGTGAAAGGTTCCCTTAACGAATTGGGTAACTTCCGAAACATACACCCCATGAAAGAAGAACTATACAACATTGATGTAAATACACATAAACGAAAATATATTACACAAAGAGTAGAATAATGGGAATTACATACACCACTCAAAGGAAATGGTGGAAAATGTAGCATAAATATCACAGGAATAAAAGTGAGATGAAAAACCCCTTACGAAAACTCGGCAGCCAAACGGCGCCACTTAAAACATCCAAAAATGGATTTACGAGATCAAATAGGGTATGTCATAATATTAACATAAAAATTACAGTATGATTAATATAAAATAACATCCCTAAACATAATAAATATGAGATTAAAATAAATAACATAAAAGAGAGTACCTAAAAAGAAAGACAGAGGTAGAATCCCTTACCTCGTGTCCGACTTGAATCGATCATTCTTTAATCTCCTGAATAATAGACTTGAGTTAATTTCTACTTTATTAATAAACTTTTTCAAGTTAATTATTCCTTTTATATCACTTATTACCATGTTATGAACACTATGTAATTATTTAAGTTAATAACAGTCGTTTTCTCGATCATTGGTACTTGAGTCAAAAATAATCTTCTTATAATTACAAGTTGTTCATGTGGTAAAATATCCATTATATCCAGAATTATATTCATGATGTAGATATAATATATTTAATATATATCCAGTATATACATGCATTTATAATATTACATAACATTTAGAGGTATTAATGAAATGCATCGTTCATGGAGACGGTAAGCCGTATGTACGCATGAATGCTACTTTCATTTCTTCTTCTTTTTTGTATTCAATGGAATGAAATAATAATTATATAAAGGTATATTATAATTAAATTATGATATCATATGTAATACCATTAATTATATCCTTTATATGTCCCACATATGGCATTAACGAATCAAATCACTTTGAGGGGGTGGTAGTCCGCACTTCCTAAAATGAAGATATTGTGTTTACGCATAATAGAAACCATAAAGGTATGCCATAAATGAAAAATACAGAAGCATATGGAAAACATAAACATAATACATATCATATATAAATATACTTACATATTAATGGCCACCATGAAAGGTGTTAAAAGAATATTGAACAATCATCGTTTCGTGAGGTAGTAATTCGTCATCCACATAAACAGTATGTTGATTAACCATTAGACGGAGGTGTGTGTAAGTGTAGCTCGAATACTTATCATAAAAACATCCTAGTATATTGAATATACTGGAGTTATTACCAAATAAAGGAATAAAAATAGTTTAGGGGGTTGGAGAAGCAAAATAAAACAAAAGAACATTATAGAAGACTTTACCTTTAAATCAGGTAACTCCAGTTGGTTTGAACCAAAAGGGTTTCTTGAAGAGATTTCTGTCTAAAGTAAGGCTTCTAGGATGAATAGAGGTATGTGGAGAGATAAAATGAGCATAGTTTGGTCTAGACAATGGATTTAGTGGTGTGGGTAAAGTGGTAGAGTTGGGGGCCTTTTATAAGAGGGAGGAGGGGCACTCTTGGAAAGTCATGAAACGTAACTTTATTATAAAGTGATTTTCGGATATCAAAGGTCCAAAAAATATATATATAAGTATAATGTTATAAGGGTTAGAAATATACTCATCCAATAAGTTTTTGAAAAGTTTAATTGTTAGATTTTACATTATCTTTTCATTTTATTTAAATCGTTCATTAATGAGTTAATCGCTGCATCATCATGGTGTCATAAATAAATTGATTTATTTAATATCTAAAAATTATAAAAAAAGTATCATGATGTAGGAAATATTTTTAGCTTTATAATTAATATTTATAGTCAAAAATATGACTTGTATAACTCCATCTAAAAATTTTTTTTGTAAAACAATACATGTTTGTGACATTTTTATTTTTACTTTAAATAAAAAGTTATTAATGTCATTTTCTTACCCAAGTGGATCCATGGGGTCCCCAAGTTGACCCATGGATTTTCTTGGTCGTCCATGACACATCCAATAAGGTTAGGACATGTGTCAAGGTAATTTCATATTATTATAACATTATTTTTACCTTAAATTACACTAATTACCTTTAATCGTGATTAATAAAACATAAAAGTTACTATTCACCAAAAAATATTTTAATCTCATTGAACCACATTTTACTTCTTAATGAAAACCATGTATGTCGGATTTTTGAAATTAAATTCACAGAAGTGGTAAAGTTTCATTTAAATGAAAAATCAGTTTTTTAACTACCACTAAGTGGTTTCACTATTCATCAAAAATTGAAGTTTTTCAGAAAAAAACCAAAAATTCACCCTAGGCTATATTTTATATTCTGAATTCAAAAATGATGTCTATTTTACAAAATTTAAAGCATATAAGTTGCATTAATTAATTTAATAATTAATTTCTGTTATCAAAACAAATAATGTGTTTTTAAGAAACAATATCTATCAAAATATTGACACTTTTTTATGTCCAATTTCAAAGTGAAATTAATTCCAATGACCACCATTGAATTAAATGGTAAAAATATATTTTAACTACACTTTAAATCCAATTAAAAATATAATCTATCTATAAAAATAAATTAGGTTAAAAGGAGGTTTTGAATTAAAATACAATATTTTCACTAAAAATGAACTTTATCGGAAAAATAACAAAAATTTACACAAAGTAAATTTTGATGTTCAGATTCTAAAGAAGGATTTTATTTTGTCAAATATAACATATAAAATTTTCAAAAGTATATTTAAAAAGGGTTCTCCATCAAAAGGCATTTAATCAACCTTTTAAAGAATATTAGAAGATTTATGCTTAAAATAGGATTCATTTGTGTTTTAAGCCTCTAACATTTATTGGATAAAAGTAAAAATATTTGAGAAACATATATAATCATTTTGTAGTTAGTTCTATTCATTCCCGCTATAAGGACCCAGCCTTAAACCTTACTTAATATTGAATTAAATGAATAATTCACATTTAGGATCTTTTCAAGTTTAGAGTTTTAGAGAATTAGAACATAACTATTACATCTCAAAAGATTACAAAGTAGACACTTCTACTATGATTCCATAAAATAAAAACTCTTAAAAAGAAACATGTCTAGTTCCATGTTTTAGATAGTCTGACATTCCCTTGATCCCATCCTTGACCCTAATCCACATTAAGTCCTGTGAAAAACATTTCAAAAAAACTTGGGGTGAGCATAAAAAGCTCAGTAAGGGATACACAAAGAATAAAAACTGTTAGTTTATCAAAACAAAAAGTAAACCATGTATACTTTATCAAAGTAATACTTTTCACCTTTATGAAGTAGTAAAAACTCTTCACTGAATAAAAGATCATTACTTACCCTTTTGTAACCAAAAGATTACCATAAAACCCATATAAAGAACACATAACATATAAAGGTAACTTGGGACATAAACATACTTAAGTGGAATAACCATACGGTCGACTTCCACACATATCACTTAATGGAATAGACATACGGCCAACTTCCATACATACTTAATGGAATATCCATACGGCCGACTTCCATACCCAATGCATTGGAGGTTATAACGTAACCACCCGTCCTGGTATTCACGGAACCACCCGTCATATGGTTTATCACGTAACCACCCGTAAAATGTCCAAGTACCAATATAAAATCATAAAACATAAAACCAATATAAAGGAATGATAACATTTCCACATTTCAATCACAACATATCATTTAAATATATTGACATAATAGAATCCTTTATCAAAACCATTTTCAATACCAAAATACATAAAAGAGTATATGGTATTTGTTTTATTTGAAAAACATTACGGCTTGTTGAGGAAGCCAAAGACCAAATAATACTCGCGGCGGCGGAAAAGGTCGTTGTCACCGCGTACGTTAAAAGAAACATTCTTTTTTGTTGTTTTGTAAAACGCTTCATAGAAAAAGATTCCTTTTCTATAAAAGTAAAATTCAAAGGGGTTTATACACCATATAAAAGATAGTTGTGTATAAAACGAAATATTTCTCAATGAAAGGAGATTGAGATGAAGTCCCTTACCTCGGGTCCGACTTGACTCGATCATTCTTTAACGTCCTGAATAATAAACTTGAGTTAATTTCTATTTGATTAAGAACCTTTTTCGAGTTCATTATTCCTTTTATATCACTTATTTCCATGTTATAAACATTATGTAATCATTTAAGTTAATAATGTTTGTTTTGTTGACATTTGGTCCTTAAGTTGAAAGTGGACTTCTTATGATTACATGTTGTTCGTGTGGTCAAAGGTTCTTTATATAAAGAATGAAATTCCTGATTTGGATATCATATATATCATATATATCCATCATATACATGTATTTATAATATTACATAATCATTTAGAGGTAAGAAATGAAATGCACCGTTCATGGAGACGGTAAGTCGTATGTACGCATGAACGCTACTTTCATTTCTTTGTCATATTAATGGAATTAAAACTAAATGAGAGGTATTTATATTTTAATTAAAGAATTATATTAATCATTAGATGTAACATACATCATATATATACATTATATATATGTACTTTTAATAGTACATTACATTTGGGGAAAAGAAATGAAATGCACCGTTCATGGAGACGGTAAGCCGTACGTACGCATGAACGCTACTTTCATTTCTATTTAATATTTTTATGGAATGGAATCATAATGATATAAAGGTATATTATAATTCCAGTATAATATCATATATAATACCACTAATTTAATCCTTTATACATCCCACATATGGCATTAATGAAATCAAATCACTTTGAGGGGGCGGTAGTCCGCACTTCCTTAAATGAAGATATTGCGTTTACCCATAATGGAAACCATAAAGGTATTCCCAAAATTAAAAATATAGAAGCTTAAGGAAAACATAAACATATTATATATAATATATAAATATAGTGACATCTTAATGGCAACCTTTGAAGGTGTTAGAAGAATATCGAACAATCATCGTTTCTTGAGGCAGAAATTCGCCATCCACGGAAACAGTGTGTTCTTTAACCATTAGACGTAGGTGGGTGTAAGTGTAGCTCGAATACTTATTATAACAACATCCTAGTATATGTAATATACTGTATTTTTTACAAAAGAAATGAATAAAAATAGCTTAGGGGGCTGGAGAAGCAAAATAAAACACAAGGACTCAAGTGAACACATTACCTTATAATCGGGTAACTCCCTTTGGTTTGAGATCAAAGGCTTCCTTGGGAAGACTTCTGCCCAAAGTGAGGCTTAAAGGAGTAAGATAGGGATATGGAGAGACAAAATGAGCATGGTTTGGTCGAGCCAAAGGCTTTGGAAGTGTGGGTAATGAGGTAGATGTGGGGGCCTTTTATAAGAGGAGAGGAGGGGCACTCTTGGAAAGTAAAGAAATGTTCCATTATTTTAAAATGATTTTCGGATTTAAAAGTTCCCAAATTGATATAATTCGAGGCTAAGGTGATAAGGGTTTGAAATATACCCATCCAATAGGTTTTGGACATGTTTAGGTCTTATATTTTACATTATCTTTCCATTTTATTTAAATCATTAAATAATGAGGTAATCGCTGCATCATCATGGTGTCATAAATAATTTAATTTATTTAATGTCTAAAAATTATAAAACAAATATCATGATGTAGGAAATCATTTTATATTTCTAATGAATATTTATAGTAAGAAATATGACTTGTATAACCCCATGTAAAAATTGGTTTAGTAAAACATCTCATCTTTGTGTCATTTTTACTTTAACTTTAAATAAAAGGCATAAATGTCATTATCATACCCAAGTGGCTCCATGGGGTACCAAAAATCGACACATGGGTTGTCTTGGTCGTCCATAACTCATCCAATAGTGTTAGGACAAGTGTCAAGATATTTTCATTTTATTATAATATCATTTTTACCTTAAATTACACTAATTACCTTTAATCGCGATTAATAAAAAATAAAATTTACTATTCAAAAAAATTTATTTTAATCCCATTGAACCACATTTTACTTAATAATGAAAATAATTTAAATTGGATTTTTGAGATTCAAAACACAGAAGTGGTAAACTCCCATTTAAACGAAAAATCAAATTTTGTAACCACCACTTTGCGGTTTCACTATTCATCAAAAATTGAAGTTTTTCAGAAAAAAACCAAAACATCACCCTAAGCTATATTTGATATTCTGAATTCAAAAATGAATTCCATTTTAAAAAATTCAAAACATATAAGTTGCATTAATTAATTTAATAATTAATTCCCGTTGTCAAAACAAATAGCGTGTTTTTATGAAACAATAAGTATCAAAAGATTGACACCAGTTTAAGTCCAATTCCAAAGTAAAATTAATTCCAACGACCACTATTGGATTAAATGGTAAAAATATATCCTAATTTCAATTAAAAACCAATTCAAAAGATTATCTAATCATCTTAATAAATTATATTAAAAAGAGGTTTTGAATTAAAATACAACATTTTACACTATTCATTAAAAAAATGAACTTTATCGGAAAAATACCAAAAAATTACACAAATTAATATTTGATGTCCTGATTCTAAAGAAGAGTTTTATTTGGTCCAATAGAATGTATAAGAGTGACCAAAACTATATTTAATGATGGTTCTCCATCAAATGTTGATAAGTGGACCTTTCGTGAAAATTAGAGTATATAAGCCTAAAATTGAATTCTTTTCATATTTTAAGCCTTTATCCTTTATTAGATAAATGTAAAAACATTTAAAAAACATATATAATCATATTTTAGTTATTTATATCCATTCCCGCCAGTACAATGGCTACGTGTTAACTAACATTTAAAATAATATTATTTTATTACTAGTGTGCAACGTACGATTTCAAAGAAACTCTTTGTTGCGTATCGGGTACGCTATCGAACATAGCACCCCTTTAAAGTAAAATTAATATTTAATTCGCAAATATTAATAAATATGAAAATGTATTATTCTTTATTTACCTGGGATGTTACACCCGCCATTACAATGACTAGGTGTTAACTACCATTTAAAATAATATTATTTTATTATTAGAGTGCAACGTAAGATTTCAAAGAAACTTGTTGTTGCGTATTGGGTACGCCATCGAGCATAGTGTTCCCTTTAAATTAGTATTAACATTTTATTCACAAATATGGATAAATATGAAAATTTCATATCCTTTATTTACCTGGGATGTTACATCCTTCCTCCCTTTTGGGAATTGCGTCCTCGCAATTTTAAAATTGGGCTTGGAAACTTCATTGAATGTCCCACATCGGAACAAGAGTCAGTAAAACTATTACTTTAAAATAAAGAGAGGGAAGTACAAAGGTCACCAGAGTTAACCCATACTAGGATTCCATGTAGAAAAACATGGACAGGGAAAAGAAAACAAAGGTTCATGTTCTGATGGAGAGTGATAGAAAAAATGTTTAGAAGAAAGTTAACCACCAGTAAATCACAAACTTGTGATGGGTTAAACGGTATTTGATTCCCCAATAGGAAAAATTAACAGACAACATTTTTGTGTTAAGTTACTTTTCATTGGGGAATTTATTTATGAGCTTAACTAAAACATAATCAAACATACTTACTTGTCATGTTGACTTCCAACTTTTACTAGATTTCTTACACAAACTCATATTTGCTCCAAAAGATGAGTATTTAGGAAGACTTGTTCACATTAAGAGTATTATAATCAACTTATTGAGAATAACCTAATCCACAAAAGAGAAATATATATTTCCCATGTCTTTAGACCTTAAACAAAACCAAAACCAAAAATGTTATTACGAGATCATAAAATACCCAAAAAGGACAATCCTTATAAAAAGAAAATCTATTCTTAATCTCTAAAATTTGTCAAACAATACCCAAAGTTCAACAAAGACCATTCAATAAACATTTATCCATAAAATTCTTCAAAGTAAACAAAACTAAGATTGAAACCCAAATATCTGAAGGATTTAATCACATAGTCTTCCATGGTAAATCTTAACATTTATCTCCAAATAACATCATCTTCTCTTAAAGTCTCGTATTGAAAAGTAATTTGCCAAATCACATATCCTCCATGATAGGTTAATCGTATCCATAGATAACCCAAAATAAACTTACTCTGATTCATAAAATCATCTAACTAAAAAGAATTACTCAAACTAACTAGGGACTTCACGTAGTCCAGTGGTAGGCGATAAATACCAGTTGCACTTTGGTTGTGGGTTCGATTCCCGTAGCTTCATCCGACGCGACGGGTTGTCACACGGTCTACGTGTTGTCCTTTTTCCAAAACTATATAATTCTTAAAACATTGCCCAAAAAGAGATAAAATCATCAAAAATAACCATAACATAATTTAACCTCAAGTTTATCTCATACCTTTCATTTTCTATCATACCATATAGTAACCCATAATTACCTCAAAAGTAAGGATTATATAAACCCTAATGGTTACCTTTATAATTATTACCTGAACTTCCACATCGAGGTGGTTCTCTCATACATGATGCATTAGAGAACTCACCAAGGTTCAAGTAGTGAATCATGACTCCTTGATAGTTGGTTTAGAATAACCACAAGATTTCGCATCTAATCGCCCATTTCATCCAGTCTCTTAATCAGAGAACCGCCACAGTTTCCTTCATACCCATTGTCACTTTGGTGCCTGCTAGATCCTTCTATTTACTAAAACCAAAAAGGTCAGTGTGAGTATATCGTTAGAATCATCATATAATAATGAGGAAGATAAACACTAAGTTATACTTATCCAAGTTATCTCAAACTCATTCTAACTTTCAAAAAAACAATGACTCTATCTAATATACTACCCATTGTGGTTATACATAACTTGTCACTTATACTTAAACAACACTCTAACCTATAAAGTTATCCAAACCGACCTTTGATACCAACTATAAGGAACCGGCATTAAAACATTACATAATCATGAATTATTTGAATAATTCACATTGAGGATCTTTTCATGTTTAGAGTTTCCGAGAATTAGGACATAACTATTACATCTCAAAATATTAAAAAGTAGACACATCTACTTAGTTTCCATTTTTTCACAAAATAAAAACTCTTGAACAAAATATTCATGTCTAGTTCTATGTTTTAGACAGCATGACATTTCCTTGATCCCATCCTTTACCCAATTCATCTTTAAGACCTATGGAAAACATTTCAAATACTTGGGATGAGCATAAAAAGCTCATTAAAGGATACACAAAGAAGGAAAACTGTTAGTTTTTCAAAACAACAAGTAAACCATGAATACTTTATCAAAGTAATAATTTTCACCTTTAAGAAGTAGTAAATACTCTTCACTGAATAAAAGATCATTACTTACCCTTTTGTAACCAAAAGGGTACCATAAAACCCATATAAAGAACACATAACATATAGAGGTAACTTGGGACATAAACATACTTAAATGGAATAACCATGCGGTCGACTTCCACACATATCACTAATTGGAATAGCCATACGGCCGACTTCCATACCCAATGCATTGGAGGTTAATAATGAAACCACCCGTCCTAGTATTCACGGAACCACCCGTCATTTGGTTTATCACATAACCACCCACCAAATGTCCAAGTACCATTATAAAAATCATAACACATAAAACAATTATAAAGGAAAGAAAACATTTCCACATTTAAAGAACAATATATCACTTAAATATATTGACATAAAAAATCCATTATCAAAACCATTTTCAATACCAAAATACATAAAAGATTATATGGTATTTATTTACTTTTAAAAATATTACGGCTTGTTGAGGAAGCCAAAGATCAAATAATACCCCCGACGGCGGAAAGGTCGTTGTCACCATGTACGTTAAAAAGAAACATACTTTCTGTCGTTTAGTAAAACACTTCATATAGAAAAGATTCCTTTTGAATAAAAGTAGAAGTCAAAGGTGTTTATACAGTGTATAAAATAAAGTCTTGTATTAAAACAAAATATGCCTCAATGAAAGTAGATTGAGACGAAGTCCCATACAAAGTCAGTTTCCTTAGATTAAGGATAAATCAATTACATGATTATGTGTGAAAAATATAAATACACCCAATATAAGAGGATATTAAGTGTAAAACAATCAGAGTTCATCCAAATATATTCATAGTATGACATAATAAAGAAATAGAGTTTTAACCCAAAGAATTGAAATTGAGTTAAGAAGTTCCCTTGCAAAAATTCGACAGCCTAACGGCGTCACTTTAAAATTCAGAAAATTAGTTGATGAGAGAGAAAATGGTATCTCATCACTTGGAAATAAAATTTACATCCATAAGGATATAGAAGAACACATCCCAATACAATAATATGTAAATTAAAAGACATAACAAAAGAAGTCTTTTTAAAAAAAAGGATGGTGAAAGGTTCCCTTACCGAATTGGGTAACTTTCGAAACATACACCCCATGAAAGAAGGACTATACAACATTGATGTAAATACCCATAAACAAAAGTATATTACACAAATAGTAGAATAATGGGAAGTACATACACCACTCAAAGGAAATGGTGGAAAATGTAGCATAAATCTCACGGGAATAAAAGTGAGATGAAAAACCCCTTACGAAAACTTGGCATCCAAACGGCACCACTTAAAACATCCAAAAATGGATTTATGAGATCAAATAGGGTATCTCATAATATGAACATAAAAAGTACAGTATTATTAATATAAAAGAACATCCCAAAACATAATAAAGATGAGCTTAAAATAAATAACATAAAAGAGAGTACTTAAAAAGAAAGAGAGAGGTAGAATCCCTTACCTCGTGTCCGACTTGAATCGATCGTTCTTTAATCTCCTGAATAATAAAATTGATTTAATTTCTACTATCTTAAGAACCTTTTTCAAGTTCATTATTCCTTTTATATCACTTATTACCATGTTATGAACACTATGTAATTATTTAAGTTAATAACGGCCATTTTTTCGATCATTGGTACTTGAGTCAAAAATAATCTTCTTATAATTACTAGTTGTTCATGTGGTAAAATATCCATTATATACAGAATTATATTCATTATTTAGATATAATATATGTCATATATATCCAGTATATACATGAATTTATAATATTACATAACATTTAGAGGTAAGAAATGAAATGCACCGTTCATAGAGACGGTAAGCCGTACGTACGCATGAACGCTACTTTTATTTCTTCTTCTTTTTTTGTATTCAATGGAATAAAATAATAATTATATAAAGGTATATTATAATTCAAGTAGGATATCATATTTAATACCATTAATTACATCCTTTATTCATCCCATATATGGCATTAACGAATCAAATCACTTTGAGGGGGCGGTAGGTCGCACTTCCTAAAATGAAGATATCGCATTTACGCATAATGGAAACAATAAAGGTATGCCATAAATGAAAAATACAGAAGCATATGGAAAAAATAAAAATAATATATATAATATATAAATATATTTACATATTAATGGACACCATGAAAGGTGTTAAAAGAAGATTGAACAATCATCATTTCGTGAGGCAGTAATCCGTCATCCACAAAAACAGTATGTTCATTTACCATTAGACGGAGGTGTGTGTAAGTGTAGCTCGAATCCTTCTCATAAAAAGATCCTAGTATATTGAAGATATTTTAGTTTTTACCAAATAAAGTAATAAAAATAGTTTAGGGGGTTGGAGAAGCAAAATAAAACAAAAGAACATTAGAGAAGACTTTACCTTTAAATCGGGTAACTCCCTTTGGTTTGAACCAAAAGGGTTTCTTGAAGAGATTTCTGCCTAAGGTAAGGCTTCTAGGATGAATAGAGGGATTTGGAGAGATAAAATGAGCATATTTTGGCTGATCCAATGGCTTGAGTGGTGTGGGTAAGGTGGTAGAGGTGGGGGCCTTTTATAAGAGGGAGGAGGGGCACTCTTGGAAATTCATGAAAAGTAACTTTATTATAAAGTGATTTTCGGATATCAAAGGTCCCACAAATATATATATCTAGGATAAGGTGATAAGAGTTCTAAATATAATAATACAATAGGTTTTGGTCAAGTTTAAGTCTTATATTTTACATTATATTTTCATTTTATTTAAATCGTTCATTAATGAGGTAATCGCTGCATCATCATGGTGTCATAAATAAATTAATTTATTTAATGTCTAAAAATTATAAAAAAATATCATGATGTAGGAAATATTTTTAGATTTCTAATGAATATTTATAGTCAAAAATATGACTTTTATAACCCCATGTAAAAAAAAATTAGTAAAACAATACATGTTTGGGACATTTTTATTTTTACTTTAAATAAAAAGTTATTAATGTCATTTTCTTACCCAAGTGGATCCATGGGGTCCCCAAGTTTACCCATGGATTTTATTGGTCGGACATGACACATAAAATAATGGTGGAATATGTGTCAAGGTAATTTCATATTATTATAACATTATTTTTATCCTAAATTACACTAATTACCTTTAATCGTGATTAATAAAACTTAAAAGTTACTATTCACCAAAAATTATTTTAATCTCATTGAACCACATCTTACTTATTATTGAAAACCATGTATGTCAGATTTTTGAAATTCAATTCACAGAAGTGGTAAAGTTTCATTTAAACGATAAATCAGTTTTTTAACTACCACTTAGTGGTTTCACTATTCATCAAAAATTGAAGTTTTTCAGAAAAAAACCAAAAATTCACCCTAGGATATATTTGATATTATGAATTCAAAAATGATGTCTATTTTACAAAATTCAAAGCATATAAGTTGCATTAATTAATTTAATAATTAATTTCTGCTGTCAAAACAAATAACGTGTTTTTAAGAAACAATATCTTTCAAAATATTGACTTGTTTATATCCAATTTCAAAGTAAAATTAATTTCAATGACCACCATTGGATTAAATGGTAAAAATATATTTTAACTATACTTTAAATCCAATTAAAAAGATATTATATCCATAAAAATAAATTAGTTTAAAAGGAGGTTTTGAATTAAAATACAATATTTTCACTAAAAATGAACTTTATCAGAAAAATAACAAAAATTTACACAAAGTAAATTTTGATGTCCAGATTCTAAAGAAGGATTTTATTTTGTCAAATATAACATATAAAATTTTCAAAAGTATATTTAAAAAGGGTTCTCCATCAAAAGGCGGTTAATCGGCCTTTTAAATAATATTAGAATATTTATGCTTAAAATTGGATTCATTTGCATTTTAAGCCTCTAACATTTATTGGATAAAAGTAAAAAATTTTGAAAAACATATATAATCATTTTGTAGTTAGTTATGTTCATTCCCGCCATTACAATGACTAGGCGTTAAGTACCATTTAAAATAATATTATTTTATTATTAGAGTGCAACATAAGATTTCCAAGAAACACGTTGTTGTGTATTGGGTACGCCATCGAGCATAGCGTTCCCTTTAAATTAGAATTAACATTTTATTCACAAATATGGATAAATATGAAAATTTCATATCCTTTATTTACCTGGGATTTTATGCATAAGATATCCATTTTTCATGATAGTTGGCATATGGTTATGGTATAACACATTTATTTGTAATGCACATCTTGAAATACAATGTAAGTTTTTTCAATGATATATGTCTCAATATTGCAACTCCTTTTACTAACATCGTGTTTCTGATGTGTATAAGAAATGTGAATTTAGGAATTACTCTATGCTATATATTTGTTTATCAATGTTAACATGTAAGACTCTTCATTTATCCTCCTTACTAACATCATATCCCTGATGTGGATAAGGTAATGTTCATTTAGGAATTACTCCATGTTATATTATATTGATCGATGAATGCTTGATCAAGATATTCTTTGACATGCCATCCAGAAGTAACTCGTATATTCTGACCACGCATATACCATAATTAACTTTCTCATTCCTTAAATAATTAAAGGAATCTTATGAATAATATTTACCAATAGATTACCCTTGGAATAGTTCATACTCTCTAGGTGAACTAATTCCGAAAGATTTGTGGCATACCTTTATTTCTAAAGGTTTATTTATCCAAACTAAATAAGAATATACATTCATAGTACCAAATTTTTTTGTATCCATTAATTCTAAAATACCATACCAAGTATAACCTTGACGTCCATTTTTAGTTTTACTTAACAAATAATTATTTTGACGCAACTAGGTAAATAAGTCTTACATTTTATATTAATTTGGTATTTCCTATTATTCAAGTATCACTGAACTATTGGTTGAGTATAAGACACCACAAACAACATTCATTCCTGAACTTTGAATAATATATCCTTGTGTCTCAAGGACACATGAGATTAAAAAATTATAATACTCAATGA
Source organism: Viscum album (assembly GCA_963277665.1). Taxonomy (NCBI): domain Eukaryota; kingdom Viridiplantae; phylum Streptophyta; class Magnoliopsida; order Santalales; family Viscaceae; genus Viscum; species Viscum album. Next base: position 1,283,100,111 of record OY728148.1, read on the forward strand.
AATTTATACTAGAATCATTAAAATTGGGAATTAGAAGTTGTGAACTTATCATCGCTAACTTAGGAGCCACCCTTTCTTAGCTGCTTGGAGAATATACCTTACATTTTGTAATGTTTATATACTTACTTGTTTACTATATTCAAATACACATGTAAACAGAATATTGTATTTAATATCCAAGAATTATGACCAAAACATGACTTTCAATTGATGAATACACTTGAAGAAGTGACTAATTTCTTCTTCAATTCAGTTCATTTCATTTAAACTTTAAAATATTTATTTCATGATATGAAAATAAAATTTTGTCTTATTTAATACCTCTTTCTTTGAACGGATGTTTCAAAGGTGCCTTTGACATCACTCTTGTTATTAGTCTTTTCACCTTGTATTTCAACTTTTTCACCATAATAATTGAAGATTATACTTTCTTTAAGTTATTATTTACTTAGAGAACCTTACCCAAAAGGTAACAAATCATTTTTCTCCAAACTTCACATTTTTGTAATCTTAAACAAAATTGGAGTATTTGGGTGAAAATAAAATATGAATGACTTGTGATCCATCTTTCTATTACACATAGCTAGTGTAATTATCACAGATTCATATCTCACTTCACTTTCTCCTTGAAATATTCTCGAAGATGAGACAACATGTAATATCATCAAGGTCATGATATATTATCCTCAACACACATCGGATGTTAATGATAGCATTATGACATGACCATCATATCTGTAATACATGAGTATCCTTTAAGCACCTTTACATCATCACTTATTGAGGTGGTTGAACGTTTTATCATGAAACATAAAATTTATTATGTTTTTAGAGTTTATTTATAGTATATGGAAGACCCTATGTCATATATAAAGGAGTGTTGATAGGTTTAGAGTGTGTATTTTTAATAAAATATACTAAAATAGGGGGTGGTTTTGAAAACAGATTTAAAAAAATGACGTAATTAAAGAGTTTAATATTTGACAAAGTAATGTGGTGTTTTTAAAATTATGAGAGAATGATGTCATTTTAAGTTCACTATATAACTTGGTTAGTTAATCATTCTGAAAAATACACATGGTTTAATGGAATCCTTTGGTTGAGGTTTTTCAATTTCATAACTCCCCTCTTTCCTCTTAAAATGATGCACAAAGAACCAATCCTTGGTAAAAAAATCGTGTTGTCAAGGTTTGGACCTCAAGAATAGAGTGAGGGATTAAAAATCATACTGATATCTCATGTATTTGTAAGATATAGAGTATGATCTTGTTTTCAAATCAGAAAAACCCAAGATTCTTACTTGAAATCTCAGCCCAATCAGTGTTGAGATAAAAAGTGTTTCACATGATTAAACCCAAAATAAAGTATTCAAAGAAGAAGCGTGTTAAGATAAAACTTAAAGGAAATTTTTCATATGAAAATTACACAAAAATAGTAGAATATAAGGTGTTGAAACTCCCTCCCAAGTATGTGTAGCTTCCTCAAAATTATTGTCCACCGTTTAGCTTGCCATCAAGAGGAGGAGGAGGCTCAGGTGGAACATCGCCTTCATAATTGATCCCCATATGAGGATAGGGGCCTCCAGAACTTATAGGATGAGAAGAGGATTCATATAGGACTCAAAAATGGTAGATATTTTCTCCTAATCTAAACTTACAAATGGGGTTCCCAAGGTACTCTTTTACTAGAAAAGTGGATTGTGGTTTTGGAAACCCAGATTTTGATAAACCACTTGGCCCATGGTTTTGGGTGGGTAGGAATCTCTATATAGCTTTGGAGAAAACTATAAACTTGTTTCCACACATCTTGAATATCTCTATTAAAATTTTGACATCATTTGGAGTCCAAAATCTCAATATATATAAGAAATACAGAACATAACTTTTCACTTAAATAATATTCCTTTTATTTTAAAGATCAATTCTAATGGGACCATTAGTGGATGAATTGGGATTGGGTATCTTCAGAAGAGTTTCAGAAGACTAAATTCCAGATCCTACCAAAAAAAATTCATCCCAATTTAATGGATGTATTAGTATCAGTTTCCATTTTAGTCCACTGGTGTTCTTGGAATCTTGCACAGTTTAGCCCATTTTCCTTTAACTTTGTCATGGGTCTCCAAATCACCTCCACCTACAATGAAATCATCCAAATAAGTGAAATTGCCCATTTTAACAGTGATTAAAACAATATAATTTAATCAAACATGAAGTTTAATTTGTTATTAAATTTGGAATTTATGATACAAATTCAGTTTAACACAATGGTATAAGGGTGGAAAATGAATAGTGAATCCCTACATAACCACACCCCCACACATAAAATTTTAACTCCTGGTCAAAGTCACATTTCCAAAAAAATATGCATGGAGATATTCCCAAATTCATGAAGATTTAAAATTTAATTAAAATTTAATTCTTCATATCAATGTTATCAGAGCAAAAATTACACCAAGGATCTATTCTCAAGGATCATGGAAAAGAGGTCTCATAAATTATATCATAATAAAATTCAAGGAGATGAATGATATCAATTTGATAAAATAATTAAAAAGTCAATAATGTCACTAACTCTCTACATGTGTGTGTGACAACTATTTCATGCTATTATTTCCACTTTCTATCCAGTAAATATAGGTTATTTTAAAAAAAATCATCTTAAATGATTCTATCCACCGAACCTTCCCTACATCCTTTGAAATCAAATTTCAAGACCCACTTACTTAAAAATTACTGTAATTCAAACCTTAATCTCATTATCTATATATACCTATATGTTTTACATTTAATCACTCCCCTCATTTATTATTTTTTTTTCAAAATGTGAACTTGGAATAAATCTCACACTCATCACTCAACCCTTGTTTAATATCCTCACGACACCAATTATAATAGTTATAACAAGATAAAAGGTCAAGGAAGAGTTGTTTTTGACCTGCCCAAGGGACAACCCATATTTTTCTATTTTTTGTTTTTGAATTTGATTTTTTTTTCATTTATTTTTTTTGTTTTTAGGGAGAACAATAGTTGAACAAAAGGTATACATGCATAGGTTAATCTAGTAAATTAATGAAAATGATCATATAAGGAATAAACATATGGAAAATTCATTTTGGAAAGATGATAAATATTAACCTAACTTATATTCACCATCTATCAAGTAGGAAAAATTCTCACTTCATGGTTGGGTGAAAAAATGTGTGGAGATATTAAGTGAAACAATTTTCTCAAAAACTACTCACACAAAGGGTATCATTCCTCTCAAAGGTTTCAAAATGATACAACCATTAATATTATTGAAAAAAAACCAATTTTCAAGAAAAAGTAACACATCAATGTTAAATTCATGCAAAAACTTACATTTTATCATTAAATATTTTTTAAAATGTTAAAACAACATGAAAAAGATAAATTTTTCTTGAATTTTCAATAATTTCCATGATTAAGTGGGCATCATTTTCCAGGATTAATTGCGCATCATTTTCTATGATTAAGCAGGCATCATTTCCCATGATTAAGTGGGAATAAAAAATGAATATTTTGGCATAGAAGTGATAGGTAAAATGAGGGGGGAAAGTAACAATACTATTAATCAGGATAAAAATATAAAAAGAAGAAAGATGATGAAAATTACTAACTAACTTAGTAATGTACCCACCCACCCCCCCCTGCCCCACACACACACACACACCTAGATTATGTAGTTTCCTCACTATAATAAAATATAATATGGTAAGCTAAGATAAAAAATGGTGTGTTTCATTTTTAGTTTGCTTCTTGAACTTGGAGTTCCTCTATCAGGGACTCTGAAATGGCTTCATGAAAGTGATCCAGCCACGGCCTATTAATAGTGAAGGTTTGTTTTGTTTATTCATGTGTAACCTAAACAACTCCAAATAGATAAACATTAGTAATAGTGTATGGACCAAACCAACATAAATAAAGCTTACCTAGATGCAACTTCAGCCTTGCATTGTAAAGGAGGATCTTCTACCCAATATGGAATTGATGATGAAGGATGAGATGGTCATGGGCAGTCTTAGTTATCTCCTTATAAATCTTGGAGTTCTCATATGAATCTCGACGCATTTCCTACAAATCCTAAATTTAAAAGCCTCCTTTGAGTATCTACACCAGAAATATTAGAATTTTATTGTTTAATGTCCCAGTAGGCCTACTTCTCTATCACAACAGGGGGTGAAAACTCCTTCCGAAAACAAGTTGATAAGGTGACATTACAATGGGGGTTTTAAAGGTGGTAAGGTAATCCATAATGAATCATCCAGTCTAATACTCCAATATTTTCTGTTGGGTTGAAACATTTTTTCAAGAATTTTTTTTACCTCTATATTTGAAACCTCAGCTTGACCATTGGTTTGTGGGTTATATGTAGTAGACACTCGATGCCTGACCCCATACCGATGAAAAAGTGATTAAATTGTTTGATTGTAAAAATGAGAACCTTGTTCACTGATGATGAACCTAGGTAATCCAAACCTACAAAAAATTTGGGTTCTAAAGAATTCCACAACTATCTTGGAATAATCTGACCTCGTGGCTTGTGAATCTACCTATTTTTACATGTAATAACCTTCTATAAGAATGTATAATTTGTAAATGGAATTGGGAAATGACCACATAAATTTAATTCCTCAAATATCAAAAAATTCATGGAAGTGAAAAGGTTTTTGTGTAATTTCATTTATTTTAGAGGAATTACACATTATTTGATAGTGAGGAAAAGATTTATAGAAATCATGGGCATCCTGAAATAATGTTTTCCAAAAGATACCAGAATCAAGGACCTGGCGAGCAGTCTGTTGGGGACCAAAGTGGCCCCCACAAGAAAGAGTGTGGCAGAACCTAAGTACATACCGAAAATCTCTATTAGGAACCCAATTCCTAAGGACTTGATCATTACACGTGTGTCAAAGGTAGGGGTTATCCCAAATTTACCAATGGGGCTCGTGTTTTATATGGTCCTCTTGGTTTTTGTTAAAATTAGCAGGAATGTAATACGCTACCAAATATTTTATAATTTCAACATACCAAGGAATAACATCTTACACTCAGTACAATTTCTCATTAGGAAACATGTCATTTACGGGCATACAGGGGGATGATTCAATGTATGAGGATGGTAGGATCCTACTAATATGGTCATCCACCACATTCTCTACTCCTTTTTTATCCCCAATTTCTAAATTAAATTCATGAAGTAGGAGCATCCAGCAAATGATACATGGTTTGGCTTATTGTTTCTTAAAGAGATATCGTAGGGTAGCAGGTCTGAGAACACAATGTAATTAGACCCTAAAAGGTATGACCTAAGTTTATACAAGGAAAACACAATGGAAAGGAATTATTTTTTAGTTGTGGTGTGGTTTTCTTGGGCAGGGTCCATTGTGTGTGAGGTATAGGCTATGATATGTGGAGTTTGATCGACTCATTGTGATAAGATTACCCTAACTGCATAGTTAGAGGTATCACATGTGAGCTCAAATGGAAAACCCCACTGAGCTGGTTGGATTACTAGTGGTGATGTGAGACTCCATTTCAATTTTTTAAAAGCTTATTCACATTCATTATAAAAAACAAAGTCTTTTTATTTTTAGAGTAATCGGGAGAGGTAGAGTGAAATCTTACTAAATTCATGAATGCAATGATGTTAAAATCCAGCATGACCTAAGAAAGAGCGCATATCCCGCACATTTTTTGGGAATGGTAGGTAAGAAATGACATCCAATTTTGATTTATATACTTGGATACCATCCCCAGAAATGACATGCCCAAGTATTATACCTTATTTCACCATGAAATGGAATTTCTTGTAATTTAATACAAAATTATTTTCAATGAAGCAACGTAGGACAGAACCAAGACTACTCAAAAACTTATCAAAATAGGATCTACAAATAGTGAAATCATCCATGAATACTTCCATGAAACCCTCCAAGTAATCCAAAACAATACTAACCATGCATCATTGGAAAGTACCTGGAGCATTTCACAGACCAAATGGCATCCTCCTATATGAAAATGTGCCAAAGGGGCAAGTGAAGTTTCTCTTTTCATGATCCTTGGGGGAAATATGGATCTGAAAGTATCTAGAATACTCATCAAGGAAATAGTAATGGTACTTCTTTGATATCCTCTCTAGTATCTTGTTAATGAATGGAAATGGGAAATGGTACTTTCTAGTGTGTTGGTTTAGTCGGAAATAGTCTATATAGACATGCAAACTATTCTGCACACGGGTTGGAACAAATTCATTATTTTCATTTTTAATTTTCATTAGACTAGTGTTTTTAGTAATTACCTACACTAAACTGACCTATTTACTATTATAGATGGGTTAAATGATTCCATTAACAAAAAATTTTGTTACCTCCTTTTTAATAACATGTATTAGGTTTGGGTTCAGGGGGATTTTGGATTAATGGGATTGAATGTGAAAGTGAGAGGTTACTAATCACATATAACAGCTTAGTGGTAACACTCTCAGATGAGTAATTAGCTTTTACAAGCTTAGAATTATCATTGATGGTCATAGGATCCTCGGTGTTCAATAAATCATCAATTAACAAACATGCATTACATTTTTCTAAATAATAACAAAATTCTATGCTTGATTCATTTCCTAAAATATCCATCAATGATAAAAACTCAAAAAGGGAGTCATGGGAAATAAAGGAAGTTTTTTCAAGGGAAGTGAGTACATCAATAAAATTAACTAAAAGTGAGGAATGTTCTTCTGAGGGGTGATTCATGGTATCAAGGATGTTAAAGTGGAAAATCTTACCACCAAAGTCCATTGATAATGTACCATTGTGGAAATAAATTATGTTTTTTTCAGTTTTCAAGAAAGGAATCCCCAATATAATCAGTTCATGTTCATTCATCCTATCAACTTCCATTTTAACCATGTAAAAATCATCAGGAAAAATTAAATTTTTCACCCTCATGAGAACATCCCCTAACACACCAACGAGGTTTGTTGTACTCTAGTTTTATAGTTTCACAACAATTATAATGGGATTCAATTTCCCAACCTATAATGATGAGAAAATAGAGTGAGGCGTCACATTTATATAGGCACCCAAATCAAGCATAGCATTGGAAAAGGAATACTCCCCAATGGTGCATAGAATCGAGAATATTCCCGGATCATTGCATTTTGTGGGAAATGATGGCTCTATAAATACTGAGACATTCCTCCCCAATCTCACCTTTTCATCACTAGGAATTCACCTTCAGTTTGTACACATATTCTTCAGAAACTTGGCATATCATGGAATTTTATTTATGGCATCAATGAATGGAATATTAACCTGCACTTTTTTAAAAATTTCCAATATTTATTTATCAAGTTTAGTTTATTTTTGTTTTATTGGTTGGGTTTACATTTGGGAAAATGGAAGAGGAATGGTTGGGTAGGGCATCTCATCAATAGACACACTCTTACCTTTAGTAGTATTTTTCTCAGCACAAGGATTTTTCTTATTTGGGTCATTTGATATGGTTTGAATAGGAATTATGCATGTTTTGATGCCATCGGATATTCCTATATACAAGCATGTGTGATGGTTCTTAGACTTAAATATTATTATTAATGCATGTTACAACTCACGTACTTAGATGTATTTTGTAAACTGTGATGATAATAGTTCATGGAGAAGTTGGATATATTGGGTGTGTCATGAGTGACATGTCATTAATGATTAAGTCAATGAAAGATTTGTTCCTTCCATCTTTATGGAAGCTAATATCTCAACCCTTTTATTGGATTATAACTTTCTCATTAAATTACATGGTCATGGTGTAACGATGTGTTTATTTTAGATAGTCAAAGAAAGAAATATCGAGCATGTAGGTTGGTGACACAAATGTGAAACCTAGTTGATGAGATATTGTGAAAAAAGTTTTATATTACATAGTGAGCATTCGTATGTGGTTGTAGACATTGTGACATTAATTTATTTATCTTGGGTGCCTTAACCCGTTACTTGATAGTAATCTTGGACTTTAGGAAAGCTCACCTAATGTCATGAGAAATAATTCTAGAGGGTCACACACAAAGTGTTTCTGTTGATCATGATTAAATTTTATTTGAGTGTAATTAATAGAATAAATATTATTCTCAAGTTTGAGGAATAATTTTATTCAAGTTATATTGATTGCGTAAATTAAATAAACATTTATTCTTTGGATTGTGAATAAAATATTTATTTTATTTATTGAATATTTTAATAAATATTTATTCAATAGATTGTGAATAAAATATTTATTTATGAATAAAATATTTATTTAGTTATTCAATAAATACTAGAGGAGTTCAAATGGTCCAAGACTGATTCTGGTGACAAATATTAATTAACAAGACCATTACGTAATATTTGTTATTGCGCAAGTTGGAACGTTCCAAAAAATAATATTTATATAATTATTATTATGTGGCATTGGATTTATTAAATGTAATAAATGTTATTTAATGGATAGTATGCAATTAAATAATATTCTAACTCAAATCCTAACTCTATAAATAGACGTCTATGTCTATTTTGTAGAGCATCCGAAATTGAGAATATAGAATTGTTGTGTGCAATGAATTCTCTCTCAACTCATCTTTCTCTCTCCCTATCAATAATGAGAAGTACAAGAGATATTTCTTCAAGACTAAAGAACAAGCAATCAAGAACAAACAATGCAAGACATTCGACTCACTATGATAGCACCTGGATATTGAGTGGTGTTGCTTGGAGATCATAAGAGAATGTGTGGATCACCTCTAGAGGGATTCTATCCTTGTATCCTAACAGCACAATGAAGGTAATCCGAAAGGGTATTTTCGAACGATCAACATTCACTGATGAAGATAGTTCCTAAGCCTAGGTATTTATTTCTTCAAATATTAAATAAATTAATTATAAATTTGATGTGCAAGATCTCTGCTCTTGGTTTCAGGCAATGATTATTAGAATAAATTTTAATATATCATCCCTCACCGTATATTTCTGCTACACCTGCAACCAACAAGTGGTATTAGAGCGGAAACATTTAAATTTATACTTATTTATTTGATTTTTGATCTATGTGCAATTGTGGTTAGATTTTCATTTCATACTATTCATTATTTTATCCGATTTAAATTAACATGTTATCGACATATTAGTCATGTTTGTTCAGTGTTTCATTTTCTTAAAGGTTTAAGAAAAAGTGAAGAACAACTAGAGATTTCATTATGAAGTTCCAAATCATTGGACAATAAAACTGAGTTACACGGCATGAGGCTGGAGCACACATTATATACCCATGTGCATTATATCAAGATGCATCTAGAAATTAATTACACATGATGCTTTTATTGCACATTGCATGTTGACCAAACCAACCTAGCACATAGCAAGAGGATATAGGGTGTGTAATTGGCATGTACACACCATGTAGTATAGTCGAGTCAACATGTCGAAGCCCCGGGTATGTGACTTGGATATATGGAAACTGAGGTGCATGGCATGTAGCTGCATGTGCACACAATGTAGTATCCCATTAAAAGAAAAAAATTAAAATTACATTAAATTTGAAAATGCAGCATTAAAACCTTATTTTATTGATTTTCACGCCATTGTGTGTTTGAAAATTTAATAATGGTTTTAAAGAATTTTAAATGATTAATTAATTTATAGTAATTAATATATCATTATTGGTACTGCTGTTTATTTTCCATGAATTCCATTAATAATGGGTATCTCCAAATAATATCGGATTACCATTAATATGAAAGGGAATTAATTAACTGTTTTATTAATTAATTAATACAAGTGAATTTAACTTAAATAATAAAATAATGAATAAATAAATTAATGTTAGCCATTTACTTTTGCGTATTAATTGCATGTATGACTGTTCAAGATCTTGACCAAGACCTATGTATGTATTGGATGTTTTAATTTAATTTATTACATGAGTTTGCAATTATTTAATATTAAATTAAATGATGGCCTATGAGTCATCTCTCCCTCCATTATTATGTAGGACGTATGTTTCCAAGTATACTTATATAATCCCCTTTAACCAATCCTTTATTTCCCCTCACCTCTGTGTGAGTAATAAATATTTGTAATTAATAGATCATCCCATGGCACATGGAGGCAGTTCAAGATAGAACCATAATGATTTCAACCCAGGTGATGCATAGGTGGATAGGTGGAATGTTGTAACTCATGACAAGACCAATAATATGAGTTATATCCCTAGGTTAAAGTTTGATTTAATGTCCGCTCATTAAATCAACTGTTAGATAAATCTCATGAATGATTCATTTACTTATTTATTTATTTTTGTCTATGAAATTATTTATTTTATGGATGCAAGACTATGATCACATAAATAAATGAATTAATATGAAAATATGGAAATTAAATAAATGAGTTATGCGTAAATGTTTTATCTAACATGGTTAATTAATTAAGTAACATCCAATTATTATTAACAAGACGTTTAAATGATAAAATAAGATACAATTTATGCATAATAAATCAAAAACTATCAATTAAATATTAAGTCAGATTAAGCCTTCCATTACTTGATTGGAAATGAAACCATAGAACTAAGTATAGTATATGGGAAATTTTTGGACTCTTACTTTTATCAGGGAGTTCTCATGAGAGTTTTGGGTTTACTTAACCAATATTTTATTAATTTTAATAGCCAAGTCCTAATCAATACAAATTTGGAGGAAAGTGTTGAGGAAATCCAAGCTATAATTTTAGGATAGGGGAATCCACTCAATGGATCAAGGAGCTGCAAGTTCGTAGTTAGTGAGACCACCTACCTAATTACTTTATTATGGTTTTCATGTCCAAATTCTGGAATTTTAATTAGGATCTTTTCTACTAAAATGTTAAATCAACTATACATTCTGAGTTAAATGGTGAGGGTTATTGAGATTTGATAAAATAGTGGGAGATTTAATAAATAAATAAATAAATACATTTAATTTATTATATCTCACTTAGTTTTTAATCAAGAAAAGTACTAATAATTTGTTTTTTCTAATTGCAGAATAAAATGACAAGTTTATCATCCACACTATCCCTATGATCAATATTGGATAAAGATAACCTCTTAACTGGTAGTAACTTCCAGGAGTGGTTTAGACAACTTTGGGTTGTGCTACACCATGAACAGAAATCTTATGTGCTATAATCCTTAATGTTTGGTCCACCTTCTAAAGAGGTGAGTGATGAAGAGTTCTTTGTCTATGAAAAATATTTGAGCGATGTGGTTAATGTTCAATGTTTTATGTTTTCATCGATGTCTAATGAACTAATGAATTCTCATGAAAACATGGATTCATATAACATAATTTATCACCTATGTAGTCTTTACAAGGAGAGAGCTAGAAATGAATGGTTCAAGATTTACAAGGTTCTCTTTCAGATAAAGCTTGGATAGGGTACCTCAACTATGCCTCATGTAGTCAAGATCATTGGCTACATTGAGTACTTAGAGGTTATTGGGTTTAAACTCCCTAAAGAACTGGTCACCAACCTCATTCTGGAATCACTCCCTCGTAGCTTCTCTAGATTTGTTGTGAATTTTAATACAAACAACATTGAGAAGTCTATGCCATATCTTTTTACTCTTCTTCACCAAGTAGATAAGGATATGAAGCGTGAAAAACCACCCATCCTTATGGTGGATAAAAAAAAGGGAAAGGGAAGATCTTTAATACCAAAGCTTCTTCACACCTTTATAAGAATATAAAGATCAAGGGGAAAGCGAGGGAGTTGGATGTTATCTGTTTCGCATGTGGAAAGAAGGGCCACTGGATGAAAAACTTCACCCATTAAAGGAAGTAAGGGGAATATTCATGTGCATTTTTTATCAAGTGAATTTTATCTATTTATACAAATTGGTATTAGATATACCTTGTGGTGCTCACATATGTATTCAAATATAGGAACCAAGTATATTCATAAATATTGACTATGGAGAGGTAGATCTTCGATCAGACAATAGATTTAAACTTACTTTTGTAGCTATTAGGGACTACCACCTCACATTGACAACCATAATGATCATGGTTTTAAAGGGTTGTTATTATGTGACTTCAGTTATCAAAAACATTATTTATATATCCAGAATTGATATGGATGGATTTATTTTCAAATTTGGGAATAAATGTTTGTTCTTTTATAAATATATTATTTTTTATGGTAAGGAACATTTAAATAATAGTATTTATGTGTTGGATTACACAAACCAAATAATGGTAATCGATAAAAAAGTTACTTCACATGACTTAGACCACACCCGAATTTGGCATCACCATCTAGGTCATGTAAATGAAAATCACTTGACTAAATTACATCAAGATGGATGTTTATATTCTTTTGAACTAAAACTACTTGGTGTATGTCAAGAATTTTTACAAGAAAAAATGACCAAATGCCTATTTAGTGGTAAAGGTGAAAGGGCTAAAGAGATTCATGAATTAGTTAATACAAATTTGTGTTGAATATTTCCTATTGAAGCAAGGGGTGGGTGATCATACTTCATAACTTTGACTGATAATTTTAGTAGATATGGATATGTATGTTTAATGAGGTATAAGTCGGATTCTTTTGAAAAATTAAAGTAATACAAGAATGAATTTTAGAACCATATTGGTAAGATGATTAAGAAATTTCGCTTATACCGTAGTGGAGAATATCTTAATCAAGACTTAATTTATTATCTATGAGAGTTAGGGATTTTATCTGAACTCACTCCTCCTTATATGCCTCAGTGGAATGGTGTAAGTGAAAGGAAGAACCACACCTTATTGGACATGGTGAGATCAATTATTATTCATGTGAGTCTTATATTATCCTTTTGGTGATACGTGTTATAAACAGAATCATATGTACTAAACTGAGTACCAAATAAAGCAACAAATGGTATACCATACCAATTATGGAATGTAAAGAAACATGTGTTTTCTTACTTACATGTGTGGGTTTTCAAATAATTTTTTAAGGCCTTTTTAGGTAACAAGATTTCAACCTAAAGCACAAAGTGTATCTTTATAGGATATCCAAAAGAAACAAAGGTATACTACCTATATAATCCTTCAGAAAAAAAAGGTTGTGGTTAATAGATGTCCCAAATTTCTTGAGGATTATCTTATCTATAAAAGAGATAGTGGGAGTGAGATAGACTTTAATGAAGTCCGGGCTCAAGATACACAATATTTTTCACAATAAAAATTTCCAAAAATCCCCATGGAAGAATAAATTGTTCCAAAGATACAATTACTATATAGGAGTACTAAAGAGGTTAGAGAACCAAAATGGTAAATTTTTCTAGTCAATAAGGATGCTGACTAGTTATTAGTTGATAATAATTATCCTATAACTTACAAGGAAGTGGTAAGTGGCACAGATGTTTCCAAGTGGAAAGAAGCCATGAATTCTGAAATGGATTCCACGTACCAAAACTAATTTTAGATTTTGGTAGACCCTCCAATATATGTAAATCCTATTGGTTGAAAATGGTTATTCAAGAAGAAACTAGACATGGAAGGACAATTCAGTACCTATAAGGTGAGACTGGTTGTAAAAGGGTTTAAATAGTGTCAAGGAATTGACTATGACAAAACCTTTTCACTGGTTACAATACTGAAATCCATCAGAATTCTACTTTCCATTACAACTTTCCATGATTATGAGATTTGGAAAATAGATGTAAAAATATCCTTCCTTAATGATAACCTTCAAGAATATTTCTATATGACATGGACCTAAGGGTTTTTGACTCCAAAGGATGCCAATAAGGTATGAAAGTTGAAAAGATCCATTTATGGATTAAAGAAAGAATCCAAGTCATGGAACATTCATTTTGATGAGGACATAATGGAATTTGGATTCATAAAGAATGAATGTGATTCATGTTTATATAAATGGTTTAGTGGGAGTGTAGTCATTTTCTTAATTGTATATATTGATGACATATTACTCATTGGAAATGAAATGTCAATCTTATAGTTTATTAAGGTGTGGTTGAATAAATGATTCTCTATAAACGACTTGGGGGAGGTAGCATATATTCTTGGGATCAAGGTCCATCATGATAGATCCAAGATTTTTCTCAGACTAAGTCAAATTACATACATTGATAAGGTATTGAAGATTTTGGTATGGAACAATCCAAGAGGGGGTTGTTTTTAGCATCACATGGTATTCATCTTTCCAAGAAAATGTGTTCTCAAACACATGAAGAAATAAATAGAATGAAAAGTATTCCATAATCATTAGCGATTAGGTTAGTCATGTATGATATGATATATACTATACTAGATGTTTCCTATGCATTAGGTGTGGTAGGAATATATCAAGATGATCCAGGTGACCACCATTGGATGGCATTCAAGACTATCCTTAAGTTTCTAAGGCGTACTAAGGATATGTTCCCGGTTTATGGAGGAGATTAGGAACTAGTCATCAGAGGATATGTTGATGATAGTTTCCAAACTAATCAAGATGGAATGAAGTCACAAATGGGATACATCTTCACTTTGAATGGAGGTGATGTGAGATGGAAGAGCCTGAGGAAGGTTGTGGTTGTAGATTCTATAGTAAAGTCCAAGTATATTGCAGATTTTGAGGCAGCTAAAGAAGAAGTATGGATGCATAACTTCATAAAATATCTTGATGTGGTACCTAGCAGTAAAGATCCTATCACACTCTATTGTGATAATACTATAATAGTGTCTCTTTCAAAAGAGATATGGTCACATTAGTAGACAAAGTACATACTTTGAAAGTATCATCTCTTGAGGGATTTTTCTTAGAGAGGTAAAGTAGCAATGAGCAATATTTCCATGTAAGAAAACGTAGAGAACCCCTTGACTAAATCCTTAAATCAACAGAAACATGATTATCATGTGAGGTCTAGCGGACTGAAGGTCATAGGTAGTTTTCTCTAGTTCAAGTGGGAGTTTATTGGAGTTAGTGTCCTTGGACCAACTGTTTGTACTTCGATTACATGAATATTCAATATACTGAATATTAATAAAACTTCTTATTACATATGTTTTATTATTATGCATGAATCTAATGTAATAATGTTCTAGAGTATGTGTTGCATTGATAAGTTCATAGTAGTTCCCCGCTATGATGAGCACCTTGATGTGTTGTGACAATATTATCAAATAATTTTCTGTGTTCGGATAACGTACTATGATGGGACACATAGTACATAGACTTTCAGGTGTGATTAATATTAAGCAGATGAGTCTTCTTCTCATGAAGTTCGTATTTGGTAATCTCCAAGAAGGGAGATTATGAGAAGAGATCCACCATTGGGAATTCTACATGTTTTGGTATCATCGAATATTCCTATCTACGAGTGTGTGTGATGATCCTTAGACTATAAGATTATTATTAATGCATGTTACAACTCACATACTTAGATGTATTTCATAAACCATGAAGATAACAATTCATGGTGAAGTTGGATACATCAGGTGTGTCACGAGTGACATGTAATTAATGAATAAGTCGAGGAATGATTTTCCCCTTATATAATTATAGAATCTGATATCTCATCCATTTTATTAGAATAGAACCATCGCATTAAATCCCATGTCCTTGGTGTAACGACGTGTTTATTTTAGATAGTCAAAGAAATACATATAAATTGTATAGGTTGGGGACACGGATGTGTAACCTGGTTGATGAGATATTATGACAAATGGATTATATTACACAGTGAGCGCTCATATGTGGTTATTGAAATTACGCCATTAAGTTCTTTCTCTTGGACTTATTAACCCGTTTCTAGACAGTAATCTTGGACTTTAGGCAAGCCCACCTAATTCCATCGAGAAAGAATCCTAGAGGGTCACAAACTAAGTGTTTTCATTGATCTAAATTAAATTCTAATTGAGTTTAATTAATATAATAAATATTATTCTCAGGTTTGAGGAATAGTTTTATTCAAGTTATATTGATTGCATAAATTAAATAAATATTTATTCACCAGCTTGTGAATAAAATATTTATTATATTTATTGAATATTTTAATAAATATTTATTCTCTAGATTGTGAATAAAATATTTATTTCTGAATAAAATATTTATTCAGTTATTCAATAAATACTATAGGAGTTTGAATATACCAAGACCGATTCTGGCAAAAAATATTAATTAACAAGACCGTTACATAATATTTTTTATTGCGCAAGTTGGAACGCACCACAAAATAATAATTATATAATTTTTATTATGTGGAATGAGATTTATTAAAGGTAATAAATTTTATTTAATGGACAGTATGTAATTAAATAATATTTTAACTCAAATCCTAACTCTATAAATAGATGACTATGTCTATTATGTAGAGCATCTGAAATTGAGAATAGAGAATTATTGCAAACAATGAATTCTCTCTCAAATCCTCCTTCTCTATCCCTCTCAAAAACGAGAAGTTCAAGAGATATTTATTCAAGATCGAAGAATGAGCGACCAAGAAAGAACAATTCAAGACATTTGACTTATCGTTCTAGAACCTGTAGATCAATTGGTGTTGCTCAGAGATCATAGGAGCACGTTTAGATCAACCTAGAGGGAATCTATCCTTGGATCCTAATAATGAAATGAAGGTAATTTGAAGGGATCTTTTCGGATGATCAACATTCACCAATGAAGAAAGTTCTTAATCCCATGTATTTATTTCTTAAAATATTAAATTAATTAATTGTAAATTTTATGTGCAAGATCCTCATGCTTGGTTTTGGACAATGATTATTAAAATAAATTTTAATATATCACCTACCATTGCATGCTTCTCTTGCACCCAAAACCAACACTTTGCACCTCATGGACACCTCGAATGGGTACACTAGACCTTGAACCAAATTGTTGAGTAATCTGTGTCGTGTTCTAAATGAGGTTCCTTATAGTGATTGGGGTTTTTCAACTAGTGCTCCACCTGCACCAACATCAATCATGTTTCGATCAATAATAATTAAACCTTCATAAAAATGCTATATTAAAAGTTGATCACTTATTTGGTGGTGTGGGAAACTTGATCAAATCCTTTTAAATATTTTCCAATAAATATGAAGTGTTCCCCCTTGTGATTGTCTTATTCCAAAAATTTATTTCCTTATAGTTTCAGTTTGAGAGGTTGGGATGTATTTTTCAAGGAAAAGGCATTTCATGTCCGCTCAGCCTCTTTTTGGGGAATTAACATAATATAACCACTCTTTTATAGTGTCTTCTAATGAAAAAGGTAATACCCTAATATTTACATATTATTAAACCAAATTAACTTGTTTTAATATTGAACACATAGTGTGAAATTCTTTAAGTGCTTATATGGATCTTCTCAAGTAATTCCATGAAATCTTGGCAATAAGTGAATTAGACCGGATTTTAGTTCAAAGTTGGGTTCTTCGCCATGCATTTTAATATAAGTGGGTTGGATATCAACATCAAATATTATTTCTTTTAGTGTTATATTATATTCATCCATGTTATACAAGTTATTTTCAATTTCTAATTTTGTTCTATATGAATAGGGGTTTAGAAAAGTAGCAATATGTGGTGTGTCCTCCTTCAAAGGGTTGTCTTATGTTTCTCAGTGTCATTTACATAGGATCCTCTCTGATTCGGGTTTTAAAGGAGGTAAATCTCCTAGAGTATAATGAAACATGAATAGAACTGAAAAAATAAATAAATCATAACACAAAAAGATATGTAATGGTATAATATAAAACAAATAAATATTCACAAAATTTAAAAATATCTTATCAAAAATATGCACTAAAAACCGAAGCGCTCCCCGACAATAGTGCCAAAATTTTAATTATTTGTCATGAAACATCAAATTGATTATATTTTTTAAGTTGATTTAAAGTATATAGAATACCCTAGTTCATCTATCAAGGAGTGCTAATAGGTTTACAGTGTGTATTTAAAAAAACTAAAAGAGGGGGTGGTTTTGAAAATAGTTTTAAAAAAAAAATGAATTAATTACAGAGTTTAATAGTTGATAAAGGAAGGTGTTGTTTTTAGAATTATTAGAGAAGGATTTCATTTAAATTTTACTAAAAAACTTGTTTAGTTCATCATTCTGAAAAATACACATGGTTTAATGGAATCCTTTGGTTGAGGGTTCCCAAGATCTCAACTCCCCTCTTGCCTCTTAAAACGATGCACAAAGAACCAACCCTTGACACAACAATCGTGTTGTTAAGGTTTGGAACTCAAGAATTGATTGAGGGATTCCAAAGCATACTGATATCTCATGTATGTGTGAGAGAAAGAGGATTCTTGTGCTTTCCAATCAGAACAACCCAAAAATCCCACTTGAAATCTCAACCCAATCGGTGTTGATATAAAAAGTGTTTCACTTGATTAAACCAAAACAAAGAATTAGTATAAGAAGAATGTTAAGATAGAACTTCAAGTAAATGTTTCCCACACAAATTAAACAAAACCAGTAGAAGAAAAGGTGTTGGAACTCCCTCTCAGGTATGAGTAGCTTCCTTGAAATGATTGTCCACCATTTAGCTCAACATCGAGAGCAGGAGGATCGGGTGGAACTTCACCTTCATCCATGACCCCCTTATGAGGATAGGGGCATCCAAAAATTCTAGGATGATGAGAGGAACAATATAGGACTCCAAAATGTTAGATATTTTATCATGGTCCGAACTTACAAATGGGGTTCCCAAGGTTCTCTTTTATAGGAAAAGTGGATGGTGGTCTTGGGAACTCATATTTCGATAAATCACTTGGAACAAGGTTTTGGGTGGGTAGACAGATGTATCTATCTTTGGAGAAAACTAAAAAATTGTTTCCCAACCTATTGAATATATCCACCGAAAGTTTTAAATCATTAAGAGACCTACATCTCTAGATATGGCCAAAATAAAGAATAGAACTTTTGACTTTGAGAAGATTCCTTTTCTTAGACATGTCGGTTTGGATGGGCCCCTTAATGGATGAATTGGGCTTGGTTTTCATTAGAAGAGTTGTATCCTAATTAATTATGGATCCCCTCACAAAATTTCATCCCAATTTAGTACATTGATTAGTAGAAGTGTCCATCTGATTCCACTATTGTTCTTGGAATCTTGCATAATTTGATCCATTTTTCTTCTACTTCGTCATGGGCCTCCAACTCACCTCCACCTATAATGAAATCATCTAAACAAGTGAAATTACTCTTAAAAACTATGATTAAAACAATATAATTGAATCAAACATGAAGGTAAATTTTTTATTAAATTTTTAATTTATGATACAAAGTTGGTTTAACATAGTGGTATAAGGGTAGAAAATGAATAGTGAATCGCTACACAATTAGTGGTTTAATAGGTATTGATAACTCCATTACCTTGAATTTTCAATATCGTAGTATTATGCACAAACGTCTATAATACACTTGTAAATTCATGCTACTTTGGACATTTACTTTGTTCAATATCTATCATAGTGTATTTATGGTACTACTTGTCATTTTTTACAAAAATAAAATCTAGGAGATTGTACTTTTATCTTGATTACTGATTTAGACATTATTGATTAATTAAATAAATAATTAAATGTCTCTCACTATTTTATCAAATTTTAGGAACCCTTTTTACTAGAATCGGAATACTTCGTTGCTTGAGTATTCTAGTGGCAAGGATCCTTGAACATCCACTCATGGTCAAAAAGCTTTGACTACGCCATTACTTAGAGAGTTCAAAGAAGGTTTTTGACCAGTCAAAAGCATTAACTCGTGGTTCATTGATATGTTGTGTGAAGTCTTAGTATCTAAAATCATAAATTTGATTTAATCAATGCTTGCCTCAAAAGTTGCAGTAAGCTAGTTTTGGATAATTCTTTGCTTCCAACTTTAGTTAAGTCAACTCGTCACTCTCATAATAACTCCCTGGTAGTAAGAGGCACTCTCAAATTTGGCCAATGAACACCCTGAACACTCGATTTTGTTCAAATTTAAATGATGGAAGGTGTTTTGTGGCTAAATATTTCTTTGACGGTTTTTTATATTTTTCTCAATGAATGTAATCCACTTCTATTAATCTTGTTCAGTCTATGTTGTGACACTCACAACTAAACTTTAATAGAAAAACATTCATCACATCTTTATGCATTTTAATGTTTATTATTTTTCAGGAAATGTTTATTATTTTATGTGTTTTCCCGCTATCATACAAATGCATAAAATAATAAACAAATGCATCAAGGAAATAAAAATTTGACTGGTCTTGAGCATCGAATACTGGTTGATCCATTTAAACTCAATGAACCAACCATGACCTAGGGGTATCATACCCGAGTCATAACTTGATTCATGATGCAGCACATCCCCGTCCAGTGTGTCCACTTCTTTTCTGGATTTTTCCTCGACTTAGTGGGGTTTGTTTCTTAAAACGTCATCATCAAACGTACAAGTATACTCACACGCAGGTGAGAGGAACTAGGGGTGCAATATAAAATAGATTAATTTGGATGTACGGGACCTTATACATATTGACTGAGAAAAATGATGATGTGCAAACCGTCTTAATTATTTACAATCATCGCACGCAATTATAAATAATTAAATAAATAAAGTAGACATACACAGTTCGGTCAATTGCTCAAGATTGGTCAATGAGTAGAATAAATGTGTGATAAAAATTAAATTGTAATAAATTAAAGTACGGAGGTATTTAATCAAATTAAATGAATTAATTTAATTCAAATAATTTAATTCTATCTGGTCCTGTAATTAATTTAATTTTAATTCCAAAAATTAAATTAATTAATTAATTAATTTAATATCAAAATTAAATTAATTTTTCCTAGGTATTAAAAATTATATTCTAAACCAAAAAATAATATTTTACTTAATTTTATTTAATAATGAAAGTAAATTAATTAATTAGATTAATTTTGGTTAACTCGGATCCCAAAACTCTACGTAGGCCCAATGCGGGACACGTCGAACCCCTTGCAGGCCCATTTTAGGCTATGAAAATATCGTGTCGGGGTGTTATGAGCTAGTCTGGTCCTCTCAGACCGGTATCGAGTCATGCAGACACGCCTAAGCCCATTGCAAGGCATTTCAGATCAAATTGTACCTGCGGGAGATCGGTAGGAGCGAGATCGGGCCTGATCATGTCTGGGCAGCGAGTTCGTGGGAGAGACTCGCGGATCTAGCTGCCAGGGGAGTGGTGGATGGCCTAGAAATGGTGATCGAGGGCTATCCGGCTCGACAGATCTGACCAGTGTGCACAGAGGCCGATCTCAAGGGGATAGCGGTGATCAGTCGGGACCCCGCGGCGGTCGGCGCGCGGTGGGTTGAGAGGTGGTCATGCGGCCCTGGTGAGGACAGTGAGTGAGGACCAGCCCAAGAAATGATGACCCGGTCACATGGAACACAGGGGGGTTGAACGGTGGATCTAGCTAGGTGAGGGCGACCAGGAGAGAGGGCACAACTGTGATCAGATCTGGCCGCCAGGGGAGCAGTGGCCGATCAGGAAGGATTGGTTGGGCGGGAAGCGACGATCGAAGACTGCCCGGATCTGAAAATATGACCGATGCGGGTGGAGGGTGATCTTAAGGCGGTCGCACGACCCTGGTGAGGACGGTGAGCAGGGACTATCTCGGGTTGCGGCGACCTGATCACACAACGCATGGGGAGGCCGGACGGCATCTCTAGCTATGTGAGGGCAGTCAAGTGAGAGAGGTGTGACTGCGCACAGATCTCATTGGAGCAGGAAGGGGGCATCGGCTGGTTCTCGGCAAGTGGTTGGCTGAAGTGGTGTGTCGCGCCTGGGGTGGTATCACGGACTAGGCAAGGGGTGGCGGACGACGAAGGTCTACGTTGTACCTATAAAGTACTAGATTTTCCATGTAAATTTTTTTTATAAATTGTATGGAATTATTATTAGTCTGTGAAAATTGACAGCGCGTGATTCTGAGGCCCGGTGTGCCCGGAATAAATTTCTGAACTTTTTTTAAAGTACGTTCAGTAAATGTGCGGGTGGCATTTTCTATGTTTTAAACTAGTGTTCGGATTAAAAATCTAAGGGCACTGTTGAATCCGCAGCGCTGGGATTCGCTTAAGGGAGGATTCACTTCGACCGTGGTAGGTTGGGTGAAAAAGTTAATTTTGCGGACTTTTGAAAAAAAATTAATAAAATAACATGTTATGTTATTTTATTTTTCTTTTTCTTTTTCCTCCTACGGACAAGCGGTGTGGCGGGACCAATGATGTGTAAAGCCATTAAATGGCTTGACTCCTCAATTCTTTGTAATAGCACCATTGGAATTAGGAAGTTTCCTTAATTAATTGAACCTCATTAATTCCACGGGCGTTACTCACCCTCCCCCTCTCCTATTTATATAGATATTGGGGAGGAGTATTGGCACAGATTCACCAAGCGACAAAGATCTGGAAAATTACCGCGACTCCAATCACTTGGAAGATGAAACCGGTTCCAGTGGGCAGTGATGAGCACCATCGAACAATGAACACCGACTCTTCCTCAAACGTGACATTATCCAATGAAATTGAGTTATGGATTTATCTTGTTTTAATTTCAAGAGTTTGTTGAATCCTATTCTACCCTCTTTCTATCAAGCTAATGCGGAGGGCGTGGGACAAACAAATAAGGCCTGAACCCTCTGCTACTTTTTTTACCAACATGTTCATTGCAGGTTTTTTTCAGATTGGATGGATTTTGGAACGGAGAGACAAGCGGCGAAGAGGGTGTCCCAAGAGGTCCGTTGGTACCTTCGGATGGAAAGAAGGGCCACCGGAGCTCACCCGGTGACCCACAGAAGACCGCTGACGCGGCACCGGCATGGAAGCACCGGTGATCGGAACTAGCGGGTGATGGCGGCGGCCAGCACCGGCCAGCCACGGAGGGGGTGGCACGTCGTCGCGCGCCGTAGGAGGAGGAGGTCACGGCTTTACAGTCACGGTGGTCGAGCAGGGCAGCTGGCACCGGCCGGCTGCGGAGGCAGTGTGGCGTGTCGTCGCACACCGCTGTAGGAGGTTGCGGCTCGAAGCCACAGTGGTGGAGGGACCCTCCATCCTTCGGGTCCCTCGGCGACCGAGCGGCACCACATGGCACCACTTCTTCACAAACTGAACGGCTACGGCCGTTCGGGAAAACCGAGGAGAGCCGCTCCACCCCACGCTAGCTAGGGCGGACCCCAGCCAGCGGGTCACGCCCTCCATGGGCCGGGCCGCGTGATCCCAGCGGACCGCGCCTCCCACGGTCCGGGCCACGTGATCCCAGTGGGTCGTGTCCCTTTGTGGGTCGGGTCGTGCCCTCTGCGGGCCGAGCCGCGTGAGCCCAGCGGGCCATGCCCTCCACAGACCGGGCCGCACCCTCCGCGGGCCAGGCCATGCCCCCTTTCCGGGAGGGTCGTGCCCATTGTGGGCTGGGCCGCGCCCCCTGTGAGTCGGGTCGGATCACGGCCCTGCCCAGCCAGGCCAGATTCAGACCATGTCGAACCGGACCCCCACCAAACCAGGCCCAGTTTCGCTTAAAGGGTCATAACTTGTGAACTAGACGTCCGTTTGAAAACCCTTCAGTGGAACTGGGATCCTTGGAGTGAGACAGACCTTTTTTTATACTCCACTTGAGTTTTGGAGAAAATTTGGAGTACGGACGGGTTGGATTGAACCCGAATCCAACCATGCCCTCGGCATTAAAATGCCAATAACTGACAGATCGGACGTCCGATTGATGCGTCGTCTATCGCGTTGGAACCCTTACAACATGGAGGTCCTTTGGGATACCTCTTCGTGGAACTTTATGGAAGTTGAGGTATGAATGATGGGTTGAGGCGAGGATCCTCCTGGAATCAAGTGTTCTTAGTGCAGGAATCTCATGGCTGGCTGTAACGTGAAGAAAGAACAGCGATCTTATGTGGGTCAACATCTATTGATCATGTGTGGGTCAACGCCTAGGGATCCTATATGGGTTAAAATCTACCAATCCTATGTGGGTCAGATCCTGTGTGGGTCAGCGCTCAGCGATCCTGTGTGGGTCAGCGCATTTAGCGATCTTGTGTGGGTCAGCAGCAGAGGCTCTCAACAGAATAAGAAGATTTAGTGATACGTATAATCATATGTACTTTTGTACTTAATTTATACCTATTGTGAGCTGAATCCTTTATCTTCGTGGTGTTACCTTTGTGGTACTTTTACCTTTGTGGTGTTACCTTCCTCGTGTTACATTTTTGGTACTTTTTGTCACGACCCCCTCCCACCAAAGATGCCCCTCCTGAGCTGGCAATGGTGAAAGGGAGATAATGACCCCCAAGTCCCGCCTCCAGTAGGCCCCGGGTTGGCGACTAGCACCAAGGGTATGAGTTTTTCACAAATATGGGAGGCATTACCCTTTTTTATTATTTAGGATCAGGAAATAGGACAAGTCAACCACCAAAAAGGAAAAAGAACAAGTGTATATAAAAAAACCCAAACCAAGCCCACATGCATGTTTAAACAATTTTATAACAAGGTACAAGTACAAGAAGCTCAAAAGTACAATACCAAAAGAAAACAAGAGAACAACAACTGCAACAACTCCAACTGCCTGACTAGTAGGGTCTCGCACAGCCCTGGTAGTCCTCCTGGACACCTGAAAGTAAACGTAGGGTGAGCATATAAGTATACCCAGTAGGGAAACCTAAAGATCTCCTGCACAAGAGGGGAGACATCCTAATTTCCCATGAGAACAATAGAAGAAACCTAACAAGTAAGTCTATCCACCCAACCTCACCAGCCACACTCACCAAAACACAATCACAACAGGTAGTAGTAGTATAAGAAGAAGAGTATTGGGTACCCTGCACCATTTCCCAATAGATAGCTGAACGTCCTGACACTGTCACACTCTCCCCGCCCGCACACACCTGGGCCTCACAACCACAACCACATCCCCACCTGAAGACACCTGGGCCTCATCCAAAAGATTCTTGGGAACAGTAGTAGTAACAGAACTCTCGCCCGAAGACACCTAGGCCTGAAATCAAAACCTACCTGAAGAGTCTTAGGTGTAAGGTCGCCTCAAGCCATCACAGCCTATAAGTCTACCTGAAGAGTCTTTGGCCTAACCACCCCAATCGAAACCTACCCAAAGAGTCTTGGGTGTAAGGTCGCCTCAAGCCATCACAGCCTAGGGGAGAAGGAGCAGGAAGGAGCTAGTAACTATGGGAAAACACCCTCTCCCATGAAATGGGAGTGTTCGGCACTATGTGCTCAACATGGGTGCGGTGCGATAAAACACAAAAGATACAGATATATATATATATAGCAACCACTCAGCCCAACCTATGGCTTCTAAAAAGAGAAACTGAGCATGTGCCTCAGCACTTCTACCACGAAGCATGCATACAACAAACAACCCTAACCCCATTTAGGTTTTCACAACTCAACAGAAATTAGCTTATTTAGTCCCTTAACTACTGGGAAACTATTCACAACCAACAACAACAATCATTTGTAAGAATATCCCTTCCATCCACAAATCAAGTTAGAAAAAAACACAGCAACACAGCAAGTCCCTTCTTATTAACCAACCGACCCATTGATTATTAATCCCATTTCATTACCAAGCCCCATCATTCATTAACTCTTCCACTTTTATTTATTATTCGCAACCCATAGTTCGTTCACATTCAAACCCATCCCTGCAGCCCCGCTGCCAACCACCATAACCACAACCACACCGAACATCATTTTACCTTTAATACCATTTATTGCAGCCCCACTACCCATCACCATTAAACATTCACACCTTCCCATAACCAAGCCAACCGCAGCCCCGCTGCTCACCCATTTCACAACAACCCACAAAACACCCCCATCACATGTCACGTAACCAAACCAACGCCCACATGTTCATTATTCCATTTTGGTTCAACCGGGGTGATCACACAAGGGTTCTAGATTTTCATTTAAACAGCCAACTTTACATGATTAACCAATTTCCACATTCCATGAAGTTTCCATTCACAAAACGGTCTAGAAGATAGGGAAACATTTAATTGCGCAAGAAAAGGCCCCCAACGACCGTTATTTTCAGTAGGCATAAGCCTATTCATTTCACAACATAATATCACAGGATATAAAAGGTAAAGTAACAGAAAACACAAACTTCCCATCCCCCGTTCTTAAACAAGTTATTATCTTTATTTAATGGTTCAACTATTTCTCATGAAAACAATTGGATACCCACCCCGCATGATGCACAATTTAGAGAGATGAAGGTAATATCCCTACCTCAACAGGTTCTAGATCGCAAAGCTCCTCCGGATCAACTTTAGAAGACGTTCATCTGCGTCCCGGAAAAACCTCCTCAGGTGGAAGTCGGAGAGGAAAAGCCAAAGGAAAGACAACGGATCCAATCTCGGAAGTTCCGCCTCGTCGTTACGATCTCGTGGCCGCTGAAGGATCGTAAATCGGAGCTCGGACAAAAAAGTTATGGAAGAAAGAGCCTTCGAGTCTCTTGAGAGAGCTATGCTCAGAGGAGAGGGGAGGAGAGGTGTGAGTTGAAAGGAGGAGGGGACCTCTCCTTTTATAGGCATGAAAAGAAAAAGTACATGGCGTGTACTTATGGTACACGGCGTGTACTCGGCCGTTTTCACACAGTCTCCATGCGGCCTCCAACACGGTTCCGCGACCGTTGACTGGTCAACACATGTTTTGAAGGTAACGCATACGTAGGGAAGGACTACACGGCGTGCAGATTGGACACACGGCGTGTACCCATTTATGGCACTCGACAGGGACACGGCTCCAACGCGGCACATGGCCGACGACTGGACAACACACGGTAACGCGTACGCGGGGAGGGACTACACGGCGTGTAGTACTCGACACACGGTGTGTACCCATTTTCTTCACGCGGCAAAGACACGGCCATCCACACGGGGTATACCCAGCAAGAGGGTACACAGCGTGTACTCAAACTACACGGCGTGTAGTTTCAAAATTTTGGAAAGTGTGGAAAAAGTCCATTTTACCCTCCAGAACACTTTGTGGCCTTCTTTTTGATAAAGGAATGGGCCGGAGAGGTCCATGCCATTACATCAGATACCTCTTATTACATTCTCGTCCCCGAGAATTCAAAAACCAACCCAGGGGAACCCAACAAGATACCTCTTAGGGTCCTCATTATAACAGGAACTCAACCAACAACCCTAATAATATGTGTTAGGAATTCCTTCTTCTATGTCGAGATATTATCCGCTTTAGGCGGTGCTGACTCACCTGCACGGGTTTAATCGCATCCTCATTAATGCGTCTCGATTAAGAATTGGGTCTTCCCACTTTCATACATTAGGATTTCTTTTTAACTCGCACTAACCCCAACACCACATAACCAACACACTGCCCGAACACGTGGGTTTGGGAAATTCCTTCACCTATGTCGAGATATTATCCGCTTTAGGCGGCAATGACTCGCCCGCACGGGTTCAATCGCATCCACATTAATGCGTCTCGATTAAGGGTCAGGTTTTTCCCTTTCCCCACACATCCGGACATGTTACACATTACCAGGGAATAAGGAAAGCACAACTGACAAGCAAAGAATTCCATATATCAAAGGTACAGAGTACAACATCAACACAAAGCTCAGAAGAACAAGAGAAAAAACAAAAGTCAAAACAACCCCGGGTACTGAGCGTGCATCTGGGTCTCCTGCTCCCAAGTGCTCTCCTCGAGGCCGCCATTCCTCCACAACACACGAACCAAGGGAATGGTTTGTCCACGGAGCACCTTCTCTTTACGATCCTCGATTCTGACTGGTCGTTCCTCGAAGGTCGCGTCGTCTCCCATATCCAACTCTCCCCAGTCGATAACGTGAGAGTCATCGTGTAAGTACCGACGAAGATGGGAGACGTGGAAGACGTCATGGACTTTCTCCATCTGAGGTGGTAGGGCCAGCTGATATGTCACCTCGCCAACTCGCCTCAACACCTCAAAAGGTCCGATGAACCTAGGTGAGAGCTTTCTCCCCTTCCCAAACCTCCGCTTCCCCCGTCGAGGGGAAACCTTCAAGAACACATGGTCTCCCACCTCAAACTCCAAGGGCCTTCTCCGACGATCAGCATAAGACTTCTGTTGGTCCTGAGCCGCCTTCATCCTCTCACGTACAATCTGGACTTTCTTCATGGTGCCCTGTACTACCTATGGCCCAAGAGCACCTGTCTCACCAACCTCTGCCTAGAAAATGGGTGAATGACATGGCCTTCCCTAAAAAGCCTCAAATGGTGCCATGCCAATAGTAGAGTGGAAGCTGTTGTTGTAGGAAAACTCTACTAAAGGCAAGTGTCGTACCCATGATCCTCCAAAATCCAGAACGCATGCTCGTAGAATGTCCTCTAATGTCTGGATAGTCCGCTCTGTCTGCCCATCGGTCTGGGGGTGGAAAGCAGTGCTAAGGCGTAGCTGGGTGCCAAAAGCATGTTGTAGCCCCCTCCAGACTCATGAGGTAAACCGAATATCCCGATCTAAGACGATAGTCCTCAGAACTCCATGCAAGCGCACCACCTCGTCTACGTACCTCTGTGCTAAGGTACTCACCAGGCCTGACTTCTTGATTGCTAAGAAGTGATCTGATTTCGTCAGACGATCCACCACTACCCATATAGCATCATAACCACCCTGAGCTCTGGGTAGTCCTGTGACGAAGTCCATCGAGATGTCATCCCACTTCCACTCGAGGACATCTAAAGGATGCAACAAACCACTGGGAACACGGTGTTCAGCCTTCACTTTCTGACACACTAGGCATTTAGCCACGAACTCTGCCACTTCCCGTTTCACCCCGGGCCACCAAAACTGATCCCTCAGGCCTCAGTACATTTTTTAAACACATGGATGTATCGCTAAGGATGAGCTATGGAACTCACGGAGAACTCCCTCATGCATCGCCTCTGGGACAAACAACCTTCCATGGAAAATCATCTGATGTCGGTTGTCCGCTGACCATCCCTCTGGAGCATTCCCCTGATCGACACGATCCCGCATCACCTCTGCCTCGAAGTCCCCCCACTGAGACTCCTCCACCTGCTGCGACAAGGAGGATTGCACCATCATTTGGAACAAATAGCCTCTAACACCTTCTTCCCTTGCATCTAAGTGCAGGGCAGCCAACTCTCCCATCGCCTTCCAAGCATCAGCGGATTCCCGAACCACTTCCTTATGTGACTTCCTGTTCAGGGAATCAGCCACAACGTTGCCCTTACCTTCATTGTAAGAGATCTCGAAGTCATAGTCTTGGAGAAACTTGACCCATCTCTGCTGCCGTAAGTTCAGGTCACGCTGGGAGAAGATATAACGCAGGCTCTTGTGATCTGAGAAGACCACAAAGCGCTGCCCAAAGAGGTAATGTCGCCAAAACATCAATGTGAACACTACTGCTGCAAGCTCCAGGTCATGGGTGGCATAGTTACACTCGTGAGGGCGCAACTGCCTAGACCCATAACAAATCACGCCCTTCTTCTGCATCATCACGCACCCCAGACCAAGGCCATAAGCATCACAAAACACTTCATACAACAACCCTTCCTCTAGCAACCTGAGCATCGGAGCACTAACCAACTTCTCCTTCAGGTAGTCGAAAGATTTTTGGCACTGATCGCTCCATAGGAAGACCTGATTCTTCCTAGTCAAAGCTGTCAATGGAGCAGCAACTTGAGAGAAGTCCGAAACGAACCTCCGATAGTAACCTGTTAACCCCAGGAAACTACAAACTTCTGCCATGCTCTTGGGTGCTGCCCAAGAAACAACTGCCTCCACCTTCGACGGGTCCACCGATACTCCATGCTGAGACACCACGTGCCCAAGGAAGTGTACTTCTTGTGTCAAGAACTTACACTTCGACAATTTCCCGTAAAGCTGGTGGTGTCGAAGGACTTCCAAGACTGCCCTGAGATGCTCAACGTGCTCCTCCTCTGATCTTGAGTTGATCAGGATGTCATCGATAAACACAACGACGAACTGGTCTAGAAATTCTCGGAAGAAAAAGTTCATAAGTCCCATGAACACAGCCGGTGCATTCGTAACTCCAAACAGCATCACTACAAACTCGAAGTTCCCATACCTACACTTGAAATCCATCTTCGAGATGTCACTGTCCTTCACCCTCAGCTGGTGATATCCAGATCGTAGATCAATCTTGGAAAACCAACCTGCTCCCCTCAGCTGGTCGAAGAGATCATCTATCCTTGGGAGGGGGTAACGGTTCTTGACCGTTACCTGGTTCAACCTTCGGTAGTCTATGCATAGCCTGAGACCACCATCTGCCTTCTTCATGAACAAAACTAGAGCACCCCATGGCGACACGCTGGGTCGAACAAAACCCTTCTCCATCAGATCGTCAATCTGAATCCGCAACTCTCGCAACTCCGAAGGTGCCATCCGATAAGGGTCCATCGAAATCGGACGGGCACCAGGATGTAAGTCTATCTCGAACTCAACGTCACGTCGGGGGGGTAGAGTCACAACCTCCTCAGGAAAAATGTCGAGGAACTCCCCAACAACCTATGGGACATCCATCATCTCTGTATCAGCTGGAACCACTGATAACCCTGCTAACAAGGAAAGGAGAGGATCCACACGCCAGCTTCCCGCCTGATAGATCCTCTCGCCAACAAAAGATACGCGTTGCCCATCCACGTCGGAGAACACGACTCTTCTCCGAAAGCAGTCGAAAATGGAACTAACAGAAAAAAACCAGTCGATGCCTAGGATGACATTGTATGGTTTCATCTGTAACAGAAGAAGGTCTCCACTAGATCGATATGGTCCCAACGTTATCCCACATCCCCGGAAAACACAAGATACGCTGGTCTGGCCCCCAACTGGTGTACTCAGTACCAGTGGTATGGAAATTCTCTCTATGTCTAGCCCCAAAGCATGGGCTAGACTAGGTGCAACAATAGAGTGAGAAGCTCCTGAATCGAACAAAGCAGAGACAAGAGTGCTGAACAAACAAATCGTACCTCGCACCACCTCTGGTCCTGCTGGAGTTACCAACTCTGCTGCATGCAACTGTCCACGCCCAGCTCCTCTGCCTCTCTGATGTCGTCCACTTCCCCGACCAAACCCTGGTCGAGGTCCCTAAGGAGCACCCTGAGGTCGGTCTCCTCCCGCAAAGTCTGCCCTTGGAGGAGCATGGTCCTGCTGCTGGTGGAAGGGCCTCGCCGGAAACTGGTGCTGCTGCGGTGGGCGCTGAACCTGCCCACCTCCACTGAACGGAGCTCAAGTCGGGCATCGACTCTGAACGTGCCCGAAACCTCCACAAGAAAAACACCTCGGTCACGGGCTCGTGGAAAAGGGATGAGGACCCAAAGATATGAACTGAAACTACTGGGGCCTACTCCCCACTGGCCTGAACCTGGAAGGTCCTGTCGTAGGAGCCCTGCTACTGACTGCCTTCCCCTTCGACGAACCTGGCTGAAACACCTCACGCGGTGCACCTCCCAGAACACCCAAAGTTTTAATTATCATTTTATTTCAATTTCTTTCCTAGAACACCCAAATCACGTAAAACACAATCATGATGATGCATGTACCTTCCCTAGGGTCTCTACCCTGCAATCAATGTAATCTCACTTGGTCGTTCGGTAGGCTCAGAGTCCTTGCATCGGATCACGGGGGGGCCTAAAATCCCGTTTCCTAGCCGGTCTTCCCTGGCCTATGTCACACACCAAGGTTAACTAACACTGTTTCCCTACCATCCCATGCAATCCTCACTGTGCCTAACTCTAGACTCCATCCTATCTCTCAACCATCGCTCTGATACCATTCTGTCACGACCCCCTCCACCAAAGATGCCCCTCTTGAGCTGGAAATGGTGAAAGGGAGATAATGACCCCCGAGTCCCGCCTCCAGTAGGCCCCGGCTTGGCGACTAGCACCAAGGGTGTGAGTTTTTCACAAATATGGGAGGCATTAACCTTTTTTTATTATTTAGGATCGGGAAATAGGACAAGTCAACAACCAAAAAGGAAAAAGAACAAGTGTATATAAATAAACCCAAACCAAGCCCACATGCATGTTTAAATAATTTTATAACAAGGTACAAGTACAAGAAGCTCAAAAGTACAATACCAAAAGAAAACAAGAGAATAGCAACTGCAACAACTCCAACTGCCTGACTAGTAGGGTCCTGCACAGCCCTGGTAGTCCTCCTGGAAACCTGAAAGTAAACGTAGGGTGAGCATACAAGTATACTCAGTAGGAAAACCTAAATCTCTCGTGCACAAGTGGGGAGACATCCTAATGTCCCGTGAGAACAACAGAAGAAACCTAACAAGGAAGTCTATCCACCCAACCTCACCAGCCACACTCACCAAAACACAATCACAACAGGTAGTAGTAGTATAAGAAGAAGAGTATTGGGTACCCTGCACCATTTCCCAATAGATAGCTGAATGTCTTGACACTGTCACACTCTCCCCGCCCGCACACACCTGGGCCTCACAACCACACATCCCACCTGCACACACCTGGGCCTCGCCACCACGTATCCCGCCCGTACACACCTGGGCCTCACAACCACAACCACATCCCCGCCCGAAGACACCAGGGCCTCATCCCGAAGATTCTTGGGAACAGTAATAGTAACAGAACTCTCGCCCAAAGACACCTGGGCCTGAAATCGAAACCTACCTGAAGAGTCTTAGGTGTAAGGTCGCCTCAAGCCATCACAGCCTATAAGTCTGCCTGAAGAGTCTTGGGCCTAACCACCCCAATCGAAACCTACCCAAAGAGTCTTGGGTGTAAGGTCGCCTCAATCCATCACAGCCTAGGGGAGAAGGAGCAGGAAGGAGCTAGTAACTATGGGAAAACACCCTCTCCCATGAAATGGGAGTGTTTGGCACTATGTGATCAACATGGGTGCGGTGCGATAAAATACAAAAGATACAGATATATATATATATAGCAACCACTCAGCCCAACCTATGGATTCTAAAAAGAGAAACTGAGCACGTGCCTCGGCACTGCTACCACGAATCATGCATACAACAAACAACCCCAACCCCATTTAGGTTTTTCACATCTCAATAGAAATTATCTTATTTAGTCCCTTAACTACTGGGCAATTATTCCCAACCAACCACAATAATCGTTTGTAAGCATATCCCTACCATCCACAAAGCAAGTTAGAAAAAAACATAGCAACACAGCAAGTCCCTTCTTATTAACCAACCAACCCATTGATTATTAATCCCGTTTCATTACTAATCCCCACCATTTATTAACTCTTCCACTTTTATTTATTATTCACAACCCATAGTTCGTTCACATTCAAACCCATCCCTGCAGCCCCGCTGCCAACCACCATAACCACAACCACACCGAACATCATTTTCCCTTTTATACCATTTATTGCAGCCCTGCTGCCCGTCACCATTAAACATTCACACCTTCCCATAACCAATCCAACCGCAGCCCCGCTGCTCACCCATTTCACAACAACCCACAAAACACCCCCATCACATGTTACGTAACCAAACTAACACCCACATGTTCATTATTATATTTTGGTTCAACCGGGGTGATCACACAAGGGTTCCAGATTTTCATTTAAACATCCAAATTTACATGATTAACCAATTTTCACATTCCATGAAGTTTCCATTCACAAAACGGTCTAGAAGATAGGGAAACATTTAATTGTGCAAGCAAAGGCCCCCAACGACCGTTATTTTCAGTAGGCATAAGCCTATTCATTTCACAACATAATATCACAGGATATAAAAGGTAAAGTAATAAAAAACACAAACTTCCCATCCCCCGTTCTTAAACAAGTTATTATCTTTATTTAATGGTTCAACTATTTCTCATGAAAACATGTGGATACCCACCCCTCATGATGCACAATTTAGAGAGACGAAGGTAATATCCCTACCTCAACAGGTTCTAGATCGCAGCGCTCCTCCGGATCAACTTTAGAAGACGTTTGTCTGCGTCCCAGAAAAACCTCCTCGAGTGGAATTAAAATAGGAAAATCCGAAGGAAAGACAACGGATCCAATCTCGGAAGTTCTGCCTCGTCGTTACGATCCCGTGGCCGCTGAAGGATCGTAAATCGGAGCTCGGACGAAAAAGTTATGGAATAAAGAGCCTTCGAGTCTCTTGAGAGAGCTCTACTCAGAGGAGAGGGGAGGAGAGGTGTGAGTTGAAAGGAGGAGGGGACCCCTCCTTTTACAGGCATGAAAAGCAAAAGTACACGGCGTGTACTTATGGTACACGGCGTGTACTCGGCCGTTTTCACACGGTCTCCACGCGGCCTCCAACACGGTTCCGCGACCGTTGACTAGTCAACACACATTTTGAAGGTAACGCATACGCAGGTAAGGACTACACGGCGTGAATATTGGACACACGGCGTATACCCATTTATGGCACTCAGCAGGGACACGGCTCCAACGCGGCACACGGTCGACGACTGGTCAACACACGGTAACGCGTACGCAGGGAGGGACTACACGGCGTGTAGTACTGGACACACGGTGTGTACCCATTTTCTTCACACGGCAAAGACACGTCCATCCACACGGGGTATACCCAGCAAGAGGGTACACGGCGTGTAGTTTCAAAATTTTGGAAAGTGTGGGAAAAGTCCATTTTACCCTCTAGAACACTTTGTGGCCTTCTTTTTTACAAAGGAATGGGCCGGAGAGGTCTGGGGCCATTACACTTTTACATTCGTGGTGTTACCTTCGTGGTGTTACCTTTTTGGTACTCTTACCTTCGTGGTGTTACCTTCGTGGTGTTACCTTTGTGGCGTTACCTTTGTGGTACTCTCACCTTCATGGTGTTACCTTCGTGGTGTTACCTTTGTGGTATTCTTCCTTCATGGATCAGTTGTGCAAATGGCTTAAAAGTTGGAGCCTTAAGTTTCCTCATGAATGAAACTAGTATCTTTTGATAACTTAGGTGTATGTATGGGAATATACCTAAGTATAGTTGATGACTACTTAGTGCTTTGTGATTTAAGTCTTATTTTGTGGTATTTTTCCTTTGTGGAACTCTAGGAGACCTTCAGGGGTCTCGGGGTCCCTACTGAGTATTGTTATACTCACCCCTACACGGGCTATGCCCGCACCTTGCTGTGTCTTGTTCATATGACAGACAGTATTGATCGAGGCTAAGGGAGCAAGGACTGGACAGTGCTCAAAGTTGGACCATTTGACATGACATGCCACAATGACTACTAATCATGATCTGTAACTACCCTTCAGGTAGGATCCTCGGTGGACATTCTAGGAGTTGTTTTTCTCTTTTTAGTTGTACTTGTACCTTTCAGTTGGGCTTGTATTCCGGTCCCTTTTCTTTCAATACACTTTTTACTATAGTAGTTTACTTCGTGGTTGCTTCTTGTTGTGTTCTTGAATTGTATGTTTGTACAGGTTTAAAGGCAATGCATTCCTGTTATAGGGATATGCCTTTCTGGTGCTAGTCTCTAGCCACTAGCCTATAGAAGGCGGGATTGGGGTAGTCACGGCACGGGCCCCAGGGGACAGGTCATGACAAAGTGGTATCAGAGGTATCAGTTCTATCGAAGAACTAGGACTCTGATCTTTTCTATGTGGAAATAGTGTTAAGTGTTATGAGTGTGGTTTTCAGTTTAGGGAAATCTAGTATTGGTGTGGCGGCTGACGTATCCATACACCAGGACCCTGAATTCTGATTTCCGACTCATGCACAAAAACACTAATTGCGTGTGTCTTGGAAGTGTTTTACTTTTTATTTATTTGTGTCGGCTTACCAGGTATAACTTATTGATCGTGGCGCACCTGTTTTCTTTCAGGATGCCTCCATCTAGACAGTCATCCAGGATTCCCGAGAGTGTAAACGATGAAGGCCCACTGAGTGATGAGTCCTCGGTGCAGGGCCCTCTTATGGTGTTAGCACCTTCGGGTGGTGTTCCAGCAGCACCACTACAAATTGGGAAATCGTTACCACCAGCCCCACCAGCAGAGGGTGCATGCTGACTGAGCGCGTTGCATGAGTTTCAGTGGTAGAGGCCTCCGAGGTTCCGAGGTGAGACGAATTCGTAGGCGGTTGAGGACTGGCTGGAGGTTATGGCCAAAGTTTTTGGCTTAGTTGGGACACCAGCTGATCTGATGGTGATCCTAGATGTCAGTCTCTTCCAGGGAGTAGCTGGGAGATGGTGGAGTCTGACACTTTAGATACACGATGAGGCCATCACCTGGGTGGACTTCGAGGGCTATTTTAGGGAAGAGTTCGTCCCAACGACCCTACGCTCAGTGTGTATACAGGAGCTACTTCACTTACAGTAGGGCAGCATGACCGTGGACTAGTACTTGGCAAGGTTCACTGATCTCTCCCGATACTCCACCGACATGGTATGGGACCCTTTCTTTAGGGCCTAGACCTTTGAGCAGGGTCTTCGAAGAGATATCAGAGCATCGATGATATCGCTCAGCATTCCGACATGGGATGGGGTGCTAGAGCGAGCACTTTTGGTGGAGATATTCCTAGCCGAGCAGGAACCGACAGCGAGAGCCACCACCAGATGTTAGGTAGAAGATTCATCTATAGTAGGCAGTAGAAGGATGATGCATGGGCCCAAGCAGGCCATACCTTCGGGTGGATGGCCTCTGGATACAGGGTTGGTGGTGCGGGGCTCATGGGACAGAGGAGGACAGATGAGGAGCAGGCAGTGCTACACGTGCACCGGGCAGGGTCACATGGCTCACGATTGCCCAACCTGCCGTACGAACGGCCAGAAAATGGTCAAGGTGTAAGGGTTGGTGTCCTCAGAACCAACTGTTTTGTACTTTGATTACATAAATGTTCACTTATTATATATTTTTCATTGTTCTGCATGACTATAATATAATAATTTCCTAGAATATTTATTGCATTAATAAGGTCATAGTAGATCCCCGCTATGATGAGAACCTTGAAATGCTATAACAATATTCTTAAATAAAGTTATGCGTTTGGATGACATACTATGATAGGACACATAGTATACAGACCGTCATGTGCGAGTACTCGTAAGAAGATGAGACTCTCTCTCATGGAGTTCGCACTTGGTAATCTCCAAGATGGGAGATTATGAGAACATACCCACCAGTAATAATTCTGCAAGTCTTGGTGTCATCGGATATTGCTATCTGTGAGTGTGTGTAATGGTCCTTATACTGAAATATTATCATTAACTCATGTCATGACTCGTGCACTTAGATTTAAAGACGAAAACCGTCACGCAGACAGTTGGCGGGAAGTAGGGTACGTTGGGTGCGTCACGAGTGACATGTTGTTAATGGATAAGTCGAGGAAGGATTTGTCCCTTCCATTTATGGAAGTTGATATCTCGGCCCTTTGATTGAAATAGAATTGTCGTATTAAATTCCATGCCCGTGGTGTAAACGACGAGTTTATTTTAGGTAGTCAAAGAACAACATATCAAGCATATAGGTTTATGAAACTGCCATGAAACCTTCTTGATGAGATATCGAGACAAAGGGATTAAATTACACAGTAAACGTTCGTATGAGGTGATACGTCAATGCGGCGTCAACTTCTTTTTCTTGGGTGCCTTGACCCGTTGCTAGACAGTAATCTTGGACTTTAGGCAAGCCTGCCTAATGCCAACGAGAAAGAGGCCTAGAGGGTCACAAACTAAGTGTATCCAAGTATCTCAAGTTGAATAAAGATTATTCTCGTACGTGGTTTAATAATTATTCAAGGAAGCCTAAGTTGTTTTAAATGATGGAGGAAAAATAAAATAAAACAAGTACACGCCGTGTATTATTAAATGTACACGCTGTGTAGTTTTATTTTGGAAAGGAAATGAATAAATGAAAACAAGATATACACACCGTGTACATTTAATGTACACGCTGTGTAGTTTTCAATGAAAAACAAGTACACGCCGTGTATTTATTATTACACGCCATGTAGTTTTTTCAGTCGGGATTTTGAGGATATAATATCGTTTTATTAAATGATATTTATTATAATCAGCATGAGCACATGTCAAGGAATTAATTATTCAACATGGGGGTTTTCAATAAGAGTTAATGAAATAAATGAAATGCGTAACGCATTTATTTATTGTCATAACTCTACAACCTCAAAATCGATTATAAATATCCTCACAACCCCAACTCTTTTCCTACACAAGAGAATCGTGGTGCACAACATCTCTGGAGAATTATTTCAAGACCGAAAGAACCTCTTCCTCCAAGAACGCTCTCAAGACCGAGAGAGATCCTCTTCCATCGGATCAAGATGATCTAAGGCGTAAAATGCAAGCAAAGGCTTCTCCACGCTAGCACCCGGAGAATCCTTTGGCGAAGTCCAGAGATACGAGGTACACGTGTGGATCACCGCTAGAGGGAGTCTACAATTGGCTTCTGTGACGCAACGACGGATCATATCGACAACGTGATCGAGAACATCAATGAAGAAAGAAAACCCAAAAGGTATTTCTTTATAATTAATTAAATTAATTATAATCAACCTGTAACGATCCTTGTTTGTGGTTCCGGGACAAACCATCTTCTTTTTCTTTTTCTATGATTCGATCCGTGGAGACTGGCGTTTATCGTCGTATTGATCCCGAATTGATCATTGCTAATGAAAAAAAGACAAGTGGGCACATCCACCCACGTGCTTCAGCTGCGCCCAGAACCTTCAAATGGTATCAGAGGTAGGTTACAACGTTGATTATAGTTATTTAATTTTCGTTGATAATTTACGCATTCATATTTGATTCAATTCGAAATAAATCGTTCTATAAATCTGAATTAACAAGATCTATTCTTCCTCCTTCGTTTCTCGATTCATATCATAGAAACGAACTTTTAATTTTTATTTTGATTAAAATAAAAATGAGGAACTCATCCGGAGGATCCGCTCTTTATGTCTGTACAACACGGGATTACACGGCGTGTAATTAAAACTACACGCTGTGTACTTAGGTTCAAAGAACCGGCACTGGTCCGCCAAACCACGTCGTGTGAATTGATTATGCCTAAGTTTTAATCACGCCGTGTTGACCAGAATTGAAGGGAACATGGAAACCGGAATACACGGCGTGTATGTTGGAGCAACACGTCGTGTAGTCCGTTCCGAACCAGGTGAAACCGTGTACAAAGATAAGCCGCGTA
Organism: Viscum album; assembly: GCA_963277665.1. Lineage (NCBI taxonomy): Eukaryota > Viridiplantae > Streptophyta > Magnoliopsida > Santalales > Viscaceae > Viscum > Viscum album. The sequence goes on from OY728148.1 coordinate 1,283,139,284, forward strand.
CTGCGTACACGGGATCGCCAGGCCGGTTACCGCGTAACAAGGAAGTACACGCCGTGTATGATTCATCTACACGCCGTGTACTCTAAAATTTCCAAAGTACAGAAAACACATCAAAGCCCTGGCATGTACTTTGGATAAAGGGTGAAAAGAAAAATACACGTCGTGTAATTATAAACTACACGCCGTGTACTTTCCAGAAATGGAATTTCACCAGGTTTCCTTCAATGTACAAAGACTCGTACAAGGAATATGGATGAGAAGAATCTCAAGGAAATTCAGAAAGGAATTTAAGATAAAGAATTGATTAATTATAAGATCATAATTAATTAAATTCGAGCGCTTCTTATCTTAAATAAAAGAAAGATTAAAAGAATTTGAATTCTAAATATGCGTAAATGTCATTGCATACTATGGATGATCATGAGCTAGACCAAAGACCCTTTGTATGTGTATGGTTTCATTTAAATTTATTTAATTTAAATTTGTTGGCCTGCGAGCCTTCTTCCAATAAAATGTAGGGCCTTCATGCCCATGGTTTCTTTAATGTAAACCCATGTAATGGAGGATCTCCCAAGCAAGAGGAGACGGTTAAAATCCCAAAGCCGAGGCGAAACCGACGCAAGAAGATACAAAGGTGGATAGATGGGAGCTGCAAAACACGAACCATCAGGTTCAAGGTGTTTTCCCTAGGTCAGGGTTAGCTTATCAAAACCGCTAGATAAACTAACCAAATAAAAGCTCATGATCATGCCATCTTATTTTATTTCTGTCTGATTGCATGGTTTATTTATTATGTATGTGTTGTCGCGATCACATAATTAATAAAATGAACAAGCATGCAAAGATGGAATAAAATAAAAACCGGACTATGCATAAACATTATCGGAACATGGTTAATCACTTAAGCAAGCATCACTTAATATTAACAAGCATGTGATAATGCAAAAATACGCATAAAGAATAAAATCCCTCAAATACCATATTAAGTCAGACCAAGACTTTGATTACTTGATTAAGGGCAAGACTCAATAAAACTATGTGTTTGACCAACCCTTGTTGGGACACTTACTTTTATAAAGGAAGACCTTATGAAAGGTTTTGGGTTGACTTAACCATATTACATCAAGAGAAGTGGCCCTTTCTAGACTTGATGTAATATTGGAGGCAAGAGTTGAGCAAATCCAAGTCAGGATTTCAGGATTGGGGAGTCCACTCAACAGATCAAGGAACTATAAGCTCGCAGTTGGCAAAGACTTGCCTACCTAAATACCTTCAAATAGCTTGACCAACCCTTTTGGGGGTTATGCGAAGGGGAATATGGATCCTTCCCACTATAATATCAAAGCAACTGGACATTCCGAGTTCAATGGTGAGGGCCATTGGGACTTGATAAAATAGTGGGAGAATTAATAAAATTTATTATTTCTCATAAAAATGTAATCAAGAAAGTACTAATAAATCTGCTCTTTTAAAATTGTAGAATCAAGATGACAAACTCGTCAACCACTTTTTCTCTGCGATCAATTCTGGATAAAGACAAAATCCTCACCGGCAGTAACTTTCAGGAATGGTTTAGGCGCCTTCGAGTTATCCTACTCCATGAACGAAAGTTTTATGTTATGGAGTCCTCACTTCCTGATTCACCTGCCCCAGGGGCGAGTGATGAAGATTTCCTAGTCTATGATCAACATTTGAATGATGCACTCGACGTTCAGTGTTTGATGTTATCATCAATGTCTAGTGAGCTCATGAATTCTCATGAAGACATGGATGCCTATAGCATGCTCGAGCATCTCCGTGGTCTATACCAGGAGAGAGCAAGACAGGAATGGTTTGAGATCTCCAAGGCTCTATTTCAGAGAAAGCTTGGAGAGGGTGCCCCAGCCGGGTCTCATGTAGTCAAGTTCATTGGCTACATTGAGCGCTTGGAGGTTCTAGGGTTTAAACTCCCCGAAGAACTGGGTACCGATCTCATTCTTGCATCACTCCCCCAGAGCTTCTCAAACTTTGTTGTGAACTTCAATATGAACAACATTGAGAAGTCTTTGTCTGATCTTCTTATCCTCATTCGCCAAGTGGACACTGACATGAAGCGTGAAAAGCCTTCTGTCCTCTTGGTGAATAAAAGAAAAGGGAAGGTGAAGAGATTTAAGCCCAAAGCTTCTTCAAGGCCTTCCAAGAAAAGGAAGATCAAAGGGGAGACAAAGGAACAGGATGCTGTTTGTTTTTCATGTGGCAAGAAGGGCCACTGGAAGAAAAACTGCACCCAGCCAAGGAAGCAGGGGGAAGCTTCATGTGCGTTTGTTATCGAATGCAATCTATCTATTTCTACTAATTGGGTATTAGATACTGCTTGTGGTGCTCACATCTGTATCCAAATACAGGAACCAAGTAGATTCAAGAAGATTGATCGAGGGGAGGTAGATCTACGAGCAGCCAACGGAGCCAGACTCGCTGATGTAGCTGTCGGAGACTACCACCTCACATTGCCTACTGGGATGGTCTTGGTTTTGAAAGGTTGTTATTATGTGCCTTCTGTTACTAAAAACATTATTTCAGTATCCAGATTATATACTGATGGATTCATATTCAATTTTGGAAATGAATGTTGCTACTTTTATAAAGATAGCATTTGTCTTGGTAGGGCACATTTATATAACGGCCTTTATGTGTTAGACTACACAAACCAAGTAATGACAATCGATAACAAAGTTAATTCACATGACTCATACCACACCCAACTTTGGCATCATCGGCTAGGTCATGTCAATGAGAAACGTTTGACAAAATTACATCAAGATGGGTATTTAGATTCTTTCGAACTAAAACCACTTGGTGTATGTCATGCATGTATACAAGGCAAAATGACCAAATCCCCATTTAGTGGGAAAGGTGAAAGAGCTAAAGAGCTTCTAGAATTAGTTCACACAGATGTGTGTGGACCATTTCCAGTTGAAGCAAGGGGTGGGTTCTCGTACTTCATAAATTTTACTGATGATTTTAGTAGATATGGATATATCTATTTAATGAGGTATAAGTCAGATTCTTTTGATTGGTTCAAAGAATACAAGAATGAAGTTGAGAACCAGCTTGGTAAGAAGATTAAGAAACTCCGCTCAAACACAGGAGGAGAATATCTTAATCAAGACTTCATTGATTTCTTATGGGATTTTGGGATTCTATCTCAACTCACTCCTCCTTACACACCACAGTGGAATGGTGTAAGTGAAAGGAGGAACCGCACCCTTTTGGACATGGTGAGATCAATGATGAGTCATGCGAGTCTTCCATTATCCTTTTGGGGATATGCATTACAAATAGCAGCGCACATACTAAACCAAGTACCAACTAAATCGATAAATGGTATTCCATACGAATTATGGAGTGGACGCAAAGTCATGTTATCGAATTTACATGTGTGGGGTAGTGAAGCATTTGTTAAGGCCTCTTCAGGTAACAAACTTTCACCCCGAGGCACAAAGTGTATCTTTATAGGATATCCCAAGGAAACAAGGGGATATAACCTATAAAACCCCTTAGACAAAAAGGTTACAGTGGCAAGACACATCATATTCCTTGAGAGGGAGCACATGTCCAAAAGAGATAGTGGGATCGAGATAGACTTCGATGAAGTCGAGGCTCAAGATACACATGAGTTGGTACAAGAACAAATTCCACAAAGCCCCATGGAAGAACAATCTGTTCCAGAGACAAAAGAACTGCGTAGGAGCACGAGAGAGGTGAGAGAACCAGAATGATATGGTTTTCTTATCACCGAGGATGGTGACTCATTATTGGTTGACAATGATGATCCTCTTACCTACAAGGAAGCAGTTGAAGGCACAGACGTTGCCAAGTGGCAAGAATCCATGAATTTTGAAATGGATTCCATGTACCAAAACCAAGTCTGGATTTTGGTAGATCCTCCAGTTGATGTAAATCCTATTGGTAATAAATGGGTATTCAAGAAGAAACTGGACATGGAGGGGAAAGTCAGCACCTACAAGGCATGACTGGTTAAAAAAGTTTTTAGACAGCATCAAGGAATTGACTATGATGAAACCTTTTCACTGGTTGCAATGCTGAAGTCCATCAGAATCCTATTGTCCATTGCTGCTTACTATGACTATGAAATTTGGCAAATGGATGTCAAAACAGTTTTCCTTAACAGGAACCTCCAGGAAGATGTCTACATGACACAACCTGAAGGTTTTGTGACTCCAAAGGATGCCAACAAGGTATGCAAGTTGCAGAAATCCATTTATGGATTAAAGCAAGCATCAAGTTCATGGAACATTCGTTTTTATGAAGCTGTTACAGAATTTGGCTTTGTTAAGAATGAATGTGAGCCTTGTGTCTACAAAAGGTTTAGTGGAAGTGCAGTCATTTTCCTAATAGTATATATTGATGACATATTGCTAATTGGAAACGAAGTACCTGTCTTACAGTCAGTTAAGGCATGGTTTCATAAATGCTTCTCCATGAAAGAATTGGGCGAGGCGGCATATATTCTTGGGATCAAGATCCATCGTGATAGATCCAAGAGAATGCTGGGCCTAAGTCAAAGTACATACATTGACAAGATACTCAAGAGATTCAGTATGGAACAGTCCAAGAGGGGATTGTTGCCAGTGTCACATGGAATTCATCTTTCCAAGAAAATGTGTCCTCAGACACATGAGGAAAGAAAGAGGATGGCAAGGATCCCTTACGCATCCGCGATTGGGTAAGTCATGTATGCTATGCTATGTATGAGTCTAGATGTTGCTTACGCATTAAGTGTGGTAGGTAGATATCAAGCTGATCCAGGAAACCACCATTGGATGGCAGTCAAGACTATCCTTAAGTATCTGAGGTGTACTAAGGATATGTTCCTGGTTTATGGAGGAGATGAGGAACTAGTCATCATAGGACATAAGATGCTAGTTTCCAGACTGATCAAGATGACATGAAGTCACAGACTGGATAAATCTTCAGTTTGAATGGAGGTGCAGTGAGCTGGAAGAGATCAAAACAAAGTGTGGTGGCAGATTCTACAGTGGAGTCCGAGTATATCGCAGCTTTTGTGGTAGCTAAAGAAGCAGTATGGATGCGAAGCTTCGTCCAAGATCTGGATGTTGTACCGAGCAGTAAAGATCATATCACACTCTATTGTGATAATACTGCAGTGGTGGCACTTGCAAAAGAGCCAAGGTCACATCAGCGGACAAAGCACATACTTCAGAAGTATCATCTCTTGAAGGATTTTTCTCAGAGAGGTGAAGTTTCAGTGAGCAGTATTTCCACGGAAGACAATGTGGCGGACCCATTGACTAAAGCCTTGACTCATAAGAAACATGATCATCATTTGAGGTCTAGCGGACTAAAAGTCGTAGGCAGTTGGCTCTAGTCCAAGTGGGAGTTTGTAAAGGTTGGTTTCCTCAGAACCAACTGTTTTATACTTTGATTACATAAATGTTCACTTATTATATATTGTTCATTGTTCTGCATGACTATAATATAATAATGTCCTAGAATATTTGTTGCATTAATAAGGTCATCGCAGATCCCCGCTATGATGAGAACCTTGAAATGATATAACAATATTCTTAAATAAAGTTCTGCGGTTGGATGGCATACTATGATAGGACACATAGTATACAGACCGTCATGTGCGAGTACTCGTAAGAAGACGAGACTCTATCTCATGGAGTTCGTACTTGGTAATCTCCAAGATGGGAGATTATGAGAACAGACCCACCAGTAGTAATTCCACATGTCTTGGTGTCATCGGATATTGCTATCTGCGAGCGTGTGTAATGGTCCTTAGACTAAAAGATTATCATTAACTCATGTCATGACTCGCGCACTTAGATTTACTGACGAAAACCGTCACGCAGACAGTTGGCGGGAAGTAGGGTACGTTGGGTGTGTCACGAGTGACATGTTGTTAATGGATAAGTCGAGGAAGGATTTGTCCCTTCCATTTATGGAAGTTGATATCTCGGCCCTTTGATTGAAATAGAACTGTCGCATTAAATTCCATGGCCATGGTGTAAATGACGAGTTTATTTCAGGTAGTCAAAGAACGACATATCAATCATATAGGTTTATAAAACTGCCATGAAACCTTCTTGATGAGATATCGAGACAAAGGGATTAAATTACACATTAAGCGTTCATATGAGGTGATACGTCAATGCGGCGTCAACTTCTTTCTCTTGGGTGCCTTGACCCGTTGCTAGATAGTAATCTTGAACTTTAGGCAAGCCTGCCTAATGCCAACGAGAAAGAGGCCTAGAGGGTCACACACTAAGTGTATCCAAGTATCTCAAGTTGAATAAAGATTATTCTCGTGCGTGGTTTAATACTTATTCAAGGAAGCCTAAGTTGTTTTAAATGATGGAGGAAAAATAAAATAAAACAAGTACATGTCGTGTATTATTAAATGTACGCGTCATGTAGTTTTATTTTGGAAAGGAAATGAATAAATAAAAACAAGATATACACGTCGTGTACATTTAATGTACACGCCGTGTAGTTTTCAATGAAAAACAAGTACATGTCGTGTATTTATTATTACACGCCGTGTAGTTTTTCCAATCGGGATTTTGAGGATATAATATCGTTTTATTAAATGATATTTATTATAATCAGCGTGAGCACATGTCAAGGAATTAATTATTCGACATGGGGGTTTTCAATAAGAGTTAACGAAATAAATGAAACGCGTAACGCGTTTATTTATTGTCATAACTCTACAACCTCAAACTCGATTATAAATATCCTCACAACCCCAACTCTTTTCCTACACAAGAGAATAATTGTGCACAACATCTCTGGAGAATTCTTTCAAGACCGAAAGAACCTCTTCCTCTAAGAAATCTCTCAAGACCGAGAGAGATCCTCTTCCATCGGATCAAGACGATCTAAGGCGGACAACGCAAGCAAAGGCTTCTCCATGCTAGCACCCGGAGAATCCTTTGGCGACGTCCAGAGATACGAGGTACACGTGTGGATCACCGCTAGAGGGATTCTACACTTGGCTTCTGCGACGCAACGATGGATCATATTGACAACGTGATCGAGAACATCAACGAAGAAAGAACACCCAAAAGGTATTTCTTTATAATTAATTAAATTAATTATAATCAACCTGTAACGATCCTTGTTTGTGGTTCCGGGACAAACCATCTTCTTTGTCTTTTTCTATGATTCAATCCATGGAGACTAGCATTTATCGTCGTATTGATCACGGATTGATCATTGCTAATGAAAAAAAGTCAAGTGGGAACATCCACCCACGCTCTTTTGCTGCGCCCAGAACCTTCACAAGGGACCTCCGAGGTAGAGGCATAGGTTCAAGTGAGGAGGTCCATAGGGCGGCAGACGTGGCAGAGGAGCTGGTCGTGCAACATGCGGTGGGCGGTGATTCGAGGTTTTACCGCCACCACCTCTAGGTGGTCCACCCCGACCATAGGGAGAAGGTGGAAAAGAATGAGATTAGCTCTAGGAAATTAAGGCCTACGACCACGACGCTTTGGAGATGATTAGAGGTACGATCTATGTCTACTCCACCCTAGCTACAGTACTTATAGACACGGGTTCCAGTCACTCTTTCATTGCCACATCCCTCGTTCAGAGCTCGGATATTATGACGGAGCCATTGGATCAATCCTTATGACTATAGAATCCTACGGGAGGGGATTTGAGGATTACACACTAGTGTCGATAGTGTGAGATTACTCCAGGATGTGAGAGTTTTGGCTGGGATCTTTTAGTAGCGGCGTTGAGGCCTTACGACGTCATCTTGGGTATGGATTGGTTATCCATAGTTTATGCTTAGATTGACTATATTAGGAATAAAGTGTAGTGTGTCTGTGATGATGGGACTAGTTTTTCCTTCACCAACAAGAAGGGAACCTTTGCAGTACAGGATGGACTTACCCGGAGGAGGGTGCAGTCGATCACACATCATTTGGCTAGCCTTACCATCGGAGCAGTTGATGTTGAGAGACTAAGCTATCATATAGTGGTGGACCATTATATTGATGTCTTTCCGGATGATGTACTAGGACTACCTCCACACAGAGAGGTATACTTTTACATCGACCTGTACCCTGGGATGGCACCGATATCTACACCAGCATATCAGATGGATCCCACGGAGTTTCGTGAGTTACGAGTACAGATGGGGGACTTGCAGAGGAAGGGGTTCATAAGGCCCAATTTTTCTCTATGGGTAGCCCCAATTTTGTTTTCCAAGAAGTAAAATGGGATTTTGATACTCTGTTTGGACTATTGGAACCTGAACCAAGTGACCGTGAAGAAAAATTATCCACTTCCGAGGATTGATGTTCTCTTTGATCAGTTGAAGGGAGCTTGATGGTTTTCGAAGATAGACCTCAGATCATGCTATCATAATCTCAGGGTACGAGATGAGGATGTGTAGAAGATGGACTTAAGATATAGGTATGGTCACTATGAGTTATTTTTTATACCATTTGGCATGACCAATTCCCCAGTAGTGTTCATGGGACTCATGAACAGGATCTTTCAGCCATACCTCAATCGCTTTGTGGTGGTTTTCATTGATGACATATTGATATACTCGGTGTCGGAGGAGGATCATGCCTATCATCTGCAGATAATTCTAGATACACTCCAAGAGCACCATCTTTATAGTAATCTCTCGAAGTTCCAGTTCTGGATATGGTAGGTCCACCTCCTGGGACACATTATCTCGGAGGCTGGAGTTACAGTGGATCTGGTGAAGATAGAGGTTGTGCTAGCTTGGTAACCACCCAGGAGTGTGACTGAGGTGTGGAGTTTCCTAGGGTTGGTTGGGTACTACCAGAGATTCATACCTGACTTTTCTAGATTTGTGGCACCCTTGTCAGCATTGACAAAGAAGGGACTACCCTTCGTATGGATGGAGAGATGTCAGCATAGTTTTTAGGAGATGAGGCAGAGACTGACGAGTGCCCCCATCTTGAGGCTACCAGAAGAGAGAATTGGGTATGTAGTCTACTACAACGCATCAGGGGCCGGATTTGGATGTGTCCTAATGTAGGAGAGAGTAGTGATCGCATATGGTTATCTACAACTGAGACAGCATGAGAAGAACTATGCTACCCATGACCTGGAGTTAGTAGCAGTGGTCTTCACCTTGAATATGTGGAAACATTACTTGATGGTCGAATGTTTTACAGTTTACTCTAATCACAAGATTCTCGGGTATATCTTCTCACAGAAGGACCTGAACCTGAGACAGTGGTGTTGTTTAGAGTTCCTCCAGGACTATGAATTTAAAATAGTTTGCACTCCTCAGAAGGGGAACGTAGCAGCAGACGCACTCAGCAGGAGTTCTGGTTTACAGCTGCTGAGTGAGGCGATAGAGTAGCTAGCCACATTATAGATATCCTTTATGGATAGAGATGGATCATCTTACCTCCATTCTATGATTTTCACTCCTACACTTCTTCAGCGAGTTCAGGAGGCACTGCTTGGGAACATTGACTATGAGGATCGACGTTCCCAGATATCCTCAGGACAGGAACCTGATGGATTTTCTGAATGTGAGGAGCATGTCATCCTCTTCATAAGACACACCATGGTACTGATGGCGCTATAGGAGGAGGTGTTGAGGGAGTTCCATACGTCCTCTCTGGAGGTACATCCTGGTGTGGAGAAGATATACCAGGACCTTCAGCGTCAGCACTAGTGTCCAGGGATGAAGAAGGTAGTGGAAAAGTTTGTTTCACGGTGCCTCACTTGTCAGCAAGTGAAGGCCGAGCATTAGGTTCCAGTAGGCTTAGCACATCCACTAGAGGTACCGGAGTGTAAGTGGGATGGTATCTACATGGACTTTGTGATAGGGCTTCCACATACGTCTAGGGTACATGATTCCATTTGGGTGATTTTTGACCGACTCACCAAGTCATCCCACTTCCTACCCATACGAGAGTAGGGATTATTAGAGGGCTTGGGATGCCTCTACGTACAAAATATTGTACGACTTCATGGGGTTCCATTGACAATCATCTCTAACAGTGACACATGTTTTATATCCCGGTTGTGGAAGGGATTACAGGAGGTATTCAGGACTCATCTACGTTTGAGCGCCACCTTTCATCCTCAGATGGATGGTCAAACGGAGCATACCATTCAGACACTCAATGACATGCTTCGTGCTTACGTCCTAGATATTGTCCACAGTTGGGATGATCACTTTCTCTTGGTGGAGTTCGAATAAAATAACATTTATCACTCCACCATCAGTATGGCACCATTTGAGGCCTTGTATGGTCAACCATGTAGATCACCTCTATACTGGACAGACCCATGGGAGTCAGCACTTATGGGTCCAGAGTTGGTGTGGGCTACCACTGAGAAGGTGCAGATCATCTGGGAGCAGATAAAGACTGCACAGAGTAGACAGAAGTCTTATGCTGACAGGAGATGAATACCTTTGAAGTTCAAGGAGGGGGGCCACGTATTCTTGCGAGTCTCCCCTAGATAGGGACTACAGAGATTTGGTCATGGTGGAAAACTCTCAACGAGGTTTATCGGACCATTTCTGATACTTTGAAGGATTGGCAAGGTGGCATACCACTTGAAACTGCCACCACAGTTGGAGAGGGTGCATGAAGTCTTCCACGTATCCCAACCGAGGAGATATGTGCATGACCCATCTCCTGTCATTGACCATGGAGAGATGGAATTTGATGATGGGGTGATGTTTATGGAGGTTCCAGTGGAGATTGAGGATTGATAGGAGCGGGTCCTTTGTGGACGATCAATACCTTTGGTGTGCGTTCACTAGAAGCACGAGAACCTCCAGAATAGCACATGGGTGTGGGAGGCTCAGATTTATGCTAAGTACCCCCATTTGTTTCCTTAGTCTATGTTGTGGATTTCGGATACGAAAATCCCTAAGGTGGGGAGAATGTAAAGACTCATATTTTCCATGTAATTTTTTTTAAATTATATGGAATTATTACGATTTTGTGAAAATTGACTGTAACACACCGACCCTAGTTACCCATATTCGGTGCATTATTACATAACATTGGCATGGTCACAAGATATCATGTCTCAAAAGACCAATTAGTTTAGTAGCCTTGGAAGTACTAGATACATACATAAGTTTTACATTACATCATGAGATAAAAACAACAACAGCATTTTTCCCCTTTGAACACACTTATATCCCTTAGCCTATCCCTATAGTTCAACCATAAAATACTTCTTCACATCCTGGGAAAAATAAAACATAGAAAGGTGTGAACTCAGATGCTCAGTAAGGATAACAATATAGTGGAAACTTTCATAAATAAGCATAAACATTTAAGGCAATGTATAAGACTAAAACATAAGCCTTTTAAACATAAACTTCAGCATAATATGGAAAATATAAATCGAATAATTCCATTTACTTATTCGCATGGATATTTTACTAGTCGAATAATTACATGAAATATCAATAGTCAATTTCATAATGATGGAATGCATAATGCCAAACTTCATAACCACGTAGTCAAGGCCTCGTGCCAAGACTAAAAATAATATTTTGTCAAGGCCTTGTGCCAAGACACTAGTTTGTCTCATTATACCTACCAATGTATCGAGAATCTATAGTAGGCTCCACCCGTCACTTACTAAGTCCAATGCATTCCTCATATGAAAAGGTTGAAACATAACATAAATATTCATATTAAAACTAGCATACGAAATGTTAATACTTTAACCATAAACCATGAATGGTATAAAAATAACACATCCATAGTCAAACATATCCCGAAACCTTCAATATAATATGGGAGATCGTATCATAATAAATCAACTTCAAATAAGTGTAAAATCCATCAAAGGATGTTGATATAGATGAAATCAAAACTATTTGAGAGAAATATATCTTTATATTTTGAAATCATTTAAAAGTCACATAATTATAAAAGAAATAATTTATTTTTAAAATGTTATTATAATCTTGTAAGGGAAGCTTCAAAGATTTTATAACGACAGAAAATAGTCACAACCACCGTATAAGTTAAAAATATATTCTTTACTTAATTTTGTTAAAAAGGTCGTAAAGGACCTTGTTTAGAAAATGACGGAAAGATTCATTTATAAAAAATTTATAAAAAAGTCAAAAAATGGTATAAATGACTTTAACCCATAGTATAGTAAATAGTAAAAATGTTTTGAAATACATTTTTATGAAACATGGATGTGGATGATAAAGAGGTCCCAGTAGATACTCACGTATAAATGACCTCAGATAATGAAGAGATTATAGAATTAATCCTTACCTTGTACTTTTCCTTGATCGAGGGTATTTTAACCTCATGTATAATAGTTAAATAATTGTTATTAAATTATAAAATAACCAAATACATAAATATTATATCATATATGATCTTCTAATATTGCTTTGTTAATAATATTTTAGTAGTATCATTGTTTCAAGTGTTAACTGATTTGTTTTCCTTTATATGCTTGGTTAAGTAAGCCATGTTTGTTATAGATAGGATGTATTTTATTCATATCCAGAATTATATTTAGTTCTTAAACATTATTTTTAATCATAAAATGAAAATTATTCTTGAATGATTACGATGGGGAATCAATCTCATCGCGTTTGTGGAGACGGTAATCCGTACATACGTACGAGCGACAATATCATTATATTGAAGGTGAAATCATATGTAATTGGATGGTATATCATATATAAAGAATAATTAACATGTTATATTTATTATTTAAATTAGTTACACTCATTATTATACCCATCCAAATAATGAAGTATTTGAATAACAAACTATGCCACAACGTGGAGACGGTAAGTCGTACGTACGCACGTATGGTGACTTATCATTCATAGGATGGATAGAATAATGAATATGGTTGTACCATATTTATAATAACATAATATTATGTATAAGGTACTAGAGTTATTATTTTGGTGTGGAAACAACAAATAAAGAGGAAGTGGAAGAAGAAAAGAACTTTGAAAGAAGTGGTGAAATTATTACATCTTCTTCGGGTGTTTCCTTTTGAGTTTGTCAAAAGGGATCCTTAGGTTGGATTTCTGATCAAAGTAAGGCCTCTAGATCGAAGTGAGGGTAGTTGGGATGATATTTGAGTAGGGTTTGGCTGATTTGAATGGCTTTGTAGGTGTGAAATTAAGAGAATGGGAAGTACCCTTTTATAAGAGAGGTGAGGGTCACTTTAGGAAAAGCTTGAAATATTATTTTATTATACAATCATATTCAGTTTATAATGGCTCCAAAATGATTTATTTCTAGGATAAGGTGTAGATGGGTCGAAAACCTCTCAACCAATAGGTTTTAGACAGGTTTAGATCACCATATTAACCTTATCTTTTAGATTTATCTCTTAGTTACATGTATTCTTGTATTACTATAATAAATGGTTAATAAACTTACTATAAAGATCCAAGCGAACCCCAAGTGGTTCATTATTAATATATATAAACTTATCTAAGTCCTTTGTCTGAAACTTATATTTTTATTAATATTATATTAATTAATAATATAGTATTTGTTTTAAAAACTCCTTTATACCAATTTTGACACTATTTGGTATTTTGTTTTTGTGAAAGTCATAACAACTTTATAACTTCGAACAAAATTTATTTAATCAACCCTAACATGTCATATTAACCTATAAAATTAGTGGAATTCATCAAAAGTCTCAATTTATATTTATTTTTATATTTATAATATCAATTATTTTAATCTTTCATTAATAAGGAAATTATTGCATCATCATTGTGTCATAAATAAATTTAATTATTTAATGTATAAAAATTATAAATAAAATACCATTATTTATTTAAATATTTTTATATTTATAATTAATATTTATAGTTTAATTTATCTTATGTGTAACCCTATATTAAAAATGTTTTAGTTATGAAAATTTGAATTTAACACTTTTAACTCTTCTTTAAATAAAATAATAATAAATATCCTAATCTAATCCAAGTGGACCAAAAGGATCATATTTTATTCCTAAAGTTGATTTTGGTCTAAAAACACTTATCCAATAGAATTATGACATGTGTTAGGGTAATTATAATATCATTTTTACCTTTAGTTACCCTATTTACTTTTAACTGTGGTAAATAAAAGTTAAAAGTTATTATTCACCAAAAATTATTTTCATCTTATTAAACCACATTTTTCTTACTGATATCAACCGTGTCTCTCAGATTTTTGAAATTAAATTCACAGAAGTGGTAAAATTACGTTTTATTCAAATTTGCAAATGCGCCTAGAAGGTGGGTAAAAGACGGTAAAAAGTTCAATAAAATTTTATATATCTAATATTATTATAAAATGACTCCAATGAATTACATTAAACATATATAGGTATTATGTGTCTATTTTTACCTAATATAAATTTAAATAAAATAACTAATTATTTAAATAAAAAGTCAGTTTCAAACAATAAAGCGGTGTTTTTCACTATTCATCAAAAATTGAAAGTTTTCAGAAAAATACCAAAAATTCATCCTAAGCTAATTTTGATAATCCGAATACAAAAATGAAGTCCATTTAGAAAAATAAAATTTATAAAATTTCAAAAAGTGGGTATTACTATTCATAATGGCTAGTTTGATTGGTCATGGTGTGTTAAAACTCCAAGTTGCGTACAACGTAAGCTACTGCATTATTAAAAAGGAAACGTATTGTGGAAGCTTGGGGTGTTACATTGACGGCGCATGATTTCGAGGTCATGTGTGCCCGAAATAAATTTTTGAACTTTTTTTAAGGTGCGTTTAGTAAACACGTGGGCGGCGTTTTCTATCTTTTGAACCGGTGCTCGGATTAAAAATACGAGGGCACCATTGAATCCGCAGTGCCGGGATTCGCTTAAGGGAGGATTTTCTTCGACCGTAGTAGGTCGAAGAAAAAGTTAATTTTGAGGACTTTTGAAAAAAGATAATAAAATGACATGTTATGTTATTTTCTTTTTCTTTTTATTTTTCCTCTAATAGACAAGCAGCGTGACGGGACCAACGACATGTCAAGCCATTAAATAGCTTGACTCCTCAATTATTTGTAACATCACTGTTGTAATTAATAAGGTTCCTTAATTAACTGAACCCTATTAAATCCACGGGCGTTACTCACCCTCCCTCTCTCCTATTTATATGTAGCTTGGGGGGGAGTATTGTCACGGCCTCACCAAGCGATGAAGCTCTAACAAAGTACCGCGATGCCAATCACTTGGAGAACAGAACCGGTTCTAGCGGGCGGCGAAGAGTGCCGCCGAACATCGAACACCGACTCTTCCTCAACGCGATGTTCTCCAATGATCTTAAGGTTCGGATTTATCTTGTTTTAATTTCAAGAGTTTTTTTAATCCTATTCTACCCTCTTGTTATCAAGCTAACACGGAGGGCGCGGGCCAAACAAACAAGGTTTGAACCCTCCGCTACTTGTTTTACCAATGTGTTCTTCGCGGGCTTTTGTTTGGATTGGACGGATTTCAGAACGAAGAGACAAGCGGTGAAGAGGGTGTCCCGAGAGGTCCGTTGGCACCTTCGGAAGGAAAGACGGGCCACCGGAGCTCACCCAGTGACCTGCGGAAGACCACCGGCGTGGCACCGGCATGGCAGCACCGACGACCGGTGCTGGCGGGTGATGGAGACGGCCAGCATTGCCGGCCACGGAGGAGGCGGCGCATCATCGCGCACCGCAGGAGGAGGAGGTCGCGGCTTTACAGCCACAGTGTTTGAGCAAAGCGACCGGCACTAGCCGGTCGCGGAGGTGGTATGGCGCGCCGGTGCGCGCTGTTGGAGGAGTCCGCGGCTTGAAGCCGTCGTGGTGGAGGGACCTGCCCTCCTGTGGATCCCGCGGTGATAGGGCAGTGCCACATGGCGACGCCGCTTCACAAACCGAATGACTACGGTCATTCGGGAAAACCTGGGGGGCCGCTCCCCCCCCCCCCGCCAGCTAGGGTAGACCCCAGCCAGCGGGTCGCGCCTTCCATGGGTCGGGCCATGTGAGAATAGTCTGATGCCCTCCATGGGCCAGGCCGCATGATCCCAGTAGACCCCCACCCCCCCCCCCCACCCCCGCGGGTCAAGTCGCACAAGCCCAGTGGGTTGCGCCCCTCTATGGATCGGGTCGTGCCAGCCCAGCGGGCCAGGCCGCGCCCTCCGCAGGCTGGGTCGAACACCTCTTGAGGGCCAGGCAGGGGCCCCTATGGGTCGGGTCAGACCACCGCCCAGCGGACCGAGACCGTCGTAGCCCAGCCCAACCAGGCCAGACCTAGACCGGGTCGATCTGACCGGGTCGGACCGGACCCGAACCCAACCAAACCCAGTTTCGCTTAAAGGGTCATAACTTGTGAACCGAACGTCCGTTTGAAGAACCGTTAGCGGCGTTGGGATCCTTGGATCGAGATGGGCCTTTTGTTATACTCCACTTGAGTTTTCAAGAAAATTTGGAGTACATCTGGGTTGGATCGAACTCGAATCCAACCGGGCCCTCGGCATTAAAATGCCAACAACTGACAGACTGGGCATCTAATTGACGCGACGTCTGTCACATTAGAACCATTATGACATGGCTATCCTTTGGCATACTTCTTCATGAAACTTTGTGCTAGTTGAGGTACGACCGATGTCTTGAGGAGCGGATCCTCCTGGAATCAAGCGTGTTTAGTGCGGGAATCTCATGGCTGGCTGTAACATGAAGAAAAAATAGTGATCTTATGTGGGTCAGCATCTATAGATCCTGTGTGGGTCAGCGCCTAGCGATCGTGTGTGGGTCAGCATCTACCGATCCTGTGTGGGTCAGCGCTCAGCGATCCTGTGTGGGTCAGCGCATTTACTGATCCTGTATGGGTCAGTAGTAGAGGCTCTCGATAGAATAAGATGATTCGGTGATACGTCTAATAATCTGTAATTCTGTACTTAAGTTATACCTAGCGTGAGATGAGTCCTTTACCTTCGTGGTGTTACCTTTTTGGTACTTTTAACTTCTTGGTGTTACCTTCATGGTTTTACCTTTATGGTACTTTTACCTTTGTGGTGTTACTTTCGTTGTGTTACCTTTGTGGTACTCTGACCTTTGTGGTGTTACCTTTGTGGTACTCTCACCTTCATGGTGTTACCTTCGTGGTGTTACCTTTGTGGTATTCTTCCTTCATGGATCAGTTGTGCAAATGGCTTAAAAGTTGGAGCCTTAAGTTTCCTCATGAATGAGACTAGTATCTTTTGATTACTTAGGTGTATGTATGGGAATATACCTAAGTAGAGTTGATGACTGCTTTGTAATTTGTGATTGAAGTCTTTATTTGTGGTATGTTTTCTTTGTGGAACTCTGGGAGACCTTCAGGGGTCTCAGGGTCCCTATTGAGTATTGTTATACTCACCTATGCACGGGCTATTCCCACACCTTGTTGTGTCTTGTGCAAACGACGGACAGCATTGATCGAGGCTGAGGGAGCTAGGACTAGACAGTGCTCAGAGGTGGACCATTTGATGTGACATGCCTCAGTGACTACTGATCGTGAGTTGTACCTACCCTTCAGGTAGGATCCTCGGTAGACGTTCCAGGAGTTGTTTTTCTCTTTTCAGTTGTACGTGTATCTTTCATTTGGGCTTGTATTCTGGACCCTTTGCTTTCAGTACACTTTTTACTACTGTAGTTTACTTAGTGGTTGTTTCTTGTTGTGTTCTTGGAATGTGTGTTTGTACAGGTTTAAAGGAAATGTCTTCCCATTATAGGGATACGTCTTTCTGGTACTAGTCGCCAGCCCCTAACCTATGGAAGGCAGGCTTGGGGTAGTCATGGCATAGGCCCCGGGGGACGGGTTGTGACAGTGTCGAGGAGGTGCTGGTGAGGTCGAGTGCTGGTGCTCGACCGGGTTAGTCGGGCTAGGAGGAGGCATCTGGGTACTCAGGCAGCACAGTGGCAAAGGGGCAGCCCAAGTACTGGTTTGGTCGGCGCGGTGCGATTTCTGTTGAGGAAGAAGGTGTGGATGACACGCTTCATATTACATGAGGAGGAACTTGCGGCCAGCTAGGTGAGTGGTTCTTGCAGGGCATCGGCCAGATGGAAGCTAGGTCACTGCTGGGATGTGGTTCTGAGCATGGAAGGGTGTTTCGCGGGCATGAGGGATAGCCGATAGGGGAGGGGTAACCCTCCCTAAGTTTCAAAAGTTTCTTTTATTCTTAATACAAGTCACCACCCCTTTCTAGACATTTTTTTGGGTTTGTTGTGTGGATTTTCTCCACACACACGGGATCAAATCCCTACTCCCCTATAGAAATTGGTTGGATGTGAAAAACCTCTACATCCTATTAAAATAGGTTGTTTATGTTTTTTTTTTGTTTTTTTTATAAACAATATTCCACATACTAGTAGAATCTAGGAGTCATCGGAGAACACTATTCCAGCCACAAGGTCCTGATCAGAATACTATGGTTCACTGGAAATCATTGTAAAAATACACTTATTTTAAATGAAAACAAAACATATATAAATATATTGTCATGAAATTTTAATACTCTAAAACCGCAAATGATTCATATTAAAATTTTCAAATGACCATAACTTTACCGTCCAAAATCAGATTGATGCACGGTATTTTTCGTTGCGACCGAAATTAAACCTTCTAATGAATTTAATGAAAATCAATTGTATCTTGCCTCTAAAAATTCGCGTGCTCCCTAGAATACCAATTGAAGGTATTGAGGCATACATTAGAAGCCATTGGGCTGGGGATTTAAAAAATTTATCGCCAGAAACAACATAAATTGTCGTCTTTGGCGATCTGAGCCCTGGTACGGTCATAAAAATCACACGTGAATTAAACAGAGCTCAAAATTAAACCAAAAAATGAATATTTTGATTTAAAGTCACACTCGAAATCTTATTTTCATCGGCGATTGCTACTCAAAATATCCATAGTAGAATCCTTTTAGATCGTCCACACACGCTCCAAGAATTAGAGCGCTCTCCATTTGTTGAATTTCGGGTGTTAGTGTGAAGCTCTGAAGAATCATTCGGTGTCGTTTTGATCACTACAATCCATTGTATTTAATCTTTGAATACACCTTGGATCATTCTCTCATAGATGTACTTTATCTCTCTCTAGAAGGCAGGAAGAGAAAATTGTTCTCACTTTGTTGGAATGAACAACACACGCATGAGTTTCTCCTCTCCTACTTATATAGTGGGTTGAGCAAATACCCAGAAAGTGTTCCCCGACCCCAGGAAATAAAACACTCACTAAATAAGGAATAAATGAATAATTATGAAGAACAAAACTGCATCATAAATATTATTTATATTTTATCACATAAATGTAATATATATATATATATATAATATTATCTGATAAACCCAAGTCTTTTAACTCAACTCATAATTCTCTCTAATATTAAATGAACCTATGATATTAAAATAATATTCGTTCATATAATATTTTTCTCATATTCACTAAACACCATGTGAATACTCTTAATAAATAAATTCATCCCAATTATTCTTTACTTGAATAATAATGAATTTATTTATTTATCAGTGATTTTATAATACTTGGAAAACTCTTGGACCCCGTGATGGGGCCCAAAATGTCATATTTACCTATTCACCAGAATATGGAAGATTTTTTAATACGATATTGTGTGTGACCCTCTAGACCCTTATCTCGATAGTCGTTAGTAATATTCACAGACTAAGAGCAGAGTCTAGCAACTCATCAATGCTCTTGAAGAGATAAGGAAGAGTCATAGAAAAACCCTACTACAAAACTGGGTTTATCTAGCGCTAGGGCTTTAAAAGCACTGGCTAAAAGCGCTATTAAAGACCCCCTTTTTTGGTGCTAGAAAAAGTGTTGAAAAAGGGGCCCCTTTAACATTGCAAAAAAACACTGATAAAGACCCCCCCCCCCATCATCGCTTTTTTACAAGCATTGATAAAGGCCCCTATTTATGAGCACTTGTAAAAAAAAGATGATAAAGGAGGGTTTTTATCCATGCTTGTAAAAAAGCACTGATAAAGGGGGTCTTTATCAGCGCATTTTTAAAGGTGATGATAAATAACCCCCTTTATCAGCACTTTTTTACTAGTGCTAATATAGGGTATATTTCAAAATATATATATATTTCATTAAAAATAATATATAAACATATAAATATGTTTTATTGATATAAATATAATATATATTTTTAAAATATGATTTAGATAAGGTAAGTAGAAATTTACACTTAATATAAAAGATATTTAGTGAAATTGGCTTATAAAATAATTAAAAAAATGTTTTCAATCAATAATTTGTGAATTATTATCGAGTAATAGTCATTTAATAAAAATTAGAAGATAAAAAAACAAAAAATTATTAAAAGATCTAAAATAAATTGAAAACGTAACTCAGACTTCAAACGGACATAACTTTTAATCCAGGTATCCATTTGAGCTCTACACATATCAAATCAAAGTCTGTAATGAGTTATACGCCCCTAATGATAGAGGTAAACCTTTGTCATGTTTTTCGAGGCTCAAAAAGGCCCAGAAGGCCTCCAAAACTGATTTTTTAGTCAAGGTACCCCAATTTTTTAACATTTGATGGAATTTTTGCCTTTAAGGGAGACTTTTTGATCATTTTCAGTGGAGGATAAATTTATTTCCATGGATTAAATTCATATTGATATTATGGTTTTAAAATTTTATCATTTTTCAAACTGTAGTTTTATTTATAATTAAATATATGCATGTTTTTTATATTTACTTATAATAAATCACTTGTGTAAATTCATATATCAACATATTTACATAGAAATGTATTTTTAAATATATAAAATAAATATTTATTATTCATTTTATTTAAATTAAAAAATTATCCATTTTATTTACCTTATTAAAATGCATTCATATTTGTTTATAACTTTTATATATATATATTTGTGTGTATTAATAAACACACACATATATTATTTATTTATATATATTCTAATATATATATAAATGAATATTAGTATATAAGATATTTAAATAAATATAACGGTGTATATATATATCACACATTTCAAAATATATACAAATAAATAGAAAAGTTGTTAAATATACAACAAAATACGCATGACATAGTGATAAAGAGCATTCATTCGCATAAAGGATATCCTGGGATCGAATCCAGGCACGCACAATTATTTGGTGTACCCTTCTAGTGCTGAGAAATGGAGTCGGGGTGCATGATGGAGGATGGGTAGTGGAAATACCTGAGAAAGGGGGTTGTAAGCACTAAGAAATGGGGCTGGGGGTCCGTAAAAAATTATTTTTTCCATATTTTTTAACATCACTTTTTTAGCACTGTTAAAAGACACCCTTTAACAGTGCCAAAAAATGCTATTAAAGGTACCCTTTAATAGCACTGATAAACGGTGCATTTAATAGAATTTTTTTTAGCGCTGTTAAAGACCCCCCTTTAACATCGCTCACAATATCAGCACTTTTTAAGCACTGATAAAACCCTTTACTGACATTGTTAAAGCCTCGATTTTTAGTAGTGATGACAACCAACCTACAAACACGTACTGTGTAATATAATCATTTTATATTTATATATCTCATAAAGCATGAAACACACTTGTGTCATCATCTTTTCTTGTTTTATTATTTGTTGATCTAACCAAAAGGATTTACCTCCGAATACCTTGGTCAAGGATTTATGAAGGTAATACCATCCCGATCACCCAGATATGAGATATATTACTTCCTCAACTCGAAAACGACAAATTCTATCTTGATCATTCAACCAATCTCATACCACCAATGACGCACCCAACACAAGCTACCTCACCACAATTTCATTGTCATGGTCTTTGTCTTGCATCAAAGTACGCAATAAAATGATACACATTGATAATGACCTCGAGTCAGGTGACCAATACATATGTTTATAGATGAGAACAATCAATGACACATGAAACATGTTAGGACAGAATATATAAAGTAACACACAAGAGGGGGTGAATTTTGTCTTTTCAAAAACTTCCACAATTCTAGATTTCAACACCCTCTGTAATTTAAGCAGATATGAAACATTTTTATTCTATATAAAAATATGCAGAGGATGAATAGAAAGAAAGAACATAGCTATTTATAGTGGTTCGAGGCACAAAGATCCTATAGTCCACTCCACCAAATACTCTCTCAGTGAGCTTGGGGAATTTCACCAGAATGGTCCTCTTATCATAAGACTGAAATTCAACAACTGAGTGTAGGCAGTTGACACCTTTACAAACAAGAATAATAAAAAAAATATTCTATTTCTATAACAAAGAACTGGTTATCCACAACTTAGATCGAGAAGCTGATACTCCACCATAACTGATTACGAGCAGTTGAAACTCAAATAAATAAAAAGAAATTGATTTTTTGAAACTGGTTGAACTTTACAATTTCAGTAGTAGCAATTGAAAGTAGATGGATATTCTTCTTCATAAATAATAGTCTTTAAGAGATAATGAGTCTGAAGTAATCTATGTTGCACAAATATCTTCAATTTAAAAGAAGCAACAAAACAAAGTGGTCGCAAGCTTACAGTAGAACAAGATATAACATGTATATCTCTAAAGTGTAATCCTATATCAAAGTTGTTCGTTTGTTGTAGCACTGTAAAAAGATTCTCACGAGAGTATGATTGTATATGAAGAATATAGGCCCCTTTCAAAAGACCCCATATATAAAATCGATACACTGATAGAATATATAAATAAAATATCTTTTTTCAGAATTCTAGATCCATAAAATATGTCTGATATACCTTAGATATTCAAATTCAAAATAGATTAGGAGAGTCATAACTTCCCTTAAGAATATGAGTGAAATATATATATTGAATACGGTTCTTTGAATCAAATAAAATGAGCTTTAAAATAGTTGAAAATAATCTTTGAAATAGCATGTAACTCTTTCAAGACCATTGTAGAAATCACGGAAAATATCGCGAAAATAAATTTCTGACGTTGAAGAGTCAAACGTAAGGTTCCTTCACAAAGCAAAAAAATACCACATGTAGGGTTCAACTATATAGCATTCATCTTCCGAACATAAGGTTGAAAACATAAAGTTGATTATAAAAGTAAGGTTGATGATCCATACATTTTTCTCTAAAACATAAGTTTCATTACTTATGTATAGTTCTTTAACCATACTTTCCTCTCTTAACAAACGTAAGGTTCCTTACTTACGTATGGTTCTTTTACCATACTTTTCTGATGATGTAGGGTTTATTAACCATACGTACTATTTTGAACATAGGGTTGAGATATCATACTTTCTTCTTTCAGCATAAGGTTGAATACTACCGTAGGGTTCATGATCCATACGTGTTGTACAAATCATAGGGTTTATTCCTTACATTATTCTAACCTGCGTAGTGTATGAACAGTGTTTCTAGAATGCTTAAAAATGCATCCTGAATACTTTAATAAATATTCCTTGTGAATTAAAAGCTTGAAAATAATTTCAAAATAAATATTATAAAGAATATTAATTCTCTAAAATATACTTAAATTAAAATCATTAGTAAAACAAACAAGGTTATTTGTGAGCATAAAAATCATAATAAATTATAGAGTATTGTTGAGACAATACATGCCCAACAATCTCTTACTTTTTGATGATCACAAAACCCATAAAATTATTAACATAGTATATATAATTTTATAAACATACTTAAGGAAAATATTTATAATAGTATTTCGATTTTACAATATTGTTTCGATAAAATTAAATGTTGTGTTTATCCAATGTTCTCCCCCTTTTTGTGATATCAAAAATAAAGTGTAGAAAAAGTTTAAAACACTTAATTTTTACACAGAATAGTAGATGAATTTTATAATGTACTGTTTGGATAAACATGACATTGGTTATGGTAATTGAGATAAACATAAAAGGATATCAAATAAGGCATAGAAAAATAAGAAAATGAAATTTTATTAATAAAAACTGTACATTTATAGTATATAGATTGGATATGGTAAAATAGGTTAGTCAATTGATCTTGTAGAAGGTAAAAGGGTTTGATTAGGGTATGTTTTTGGTACTGGTTTTGAAGGGGTCTGAGCATCTTGAAAGACTTATTTTAATTATACCATCTTCACCTACAACCTTTCTGCAATATTATCTCCTAACTTCCTTATCAAAATTATGGAATCTTGATTGACATGAAAACTTTCAACTATATTGAATTTCAAAAATTCATTCAAACTCTCTTCCTGATGCATAAACTAACCAACTTATCAATTAACTTGTTGAGAAGAAACCTGATACCTGGTTCACTTGTAGTTAATTTCTCACTGAGATATCTCTGATTGTTCAATAAGACTGACAAAGGGGCATTGTTGCATTAAAGGTTCTGCAATATGTCATTTATATCGGCCATAACAGTTGTGGTTGCTTGAAATATTCTAATCAGATTTGGTGAGGTTAAAGGGGAAGAGGTAGAAGTACTGACTTGAGTAACACTTCCCTTGATTGAATCAAACTGGCTTCCCAAATACCACTTTAGATCTATAAAATCTATTTTAGAAATAGAATCAGACTTGATCTTGCTAATATGATCTAAAATCTCCCTCTTAAAAGCATCAAAATCCTTTTTGTACACAGAATTTGATTTAATTTCTTGAAGATGGGTCTAAATAGACTCGAACTCCAACCTTGGGGTTGATGAATTCTATAAATCAGCAAATAGTTTTCTTGAGGCTTCCAAATCCTGTTTGGGAATAGAATTATCCTCCTGAACTTTATTGAAATTAATCACAAGATCTTAAATTTGGTTAGTCAGGGAATTAGATGTCCCTTCATCCTGATTCTTTGACTGATCAATAGTCACAATGGCTAAAGGATTAGTAGAAGACTTCTCAACAGACTTTTCACTTGAGCATGAAAAATTATTAAGTACCTCTATCTTTTCTCTAGAGATAGATTCTAGTCTCTCCAATGACTAGTAAATGGTTGAGATATCCTGATGTTCAAAAACATTTTTAGCCTCAATTTCTAATTTGTGCACTTATTGTTCTTCTTGTGCAGCCTCTTCCTGAACAGCTTCAACTCGATCAGCCTCATCTTGTTCCTAAGGAACATTTTTAAGATCTCAAATCTGACTTTCAACCTATTGATCTTCTTTATGTACTGATTCTTCCAAATGAACCGAACAGGTAGCTTCTCCTAAACCTAAAATTGGTTCTTCATCTGGTGGTTCTTCTCTGTTCTTTGGTTTCATAACCATCTCCTCTATAACTTCATCTTCTTCATATGCACCATTAAGACTTAATTTTCTCTTAATAGACTTAGAAACACCTTCAGATCTAGATTCTCTAATTCTTTCATTTCTTACAGCACTTTTCTCCCCCTGATCAAATGATCCAGACTTCTATTAGTCATCTGCACCAACTGGCATAAGATTCCCTTTCATAGTACTCCAGTAAAATCCAAACTTCCTTATAGTACCATCATTTAGAACATTTCTATTATAATATTTTACTCTTTCATCAAAGAAACAAATCAACTCCTTCTTGAACATAATTAAAGAGAGTATCCTTCCATAGGGATAAAACGACATCTGAGTCTCTGCTTGGCAACAATAATTCAAATATCACAACATGTATCTAAGAAAATTGAACTTGATTCACTGATGAAAAAAAAACATAATGTACATATTTGGGTACAATATTTTCTCCATTTCATCTACTCTTGGGGAAATTTCAGTTTTAATGAACTTAACCAAAACTTTATGATCAGCCTCAAGATCCTTAACAAATATTTTCTAATGTTCATTGATCTAAACAAAAAATACATAATGACAGAAGATTTATCATCTTTATTACCAATAGATCAAAGATTAAAATAAAATACACCTTTATGAGGACATTTCAACATTTGAGTTATTTCGACCGACGAAATCAAAAATTTCTTGTCTTCTATTTTCGTAGATACAACATCTTCTATTTCACCAAAACTGAAATTTATACTACTGTAGAAATGATTTAGTTATACCTTGTAAACAAACTATGTATTTACTTTATTTAACAAAAATTCCAAACCTTGAAATGCTAAATCTTTCTTAAGTAGAAGGTTTGTTTCACACAACCACTCGAAGTGTATGACCTTTCCTTGAAGAATATTCCCTGATGGAACTCATTGACGTTTCAGGTCACTGGGTTCTCCTTCATCTCTTCACTTGGTCTTTTTCATTTCTGAGAATCGAAAGTTCTGAGTTTTTCGGATTCTAGGGTTTTAAAGGTAGATGAAGGTTTGGGTGGATGAAATGTTTTGAGAAACAAAGGGGTAAGGTAAGTCGAAACCTTTATGACAGATAATGACGTAGCCTTATTTCCCGTTCCAATTATATAGGGTAATTATTACTATTTTTGAAAACACGTGGCTTAAAAACTAAAAACTAATATATTTAAGAAAATAAACAATGAGAGTAAAATATATACTAAAAAAAATTTAACAAAAATAAATATTCATTAAAAATGTGAAATAGATTAACAAGTATCTATTTAAAATTAAATAAACCTAGCTCCCCCTTAATAAAATCAAAACTAGTAGTGGGAAGTGGTTTGGTGAAAATATTAGCCAATTGATATTTAGTATTAATAAATTCTAAAGATTTATCCTTTTTAAGGATATGATCTCTTAGAAAATTATGTATTATATCAATGTGATTAGTCCTTTAATGACGTATAGTATTTTTATAAATGTTAATATCACTAGTATTATCACATAAAATATGTATACTATTAAAATTTAGTTCAAAGTCCAGTGGAGTGTTTTTCATCCACAATACTTGTGCACAACAACTTCCAGCAGACACATATTCCGCCTTGGATGTTGACAGAGCAACTAAGTGTTGTTTCTTACTAGACCAAGATGCTAAATATATTCCTAAAAAGTGATAGGTTCCTGAGGTACTTTTTCTATCTAATCTGAAGCCTCCAAAATCAGCATCAGAATATAAAATTAAATTAAAATCAGAGTTTTTACGGTAAGGAAGATATTGAAAAACGGTTCCTTTTAAATATTTAAATATTCTTTTAACAATACTAAGATGGGATTCTTTTGGATTTGATTGAAATTTATCACATAGACACACAGAAAACATAATTTATGTTCTACTAGCAGTAAGATATAATAAACTTCCAATCATACCTCTGTATAACTTGTTGTCTGCTAGTTTTTCAACTTCATCTAAATCATGTTTTATATTAGTACACATAAGAGTTGTATATGCCTTGTTGCTTTCAAGTCCAAAATTTTTCAATAAAACAATAATATACTTACTTTTATTTAAAAAATTTCCAAAATCTTTTTGATAAATCTGAAATCCGAAAAAGAAATTTAGTTCTACCATCATACTCATTTCAATTTTTTTATTAATTTTGAAAAATAATGACAAAGTTGTTTATTAAAAGAACCAAAAACAACACCGTCAACATAAATTTTAACTAATAAAATGTCAGAACAAACTGTTTTCTTAAAAAGTATTGGATCTTCCAAACAAACAGTGAATCCATTTTTTAAAAGAAAAGAACTCAATCTTTCATACCAAGCTCTAGGTGATTTATTAAAGCCATAGAGGGATTTATTTTGTTTAAAAATGGAATTTGGTTTAAGGGGATTTTCAAAACCAGGAGGTTTTTCAACATAAAATTCCTCTATTAAATAACCATTTAAAAAGACATATTTAACATCCATCTGATATAATTTAAAATTAATATGAGATTCATAAGGTAAAAGGATTCTTATAACTTTTAATATAGCTAAAGGTGAAATTTTTTTATCATAATCTATACCTTCTTCCTGATTATAACCTTTGGATACTAATTTAGATTTATTTTGGGTTATGATCCCTTGATTATCCTATTTATCTCTCTACTAGTTCCCAAACTCCATTCCTTTTAAATTGATTTAGTTCTTCCTATATTGCTAGCATCCAACTTTCATCTTATAAGGCTTCTTCAATAGTTCTAGGTTCTAACTGAGATAGAAATATAGAGAATTCTACTAGGTTTCCTACATTTCTTCTGGTTCTAATACCTGTGTGTAGGTCTCTTATAACAGTTTCTAAAGGATGGTTTGTTAGGGTTCTAGAATGTCTAGGCAGAACACTTTCAAGATCTTCAGTATCATGTTCTTCTGAACTAGACTGAATTTTATTAATATCATTTTCAAAATCATTTTTAAGGGTTTCAAGTCTCAAGTTATCAAAAGAGTTAGTGACTTCATCAGTTTGATCTTTCTCTTTAATGAAAGGATCGGTTTCATTAAACTTCACATGAAATGATTCTTCAAAATTCATTGACCTTTTATTAAACACTCTATAAGCTTTAGAGGTAGTAGAATATCCTAAAAATATTTCTTCATTATATTTTGGATTGAACTTACCAAGATCATCCTTGGTGTTCAAGATATAAACCTTGCATCCAAAAACTTAAGTACTTTAGGTTTTTTGTTATTCCAAAATTCATAAGGTGTCTTTTTGAAAATAGGATGAATTAAAACTCTATTCATTATATAGCAGGTTGTGCTTATAGATTTCACCCAAAATAGGTAGGAAGACTGTATTTATTAAGCATAGTCTTTTCTATTTATTGAATATCTTTATTTCTTCTTTCAACAATTTCATTTTGTTGAGGTATTCTTGGTGCATAGAAAGCGTGTTTAATACCTAGATTTGAGAAAAAAGAATTGAATTCTTGATTCTCAAATTATCCACCATGATCACTTCTTAATGAAATTATTTTAAAAACATTTTTTATTTTGAACAATTTTACAAAAACTTTCAAAGATAGAGAAAACTTCACTTTTAAGTTTTAGAAAATAAACCCAGGAAAATCTAGAATAATCATCAAATAAAACATAAACATACAATTTTCCAGCCAAACTTGCTACTCTGGATGGTCCAAACAGATCCATATGGATAATTTTTAAAGTTTTAGATGTATTAATTTTGTTAATTTATTTGAAAGAATATTTGTGTTGTTTTCCAATTTGGAATGAATCACAAAATCTGTCATTATCAAATTTAAGACTGGGAAAATCAAAAACTAACTATTTATCAAATAATTTATCTAAAGTATAAATATTATAATGACCAAGTCTCATATGTCACATCCATGACTCATTTATCTTTGCAGTTAAACAATTCACTTTTTGTTTATATGAGGAATTTAAGTCCAGAGTATAAACATTGTCATTTCTAGGTGCTCTAAATTTAAGCAATTTATCTTTAAAAACTGAGTAAGAATTGTTAGAAAAATTAACATAAAACTCATCACCACAAAGCTGAGAAATACTTATCAGATTGTGCTTCATCCCTTGTACATAAAGTACTTTTTTGATTGATATAGTCTTTGGATCTCCAATAGTTTCAACTCCAACTATTTTTCCTTTATCATTATCACCAAAAGTGACAAGAACTTCATCCATTTGAGTTAATGTATGAAAGTTTGATGGATTTCCACTCATATGATTCGAACAGCCACTATCCATATAACATATAGCATTTGTGTTCTTTTGGTTTGTTACCTGCAAAATAGTTTAAACAAATATTTGTTTTGGTACCCACACTTTCTTGGGTCTAGCAGTGTTAGCTAGCAGGGATCTGGAAATCCAGATCTGCTTTGTTTTTCCACAATTTATATCATTAGATTCAGATAAATTTTTTGAAACAAAAGCTCTTTTAATTCCCACTTATTTGAGGATTTATTAAATAATAGTTATTAGTTACATGCCCTTTTATTCCACAAAAATGAAAAGTTTCATTTTTTGAGTTGGGGAAAAAATAATTCTTATATAGTTTAGATTTTTCACACCTACTTATTATTCCATATCTTTCCTTTCTAATGAAATTATTTCCAAGAATTTCATTCATAATATTTTATCCTTTTGTAAAGAAAAGAGTGGCACACTTATAAGTTTCTACTTCATCTTGTAATGATTTGATCCTTTTTTCATGATCAGTACAGTTTGTAGTGGATGAATTGAATTTTTTCATCAACTCTTTATGTTGTTTAAACAGGGTATCTCATTCACCTAAAACAGCATTATGAATATTTTTTAAAGACTTTTGCTTCTTTATTAGGGAATCATATTTTTCTTCTAATATAGAATATGAGGCAGTTAATTTACTGCTTAAGAAACTGGCAGAATCTGAATCAGAATTAGATGAGTAATAGATTTGTACCTTCTCCTCTTCGGTCATGAAGCACATATTTGCTTTCAAGTTTAATTGTTCTTTTTCTAAGTCAAATTTTGATGAGTTATCGGAGTCTTCAGAAATACTCCATGTAGCTTTCATTGCTCTTTTGCTTTTATGTTCATAATTAACACTTTCTGGTATCTCTTCTCTGGCCTTTTTCTTTCATATTTCGTATGAGGACAATCTAGTATGATATGACCTAATTTCTTACACTCATAGCAATGAAGTTCTTTTGGTTCTTTATCATCCTTCCTGAAATATTCTCTGAATCCTCTTCTTCTTGTAAAACTTACTGAACTTTATGGCTAGTTGAGCCAGTTTGTAATGGCCCGGACCTCCCTGGTCCATTACTTTGTGAAAATGTGGTGTTGGAGGTGTTCCGGGAGGTCAAGGTGACTTATCCCCCAGCTGCTACCTACCGGTAGCTCGGTCTACCGGTAGATGCTGATTACCGGTAGCTCGGTCTACCGGTAGCTGCTGATTACCGGTAGCTCGGTCTACCGGTAGCTGCTGATTACCGGTAGCTCGGTCTACCAGTAGCTGCTGATTACCGGTAGCTCGGTCTACCGGTAGCTGCTGATTACCGTTAGCTCGGTCTACCGGTAGCTGCTACTTACCGGTAGCTCGGTCTACCGGTATCCGCATCCTACCGGTAGCTGGGTTTACCGGTAGCCACGGCGTACTGATATCTCGGTATACTGGTAGCCGTAGTCCAGTAGTAGCTCGGCTAACACTTTGCCAAATTTCTAGTTCTGTGAACAGTGTTTCTATCGGTGAGGTTCAGTGAATAGTGTTTCTATCGGTGAGGTTCAGTGAACAGTGTTTCTATCGGTGAGGTTCAGTGAACAGTGTTTCTATCAGTGAGATTCTATCGGTGGACTTCTATCGGTGAGGTTCAGTGAACAGTGTTTCTATCGGTGAGGTTCAGTGAACAGTGTTTCTATCGGTGAGGTTCAGTGAACAGTGTTTCTATCGGTGAGGTTCTATCGGTGGACTTCTATCAGTGAGGTTCAGTGAACAGTGTTTCTATCGGTGAGGTTCAGTGAACAGTGTTTCTATCGGTGAGGTTCTATCGGTGGACTTCTATCGGTAGACTTGAACAGTGTTTCTATCGGTGAGGTTCTATCGGTGGACTTCTATCGGTAGACTTGAACAGTGTTTTCTATCGGTGAGGTTCTATCGGTGGACTTCTATCAGTAGACTTGTACAGTGTTTCCAGAATCCTAAGAGCTACTGATTCCATACTTTGCCAAATTTCACGAATGAACAGTGTTTCCAGACTTCATGAGAGCTACTGATTCCATACTTTGCCAAATTTTGAGTATGTGAACAGTGTTTCCAGCTTCGTAAATTTGACGTTTTCTTTGACATAAAATACTTTTAAAACCTTATTTTAAGGAATTTAAGGCCGATTCAAAGGCCATAAATTCTATATTAATTATTCCTAAGGCCGGGATGTTTTTACTTGGTCAAACCGCGTGGGTTAATGCGATCCGTTTTTAATGGAGAATAAATCGGATCTTAAACTGTCGCCTCTCGAAATTTTTTTAAAAGGAACGAGATATCATTCTTCGTTGTTCTTCCTCCTGGTTCTCATCTACGAGACGCTAGAACCTTGCAATCATTCTCGTAGGAGTTTCACAATCAAACGTTACTCAGATCAGTTCCGGTCTATTGATGCAACCATGTTGTGTCGATCGTTCTTCCATATAAGGTATGTTTTATCATCGTTCCTTCGGGGATCACCTTATCTTGTTCTTCCTTCCATATTAGCATGTAATCTCCATGGTTCTAATGGGTTTTCTTGGGGTTGGTTGGTACTGTCGTACCGTGGCATCCTCCGGTGGATGCAGCTGTCGTGAGGAGAAGAGGACTGTGACCCGTTGTGTGGATAAAGGATGTCAAGAACTCTTTGAGGTAGGGGATTCATGGATTCTCTAATTGTGTATGTGCAATCGTAGAATTAGCATGATTTAGTCCTTTGGATCACAATGAAATTGACCTAATTAAATACTTGAACCGGATTAAAGGAATTGGTTGATCGCATGTTGTTACTTTGTACCGTGAGAACGGTTTGCCTCATTTTTTCCTAGATAGAGTGATATCTATGATTTTCTTTAATTTGTTGCTCATTCATGATGGAAATTGATAAAGAACGTAAAGTCGGAATTATTTGTTAAATAATTGGCTAAAGATAAAGAGGCATGTTAATGAATCTGTTAATTCAAGATGGATTAAAGAACTATTAGTTCGATAATTTCAAAAGGGTTCTGAGTTACCCGCTTTCTTGTAAGGCTGAATGCCTTGTGGTTTGGAGCTCTGAGTGCTCATCTTGTATGAAGGCTGAATGCCTTGTTAAAGGGCCGAGAGCCCATTTTGTGATCTTTGATTTCCTGCTGCTTGTGATTTGATGTGAGCCTGGATGGCTGTTGTGATATGTGGAGGCATGGGGACTTGTGGTTGTGGCAGCAGATGACGCCTAGTGTGGCGAGATGCATCGGTTTATGCATGTGGGTGTCGGGGAGGACACCAAGGATGATGGTATGAGATGAATGTGATGGTTTGATGTTGGTGGTTTGATTGTTTATCTTCTTTACTTTTCCCCACTGCTCAAGGCAGTTGGTTTTGCTTACCCTCTTTCCGAAGGAGGCGAAGACACGCGGGGTATGCCACGTGCTTTCCGTGTTTAGCCTCTCGATGGAGGATGGGTCTATGCTCTTGCTATAGGCGGCAAAGACTCGATGGGTAGTATATCTACTCACCATGTTGAGCCCTTTGTGTTTAGTAGCATAGGATGCTTTTCTAGAATGCCTGGGAATATGGGGAAGGTAATTCAATAATGAAAGTTTGTTTAAATGGTGATAATCCACGGGGATGGAGAAACTGGAATTTAATAGTGATGTGAATCCTAAAAAGGAGCAGTTTTTGAATGTGATGCCAATTTAGTTTAATGTGGTAAATTGTTCATGGTTAATTAATGTTTAAAGAATTAATTAACATGCAGTGGAATTGATAAAATGAGAATGGAGTAATCTAATAAAGCTCTTCAAATGGTTGTGTGCTTATAGGATACCTAGTCTTAGAAGTAGCAGCCTAGAGTCTGAGAGACGTTAGCTGCAATTGTGCCTATGACTAGGTAATGCCCATAGTGTGGTTGTGAGTTATATATATTCTGTACTTTTTGTGTTTCTATACGCTACTCCACCCTGTCGGTAAGGGCAACTGACACCCCTGGGATTCTGAGCCCTGGGGGGGTGTTTTCCCCAACATTCTGATGGGAGGTTGAATGGCTGACTACCCCCTTTGGCCCCGCTCTCTTCTCTTGGTAGATACTTGTTCCATGAGGCAAGCGGTTAGTTACCCCATATATGTGTGTAGAGGGCTGTAATGGCTTGTGGTTATTCACACGCATATATTCTGGATATAGTACCCTATGGACTACTATAGGTGTAACGTGTATAGGCTGTGATGGCTTGAGGATCCTTACTCGGAGTATGGGCTGTAATGGCTTGAGGTATTATACCCGACGTATGATACACGTTATGCGAGCTGTGGTGGCTCCCAGAAACTACCTGGTTACCTTTGGTTGTGAGGACGGTGTGGTGCTTCACCCAGGTGTCTGCGGGCAAGCCTATGTGGTGCACGAGGTGCAGATTGTGGAGCTTAGCCCAGGTGTCTGCGGGCAAGCCTTTGGAGAGAGATGCACAGGACGTATGTCGTTGGGGCAAAGCGGCAAACCAGTGGGGAAGTAGTAGCGGGGTACCCTTGATATTCTATGCTATATGCTATATTCTTGTATGTGTTACTTGGTGAGAGTAGCCATGGTGAGGTTGGGAACTTAGTATACCTTTTTAGGTAACGAGTTAGTTTCACTTTGTTCACTGGGCTTTAGCATTCTTTCTTTACTTCTGCACGAGAGGCTTGAGGAGGATCCTACTGAGTATACTATTATACTCACCCTATGTACATATAAACTGTTTTTCAGGTCACTTGGAGCAGGTTGGAGATCAAGCTGGTTACTACTAGCTTGCGGTTGGAGGAGGAGCTGTTCGGGCTTGTGGTCGCTATCGTTTTACTTTCTTTTGGGTACTTTTAGTTTTCCCTTTCAGTTGTAGTACTTTTGCATGACATTTCATATATGTACTTGGGTTTCTTTTATATTTCAGTTATGAGTTGGAGTTGGTTGGAGTCTATTTTATCTCTCTCTTCTGCATGTGTTCTCTTAGAGGGAAATGCCTCCCATTTGTGTGTGTATTATACCCTCGGTGCTAGTCGCCAACCCGGGGCCTACTGGAGGCGGGACTCGGGGGTCATTATCTCCTTTCTCACATTGCCGGCCCAGGAGGGGTACACTTTGTGGGGAGGGGGTCGTGACACAGTTCCATTTCAGAATATGAAGAATCTAAATTTTCCTCCTTTTTGTCTTCTTATTTTGTTTTTCTGCTATGTTTTTTAGATGTCACTTTCAGAGTAGTATTTTCTTTTTTCACTATAATCTTATGATCTTCGGCTTCATCCTTCATTTCTGATTCATACATCATCAGTGTACCAATTAGTTCTTTCATTATTAGATCTTTGACAGGTCATGATTGACGAATTGCAGTAGATATGTCATTCCATTTAAAAGGTAGTACTCTTAATACTTTTAAAGTTTGATCAGATTGTTTGATGGGTTCACCTAAGGATGTAATATTATTAATAATTTATGTAAACCTTCCATTCATCTATGTGATGCTTTAACCATCAAACATTCTGAATGTATCAAACTTTAACTTGGTTGTAGCATACATCATCTGTCTTACATTGTTTGTCCCTTCATAAGCAACTACAATGGTTTGCCACATTTTATAGGCAGTGGGACATTGTGATACTCGATTGAACTCATCTGGTCCAAGACCACAGATAATTGCATTCATAGCTTTTGAATTCATATCATATTCGGCTTCTGTTGCAGCATCCCAAGTTTCTGGTTTCTCTGGAATCTTGTAAGGAGTAATGATTTTTTAGTATACTCTGAATCCAAGATTCTTCAGATAAATAATCATCCTTGATTTTCAACACCCATAATTTTCACTATTGAAGTATGGAGCACGAACCTTGGATATCCCTTCTCTAGGATCAACCATTGTCATCTCTGTATAAACCTTATACTTTTCAACTTGCTATAGCTTTATCTAAAAGCTCTCATTTGAGACCAATTGTTAGGTCGGAATATACAAAGTAACACACAAGAGGGGGTGAATTGTGTCTTTTCAAAAACTTCCACAATTATGGCTTTCTACACCCTCTGTAATTTAAGCGAATATGCAGCGTTTTTCTTCTGTATGAAACTATGCAGCGGATGAATAGAAAGAAAGAACACTGTTATTTATAGTGGTTCAGAGCACAAAGATCCCCTACTCCACTCCACCAAATACTCTCGCTGCGAACTTGGTGAA
This sequence comes from Viscum album, assembly GCA_963277665.1. NCBI lineage: Eukaryota > Viridiplantae > Streptophyta > Magnoliopsida > Santalales > Viscaceae > Viscum > Viscum album. The sequence continues at coordinate 1,283,174,962 of OY728148.1, forward strand.
TTTCACTAGAATAGTCCTCTTATCATAAGACCGAAATTTCATAACTGAGTGCAGGCAGTTGACACCTTTACAAACAAGACTAATAACAAAGTCTTCTGGTTCTATAACAGAGAACTAGTTATCCATAGCTTAGATCGAGAAGCTGATACTCCACCACAATTGAGTACGAGCAGTTGAAACTCAAATAAATCAAAAGAAATTTATTTGTTGAAACTGATTGAACTTCACAATTGCAGCAGCAACAATTGACAGTAGATGGATCTTCTTCTTTAGAAATAACAGTCTTCAAGAGAGAATGAGTTTGAAGCAATCCTGGTTGCACAAATATCTTCAATTTAAAAGCATCAACAAAACAAAGCAGTCGCAATCTTATAGTAGAACAAGATAGAACATGTATATCTCCAAAGTATAGTCATCTATCAGAGTTGTTCGTTTATTGTAGTACTGTAAAAAGATTTTCACCAGAGTATGATTGTATATGAAGAATGCAGGTCCCTTGCAAAAGACCTCGTATATAAAATCGATACACCGATAGAATATATAAAGCAAATATCTTGCTTCAGAATTCCAGATCCACAAAAGATGCATGATATACCGTAGATATTCAAATTCAAAATAGATCAGGAGAGTTGTAACTTCCCTTAAGAATAGGAGTGAAAATCTCCGTTAAATACGGTTCTTTGAATCAAATAAAACGAGCTTTAAATTGGTTGAAAATAAGCTTTGAAATAGCCTGTAACTCTGTCAAGATTGTGGCACAAATCGCGAAAAATGTCGTGAAAATAAATTTCCGACGTTGAAGAGTCAAATGTAAGGTTCCTTCACAAAGCGACAAAATACCACACGTAGAGTTCAACTACGTAGTGTTCATCTTCCGAATGTAAGGTTGAAAACGTAAGGTTGATGATCCATGCGTTTTTCTCAAAAACGTAAGGTTCATTACTTACGTGTGGTTCTTTAACCGTAGTTTCCTCTCTTGACAAACGTAAGGTTCCTTACTTATGTATGGTTCTTTTACCATACTTTTCTGATAATGTAGGGTTGATTGACCATACGTGTTGTTTTGAACGTAGGGTTGAGATACCATACTTTCTTCCTCCAACGTAGGGTTGAATACAATCGTAGGGTTCATGATCCATACGCAATGTACAAAGTATACGGTTTATTCCTTACATTGCGTTAATCCACGTAGGGTATGAACAGTGTTTCTAGAATGCTTAAAAATATGTCCTGAACATTATAATAAATATTCTTTGTGAATTAAAAGCTTTAAAAAAATTCAAAATAAATAGTATAAAGAATATTAATTCTCTGAAATATACTTAAAGCAAAACCATTAATAAACAAACAAGGATATTTGTGAGCATCAAAATCATAATAAATTAAAAGTATTGTTGAGACAATACATGCCCAACAAAACGTGTGGTGTTCCTATTAGCAGATCTGTTTTCGTGATCTCACCTATCAGAGGTCACCAAGTGCGAACTTCATGAGAAGACGTCTTGATACTTATAAGCCCTCAACACCTCATAGTCAAACATCAACTGTGTCCAGTCGGTATGATGTATATAAACCATAGGGCATATATTTAATATTAATGTCATGGTATCTCAAGTTTCTCGTTATACCCTAAAATCTGATATAACATTTTGATAAGATAATTAATTTATGGACATTACCATTTAAATAGGAGACGCGTTAATTTTTACACTATAATGATAAGTTTACATCATGTATAACTAATTGTATCTATGATATGATGATCTAAACGTGTTGTTTAGTCGGGTCTAGGACATCCACTATTACAACATAATTGGCTAATAAGATGTGATATCTATGTATGAAAATTATGAGTCACTATAAGATACATATCAATCGGAAATATTTAGTGATACTATAAAGCATCATTCAAAATTTTATTAGTTAAAATTGATTAATTTGATAATTTATAAACCAAATTAATCAGTCATTTGAGATAGTAAATATAGTATAGAAAAGCAGTTTTAAGCTAAAGAAATATCAAAGAACATCTCTATAAACAAAAGTTATTAAATTATAATATGCATTTACAAGGAATCTAATAACAGTTAAAGGCATGTATAGAATATTTGGGATGCTTATTTTGCTCACCATTGCAATGTAAAGAGCATATAATTTTGAAAATTTTCATTTTATCATTTGTGTGCTTTATCATTAGATATTTTAAAAAAATAATATGTTTTCATGCCTTTTATGGAAACTATTTTATTATTATTATTAATTAAATAAACAGAAGATGTTGAAAATATTTTTGAATTTTTAAAGAAATCACGTTAATTACCTGTTCAGTTGATTTCATTTATATAAAAACAGTAGAGTTTTTTTTACCAAAAAATGGTTCTCAACGGTGTGGTGGTGTAAAATTTGGGGCACCTGATAACAACGTATTTAATAATTATAAAATTCAAACTTAGTTACAATACGTTTATTTTTAAAACATATTAAAATGTTATTGATTAATAATTAAATAATTTAATCGAAAACGTTGCGTACATTATTGGTATACAATATGTGATACCAGTAACGGATACGCGTAAAAATCTGTCCGCATCTGCGATGGATCGTACGGCCCGAGTCGGTCAACATCACGCGCAGTGGGGAGTCGGTGTCCGCGCGTGGGCCCAGCCCACCCGCAAACGGGACAGGTAGCATTTTGAGGCTTCTAGGCGTGGGCCCACCTGACGCGCGGGGCGCTGCCTTTATTTTACGATTCCCACACGTATTCCCACGTCTCTCTCATCGCCACGTGTCCGAGCCTCACAATGGTGGGCCACCCGCTTGCGTGGCATCATTCGCTCCCCCGACGTCCCTCCTCGTCGCATTGCAGCTTCACGAATACAACATTTTTTATAATATCATTAAATAATAACAATAATTTATAATTGAGGATTACTTTTAAAACATGAACCCTATCCCAACCCCAACCCCAACCCCAACCCCAACCCGGTTTGAAGGTACCCGAACCCGGCCAGATTTACTTCGGGTCGGGTCGGGTCGGGTCAGTTATCAGATTACTCATTAACATACCTAGCTGATTTTAAACCCTACTTGAACCCGGTTTAAAAAAGAGTTTTTCCGAGGCAAAGGAACATTATGCGTCGAAGGTCATTCTCCTACTCTAGGGTGTAAAATAAAATTTTATAAAACATATTTGTAAAAAAAATTAAGCGTTCTTTTGTAAATATATATTTGATAAATAAATTAATTTGTTGTGAAATAAGTAAATTAGATGTCAATCAATTTTCATCTCATTTATCCCCATGATTAATGGGTCATAGATGAAATATATGTTATAAATAAGGGAATGGATCATCATGAAGTTTTATTTTTCAATTTACATCTATATTCCATGTGCCCCCAAAACAATGGAAGATAGTGAACTTTTGATAATAAACCCTTAAATCCAATGGAGTGGATTTCACTGCTGCAGATATAAACTTTAACAATGTTAGAAATAGTCTTCATCGGTGCTAAAAAAACGTTGATGTTGTAAACATCTTTAAAAGACTTTGGATTTTATTAGATCTAAAAACATCACTAATAAAGAGTTGTTTATCGTCGCTAAAAATATTGTTGATAAAAGTGTTGGGATTAATGATTTAAAATTTTGATTTATGAGGAGAGAGAAAATATTAATGGAGGGATTTTCTCAACATTAATGGAGGATTGTTTCCCAACATTAATGAAGAGTTATTCCCAATATTAATTGATGAAATATTGATGGAATAATGAATGTTTGTCGCATTAACGGAGATATGCGCGGAGTTCCTATATAAGAGGATGCAATATCATGTTTTTGGAATGTGGGGCTGACAAAGATGTAGCCACCAAGAGAGAGCGGCGAAGGGGTTGTCGCGTTTGCGGTAACCGGTGCGAAGCGAAAATGGTGATCACAACAATGATGGTGTGTCGACGGTGATGATTGAAGACGACGATGATGACAATGCCATGTATCGAAAGTCCTCTTGGTTGCAGAGATCAAGCGGCGTGTCCCGTTTGTGATGATCGGCGGTACGAACAAAATGGTACGTTCATGGGTGTCGTGTGTCGAGTGAAAAATCCTTCGGGTGCGTTGTAAAAGGCCTTCGGGTGTTGTTAAAAATCATTCGGGTGATGTGTATAAAATGTCTTCGGGTGATAAAAAGCCTTCGAGTGAAATCTTCTCCTCTTCTGTGTTTCTGCAAAAGTGTACTATTGAAGTAACAACACACCGCAACATCAAATACAAAATTGAATTTCAATTAAATTTACATCACAAATACAAAAAAAAAACACTATAATACAAACATTTCAAATATTGTTTTGTACAACTACATTAGTACGCATAATTTATCACAAACACCAATAAATTCAAAAACATTAATGTTATTTTGTCTTTGGACCTCAACCCCTCCTCAAAAGAGTTTGATCATGCTATTAGTTGTTGAACAAACCAACTCAACTTCGAGCAAAAGAGTGCACCTGTATAAAAAAAACAATTCTTATGTTTGTAATACTGTAAAAAAAAATTAAACATAAATATGAAACAATGCATTAAAAAATCACTTTTAAATTAAAAATGCACACTTCAAATCATATCGAGCACAATGTTTGTCGGATTAATGTATGGTTCAACACACCGCAACATTAAACATTTTTATGTTTGTCGAATCATATCGAGCACAATGTTTATCTTCGAATCATATCGAGCACAATGTTTATCTTCGAATCATATCGAGCACAATATTTTAAGTCATATTTTAAGTCATATCAGTGAATGACACATGTTTTTAGCTCATATATATATATTTTTAAATATGTTTTAGATAAGGCTAAATATACATTTACACTTAATATATAAGATATTTAGTCAAAATGTCTTATAAAATAATTAAAAAAATACTATTAATTAATAATTGTTTAATTTTTATCGAGTAATAGTCGTTTAATAACAATTTGAAGTCACAAAAAATCAAAAAATTAATAAACGATCTAAAATAAGTTGAAAACGTAACCCGAATTTTAAACAATCATGGCTTTTGATCCGGGTGTTCGTTTGGGTTTTACCACTTATCAAATTGAAGTCTGCGACGAGTTTTACGCCCTAATAACATAGAGGAACCCTTTCACATTTTTTGAGGTAAAAAAAGGCTAAGAAGGCCTTTAAAACTAAGTTTTTAGTCGGAGTAGCTAATTTTTTTAACATTCGATGAATTTTAAGCCTCGTTTAATGGGGTATTTTTTTACCCTTTTTTAGTGAGGACTGAATTAATTCTTAGTGATTATATTCATATTTATATTATGGGTTTACAATTTCATCGTTTTTATTGTGGGATGCCGGTCGCGAGGTCAAGTCCTAGAGCCATCTTTCTTGTAGTGTGTGTTTAATACTCAACCAACCTTTTAAATATATAACAATATATACATATTTTTTTATATATTCACACATAAAAATTTTATTTTATAAATAAATAATTAAACATATTTACATATAAAATACATTTCTCAATATATAAGCCTTATCTAAATAAAAACTAATATCCATTTTATTTAAAATAAGAATGTATGAATATTTATATACCTATACAATTAATATATATGTATATATGATGTTTATATATATATATATATGCATTGATAAACATATATATATATTTATCTATATATACTAATATATGTATATAAATATCAATATACAATATATGTAAATAAATATAAACATGTATAATTATATTTATAGACACACACATATATAAATATATATATGTACGTATTTATACACACACACACAAAAAACATATTATATATATATATATGTATTTATATAAATATAAATATAAATATAAATATAAATATAAATATAAATATATAAATATATAAATATATAAATATATATATATATATGGATAAAAAAGTAAAGAAATGTATATAAATAAATAAATATATATCATAAAATACAGAAGAAAACAATATAGGTGAGTGGAAAATGTGCACCAATATAAGGGGGATGTCTCAGGTTCAAAATTCAACAAAGGCAGAGACACGCACGAGCGGGTGAAACGAGGTCTAGCGTTGTTAAAGTGATGGCAGGGGGCTTCCTAGCACTGTTAAAGGGGTGGTGGGGGGCTTTCTAGCACTGTTGAAAGAGGGGGGGTCAAGCGTTGTTAAAAGAGGGGGCGAGTCTACCCTCCAATTTGTAGTTTATTTTTTATTTTTTTGACTTTTATTAGTGATTTTAAAAAAGCGTTAATAAAAGAGGTTTCCATTTATTAACGCCTCAATTATCAACGCTTTTTTGGCACTAATAAATGTTTTTTTAGTGGTGATAAAACTCTGTTTTGTAGTAGTGTCATATCAGTCACACCGTGTATCAGATTGAAGTACTGCTGATTCATACATGTCACAAAGGAGTTATAGATCATTATCCTAAAGAATCAAAACAATCTGAATGTATTTGCTCGGTTTTGAGTATGTCACACGTTACAAAAATGCCATTTTTAAACTGAAAACATGCACTTTGAGTCATACTGGTCACACCATGTATCAGATTGACGTGTGACTGACTCCTATATATCACAAATGACTTATAGACCATTGTCCTAAATTATCAAGATAATTCGAGCTTGTTTTATTGGTTTTTAATGAGTGACTCACATTTTTAACTAAAATGTCATTTTTAAACTAAAAACATACATTCTAAGTCATACTGGTCACACTGTATATCAGATTGAGGTATGGATGATTCTTACGCTTCACAAAGGACTTATGAATCTTTTCCCTAAAGTATCAAAACAATCTAAATGCATTTGCTATGTTTTGAGTATTTCACACGTCTTTTTAACTAAAATGTCAATTTTAAATAAAAAACACTATGAGCTATACCGGTTACACCGTGTGTCGAATTGATATGCAGATGATTCATACAAGTCACAAATGACTTATGAATCACTTTTCTAAAACATCAAGACAATCTGAGCACATTTTCTCAGTTTTCAGTGAGCGACACACGTTTTTAACTAAAATGTCATTTTTAAACTGAAAACATACATTTCAAATCATACCGGTCACAACGTGTATCAAATTGAGGTATGACTAATTCATACATATCACAAATGACTTATGGATCATTGTCCTAAATTATCAATACAATCTAAGCGTGTTTGCTCGATTTTCAGTAAGTGACACACGTTTTTAACTAAAATGTCATTTTTTAAATTGAAAATACACATTTCAAGTTATACCAATCACGCCGTGTATCAGACTGAGGTACGAATGATTCCTACATATCACAAAATAATATTGGATAATTCTCCTAAAGATCAAAACAATTAGAATATGTTTTCTTGATTTTGAGTATGTCATGCATCTTTTGAACTAAAATGTCAATTTTAAACTAAAAACACACTTTGAGTCATAAAGATACACTTAATACAACCCCAGAAGACCGTGAAAACTATTTTCTTTGGGTAATTAAGTACATAATATAACAAATTGAAAAAGAAATACAACAACATTATTGAAAAATTCCATAACAAGCACTTATATGTTGAGTCAGAAGTATTACTTCTTTCTTTTCCATTCCTTTAGTTTTAAAAATCACACACACTCTCTTAAAACGCAGTTTACTAAATTTTTATGTCCCAAGTGTTTTAGTATGTCTTTTTAGAAAAAAATACTTACTAAGATACATAGAAATGTTCTAATGTATTATGAATATAAACTTACATTACTCAATACGATACATTAGACTGAAGGTGTGTCTGGTTATCATAATGACTTTTGTTCAGACGAGTGGTTAGACTAATGTTTTTCTACCCAACTGAAAAAAGTAATGACCATCAGTCTGACCTTAGTACCAATAGACCGGATTAATCCTCATACAGTTCATCATATTGATAATCATTAAGGAAGTCCATCAGACTGACTGAAGTTTATAATCAGAAGCACATAAGAATTGTTTCTATCACAAGGAATACTTTTAACATTATAATGGTGCTAAAATAAAACGACATCGAACATTCAGTTATGCCAGAGCATTGTGAGTTGTCAAAGAAAAAGCTGTTTGAGGCTGTTGCAACTAACTCAGAAATATGACCATTGGAGCTTCACCTATAAATAGTCGGTCATTTGAAGAGTTGGGAGCATGTCACATTCGCAAAAAGAAGTATTTGATTTAATAATAAAATGAGGCATCGACCCTAACCTTAAAAAAAAACATTCGCAACTCAATCTGTCTAAAGTTTGCTCTGTGTAAACATCTCATTCCAAAGTCTTTGTAATACTTTAGAGAGTTTTAGTTCGAAGAAACCCTTATCAAGGATGTTTCCTTTAGAGTGGATTTTCTTTTTTAATCATGTCTGATCATTGTTATGATCGAGGGCTTCCGGGGATAGGAAGACAGTGAATCTGATCCATCAGATCGAGAGCTTTTGAGGTTAGGAAGACAAACATCGATCATCGTATCAAGGGATTCTAAGGATATGAAGACAAAGCTTATTCTGATCATCGTATCAAGGCATTTCCTAGTAAGGAAAGACATACTTTATAGTAAGTATAAAAGTATGGATACCTTTAGTCAAGGTTATTGAATACATTTACTCTTAATGTTAAAAGAGTGTATTCTTTTAATATAGATTGCAAGTCATTTTTATTGTAACTAGCTATTGTTTTTCTTGTTTCTACAAGACTATTCCTCTGTGCATGTAATAAAAAGTTAGTCATCATACTTATATTTCTATACTGTTTGTTTTATCAGTGTAACATTGATTATGATAAAAGAAATACTTTGATATAATCAGATCAAATGCAGTTTCGATTCTTCACTCCGATCATTGGATGGAGTCTAAGTCTAATAAATTTAATTTAAGAGGTTTTATGTTTTGATTAGTTCAAAAATTTTAAACTACAATTCACCCCCTCTTATAAGTATATCCATATAAGATACTCTTACGATCCTGTAATTGGATTCTGAGCAGGAATCTACAACTATACTTGCTGAGTTTTTACCTTCTTTACTTACTGCAAGTTGTTTATGTTTTGATATAATTTTTTTATAAAAATTGTTACACTACCATGTATTTGTAGAAAAGTGTTTATATTATTTTAAGATGGAAGGTATGAATATTGGATATCTTGATAATCTGAATCCTAGTCGACCACCTATCTTTGATGGGAATGACTATGAATATCGGAGAGATATAATGAAAACTTTTTGATAAACATTGGAGTTGATAACTTCTTAGTGCTTACTGGAAAAATATAAAATTCCTGATATGGAGGTTTCTACTTTTAAAAATGCTAATAAATTAGAATATCAGTTGAACTACAAAGTCAAAAATACTTTATTGTGTTCCATGATAAGGAATATCTACAGTAAGATGTCATCTTATGAAGCTGCTAATAGTATTTGAAGTAAATTGGAAGTAACACATTTTGGTACATCCAAAGTTATGGAAACAAGAAGAGATATGCTTAGAGATAATTACCAAGCCTTTGATTTTCTACCCAGTGAGATAGTTTCCATGATGTACCAAAGATTTATGACTATTATAAATAGTTTACAATCACTTGGGAAAGAAGGTCTCAATGATGAGATTTTGGTTTAAAAGATTATAGAAATAATGCCCAATGAGTGGGAATAAGAAAAGAACTACCGTGGATGATAAAAGAAAGCTTTCTAATCTTACTCTTGAATATTTGAATGGTACTCTCGTGAAATAAGAAGGAAGACTTAATAGATGTTTAGAAAGATAAAAATAAAAATGGAGGTGTTGCTTTTGTTACAACTTCTATTATATCTACTAAAGTACAATCTCCTAAGAAAGTTGTGAAATATTCGAGGAAGAAAAAATTTGTTGTTTAATTAGATTATAGTACATAAAAACATTCATAGAATGAGTTAGCTAATCTATATAGAAGTATGAATAAGATAGTTGGAAAGAAATACTTTCAATACCGATATAAGAAAAATCATAAGGATAAAGGTGATGAGAAGGATTCTGAGGTCACTTGTTATGAATGTAAGAAATCTGGACATATCTGACTCGATTTTCCTAAGTTGAAAAGGAATGAAAATAAGGAAATAAATTCAGAAAGAAATGACAAGAAATATTATAAGTCAAAAGACAAGAATGTTTTGAAAGATTCTAACACATGGAGTGCTAGTGGTGGAGATTCTTTTGATAATGAAAGTTCCAGACAAAGGAACATTGGTCCTTTTGAAAAAGCACCCTTGGTAAATCATTTTCTAATGGCCAAGGTACACACTGCTGAATCCCTAAATAACATGCCTTTAAATTTAAATGATCCCAATGATAAAAATTTGGCATCTTCTGATGAAGAATCTTCCTCAGCAGAAGATAATACTTTACCTAGTTATGATGAAGTTGTTGGAGTTGGTACTCTAGAACTAACTTCTTTGAACTTTATGATAAAAATGTATTCATTGGATGGATATTAATATACTCCTTATCACATCATGATTGTTCTTCTATATAACATTATATGTGATAATTTCTTAAGAGTATCTATTACACTAAAAGGTCATAGTGGATCCCTACTCTGATGAGAACCCAGAAGTTCCATGAAACTATTCTTGAATATATGTTCTATATTAGAATGATATCATTTGAAGGGACACAAATAATACAGGCTACCAGGGGTGTAGACTCAAAGGACTTTGAGGCACCTTCTCATGGTGTGTGCCCTTGGTAATGTCCAGGAAGATATTATGTGATCGAGACCTGCCAGTAGGAAATCCACATTTATAAGTGTCATTGGATGTTCATATCTGCGAACGTGTGTATTTTTCCTTAGAATTTAATATTATTATTAATGGGTATTATGACTCACACACTTAGATGTATTGGTGAAAATCATGATGATATATGTTTGTGGTGATGTAGGATATGTTGGGCGCATCACGAGTAATACTACATTAATGAATAATGCGAGAGGTGATTTGTCCCATCTGTTTCATAATGAAAGTTGATATCCCATGCCCTTTGATGGAAATTATATAGCCTAAATAAATCCATAACCACGGTGTTCTGTAGGCAAGTTCAATTTTCGGGAAGTCAAAGAATGAGAAATCGAGCACATGGGTTGATGAAACTTGCATGCAACCCGCTTGATTGGAGATATTGAGACAAAAGAATTATATTACACAGTAAGCATTCGTATGAGGTGACATGTCATTGCAACATTAACTTCTATCTCTATGGGTTCCTTGGTGTGTTGCTAGATGCTAACCTTGGACTTTAGGCTGCTCCACCTAATGTCACTGAGAAAGAGGCCTAGAGAGTCACACACTAAGTGTATCCAATATCTCAGTTAAATAATATATTATTTATTATTTAACAATTTGAATAAATATTATTCTTGGTTTTGGTTTAATAATTACTCATGGATGCTTGATCGCATTTATTTTGACACTAGTTATTTGAGAGAATATATTGTGGATGGAATAATTAATAAAAATTTATTTTTCTATTTAGTGAATATAACATATATATATATTTTTTAGAGAATAATGTAGTGTTATTTATTTAATAAATAAATAGTCATTATTCAAGGTTCAATAAATATGGTGGAGGATTGGAGGACTGAGTTAAGGGTCCGATGAGAAATAATAATATTGAATATTATTTGATTAAACAATATTTAATTATAACTTTCAAGTTAAACTCATGTCAGGAAATAATAATGTTGTTGTTATTATTTGACATGTGGGTTTCGCTAGGATTAATAAAATAATTAATACACCTTTGAAAATTATTTATTATTACCCTAGTGAATTAAATGCCCGGTTATATTATTCTCTTATTATCCAAGTGCTATCCAAGCAATGCTTATTGCGTTGTTCACAACAAATTGGAGAAAATCTCTCAAGCATAGAGAGTTCATTCCTCTCCAAGAACGTTCTCAAGAACGAGAGAGACCCTCCTCCACCGGATCAAGGATAATGTTTTGGAAGTGGTTCTCTAGGAGATTGAAGGTAGACATCAAAAGTGCAAGGATCTTCTATGATAGCACCTAGATACTCCTTCGACGACATCCAAAGATACATGGAACACGTGTGGATCACCGCTATAGGAGATCTACCCTTTATCTCTACAATGCAACAATGGTACACCTGTAGATATATGGCTGAACACATCAACAAAGAAAGAATAAACCTTGGAGGTAATTCTTATTTAATTAAATTACTTATAAACAAAATATGTTGATCCTCTCTCTTGGTTTCAGGTTTCTATTCCTTTGTCCTATTTCTTTGATTCAATTTCGTGGATCGAGGCGTTCATCATCGCATAAATCTAGAATTGTTCATTGAATATGGAAAAAATTAAAATTGGGCACTATCCCATCCATGCTTCCACTGTGCCCAGAACCTACAAGTGGTATCAAAGTGGGAATATTATTATTTATAATTATTTAATAATTGTTGGTGATTTTCACATTTATAATTTTGTTTTTCAATTCAAGTTTAATCATTCTTTTTTAATCTGAATGACGAGATTTTTTTTCTTCCTCTATCATTTCTCGTAGATCTAACAGAAAAAGTTGATCTTATGATTAAAATTATATCGAGGATCTCATCCGGAGGTGCCAAGGATTCTGTCGAGATAACACAACAGTATACGCCATGTAATCAGAATTATACACTGTGTAGTTGCGTTCAATGCATCAGGAGTAGTTTGGAAATTACTCAACCCATGTGCATTAATTACACATGGTGTAGTTAATTATTACACCACTTATTGACCAGGATAGACTGGTGTACGGCCAGCCGAACTACACGCTGTGTGGTCCACTGGACACGACATGTAGTCCCTTTCAGGTCAGGGCAGAGCCATGTATCCCATACATGGCTTAGCCAACCGATGACCGTATAATGTGGAGTCAACACAGCGTGTAGCCCATTGGACATGCCATGTACTCTGAAATTTTTGAAGTACGCCTCACACACCGAGTCCCTAGGCGCGTACTTCTGATAGACGGTGAATATAGTACACGTCGTGTAGACCATATCTACACACTGTGTACTTTACTAAATAATGCATAATTAAACCTTTGATATTTTCATAATTTTCAAATATTCATATCATGTATAAGTCGTATTATAGGTTGTTACTCTAAGTACATTGAAGAATAACATGTGGTCGAAAAGTCACGCAATTCATGTAATCATCCGTGAAGTATATGTCATGAAAGTACACGATAAGTAATGCATGCCATATGTCACAAGAGTAAAATAGTATACGATCATAATACATGTTGGGTAGGTTTGGACAGGTATTCACCGGGTTTCCTCCAAGATACAAGTTATGTACAATGTTAATTTTAAATGAATTCTATTTTTTAAAATTATAATGGATGGGAATCTCAAGAAAATTCAGAAAAACATTAAGATAAAAGGATTGATTAATTAAAGATAATAATTAATCAATTCAAGTGCAATTTATATTAAATAATAACGATTAAATAATTAAATTATAGTTTTATTAAATGCATAAATTCGTTGCATGCATGTGGATGATCATGAGCTAGACCAGACCTTTTGTATGTGATTGGTTTCCTTTTAATTTATTAAATTAAATTATTGTCTTGTGTGACTTCTCTCCTCATTAATATATAGGGCCTGCGTTCCCATGGTTTCTTTTATGTAAACCCCCTTTTACCCCTTTTTCGTGATCACATAATTAATGAATTAACAAGCATGAAAAATAGAACCAAAATAAACTGGCTTATGCATAAAAAATGTCTAATACATGCTTAATCAATTAAGCTCATCCCACTTAATATTAAAAATCACATGAAAAGATAATAAATGGAAATTTACCCATAAAGGATAAAATCCCTCAATAAAATATTAAGTCGATATAGCCTTCCATTACTTCGGGTAGAATCGAACCGTAGTTCAAAGTGCTTGACCAACCAAAGTTGGGGTGATTTCAATTATCAGAGAATTCTAATTTGAGGGTTTAGGTTGACTTGACTTAGTTTACATCAAGGGTTGACTGCCAAAGCAGGACTTGGTGTAACTGAGAGGCAAAGGTTGAGGAAATCCAAAATTAAAGATTTCGGGATTGGGGAGTCCACTCAACGGATTAAGGAGCTATGAGTTAATTCAGTTGGAATTTAGAATGCCTACCTAAAACCTTTCAAATTGCTTGAACAACCAAAGTTGGGGTAATACGAAGGGAAATGTGGATCCTTGTTACTAGAATGTCCAAGAAATAGGATATTTCGAAGCCAATGGTGAGGGCTATTGGGTTTCGATAAAATAGTGGGAGACTAATGAATATTTATTTATTTATTTTTCTTAATTTTATCAGATAAAGTACTAAAAATCTGTTCATCTTATTTGTAGTAATGTAATTATAAATGACATCAAACATATCATTGCGATCCATACTCAAGAAATAAAACCTTCTCACAGGCACTGATTTCTAGGAGTGGAAAAGGTGACTTTGGGTCATCCTTTACCATGAAAGGAAACTATATATGCTGGAAGAACCTTTACCATTTTCACCTGGAAATGAGGCGAATGATGAGGATCTCTCTGTGTATGAGAAACATCTGAATGAAGCTACAGATTTCAAGTGCCTCATGCTATCATCCATGACCAATGATCTCTTGAAGCAATATGAGAAAATAAATGCTTATAGTATGATGTATCACTTTAGGGATCTCTATCAAGAGAAGGTGAGACAAGAGAGATATGAGATATCCAATTTTCTGTTCACCACTAAGCTCAGAGAGTCTGTGCTAGCTGGGCCACATGTAGTCAAGCTTATTGGCTACATTGAGCATTTGGACATCTTAGGGATCAAATTCCTAGACGAATTACATAAAAATCTCATACTATCATCACTTCCCAAGACCTTCTCTAGTTTTATTGTGAATTATAATATGAGCAATAATAAGAAGAGTCTATCAGAACTTCTTACTTTAATTCTCCAAGTGGATAAGGACATGAGGTGTAAAAATCCCATAGTACTTATGGTGAATAAGAAGAGGAAGGACAAGGAAAAAGCGTTTAAGACTTATAAAAAGTCTAAAGCCCCTAAGAACCATCTGACCAGGAAGAAGAAGATCCAAAGGCAGGTTAAGGAAATGGAGGCAGTATGCTTTTCATGTGGAAAGTCATTCTACTAGAAGAGGAACTACACCTAGAGGAAAGGGGAAGCCAAATGTGCATTCATTATCAAGTTCAATCTTTCTATTTCTACACATTGGGTATTAGATATATCTTGTGGTGCACTGTAACGCCCCAGATCCGGGTGCCACACAATGGGTGCCCTGAACCCGGTTCGCCACTAGACCTCAAGCACATTTCCCCAAAAGCTAGAGGCTGCCGACTAGCAGTGAGGGCCCTAGTCTGATAGTGGGGAAACTATGCCCTCATTTGTCAAAGTGTAGTGCAGCGGAATATGAAATTAAACATACAACAATAGTGGAAGCAATAACCATTCATATATAACTGAAATGGATAACTGATAAAAGGGAACCAATAGTCATATATATATGAGAAGATGTAGAATGTCACTATTCTATAAAACAGCCAAAACATGTTACACTGCAATACAATACAATACAGAGTATAGCAAAACAAAACAAAACAAAACAGCTGGCAGCATCACGAGCCTAAGCTCGGTCCCATGCTCCCCTAATCCTCAGTAGTAATCAAGCACCTGTATAGGGTCTCTTTCCCCTATCTACACCTGCAGCAATGTAATATGTTTGGGCCGAAAAGCATGGCCCAAACAGGGTATGAGAAATAAATCCCAGTAGGCACCCACCAAAGGCCCGTGCTCAACTGTGTGTAAAACATGCAATAACAGTGTGCAGTAGTAAAATTCAATAAAATTAAGCTGTACTAAAAGTAACTAACTTAACCAATTATATTTCCATTTTAATATCCTTTTAATCATTTAATTTAAAATATCACCACAGTGAATATTCTAAGTAAACAACTAATGTCCTCAGACACGTAAAACCCTACCCTCAGGTAAAGAGTATCCAACATAAGAATCTGCCCACAGGCATATAGATATTGCCCTCGGGTGTAGGAAGTGTCGCCCACAGGCACAAAATCAACTGTCCACAGGCACGGAAGAAGTTTCCCTCAGGCTATGATAACAACTGCCCTCGGGCTAAGCAAATAATGCCCACGGGCTAAGTAAAACACTTCCTTCACGTGAAAGTAACCGGGCCATGCCCAACATGTAATTAAACATTCACATTCAATTCCTCTCAAAGAAAAATTAATGCATAATATTAACAAGGCATACCCTCGGGTATCCTGGCCAAATGGATAAACAGAGGAACGCACCCCCGGGGTTGTCCTGGATCCAAGCATTGATCCCAACTAGCATTTTAATATCACATTTAATTACCTATATAATTCTAGGTATTTAAAATAGCCACGACCTCAGCCACACGACACCCCAAATATGGGTTCATAGCTTAAAAACACACAAAACACATGACAATTAGAAAAAAAACACCAAGCCACCTAACTTAAACACCCACGAATGATATACGCGAATGACGCCTTCTGAAATGCCCAAGAACGTCGTAGATCTGAGGTAAAAGAATTATCGCTTAAACGCAAATAACTCTCATTAGGGGAATAATTGGAAAGAACCATTATAAAAGAGTGGAGGTCTTACCCGTGCGGTTGCAACGAGATCGTCCGAGGTGGAAACGGATTCCCGACGTGCGCTCGACGGATCTCCGAAGGTTCGACCGTCCTCTCCCGAGCTCCCGTATGGTTCTAAGCCTTCCCTGTGAACAGGGGAGGCTACTGCCCATTTTAAGCGAAAAAAAAGTACACAGCGTGTATTTCCAAGTACATGGTGTGTACTTCCCATTTTTTAACTGTTCCTCTGACGGCTTCCCACCAGCGCGGCACTGTTCATCTGCCGACATGAATACACAACATGTCTTCATGAGTACACGGCGTGTGCTGCCCCACATATGGCCACCGCCTTACTATTCGCCTGCCGACTGACTACACGGCGTGTAAAGGATCCTTACACGGCGTGTAGTCGATTCTTACACCCTTCATCACTGGCATGGCCACACACCCTGTGTACTCATTCCGCATGGCCAGAAGTACATGGTGTGTGGACAAAGTACACGACGTGTACTTTCCAAAATTCAGGATTTTTCCCCATTTTCCATATTTTCTCAAAAAAACTTAAGGAAAAGGGAAAAGAAGAAGCCCGTACCTCAAAACTAAGAACCGAGTTCTTACAAACTTCCCCCCTTAAAGCAATTCATCCCCGAATTTCCCTTCCAAGGGTGGTGAAGATAAATCCGTGAACAACTCCGGCCACTGAGCACAAACGTCGGTCTCCCGCTCCCAGGTTTCGTCCTGCACTCGGCCATGCTGCCATAACACCCGTACGAGAGGAACTGACTGGCCTCAGAGAACCTTCGTGCTCCTGTCAACGATACGAATCAGATGCTCCTCAAAGGACACATCAATCTAAAGCTCAAACTCCTCAGGATGAAAGATGTGAGACAAGTATGAATGATAGCGGCGCAACTGAGATATGTGGAAGACGTCATGCATGGCTCGGTACCGCTGCGGTAACTGCAACCGATAGGAAACCAGCCCGACTCTCTCCAGAATCTCAAATGGCCCCACATACCTCGGTGAAAGCTTAACATGACTCCTGATCCGTATGTGTCCCAGCCTCGGCGAAACACAAACGAAAACCTGACCCCCGACCACGAACTCCAAAGGTCATCTGCGGCGATCAACATAAGATTTTTGACAAGACTGTGCGGTAGCCATCCGCTTCTGAATCAACTAGACCTGCTCAGAAGTCTCCTGTATGAGACGTGGTCCCAGTAAGGCTGCCTCACCTGCCTCTAACCAGCACAAAGGTGATCGGTATGGCCTACCATATAAAGCCTCGTATGGTGCCATCTCGATAGTCACCTGAAAAATATTGTTATAGGAAAACTCGACTAGGGGTATATGCTTCTCCCAAGATCCCCCAAAGTCCAGGATGCATGCACGCATCATGTACTCTAGCACCTGTATCGTACGCTCTGACTGGCCATCGGTCTGAGGGTGGTAAGCTGTGCTCAGAAGCACCTGTGTACCCAGTGCCCTCTGAAAACTCTGCTAGAAACGAGACGTAAAGCGGGCATCCCTATCTGAAATGATAGAACGAGGGACCCCATGAAGACGTATGATCTCTTGGATATACAGAATTCCGAGCTCGTTAACCCCAAAGGTCTCCTTAATCGGAAAAAAGTGAGCTACCTTCGTGAGTCTGTCCACAACGACCCATACGACATCATTGCCTTGAGGTGACATCGGCAAACCAGTCATGAAATCCATCGCGACATCATCCCATTTCCACTCCAGAATGGGTAACTGCTGTAACAGTCCAACTAGCCTCTGATGCTCCGCCTTCACCTGCTGACAAGTGGAACACCTTGTAATAAAACCAACTACATCTCTCTTTATACCCGGCCACCAGTACTGACGTCTCAAGTCACAGTACATCTTGGTAACCCCAGGATGAACTGCCCAAGCTGAAGCATGAAACTCCCGCATCAGCTCCTCGCATATATCCCCTAGAACCCATACTCGTCCATGGAAATGCAGAACCTCATCATCGCCTATCATCCACCCAGGAGGAGGGTCCTCACTTGCCACCGAATCCCATAGAACTAGGACTTCTGAATCAGATAGCTGTCTCATCCTCACTCTATCAAGGAGGGTAGAAGTCACAACTAACGAGGAAAGATAAGTCTTCCCCTGACTATCATGCACCTCCAGATGCATCTTAGAGAACAAGGCCATAAGCTTCCACTCACCACTGGCCTCCTGCACAGCCTGTGTCTGAGTCTTCCTGCTCAGTGCATCAGCCACTGTATTACCTTTACCAAGTGTATAGGAAAGCTCAAAATCGAAGGACTGTAGGTATTTGACCCACCTCCTCTGCCTCAGATTCAGGTCACGCTGAGTAAAGATATACTTGAGGCTTTTGTGGTTGGTGAAAACCACAAAATTCTCTCCTAATAGATAATGCCTCCAACAGCACAACGCATTCACAACTACAGCCAAATCAAGATCATGCGTCGGGTAATTCCTCTCATGTGGCCTCAACTACCGAGACCCGTATGAAACAACTTGATCACCCTACATCAACACTGCTCCCAGCCCAATACCTAATGCGTCACAGTAAACTGTATAGCTCTTCTCTTGCTCTGGGAGTATCAGGATCGGTGCTGAGGTCAACCTTCCTTTCAGGTCCTGAAAGGCTGTCTCGCAAGCTTCCGACCAAACGAACTTCACACCCTTCTTAGTCAGACCTTTCAACGACACTGCTTAGCGGGAGAAGTCCTGTATGAAGCATCTGTAGTAACCATCCAGCCCCAAGAAACTCTGTATCTTGAACACATTCTTAGGCTGCTCCCAGGAAACTACTGCTCTCACCTTCTCTAGGTCAACTGCAACTCCTACCTCTGAGATAATGTGACCCAGGAAGTGAATCTGGTCCATCCAAAAGTGGCACTTTGAGAGCTCAGCATATAGCCGATGCTCTCTCAGTGTACTCAATACGATCTCAAGATGGGTGTCTTGGTCGTGTCGAGTGTGAGAGTAAACTAAGATGTCGTCCATGAATACTACCACAAAAGAATCAAGATACGGATGGAACACACAATTCATCAAAGCCATGAAAACTGCTGGCGCGTTCGTGAGTCCGAACGGCATAACCAAGTACTCATATAGACCATATCTGCTCCAAAAGGTTGTAAGTAGTATATCCAATGGTCTCACGCCCAGCTGATGATATCCGGATCTCAAGTCAATCTTCGAGAACACTCGTGCTCCTCAAAGTTGATCAAAAAGATCATCTATCCTTGGAAAAGGATATCGGTTCTTAACCGTCAACTGGTTCAGCTTCCGATAATCCACACAGAGTCTGAGGGTACCGTCCGCCTTCTTCACAAAAAGGACCGGAGAACCCCAAGGAGAAGTACTGGGTCAAATAAATCCCTTTTCCTGTAGATCCTCTAACTACCTCTTGAGCTCCTGCAACTCTAGTGTAACCATCCTATAAGGAGGAATGGACACCGGTGCTGCCCATAACACAAGATCAATAGAGAAATCCACCCATCTCTCCGGAGGTAGACCTGAAAATTCGTCCGGGAAGACATCCCTGAAACGATCAATGACTGGAGGGAAATCCGTCTGACAAGTCCCCTGGTCGTCCAGATATAAACTCGCAATCTGGGCCGTGACTCCATATCGCCCATGATGCTCTGGTCCAGCTCGACTCGCCTGAACATCCCATTCACCCTTGTATAGAAACTCTCCACCCTCTGGTGACATGAAACACACCATACGACGATATCAGTCTATGAAGGCTCGAAAGGGAACCAACCAGTCTATCCAGAGAATGAAGTCATAACTCGTCATCTCTAAGACATAGAGGTCCTATAAAAAGTGACACCCTCCAACCTCAAGGGGGAACTCCTTGTACTGACGCACACTAGCCGTTATAGTCCCCAACGGAGTGTCTAACGTCATGATACTAGAAGAAGTAGAAACACAGAGCCCAAGGATCTCCACAATGGGTACAGATATGAAACTATGTGTAGAACCCGTATCGAAAAGTACTGAAGATAAGACAGAAGCTACTAGAATAGTACCTATGACTGTAGAAGGTCCGGGATCCTGCTCTTGTTGGGTCTGTTGCACTACATATGCCTGCCCAGTGCCGCGACCCTACGACACAGCCTGGCTACCCTGAGCTGTCCCGCCCTATTGCCTCTGCGATCCCGATGTCTGGCCACCACGGCCACGAACACCATCTCTGCCTGCACGCCCTGACGCATTCCAATTCCCTGACTGGTAAGAAGCCACTGGTCCTGCTCCCGCACACAGAGTCTGCACAGAACCCCTCTCACTAGCCACTGGTGGAAATGCCCTACAAAAGCACTACAGATGACCCATCTTGCCGCAAGCTCGACACTCCACTAGATCACGTGGACACTGTGGCCTCTTGTGCCCCTCTCTACCACACTGGTAGCCCATGAACTGGCCACCTGAAGCATTATTCTGACTAGTACTACCACCCTGGGAGAAGTCCATCTGTCTCTTCCTCTTTCCAGCAAAAATAATACCAGTAACTGGTGCTGAATCGCCCTGGCCCACACCACTAGATTCCCATAGGTTCCTCTCTATAATCAGTGCCTGGTTCACAATATCATGTACAGTAGGCAACCTGAAAACATTCACCAGTGCTCAGATGTCATACCGAAGACCATCCTCGAAGTGCCTGGCCCTCAATGTCTCATCACCCACCAGAAGGGTGCAAAACGCTGAAGCTCGGTAAAGCGAGAAGAATATTCCATCACCGACATAGCGCCCTGCTGTAGATTCATGAACTCTCAAGCTCTATCTTCCCTCAGTGTCTCTGGGAAGAAGAAGTCATAGAAGACTGCCTGAAAATATTCCCATGCCATGTCCCTATGATGCTCTGACTGGGTGGTAACATCCCACCACCTCTTGGAGGAATCACGCAGCATATATGTCGCGAGCTTGACCCTCCACCCTGGAGGCGTCTCAAGATGCTCGAAAATATTCTACATCAACCCCAACCAAGTCTCCGCAGCCTGTGGTCTGCCATCCCCTGAAAACGTAGGCGGATGCTGCTGCTAGAAGATACGAGTCAGCTCGGCCATAGATGTGGTAGCCTGCGGTGCTCCCTAAAAGGTCTGCATGAACCGCATAAAGCCTTCATAGAACTGTGCCTCTGCGCCTGTGTCCAGTATAACAACTGACGCTGCATCTGGCTCTATTGGAGGATCCACTGGTATCCCATGGCCCACCATCTCTAGAGTATACTCGTTGCTGCTCTCCTGGAAAACAATGCGTGGTCATCTAGGTGGCATGACACTACATGGTAAAAAACACACCTTAGATTCAAGATTATCAAGACTGAAAGCGAAGGAACCACAAAGGGAACAAGAGGAAGATGTCATTTCAAGATTTGAAAAACAAGACCACATGGTGTGTACAATGACTACACGACGTGTACTTGACTTCCCTTCCCCTGCCAGGGTCCTTCTACATGGCTGAGCCACATGGCCCCTGTTGAACAAAAACTACACGGTGTGTATGGTGTTATTTTCCAACTGCCCGTGTTTCTTGTGACACTGAAGACTACTCGGATTGACACTACACGGTTTTTTACACCTGCACACAGCATGTACACCATCCCATTTCCCAGCTACATGGCTAACTCCACACAGTCTGTCCTCGGACAAGACTACATGACGTGTCCCATAGGTACA
This sequence comes from Viscum album, assembly GCA_963277665.1. Lineage (NCBI taxonomy): Eukaryota > Viridiplantae > Streptophyta > Magnoliopsida > Santalales > Viscaceae > Viscum > Viscum album. The sequence goes on from OY728148.1 coordinate 1,283,197,315, forward strand.
CGGTGTGTTCAAGGAGAGGTGACACCGACCCGTGTTGTTAGTTACACGGCCAAGTCCCTAGGTCACACTACACGGCATGTCCATCATTGACACTGCATGTTCAAGAAAAGTGTTCACCGACCTGTGTTGTTATTTACATGGCCAGACTCCAGGTCAACACTACACGGCGTGTACATCAGGTACACAATGTGTTTTACCCAAGCCTTTCCCTACCCCGTGTCGCCGCCCACACGGTTTGTGACATGGGAAGCGACTACACGGTGTGTATAGAAGCTACACGGAATGTTCGCCCCAAGTTCTTCCATTCCCTGTGTCACCGCCAACACGGTTTGTGACACGGGAAGAGACTACACAGCATGTACTCTGGGTACACGGCATGTACTAAAAAAGTTAATTTTTCTTCCTGAACAGAAGGCCATACATGGCGTGTTTGAAGTACTACACGACGTGTATACTGGGTTTCCAGACAGTATGCCTCAGAAACTTCCCCAAAACCTAGAAAATACTGAAAAAAACACCTAAGTGTCAAATTCCGACCCGTGAGGGCCCATACTCCCCACGAATCAAGGTTTGATATCTTATCTATGTTATAACAACATAAACAACTAATGATCCACCAAATTCCGGTCAATGGGGGCCCATAATCCTCAAAAACCAAAGTTTGGCATCCATTCTTTAAACAGGCCCACACAAGAAAATACCCTATCCCAAAGCAGGTATTTATCAAGCAGCTATCACAACAACATGCTTCTCTAGCACAACAACTATCACAATAACATGCAATTTCTAATGCACCTACATGGCATGGAAACTATGCATGGCATGTGATATCTAGCATATGCCTATATGATGCATGAGATGACATACCCTCATCTCATCAGGTTGCAACTAAATAGAACCCATAGATAAAATATAAACAACACAATACAAGTTCGTCACCCAATGATGAAATCAAATCAATTGTAAATTGAAAAATCAGAAAAATTGTAATACGAGGTAAATTGGATTTTACCTGTACATGGGTTAGCTACGCTCGGGCACAACTTATGACCAACTACTGTTCCCGTACTATCCCTGACTAAGGCTCCAAATAGTAAGTCAAAGAAAAGAACCTCCTCTGATACCACTTTGTAAAGTCTCGGATCCGGGTGCCACACAATGGGTGCCCCGAACCCGGTTCACCACTAGACCTCAAGCACATTTCCCCAAACGCCCAAGGCTACCAACTAGTAGTGAGGGCCTAGGTCTGATAGTGAGGAAACTATGCCCTCATTTGTCAAAGTGTAGCGCAAAGGAATACGAAATTAAACATACAACAATAGAGGAAGCAATAACCATTCATATATAACTGAAATGGATAACTGGTAAAAGGGAACTAGAAGTCATATATATATGAGAATATGCAGCATGTCACTATTCTATAAAACAACCAGAACATGTTACACTGCAATATAATACAATACAGAGTACAACAAAACAAAACAAAACAGCTGGCAACATCGCGAGCCTAAGCTCGGTCTCATGCTCCCTTAATCCTTAGCAATAATCAGGCACCTGTATAGGGACTCTTGCCCCTATCTACACCTGCAACAACGTAATCTATTTGGGCCGAAAAGCATGGCCCAAACAGGGTGTGAGAAATAAATCCCAGTAGGCACCCACCAAAGGCCCGTGCTCAACTGTGTGTAAAACATGCAACAACAGTGTGTAGTAGTAAAATGCAATAAAAGTAAGCAGTACTAAAAGTAACTAACTTAACCAATTATATTTCCATTTTAATATCCTTTTAATCATTTAATTTAAAATACCACCACAATGAATATTCTAAGTAAATAACTAATGTCCTCAGACACGTAAACCCCTACCCTCAGGTAAAGAGTATCCAACACAAGAATCTGCCCACAGGCATACGGATATTGCCATCAGGTGTAGGAAGTGTCGCCCACATGCACAAAATCAACTGCCCACAGGCACGAAAGAAGTTTCCCTCAGGCTATGATAACAACTTCCCTCAGGCTAAGAAAACAACGCCCACGGGCTAAGTAAAACACTGCCCTCAAGTGAAATTAACCGGGCCATTCCCAACATGTAATTAAACATTCACATTCAATTCCTCTCAAGGAAAAAGTAATGAATAATATTAACAAGGCATACCCTCGGGTATCCTGGCCAAATGGCTAAACAGAGGAGTGCACCCCCAGGGTGGTCCTGGATCCAAGCACTGATCCCAACCAGCATTTTAATATCACATTTAATTATCTATACAATTCTAGGTATTTAAAATATCCATGACTTTAGCCACATGACACCCCAAATATGGGTTCGTAGCTCAAAAACACACAAAACGCATGACAATTGGAAAAAAAACACCAAGCCACCTACCTTAAACACCCACAAACGATATACATGAACAACGCCTTCTGAAATGCCCAAGAATGACATAGATCCGAGGTAAAAGAATTCTCGCTTAAACGCAAATAACTCCCATTAGGGGAAGAATTGACAAGAACCATTATAGAAGAATGGAGGGATTACCCGTGCGGTTCCAACGAGATCGTCCGAGGTGGAAACGGATTCCCGACGTGCGCTCAGCGGATCTCCGAAGGTTCGGCCATCCTCTCCTGAGCTCCCGTCCGGTTCTAAGCCTTCTCTATGAATAAGGGAGGCTACTGCCCATTTTAAGCAAAAAAACAAAGTACACGACATGTACTTCCCATTTTTTTAACTGTTCCTCTGGCGGCTTCCCGCCAGCACGACACTGTTCATCTGCTGACATGACTACACGGCGTGTATTCATGAGTACATGGCGTGTGCTGCCCCACAGCTGGCCACCACCTACTATTCACCTGCCGACTGACTACACGGCGTGTAGTCGGTTCCTACACCCTTTATCGCCGGCATAGCCACACGCCCTGTGTACTCATTCCACACAGCCAGAAGTACACAGCGTGTACTTTCCAAAATTCAGGATTTTTCCCCATTTTCCATATTTTCTCAAAAACACTTAAGGAAAAGGGAAAAGAAGAAGCCCATACCTCAAAACTAAGAATCGGGTTCTTACATGCTCATATCTGTATTCAAATGCAGGAACCAAGTAGATTCCAGAAAATTTATAGAGGAGAGGTGAATGTGCGAGCTGCCAATGGTGTGAGGCTGGCTACTCTTGCCATTGGTGACTACCACCTCACATTGCGAAAGAAAATGATTTTGGTTTTACATGACTGTTATTATGTATATATTATTACCAAAAACATAATTTTCATATCAAGTTTGGATATAGATGAGTTTATTTTCAATTTCGGAAATAAAAGTTTTTTCCTTTATAAGGACAACATATGTTTTGGTATGGCGCATTTAAATAACAGTATGTATGTATTAAATTATGAAAACCAAGTGTTGGAAATTGGTAACAAATCAAGTTCACATGACTCATATAACACCTAGTTGTGGCATCACCATATCAGTCATGTAAATGAGAAGCAGTTGACAAAGCTCTATTAAGATGGTTATTTAAAATCTTCTAAGATAAAACCACTTGATAGATGTCACACTTGTTTATAAGGGAAAATAACCAAACCACCATTTTTTGGAAAGGGTTAAAGGTCCACAAAGCTTCTAGGATTGATACACATTGATGTGTGTGGACCATTTCCAATATAATCTAGAGGTGGATATTCTTACTTCATAACTTTTTCTGATGACTTGAATAGATATGTATATATTTACTTGATGAGGTATAAGTCCGAGTCCTTTGAGAAATTCAAGGAATTAAAGAATCAAGTAGATAATAATTTTGGTAAGAAGATAAAGAATCTTTGATCAGATCAAGGTGGATAATATCATAACCAAGATTTCATCAACTTTCTATGGGATTTTGAGATTCTATCTCAAATCACTCCACCTTATAAACCATATTGGAATTATGTTAGTGAAAGGAGGAACTATAACTTGTTGGATATGGTAAGGTCAATGATGATTCATGCAGATCATCCATTATACTTTCGGGGATATGCATTACAAATTGCGGAATACACATTAAACTAAGTACCAAATAAGGTGGTAAATGTAATACCATTCGAGTTATGGAGTGGAGAGAAACCCACTTTGTTTCATACACGTGTATAGGGATGAAAGGTGTTTGTTAAGACTTTCTCAGGAAACAAACCAGCACCCCGGGGCATGAGGTGTATCTTTATAGGGTATCTTAAGGAAACAAAGGGATACTACCTATACAACCCCTCAGACAAGAAAGTAACTATCGTCAGACAAGACGTATTTATCGAGAGGGATCACAAACTCAAAAAGGATAGTGGGAGAAAGATTGACTTCAATGAAGTTAAGGCTCAAGATATACAAGAGTTGGTATAGGAACAAGTTCCACAGGTCCCCGTGGAAGAAGTAGTTCCTGAAACACAAGTACTACGTAGGAGATCAAGAGAGGTAAGAGAACCAGAGAGATATGGTTTTCTATTCATCAAGTATGGTGAATAATTATTGTTGGAAAATGGTGAACCTATCTCCTATAAGGAGGTAGTAGAGAGCTTAGAAGTTGCAATATGGCTAGAATCTATGAATTTTGAGATAGATTCCATGTATCAGAACCAATTTTGGGGTTTGGTCAATGCATCGGTTGATGTAAATCCTGCTGGATGTAAATGGGTATTCAAGAAGAATATGGACATGGAAGGTAAAATAAGTACCTATAAAGAAAGGATAGTGGCTAAATGTTTTAAACAACATCAAATAATTGACTATGATGAAACATTTTCACCAGTTTACATGTTTAAATCCATAAGAATCATACTTACCATACCAGCTTACCATGACTATGAGATTTGACAGATGGATGTCAAAACTATATTCCTTAATAGGAACCTTTAGAAAAATGTCTATATGACACAACCAGAAGGGTTTGTGACACCAGGTGATTCCAAAAGGGTTTTCAAATTGCATAGGTCCATTTATGGATTGAAGCAAGCATCCAGGTCATAGAATATTCGATTCGATGAATCCATAAGGGAATTTGGTTTCATTAAGAATGAATGTGAGCCATGTGTTTACAAAATATTTAATTGGAATTCGGTCATTATCCTAGTAGTATATTTTGATGACACATTACTTATTGGAAATAACATACCAGTCTTATAGTCAGTTCAAGATTAGTTGAACAAGTGCTTCTCCATGAAGGACTTAGAAGAAGAAACCAATATTCTAGGGATCAAGATCATTCATGATAGATCTAAGTGGCTTCTTGGGCTAAGTCAAAGTACATATATTGAAGAAATACTAAAGAAATTTAGTATGGAACAATCCAAGAGGGGATTGGTTCCCGTGTCACATGGTTTACATCATTCTAAGAAAATGTGTCCCTGGACACAATAAGAGAAAGATAGAATGGGAAAGATCCCATACACTTCAGCAATAGGATCTATCATGTATTCCATGTTATGTACTAGACTTGATGTTGTCTATACACTGATAATGGTAGTAAGATATCAAGAAGATCTAGGAGAACAATATTGGACCACTGTAAAGACTATCCTTAAGTATCTGAGAAGAACTAAGGATATGTTCATGGTGTATGGAGGAGATGAGGAGCTTGTCATCAGAGGGTATAATGATGCTGGTTTTTAGATAGATCAAAATGATCTGAAGTCACAATCAGGATATGTTTTCTGTCTTAACGGAGGAGCTATGAGTTGTAAGAGTTCAAAGTAGCCAGTTGTCACTGATTCTACAATGGAGTCCAAGTATATAATGGATTCTGATGCAGCCAAGGAAGCCATATGAATTCAGAACTTTGTCTAGGATCTTGATGTGGTACCTAACAATAAACACCCTATCAAATTGTATTATTATAATACTACAGCGGTGGATCTTGTAAAAGATCCAAGGTCACATCAACAAAAAAACACATACTCTGAAAGTATCACCTTTTGAGGATTTCTATCAAAGGGGTGAAGTTACAGTGAGTAGAGTATCCATGGAATAGAATGTGGAATACCCCTTGACTTAAGTATTATCTTAGTAGAAGCATGAATATCATATGAGAGTTAAGGGATTGAATATCTTCAGCAGTTGGCTCTAGTGAAAGTGGGAGTCTGTTGGAGTTAGTGCCCTAAAACCAACTTATTTGTACTTTATCATAAAAATGTGTTCATTGGATGGATATTAATAAACTTCTTATCACATCACGATTTTTCTTATACATGAAATTGTATGTGATAATGTCCTAAGAGTAGCTCTCTCACTAAAAGGTCATAACAGATCTCTGCTATGATGATAACCCAGAAGTACTGTGACACTATTCTTGAATATATGTTATATAACCGGATGATATCATTTTAAGGGACACAAATGATAAAAGATATCAAGGTTTGAGACTCATAGAACTTTGAGGTACCTTCTCATGGTGTACGCCCTTAGTAATGTCCAAGAGGATATTATGAGAATAAGATCTGCCAGTAGGAAATCCACATTTATAAGTGCCATTAGATGTTCCTATTTACAAACATGTGTATTGGTCCTTAGAATTTAAGATTATTATTAATGGGTATTATGACTCACACAATTAGATATATTGGAAAAAATAGTGACGAAATATATTCCTGGTAAGGTAGGATATGTTGGGTGATTCACGAGTTATACTACATTAATGAATAATGTGAGAAAGGATTTGTCCCTTCTGTTCCATAATGGAAGTTGATATCTCAGGTCCTTTGATGGAAATGATATAGCCTAAATAAATCCATGACCATGGTGTTCTATAGGCAAGTTCAATTTTTGGGAAGTCAAAGAATGATAAATCGAGCACCTGAGTTGATGGCACATGCATGCAACCCGCTTGATTGGAGATATCGAGGAAAATGGATTATATTACACGAAAAGCGTTCATATGAGGTGACATGTCATTGTAGAATTAACTTCTTTCTCTATGGGTGCCTTGGTGTGTTTCTAGATGCTAACCTTGGACTTTAGGATGCTCCACCTAATACCACTGAGAAAGAGTCCTAGAGGGTCACACACTAAGTGTATCCAATATCTTAGTTAAATAATATATTATTTATTATTTAACAAGTTGAATAAAGATTATTCTCAGTTATGGTTTAATAATTATTCATGGATGCCTGATCGTATTTATTTCGACACTAGTTATTCGAGAGAATATATTATGGGTGAAATAATTAATAAATATTTATTTTCTATTTAGAAAATATAATATTTATATATTTATTGGTGAATAATGAAATGATATTTAATAAATAAATAAATAGTCATTATTCAAGGTTCAATAAATATGGTGGAGGATTGGTGGACCGAGTTAAGGGTCCGATGAGAAATAATAACATTGAATATTATTTGATTAAATAATATTTAATTATAACTCTCAAGTTAAGAACATGTGAGGAAATAATAATGTTTCTATTATTATTTGACATGGGGGTTTCTCTAGGATTAATAAAATAATTAAGACACTTGTACAAATTATTTATTATTACCCTAGTGAATTAAATTCCTGGTTATATTATTCTCTTATTAACCAAGTGCTATCCAAGTAACGCTTATTTTGTTGTGCACAATGAATTGGAGAAAATACCTTAAGACTAGAGAGTTCATCCCTCTTTGAGAACTCTCTCAAGAATGAGAGAGATCCTCCTCCACCAGATCAAGGAGAATGCTTTGGAAGTGGTTCTCAAGGTGATCAAAGGTGGATGTCGCAAGTTCAAGGATCTTCCGTGTTAGCACCCATATACTCCTTCGACGATGTTCGGAGATATGTGGAACACGTGTGGATCACCTCTAGAGGAGATCTACCCTTGATCTCCACAATGCAATGGCGATACACCTACATATCTATGCCCGAATGCATCAACGAAGAAAGAATAAACCTTTAACGTAATTCTTATTTAATTAAATTAATTATAAAAAAATATGTTGATCATCTCTCTTGGTTCTGAGTTTATATTCCTTTGTCCTATTTCTTTGATTCAATTCTATGGATCACGGAGTTCATCATCGCATAGATCCCGAATTTTTCATTTAATATGGGAAAATTAATGTTGGGCACCGTCCCATTCACGCTTCCGCTACGCCTAAAACCTATAGAAGTTTTTAGATTTAAAAAACTAATAGAAAATGAAAATTGAAAGATTTGTAAAAAACTTGATAATTCTAAAGCTAAAATTGCTAAGGTAGATTTGAGAATAACTATTTTGACTAATGAAATATAAGATCTTTCTAAATATATTGATAAAACTAATTTTGAAAAACATGCTATTTCAAAAGATTTTAAAAAAATTGTTTCTAAGAAAAATTGCTTACAAAATGATTTTAATGAACTTAGTTCCAACACTATTACTAATAAGGATAAAAATTTAGTTGTAAAACTAAAATATGAAATTTCTAGTTTGATGAAACTTTTATCAAAGTTTACCATTGGTAAGGAAAAATTTGATAAAATGTATAAATAAATTAAACCTTATAGTGATAACACTGGAATTGGTTATACGTATAAAAACCTATTTTTAATAATAATTAATTTATTCCTAAAAGTGTAACTTTCTGAACTAAGTGTAAAAGTGGTGGTCATAGGAAGAAGAATTGTTCTTTAAATAAAGTACAATATCTTGGTTTTCACAAATCTTACTTTTCAAAATAAATGTGGTTACCTAAAGTTTTTTTCTGATAATACCAGACCTAAGAAGGTTTGGGTTGAAAAAAAACTTATATTTTTGTTTTCAGGAAATTAAAGAAAGCACAAAAAAATATATTTGGTGCTTGGATAGTAGATATTCCAGGCATAACTGGAAATAATGATTTCTTAGAATATAATCAACATTAAAGGTTGAAAATTAACTTTCAGAGATAATGCTCAATGAGAGATTATCAGAAGAGGTAACATTATTCTTCTTAGAAAAGCTCTTATTTCAAATGTTTTAGTTTTTGAACTTAAGTACAACCTTATAAGAATAATTTAATTATATGATTGTAACATCCCAAGTTTTTAAAAGGAAACACTATGTTCGATAGCAAATATGATATGCCACATTGAGCTTAATCAAACGACTAAATATTATTATTTAATATTTTAGTTATTGTATAACCATTAGAATGGAGGGAATGAACGATATTAACTAAATTATGAAAATAGGATTTACACATGTTTATATAATGATTTATTTGTTTAACAAATTAATTATAAATGAAAATAAAAACCAATTGAATATAAAGGATGTGTTTTTATGAAAAACTATTTAAGTACGAATAATTATGTTTATAAAATAATCAAATCACTCTTGTTGGATTATATTAATTAAATATAAATTCAATATAATGTTTAAAATTAACCTTATATGTTTTCTAGTCAAGATATAAGAATAAATACAATTTTATGCATAAAAGGAGTATTTTTCAAAAAATAAAATTTTACCGCCTTTTGATGGTGAACCCATTTTAAAGATAGTTTTTTCACTTTTATAAATTATATTTGATAAAATAAACTTCTTATTTGGAAGAGGGATATACAAATTTACTTTTGGTTATTTTTTTGGTATTTTTTTGAGAAATTTCATATTTTAATGAATAGGGAGAAATACTGCATTTTAATTCAAAACTACTTTTCATCTAATTTATTTATATATTTAGATAATTATTTTAAATGGTTTTAAATTATAATTATATTAATTTTTATCATTTAATCAAATTTATGTCATTAGAATAAATTTCACATTGAAATTAGATATAAAATCTTATTGAAAATTTGAACACCTCTTTCACCCACCTTCTCACCACACATGTGAGATTAGTGTTAAACTTAATTTAGCCACTTTTGTGAATTAAATTTTGAAAAATGGACTTAAATTATTGTAATAAATATTAAAATTTCGATCTAATAGGATCAACTTGATTTTTTGGTGAATAACAACTTTAGTATTTTATTTACCACGGTTAAAGGTAAATCAGACAATTAAAGGTAAAATTAATATTATAATAATATTAAATTACCATAACACTTGTCCTAATATCATTGTATGAGTGAGTTTCAAAAAAAAAAATCAAACTTAGGTTGAAATTATAACCTTTTTAATCTACTTGGGTAAGAATATGACATTTATTATGTTTTATTTAAAGATATGTTAAAAATGTCATACTCATATTTTTAATAAGTAAATCATTTTTAATATAAATTTATATAAAATATAATTTCGACTATAAATAGTCATTTGAAAGATAAAATATTTATCTAAATCATGATAATTTATTTATAATTTTTAGACATTAAATAATTAAATTTAACTGTGACACAATTATGATACAATTATAGATTTACTAAAGGAAGAATCAAATAAATGATATTAATAATATTAAAATAAATACAATTTGAAATATTTGATACCATCCAAAAATTTTCTAGATGACTTTAACATGTTATAGATGAGTTAAAGCAGATTGTTTGAAGGAATAAAGTTGTTATAAGTTTTTTTAAAAAGTCAAGTAATGAATAGTATCAAAATTGACATAATTCGTATTTTAAAATATAATTTTTTTTATTAAATGTTATAATTTTTAAAAAAATAAAAGATTCAGAAAAATTGTTTATGTAAGTCTCTAAATTTCATTAATTACTCATTTATTGGTCATTTGACATGTTATGTTAATTATTTTAACTCTCAAAGTGTAAATTACTTGATAAAACGGTAAAAGTTAAAATGGGTTAAAACAAAAAGACAAGGATTAAAAAAATATTAAAAATTTTATAATTTTAATTGGATTATTATATTTTGACCCATATTCATCCTATATTAAAAATAAATTAATTTGGACCCATTTGGAAAAGCAAATGAATTTATATTAATTTAATACTTTTAATAATTCCAAGAGTGCCCCTCCCCTCTTCTATAAAATTCATTCTTATTCTCTATTATTTACACTTGAAAATCCTTTTGGTTTGGATAATCCCTACCCAAAACCATTACTAGAATACCTACCCACATTCTAGAGGCCTTAGTTTAGGTATAAAACCCTCATTAGAGGTGTTAAGTTGTTAAGAAAGGCAATCATCCAAAGGAAAAGGTAACGTTTTTAATTAAGTATTTCTATTTTGTTTCTTATTCATCTTCCTTCAAATATTATTCCACCACGATGAAGTAATAACTACACTATAATCAATATAATGATATGTTATTATGTTAATATCATCACCTAAATCCTTCTCCAATTCCATCAAATGGGAAATAAACTTTTCGTTTGTGTGTACGGCGGACTACTGCCTCGCGAACCGATACAATTTGTTCTTCATTACTATCTCTAAAGACTAGTTATAATGATGGAATTAATATTTATATATATTATTAATGAAATATTTATCATTATAATAGAATAATATATCACATATATTCTTACTTTCCATGCACATAAAAATGATAACGTCGTTCGTGTGTACGTGTGAGCTATCACCTTCACGAAGCAATGTGATTAGTTTTTATTCACTACATCACTTGTATGATATATGTAAGTATATTTAAATGATTAGTATTATATTAATGATGTTATTATAATTATTTAAATATAAAATAATACTTAACTTCTTTCCATAACGATCAATGAAAAATGAAAAATGTTACTCATGTGCACGTACGACCTATCGTCTCCATGATTATAACATTGTTAATTTTTCATAACCATATATAAATTGTTTGATTTAAAATTATAATTGATATATAAAATTTATTATTATATCATGAATATTATTCTAGATATGATATACTTATGACCATAAGGACTATTTACATCATACCAAATTCATTTTCAACTCAAGTACCTAATATCGAAAAACTATCTGATACAAACTTAAAATAATTATGTAATTTTTATAATATGGAAATAAGTGATATAAAATTAATAATAAACATGAAAAATTTTCTTAGTAAAGTAAATAATTAACTTAATTTTATCATTCAGGAAGATAAATATTGTACGCGATGATTTAGACTCATGGTAAGAGGCTCTTTAACTAAAACATCATTTTAAATATTTTAATGATATATTCTTCTAAATATTTATCTTTAATGTACATGTTTTCAAAATGATTTTAAGGATTTATTTATATGGACATTAATTTTTTAAAATGTTAATTCCTTTCAAACGTTTCAAAGCAGTATGGGAAACTTTGATTCAAAAACCTTCTTTTTAAATGTTTTAATTGTGTTTTTAAAATGGATTGATTATTTAAATAACTTGGAATGTTTTTTTAACATATACATCATGATTCAAATTTGTCACTTTAATGTTGATTTAATGTTTTGATGTTTAATTTAAAAATTTAAACTTTTATTTTTAAATTATGTGTTTATATTTATGAGTGCATGACTTTGTAAAAAATTAAATTTGATTTCAAAATAGAAATGTTATTTTTTCTTTATGCTTGTTTTATGTGTTATAACTATGCTATGGTTTTTGAGAATTGTTTATGTATATGGGTGGTTCCGTGATATATAGAGGGTGGTTGATTCCATTATAGCTCTCCAATGAATTGGGTAATGAGATGGGGTTAACCGGTTGGGTTTCTTTTAAGAGGTTTAGGGAATATACTATAACGAGTATTCCAAATATAACCATGAAGGTTACTCCCTATATAGCTATGAAAGATAAAATGTAAGTATGATATAGATTCCACAAGTTACCTTTATGATTTATTATTTCTATGAAGTTTTTTAGGAATCTTATGATTTCATGAGGTATGTTAAAGATATTATGTTTATGGGTGAAAAATATAACTTTATGAAAATGCTTTCATGGGTTTATAAGTATTCATGGACTAATGTTTTCTTTCCTTATTTTATGACCCTTAATGAGATTTTTGTGCCTATCCCAAGTTTTAATTTTTTTTCATAGGTCTTAATATTGGTATGGACAATGAAGATGTCATGATGAAAGAATTGAAGATGTGTCTCGAAAAGAAGTCATGTTTTATTTTAAAAGGGTTTCCTTTAGTGAAAAAATGGATACTAAGTCTAAGTGTCCACATGTAATGTATGGTTCTAATTTGTAATAGTTCTTCCTAATTATATAAAAATCTAAATTTAAAAGATCCTCAAATGTGAATTATAGCTTAAAACCACTAGAATAAGTAATGTTTAAGGTCGGGTCCTTACAGTTGGTATCAAATGATGGTTTATACAATTTTGGAGATTAGGATGTTTTCTTAAGAGTTGTGAATATAATATTTGGTTTATAAATTTTCAAGTTTATCATATGTTCAATGTATTAGAAATACCTTTTGAGGCTTTATTTTATGAAAATTTAAGGTGATTAACAGTATTTTTGGAGACATTTATTTTGAGGTAATTGTGGTTTATTACTTTTGGAATGAAAGATGAAAGGTATGAGACAACCTTTGAGGTTAAAACATCTTATGGTTATTTTTAAGGAATTTATCATATTTTTGGAGTGTTATATTAATTATATAGATTTATAAAAAGGGACAACCCGCAAGATGGGTGAAAACCCATCGTGTTTGGAAAGGCTGCGGGAATCGAACCCACAATTGAAGGGAGACAAGGGTGGATCACCTACCACTGGACTACATGAAGTCCCGAGTTAGTAAGAATTTTTCTTTTTAGTTAAACTATTTGATGAAATAGAATAAGTTGATTTTGAGAATATATATTTTATCGAATAGATAACCATGGGATTAGAAAATGAATTGGTGATTAAGTGATTAATGTTATTTCGGAAGAAGTTCACTATTTTGGGAATCCTATATTATCAAGGTAAATAGAAAACTATGGTATTTTATTTGGGAAGTAAAGGTAGAATTATATTTTTGAAAGAATCTATGATGAACTTATGATGATTCGATTTATTTATCGAAATAGTTAGCTTATCTTGAAGATTATTAAGACAGTTACTTTTTACGTGAGACTTCAAGAGTAATTTAATTTATTTAGAGATAAATATTTAAAATTTATCTTGGAAGATTATGTGATTAAATCCTTCTGATTTTTTGGTTTCAATATTAGTTTGGATTATTTTGAGGAATTTTGAGGACAATTATTTGTTAAATGGTCTATGTTGAACTTGGGTATTACTATTAAAATTTGGAGATTAAAAGTAGTTTTTTTCTCTATACAATGGTTTATTCTTTTTTGGAAATTTTCTTATATCATCCTAACCATTTTATTTTTGTCTAACATTTCATGATAGGATAAATAGATAGTTAATATTTTGTGGATTATGTGATTTTCTAGATGTTGATTCTAGTGCTTCAGGTGTGAAAAATTCATCTTAAATACTCATCATTTGGAGAAAGAGATGATTTTATCGTGGAAATTTATTATACGATAAAACTCTACTTTAAAAGTAAGTATAATTACTTATGATCTTAGTCCAATTCGTAAATTAATTCCTTAACTCTATTAAAATGATCTTAAAACAAAAACATTTTATGTTTACTTTTCCTACTATGAAATCAAAGACCGTTTAACCCATCACAGATTTATGGTTTTGTGATTGGTAACTTTCTCCTAGAAATGTTTTATATCACTATTCATTAGAACATGATAGTTAGTTTTCTCTTCCATATCCATGTTTTCCTATATGGAAACTTAGTATTTGTTATCTCAGGTGATCTTTAAAGCGGTAGTTTTATTAATCCTTTTTCCGATGTGGGATTGCAATAATGGTATTTTGAAAATTCATACCCTAGTTATCGATACCGAATTCAAAATTGTGAGGATGCAATTTCCAAAATGGGTGAGAATGTAACATCCTGAGTTTTTAAAAGGAAACACTATGTTCAATAACGTACATCATATGTCACTTTGAGCTTAATCAAACAACTAAATATTATTAATTAATATTATAGTTATAACATAACTGTTATAATAGTGGGAATTAATGATATTAACTAAATTATTAAAATAGGTTTTACACATGTTTTTATAATGATTCATTGGTTAACAAATTAATTATAAATGAAAATAAAAACCAATTGAATATAAATGATATGATTTTATGAAAAAATATTTAAGTGTGAATAATTGCGTTTATAAAATAATAAAATCACTATTGTTTGATTATATTCATGAAATATAAATTCAATCTAATGTTGAAAATTCATCTTATATGTTTTTTAGACAAGATATAAGAAGAAATTCAATTTTATGCATAAAAGAAGTATTAAAAAAAAACATTTTTACCACCTTTTGATGGGGAACCCATTTTAAATATAATTTTTGTTACTTTTATAAATTATATTTGAAAAAATAAACTTCTTATTTTGAATTAGGATATAAAAATTTACTTTGGGTGATTTTTTGGCGTTTTTATGATAAATTTCATATTTTAACGAGTAGTGAAAAATACCATATTTTAATTCAAAAATACATTTTTGTCTAATTTATTTATATATTTAGATCATTATTTTAGATATTTTTAAATTATATTTATATTATGTTTTTATCATTTAATCCAATATATGTTATTATAATCAATTTCACATTGAAATTAGATATAAAATCTTATTAAAATTTTGAACGTCTCTTTTACCTGTATTCTCACCACACCTACGAGATTAGTGTTAAACTTAATTTAGCCACTTCCATAAATTGAATTTTGAAAAACAGAAATACATGGTTGTAAGAAGAATAAAAATTATGATCTAATAGGATCAATTTAATTTTTGGTGAATAATAACTTTAGTAATTTATTTACCATAGTTAAATGTAAATCAGGTAATTAAAGGTATAAATAATATTATAATAATATAAAATTACCCTACAACTTGTCCTAGTTTTATTATATGAGTTTTTTTCAACCAAAATAAACCTTAGTTTAAAATTAAATCTATTTTAATCCACTTGGGTTTGAATATGACATTTATTGTGTTTTATTTAAAGATAAGTTAAAAATGTCATACTCATATTTTTAATAAGTAAATCATTTTTAATATATGGTTATAAAAGATAAATTCAACTATAAATAGTCATTTGAAATCTAAAATTTTTATCTACATCATGTTTTTTTTAATAATTTTTATACATTAAATAATTAAATTTAATTGCGACACAATGATAATGCAGTAATAAATTTATTAAAGGAAGAATCAAATAAATAATATTAATAATATTAAAATAAATATAATTTGAAATATTTGATGGCATAAATGAATTTTATTGACTAATTTGACATATTATAGATGAGTTAAAGTAGTTTTTTTCTAGGTAATGAAGTTTTTATGATTTAAAAAAAAGTCAAGTAATGAATAGTGTCAAAATTAACACAATTCATATTTTAAAATATGAAATATTTTATTAAATGTTATAAAATTTATAAAAATAAAATATTTAGAATTTTTTTTATTTAAGTCTACAAATTTTATTAATAACCCATTAATTGGTTATTTGGAATGTTATGGTAATCATTTTAACTCTCAAAGTATAAATTACTTGATAAAATAGTAAGAGTTAAAATGGGTTAAAACAAAAAGATAAGGATTAAAAAAATATTCAAACTTGTATAATTTTTATTGGATGATTATATTTAGACCCATATTTATCCTATATTCAAACTAAATCAATTTGGACCCATTTGGAAAAGAAAATGAATTTATATTAATTTAATACTTTTAACAATTCCAAGAGTGACCCTCCCCTCTTCTATAAAAGACACTCTTTTTCTCTATTCCTTACACCTAAAAAACCTTTTTGTTTGACCAATACCAGAAAACAACCTTACTATAATACCTAACCACATTATAAAATACTTATTTTAGACATAACACCCTCCTTATAGGTGTTAAGGTGTTAAAAATAGCGATCATCCAAAGGAAAGGTAATGTTTTTAATTAAGTGTTTCTAATTTGTTTCTTCTTAATATTCCTTCAAATATTATTCCACCATAATGAAATAATAACTAAAATATTCTCAATATACTTATATTTTATTATGTTAACATCATCACCTAAATCCTTCTCTAATTCTATCAAATGATAAATGAACTTTTCATTTGTGTGTACGACGAACAAGCGCCTCGCGAACTGATATAGTTCATTTTTCATTACCATATCTAAAGACTACTTATAATGATGAAATTAATATTTATATATTATATTAATGACATATTTATCATTATAATAGAATAATATATCAATTAAATTCTTACTTTCCATGAAAGTAAAAATGTTAACGTCGTTCGTGTGTATGTGTGAACTATCACCTCCATGAAGCTATCTGATTCGTTTTTATTAACTACATCACTTGTATGATATATATAAGTATATTTAAATGATTAATATTATATTAATGATTCTATTATAATTATTTTATATAAAATAATACTTACCTTCTTTCCATAATGATCAATGAAAAATGGAAAACGTTACTAATGCGTACGTACGACCTACCGTCTCCATGATTATAACATTGTTCATTTTTCATAACCATACATAAATGTTTTGATTTAAAAGAATAATTTATATATAAAAGTGATTATTATTTCATTAATATTATTATTGATATGATATACTTATGACCACATGGACTATTGACATCATACTAAGTTTATTTTTGACTCAAGTACCAAATATCAACAAAACGTCCTACACAATCTAAAATAATTATGTAATTGTTATAACATGGTAATAAGTGAAATAAAATTAATAATAAAAATTAAATAGGTTATCAAAAAATCAAATAATTAACATAATTTTATTATTTAGGAAGATAAAGATTGTACGTGACAATTCAGACTCAAGGTAAGAGACTATTTAAATAAAACATCATTTTAAATGTTTTAATAATTTATTATTCTACATATTTCTATTTAATTTCCATGTTTTCAAAATAGTTTTAATGATTTATTCATATGGTCATGAATTTTTTAAAATTTTAATTCCTTTAAAACATTTCAAAGTGGTATGGGACACTTTGATTAAAAAATATTCTTTTTTAAATGTTTTAATTGTGTTTTAGAAATGCATTGATTATTTCAATAACTTAGAATGATTTTTAACATATACATCATGATTCAAATTTATCTATTTTCTATCGCTTTAATTTTTTGATTTTTACTTTAAAAATTTAGACTTTTATTTTCAAATAATGTGTTTTCATTTATGAGTGCATGGATTTGTAAAAAATGAAATGTGATTTCAAAGTGGAAATGTTATTTTTTACTTTATGATTGTTTTATGTGTTATGATTATGTTATGGTTCTTGGGAATTATTTATGTATACGGGTGGTTCCATGATAAAATGAGGGCTGGTGAGCCTATGATAGATCTTCAATTCAATGGGTAATGATACAAGGTTAACTATTTGGGTTTCTCCTAAGAGATTTAGGGAATATATTATGAGATATATTTAAAATGTAACCATAAAGGTTACTCCCTATGTAGCTATGAAAGATAAAATGTAAGTATGATACGGATTCCACAAGTTATCTTTATGGTTTATGATTTATATAATGTTTTTCAGGAATATTATTATTTCCTGAGGCATGTTAAAGGTATTATGTTTTATGGGTGAAAAGTATAACTTTGTGAAAATGTTTTCATGGGTTTATAAGTACTCATGAACTAACATTTTCTTTCCTAATTTTTCCCTTAATAAGATTTTTGTGATCATCCCAAGTTTTAATTTTTTTTCAAATTTCTTAAGATTGGTATGGACAATGAATATGTAATGATGAAAGAATTGAAGATGTGTCTCAAAAAAAGGTTACATTTTATTTTAAAAGGGTTTCCTTTGGTGAAAAAATGGATACTGAGTATAAGTGTACACTTGGAATGTATGTTTCTACTTTTTAAGAGTTTGTACTAATTATTTAAAACTCTAAACTTAAAATATCCTTGAATTCAAATTATAGTTTAAAACCATGAGAATAATTTATGTTTAAGGTTGGGTCCTTGTAGTGATGAAGGTTACCTTGTAAATTTTTGGAATGATAAATGTACTGTACATAGTTCCAAGGATGAATTCATTCTTTATACCAGTTAGAATGATAATGTTTAAAAACTAAACTTAGAATATGTTAGGAGTGAATAATTAGGTTTGATACTTTAGAATTCTATGACCCTTTTCAATATGGTAAGCAATATAAGTCATGTTTTAAATCTATTAGTAAGGTCTAAACTTATAATGCTTTACAGTTAGTGCACATGGACTTATTTTTTCCTAAAAAAACTGGTAGCATTGGTGGAAAATACTATGTATATGTCTTATTTGATGATTACACTATATATACTTGGGTTTATTTTCTTACAAAGAAATATGAAGCCTTAAGTTATTTTAAAAATTTTGTAGCCAGAGTTAAAAATGATAAAAACCTATCCTTGATAACTATTCGTAGTGATCATGGTGAAGAATTTGAAAATTATGATTTTGAAACATTTTTTAATAAGAAAGGTATTGAACATAACTTTTCAACACCTAGAACCCCACACTGAAATGGTGTAGTTGAAAGAAGAAGTATTAATTTTTAGGAGATTACTAGAACCATACTGAGTAAATACTCATTTGAAATTTTTTTTGGGATGAAGTATTTAGTACTACCTACTATACTATAAAATGATATTTAATTAGAAATTTTCTTAATAAAATCCCTTATGATTTGTGTATAGGAATAAAATAAAAAATTTCTTACTTTGAAGTATTTGGTTGAAATGTATTCATTCTAAATACTAAATATAATCTATATAAGTTTGCACCCAAATTTGATGAAGGAAAATTTTTAGGTTATTCCACCACTAGTAAGACTTATAGAGTTTTTAATAAATTTTCTTGTACTATTGAGGAAACAATGAATGTTAAGTTTAATGAAATAGATCCATTTATTTTCAAAGAAACCCCAAACTACATCCCTGGATGTTATTTATAGAACTAATTTTCAACCTTTGTTATAAAATTATTCTCATAAGGAAATAACTCAAGAATATGTTTAGAAAGTTATTCCTTAGGAATATTTTCTACCTATTGTTGAAGAAAAAACTTTTAAAAACCAAATAATTTAGTTGTTTCTTAAGAATCATCCAAGTGAAAGTATCATTGGTGATGTAGATTAACTAGTTAGGACTAGAAGTTCCATAAGAAATGAAATTGAACATCTAGATTTCTTATCCCAATTCAAACCTAAGAATCCCAATGAGGATTTAGGTGATGAATATTGTATGAATACAATTTTAGATGAAATAAATGATTTTGAAAGGAACAAAGTATGGAATTTAGCTAAATGACCTAATGAAACTTCAATAATTGGAGTAAAATGAGTTTTTCGGAATAAATGTGATGAAAATTGCATAATAGTTAAAAATAAATCTATACTTGTTACTAAAGATTATAACCAACAAGAGAGAATAAATTATGAAGAAACTTATGCTCTGGTATCAATAATTGAACCTATTCAAATACTTATATCCTTTGCAGCATTCTTTAATTTCAAACTATTTCAAATAGATGTGAATTTTGATTTTATTAATGGATTTGTTCAGTAGGAAATTTATGTAGAAAAAACATATGGTTTTGAAAATAAAAAACATCTATAATATGTTTATAAACTTACCGAGGCACTATATGGAATTAAACAATCCTCTAGAGCTTAGTATGATAGGTTAACTAGATTTTTGTTACAAAATAATTTTGTTAAGGGAGATGTAGATCCAACTATTTTTATAAAATAAGTAAATAAAAACATTATGATTATAAAAATTTATATTTATTACATTATATTTTGTTCAAAAATATTTAATATATTTCTTTGTGGATCTTATGAAGTCTGAGTTTGAAATGAGTATGATGGGTGAGTTAACATACTTTATAGGTTTTCAAATTTCACAAAAACCAAAAGGATATTTTATATCTCAAAATAATAATATAAAATATCTTCTTAATAAATTTGGATAATACAAAAATAAAATTATTAGTACTACCATTGACACCTCCAATACTTTAGATCTTAATGAGGCTGGGAAACTAGTTGATCAGAAAATTTTTAGAGGTATGATAGGAAGTTTACTTACCTAATAGTTAGTCATCCAAATTTAATTTTTTCAGTATGATCATGTACAAGATATCAAAAAAATCCAGAAGAATCCCATATTAAATTTGTAAAATAAAAATTTCAATATATTAATGGAACTATGGATTTAGGCCTATTATATTATTATGGATTTTTTTTGAACTAAAAAGTTTTTCAGTTACTGAATTTGGTGGATATAGAATGGATAAGAAAAGTACATCTGGAATATGTCATTTCTTAGGAGATTATTTAGTTTCTTGGTTATGTAAGAAACAAAATTCATCAACACTTTCAAATATTGAAGAAGAATATGTGGCAGTTGGAATTTTTTTTGCTCATGTGTTGTGGATGTAACACACATTCACAGACTATGGAAAGAGTTTTACTAAAATTCAAATATTTTGTGATAATAAAAGCACCATTTCTTTAAGTAAAAACCCATCATATCACTAATGTTATAAACACATAGATACAAGACACCATTTCCTTCAGGATAACACACTTAAAGGATATATAATTTTACAATTCATCAGAATGTAAGAAAAACTTGATGATATTTTTACTAAACCCCTTTATTCCGATAGATCTGAAAATATTAAACAGAATCTAGAAATGATTAATGTAAAGTGATTATTCATATCTACTTATTTTTTACCAATATACTCATATTAATATACTCCTTTTTATAGGGGGAGTATATATGTTTTTTGTTTTTCAAAACCATTATGGTTTTCTTAAAAACTTTTAGTTTTCTAAATTGTTACTTTTTCTAAAAATTTTGTATCAAAATGATTTTTCCTAACTTAAAATTTTATAAAATTTTCAGAGTTAAAATTCTCTAATTGTTTCACAAACTTAGAAATTATTATAACATTTCTGTACTCAAAATTTCTTATAAACCTTTTCAGATTCAAAAACTTTCATAATTATTTTTTCTAATAAAACCATCGTAATTAGTTTTTCTAATACAACTATCATAATTATTTTTTCTAATAAAAATATCATAATTGGTTTCTCTAATAAAACTATTGTAATTAGTTTTTCATAAAAAAGCTATTGTAATCTGTTTATTTTAAAAAAATTAATAAGACCTGGTTAAATATACAGATGAAACTTTCCACTCCGAAAGGTGCTCTTATATGCTTTTAGTTTCTGTGCTATTTCATTAATTTAGTTTATAATTGTTGTTTTTATAATTTTAGTTTTAAAATTTGTTTTGTTTTCATAATTTTAATTTTTTTCTAGTCATAATGATTCTCAATACAATAAAAGTTTTAAAACCTTGAGAGTTAAAATAAAATTTAAAAACAATTTTTGATTAAATCATGGTTGTCTGATTAGAAAGGGTTTCAATATCAACCTTTGATTTGAATATGGAAGATGGGCCATTGTCTCCAGCACCTATATAAGGGTGGGTAGCCTCATTGTACCACATTGGTTTTAAGAGTTTTTATTGCCTACTCTCACCACTATTTAAATCCTCAAGTCAGATTCTTTTCCTTTTCTTCTGATATTAGGTTTCATTTCCCATTATGATAGAAACCAAAGAAGATTATGCAAAGTGGTATGTTTTCAAGGAAATACTTATTGAAAGATCATTATTTGATAAATTCTATTCAACCCTCAAAAGGATTATTTCATTCTAAGGTTAGGAATTTATTTTCATAGAGAATATAGATAAATATTTTTGCAACATCCCAAGTTTTTTAAAGGAAACACTATTTTTGATAACATACATGATACGCCACATCGAGCTTAAGCGAAAAAATTAAATATTATTATTTAAATGTTACAATTATATCATTTCCATTAGAATAGAGATAATGAAAAATAATAACTAAATTATGAAAATAGGGTTTACACATGTTTATATAATGATTCATTGGTTACCAAATTAATTAGAAATAGAAATAAAAACTAATTGAATATAAATGATGTGTTTTTATGAAAAACTATTTAAATGTAAATAATTGTGTTTATAAAATAATAAAATCACTCTTTTAGGATTATATTAATGAAATATAAATTCAATATAATATTTAAAATTCATATTATATGTTTTATATACCTGATATAAGAACAAATTCAATTTTACGCATAAAAGAAGTATTTTTCAAAAAAGTCATTTTTATACTCTTTTGATGGAGAACCCAGTTTAAATCTAGTATTTTTTTAATTTTATAAATTATAATTGAAAAAGTAAACTTCTTATTTGGAAGCGGGACATAAAATTTTACTTTGGATAAATTTTTGGAACTAATTTGATAATATTCATTTTTAATGAATAGTGAAAAATACTACATTTTAATTAAAAATTTCTTTTTCGTATAATTTATTTATATTGATAGATTATAATTTTACATGGGTTTAAGATAAAATTAGATTAGGTTTTTATAATTTAATCCAATTTTGGTCATTGAAATCAATTTCATAGTGAAATTGGATATAACAACTATGTGAACTTTTGAAAGTTTACTTTAAAAACCAGTTTCTCATTCCGTCAATGAGATTAATTTTAATTAATTTCTGCCAATTATGTGCTTTTAATTTGAAAAAATGGATTCCATATTTGTAAGAATAAGGTTAAAAATATGTAAATAGGTTCCTTTTAATTTTGTACAATATGAATAGTAACTTCAGTAATTATTTTAATTACCATGATTAAGTGTAAATTTTGTAATTAAAGGTTAAAATAATATTATAAATATTATA
This sequence comes from Viscum album, assembly GCA_963277665.1. NCBI lineage: Eukaryota > Viridiplantae > Streptophyta > Magnoliopsida > Santalales > Viscaceae > Viscum > Viscum album. The sequence goes on from OY728148.1 coordinate 1,283,221,042, forward strand.
AAACAACCATAAAACTTGTTATAATATTATTTTATGAGTTATTTTTTACTAATAAAATCCTTGGGCCGAAATTGTGGCCTTTGGATGCCACTTGGGTGTGATTATGGCATTTATAACATTTTATTTAAAGCAAAGACCAAGATGTCATAATCATGTCACTTATTACTAAAAATTTTTTAATATAGGGTTATATAAGTGATATATTTGACTATAAATATTAATTATAGAGATAAAAATATTTCCTATATAATAGTAATTTATTTATAATTTTTAAGAAATAAATAATTAAAGTAAATGGTGACATAATGATGATGCCATAATTTCTTAATTAACAAAGGAATCAAATAAACGATATTATAAATATTAAAATAAATATAATTTGAGATAATTTATGTCATAAAATAATTTTATGGATGATTTTTACATGTTGGTGATTATTTAAAGGAGTTGGTTTGAACTTATCTTGCAGTTATGACATTTTTAAAAAGTCAACTAAAGAATAGTATAAAAATTGACATTGTTGGTGTTTTAAAATATAAAATATTTTATTAAATGCTATAGTATTTATAAAAATAAAATATTCATAAAATAAAATATATAAGTCTAAAAATTTCATTAATGACTCATTCATTGGTCGTTTGGCATGTTATGTTAATTATTTTAACTCTCAAATTGTAAATTACTTAATAAAACAGTAAGAGTTAAAAGGATTAAAACAAAAAGATAAGGATTAAAAAAACATTAAAACTTGTATAATTTTCATTATATGATTATATTTTGATACATAATTATCCTATATTATAACTGAATCAATTTGGACCCATTTGGAATCGAAAATTAATTTATATTAATTTAATACTTTCAATAATGATAAGAGTGCCCCTCCACTCTCCTATAAAAGGTCACCCATTCATCTCTATTCATTACACATAATTTTTTTTGGTTAGACCAATATCTTCCCAAAAACCTTCCTAGAATAACTCCCCACATTATAAAGGCCTTAGTTTAGGCATAACACTCTCCTTAAAGGTGTTAATGTGCTAAGAAAATGTGATCATCCAAAGGAAAGGTAACGTTTTTATTTAAGTGTTTCTATTTTATTTCTTCTTCCATTTCATTAAAATATCCTCCAAACATGATGAGATAATAAATAAATTATCTTCAATATACTTATATGTTATTATGTTAATACCATAATCTAAATCCATCTCCAATTTCATCAAATGGTAAATGAACTTTTCGTTCGTGTGTACGGCAGACTACCACCTCGTGAACCGATATAGTTCATTTTTCATTACAGTCTCTCAAGAATACTTATAATGATATAATAAATGATTATATATGATAATAATGAAATATTTATCATTATAATAGGATAATATATCAATTAAGTTATTACTTTCCTTGCACATAAAAATGACAACATCGTTCGTGCATACGCATGAACTATCACCTCCACAAAGTGATGTGATTCATTCTTCTACACCACATCACATGTATGATATATATAAGTATATTTAAAATATTAATATGATATAAATTATATTATTATAATTATATAAGGATAAAATAATATTTACTTTTTTCAATAATTATCATTGAAAAATGAAATCGTTACTCATGCGTACGTACGACTTACCGTCTCCATGATGGAAACATTGTAAATTTTTCATATACATATTTAATGAATGTATTTAAAGGTATAATTGATATATTAAATTATTATTTCATTAATATTATTGTTTATATAATGGAATTATTACCATATGGACTATTTAAATCATACTAAGTTCATTTTCAACTTAAGTATCGAATATCGACAAAACGTACGATATGAACTTAAATAATTAAGTAATTATTATAAAATTGTAATAAGTGATATAAAGGGAATAATAAAATTGAAATTTTTTATCAATAAAGTATAAATTTACTTAATTTTATTATTCAGGAAAATAAATATTGTACATGACGATTCAGACTCAAGGTAAGGGACTCTTTAACTAAATCATCGTTTTAATGTTTTAAAGAGTTACTATTCTAAATATTTATCATTCATGTACATGTTTTCAAAATGGTTTTATGGATTTATTTATATGGAAAAGAATATTTTAAAATGTTATTCCTTTAAAAAGTTTCAAATTGGTATGAGACACTTTGATTCAAAAATATTCTTTTTTAAATGTTTTGATTGTGTTTTAAAAATGGATCGATTATTTCATTAACTTGGAGTGTTTTTTTCATATACATCATGAACTAAATTTATTGATTTTATATCACTTTAATTTTTTTAATGTTTAATTTACAAGTTTTCACTTTTATTTTAAAATAAAGTGTTTTCATTTATGAGTGCACGACTTTGTAAAAATGAAATGTGATTTCAACGTGGAAATGTTATTTTTCCTTATTCTTGTTTTATGTGTTATGATTATTTTATGGTTCTAGGGAATTGTTTATGAATATGGGTGGTTCCAAGATAAAATAAGGGAAGGTTAGCCCATGATATATCTCTAATTTATTTATTAATGATACAAAGTTAACTATTTGGGTTTCTCCTAAGATATTTAGGGAATATACCATGATGGGTATTCTAATTATAACCACGAAGGTTACTCCCAATGTAACTGTGAAGATATAATGTAAGAATGATATGGATACCACAATTTATCTTTATGATTTATGATTTATATATAGTTTTATGGGAATTTTATTATTTCATGAGGTAACCTAAAGGGTTTATGTTTTATGTGTGAAAAGTATGATTTTTTGAAAATGTTTTCACGAGTTTAAAATATTCACGGGCTAACTGTTTATTTCATTTTTTTATACCCATTACTAAGATTTTTGTGCTCATCCAAAGTTTTTAAAATGTTTCTATAGGGTATAAGGATGGGTAATAGAAAGGAATAAGTCAAGATTATTGTTATGAATATTTTTATTAATAAAAAAAATTCATGTTTTATTTTATAAAGTTTTACTTAGTGAAAAAATGGATAGTGAGTAGAAGTGTCTAATTTGTAATATTTGAGTTGTTATGTAATAGTTATGGAATAATTATATAAAAACATAAACTTTAAAAGATATTCAATGTGAAATATTGAATTAACTCAATATTATGTAACATTTAGGGATGGGGCCTTATAATTTTGATCTTTACTATCCTGAGATAGTTATCGAGTTTTATAATTCCATTTAGTTTGATAAAGAAGGTGGTAAGGATAAGGTTTCCTTTACCATGTTTTGAAATATATACAAGTTATTTTTCAAAATAGTAGAATACTTGGTTGGTGTTCCTTATGATGGATAATCATACTTACCTTTACCCAAGTTACCAGACAAACTTGAAACATTTTAGAAGAATAAGGATAAAGATTCTTTGTTCTTATTTTATGAGAAAGTAAGCAATGTATCACATATCACACCAGACAATAGAGTTATTACATTTTGGATTCAATGGTATATTATCTCTAGGAATGGTGACAGGGATGTGTTGAAAGTTTTTGATGTTTTTTTCTTTACTATCTTGTCAACATAATAAAAATAACCTTGGTGAAGTTTATCTTCATTACATTGGAGAATATCAAAAGTGATTCCATCAAGTCAAAGATAATTATGCTTCCAGCCTTCATAAAAAATATTATATTGAAGTTTATAGTATTATTTATGGTTGAAAATAAATCTCACCCAATTATAAAAAAGACATCTTTCATTGGTGAAGATATTATGTCAATGATGAAATTAGTTTTTGATTCAAAATAAAAAAATTTGGTTGAAAATATTGACGGATCTGCATCAGTGGCACAACCATCAAAGAAACACGAGGATGTTAGGAAGCAGATAAAAGATGAAACTTACCCTCCTATAAAACAAAAGAAAGAAAATAAAACACCATATGATGTTTTTTAAAAATCTCATGGATCATAAAGCTCAAAAGAAACTGGGAGATCTACAGTTAAATATTGGTCATGTTGAGAAAAAATCTTTAGAAATTTTGACTGCACAATAGTTATAGGAAGAAGAAAAAATAAAGAAGCAAATGAAGAGGTTTCAAGAAGAAAGGATTGTATAAATTTTATTAAAAGGAGTTTATAAATCTTATAAAAATATAGCAATTCTAATTTATCATTCGGATCAAGTTATTCTGGAAGCTCGACTAGTTTTTAAATAAACTTCAGTTATTCCTACTGATTTCCCTTCAGTTTCTGATAAGTTAAGGGGAAAGTTACTTATTGAAGAATTGGTTTCTAATGTACCTGAGAAAGAATCAGAATCTTAATCACCTAGAAAGGGATACTTGATAATAGCAATACAATTAGAATAATAGATTGACAAAGAAGATGATAAAGAAGTTTAAGTATAAGACTAAGAATAATTTTAAGAAGTGGTAGAAGAAGAAATAGAAGTAAAATAATGAGAAGAAGAACAATTAGAAAAGGAAGAATCTGATAATGAATAAACCCAGTCAGTTAAGGGATCAAAAGACAAGTAATAATTATAATCATATTTATCTTCATCATATTTACCTTCATAATCTGGTAAGTATGAAAACCTATCAAGTTTTTAAGAATAAAAATCTTCCTAAAAAAATAAAGAAAAGTCATCCTCAATAGAAGAAGAAAAAGATCAAAATTATCAGATGAAAGTTTCTGAAAAAGATAAATATGATAAGGATCAAGATATTTTTGAAATTTTAGATGATAATAAAGTTTCAAATAAATATTAAAAGAAATATAAATAAGTTAATGTCACAACCAATAGACCAAAACCTCCCCAACTTGAGCCCAATCATGTGAAATTAAAAGAAACAATTGCTAAAAGGGTTTTGATTATATTTTCCTTGCCTGGAAAAGGTTGACTAATCAGATTCCATATTTACCAAACATTGAATCAATATGTAAGTTTCTCCAGGAATCTATCAATGAGAAATCAGAATCACTCAATGTATTGACTGAAATAGTGATTAGAATAGAGACTGATTTGAAATTTTTCAAAAAAAGTTTAAAGATCAAATTTTTTCATACAATAAGATGGTGAAGTGTTCTAACCAATTTTATGTTGATATTCATGAACATGATGATCAATTTGTTGAAGTTAATCAACTTTTGTTATAAATAAAAGATTCATTCAATAATTTATCCTCAGATATATCTGACATAGTAAAGTTTGTTGAAGATTTTATAGATTCAACTGATGATCAGAGAGAGGATGTGAAAGTTCTAAAAGAAAATATGCATTATATGGAGTTGGATGTGAGCTGGCTCATATCTTGTGAAAACAAACTCATCATTTTGTGGGAAAAATAAAGAGTTTTATAAGGAAGTTAAAAGAATCAAAGATAATGTTCGAAAGTAGGTAACTTTAGAAGAAAATATTGTAAAGCTTGAAAAGGACCGTCATGAGTTCAAAAAGAAAAAGTCATTCATTAAAAACCTAATAAAGAAAGAATGAATATTTTTTTAAATCTTGATGTATTTTTTTATAAAACATTTGAATCAATTGTTTAATGTGATTATATTTTCATCTAAGTTCTTTGTGCTTGAATGTTTTCTAATTATGACTTGTTATATGTTCTTTAATATTATTTGTGGATGATTAGTTAGTTTAATTCATTGTTTCGTATGTTATATTCTCTATAATTTTATAAAACTTTGGGTTCCTTCCCATTACTTTTTGAAAATCACAAAGGGGTAGAATGTTTTAAAAAGGGGGAGAATTTATTTTAAAAGGAGATATACTATCCTCATGAGGAGAAGTATTCATAAGGGGGAGATTTATTCTTTAATTAAAAATTATTCTAATAATTTCCATTATATTATAAAAGAGTTAAAAACTCAGGGGGAGTTAAGTTATGAATAATAACTTTGAAGTTATTAAAATAAAAAAGAGATATAATTTTTTTAAGTTATTTTTCATTTAAGTGTTTATGGTTTGTGCTTTCCAAAAAGGGTGAGATTGTTGAGTCAGAAGTATTCCTTATTTATTTTCCATTCTTTTAGTTTTGTAAATCACAAATAATCTATTAAAACTTTGTTTACTAACTTTTTATGTCCCAAGTGTTTTAGTATGTTTTTTAGAAAACAATACTTTCTACCATAAATCTAAATGTTCTAATGTATTAAGAATATAAAATTTACATTACTCAATATGATACATCTAAATGAATGTGTATCTGATTATCAGAATGATTTTTTTAGACCAGTGGTTATACTCATGTTTTTTCTAATGAACCTAGTACCGACCTTAGTACTGATAGATCAGACTAATATTCATAAAATTTATCATATTAATAATCAATAAGGAATTAAATCAGACTGACTAAAGTTTATAATCATAAGAACAAAAAATTGTTTCTATTTAAGGAATAATTTTAGCATTTTAACGGTGCTAATACAAAATGATGATAGAAATTTATTTATGTTAGAGCATTGTGAGTAGTCAAAGAGATAGCTATTCAAGGTCATTGCAACTAACTTGGACATATGACCATTTGAGATTTTCCTATAAATAACTATTCATTTGAATAGTTGGGAGTAGATTGCATTCGAAACTCAATCTGTCTAAAGTTTTCTCTATGTGAACATATCATTCTGAAGGCTTTGTAATACTTTAGAGAGTTGTAGTTACAAGGAATTCTTATCAGGGTTATTTCCTTTAGAATTAATTTTATTTTGTAATCATGTTCAATCATTTTTACAATTGAGGGATTCCATGGATAGGAAAATGGTGAATCTGGTCTATCAGATTGAGGGATTTCAAGGCTAGGAAGACAAACGACGATCATAATATCAAGGGATTCTGAGGACAGGAAGAAAGATCTTATTATAATCATCATATCTAGGGATTTATTGGTAAGTAAATTAAAACTTTACAATAGGTATAAAAATGTGGATACCTTTATTCAAGTTATTGACCACATTTACTCTTAAGGTTAAAAGAGTGTATTATTTTTATATAGATTGTAAGTAATTATTACTGTTACTAGCTAGTTTTTGAAAGACTATTACACTGTTCATATAACAAAAAGTTATTCATCATAATTATCTTTCTACACTATTTGTTATATCAGTATGATAAAAACATACTTTAATATAATTTGATCAATTGTGATTTCGATTCTTCACTATGATCGTCAGACAGATTCTGAGTCTGATAAATTTACTTTAAGAGGTTTTGTGTTTTGATTAGAACTACAATTCACCCCCTCTTGTAAGTATATCCATATAATATACTCTTACAATCCTACATTATATTCCATGGGTATTCTAAAACTACATAGGATAACCTAGGGACGTGCATAAGAAAGGGGTATGCTATAAATCCCAATGAGGGAATAATCAAAGCATAAAATGATGAAAGTAATACATGTTAGTCAATAAGAATATAAATGACACAAAAGAGGGATGGTAATCATAATCTTTAACAATGAGTCATGATATAACATGATAGCATTAAAGAAACATAGGGATGTGGCAACAACATAAAACATGACATAAGCAAAAGTCAAGGCTAATTACCAAGACAACATCACATGGTGGAAAAACTAACATAATATATTAGGTTCACTCCCTAATAATATACATAATGTCTTATGAGACAAAAAAATTACCCAATGCATTAGAGATCTATCTAATTCTGGGTCCACCCATCACATTCATATCATGTACATGCATAGGTGTGCCACATAGATCATACAACATAAGAATGTATTTCATCACTTTTAATCCCATGATTAAGTAGTTTGAGATATGTATATGGAAGTCCAAAACCAATGAAGGATATGTACATATAGGTTAATACCCTTGAGTGTAAATAGGGATGGGTATTAACTACACAACTATTTGGTATAAAAAATCATAGGATAATTTCGACAACATAACGATGGTACATAAAGATTCATAGAAGGGATTAATGGGAGTGAAAGGGGTCTCTAATAAATTTTAAATCGTAAGTAAAGTAAGAGGTTGTTAGGACCAATAGGGGCCTATATAACCTAAGAAGGGGGGGGGGTGAATCAGGGTATGAATATTCTTTTTCTAAATTATTCCTACCCCACTTGATCTTGACCTCTTTATTACAAGGGTCACTTTGTTTGCATTTGTGTGTTTATTATAACCACTTTTCTTCTTATTTATCTGATGATGATGCTTTAAATGCAATGCAGGGAAGTAAGCAGGTAGACACAAAGATTTTTACTTGGTTTACCCTCACTGGGCTACACCCAAGGAGCATACAACGACGATGTGCCACTGTACTAAATCCACTAAAGCTCACTGCTAGTAATGTTCGGGCTATATCAATTCTATGCCCATGCTCACTACCTTTACAATGTTTAGGGTCATCTCACTGCTTTCCCAAGGGTCAATCCCTATTTCTCTCTCTCTGGCTCACTACTGGTGGAGAGGATCACCTTATTCCTCTTTCTTTGCTCACTGCACTGGAAAGGATCAACTCACAGTTTATATACTTGTAGGTCTCTTCATTTACATGAATACATGAATCCTCAACTTTTGATAGATTATCTGTTAAAGTCTAACTTTCATCCACTGATAAATACCCATTTTCCTCTTAAACACTAAGCAATTCCTTTGGAAATACCTTCGCAAAGCACCCTACTTTACGAGGCTCCCAATTTCATAAAGCTCAAACAAGCCTTCACGAAGCTACTGCATTTTCGCAAAGCACTCCCACGAAACACTCTCATGAAGCTCAAGTCGTCATAGAGCGACTTACCTCATGAAGATCACTGAGCCAACGCAGAGCTCAAAAATTTCGTGGAGCTAGATTAGCCGCCACGAAGCTCTTCTTTCTCGAAGCACACTGCCTTCGTGAACCACCTTCGCGAACTGAGAGCAAAATATTTTCTTTGAAAACTTTCTCTTCTCTTCTGCTTCTCTTTAAGGGGTCGAGGCTTATTTATAAGTGATTCCATCGACCCACAAAATTTCCATGTGAAGTCAACGCCACGTTATATCAAATCGTGAAGCTCCTAAGTTCCTGCCTAAAATCTCTCAATCTCGTGAAGCACCACGATAATTTTTGGATCGTGGAGCTTTGACGTAATCGTGGAGCATCAACATCAATCCCTTCATGCCTTCACCGTGAAGCTCCCTCGCAAATCCCTTCACTGCCACGATGCGCTTCAACCTCTGCCGTTTGCGAAGCTTGATGTAATCACGAAGAACACCATCAACATTCTTCTGGTCTTCGCGAAATTCAATCCATGATGCCTATCTTCACGAAATTCATGACTTTTCCATATTTTGATGAGATCTTCAAGGATATCCAGTTTTTGCGATGCTTACCAAACTCTAAATTTTGGACCCCAAAAATTCAGCAAACACTGGAAAATGGCGCCACCTTGTACTGCTCTTTTGTACTGCCTCTAGATCATCCGTTCCTTTGTCATCATTCTTTGTCAACATGTATTTTCAACAAATTCTATGGAACTCAACAATTCTCCATGGAAACCTGCTTTTTCAACAAACACAATCAACCCAAAAATGATGCAATGTTACCTTGAGGTATTTTTTCCCAACAATCTCCCCCTTTGGGTTTATTGACAACTCTTCTCATAATGATTCTATGCACTTTGATTCATCTCTAAATCTCCTTCCAGCCACTACCACAATTCGCCTCTTGTGATTATTATATAGTTCAAGGATTCACTTAACACGTACTCTAAGCCCACACGATCAATGCTCGGTGTGAGAAAAAAGAGTAGTATAAAAATTTCTCCAATGAATCACTTCATGTCAGACACCAATTGTCGATTTCAAGCTGATACCAATTGTTAAATTGACACCAATTGTTGAACCACATTGATACCAATTGGTGATAGTTGGAAACCTTATCTTACAATTCCAACATCACTCTTCTGCTTCTATCACAATCCTTAGCTATCGTGATATCTACTATTTGATCAATCACTTCTAGCATCGTCAGATTTAATACTCTCCCCCTATCTCATTGCTCTCCCCCTATCTCACTACTCCACCTGTCAGCTTCTCCCCGTGTCTTTTACTAAGACATTTTCTCCCTTCCTTAGCCACAGTTTCTCCCCCTTGAGGAGTCACTATTTCTCCCCCTTTGTCAACGAACCCAAAGGTCACCCCTTTGCGGTCTGCAACATTGAAAGAACAAAAATTAGCACATTAGATAAAAACACACAATATCTTGAGGAGAGGGGTTCCTCATCCACACTCTTTTAAGTGTTGGGAGTAGACTGACCTCCAAGATCCAGTCGATGACTCTCAAAAGCTTCCTTAGGTAAGGCCTTCATCATAATGTCTGCAACCTTTAGTTTTGTAGGCACATACTCCAACTTCACGATTCCCTGCTCTTCTCCTTGATAAAATGATACTTTATCTCAATGTACTTTTTCCTTCAGTGATAGACTGGATTTTTGCTGATATTGATAGCACTTGAGTTATCGCACTGGATTCCGATCGGAGACTTCACTTCAACTCCCATATCATCAAGATGCTACTTCATCCACAATAATTGTGTGCATGCTTGAGTGGCCACAATATACTCAGCTTCTGTGGTGCTTAATGAGATGCAATCTTTCTTCTTTCTTATCCAAACAATACATAGTTCACCAAGATAGAATGCACCTCCTGATGTTGATTTCCTGTCATCCACTGAACCAGCCCAATCTGCATTAGTATATCCCAATAACTCTGTCTGAGATTTTCCATTATACATCAAGACGAAATCCACTGTGCCCTTGATATACCAAAGTATTATTTTCACTACAAGCATGTGGATTTCCTTGGGATTACTTTGATATCTTGCTGCTTGGCATGTGGTGAAAACAATGTCAGGTCTCGTTGCTGTTAGGTACAGTAAACTCCCAATAATCTACCTGTATTCTGTGATATTAACTACCTTGCCATCATCATCTTTAAATAATTTCATCCGGGTAGCAACCGGAGTCTTCATCTCCTTGGAATATTCCATTCCAACTCTTTTAAATACCTCCTTGGCACATTTATATTGATAAATTAATGTTCCATTCCTTCCTTATGTCACCTGTAGACCAAGGAAAAATGTTAGCTCTCCAATCATTGACATTTCATACTCACTTTTCATGAATTCTTTAAACTTTCTCCACTATTCTTCATCTAATCCGCCAAATATTATGTCATTGACATAAACCAGCACCATCATCCTTTGATTACTGTTGTTATTGAAATATAGATTGTAATAAACTCTAACACGTTGAAATCCAAGCTTCTTCAAATACTAATCCAGCCTTGAGTACCATTCTCTTGGTGCTGGTTTTAGCTCATACAATGCCTTCTTCAGTATTCAAACCTTGTTATCATCCTCATGAATGAGAAATCCATCTGGCTACTCGATATACACTCCTTCCTATAGAATCCCATTCAAGAACGCATATTTTTCATCCATCTAGAACACCTTGAACTTTTGTTGCACTGTAATGGCTAGGAATAATCTGTTGGTCTCTAACCTTGCAACCTGTTCAAATGACTTATCAAAATCAATTTCCTCTATCTGGGAGTATCCATTGCACACCAGTCGTGCGTTTTTCGAATCATTGTTCCATCTTCATTCAACTTGATGAAAAAGATCCATTTAGCTCTGATAAAATTATTATTAGTTGACCTCGAAACAATCTCCCATGTCTAATTATCTTCTGAATCAGTACCAACCACTTTTACTCCCCCTGAGTCTCTTACCACTTCCTCACTTTCAACAGAAAACTTGTCACTGTGCCATTGTTCAATGATGTCATTTCTTTCAACTAATTTTTTTGATCTTCTTGTTGAACCATTTTTGATACTCTATCGTAGCTTCTTGGTATCCTGAAAACAGTTATCTGATACCACATTGTTAGAACAAAATAGATAAGCATGAGATGCATGATTATTGCTTCTTCTTTGGAAATATGTCTTATCTTGATAGACAACACCTGAGTTGTATCATCCAATTATTTCTTTTATGGATATTTCATCTGATTTTGTTATTGAATGCTCCCCCTATGTTATGAAACACTTCTTGGGGTTAGGCCCATTGTTTAGACTCATAACCATTCTTCTCCTCCTGCATAATTTATTCAAATCTGGCACTCAGTATCGAGCCATTAGCCAAATCTCTAAGCCCACTGAGTTGGAACTCAGTGTAGGAAACAAGATACAAAGTTAATAACTCAATCACTTCCTATTGTGCTCTGTTTCTCCCTTTATTCTTCAACTTTGGTACCTGATTTGAGTCAATCGAAACTCTGAAGCATATCACTTCTCCACTTTGTATCTTTAAATGCAACTTACCCTTGGATCGTATCTCCCTAAAACCTAAAACACCCAAATCACCAGTTAATAACATTTATATACATAGAGAGAGGGGTACTTATATAATCCTCAAGAAGAGGATTTTGGTTGATCCTGATGGGTCAACCCTTTGATTCTTTCTTGAAGAGCATCACACTCCATCCTCGCTTCTTCTAGCTACCTAGAAAACTTCAATTATTCTGTACATATGACTAGAAATTCTTTACCCACATTCTGAGCCTTTTTCTGGTATGTATATTTGGCAGGCTTGGCCTTCCTCACACTTTGAGGTTTAAACCCATAGGTAGACATTTCTTTCTTTGATGTTACTCCAAAATTCCACTTCCCTTGATTCCTTCTCTGGGTAAGAATCTCTTTGCTTGATTTCACTTCTCGATATGTAGCATGAGATGTAGATTTTATAAGACATTCTTTATTTATCTTTCTTTTATCATATATCCGAGTCACCACACTATTTTTTGCTTGTGGTGAGTCCTCCACTGAACTTGCATTCTTCTTACTCACAACTGTAGAATTTCCTCCCTTCTTCATCCAAAATTTTTCATGTTCTTTCTTAGAGGGAGGTTGTGAGTGTGATAGAAGAGGTGACATATACACCTTTCGTTCAGCTCCATGTGATTCCCCTGAGGCTCTAAGCCTATTCTTCAACTTACCACTTTCTCTCCCAGTACATAATTTCTTATCATGCACCACTGGAGTCGAGAATCTCTTTTTGAGTTCCTTTTACTTTCTTGATTTCTTCTTGATGCAATGTCTTTCCAAATTTCCATGATTCTAACATATGAAACATCTTCCATTAAAGTCATACCTCATTTCATTGTCTCTCAGTTGAGATATTGATGAATCTTGAGTTCTTCCTCAAACATTGAGCTCCTGAGCTTCCTGATATAAATTCATGGTGTGTCCTATTCTTCCATAGTAATAGCATCTAATGGATGCTTTCCTTTGAGAGACTCTTCTCTCTAATTTCTCATGATGCTTCTTCTTATTCTCAGATTTAGTAATGTTTCTATTTTCACATCCTGAAATGTATTCTAGAGCCTCTGAAAAAAAGCTTGATGTGTGGCCATGAATCCTGTAGAAATAGCACATGTCGTCACTTCTTCTTTTAACTATCCTCTTAGGACTATCTCCAGCACCTACAGTATTTTATCCACATCTGGAACTATTCACAACTCTCTTTTTATCATTCATGGGAGGTGATTCATCAAATCCAATGCCTGTTTTTCCTAAACTGTATGGTCTTTGATCTGAGAAAATATTTTTTTGTTTCTCCTCATAAATCTCATACTTCCTTTTCATTTTATTATCACCTTCCAAAGGACAATCGAATAGTAAGAGCAGTGCATCCTTCAACTTAGGTTTTCCTTTGTCTTTTGATATATACATTTCTTTATTGGATTTTTCTATCTCTTCCTCCAATTGTTGAATCTTTTTATCTCTTGATTCAAGTTGAGCATTGAGTTCTTTTATAAGATTCTTCCCGCTACTCAACTCATCTTCTAGTTCCTGTGTGAGCTTTTCCACCATGTCACTTTTCTCCTTCACTTTCAATTTTTCTTCTTCAATAGAATCAAAACAACATGCATTCTATTATTATAGACTTTGATTCTTCTAAACTTCTTCAGAAAACTGTGTTGCTAGATCATCATTTCTAGCTTTCATATTCCAAACTTCATCTGACTTTTGATTATCTTCATAATCATCAGCCTTTTGTTTTCCTTTCATTTTAGCCATCTTTTGTAGTTCTTCACCTTGAGAATCATTCTTATCCCTTAGGTCAGTAGCCACATCAATAAGCCTTTGATTTAAGCCTCTTAGATTGTTGACCTCAATTTCCAATACTTGGATCTAGATATCTTTAGATTTAACTTCTTCATCTAATTTCTGATCCAATTTATTTGTCATGTTGACAACATCTACTGGTGGCCACCTTCTTAAAACTTCTTCATAATCAGTTGTTTTAGTATCACTTTGATGTTCATGTAATTAACTCATTCCAACATCATGATTGAGTGAATCAATCTTTTACCTATCAGATTCATCATGGACTTCCTTCAATAAGCTGTTTGATTATTTTAGTTGAATCAAACTTTTTCCATAAAAACTTCCACACTGAGGGATATCACTTGACTTATGATTCTTCTTTGATGTTTTTTCCTTTTCCATGGCACACAGAGATAAGAGCAGACTGATTTAACCACACAAATTGACTACACCAATTCGGGGCAAAAAAATATGATAAAAGAAACCTTCCCTCTGATACCAATTATTAGGACCAATAGGGGCCTATATACCCTGAAGGGGGGGGGGGGTGAATCAGGGTATGGATATTATTTTTCTAAATTCTTCCTGCCCCACTGGATATTGACCTCTGTAATAGAAGGGTTGCTTTGTTTGCACTTGTGTGTTTATTATGACCACTTCTTTTCTTCTTTATCTGATTATGATGCTTTAAATGAAATGTAGGGAAGCAAGCAGGCAGACACATAGATTTTTAATTGGTTCACCCTCACTGGTCTACGTCCAAGGAGCATAAAATGGCAATGTGCCGTTGTACCAAATCCACTAAAGATCACTGCCAGTAATGTTTGGGCTAGATCACTTCTATGCCTAGGCTCACCGCCTTTACAATGTTTAGGGTCATCTCACTGCTTTCCCAAGGGTCACTCCCTATTTCTCTCTCTCTGGCTCACTGCTGGTGTAGAGGATCACCTTCTTCCTCTTCCTTTGCTCACTGCTCTGGAAAGGATTAACTC
The DNA here is from genome assembly GCA_963277665.1 of Viscum album. Lineage (NCBI taxonomy): Eukaryota > Viridiplantae > Streptophyta > Magnoliopsida > Santalales > Viscaceae > Viscum > Viscum album. The sequence continues at coordinate 1,283,236,112 of OY728148.1, forward strand.
ATAGTTTATAGACCTTTATGCCTCCTCATTTTCTTTAATACATGCATCCTCAACTGTTGATAGATACTCTGTTAAATTACAAATTTCATCCACTTATGAATACCCCTTTTCCTATTAAACACTGGGCAATTCCTTTGGAAATACCTTTGCAAAGCACCCTACTTCGCGAGGCTCCCAAATTTCGCAAAGCTCAAACAAGCCTTCGTGAAGCTCCTGCCTTTTCGCGAAGCTCAAGTCGTCATAGAGAGACTTCCATCACGAAGCTCACTGAGCAAATGCGGAGCTCGCAACTTTCACGGAGCTAGATTAGTATCTGCAAAGATCTTCTTTTGCAAAGCACACTGCCTTCACGAACCACCTTCGCGAACCCATAGAAAAATATTTTCTCTGAAAACTCTCTCTTCTCTTCTACTTCTCTTGAAGGGGTCAAGGCCTATTTATAAGTGATTCCACCGACCCATGAACTTTTCCCGCGTAGTCAATGCCATGCCATATCAAATTGTGAAGCTCCTAAGTTCCCACCGAAATTCTCTCAATCTCATGAAGCACCATGACAATTTTCTAATCACGGAGCTTTGATGTAATCGCGGAGCATCACCGTCAATCCCTTCATGCCTTCGCTGCGAATCTCCCTCGCAAAGCCCTTCATCGCTGCGATGCGCTTCATCCTCTGCCGTTTTCGAAGCTTGATGTAATCATGAAGAACACCGTCAACATTCTTCTTGTCTTCACAAAATTCAATCCATGATGCCTATCTTCGAGAAATTCATGACTTTTACATATTTTGATGAGATCTTCAAGGATATACACTTTTCGCGATGCTCACCAAACTCCAAATTTTGGACCCCAAAAATTTGACAAACACTGGAAAACAACGCCACCTTATACTTCTCTTTTTTACTGCCTCCAGATTGTCCGTTCCTTTGTCAACATGGATTGTCAACAACTTCTCTGGAACTCGACAATTCTCCATGGAAACCTGCTTTGTCAACAAACACAATCAACCCAAAAATGATGAAATGTTACCTTGACAGATTTTTTCCCAACAGAGGTATGTGTAATAATATAACTAAACATGAAAAAATTGAAATTAAAAGGTATAATTTAAAGAAGGTGCTTGAATAAATAGGAGAAGGAGAGGATCCCTTAACTTGGGAGGGTGCTTATTAAAGATTGGGAGGAGATTATTTAGAGCTTGGGGAAATCTTGGGATGACTCTATGGAGGGTAGGGAAGAACAAATTCATGTTCTAAGAGTTTTTAGTGAAGAGTAATGAGAGGTTGGGTAGGTTTATATAGCAAAAGAGAGGGGAATTCTTTATTAATTTCAAAACTTAGGTTTTGGATTCTATATGATAAAGTAATCAAAACCATAAACCTTCACATGGGTTTTGACCATGGTTTCTACCAAATAGGGGATATTTTAATTATTTTATAAGTCTAATAACCGAACTAAATAAAATAATACCCTTGTTGATGCGTAACTAAGTCATGTTTATAATTTTTTTAAAACCTTAAAATACAATATAGGTTTTGTAGGATTCATTAAGTCATTATAAAATTAATAAATTAACTTAAAAATATAATTATTTTAAAGGTTATATATATATATATTCATGTATACCTTTTATAGAATATATTACATGAAGTTTTGGTCATTATGATGTCATAATACACACCGTATTTAATTTTTACCCAAAAATTTGATTGTCTCAGAAAATTATGAAAATTTCACCATTGGATAATTTTGATGCACTAATTTAAAAAATAATATTTATTTTATCAAAATATTTCTCTAAATATAATTATTTACTCTTTTTAAATAAAAAATATCCATTTATTGAAAAATATTGGTTTTTTGATAATAATAATTTTCTCACCTTTATAAAAATTACATTTAACTTTGTGAAATTATATTATCGTTTATATTTAATAAATATTATTAAATAATAATATTTTATTAAAATATCATTTATTTTAAAAATTATTGAATTCGTAAAAAATGGTGTCACGATTAAAACTATATTTTCCCAAAAAATACTATTTGTGTTTCATCATATCAAACTTATTATTTGATCATTATAAAATAATAAAAGATAAGTAAAATCATTATAAAAATATAAAAATTCATACTTTTAGGGTCTAGATACATAGACCTTTATTACAATAGTGAATTCCCTAAGGGTAAGTTGTACGATGGTGAGATTCTCTTAGGGTGGTTTGACAAACATTGTTTGATCCATGATCTCTATGAGCTTAAAATTATTCTATAAACGGTTTCACTCATGCTTTAGTTGTTGAATCTCATCTTGAGGTTGGTTAAGGTAAAAAACCAGTGATGCTATCTCCCTCATAAGCTTTGATAAATGGAATTCATAGGGTATGATCCTACTAGTCAAGGCCATCACTTCCTTTGTCTATTTCAATTAGATTTATCATAACTCTTAATATATAGTAATCATAAAATCACTATATAAAAACTATATTATCGATGGTTATGATGTTTAATGATATTTTAAATCTAGTAGGATATAACTTATAACAATTCAAAATAACCAAAATAAGTGCATGTGTTTTATATAACTACATTACTTGATAAGGAATTTATTTATTCAAAAAGGGAGTTTCATTTATAAAAATTTGGGTCATTATATTCTACCCCCTTCAAAAATTTCACCTAAAAAATTTTAATTTAATACATTAAAATAAGTGAGGATATTTATGTTTCATTTCCTCTTCTCAATCCCAAGTTTCTTCCTCAAATGTGTGGTTCAGCCACAACACTTTGACCAGGTGAATTTTCTTGTTTTGGAGAACTTTGTCTCTATAATCTAATATATTCACCAGCTACTCCTCATATGAAAGATCACTCTCTAATATCACCACTTTTGGATTAAATAAATGTGATGGGTGTATTGTGTACTTCCTTAAGAGGGATACATGGAACACATCATGTACTTGAGATATGTTAGGTGGGAGTTCTAGTTGACAGGACGCCACTTCAATGGGATAATAGATCCCAAAGGGGATGATGTATCTTGGACTAAGCTTTCCATTGTTCCCAAACCTCATGAATTTATTCTATGGTGATATATGAAGAAACACTTTATCTCCGACCTCAAACTCTAGGTCTCATCGATGATTGTATTCATAGATTTTCAATCTACTTTGTGTGTATTTCATATGTTTTTGAATGGTTTGAGCCTTATTGGTAATATTTTGGACAAGATCAGGTCTCATAATCTTCCTCTCTACAACTTTATCTCAACACATCGAATTCTAATACCTCTTCACATATAGAGCCTCATAAGGTTCCATTTGAATTCTATAATGGAAACTATTCTTATATGAAAACTCCAATAGGGGAAGGTACTGATACCAACATCCTTGTAAATCTAATTAATATGATCTCAGCATATCCTCTAGAGTTTGAATGGTTCTTTCATATTAACCATCCATATGAGGGTGATAAGCAGTGTTGAAGATTAGTTCTGTATCCAACGCTTGATAAAGGATTCTCCAAAAACTTGAGGTAAAACTCAGATATTGATTAGATAAATTTGAGAGTGTAACTCAATTTATTATCACCACTTCTCTTGTTTATATCTTGGAGAGTTGGTAAAGAGATAAATCTTCCTTGATTGTAATGAAATGTGATAACTTGGTAAGGTGATCAATTACCACCCATATGGTATTATTTCCTTTAGGTTTCTTGGGGAGTCCTATGATGGAATACATGGTAATGTTTTCCCATTTCCATACCGGCATGGGTAATGGTTTCATCATACCATTGGACTTCTATCATTTGGCCTTGACTTATTGGAATACCAAACATCGATATAAAAATTATGTAATCTCCATATTCATGTTATCCCACCAGAAGTTTTTTTATATCTCTATACATGTTAGTAATTCTTGGATGAATAAAAAATTATGAGTTACGTACATCATCCAAAAGTTCCCTTTTATGTTTTGGTTTTGATGGGATGCTTATCCAGGTTCCAAACATTATAACTCAATCTTTAGAAAATCTGAACTATGGAATATATACTAACTTTTTTTTTGTATCACCTCATCATCTATTTGGGCCTCCTTGAACCTATCAAGAATATATGGTTGAGTAGTTATTTATGGAAGGTAGGATGAAGATAATTTTATTATTCCTATTTCCATCCTTTTCATGTCTAGTAAGATTGGATCCCTTACAATCCTCATCATAGACAGGGTTAAAATATCTGTACTACTCAGACTATCTACCACTTTTTTCACCTTCCTAGGATGGTAATAGATTAACCAATCATAATCCTTTATCATCTATAATCACATTCATTGATGATATACCTTTATGTGAATATATACTTAAGGCTTTTATAATATGTATATATGTCACACTTCTACCTATAGAGATAATGTCACCATATATTAATTGTGAAGATCACTAAAGACAATTCTATATTATGTGTTTGGTAGTTCTGATCATGGATATTTAATTATTGGGAGGCATAGGCTATCAGTTTTTCATCTTTCATGAGTACACAACCAATCCATTTTTTATTCATCGCTGAAAATCACAAATCCTTCCCCACTAGTGGGTAATATGAGCACAAGTGTAGTGATTATACTTTTCTTTAACTATTTAAATATATATTTTCATTCATTATTCCAGAAAAACTTGACACCCTTCTAAGTTATCTTAGTTAACGGTCTTGAAAATCATGAGTAGTTTATCAAAAATGTATTATAGTACTAAGCTAATATTTGGAAACTAAAAAATTCTATCACAAATGTTGGTTTTGACCATCCTTAAATTGACTATATTTTTGAAGGATCCATAGATATACCTTTACTGGAAATAACATGACCTTGGAAGGTTACTTTATCCATCCAAAACTCACATTTTTTTTAATTCACAAATAAATTTTCATTTCATAAAATCTTTATTAAAACATTCAAATGCTCCTCATATTTCTCCTTTATTTTGGAGTGGATAAGAATATCATCTATAAAAACTATTATAATTTTTCAATATAGTCACTAAAGAATCTATTAATCAAGTACATGAATATTTATGGAGCATTATTGATTCCAAATGGAATCACTATGAACTCATAGTGCACATAACTTTTATGAAAAACATCTTGGGGGATATCCCCCTTATTTACCTTTATTTGATAACAACCCAACTGAAGATCCACTTTAAAGGAATAATTTGATCCACATAAATGATAAAATAAGTCATTATTATATGGAATAGGATACTTTTTCTTTTTCATGATATTAGTGAGCTCACGATAATATGTAGAGATGTATTGAACCATCATTCTTCTTGAAAAAAAGGATTGGTGCATTCCATAGTGAAGCACTTTAGGATATAAACCCTTTATCTAGATTATCCTTTATTGTTTTCTTAAGCTTATAAAGTTTAACAATGACCATTATATATGGATTCTTGGATATTGTAAAATATTTAGGTATATATTAGATCAAGAACTCAACCTATAGGCTAAGAGGAAGCCCATAAAATTCTTCGGAAAACACATCAGTAAATTCCCTTACAATGGGCATGTCATCAAGGATGATATTTTATTTAGTCTCAATAATTTTATCTATATACACTTGATCATAAGACAATAATATCCATGATTAAGATGATGATACCAAATAATATTCATCCACCTCCTTTCACTTGTATAGAATTGGAGGGTGATTTATGATACAAAGGGTGACTTCCTTCTATCAACAATTTTTGTTGCCTCTATACAAGGAAATACAATCTATGTTCATAATAGCATTAAATTATAATAAAGGAATTATCATAAGATTTACCAGTAAAATTTTCCCATAAATTTATATAGGGGATGGTTTATATGATTGGGATGCAATAATTGACCCATTTTCCATCTTCATCGATCACTCGACTTCCAAGTTTTGAGGTGGTGTTTGAATAGTTTTGATAAACTTTCATGATATGAAATAATTAGTAGAACTAGAATTAAATAGTACATGAACTATCCTTGAATGAATAACTAGAATACCTATCACTAATTCATTGTCGGGATCCACCTCAATAGTTGTGATGGCATAAGCTCTCCATTTCTCTCTAGGACTTGGAGGTTTTTTTCATCGATTTTCATTGATGACCCTTGGCTTAGTTCATTAATTCACATAGTTTCCTTATTCCTTGATGTTGAAATATTAGAAAATAGGATGAGGGTTAATTGTATAATTACTTTATTCCATAAAATTGGTGGGTTTCTCCTATCAATAATCTCTTTCCATATACCCTTCCTTCCCACACCTAAAGCGTTTCCTTGTCCCCTTTAGGAAATTTTTGGGGTACTTCTTCCCATAATTTTGACAAGTGGGATTCTGGAATTTATTTACATCGTGGGTTTTCTCCATTTCAACTCCAAGAATTAAATACACTCCACACTTCTTATTTCCCGACCCATTAGACCCCTGAGACTCACTGATATCCATTTCAACTTTGATGGTACATTGAAATTTTTTCTCATAGATGTCAAAGTCTTGAATCTCTAAATATTTTCATAGACTAATCTTTATCACACCAAATAAGAAGTCAACTTTACTTTTTGGGGATATGAAAAATATATAGGCATATCGTGCAAGAATTGTGAATTTTTCCTCATACATATCAATGGATTCATCATATTTTTTGCTTAAGTATAAGGAAATCCTTCTCAATTTTATGTTAGAGAGTGGAAGGGAAATATTTATCAATTTTTTTCTCACATTCTTTCCACTCCATTGATTCAGGCTTCTCATAAAGGTTCACATTCTCAACTAACTTCCACTATTGATAAAATTATCTTTTCATATGATAAATAGCCAGTATAAACTTATCTTTCTAAGAGTATTAAAATATGAAGAATATATTTTAAATGGAGTTAATCAATTGATCTAAGATTAATAGATCAGTTGATCCACTGAAATTTGGAGACCTTTATAGCATAAAGGTATCAATTTCAACCTTATTTTTCTTGGTGGGATTCATTCATTCCTCCCAATTAAGGTTTCATTTCAAAACTTGAGTTAATTTAGATAGTATTTTCATAAATTTCCACACTAATTTTCTCATGAGGTTGGGAATCTCATTTTTACATTCATCACATTTCCTCCCACATTTGTTGTTGAATCGATTTATCCTATTCCCATACATTGACTAAAAAAAGGGGAATTTGGGGATGGTAATTTTTAAACCATTAAATACATAAATGGTAAACCATGAAAATCAAAGGGATAACTCATATATTCTTTAACATACGAATTTATAGGTTTCAATCTAAGTTATCCATGATAATTTCCTAACATAAAGTTTTATAGGAATTTTTCCCCTTAATAATGGTTTGTAATGAGATTAACAATTTACTAAATCATATAACCTAGGAGTGTCAAAATAGGTGTGTAGTAAGGCCCATTTTTGTGCATTGTTTGATTATTGAGTCCAGATCAATGCACCCTCTTGGGGTTATTACCCTTAGGTACAACTATACCATAGCCACATCCACTTGTAGTATACTGACAGTGATATATTTTCTTGGAAAATAATTAATCTACACTTTACCAAAATTTAGGGATGTTTTCATATGTTTAGTATTATTCATAAGTATTCCACTAAATTTTTCTAATCCAAATCCCCAAAAATAATTATACTTTTCTCTGATACTATCTATGAAAACCCATATTTTAATACACTTTAATTAAAGATCTATTATATAAAGATACGCTTAATACAACCCCAAAAGATCATTGGGGATAGTTTATTTGGGTAATTAGGTACTTAAAATAAAAAATTGAAAAATAAAAACAATAAAATTATTTAAAAACTCCATAACATGATCTTATATTCCTTGGATCTTCTAAAATTACACATGATAACTTAGGGATGTGCATAAGAAATGGATGAGTTATAAAGCATAGTAAGGGAATCATCAAAGAATAATATGATTAAATTAATACATGCGAGTCAATAGGTATATCAAAAAGACAAAAAATGGGTGATAATTATAATATTGAACAATGAGGCATGATATAGCATGATAACATCAAGGCAACATAGGGATGTGATAACAATATAAAACATGACATAATCATAAGTCAAGCCTAAATTCCAAGACAATATCACATGGTGTAAAAAGTCACATAATGGATTATTTTTACTCCATAATCCTATACATAACGTCTCATGATACAAAAAAATTCCCAATTCATTGGAGGGATATATAATTATAGGTCCACCCATCACATTCATATCATGTACATGCATAAGTGTTCCACATAGATCATACAACATAAGAATGTTTTTCATAAATTTTAATCCAAAAATTAATAAGTGTGAGACACATACATGTAATTAACCAATAATTCAAGTATAGTTAAATCTAGTTGAAACCATTTAGTGGAAATGTGGATAGTTATTCACTACACCATTTTTTGGCATGAAAAATCACAGGATAATTTCAGCAGTATAATGGCGGTACATAAAGATTCATAGAAGGGATTAATGGGAGTTAAATAAGTATCTAATCAATTTTAAATCATAAGGAAATTAATAGGAATGAATAAGAATATAACCCAACATAAAAAATTGGAAATTAAAAGGTATAATTTAAAGAAAGTTATTGAATAAAGAGGAGGAAAGGATCCCTTTTCTTAAGAGGGTGCTTATTAAAGCTTGAGAGGAGCTTATTAAGGGTCTGAAAGCACCTTGGGAGGAATCTAGAGTGAAAATGGTAGTGTAAATTTGTGATTAAATAGTTTTTAGTTAAGAGGAATGGGAGGTTGGGAGGGTTTATATAGAAAAAGGTAGGGGAATTCTTTATTAACTTATAAACATAGGTTTTAGAATCTATATGATAAAGTAATAAAAACCAAAAACTTTCCCATGGTTTTATCCCAAGTTTCCTTCCAAAGAGGAGTGGATTTAATTATTTTATAAGTCTAATAACTAACATCATTAAAATAACACCCTTAGTGATGTGGAAGTTAGACATGTTTATAAATAATTTCTTTTAAAACCCTAAAATATAATATAGGTTTTGGAGGATTCATTAAGGCTTTATGAACTTAATAAAATAACTTAAAAAACATTATTTCAAATGGTAAATATATATTTGGTCATGTATACCTTTTATGGAATATATTACATCACTTTTGGGTCATTATGATGTCATAATATATATCATATATTTATACTGTATTTAATTTTTACCAAACAATTTTCCTTTCTAGAAAAATTATGAAAAATTTACCATTGGATAATTTTGACCAGATGATTTCAAAAATAATATTTATTTTATAAAAATAATTCTCTAAATATTAGAATTTACTCTTTTAAATAAAAAATCCCAATTTATTAAAAAATAGTGTTTTTTTTGAAAATAATAATTTTTTAACCCCTATGAAAATTAAATTTGAATTCATAAAATTATATTATAATTTATATTTAATAAAAATTATTTAATTATAATATTTTATTAAAATATAATTTATTTCATAAATTCTTGAATTCATTAAAAATAGTGTCTTGATTGAAATAATATTTTTCCTTTAAATACCATTTGTGTTTCATCATAACAAAATCTATTTTTTATCAAAATTATTATTTAATCATTATAAAGTAATAAAAGAAGTATAATCATTATAAAAATATAAAAAAATACTGTTAGGGTCTACATACATATCCATTTATTACACCAATGAATTCCTTAAGGGTAATGTGTGTGATGGTAAGATTCTCTTGGCTTGGTTTGACGAACATGGTTTTAGCCATGACGTCGATGAGCTTGAACTTCTTCTATAAAAATTTTATCTCATGATTTAGTTGTTTAATATAACATTGTGCTTGGTCAAGGAAAAATCCCAATGATGATATCTCCCTTATAATCTCTGATAAATGGGCTTCATATTGTATGATCCTACTGACCGAGGCCATTACTTCCTTTGTTTGTGTCAATTTGATTTATCATAACCCTTAATTTAAACCAATCATACGATCACTATATAACAAATATATTATCAATGGTTATGATGATTAAAATTACTTAAAATATTATGGGATATAACATATAGTAGTTTGAAATAACCAAAATAATTGCATGTGTTTTCTATAACTACATTACTTGATAAGGCATATATTCATTAAAAAATGGAGTTTAATTTATAAAAATTTGAGTCATTACAAGAATCCATAGAATCTATATAATTTTTTTACCATGAGTTGATAATGTGTGTGTCTGAATTGAGATCATAATTCTTGAAAAAACTCATTGAGACCTATATCTCTCTTTATCTTCCTTCTTTTCAAATTGAGGTACTAGTATACCGTGGAGAGAAGATAGATACCATCTGAACATTGGATGATTCTGTGAAACTAGTGGATGACTAAAAAGGTGGGAAGCTTTTATTTTACACTTTGGAGATATTTATAAAACTCATAAAATGAAGATCAAAAGGTTTTAGTGGATCTTAGATGTAAGGTACACACATTTTCAGAAGTTCTTCATTTCATTTTTATCACACGTTTCATTTATATTACATGGGAGATCCCCATATTTGTTTTCTAATTGCTTTTAATATGTACAAAAAGTTTTATTAGATTTATAAAAAACCTAAAAGTGGAATTATAGGTAACTCATGATTTATATATATGAAATATTTCATTTAAATTTAGAAGAAAATAGAAAACAGAGCCTCGCTTTTCAGGTTTATTAAAAATTTGTAAAAGGGTTTACCCTTATGAAACTGAGATGCATAAGGGTAACCAAGAAATTACCCTTACACAAGCAAGAATACACAAGGATTAACTTTTTTTTAAGGTTTCACATAAAGGTAGTTTGTATTATAATCCTTTTCCAAATGGTTTGTATAAAGGTGTTATGTTAAGGTATGATTTTGATTACCCTTACATGTATAGGTTGTACAAGTTTTTAAAATCTTATGTAAAGGAAAATGGTTTATGTGTAAAGGATATGATTTTTTCGAAAATGGATATGTATAGGTAACCTACCACCTACCCTTACGTGATAGGATAAATAAATGTAGCATATGTTTTCTTAAGGACACGTAAAGGTTACCCAAGCCTTACCCTTACACAGCTGGGTTGTGTAAAGGTAACCAAGGTTTTACCCTTATGTAGTGTGGTTTGTGTAAGGGCCATCTTGACTTACCCTTTTGTAAACCTGTCTTCATAAGGGTCACATGATCTTACCCTTATCCATAAATGGTTATGTAAGGGTATGATACTATTTACCCTTATGTGAAATGCCGGTACATAAGGGTAATTAGGTTTTTCCGAAAGCCACATAAAGGTAAGACATGATATACCTTTACAAAACATCTTATATGTAAGGTTCATGGGTATATACCCTTATATAGACAGTCTATGTAAGGGTAGATTGAGGTTACCCTTATGAAAAATAGGGATTTAACGTAAGGGTAATCATAATTGTTTTAAAAAAACATACAAAATGTTTTTAAAATTTAAAATGATTTTAATAGTTTATAAAATGTTTATAAATCATTATAAAAGGTATTTTGGGAATATTTAATTTATAAAGGGGTTTTAAATTAATTAATTAATTATAAATGGTTTATAATTAATTACTTAAATTTTTATGAAAATTTTATTTTTCCCAAATATTAAATGTTAATAATTGAAATACACTTTTACCAAATTATATGGCATGAATTATGATCTAGAAATAAAAGTGTTTATTTATAAATAATAAGTGACAATTTATAATGGGTTATAAATTATAAAATAATTCCATAATATAAAATATTTATTATTAAATTATGAATTGTTCATAATTAATTATTTTGAATTATTTAAAATAAAAGGGGGGCCTTATTTGGATATTATTTAAACCACATCAAATGGGGTTTTTATGATTGATATGATCAAGGTCTAAATAATGAAGAAGTATATGATATTTAGATTATGTAAAATGTTTAAATGATATAAATTAAATTATAATTTTTTTATAATTCATATAATATCATATATTTAAATTGTAAATTTCATATAATGGTAAATATGAAGGAGTTCTTATTAGAATGAATATAAAATTTTTATATTCAAAATTATAAAATGTCTATAATGTTAAATCTAAAATTATAAAAGGGTTTATATTTTTCTTTTATTTATTAATTTTTCATAAATTTTTATCTCATGTTTAAATATTTTAATTGTTCATTTATTTAAAATTTATTCATTATTTTATTCATTGTTATAAATTTATTATACGATCATTGGTGTATGATTTAGTTTAATTGTTAAACTACTTCTAAATAGAGCCTTACATTCCATGCTAGGAATGATAGTGAAATTAGTCTTTCATCTACCTTGACCTATATTTTTATTAAAGTTATTATTTTGAAATTAGTTATTTAATAAATAATTTATGAATATTAGGTTCTATATTTGTGATGAATTGTATTTTGTCTTGAGTAAAGTATCCCTAGTTAGAGGGAATTGGGGTCGGACTACAAAGCTACCAAGAGGCTTGTGCCTATCTAGACTGGTGAATGAGGTTGACTATCTATCACTCTAGGCTTACTCATGTGGATATTATAAATCTTATATAACTATATTCCTTTATATAAAGTGTTCACATACCTTATGCATATAATGCATCTAGATGTGTATAGATATATTTGACTTTTATTTTTGGGTAAGTAATAGAAACTTGTAGGTTGTGTACAGAGTTACACATGAATATGGTTTGAACATATTGATTAGGTGGAGAGAATAAGATTCCAAACTAAATTACTAGAATCATGCATACATAAAAGGTAATAACATGAGATAAGATGGTGAGATTAAAATCCCATAAAATTCTAAGTGTGAGATTCCTTCCAAAGAGAAACTTGTCAAGACCTCGATCATCCAACTGGGTAGTTTCATGCCAAATTTAGGTGATCTTAGATTATATTGTGTAAGTAAAGAAAGTTATAAGTGAATTTGGATTATCTTGTTGGGTAGTTTTGTTCCAAATTAAGGTGACTCTAGATTTTCTATGGTTAGATTGTTTTTAAAATTTCCTTTGGGCAACACTTAGCTAGAAATCCATAATGGTTAGGATACATGAGGTATAGAGTTGTGTTTATCCATACAATGGATTGGAAAAAGGGTTGTTTGTTCAAATATCCAAGAAACATATATGATATTATTGGGATAGTTCCTTACTTAAATAATTATGTGGTGAAATAAATTCCATAGCAGACTCATTTCATAGTGAAACATGTATTTTGGATCACTAATTGATATGATGTGTTTTTTAAAAGGGTCATCATTTTAGTTAGATCCCATTTAATAAAATTCCTTATTAAATTGTGAATAAAACATTATAATCATATGATAAAATATTCCGTTATAGATAAATATCACCATACTCTTCAAACAAAACTTTGAGATTAATCCTTGAAAAGTATAAGATTAATGTAAGTTACTATTAAGAATGGTAACTTAAGAAAAGTTCTTAATATTGGTAATTTAAGAAAAGTTCTTTAGGAAAATTCTATTTGTCAGAAGAAATCCTTACTTATTAACCAAGTGTTGAAGTTTTTCAACTTGTGAATCTAGATTCTTAATGAAGCATAAAGTGACTCATTTAAGGTTTAAAAGGCATTAGATGAATAATGACCAAAGGAATATTAGTCTTCACACATGTATTCAATATGTTAATGATTTAAAAATTTTAGTCTCATATATTCAAAATGATTGGGTATGTCAAATGATATTCAATATGATTGAATATGTTGATAACTCAATGACACTAAAGTTTTCCGGAAAACTTTAATGGTTATAGAAATAAATTATACTATTAAGATAGATATATGATATTTCACTAGTACAAAAACCTTTTTTTACGTCGGTTTTTTTCTTCTTTTTAACGTCAGTTTTTAAGCGACGTTATTGAGAGAAATGTTAAAAATATGATTTTTTACGTCGATTATTTAATAAAAGACGTAAAAAATGGGGTAATATAGTTTTTAACGTCGGTTTTTAAAAAACCGACGTGAAATTAATTCTGGAAAATGGCGATAAGAATCCATTTTTACGTCAGTTTTTGAAAAAACAGATGTTATAAGTCATTTTTTACGTCGGTTATTTAATAACCGAAGTTAAAAGTTAGTTTTAACGTCGGTTATTAAATAACGGACGTAAAAAATGTTTACTATCTTGTAGAAAATTTTCTAAGATTTTATTTGACAGGTCATAGAGCTCAAACGGATTTACGGATCAAAAGTTATGACCATCAGAAGTTTGATATTTTTTTCGAGGAAAGATTGAATGAGGCAACCGTAGCTTAATATTAGAAGGAATTTTTGAATCTGTAGGGGGATTTTTAGTTTTATCATGATATAAAGAATCATCCATCATTATAATAAATTAACAATCGTTAAATGGTATATCAATTAAGAAAACTACTCATAGAAAATATAAATCATGGGAAAATAATTACAAATACCTTGACGAGGTCGCAGAAATAAGAAATAGTTGATTCATACTGAAGATAAAACAAGTTGATTCAGTGGAATGATGATGGTTGAATGAAATGATCATAAAATGGTATATCAATTAAGAAAACAAATCATAAAAACCATAAATCATGGATGTATGATTAAATATACCTTGACGAGATCGCGGAAATAAGAAATAATTGATTCACGTTCGAGAGAAAAAGAGTCGATTTGGGGGAACGATAATGGTTGAAATAAATGATCGTCAAATTAGGATGGGTGTATAATGGAAACATATAATTGAGATTCTATGAGAAAACGCGGTATTAAAAATTTTATGCGGCAATTCAAAATTTCGATGCCGCGATGTAAAAAAATTAAAATTTTGCGTTCGCGGGATATTAAAAATACCATTCATGTTAGTTTTATGAAAACCAACGTGAAAAGATATTAAAATTTTCACTTATTTTTCACGTCGGTTATTATAAAACCGACGTGAAAAATCAATCTTCGTCACTCTTTCATGTCGGTTATTAAATAACCGACGTTAAAAGGTATTTTTCATGTTGGTTATTTAATAACTGACATGAAAAAAGTTTACAAAAATGTAGTTCATTTTTCAAGATTTAATTTTAAAGGTCACGGAGCTCAAACGGAGTTACGAATTAAAAGTTATGGCCTTCAGAAGTTGGACATCCTTAAGACATCGTTTAGAGATGATCAACTTCTGAAGGCCATAGCTTTTAATCCGTAACTCCGTTTGAGCTCCGTGACCTATAAAATTAAATCTTGAGAAATGAACTACATTTTTGTAAACATTTTTCATGTCAGTTATTAAATAACCAACGTAAAAAAGTCACGAAAATCAATTTTTCACGTCGGTTATTTAATAACCGACGTGAAAAATAAGTGAAAATTTTAATATATTTTCCTGGAAAAGGATTTTTCACGTCAGTTATTTAATAACCGATGTGGAAAAGTGATGTACATTTATTATTCATGTCGGTTATATAATAACCGACATGAAAAATCAGATAAAATGGATTTTTAACGTCAGTTCTTATATAACCGATGTGAAAAATCATCGAAAATGTATTTTTACGTCGGTTATATAATAACCAACCTGAAAAATTGATTTTTAGATATTTTCACATCGGTTCTAAAAAACGACATGAAAAATGGTGACGTAAAAAAAGGTTTTTTCACTAATGTTTATTATACAATTTACAAGTGTTGTAGATATACTGAAGTTCAGAAAGAGAAAAGAAATGAATTTTAGAGCTTGAAGGTTTCTTTCAAGTAATGAAGCAAATGAGTTAATTTATTGATATCTAAAATAATTAAATCTTCGATAATCTCATCATAAGATGTGTATTTTATCTAATTTATCTCTTGAGTAGAGCATGTAAATAATAGGTTGTTTAAATTAATTGATATGGGTGTTTTTAATACACATGGTTGATTATTTGTTTAATTCTATAACATTCTTCAATGGTAGACTAAAATGGATTATTATAGTTAGGAATTTATCCTATAATCATCTATGGAAATTTTATGACAATATGATTAAATTTAAATAACATTTACCCAATATTTCTAAAGTTTTGGGAATATATATGAACTAGGCATATGATGTTTAAGTTATATAGTACTGTATAGGTAGTAAAAGTAGGTAAAATTTCAAATTGTAAGAATAAAAGTTTGTTGAAAAGTTCAAAAATGTTTCTTTAATAAGCTAATTAAGGTCATTAAAACCTATAGTTTTGAGGAAGGAATAGTAATAATTCAATAGGATTGGATTATCAAAGATACACCTAAAGGTGTTTAGGAAACTACATGAAATGTCCATGTCAGGTATGGATGTTATATAAATTAATTGTTTTTTTGAAAGGTATGTGATAAAAATTGTATATTTTAAAAAGGTTTGTAAATATACAATATTTTAAATCAGAGGAAGAATTAATTAAGCTTTCAGTTTATATTCATGAGATATAGTTAGTAATTACTATATCGAAGAATTGAATGTAAAGGATTTTATCAAGATCAAATGAATCTAAGTAAAATATTTATATATTTATCTCATTTATCTTATGTGATAAGAGAATTTGTTCTATTATAAATATTTTTTTTGAACAAGCATGAGATGATTAATTTTATACACATGGTTTGTGATTTAATATTTTTTCTATAACATGTTTTTAGAATAATATTTTTATAAGTGTTTATCCAGGATAAAATGTTTATCCAAATGTTTATTAAAATATGTGGTAATGTGTTCCCACATCCCACCGATGAGTTATTTTAATAAAATATTATTTTCAAAAATTAAAGGTTCCAAACACATAAAATACCACATATGATATATAAATAATAATTTATTTGTTAAATGTTCTTATGAAATGGAAATAAATGTTATTTTCTAACACAAAAGGGGTTGTGGTACTTAGAAAGATATTATGAAAAGAATATAGTGTATAAAAGGCTAGTGGGACGATTTCCAGACTTAGAGAAGTTCAAAATTAACAAATAAAGGATAACACCAATCTAAAGATAAATTTTTTTCCTACTTAATATCCTAAAAGGTTTAGCATTTTTAATGGTAAAGAAAGATATAAAGTGTTATATTTATTTTTCATTTAGAAAGTGGATATCAATATTATGAAAATTTAACATAATTTTTTTTCACATAATATCCTAAAAGTATTTAGGATATTTTATGATAAAGAAAAGTGTAAAGAGTTATATTTAGTTATCATGAAAAATTAAAGATACTATTTCTTGAAAGATTATACCAGTAAAAATGAAAAGTGAATTACAATTTATATCCTAAAAGATTTTAGGTTATTATGGTAAATATAAATGTAAAGAGTTGCATTAGTTATCATAACAAAGTGGTTTTCATTTTATCCTAAAAGAGTTTAGGAGGACTAGTTAAAAATAATGAATTAGTTACATTATTTCAAGGAAAATTTTGATGGAATAAGGTTTCAATGATGATGATGATGAACTTAGAATGATTTATATGTATAAAAAAAAGTTGACATCATAATATTTGATTTTTTAAAGTTAAGAAGTTTGAATATGTTCAAGAAATTTAAAAATTGGGAATATGATTCCTAAATATCACCATTATTAAAATTTCATTACTTTATTTATGTTTCTCACTAAAGAGTTTAGTGGGATGTTGTTTTATATGGTCACATAGATATGTGATAGGTATTACATGTGATGTAATGGGTTAAAAAAATCCTGAAAGTGTAGCAAACATAAGGCTGGGCAGATAGTTTATCATACATGATATAATAAATCGGTGTTTACGTTGGTTTTGTTAAATATTCTTAAAGAGTCTAAGAATATTAAAATGTATCATATTAAATCCAACCTCCATATTATCATTATTTCACATTATCTACATATATTTATATATAGATATAAATTTCATGAAGTGTAATGATAATTGAGCTCTCAAAGTATGAATTTTATTTTATCCCTAACTGATGTCTGTCATAGAGTATTATAGGTTATAAAGAAATTTTAAGGTCAGCATGAGTAGAATTATTGTATAGAGATACAAAATATTCTCAGGATGTATAATTAAAGGAATATAATTCTTTATTTTCACTGAATGTCTAGATATGTATACCACATGGAGTGTCATACATATATCTTTAGTATACTAGGGGTGCACTGATCATATTTGAGTCACTAATATACAAGGTTAGTGTGATACCTAGCATGAAAACCTTCATACTTTGATACCTTAATTACACAAGTTTACATATTGTCTTAGTTGATACAAGGGTAGTTGGGTATGTTGTTGATCATGTAGTTAGTTAGAGATTAACCAAGATGAGATTTGTACTCTTATGATGAGTATGACATCTAGGACCTCAATTGAGATAGATAATGGGAGTGTGTGGATGCTCCTAAGTATTATATATTTCAATCTAGATAAGTGATATGTGATGTTCTTATCCAAAAGGATGAATCACATGTGATATATCCATATATTAGTCCAATATACACTGAGAATCAAGAATAGATTAGTTGTATATATGGGATTGACATGTTTCATTTCCCATGATCACTCAATGACTTGTAAAAAAAATAAAATACGAGAATGAACATTTTCATATGATGCAGATTGGTGGAAAAAGGTATAGAGATACATGTCCTTGATGGATATCATGCCAGATCCATTTATATCTTGAGTAGCATTGACACCTTGATATATGATTCTATTTTCTTACATATATAGATCTATAGATTCATATTTTTTGTCAATGATATAAACTTCCATGGGGTTACACTTTGCGGTTTGTTGAATGAGGATTGAGTTAGACTCAGAGAGATACTCTAAAAGTGTTTTTGAGTTAAACCAAAAGTGTTTTGGATGGGTATTCAAAAGGTATTACATATAATGTGATATAGGGTGAAGTTGATGATAGATTTCCAAATTTTTTTTATAAGATATACAAAAGGAGTTTTGGATATGGTTTCACAAGTTATTGTATATGATACACTATATGGTGAAATGACATAAAGTATTATAGGATTTAGTACAATTGGGATATTGAAAGAGATATATTCCCTAAAGCCTTATATGTATATTTTATGTCTTGAATGAAATTTATTATTTTCATTCATAATGGGATATATATATATATATTATACTACCTATGTTGGTAGTATTGGCTAGACAGCTGATCAATCCTCTATTTTGGCTATTATTAAAAATATTTTCCATAAGATGAAACATATGGGAGTTAAATGGATTAATGAATATGATGCATGAATTACCCAAGTCATTAATACATGCATTATAGACGCATTAATTAATTCATGATTCTTCAAGGAGCATCCTTAGATGCTATATAAAGTCATTTCCACATGATGATAGTGTGTTTTTATAGATTGAGATCGTCATGCTTGGACAAAACCCCCCAAGACCCATAGCTCTCTTAATATTCCTTATTTACATATTGAGGTACTAGAGTACTGTAGAGAGAAGATGGATCCTATATGAAGATAGGATGATTATATAAAACCCATGGATAACTACTATGACACCCCAACCCCAGTTGTCCGAAATCAGTGCATTATTTCATTATAATGGAATGATTACAAGAAATTCATATCCCAAATGACTGAGTAGTTTAGTAGTTTTGGAAAACCAGATACATACATAGGTTCAAAATTACAACTTGAAATGAAAAACAACATATAAGTTTTATTGGTAACACCCACAAATCTAAGTTTATCCCTGCTAGTCATTCATAATAAATTTCTTCATGTCCTGATAAAATGAAACATAAGAAGGGGGTGAGCTCAGATTCTCAGTAAGGGTAAGAAATACAATAGAAGATATCATAAACATAAACATTAGGTAAGGTGAATAACTAAAAACACATGACTTTAAAAATAAACTTAAACACATTATGGTAGGAATAAGAGATGAATAAATAATGCCATAATAAAGAATAATCATGGGTAATATACTAGTCGAATAACCACATGAGCTTAAAATTAGTAGTTTCATAATGAGGGAAATGCATATGCCTAACATTATGAAACATACCATCAAGGACTCAGCCAAGACATCTAAAAATTATTAATCCCTTGGCCAAAACCATATATCAAAATGGGAAATGCCTCAGCCAAGTCCATATCTATTTGTCTCATGAGACCAACTGATGCATCGAGGGGCTATAGTGGGCCCCAAACATCACATAATAAGTCCAATTAATTCCTAATATAAAAGGGGTGAACATAATTAACATATAAATTCATATTTAATCTAACATATGAAATGTAAATAACTTTCCCCAATCATTGAACATAAACACTAACCATTCAGAATAATACGGTGAATGGTATCAAGATAACATATCCATAGTAAAACTAATCAGAAACAATTCAAAAAATATTTTAGATGATATAATAATAGATAAACCTCAATTAAGTACAAGATTCATCAAATTATTTTGATAAAGACAAATATATTTTTAAATTAGACCATTGACAAATTCTTGATGAAAAAAATCCTTAAACTTTACAAAGTGTCCCATTCCATCTTGAAAAATTCAAATAATAATACCTTAGAATATCATGAGAATAATTAGAATCTTGATATGATATACCCAAGATCATTACATACAACACATGCATGGAATAAGTTGTAAACAAGGCATATACCTCATTAAAGTTAAAGTGAGATGAGAAAATGCCTTTTTACCTTGGAAATAAGAGTTCTTTTGGAAAAATATTTTTATAAAAAATGAAATCAGATTTTAAACATTTATATCCCAAAAAAGAAAATGTATTGATGTTGAAATTATATTTGAGGCATAAATTCTGTCCCATCATGTAAAAAGAGTTGTTAAAGAAGCTTAAAAATAAATCATTTTAGTGCGGTTTAAGGATAATATTAAAGATATTTTAAAGCAGAAAGGCATGTATGATTTCATAAAACCAGAAATTAAACAAGGTATTTTTTCATTCTAATTTTTTTTATTTTATAAATATAATTATGTCTTAAAACATATTATCGATTATACTTCAAAATAGGTAAGCTTTTGAGAAGTTCCCTTGAATTGGGCTTGTATTTTGGGAAGAATTTTTGAAAGATAATTTTAAAACATGTAACTAACCATAAAATAAAAAGGATTATAGTTGGTAAAAATATATATAATATTCAAACATAATTAATTAGTATTTAATAATAATAAATAAGAATTTCATTGTTGTAAGTAGACAATAAAAGTAACCCGAATGAAAATGGACGTTCAGGTGAAAAACCCTTACCACTTTGTAATCAATCGATTCGTATGCCCCAAAATTAATAATCCTAAAATGATACATTTAATACCATGAAAATAAATATATTCATGATATGTTACATCAATGGGTAGTATAAATAAACCATACATAGGTAATAGTAGTGAATAAGGAATATCTCACAAAAATGGAAGTGAGATGAGGAAACCCTTACCTTAAGTCCGACGATGTTCTTCACTTGAACTTAATATCCTGGATAAGCAAATTAAATTTATTAATTAATATTTCTAGAACCTATTATATATTTAATTGATTCATAAGAGCCTTATTAACTTTATTCATGGACTCTTGATGGGATAATAGATTCAATTTCATTGTTTTGGAGCATTTTCTTCCTTGGTTTTCATGATCAGTTTACTTATATTCATGTATAGATAAACATGTAGAATTAGAATGGTTTTATAGAATAGTATCTGTATATTATTAGTGAAAAAATAGAATATTACATGGTTATAAAATTCGTTTTGTTATTGGGAGTGAATATGATTCATTATATAAAACTTTAATGACAATTGTTTGGGTTAATTGGCGGTTTTTTGGTCACAATGAACTCATTTTGATTAATTAATTAATATCATGTGTAAAAAAGGATTAAATGACCTCAAATAAGTTATAATACATATATTATGGTTTGGTTCAACCATAATAATGGTTTTATTACCAGAATTGAATATTTTAATAGAAATTGAAAACCCATCATCCTTGAATGTGGTAAATTAGCACATCTCAGATGGTGTTTTTTACTACTAGTATAAAAGAAGGGTAAAAGAGATATGATAATAAATTATTCCATAATCATAACAAAATTACAGTACATGTAAGTTACTGGAGTTTTTATAAAATTTGGATGAGGAGATCCAAGGATATAAAATAAAACAAAGGAACTTGAAAATAAAGTAAAAGAACTGAAAAGAGGAATTTACCTCTTGAATTAATCTTCCTTGAGAGCCTCTTTAGGGGAGAGGATTTGGTATTTTTATGAGACCAAGGGATGATGGTAGTGGGGTAGGATCTTGGGAGGATATTTGGGAAGAATTTAGATAAGGTACAAGGCTTGAGATAAGTGAAGAGAAGAGGGAGTGAGGGGGGGGGGGTTATAGTGGAGGAGAGGAGGATTTTATTAATATTTTAATCATTAGTTTATTATTTTTCCATAAGACAATAAATAGTGATGATTACATGAAAAAAAATAGTAATAAGTTCATGTGAGTTTGAACCAATATCCATTTACATCACCCATGACTCAAGCATGATGCAAAAATTCATTTATTTAGTATATTTTATAATTTATCGAACTTCACTATTCACAAAATTCAAGTAATTCAGAAAAATCCAAAAAAATCACCCAAAATATTTTTAGATGTATAGAATCCAAAATATGAACTCTTTTTTATAAAAATATTTTTATAAATATGAAAAATTTAATTTTTAATTAAAATCATTATTTACTTGAAAAATGCAGTTTTAAAACCATAACTAATTCTCTAATACCCTAAAAAATTATCTACGGTCTTATTAAATTATCTTAAAATCATAGAACCACAAAAAAATTATTTCGGAACACATTTTATGAAAATTAATTTTATTCTAAAAAAAATTATTAATTTAGAATTATAATTAAATATTCATTACTCACAAAATACCAACACTTAATTATTAATTTATAAAATATTCTATTTCATTTATAATTTGCCTAAATTTTATGTATACTTACATGGGTGTGGTTAATATCCATAAGGGTCATATTACTATTCATAATGGTATGTTATTATTTATAAGGGTCAAGTTACTATTCACTAAAAATGTAAGTTGGTCTTATCAGATTATAAATATATTACTAAATGAAACTGTGTATGTCAGTTTTTCAAAGTTCAAATCACAGAGGTGGTAAAATTATGTTCACTGGAAAGGTTATATTAAAGTGTTATTTTTTAGAGACTCTGTGTTTTATGCATTTATTTGCAAAATATCGGGGTGTTACACCTATAGAGGTGAGATAATTTTATTTCCATTTTAGTGATCTTTATAAAACTGATGAGAAGAAGATAAAGAGGTTGCAATGGCTCTTCATTGTAATTTACACACATTTTCAACAACTCTTCCTTTAAGTTTTATTGCATGCTTCATTTATCTTTCAAGGGAGATTCTTGAATTTGGATTCTAATTGTTTTTGATATGTCTAATAAGTGTTATTAGAGTCATATGAAACCTATCAATATGTTTGGAAAGGAATATCATTATATTCTAGTAGAATATTATTCAAGAGAGTAAACAGTTCAATAAAGCTGGTGTCACTCCATATATTGTTATCTTTTTCATTATATAGCATAAGTATGGTTGAAAATTTTGTATTTTTAGTGCAACGAACATACAATGACATCTTTTCACAACTCTTTAATTTCTAAAACAATTTTGGACAATCATGAAGTTCATATTCAACTGTGATTTCCATTCCTCAATATGATCTTCATCATCATTTACACCTATAATCATATCCTCGATACGGTATTCATTATCATTCACACTTGTAATCATATTAGATTATCTATAAAACACTGTTTTATCCCAGTCATTATTTGTATTTAGTTCTTCCCTGTCTTTAGTCCAATTTTTTTAAGTTTGATCTATTCTATGACATACCAAGTGTTTTTTGAACTCCTATAGACTAATTAGTCCTGAATAATGGAAACATAAACATAGAAAAAATGATTTGAGAAGGATCATATGCATGATATTTTTCAAACTAAATGAACTCTTTCACCCCATACTCAAACTATTTTTTCATATGATTAACATCCATCCATTT
Source organism: Viscum album (assembly GCA_963277665.1). Taxonomy (NCBI): domain Eukaryota; kingdom Viridiplantae; phylum Streptophyta; class Magnoliopsida; order Santalales; family Viscaceae; genus Viscum; species Viscum album. Next base: position 1,283,260,241 of record OY728148.1, read on the forward strand.
TTGATCCATATTTTTTAATATTCATATTTACTCAAATAAATAAATACATAGAAGGTATGAGCTTAGAATCCTAAAAGGCTATTCTTTGTACACACACACACATAAAGTTATCATATTTGATATGAATTATCATTGTGTTAAAAACTTGATAGAACATATAAATACTAATAATTATATGAATCTAAAGTACTATAAAACTTATTTTATTTTATTACGAGAAGCCACATATCATAAATCATTCTTTTTTTTGAAATGGATTCATTAAGGGAGATAATTCACTCCCAGTCACTATCAATTTTTACAAGAAACCTATTTATTTCTACAACTAGATAAGTATTAAGGTATATATAATAATATTTCACTATCAAAACAAGTATCAAAACAAATTAATTATTTTTCATAATGTTTCTGCAGTGTTGGAAACAAAGTAATCACATTAATTATGGTTATTATATTTATAAATTTATGAAATATATCATATTCAAATTCTTAATTTGGTTATAATAAAATAATATATATGTTTTAATTTTAATTTCATTTAAAAGTAAAATATTCTTATTATTTATTTCTTTATAAATATTTAAAGTTATAGATATTTAGTTTTTTTTCTATATCATTATATAATCATCCTATAATCTCTATGACCTAGTATGTGTTACTACTATATCATCAGGTATGCATTGTTTTCAAGGATTTCCCCATGCATGATCACCATTAAAATCTATTATAATATTTCAAATCAATATAAATATAAAAAATCATATATTCATTGATATGTTCTCTAATCATAGGTGATATATAAATGTATTTTAATATTATATATCAAAAATCATGGTGGGTTCAATTTTTCAATATTGTGGTTGTCTTTAATCAAAACAAATCCCATTGAATCATCACATAGATCATAGACTAGTAAAGAACATAGTAATTGACATATCTATATATATGTTTAAAATAAAATTATTAAATTCACCATGTCTTGTTTATCTTATGTTTTATTTCAAATCATGATTCTAGAAAAACCATAATGTCAAATAGAATGGACTAATACATTATTCAATTTTATATCAAAATAGTTTTGAGATCAATAATAAGATTCCCTACATGTTCTCATTTCTTATAGGGTAAATTGTTGTTTCCTCCATAATAATAGTGAATAACTGTGCATTATACTCTTTTTTATCACAATTATTTTATGGATGTCTGAATAATATATTTTATAAATTACTATCACTATGAAGCATCAAATATCTTTTCACATTTTATAAATGTATTTCCTAACAATCCCCATTAAAACGTATACATCTACAATGAACCTTTTCTTCTTCAATCAATTCATCTAGCATAACTTGTTCCCCTTGTCTTAAACATGACTTCATATATTTACATTATTTTATAAAAAATACATGATATAAAAAATAAAATATTCACGATTATATTTTTATATTCAAAATTTTATGGATATGCTATTATCAATTGAGCTCCATAACTAAAATTGAAACATAATAAAATATATGATTTTATATTAAACAATTATGAATAAAATGAAATTGTACAAATTTTTTTGCAAAAAATAGAAGAGTTTGATAAAACGAACAAAAGAACCAAAATGGGATATTTATTGTACAATTAGTGTGATGTAAATCAATGACACAACGTGGTCTAAAAAATAATTAGTTGTTTTGTGGATTAAAAATAAAATTGTGCATGAAGATGAGCAGGGGAGGATAAATGAGTTCGACTGCTACATGAACAAGAGCAAGGGAAAAAATGAGTTTGGATGCTACATGTAGAGGAACATGGGAAGATAAATGAATTCGGATACTACATGAAAACGAGCAAGGGAAAAACGAGTTTGGCTACTACATATAGACGAACAATTAAAAATAAACTAAAAAAAAATCATAAAAACCACATGAAAGATTGATTGAGATTCCTTAAAAATAGGTTCTAAAATTCATACCTTCAATTTTGAGGTCCAATTTTTCCAAATAAATTGAATTTGGTTGCAATAGAGATTCAGTTATACGAGAGCTTGAATGCGGAACGAGGAAGAAGTGATCTATTAGAGTTCTTTTTTAAGGAGGGAAAAGAGTTTTATCAACACTTACTGAAAAGCACTGATAAAAATGTGTTTTATTAGTGTTAAAAATGTAAGTGTTGAGAAAGACCACTTTTGTCAGCATTTTCTTAGCACTCATAAATCATCACTTTTATCAATACTAAAATAGAGCTAAAAAAGTGGTACTTCTCAATGCTTACTTTTTAGTGCAGATAAAATACACATTTATCAACGCTTAACATAGGGCAAATAAAAATGTAAAAAAATGAATTAAAATTAAGACATAAATAATATTAATTATATAAATAATAAAATTATTAAAAATGAACTATATTAACGATTTAAATTACAGAAATATTAAAAAATAAATTTAAATTAATAATATAATTTACCAACTATTCTAAATTTTAAAACTTAATAAATAAATATGCATAAATAAGTATTATAAAAAGAATAAATTCTATAAATATTTAAAATTAATAACTTTTAAAAATTAATAAATAATAATGAATGAATGATTATTTAAAATGAAAAAATATATTTGAATAAATTATAAAAATATAAAACAAATGTCATGAACCGTCCCCCGGGGCCCGTTCCATGACTACCCCAAGCCCGCCTTCCATAGGCTAGGGGATGGCGACTAGCACCAAATGTGTAATTTCCTAAAACTTGGAAGGCATTGCCTTTATAACTTGTAAAAACACACACAAGAAAGCACAAAACTGGATACAAAACACCAAGTAAACTGTATAACAAAAGAGTGATGAAAGTAAAAGGGGTTAGAATACAAGCCCAACTAGAAAGTACAAGTACAATTATGATACAAAACAACTGAAGAAAAGGGAAATTCTGCAGCTGGGTCATCCACCGAGGTTCCTACCTGAAGGGTAGGTACAGACTGCCACCTCAACACTCCTCGTCCGTCCGTCTCCTCCGTGCACCGACTCGTCGTAAGGTTCACCTCCAGGTACCGTCAAGTCCTTTTACTCTCAGCCTCAGTCAGCAATGTCCATTTTTGGTGTTGGTTTGAGGAATAAGGTAAATTCGTTAACATTCATCTCGTCCGCCGCACACCTCCAATCCCGAGCTCGTGCGTCGGTTCACCGTAGTCGAAGACGTTCCTTGTCTGCGTGATCATTCTTAATTGGAGAGAATACTCCTCCAAGTGTTGGGCATCGCAGCACTTTACCAGCACTTCGTCGCTTGGTGAAGCTGTCCCAAATCCTCCTCCCAAGCTCCATATATATAGGAGAGGGGCAGAGGTATGTAACGTTCATTGAATTTATGACGGTTCATTTATTAAGAACCTTCCTAAATTCCAACGACACTGTTACTTAATATTTTAAAAGGGTCAAGACAATTAATTTATGTTGGCATAATAAAGTTGTGCATTGGCACAATTTAATATGGAGGAAGCTCAAGAGGATCCTCTACATTAATGAGGGAGTTGAGAAGTTTCTTCCCTTATTAAGAGGTTCAGGTGGTCCCCACCTCTAAAATCAAACTTGGGAGGTTTTTCTCAGGTGGTCCCCACCACCATAACCTCTCATGGGAAGTTAAGGATTGGTGGTCCCCACTTCCAACTTACACATGTAGTGGTTACAATAAAATAAAATGAAGTGTGCTTTATTTTATTATTTCCACAAAAAATCCAAAAACTAACTTTCACTCTCGATCAACTGCCGTCAAGGTGAAAGTCTCTTTAAGAGAATACCGACGTTGTGAGTTCAACAGTGCCCTTAGATTTCAATTCCAAGCACTAGTTCAAAAGTTAGAAAAAATCGCTCGCATGTTTACTGAATGTATCTGAACAAAAGTTCATAAATTCATTCCGGGCACTCCGGGCCTCGTAATCACGCGCCGTCAATTTTCACAGACTCATAAAATTTCCATAAAAAAAATTTACTTGGAAATCACTGGTCATTACATTCTCCCTACCTCATGTCTTTACATCCCTATAAGATACAACTCAAACTAAAGGAACAAGTGGGGGTATTGAGCATGCATCTGAGCCTCCCGCTCCCAAGTGCTCTCCTGGAAGTTCCCATGATGCCTACGAACGCGCACCAGAGGTATCAATCATCCAAGAAGGACCCAATACCATCGATTCTAAATCTCTACTAGGACCTCTATAAAAGTCTCCCCATCATCGACATCAAGCTCATTATGGTCGATGATGAGGGAAGGTTTGTGCACGTATCTCCTCAGCTGAGATACGTGGAAGACGTCGTGCACCCGGTGTAACTGAGGTGGAAGAGCTAAGCGGTATGCCACCTCACCAAATATGTTAAGGAACTGAAAAGGTCCAATGAACCTCGAAGATAACTTTCTGCTTCATCCAAATCTCCACAAACCTTGTCGAGGTGAGACCCGTAGAAAGACGTGGTCACCATCCTCAAACTCTAGTGGTCTCCGTCTCCTGTCAGCATACAACTTCTGCCTGCTTTGTGCAGTCTTCATCTACTCCTGGATGACCTGCACCTTCTCTGTGGTAGCCCATACCATCTCTGGTCCCATGATTGCTGACTCCCCTAGGTCAGTCCAACACAAAGGTGATCTGCATGGTCGCCCGTATAACGCCTTGAAAGGTTCCATCCCTATAGTGGTGTGATAATTGTTGTTGTATGAAAAATCCACCAAAGGTAAGTGATCCTCCCAGTTGCGACTGAAGTCAAGGAAACAAGAACGAAACATGTCCTTGAGGGTCTGAATGGTCCGCTTAGTCAGACCATCCGTCTGCGGGTGGAAGACGGTGCTGAAACGAAGCTATGTCCCAAAAGCCTTCTGCAACCCATTCCATAGACGAGAAGTAAATCGGTCATTGAGATCAGATATAATCATAAAAGGTACTCTATGTAGCCACACAATCTCCTGCACATAGAGGTGTCCCAGGCTCTCACTGAACCCTGCTCTCTGATTGGTAGGAAGTGATCTGACTTGGTGAGTCAGTCGACGATTACCCATATCAAGTCATGTCCCCTGGATGTACATGAAAGACCCATCATGAAGTCCATGGATACCCCATCCCACTTCCACTCTGGGACCTCTAAAGGATGAACCAAGCCTGCTGGTACCTGATGCTCCGCCTTCACTTGTTGACAAGTGAGGCATCGAGAGACAAACTCTGCTACTGCTTTCTTCATTCCTAGCCACCCGTTTTATCTTCGGAGGTCTTGGTACATCTTCTCCACTCCTGGATGTACCATTAGAGGGGATGTGTGGAAATCCCTCAACACTTATTCATTGAAGTGACACTGGTACCATGGTACATCCTCTGAAGAGGATGATGTGATCCCCACCTTCAGAAAATCCATCGGGTGCCTGTCTTGTGGATATCTGAGCACGTCGTGTCTTGCAGTCAGCGTCCCTACGCTACGCCTCCCTGAATTGCTGAAGAAGTGGGGGTGTGATTGTAAGAGGTTGAAGAAAAATTGTTCCATATCTATCCACAAAGGATATCTGTAAAGCAGCTAGCTGCTCCGTCGCCTCACCTAGCAGCTGTATACTAGACCTCCTGCTAAGTGCATCTGCTACAACATTCCCCTTCCTAGGAGTATATAATATCTCAAAGTCATAGTCCTAGAGGAACTCAAGCCAACGTTGCTGTCTTAGGTTCAGGTTCTTCTGAGAGAATATATACCTGAGACTCTTGTGATCATAGTACATGGTAAAGTGCTCGCCCATTAGATAGCGTCGCCATATCTTCAAGGTGAAGACCACTGCTACTAAATCCAGGTCATGGGTAGCGTAGTTTTTCTCATTATGTCTCAGCTTACGAGAACCATATGCAATCACTGCTCGCTCCTACACCAGGACACATCCGTGTCCGGTCCCTGATGCATCGTAGTAGACTATGTACCCTACGCCATCCTATGGAAGCCTTAAGATGGTGGCACTAGTCATCCTCTTCCTCAACTCCTAAAAACTCTTCTGGCATCTCTCCGACCATGCAAAGGGTTTCCCCTTCTTCATCATGGCTGATAGTGGTGCTGCAACTTTGGAAAAATATGGTATAAACCTCCAGTAGTATCCATCCAAACCCAGGAAACTCCGAATCTCTGTCACACTCCTGGGTGGCTCCAAAGCAAGTACCACCTTAATATTCACTAGATCCACTGCAACTCCAACCTCCGATATGAAATGTCCTAGAAAGTGAACCTATCGGATCCAGAACTGGCACTTCGAGAGCTTACCATAAATTTGGTGGTCTCAGAGTGTGTCAAGTACTATCTGGAAATGATAGGCATGCTCCTCCTCAGTAGCTGAGTAAATCAGTATGTCGTCAATGAAGACTACCACAAAGTGATCAAGGTATGGCTGAAAGATCATGTCCATGAGTCCCATGAACACTGCTGGAGCATTGGTTACACCGAATGGCATAACAAAGAACTCACAATGGCCGTACCGACACTTGAAGGTTGTCTTCTGCACATCCTTGTCTCGCACTCTAAGCTAGTGATAGCTTGATCTGAGGTCTGTCTTCGAGAACCACCGTTCTCTCTTCAGCTGATCAAAGAGGTCGTCAATCCTCGAGAGTGGGTACTTTTTCTTCACAGACACCTGGTTAAGGCGCCGGTAGTCAACATAAAGTCTCAATCTCCCATCCTCCTTCTTGGTGAACAGAATCGAGGCTACCCAAGGAGAAACACTAGGCTGGATGAATCCCTTCCCCTGCAAGGCCTGTAGCTGTACCCGCATCTCACGAAGCTTCGCGAGAGCCATCCGATACGCTGGTGTAGATATCAGTGCCATCCTGAGGTACAAGTCAATATAAAAGTCCACCTATCAGTGAGGAGGTTTAGTTGGGACATCATTAGGGAAAACATCTATGTACTGGTCCACCACTACAGGATAACTCGGACTCTCCACTTCAACCACTTCGAGGTTAAGGCTAGCTAACTGATGTGTAATCAACTGTACCCTCCTCCGGGTAAATCCATCCCGCACTGCAAAGGCTCCCTTCTCACCAGTGAAGGTAAACCTGGTCCCATCCATACAGACACACCGCACTTTTCGGCTAATACAGTCTATCTGAGAATGGACTATAGATAACCCGTCCATACCCAAGATGACGTCGTAAGGCCTCGACACTGCTACTAGGAGATCCCAGCCGAATCTCTTTCCTACTAGAGTGATCTCACATTGCCGGAACTAGTGCATAATCGTCAAATCTACTCCTGTAGGAATCTATAGCCATAAGGATCGAGGAAATGAATCCATCGGAATCTCTGAACTCCGAACGAGGGTAGTGAAAATAAAAGAATGACTAGAACCTATGTCTATAAGTACTGTAGCTAAGGTAGAGTAGACACAGATCGTACCTTGTATTATCTCCGGAGCACCATGATCATAAGCCTTAGCTGCCTGGAGCTGAGATCTCCCCTGTCCTCCTGCTCCCTGTGGTTGGGGTGGACCTCCTGGTGGTGGTGGTGGTAATATCTTGAATCGTCACCCACTGCCAGCTATACAACTAGCTACTCTTCCATGTCTTCCTGCTCCCTGCGGACCACCTCGATCGAATCTCTGTCACTTCCTGGGCCATTTTTTGACCATTAGCTGATCATCTGAACAGCGGGTCGGACAGTCACGAGCCATGTGACCTTGCCCGCCGCATGTGAAACACTGCCCGCTCCTAGCATGTTTGTCTCTACTTAGGGTGCCCCGCACAACCAATCACGAGTCATGCGGTCATCCACCTGTAGGTATAGTCTTCTTGGACCTCTGTGATGTCTATCTACTGCCATATGTAGAAGAATCTGCTATGTGATGACTGGTAGTGGGTCTCACTGCTGGTGTCTGCTCAGTAAGGAAACTCTCCACCAAGAGGGCTCTTTTTAACACCCCTGCCTGCATCGGGATGCTAAGTGAGATCACCGAAGCCCCGATCTGCCGCCTGAGTCTCTGCTCGAAGGTCCAGGCCCTAAAGAATGGGTCCCGCACCATATCAGTGGAGTAACATGAGAGGTTAGTGAACCTCGCTAAGTACTGAGCCACAATCATCCCGCCCTGATATAGATAAAGTAGCTCCTGTATGCGCACTGCATGAAGAGTCGCTGGAACAAAATTTGCCCGAAATAGGATCTCAAAGTCTCCCTAGAGAAGCGTCACCTCATCATGGACCTGGAGCATCAAGATCCACCATCTACCCACTCCTTCCTATAGTAGGATAGCAGTAAGAATCACCATGAGATCGGCTGGTCTCCTTACCTGTTAGAAAACTCTCACCACGGCCTCCAGCCAATCCTCAGATACCTGTGGGTCCATCTCTCCCCTAAACCTGGGTGGCCTTTGGCGCTGGAACTCATGCAAAGCGCTCAAGCAGCGTGCACCATCTGCTGCTGGGGTTGGTGGCATCAGTGGCCCAATGAGGAATAGTACTGCTGGTGCCTCCGCTAGTGCCTCTACTGGAAGAGGGCCCTGCACCAAGGCCTCATCACTCAGTGGGATATTTGTGCGCACAACTCTAAGAACCCTGGGTGGCTGTCTGCATGGAGGCATCTTGAAAAGAAACAGGTGCGGCACAGTCAATAAGTTATACCTGATGAGATGACTAAAAGAGTTCACAAAGAAGACTCTCAAAAACACACACACAATCAGTGTTTTTGTGCACTAAGTCAAATATCAGAAGTCAGGGTCCTAGTGTATGGATACGTTGGCCATCGCACCAACACTGGACTCCCTAAACTGAAAACCACAATCACTACCCTTAAGACTATTGTCGTTAAAAGAAAGATCAGAGTCCTATGTTTTGTGGTAGAACCAACTCCTCTGATACCAATTTGTCACAAACCGTCCCTCAGGGCCTGTGCCATGACTACCCCAAGCCCGCCTTCCATAGACTAGGGGCTAGCGATTAGCACCAAAGGTGTAATTCCCTAAAACTGGGAAGACATTGAATTTATAACCTATAAACACACAAAAAAACAAGCACACAGCTGGATAAAAAACACCAAGTAAACTGTATAACAAAAGAGTGCTAAAAGTAGAAGGGGATCAAATACAATCCCAACAGTAAAGTAAAAGAAACTGAAAGTACAAGTATAACTGAAGAAAAGAAAAACAACTGCTGGGTCATCCTCCGAGGTTCCTACATGAAGGGTAGGTACAAATCGCCTCCTCCGCACTGCACATTTAGTTGTCTCCTCTGTGTACCGACATGCCGTATGGTCCACCTCTGGATACCGTCCAGTCTTGGTACTCTCAGCCTCAGTCAGTGCTATCTGTTTTTTGCATCCAACACAATAAGGTGCGGGCGTAGCCCGTGCCGGGGTGAGTATAATTATACTCAGTAGGGACCCTAAGACCCTCAAGGTCTCACAAAAATTCACCAAGGATAAACCAAAAAGTATGAAATCAACAGATAACCCTACTTAGGTATATGCCCATACATATACCTAAGTTATCAAGTAATCCATCTCAATCATGAGGAAAACACAGAAAAACTGACTCAACTCAAACCACGATTTTATTCTAGGGGTAGTATCAAGTAACATCCCCAGTCACATTATCGAAACCTCAGCAATTGGAGAAATCCTCTTATATCGAGTACAGTGGGCTTGCCGTGACACCAAGCGTGCTTCCTACTAACCTTGGACTGCTGAGGTACTCCTTCTATCAAGTACCGTGGATCTTCCACATCACCAAGCGCGCTCCCCACCGTGGGTCTGCCGCGTCACCAAGCGTGCTCCCCCTCGTAGCCTACTGAGGTACTTCTCCTGTCGAGTACCGTGGGTCTGCTGTGTCACCAAGGCGCTCCCCACTATGGGTCCGCCACAATACCAAGGCGCTCCCCACTAGGCCAGTAGAGTCACTCCAAGTCAAACGGTTAGCAGTCGTCGGGTCTCAGCCAGCTACTAGGTTCCCAAAAAAATTCTCGCTCGTCCCCGGTAGATGAATAATATAATTCATTTTTGTTTATTAAGTTTTAATATTTTTAATATGTTTGAAATTTATATAATTAATTTATTTAGATTCATTTTTTAATATTTTTTAAATTTAAATATTTAATATTTTTTTTGTAATTTAAATAGTTAATGTTAATCATTTTTAATAATTTTTCAATTAATATAATTAATAAAATTTATTTACTCATTTTTATTCATTTTTTATGTGTTTGTGATTTTTGTAATTAATGTAATGAATTCTTTTTTTGTCACGACCCATTCCCCGGGGCCCGTGCTGTTAATACCCCAAGCCCGCCTTCCATAGGTCAGGGGCTGACGACTAGAACCAAAGGCCTAACTCCCTAAAACTGAGAAGACATTACCTTTATAACCTGTAAACACACAAAAAATCAAGCACATAGCTAGATACGAAACACCAAGTAAACTGTATAACAAAAGAGTGCTGAAAGTAGAAGGGGCCGGAATACAAACCTAATAGTAAAGTACAAGAAACTGAAAGTACAAGTACAACTCAAGAAAAGGAAAATAGCTACGACCGAAGTCAAGGTCGCATACACGGAGCATGTCCTTGAGAGTCTGAATGGTTCTCTCAGTCTGGCCATCCGTCTGAGGATGGAAGGTGGTGCTCAGACGAAGCTGTATCCTAAAAGCCTTCTGAAACCCCTTCTATAGGTGGAAAGTAAGCCGTGAGTTATAATCAGAGACAATAGAATAAGGTACTCCATGTAGCCACACAATCTCCTAAACATAGAGGTGACCCAAGATCTCTACTGAACCCTGCTCTCTAATCGGTAGGAAGTGGGCCGACTTGGTGAGTCGGTCGATGATCACCCAAATTGAGTCATGACCTCTGGATGTACGTAGAAGTCATGTCAAGAAGTCAATGGATATCCCATCCCACTTACACTATGGGACCTCTAAAGGCTAAACCAAGCCTGCTGGTACCTGGGGCTCTGCCTTCACTTGCTGACAAGTGAGGCACCGAGAGACAAACTCTGCAACTGCCTTCTTCATTCCCGACCACCGGTGGTGTCGTCTGAGGTCCTGGTACATCTTCGCCACTACTAGATGTACTACTAGTGGGGAAGTGTGGAACTCCCTCAACAATTCCTCCCGAAGTTCCACTGGTACCATGGTACGTCCTCTGAAGAGGATGACATGCTCCCCACCTTTAGAAAATCCATCAGGTGCCTGCTCTATGGATATCTGAGCACGTCATGTCTCGTAGTCAGTGTCCCCATGCTGTGCCTTGATGACTCACTAAAGAAGTGGGGGAGTGACTATAATAGACTGAAGGAAGGCTGATCCATATCTATCCACAAAGGATATATGAAAAGTGGCCAGCTACTCCGTCACCTCACCTAACAGCTGTATACCAGAGCTTATGCTGAGTGCATATGCAACAACGTTCCTTTTTCTAGGAGTATAGAATATCTCAAAGTTATAGTCTTGGAGGAAATAAATCCAACGTCACTGTCTCAGGTTCAGGTCCTTCTGGGCGAAGATATACCTACGACTCTTGTGATCAGAGTACACGGTAAAACATTCACCCATCAGATAGTGCCGCCACATCTTCAAGGCAAAGACCACTGTTGCTAACTCCAAGTCATGGGAAGCATAGTTCTGCTCATGCTGTCTCAGCTGTGAAGAACCATATGCGATCATTTCTCGATCCTACATCAGGACACACCTGAGTCTGGTCCCTAATGCATCGCAGTAGACTATGTACCCTATGACCTCCTCTGGATGCCTCAAGATGGGGGCACTAGTCAACGTCTGCCTCAAATTCTGAAAGCTCTACTGGCATCTATCCGACCACACGAAGGGTTTCCCCTTCTTCGTCAACGCTGATAGTGGTGATGCAACTCTGGAAAAGTCTGGTACGAATCTTTGGTAGTAACTAGCCAAACCCAGGAAACTCCGTATCTCCGTCACATGCCTGGGTGGCTCCCAAGAAAGTACCGCCTCAATCTTCGCTGGATCAATTGCAAATCCATCCTCCGAGATAACATGTCCCAAAAAGTGAACCTCTCAGATCCAAAACTGGCACTTCAAGAGCTTACCATAAAGCTCATTCTCTCAGAGTGTTTCCAGTACAACATGTAAATGGTAGGCATGCTCCTCCTCAGTAGTCGAGTAGATCAGAATGTCGTTGATGAAGACTACGAAAAAGCGATCGAGGTATGGCTGGATAATCCTGTTAATGAGTCCCATGAACACTGCTGGAGCATTGGTTACGCCTAAAGTAATAACCAAGAACTCATAGTGGCTGTACCAACATTTGAAGGTCGTCTTCTACAAATACTCATCTCGAACTCTGAGATGGTGATAGCCTGATCTGAGGTCTATCTTCAAGAACCGCCATGCTCCATTCAACAGATCAAAGAGGTCATCAATCCTCGAGAGTAGGTACTTGTTCTTCACGGTCACCTGGTTCAGGTGACGATAGTCGACACAAAGCCTCAAGCTCTCATCTGCCTTCTTGGCGAATAGAATCTGGGCTGCCCAGGGAGAAACACTGGGCTATATGAATACCTTCCCCTGTAAGTCCTCTAGCTGTACCCGCAGCTCGCGAAGCTCCACAAGAGCCATCCGATACGCTGTTGTAGATATCAGTGTCGTCCCAGGGTACATGTCAATGTAGATGTCCACATTTCTACGAGGAGGTAGAACCGGGACATCATCAGGAAAAACATCCGCATACTGGTCCACCACTACATGATAAGTCAAACTCTCCACATCAACTGCTCCGAGGGTATGGCAAGCCAACTGATGAGTGATCAGCTATACTCTCCTCTGGGAAAGTCCATCCTGCGCTGAAAAGGCTCCCTTATTGTCAGTGAAGGTGAAACTCGTCCCATCCGCACGGAAACACTGAAATTTGTGCCTAATATAGTCGATCGGAGCATCGACTGTAGATAACCATTCCATACCCAAGATGACGTCGTAAGGCCTCGACGCCGCTACTAGGAGATCCCAACCAAATATCTCACCTCCTAGAGTAAGTTCACACTGCCGGAACTAGTGCTTAATCATTGAATTTGCTCTCGTAGGAGTCTTGAGTTGTAAGGATCGAGCCAACGACTCCTTCGGAATCTCTGAGCTCTGAACGAGGGCAGTGGAAATGAAAGATTGACTGGAAACTATGTCTATAAGAACTGAAGCTATGGTGGAGTAGACACATATCATACCTCAAATCATCTATGGAGTGCCATGATCGTAAGACTTAGCTGCCTGGAGCTGAGATCTCCCATGTCCACCTAGTCCCTGTATTCGGGGTGGACCTCCTGGTGGTGGTGGCGGTAACACCTCAAAACGTTGCCCACTGCCAGCTGTACGACCAGCTCCTCTTCCACACCCGCCTTCTCCCTATGAGCCGCCTTGATCGAATCTCTATCTCTGCCTGGGTGGTTCTTTGACCGTTTGCTGATCATCCAAATGGAAGGTCATACAATCATGAGCCATGTGACCCTACCCGCCGCATGAGTAACACTGCCCACTCCGGGCACGTCTGGATCTATCTCCAGTGCCCCACACAACCGATCCTGAGTCATGCGGTCGTCCACCTTTAGGTCTGGTCCTCTTGGACCTCTGTGACATCTGTCTGATTCCAGCTGCCAAAGACTCTACTATGTGTCGACTTGTGGTGTATCTCGCTGCTAGAGACTGCTCAGCAAAGAAACTCTCCACCAGGAGGGCTATCTCTAGCACCCCCGCCTGTGTTGGGATGGTGAGGGAGATCATTGAATACCTGATCTCTCGCTGGAGCCCCTATGATAAGGTCCAGGTCCTGAAGAATGGGTCCCGTACCATATCTGTGGAGTAGCATGATAGGTCGGTGAACCTCGCTGAGTACTATGCCACTATCATGATGCCCTACTGCAGATGAAGTAGCTCCAGTATCCGCACTGCACGTAGGGTGGCTGGAACAAACTCCACCCGAAACAAGCTCTTGAAGTCTGCCAAGAGTAGTGTCGCCTTGTCATGTGCCTGGAGCACCAGGCTCCACCATCTTCCTACTGCTTCATAAAGAAGAATAACGACAAGGATCACCATAAGGTCGTTTGGTGTCCCTACCAGTCTGAAGACTCTCGAAACAGCCTCCAGCAAATCCTCAGCTGCATGTGGGTCCATCTCACCCCTGAACCTGGGCGATCTCTGGTGCTAGAACTCATGCAACGCACTCAGAAAGTGTGAAATATCTAATTTTGGGACTGGTGGCATCGGTGGACCAACTGGTAGTGGTACCGCTGGTGCCTCCGCTGTGATAGGGCCCTGCACCGAGGACTCATCGCTCGATGGGCTTCCATCTCGTACAACTCTCAGAACCCTAGCTGGCTGCCTGCATGGAGGCATCCTGAAAAGAAACAGATGCACCACGTTCAAAAAGTTATACCTGGTGACATGACTCAAGAATTCAAAAAAAAAACTCTTCAAAACACACATTAAATCAGAGTTTTCGTGCACTGAGTCGGAAATCAGAAGTCAGGTGTATGGATACGTCGGCCGCCAAACCAAAATTGGACTCCCTGAAATAAAAACCACACTCAATACCCTTAAAACTATTGCTTCATAGAAAATATTAGAGTCTTAAGTTCTGTGGTAGAACCGATGCCTCTGATACCAATTTGTTATGACCCGTCCCCTGGGGCCCGTGTCGTGACTGCCCCAAACCCGCCTTCCATAGACCAGGGGCTGGTGACTAGCACCAAAGGCATAAATCCCTAAAACTGGGAAGGCATTGCCTTTATAACTTGAAAATGCACACAAAAAAGTATGAACTAGAAGCAAAAAACTAAGTAAAACTGTATAACAAAAGGGTGCTAAAATGTAAAAGGGGTCGGAAATACAAGCCCAACTGTAAAGTACAAGGAAATGGAAAGTATAACTGAAGAAGAGAAATGATCCTGCTAGGTTGTACTCTGAGGTTCCTACCTGAAGGGTAGGTACAGATCACCTCATCATCACTCCAGGTCCATCCATCTCTTCCGTGTATTGTCACGCCGTATAGTCCACCTCCGGGTACCGTCCGATCTTGGTGCTCTCAACCTCAGTCAGCGCTGTCCGTCGTCTGCATCCAACACAACGAGGTGCGGTCATAGCCCATGCATGGGGTGAGTATAACGATACTTAGTAGGGAACCCGAGACCCTCAAGGTCTCACAAAATACAAGAAGGATAAACCACAAAGTATGAAATCAACAGATAACCCCACTTAGGTATATGTCCATACATATACCTAAGTTATCAAGTAATCCATCTCAATCATGAGGAAAACTCAAAAGTTACTGGCTCAGCTCACATAGGTATACGACTTTTGTTAAGAGTTAGAGATGATTAGATGTAGCCACTAGATCAACTATTCTGTCGAACCCACACAGGATCCAGGAACAGAAATCAGAACTATCGAACCCACACAGGATCCAGGAACAGTATTAAGAACTATCGAACCCACACAGGATCTAGGAAGCATCCAGCCAGCCACAAGGTTCCGCACAAAGCACGCTTGATTCCGGGAGGGTCTTTTACTCAAGATAAGTTTCTATACATAAACTGCCAAGAAGTCCCACAAAGAAGTATCCGAAAGGTCCTCCACGTCATAGGGGTATCAACGCAACAGACGGCGCATCAATCGGACGCCCAGTCTGTGAGTTATTAGCCTTTTAGTCCTGGGGGCCCGGTTAGATTTGTGCACGATCCAACCTAACCTTAACTCAACTATACCCCAAACTCCAGTCGGGTATACTCAAAGGGATCCTCACGTTCCAAGGTTACCAGCGCCGCTGACGGTTTGTCAAACGGATGTCAGGTGCCAAAGATATGGCCAAAAGGAAGTAAAGGGTTGGTAATAAGTCAAGGTCCAGTCCGACCCGGTCAGACTGACCCGACCGGACTTAGTCTAGGCCGACCCAGTTCGGGTTGACCCGGCCTGACCCCTTGGGTCCAGCCTGGCCCGTTGGGTGGGTCGGCTCGTTTGGTTTGGCTCGGCCCACTGGGCCCAGCCCAGCCGGCCATGAGGGTGGTCTGGCCGGGTCTCGGGGCTGGTTCGGACCAGAGCGCCGCGTGGGCACGGCCCATGGCCAGGGCACCGTGAGGGGGGCCGCGCGCCGGCTCGGGAGGCTGGCGCGACCAGGGCGCTGGTTCAGCCAGGAGGCCGTCATGGCCTGGAGGTTCGTCTAGGGCATCGGTTCGGCCAGGAGCCGGGTGGCGGCTCTGGAGGTAGGGAGCCGGGAGGCGGCTCGGGAGGCCGGAAGGCTGGAAGGTAGGCCGGGTGGCGGTCGGATAGGCCGGCGGGCAGCCGAGAGGCGGCCAGGGAAGCCGGCGACGACCGGGTGGCGGCTGGGCAGGCCAACAGGTGGTTGGGAGGCGGCCGGGTAGGCCGGCAGTGGCTGGGTGGCGGTCTGACAGGCAGACTTCAGGCTGACTGGCGGCCGGGTGGCAGCCGGGCAGGCTGGCGGGTGGCCGGGAGGTGGCTGGGCAGGCCGGCGGTAGGCTGGCGGGCGGCCTGGAGGCAGTGCGGGACGTCGCGGGGTGGCGCAGGTCATGGAGGCCGCGGGTAGCACGACCTTTGTCTTTGCCACCTTCGTCGCCTCGTCATTTCGTCTCCATGCCGAAAATCATCACAAAAAAGAACGGCGGAGGGGACGAGCCATGTTGGTTTGGCCCGCACCCTCTACGTTTAGGGTGGTAACATTTGGCTCATCAAGTTAGAAGAAAGATGAAATTCAATTTTTACAATCCTCCGCAATGATTCCTTTCCAACCGAAGAAGAAAATAAGAAAAGTAATATTACACAAATAAACCCCCTACCTTGATTGTTGGTTGTCGATGGAGTCGCGGGAAGAAGATGGAGTTGTCGTCATTCGTCGCATCCTCCGTACACTACCAATCCCGAGCTCGCACATCGATTGTGGAAGATGCTCCACGTCGGTAGAAGTTTGGGGAAAATATCGAAGGAGATCGTTGCCGGTGTTCTTCGATGGAAGAACACGTTCTTCTTTTTTCGTTGGGAGATGAGGTTCTTCGTTGGAGAACTCTATTTCTCCCAAGATCTCCTCTCCCCAATATTCCACCCAAATTCCAAAAGTGATATGATTTCCCCAATTTAATTGTTGGCTCAATATTCAAATTGGAGAAATTAATTATGTAGGTTGGTGTATTAAGGGTGGTGCATTGGAAACATTAAAGTTAGAGGAGGTCAAGAGGCTCTCCCCCATTAATGTGGGGAGTTGAGAGGTTTTCTTCTCCTCCCATTTAATAGTGGTTGGGTGGTCCCCGCCCCTAATATTCAAATTGGGAGGTTATGTGGTCTCGGGTGGTCCCCACCACATTAACCTCTCATGGGAGGTTGATGTGTGGTGGTCCCCACCACCATAACCTCTCATGGGCGGTTGTGGCCTAGTGGTCCCCACTTACAACCTCCACATGGAGGTTATAGTTCCAGTGGGTCCTACTTCCCAACATTTACATGGAGGCATCAATCAAACAAATAAAAATAAATCTACAAATTTATTTTTATTTAATTATTTCATTAAAAACCCAAAAACTATCTTTTATTTATGACCAAATGTCGTCGAGGTGAAAGTCTTCTTAAACGAATATCGGCACTACGAGTTCAACGGTGCCCTCAGATTTCAATTCTGAGAACCAGTTCAATATTTATAAAAACTCGATCGTACGTTTACTGAACGTACCTGAACAAAACTCCAGAAATTGATTCTGGGCACACCGGGCCTCAGAATCACGCGCCGTCAATTTTCACGGACTCGTAAAATTTCCATGTATTTAAGAAAAAAATTTCCACGGAATTTCCAGGTCTTTACAAAAAATGCATTTAAATAAATAAATTACATACATTTCAATGCATTCTAAAAATATTAAAACTTAATAAATAAAATTGAATAAATATTAATTATATAAATTGGATACATATTGAAAATATTAAAACTTAGTAAATAAATAAGTATAAAAATAGTATTAAAACATGAATTAAATCAAAATATATTAAAAAATAATAAATATTAAAAATGAATAAATAATATTAAATGAAAGAATATTAAAAATGATTAAATAAAACTAAATCTATTACAAAAATATTTTAAAAAGTGAATTTGTAACATTAATGACATGAATTAAAATTACATAAAAATTAATAAAAATAAATAAATAAATAATATTAATTATATAAATAAAAAAATTATTAAAAAATGAATTATACTAACTATACAAAGATATTAAAATTAAAATTCATTTAAGTAAATTAATTATATAAATTTCAAACATATTAAAAATATTAAAACATAAAAAATAAAAATGAATAAATATTAATCATATAAATTACACACATATTGAAGATATTAAAACTTAGTAAATAAATGTGTATAAATTTTAAAAAATGAATAAATTCCAAAAATATAAAAAACTAATAAATTTCAAAAAGAAAAAATCTTATTAAATGAAAGAACATTACAAATGAATAAATAAAATTGAATAAATTACACAAATACAAATAAAAAAGGGAATTCATAACCTTAATTAGATTAATTGAAAACAAAAAATAAATAAATAAGTAAATAATAATATTACTGCTAATTATTGGTATATGTATTTTATTGATTGTATATAAAAATATAAACAATTTACGACCATTAATTTTTTTAATAATAATGAAAAATATTATTATTTAATTAAATGTGTAAATTTTTAAAAATGTATAAATAACTATCAAAATTGAATATATTACAAACAAATTAAAATAATAAATATTAAAAATGAATAAATCACATAAAATACTAAAAATGGAGAAATATTTAAAATGAATAAACAATATTAATTGAATAAAAAAACATACACATCACACACACATGCACACATAGAGAGACATACACATATACACACATACATATTCATAGACATACATATACACATGTGCACATATACACATACACATATATACATAGACATAGTCATACACATACTCGGACACACACACACACTCACATACATGCATATACAAACACATAAACTTACACACATTTATACACACACACATACATATAATTACAGACATGTGCATGCACATACATACACATATATACATATACATACATGTAATGTCCCGGTTCCGGAAGCTACCAAGAGACGCCCCGTACCCGGTTGGTCACATGGCCTCAAGCACATTTCCCCGAATGCCACAGGCTGCCGACTAATAGTGAGGGCCTTGGGTGTGATAGTGGGAAAACTATTCCCTTATTGGTAGAGTAACATAGCTGAAGTAAAAAAGATATACAATAGTAGAAGTAATATTAATTCTAAACAACAAGAAACAGTAGTAGACTGAAGAAATAAACAGCTATAGCACATATATAAAAATGATGCATGATACGTATGTCTAGGAAAGCAGCCAAACAAATCGCAATGCTGGAATATAAAATAGTACTAAACCCAAGTACAATAGAAAATAGATAAACAACTCCTCAGCATCGCAAGGCTCAGCTCGGTCCCATGCTCTCCAGCTCCACAACAGTCAAGTACCAGAAGTAGTAGAGCGCTTGCCCTTATCTATACCTGCAGTAATATAATCTGTTTGGGCCCAAAAGTATGGCCCAAACAGGGTATGAGACTAAATACCAGTAGGTAAACACCACAAGATTTGTGCCTAATAGTCAGTGAATATATGGCAGGTAATGAGTAAAGGAAGCAGTAAACAAGGAAGTACTCAGTAGTAACCAATCCACACTTTCAATGTATTCAGTTTATATATCAAGAAATAGCTAATCAAAGTAGGAAAACACAAACCTGTAACCCTCTGGGAAGTACTCACAACCTATCCCCTCTGGTATTACCTAAAAACTCAAGCAAATAGCTAAACAGAAAAGGTAACCCTCTGGGAAGTACTCACAGCCTAACCCCTCTGGTTCAACCAAACATGTACAAGAAACCCTAAGGGAAGCACACTCTGTCTACCCCTCTGGTTCTACTTAAGCATAGAATCTATAAGGAAGGAATCACTGTCAATTCCTCCTATAGTCTCGTATCAGTAACTAAAGTTGCTCTGGGGAAGAACTTATGTCACATTCCCCCTGTGACCCACGTCGAGGAACTACAGACACTCTGAGGAAGCACTTACGTCAATTCCCCCTGTGGTCTCACATCGTGAAAGTAAATAAACACTCTAGAGAATCCCTTATGTCCATTCTCCCTATGGTCTACTACACCAGGTTCTCATGACCTTGTGTAAGTCAAGCAAGCATAGCAGCACGTATCAACCAAATTAAATCTCAATAACTACTTGGCTAAATGTTATACAACATACAATCATTTCAAAACAATAGTCACACCATCCTACAATTCTAGGCATGGAAAAAACAAGGCAACCTAACAGGCTAAGCAGTACCAAAAGGTCATAACTAAAACATTCATGGGAAAACACCTCCAAAGAATAGAAAATAACCCAATTCACATTCAATTAACCTCTATTCGATCATACAAGCATAACAGACAATTAACAGGGCTAAAACAATAAACACACAATACCTCATTCAAGGGTATTGGGAAATTTTGAACAGATAACTCAAATAATTTCTACATAAAGGCACAAACCACCTACCTCAATGTTGTAAGATCAATATAAGTGAACCTCAAGACTTGAATCACCCAAGAACACCGTAGATCTACAAAAACATCTAAAACGTTCAAGAAAATATAACTTGAGAAATATGAGGAATCGGGAAATGATGCTCTAGCAGAAGGATGAGCTTACCGAGGCAATTCCAATGCAATCAATGGTGGCCGATTCAGATAACAGATGCTCGATCAGGAGCTCGAAGGAAGATTAGTGCCTTTATCTCACTCTCGGATGAACCAAACCTAGAAGGAGGTGGTTATGTCCATCACACGAAACCTTGGTGCATTTAATGAAAAAAAGAAAGTAAACAGTGTGTACTTCATAAGGACACAGCGTGTACGTTCCTTTACCAGCCGCTGCATTAAGCAGTCTCTAGGTCACCACACAAGGCCATGTGCATGGCCACTACATGGTCAGCACCCGGCTACCCATGGTAACCGAGTACATGGCATGCACTCATAAAGTACATGGTGTCACGACCCGTCCTCGGGGCCCGTGCCCTGACTACCCCAAGCCCGACTTCCATAGGCCAGGGGCTGGCGACTAGCACCAAAGGTGTAAATCCCGATAACTGGGAAGGCATTTCCTTTATAAAAGTAAACAAAACACCATAGAGTACAAGAGGAAGTAAAACACTAAGTACAAAGAGAAGTGCGGAAAGGTAAATGAGCCAGAATAAAAACCCAAAAGAAAGTACAACTACAGATGAACAAAGTACAACAGAAAAAGACAACAGCTGGAAGGACGGAAGCAGCTCCTGGGTCGTCCTCCTCAGATCCTACCTGAAGGGTAGGTACAGATGGCGCTGCTCCTGGATCGTCCACCACGGATCCTACCTGAAGGGTAGGTACAAATAGCCTCCACAATGCTCTCACCCGTCAACCTCCTCCGAGTGTCGTCTCTCCGTGAATTCCACCTCCGGATACTGAATCGTCGTGTAGTCCACCTCTGGGTACTGGCTCGTCGTGTAGTCTACCTCCGGGTACCGTCCAGTCCTCGAACACTCGGCCTCCTTCAGTACTGACCGTCATCTACAACCAACACAACGAGGTGCGGGCATAGCCCGTGCAGGGGTGAGTATAATGATACTCAGTAGGGACCCCGAGACCCTCAAGGTCTCACTAAAACCAACAAGGATAACCACAAAGAAGATCTCAACAGATAATATCTACTTAGGTATATGCCCATACATATACCTAAGTTATCAAGTAACCCATCTCAATCATGAGGAAACACAAGGATTATGAAATCAACGGATAACCACTACCCAGGTATATGCCCATACATATACCTAGGTTATCAAGTAACCCATCTCAATCATGAGGAAACACAAAGGCCATAGACTCAGCTCAAACCAGGATTTTCATTATCGAAACCGTAACTGCTGAAGAGCTCCGTCTCTAGAGTGTACAATGGTCCTGTCACGACTCCGAGGTACTGCTCACTAACCTAAGACTACTGAGGTACTCCTCCTATCGAGTACTGTGGGTCTGCTGCTACAACCAAGTGCTTCCCACCATAGGTCTGCCGCTATAACCAAGCGCTCCCCCTCATAGCCTCAAGAGGTACTCCTTCTGTTGAGTACCGCGGGTCTGCCGCTATAGCCAAGAGATCCTCCGCCGTGGGTCTGCCACTACAACCAAGCGCTCCTCCTCTGTGGGTCTGCCGCTACAACCAATCGCTCCTCACTAGGCTATCCGAAACACATTGAGTCTATCGGTCAAGTAGTCGTCAGGTCTCAGCCGGCTACACGGTCTCCGTACTCCGCACGCTCGTCTCCGGGAGGGTCCGCTCCAGGAGCTGCTGGTCGATACTATAAGTATCAAAAGGTTCCACAAAGAAGTATCTCAATGGACCGCCTCGTTACAGGGGTCTCAACGCAACAGACGGTGCGTCAATCGGACGCCCGGTCTGTGAATTACTAGCCTTTTCGTCCTAGGGGCCCGGTTGGTTTCATGTGCGAACCAACCCGGCCGTATCTCAACTGTACCCTGAACTCCCATAGGGTATACTCAAAGGGACCGTTTCTCAACGTGATCACCAACGCCGCTGACGGTTTGTCAAACGGACGTCCGGTCTGAAAGATATCAGCTTTTCTGTTCCAGGGGCCCGGTTGGATTTCTGGTACAATCCAACCCGACCACTATCCAACAGCAACCAAAACTCGAGCAAAGTATGCCAAGAGTTCCGTCTCATCAAGAGGAATTCAACGAGACAGATGGCGCGTCAATCGGATGCCCGGTCTGTGAGTTATTGGCCTTTTCGTTCCAGGGGCCCGGTTGGTTTCGTGAGCGAACCAACCCGACCGCACTCCGACGACTTCCAAACCTCGAGCAGAGTAAGCCAAAAGATCCGTCTTACTTAGAGGAATCCATCAAATTCGACAACACATCAATCGGACGTCCGGAGCTCAAGATATGAGCGTTTCTGCTCCGAGGGCCCGGTTGGTTTCGTGTACGAACCAACCCGGCCGAACCCCAAGTATTCCAAAACCTTGGGTGTAGTATACCGAAACGACCGTCTCGATCCAAGGATCGCATCGCCGCTGACGGCGCGTCGTTCGGAGGCCCGTAGCTCAAGTTATGAGCAAAAGACCGAAAAGGTCTGGAAACAGGGGGTCTGGGCCCGGACTGTCCCGGCCCAACCCCCCCTGGGTCGGCCCGAACCGGGTCGACAGAACCGGGTCTGGGCCCGACCCGGTTTGGCGCGACCCGGCCCGGCCATGGCGGCTCAGCCCGGCCTGGGTGCGACCCGGCCGGCGGGCCGGCTCGGCCCTGCTCGGCTCGGCCGAGCGGGCGGAGTCCGGGGCGGGGGCGCGCTGCCCCCGCGTGTCAACACCGCGGCCCCCCCACCGCGGGGGCCGCCCTTGGTTAGCGGACGCGGCAAAGCCACGTCCCGTGTCTCCCGGTTTCGTGCGGCCGCGGAACCACCTCGCCGCCATGGCTTCAGCCGCGTCCCGTGTCTCCCGGTTCCGCGCGGTAGCGGAACCGCCTCGCCGCCGTGGCTTCAGCCGCGGCGGGTTTTGCCGGCGGCCGGCCGCTGGCACCGCCGCGCCGGTGTGAGATTCCGCGGACCACCAGACGCGCTCCGGTGGTCCGTTTTGCGTGCTGTCTTCGCCAGTTGTCCTCCCAGGACCCGACCTTCACTGTAAGGCCCTCAAATCGCCCTTGCGGCTCCGTTTGCCGTTCCACACACCAACGAATAACTGCGGAGGGTTTTTGGGCCGTGTTTCTTTGGCCCGCACCCTCCGCGTTAGGTGATAACAATCGGGAAATAAAATATTCAACACATTAAAAACAACAAGGCACAATTTTAAATAAATTTAAATTGAACTTGATCTTTGTTTTAGATGAACAACCTTGGGAATAAAATATTATCTTCAAATAAAATCCCTACCTCGCCGCAGTCGTCGAGCGTGCGTTCTTTGCGGAATTTACCATCACGGGAGAAGGTGATCGTCGTGTCGTGGAAGGGCATCGCGTCGACGATCTCTGAGGGTTAAAGAAACACACGGATTTAATTATAACAATTAAATCCATGCTGAGGATAGAAACCACAAAGGAATTTAAAATATTTAAATCTCCTACCTCAAGCAGTTGATCGAAGATTTGTCGCGGGGGAAGAACGTCGTGGAAGAAGCGTCGGCGTCGCATCGATCTCCGGGGTCGGGAGTTCTTTGTGTTCTTCGTGTTCTTCTCGTTCTTCGCGTTCTTCGCGAAGGAGGATGAAGATCTCAAGCCTTGGAGTCTTCTCCAAATCCTCTCAAAAAGTAATCCTCAAGAAGAAAAGTGTTGGTCTTATTTTATTAACATGCCAACGGTTTGAAAACAGGTTAAGAAACAAACAAATTAATTCATAGAATTTATTTCAATGAATTAACCGCCCAATTAATAGAATCGTTTAATAGTTTAAGAAACGCCCCAGTTGACTTTCATTTAATAGGGGTTTTCGAGGGTGCGTTACTTAGCGGAAAAGAAACGGTGGGGCTCATGCGGGCCCCACCTCACAAATATCCTACCAAGAGGGTATGATATTTTGAATTGTACCCTATCCGCTTTAACTCAGCTTAAGCAGCTTTAAGTGGCTTTCAAGTGGCTTTAAGTGATATAAAATAAAGTTTGTCGTACCACTTTATTTTATTTTCTTCACTTAACTCCCAAAAATTAAAAACCACACCCGAGCAAACGCAACTCCGGAAAAGGCGTTTCTAAGAAAATACTGGCGCTGCGATTCCATCGGTGCCCTCCCAATTCGATTCTGAGCACCAGTTCAAAAGTTAGAAAAACCCGCTCGTTCATTCACTGAACTTACCCGAGCCAAACTTTGGAAAATGATTCCGGGCACACCGGGCCTCGGAATCAGGTGCCGTCTGAAACAGCATTCTTGTAAAATCCCAAAGAAAATTTAAAAAAAATATTTCCCTTGAAATTTCCGGGCCTTTACATTACTCCCACCACAGGGCTTTACGTCCTCGTAAAGCATTAACACCAACTAGGGTCACAAAAGCGGTATAGAGCATGCATCTGAGCCTTCCGCTCCCATGTGCTCACCTGGAGGTTCCCATACTGCCAAAGAAAGTGCACCTGAGGAATCGATCTTCCTCGTAGGATCTGCTCCTGTAGATCCTCGATCCCCACTGGAACCTCCGTGAAAGATACCCCGTCACCATCATCCAACTCCTCATGGTCGATGATATGCGAAGGGTCGAGCACGTATCTCCTCAGCTGAGATACGTGGAAGACGTCGTGCACCCGATGCAACTGAGGTGGATGGGTGAAGCGGTAAACCACCTCTCCTACCCTGTTGGGGACCTAGAAAGGTCCATTGAACCTCGGAGATATCTCGCCGCCTCAGCTACATCTCCGTAAACCTCGTCGAGGTGAGACCCGTATAAGGACGTGATCGTCATCCTCGAACTCTAGAGGTCTCCAATTCCTGTTAGAACTGAAACTTGAAACGACTTCTTCCATGAGGGTAAGGTTGACCGAATCAAGAGTGATCGGTCGCACCCTCCTATGCATGAGTTATCCTATGCTGCCAGGGGTTTCCTTTTCGCCGACCAAGGAAAACCCATACCGACGGCGTAGTTAAACCACAACCTTTTTGCCTAATACCGTCAATTTGTGTATGAACTGTGATTGCCCAGTCTATACTCAAACCAACGTCGTAAGGCCTCGACGCTGCCACCAAGAGATTCCAACAAAAACTCTCGCCTCGAGGGTCTGACCACACAGTCGGTGTAGGTGTGATTATCGAGTCTTCTCCCAAGGTATCTCCAGACGTGAGGGTCAAGTCTACGGATTACCGGAAACTCTAGGTCTGGGACAAGATTTGTGAAAGCGATGAATGATTCATATCGACATTTGTTACTACAGCAGCTAGTAGTGGACACAGACCGTCCCTTGAATCATTTTTTTAGAGCCATTGGGTCACACTCCTTGACCGCATGCAGCCACACTCTTCCTCCGCCCTCCATCTCCCTGAGATTGGCGGGGACAACTAAGGCGGGTGGTTGTAGCATGTTAAGATGTACACCACCTCATGCTGCTCTCCTAGCTCTGCCTCCACGTCTGCCGCTTTGAAAAATCTTCTCTCTTTAAAGCTTCCTCTTCTTGAAATATTTAACACGCCCGAGTCTCTAAGACTGGCACCGGTTTCCTGTTTCTTACTGCACTGTGCAGTCTTCATCCGCTCCTGGATGATCTGCACCTTCTTTGCCTATGATCCGGAAGAGATGCTAAAATTTCTCCTTTGCCGAAAAGAGAAACCCGGTCTCATCCCCCCTGGATGAACCATGCCCATTGCCTAATACAGTCAATCCTGACATGAAGGATGCATTCATGCCATGGATGACGTCATAAGGCCTCGACGTAACTACTAAGAGATCCAACTGTCACTCTCACCACCAAGGGTCGAGTCACACTGTCGGCATCAATGCGAGGTCACTGGGTCTCCTCCAGTAGAAATATCGAAAGTGAGGGTCAAGTCAACAGTCTTAACTAGGACCACTCAGTATCATCCAAACAAAAGTATAGGAAAGCAAACATCACAAAGATAAGTGTCTTTTTTTTATTGCAGCTCATAGTACAATGACACGAATACAACAACAACATGGAACTAGAAGTAAAAGGGACTTATCCACTAGTTCCTCTCCTGTCCACCTGCTCCCAGAGCTCTACTGCCTTGTCCACTGCTCGAATGTTGCTCAAGCACCCGCCACTGCTTCTACCTCGGTGGCTCTTCCAAAGCCTGCGGATCAACTGTATGAGGAGTCGGACAATCACGTGCTAGGTGACCCTTTCCGCCGCATTCATAACACTTCCTGCTCCTCGTACGGCTGGCTCCGGTCCTCTTGGACCTCTGCATCATCTGTCTACTGCCCACAGATGACTCAACTACTGATCAAAAACCCTGCGGTAAAGGCAGAAGCTCCTGTACAAGCTCGGGGTGTAGAGCTACTGTCACAAACTCCACCCTAAAGAAGGTCTCGACGTCTTCCCATGTGAAGGCCATCCCATCGCAAAATTGGAACAAGTGGCTCCACCACCTGCCTGATGCTGCCTGAAGAAGGATGGCAGCAAAGATCACCATGAAGTCTGCCGGCATCCCCACTAGCCTAAAGACTCTCACCACAGCCTCCAGCCAATCCTCAGTCACCTGCGGGTCCATCTCTCCCCGGAACCTGGGTGGCCTCTAGCGCTGGAACTCGTGCAGCACACTCAAGTGGCGTGCATCGCCTACTGCTGGGGCTGGTGGCATCGGTGGCCCAACGTATGGTAGTACCGCTGGTGCCTCAATTGCAAGAGGGCCCTGTACCGAATCCTCGTAGCTCGGAAGGCTGTCAGTATGCACATCCCTCTGGGCTGTAGCTGGTCGTCTGAGAAAAGGCATCCTGAAAGAAACAACATGACACGGCCAAACGATTATACCTAGTGAGCTGACCTGGTTTGAGCTGACATTTAAAAACTTCTGGAAACACACACGCAATCAGCGTTTTTGTGCACAGAGTCGGAAATCGGTTGTCATGGTCCTGGTGTATGGATACGTCGGCCGCCCACACCAACACTGGACTCCCTGAACTGGAAACCACACTCGGTACTCTTAACACTATTGCTTCACAGAAAGGAAAAAAAAAGATCAGAGTCCCAAGTTCTGTGATAGAACCGAACTCCTCTGATACCAATTTGTCACGACCCGTCCTCGGGGCCCGTGCCGTGACTACCCCAAGCCCGCCTTCCATAGGCCAGGGGCTGGCGACTAGCACCAAAGGCGTAAATCCTGATAACTGGGAAGGCATTGCCTTTATAAAAGTAAACAAAACACCACAGAGTACAAGCGGAAGTAAAACACTAAGTACAAAGAGAAGTGCTGAAAGGTAAATGGTCCAGAATAAAAACCGAAAAGAAAGTACAACTACAACTGAACAAAGTACAACAAAAAAAAGACAACAGCTGGAAGGATGGAAGCAGCTCCTGGGTCATCCTCCTCGGATCCTACCTGAAGGGTAGGTACAGATGGCGCAACTCCTGGATCGTCCACCATGGATCCTACCTGAACGGTAGGTACAGATAGCCTCCACAACGCTCTCGCCCGTCAACCTCCTCCGAGTGTCGTCTCACCGTGAAGTCCACCTTCGGATACTGACTTGTCTTGTATTCCACCTCCGGGTACTGGCTCATCGTGTAGTCTACCTCCGGGTACCGTCCAGTCCTCGAACACTCGGCCTCCGTCAGCACTGCCCGTCGTTTGTAACCAACACAACGAGGTGCAGGCATAGCTCGTGCAGGGGTGAGTATAACGATACTCAGTAGGGACCCCGAGACCCTCATGGTATCACTAAAACCAACAAGGATAACCACAAAGAAGATCTGAACAGATAACCTCTACTTAGGTATATTCCCATACATATACCTAAGTTATCAAGTAACCCATCTCAATCATGAGGAAACACAAGGATTATGAAATCAACGGATAACCACTACCCAGGTATATGCCCATACATATACCTAGGTTATCAAGTAACCCATCTCAATCATGAGGAAACACAAAGGTCATAGAATCAGCTGAAACCAGGATTTTCATTATCGAAACCGTAACTGCTGAAGAGCCCCGTCTCTGGAGTGTACAGTGGTCCTGTCACGACTCCGAGGTACTGCTCACTAACCTAAGACTGCTGAGGTACTCCTCCTGTCGAGTACTGTGGGCTTGCTGCTACAACCAAGCGCTTCCCACCATGGGTCTACCGCTACAACCAAGCGCTCCCCCTCATAGCCTCAAGAGGTACTTCTTCTTTTGAGTACCGCAGGTCTGCCGCTACAACCAAGCGCTCCTCCACCGTGGGTCTACCGCTACAACCAAGCGCTCCCCCTCATAGCCTCCATAGGTACTCCTTCTGTTGAGTACCGCGGGTCTGCCGCTACAACCAAGCGCTCCTCTTCCGTGGGTCTGTCGCTACAACTAAGCGCTCCCCACTGGGTTATCTGAAACACACCGAGTCGATCGGTCAAGCAGTCGTCAGGTCTCAGCCGGCTACACGGTCTTCGTACTCCGCACGCTTGTCTCCGGGAGGGTCCGCTCCACGAGCTTCTGGTCGATACTATAAGTATCACAAGGTTCCATAAAGAAGTATCTCAAAGGACCTCCTCATCACAGGGGTCTCAACGCAACAGACGGCGCGTCAATCGGATGCCCGGTCTGCGAGTTACTAGCCTTTTCGTCCCAGGGGCCCGGTTGGTTTCATGTGCGAACCAACATGGCTGTATCTCAACTGTACCCCGAACTACCATAGGGTATACTCAAAGGGACCATTTCTCAACGTGATCACCAATTCTGTTGACGGTTCGTCAAACGGACGTCCGGTCTGAAAGATATCAGCTTTTCTGTTCCAGGGGCCCGGTTGGATTTTGGGTACAATCCAACCCGGCCACTATCCAACAGCAACCAAAACTCGGGCAAAGTATGCCAAAAGTTCCGTCTCATCAAGAGGAATTCAACGAGACAGACGGCGCGTCAATCGGACGCCCGGTCTGTGAGTTATTGGCTTTTTCGTTCCAGGGGCCCGGTTGGTTTCGTGAGCGAACCAACCTGACCGCACTCCGACGACATCCAAACTTCGAGCGGAGTAATCCAAAAGATCCGTCTCACTTAGAGGAATCCATCAAAGTCGACGACACATCAATCGGACGTCCGTAGCTCAAGATATGAGCGTTTCCGCTCCGAGGGCTCGGTTGGTTTCGTGTACGAACCAACCCGGCCGAACCCCAAGTATTTCGAAACCTTGAGTGTAGTATACCGAAACGACCGTCTCGATCCAAGGATCGCATCGCCGCTGACGGCACATCGTTCGGAGGCCCGTAGCTCAAGTTATGAGCAAAAGACCGAAAAGGTCTGGAAACGGGGGCTCTGGGCCCGGACCGTCCCGGCCCAGCCCCCCTGGGTCGGCCCGAACCAGGTCGACCGACCCGGGTCCGGGCCCGACCCGGGTTGGCATGACCCGGCCCGGCCTGGGCGCGACCCGACCGGCGGGTCGGCTCGGCCTGGCTCGGCACGACCGAGCGGGCGGAGTCCGGGGCGGGGGCGCACTGCCCCCGCGTGTCAAAACCGCAGCCCCCCCACCGCGGGGGCCGACCTTGGTCAGCGGACACGGAAAAGCCGCGTCCCGTGTCTCCCGGTTCCGCGCGGGCGCGGAACTGCCTCTTCGCCGGGGCTTCAGCCGCGGCGGGTTTTGCCGGCGGCGCGCCGGCGTGAGTTCCGCGGACCACCGGATGTGCTCCGGTGGTCCGTTTTGCGTGCGGTCTTCTCCAGTCGTCCTCCCGGGACCTGACCTTCACTACAAGGCCCTCAAATTGCCCTTGCGGCTCCGTTTTCCATTCCGCACACCAACGAAGAACTGAGGAGGGTTGTCAGGCCGTGTTTGTTTGGCCCGCACCCTCCGCGTTAGGTGATAACAAACGGGAAATAAAATATTCAACACATTAAAAAAAACAAGGCACAGTTTTAAATAAATTAAAATTGAACTTGATCTTTGTTTTAGATGAACAACCTTGGGAATAAAATATTATCTTCAAATAAAATCCCTACCTCGCCACAGTCGTTGAGCGTGCGTTCTTCGCGGAATTGACCGTCGTGGGAGAAGGTGATCGTCACGTTGCGGAAGGGCATCGCGTCGATGATCTCCGAGGGTTAAAGAAACACACAGATTTAATTATAACAATTAAATCCATGCTGAGGATAGAAACCACAAAGGAATTTAAAAGATTTAAATCTCCTACCTCAAGCAGTTGATCGAAGATTTGTCACGGGGGAAGAACGTCGCGGAAGAAGAGTCGGCGTCACGTCGATCTCCGGGGTCGGGCGTTCTTCGTGTTCTTCACGTTCTTCACGTTCTTCGCAAAGGAGGATGAAGATCTCAAGCCTTGTAGTCTTCTCCAAATCCTCTCAACAAGTAATCCTCAAGAAGAAAAGTGTTGGTCTTATTTTATTAACATTCCAACAGTTTGAAAACAGGTTAAGAAACGAAAAAATTAATTCATAGAATTAGTTTCAATGATTTAACCGCCCAATTAATAGAAGCGTTTAATAGTTTAAGAAACGCCCCAGTTGACTTTCATTTAATAGGGGTTTTCGCGGGTGCGTTACTTAGCGGAAAAGAAACAGTGGGGCTCGTGCGGGCCCCTACTCACAAATATCCTACCAAGAGGGTAGGATATTTTGAATTGTACCCTATCCACTTTAACTCAGCTTAAGCAGCTTTAAGTGGCTTTCAAGTGTCTTTAAGTGAAATAAAATAAAGTTTGTCACACCACTTTATTTTATTTTATTCACTTAACCCCCAAAAATTAAAAACCACACCCGAGCAAACGCAACTCCGGAAAAGGCGTTTCTAAGAAAATACCGACGCTGCGATTCCATCGGTGCCCCTAGGAATTCGATTCCGAGCACTGGTTCAAAAGTTAGAAAAACCTGCTCGTTCGTTCACTGAACGTACCCAATCCAAACTTCGGAAAATGATTCTGGGCACACCGGGCCTCAGAATCAGGTGCCGTCTGAAACCGCGTTCTTGTAAAATCCCAAATAATTTTTTTTAATAAAAATTTCCCTTGAAATTTCCGGGTCTTTACACATGGCATGTACTTAAAAAATTTCCAAAAACTCCTCTTTTCTCAAAAACACTATAAAAGGAAAACATACCTGATAAGAAGATCCGGGTTATTAAAAACTTGCCCACTTAAATAAAATTTTCCCTGAATTTACCTATCAAGGCAGCATAGAAGAAGAAACCCCGAACAGCTCTGGCCACTGCGATCGTACATCCGCCTTCCTCTCCCATGTCTCATCCCGTACTCGCCTGTGCTGCCATAGCAATCATACCAGGGGAACAGACCGACCATGGAGAGCCTTCATACTTCGACCGACAATCTGGATAGGATGCTTCTTAAAAGATGCATCCACTTCTAACTCAACCTCCTCAAGTTGGAAGACATGATATGGGTTTGAGAAGTAACATCAAAGCTAAGAAATGTGGAAGACGTCATGCATATCCTGATACCTCTGAGGTAACTACAACTGATAGAAAATTGTCTTGACTCTCTTGAAAAACTCAAACGGACCAACGTACCTCAGTGAAAGCTTACCCTGTCTCCTAATCCTCCTGTGTACCAACCTCGGTGTGACACATAGGAAAACCTAATCCCCAACCTCGAAATATAGAGGTCGTCTCCGCTGATCAGCATAAGACTTCTATCTAGAATGTGTAGTAGCCATCCTCCTCTAAATATACTCTATCTATTCTATGGTCTCCTAGACAAGATGAGGTCCCAACATAGCTGCCTCTCCTGCCTCCAGCCAACATAAGGGTGATCGACATGAACTACCCTACAAAGCCTCATAAGGTGCCATCTGAATAGTTTCCTGAAAACTATTATTATAGGAAAACTCTACAAGAGGTATGTTCTTATCCCAAGAACCTACAAAATACAAGATGCATGCTAGAAGCATGTGATCAAACACCTAAATTATATGCTCGGACTGGCCATCTATCTGGGGGTGGTAAGCTGTACTCAGAAGCACCTGTGTACCCAAAGCCTTCTGAATCCCCTGCTAAACCTTAGAAGTAAAACATGCATCCCTGTCTGAAAAAATGGAGTGTGAAACTCCATGAAAATTTACAATCTCCTAGATATACAATTTCCTCATCTCATCAACACTGAAAGTGTCCTTGATCGTAAAGAAGTGAGAAAATTTCCGGAGTTTGTCAATGACAACCCAAACAACATCATTCCCTTGAGGCGACCTCGACAAACCTGTCACAAAGTCCATTGAGACATCATTCCATTTCCATTCAGTAATGGGTAACTGCTACAAAAGCCCTACTGGTCGTTGATGTTCCGCCTTCACCTACTGATAGGTGGAACACCTCATCACAAAACCAGAAACATATCTCTTCATACCTAGCCACCAATACTGACGGTGTATATCACAATACATCTTGGTGACACTAGGATGAACTGCCCAAACTGAGGAGTGAAAGTCGTACATCAAATCCTCACCTATGTCTGCTGACACCCATATGTGCCTATGAAAACACAAGATCTCATCCCTGTCTATGGTCCATCCTGGAATAGGGTCCTCTCTTGACACGCTTTCCTATAGGACTAGGCCTTCAGAATCTGATAGCTGCCTCATTCGCAATCGATCAAGAAGAGTAGAGGTAATAGCTACAGAAGAAAGAAACATTTTCCCTTGTTTGTCGTGCTCCTACAAATGAATCTTAGAGAATATATCCATAAGCGTCCACTCACTACTAGCTTCCTGAACTTCCTGTATATGAGTCCTCCTACTTAGCACATCAGCCACTGCGTTGCCTTTTCCAGGCATGTGGGCAAGCTCAAAGTCAAAAGACCGAAGGTACTCAACCCACCTTCACTATATCCAATGAAATTCACGTTGAGTGAAGATATACTTCAGACTTTTGTGGTTGGTGAAAACCACAAAATTTTCTCACAGAAGATAATGTCTCCAATAGCGTAAGGCATGAACAACTGCAGCCAACTCAAGGTTGTGCGTCGGGTAATTCCTCTCATGTGGCCTCAACTGCCGAGACCCGTACGCAATGAATCCTTCCCCCTGCATAAGCACTACTCCAAGCCCGATACCTGATGCATCACAGTACACAATATATCTCTTTCCTGCCTCTGGAAATACTAGTATTAGTGTTGAATTCAACCTCCCTTTCAGCTCCTAAAAGGTTGACTCACAAGAATCTGACCACAAGATCTTTTCACCCTTCTTAGTCAGACCTGTCAGTGGCTCTTCTAAGCATGAAAAGTTCTATATGAAACATTTATAGTATCCATCCAGCCCTAGAAAACTCCGCATCTCAAAGACATTCTTCAGATTCTCCTAGGAAACTACTACTCTCACTTTCTCTGGGTCTACTGATACTCCTGTCTCTGAGATAGCTTGACCCAAGAAGTGAATATGGTCCATCCAAAAGTGGAATTTTGAGATCTTAGAATATAATTGATACTCTCTCAGTGTACTCAAAATGATCTCAAGATGGGTAGCATGGTCATATCGAGTGTGAGAGTACACCAAGATATCGTCCAAGAAGACCACCACGAAGGAATCCAAGTATGGATGGAACACTCGGTTCATCTGTGCCATAAAAACTGCAGGCCCGTTCGTGAGACTGAATGGCATAACTACATACTTGTATAGACCATACCTTCTCCGAAAGGCTGTAAGAGTTATATCAGATAGTCTAACGCGCAAATTATGGTAACCTGATCTCAAGTCAATTTTCTAGAACACCCAGGCTCCTCAAAGCTGATTAAAGAGATCATCAATCCTCAGTAAGGGATATCAGTTTTTGACCATAAACTAATTCAACCTCCAATAATCCACACAAAGCTAGAGGGTACTGTTTTTATTCATCACAAATAGGACAGGTGAACCCCAAGGAAAAGTACTGGGTCAGATGAAACCCTTTGCCTGTAACTCCTCCATCTGTTTCTTGAGCTCCTGCAACTCTGGTGTATCCATCCTGTAAGGAGGAATGGACACCAGTGCCGCTCCTGGAAGGAGCTCAATATAAAAATCTACCCCTCTCTCTAGAGGAAAACCTGAAATGTCCTCTAGAAAGATGTCCCTGAAATGATCCACCACTGGAGGAAAGTCCACATGTGAAGTCCCGTGGTCATCCAGATAAAGACTAGCAATATGTGCTGTAACTCCTCTTAACCCATTATACTTGGGTCCCAATTTGCTCGCATGGAAATTACATTCTCCCTTATGAAGAAATGATCCACCCTCTAGTGATGTGAAACTCACCCTACGACGATAGCAATCAACAACTGTCTGGAAGGGAACTAACCAGTCCATTCTGAGAATGACATCATAGCCTGTCATCTCTAAGACATAGAGGTCCCATAAGAAGTGACACCCACCAAACTCTAGAGGGAACTTCTTACACTATCACACACTAGACATTATAGTCCCCAATGGTGTGTCTAGCGTCAAGATTTCAGCAGAAGAAAAAATACAGATACTAAGGCTCTCCACAACAGTAACATATATAAAGCTATGGGAAGCCCCTGTATCGAAAAGAACAGAAGCTAAAACTGAGGCAACTATGATCGTACCTCGAACTGTAGAAGGTCTAGTATCCTTATCCTTCTGGGTCTGCTCCACTGCAAAAGTCTGGCCTGTACCGCAACCCTGTGACCCTACCTGACCACTTTGAGCTGGTCCACCCTACTGTCACTGAAAGCCTTTCAACTGACTACCATGACCACGACCTCCACCTCATTCTGAATGGCCGGAAGAACTCTAGTTCCCAGACCGATGAGAAACTAGGGGTGCTGATCCTAAACATGGAGTCATAGAAGAACCCTTGTCAACATCTGCTGGTGAAAATATCTAACAGAAATGCTAAAGGTGACCCATATTTCCGCAAGATCGGCACTCCACTAGGTCTCTCAGAAAATGTGGCCTCGTATGACCGACCTTCCCACACTGGTAGCATACCACCTGGACACCTGAAGGTACCTTTATCCTACTTGTATCATCGTGAAAAGACCCCATGTAGTGATTCCTACTCTCAGTATGAGGAATACTAACTCTGGATGTCAAACTGCCCTGGATCAAAACTCCAGAATCCCTCAAATTGCGCTCCATGATCAGCGCCTGGTTGACGATAGAAGTGATGGAAGTCAACTGGAAAATGTTCACCTGAGATCAGATATCGTGCCTCGACCATCTTCAAACTTCCTTGCTTGGAATAACTCATCACCTCCTGGAATAGGTGTGAGGCACTGCAACTCAGTTTTGTGAGAAGAATACTCTATAACGGAAAGAGTACCCAGCTCCAGACTCATAAAATCTTGGGCTTGATCATCCCTAAAAGTCTCCATATAGAAGTAGTCATAGAAGTCATGCTGAAACTAATCCCATGCCATAACCTGCTAGCGTCTCACCTGTGAGATCACATCCCACAATCTCTTGGTAGAATACCGAAGCATGTACATAGAAAGCTTCACCCTCTTCTTTGGAGGCGTCTCCAGATGCTTGAAGATATAAAGCATGACTTATAACCATGACTCTACAGCCTGAGGTCCTCCTTCCCCAGTGAAGGTGGGGGGATGATGCTATTGAAAAACCCACGTCAGCTCTGCCATAGAAAGGGTAGGATGCGTTACTCCTTAGAAGGTTTGCATGAACCTCATAAAGCCCTCTCGGAAATGTGGGTCAGCACTTGTGTCTGGAATGACGGTTGGTGCCAAGACTGGAACAACTAGAGTATTTGCAGGTAGTCCTTGATCAGTCATGTTTGGTGTCTAATCATTTCCCTATAACTGGCATACAACCGGAGGATGTCTCAGTGTGATGACTCTGCAAGGTCAAGCACACACCATAGATCAAGATTGTAAAGGACTAAAAACTAGAATAAAAAGAGGGAAAAATAGAAAGAAAGCATTCAAAATTTTCAAAATAAGGATACACAACGTGTATACTTAACTACACATAGTGTTCCTATACGCCATTCATATAGGCATGTACTTCTGCCCACCTAGGTCATGTAACACCCCATACATGGAATGTTGTCCTCATAAACGGTGTGTACTTGAATCCTCTTCCCCTGCTCAAGTTCCCTTACATGGCTAGGCCACACGGTTCTCATAGAATAAGAATACACAACATGTTAGTTCTAGTCATGGTGTGTACTATATGAGCTTCATCGACCCATGTTGTTAGAGACACGACCAGATACACGGCTCACTCTACACAGTGTGTTCCAGAGAGACACGACATGTACTTGGAATATTTTGCCGACCCGTGTTGTTAGTGACACAACCGGATTCCAAGGATCACACTACATGGCGTGTTTAAGACTGACACGATGTGCATTAGAGAAGCCCCAACCGACACATGTTGTTAGTGACATGACTGGTTACACGGATCTACAACATGACGTGTACATCCAGT
Organism: Viscum album; assembly: GCA_963277665.1. NCBI lineage: Eukaryota > Viridiplantae > Streptophyta > Magnoliopsida > Santalales > Viscaceae > Viscum > Viscum album. The sequence goes on from OY728148.1 coordinate 1,283,297,321, forward strand.
ACACGGCGTGTCCTACCAGAGATTCCAAACCCCATGTCCCCTCCCACACAGTCTGAGACACAGTTAGCAATTACACGGCATGTACATACAGTACACGGTGTTTACTTAAGAAAACAGTTTCTTCCTGAACAGAAGAACACATGGCATGTATTCATCATTACACGCCGTGTATTCTGGGTTTTTTATAGACAGTAAGCCTCAGAAACTACTTCGGAACCCAGAAAAACACTGAAATGAACATTAAAGTTCGAAATTCCGATCTCTGAGGGCCCATACCCCCCGAAAATAAAATCTTGGCATCTTATACATGTCATAAACAAGGATAACAGTCCAATGATCCACAAAATTACAGTCCATGGGGGCCCATAACACCTCACGAACCAAAGTTTGGCGTTCATTCAACCAAAAATTTCACAATTTAATACCCTATTCTCAATACATCTATCACAATATCATGAATATCTAGCACAACATCTATCAAAACAACATGAAATTGCTAACACACCCTAAATGGCATGGTGAGAATGCATGACATGTGATTTCTAGAAAGTGCCTATATGATTCATGAGATGACATACCCTCATCTCATCGGGTTGCAATAGAAATAGAACCTCAATAACATCAACAATAACAACACAAAACATGTGAATCACCCAACAGTGAAAATCAAATCAACTGTAAAATTTCAAAACTAGAGAAATTGCAATAAACATGGTAGATTGGATTTTACATGTACACGAGTTAGCTACTCCGGGGCACAACTTATTACCAAGTACCTATTTCTATCCTATCCCTGACTATAGGCTCCAAATAGTATGTCAAGAAGAAAAGAATTCCTCTTATACCACTTTGTAACGTCCTAGTTTTGGAAGCTACCCAGAGATGCCCCGTACTCGATTGATCACATGGCCTCAAGTGCATTCCCCCGAACGCTAGAGGATGCCGACTAGCAGCGAGGGCCTTGAGTGTGATAGTGGGGAAACTATGACCTCATTGGTAGAGTAACACAATGGAAGTAAAAAAAATACAATAGCAGAAGCAATAGTAATTCCAAACAACAAGACACAACGAAAGACTGAAGAAATAAACAACGAGAGCACATATATAAAAATGATGCATGATAAATATGTTTAAGAAAGCAGCCAAACAAATCGAAATGATGGAATACAAAATAGTACTAAACCCAAGTACAAAAGAAAACAGATAAACAGCTCCTCAGCATCGCAAGACTCAGCTTGGTCCCATGCTCTCCAGCTCTACAACAGTCAAATACCTGAAGTAGAAGGGCGCTTTCCCTTAACTATACCTGCAATAATATAATCTATTTGGGCCCAAAAGCATGGGCCAAATAGGGTGTGATACTAAATCCCAGTAGGAAAACACCACAATATTAATTCCTAACAATCAGTGAATATATGGTAGGTAATGAGTAAAGGAAGCAGTAAAAAACGAAGTACTCAGTAGTAACCAATCCACACTTTCAATGCATTTAGTTAATATATCAAGCAATAGCTAATCAAAGCAGGAAAACACATACTTGTAACCCTTTGGGAAGTACTCACAACCTATCCCCTCTAGTCTTACCTAGAAACACAAGCAAATAGCTAAATACAAAAGGTAACGCTCTGGGAAGTACTCACAGCCTAACCCCTCTGGTTCAACCAAACAAGTACAAGCAACCCTATCGGAAGCACACTCAGTCTACCCCTTTGGTCCATCTTAAGTATAGACTCTCTGAGGAAGGAATCACCATCATTTACTCCTATAGTCTCGTATCAGTAACTAAAGGCGCTTTGGGGAAGCACTTATATCACATTCCACCTATGGCCTACGTCGAGGAACTACATACACTCTGAGGAAGCACTTACATCAATTCCTCATGTGGTCTCGTATCGTGAAAGTAGATAGACACTCTGGAGAAGCCCTTATGTCCATTCTCCCTATGGTCTACTACACCAGGTTCTCATGACCCTGTGTAAGTCAAGCAAGCATAGCAGCGCGTATCGGCCAAAGTAAATCTCAAGAACTACTTGGCTAAATAGTATACAACATAACATCATTTCAAAGCAACAGTCACACCATCCTACAATTTTAGGCATGGGAAAAACAAGGCAGCCTAACAGGCTAAGTAGTACCAAAAGGTCATAACTAAAACATGCATGGGAAAACACCTCCAAATCATAGAAAATAACCCTATTCACATGTAATTAACCTCTATTACTGCATACAAGCATAGCGGGAAATTGACCGGGCTAGAACAGTAAACACGCAATACCCCATTCAAGGGTATTGGGCAATTTTGCACATATAACTCAAATAATTTCTACAGAAAGGCACAAAACACCTACCTCGGTGTTGTAGGATTGATATAAGTGAACATCAAGCCTTGAATTTCCCAAGAACATTGTATATCTATAAAAATGTCTAAAATGTTCAACTGAAGATAACTTGATAAAGAGAAGGAATTAGGAAATGAAGATCTAAGAGAAGGATGAGCCTACCGAGGCGGTTCCAATGCAATCAACGGTGGTCGATTCGAATAACAGACGTTCTATCTGGAGCTCGAAGGAAGATCGACTCCGTTCTATTGCTCTCGGATGAACCAAACCTAGAAGGAGGTGGTTCTGTCCGTCAGACGCAACCCCGATGTGTTTAATGGTAAAAAAGAAAGTACACGTCGGGTACTTTATAAGTACACGGTGTGCACTTGCCTTCACCGGCCTCCGCATTAGGCAGTCTCCAGGTCACTACACACGGCCGTGTGCATGTCCGCAACACGGCCAACACCCGGCTACCCACAGTAACTGAGTACACGGCGTGTACTCATAATGTACACGACGTGTACTTCAAATTTTTTCCAGAAACTTGTCTTTTCTCAAAAACACCAGAAAAGGAAAACATACTTGAAAATAAGATCCGGGTTCTTACAATACACATACTATATAATTTTACATACATACGCATAAACACACACACACACACATATTTATACGCTTACACATACACATACACATACACATACACATACACATACACATACACATACACATACACATACACATACACATACACATACACATACACATACACATCCCCATACACATGCACATACACATACTCATATATATGCAAACATACACATACTACATAAACACACACACATACACATACACATACATGCACGTACACATACACATATACACATTCAAATACACAAACACATACACATATATAGACACACACACACACATAGATACACATACATACACATACATGCATATAAATACACATACTCGTACACACATGTATACACAAGCACTTACATACAATTACATACACATGTATACACATACACACACATACATACACATGCCACATAAACTTACACATTCCACATAAACATCCACATATATACACATATATACATACACAAGAATACACAAGAATACACATACACATACACACACATACACACACACACACACACATACTCATACACATACACATACACATACACATACACATACACATACACATACACATACACATACACATACACATACACATACACATACACATAAACATACACATACACATACACATACACATACACATACACATACAAAGACACACACACACACACAGACACAGACACAGACACAAACACATCCAAATTCATACACATACATGTGCACATACATACATAACCATATATATGCACATACAAACATTCACATATGCACAGACACACACACACACACACACACACACAGACACACAGACACACACACAACACAACACAACACATATATACACTTATAACACACACACACACACACACGTACACATACATCCACATGCATACACATACATACAAATATATGTGTATATTTTAGATTATTGAATATAAATATAAATATATAAATTCAAATATGAACTATTTAAATAAATTTATATAATTGTTTAAATAAAATATTAATATATTATATTTATATTTATATATACATTTTTCAATTAATGCATATAAATATAATATTAAATATTTTTATTTATTAATATAAATTTAATATTTTTTATATATAAAATTATGAAACTAAGATTGATAATATATTTTTATTATAATATAGTTATCTAAATCATATTTATATATTATATTTTCACAAATATATATACTTATTATTATGTAAATCTTATTTTAAAATATATAAATATGTATATATAAATTAAATTATCCACTGTGTCCTTTCTTATTACTAAAAAATCACTAAAAAAAGTTACACTTTTGTCAGTGGTTTTTTAGTGCAGATAAAGATTACCTTTATCATCACTTTTATCAAATGATGATAAAAGTCTCCCCTTTACCAATGCCTTTTGTTTAGTTATAATAAAGGTTAGCGCTAAATATCATACGATCTGCAGTAGTGTTTATTCCATTTATTAAAATAAATGTGATCATTCATAAAAAATAAAAGTGTTTATTGATGCAACACTACTAGAAATTTGAGTATTCATGGAGGGGATTTCAGGTGACTTCCATTTGGTGGTTGTTGTATTTCTACCTCTCCCCCCACTTCCCCCTCCCAAATTTTTCCCCTTATAGTTTCCCCTTATATTTTGAGAACCCCCTCACATCGTAGTGTTTTCTACCTCCATCCAATCCTACCCTTTCCCATCGATCCTCCCAACCCCCCTACACCGCTGAGCCCTCATCCCCCACAATCGAGCCCCCCATACGCCCTCGATGATCCCCCTATCAGATTTGATAACCTAAAACCAATTTCTACATACTTTATCATTACCTATTTTCTTTGAATATAAATAAAATTCTTATCACATCATATTTTTTATTCTACGTGACATAGTATGTGATAATGTTCAAAAACAAACTGTCACACTAAAAGGTAATATGAGTTCACTGTTATGATAAGAACCCTAAAGTGGCATAAAATTATTCTAAAATATATGATATATATCCGAATGATATAATTTTATGGGACAAAAATAATAAATGCTATCAGGGTTGGAGATTCATAGGACTTTAAGGAACTTACTCACGGCGTATTCCATTGATAATTTCCAGTGTAGGAGATTTTGAGAACATGACCCAACAATTGGAAATCCACATTTATATGTGTCATTAGATATTCCTATATTAAGAAATATTTATTGATCCTTATACTTTAATATTTTTATTAATGGATATTATTAGTCACATACTTTGATGTATTGATGAAAATTGTAAATAAATATGTTTATAGGGAGGTAAGATACATTGGGTGCATCATGAATAATATTAAATTAATGAATAATGAAAAAACAGATTTGTACATTCTATACTTTAACATAATTTCATATCTCATGCCTTTTGATAGGAATAATTTGGCCCAAATAAATCCATTTCCACATTGTTCTGTGGGCAAGTTTATTTCTAAAAAGTCATAGAAAGAGACGTTGATCATATAGGTTGATGAAACCAGCATGAAACCTTATTGATTTGAGATATCATAATAAATGTATTATGTTATATACTAATCATTCATATAAGGTTTTATGTCATTAAAATATTAGATTCTTTCTCTATGGGTTTCTTAGCGTATTTCTAGACGCTGACACTGGACTTTCGGTGGCTTCACCTAATGCCACTGAGAAAGAGGCCTAGAGGGCCACACACTAACTGTATTTAGAACCTCACTTAAATGATAATAATATTTATTATTTAACTCATTGGCTAAATATTATTCCCATAAGTGGTTTAATAATTATTTATGATTAGCTTGATCACATATTTTTCTTCACTGGTTTTCCAGAGAATATTTTATGAGTAGAATATTTGATAAATATTTATTATCTATTTAGTGAATATAATATTTATTTATTTATCAGTGAATAATATAGTGATATTTATTTATTAAATAAATAGTCATTAATCAATCCTTGATAAATATTGTGGAGGAATGATAGACCAAATTTAAAGGCCCGATGAAAAGTAATATATATTAAATATTATTTGAATAATTTTTTGAAAAAATATATTCAAGAAATGATATTTAATTAATTATAATATTTTTAACTTTTCAAGAAATAATAATAATAATGTTATTATTATAGACATGGGAATTTATAGGTATTAAAGAAATAATAAGGTAACAGGTTCATTTATTAGTTTCTAACCCTAACACTATTTAATCCCAATTATATTATTTCAAACCCTAATAATAACCATTGCATTAGTTGTGAATAATGAATTCATATAATTATATAAATCACTAGAGAGAAACACTCCAAGAACACTCTCAATAATAGAGAATGATCCTCCTCCTCTAACCTCTCGATTCTAGAGAGATCAAGGAGAATCCTTCTTGGATGCGATTCTCGTAGAGATCAAGGAAAAAGGATGCATGTGTTAGGATCTACCACAATATCACTCAAATATATATATGATGATGTTTGAAGGTTCATGGTATATGAATAGATAACCAATAAATGAAATCTAAACTTGATTCCTATAATGAAATGATGGTATGATGTAGAGACATTTTCTGATTCATCAATGAAGAAAGAATTCATCGCAAAGTAATTATTTAACTACTTAAATTAATTATAAATTACCATGTGATGATACTAAATTTTGGTTTTAGCATTATCATATAAATTAATATTTGATTCAACTCCATTGATCACAATGTTCTTTATCGATAGACATCTCAAATTAGTCATCAATTATGAAAAAAATCAGAGTTAGGAATACCCCACCAATACTTATATGGAACATAAAACCTTTAAGTGGTATTAGAGTAGTCACATGATTATTTATAATTATTTAAATATCATTTACTTATTTAAAAATTTACCATTATTTCTCAAATTTGGTTTAATAATTCTTTAATTTGAATTGCGATATATTCTCTTATTCCTATTAATTTTCACAAATATAATATAAAATGGATTCATTTTTAACGGAGAAAATTTGATAAACTCATCTATAGGTTCTAAGGATTATGTATATATAATATAAGAGTACACAACATATATCTCATTGGTACATGAAATTTAATCATGTTCAATAAACTAAGACAAATAACAAATTAATTCAAAATTAATTCAGAGTGTGTGCATTTATTATATGCAGTGTGTATTTAATACACTACATGTGGACCAGGACAACCTGAAACATGCTTATCTATAATATATGATGTGTAAATTTCATATACTACATGTATTCAATTTTTCAAAGATGTAACATGTATTTTCTTACAAAACCAACATGAATGGTGACCATATAACTCATATACCACATGACGTATAGCCCACTTACATGCTGTGTACTCTATTAATTTCCATGGAAAGCATAACATGACTAGTCCCAAGGTGTGTACTAAAAAGATATGTTGAATATTAATACATGACATGTATCTGTCTAGTGAATTCCATGTATATTACCTATTTATTAATAATTTAAAATTAATTTATTATACTCTTTATGCCTTATAAACATGTGTTTAGTGTGTCATTCAGTTGACTCATACACACCATGTGATAGTTTATACATGTATAATTAATTTCTATATAATATTTGGAACTATATATCATGTATAAGTCATAATAAAAAGATTAATCATTTCACATTAAAGTATAACACACTACATAAATTACTTGTGTTCCATGTGTCATTTTGTTGACTTGTACAAGCTATGAAATTATGTGATAAGACATGTATACTACATGTCTCATGAGTAAAAATATATGAATATAATACATTCTAGGTATTTCAAATAGGTACTCACTATGTTGCCTCTATGGTACATGTTTTATATATTGTAAATTTTAAATAAATTTATTTAATTTGTTTAAAATTATGATGGATATGAATCTCAAGAAAGTTTGGATGAGTATTAATATAAAAGAATTTATTCATTAAAGAAGATACTTAATTGATCCAAGCATGATTTATCTTAAATTAGAAGGATTTATATTGAATTCTATTTAATTAAATGCATAATTTGTTTCATGTATGTGGATGATCATATGCTTAGACTAGAACTTTTCATATGATTGGTTTCCTTTTAATTTACTGTTATATTAAATTGATGGGTTTCACGTCATCCCTCCTCTCATCATGCAAGGGCCTGCATGACCACAATCTCCATTTATGTAAACCCACTTAACGAATAATTTGGTTCCCCTCACTCGTGTGTGAGTAAAATTATATGTAATGGATGAATCTCCTAGGTGATTGGAGGTGGTTCGAGTTTGGAGATAAGGTGAAACCAATCCAAGTGGTATATGAGTGGATAGGTGGAAAGCTATAACACAAACCAAGTCACTGTTCAGGGTCTTTCCCCTAGGTTTATTGTTAGTTTATCCCCCACTAGATAAACTAACAATTAGAAAAATCTCATTATCACACTACTCTTATTATTTTATTTCTATCAAGTTTCATGGTTAATTTCATAATGAATGTCTTTTTTCATGATCACATGAATTAATGAATTAACAAACATGAAAGATAGAAATAGAATAAAATTAGATTATGTGTACACTTTATCTTATACATGGTTAATAACTTTAGTAAACACACTTAATATTAATAAGAAAATAATAAAGATAAAATAGGAAATTTATGCATATAGATAAAAATACCTCAACTATATATGTTAATTAGGTATAACATTCCACTACTTGGGTAGGAATTGAACCATAGTTCAAAGTTATTGACCATCCTTTATTGGGGTGCTTTTAATTATCGAGGAATTGATATCTTGAGTTTTGGGTTGACTTAACCTAATTCACATTAAGGGTTGATCGCCTCTATTTGACTTAGTGAAACTAGTAGGCAAAGTGTTGAGAAAATCCAAATTAAGGATTTTAGGATCAGGGAGTCCACTAAATAGATCTAGTGACTATGACTTAATGAAGTCAGTAAGTTAAAACTACCTAAATACCTTTGAAAATATTTACATATGTCCTGACCTGTCCCTCAGGGCCCATATCGTGACCACCACAAGCCCGCCTCCAATAGGCTAGGGGCTAGAGACTAGCACCAAGTAGGCATACCTCACAAGTGGGAGGCATTTTCCTTAGTACATGTACACATGCACCTGTGTACCATAAAAAGTGATGAAACAAAAAACACTAAGTATACATGCATGTATACTACTATGAAAACCCGCACAGAGTAAACAATACAAATTGAAAGTAAAGGGGTCCAGTATACAATCCCAATAAAAGAAAATTACAAGATCCTAGAATCTATCTTATGAAAACCCTACCTAAAGGGTAGGTAAAGAATATTTCAGAAGTTGATGTGGTGAACCTCATCTATTGGGAATCCTTCCAAGTACCACCTGTGTCCATCCCACCAAGGCTCCCATAAAAGATGTCAGCCATCTGCACAAGACACGACACGTGTGGGTGAAGCCCGTGCAGGGGTGAGTAAAAAAATACTCAGTAGGGACCCCGAACCACAAAGGTATACCACAAAGGTATACCAAAAATCAATACAAAAAGCAGACTACCAATAGGTATACAAAGTGTAGCCTCTAAGAAGTACAATCAAGAGAGTAAATAGAGTCAGCTCACACCAGTATATGTATATGTCATACATATATGAAGAAAGTCCAGGCATATTCAAATCCAAGGATACACACCCCAGGTCTTCATAGGATACACACTCCACATTTTTGCATGAGACACACTTTGTAGGAGACAGAATCCTTGTAGGTGTAGGAGAAACACTCCGTAGGAGACACACTCTATGTGGGTGTAGGAGACACACTGCATGTGGGTCACAGGAGACACACTCTGTGTAGGTTACAACAAGCCACTGGATTCCGCTCTTAGTGTGCTTGTTCTAGGAGAACCTACTCCTAGAGACAAAAGAGTCCTATGCTAACCACCATTAAGACTCTCGTAGATTATCTCAAACACACCATCTCATTGTGAGGGTCACAATGCCTCAAATGGATCATCAAACAAACATACAACTTGAAAGTTATGTGTCTTTTTGTGAAAAGGGACCGGTGAGATCTATGTCTGACCTGACCCGGCCATACCGACCCAACCTGACCCACTGGGTTAACTTGGCCCACCCCGGCTAGCCCCAACCCATTCTATTGGCCCGTTTTTCCAGCCCAGCCTGACCCGCTCGAGCGAGCTGGTTCGGTCCACCCTGATATAGCTGCTTCCGTATCCCCACCGGGTCAATAAGGTCGGCTTCCATATAAACCACCTCATGGTGATTGTCATGGGGTCCCGCCATGTGAGGCGGCCTCCCAGCACATCTCGGTGACAACTACTGTTGAACGCCTTACTGGCAGCCCTAGTCACTGCTTGCGGCCATGTGCCGTGTGCCCCTTCCATCAGTGCGGTCCAATTGGATCGCACTCATCACTACCTCCTTATCAGTGAGCCATGGCATTGCACGTCGCCTCTGGTGAGCCACACCACCATGCACTTTCGTCAGTGAGGACCACCGGTGGGATCTTCTCTGTGGACCTCCTCGTCTCCTCCAGTGCTTGATTTTCAAAACGGGGACACCCTATGATCCTCAGGTCATCATCTTCACTAAAATGAGCTCCAAAATGTCTCACCAATGCTCTAGGGGTCCGTACATGTTTAGAACCTCTGAAAAAATTCCGATGCAACCATGTGGGACCATCGGTGAAGAACACAAGAACATGGTTGGAGGAAACACCAAGAACACCCGAAGAATAAACGTCGACCTTGTTTGTTTGAGCCTTTGTTTGTCCCATTATAAAAGTGGGACAAAACAAGAAGGATAGTCACTAAGGTTTAATAACTTTAAATCCCACAGTCTAACCATCTCGAAAGAATGATTGAACTACGGATCAAACTATTCGTGGGTTGGTCCACATTCTTTATTGAAAAAAATAGGGAAATAATTCAAAAGACAACAGTTACCTGGGTTTGGATCACTCACTAGTGAAGATCGATCATTGTGTCATTATCATTGATGAGATCCTACAAAGAGGAGGGTTTTTTGTTGTCGGTGATCCATCATTTTTTGTTGTTCATCATCCACCAGTATCTTTTCTCCAAATCTTCCAAGGAATTTCTACAGGATCATGAATCTAATATCGTATCCCTTTCAAGCTATTAAATGAAGAAAATGAGTTTCAGCATTGCCGTGTCGCTATGTTGCCGTGTCGCTCTATTACCGTGTCGCAATGATGTTTCATTTATGAAATAAAATGGGCTTCCCCATCATGGAATCATAACACCTCTACAAAACATCATAAATAAATAAAATAAACTTTTTAATTTTATTTTATTCTCCTTGAAAATGTTTAAAAATTGTCTTTCTGATTCGACCCATATCAGTCAATGTTAGGCCCTGCCAAGGTAAAACGCCACATTACAAACTCAATGGTGATATCAGATTTCCAATCTGAGTCACTATTCATGAGTTATTAGGATTCTAAAATAAAATAATTTTATTTAATAATTTTATTTATTATTACGTCTTTTTCAGGTTTTCTTGCTGAAGACATACGCTGACTAAAGTTAAGTCGCCCCTAGGGTAAACCCACTATTCTGAATGCAATAGTGCCATCAGATTTCTAATTTGGTCACCTATTTAGAAGTTATTACAATTTTTAAGAAAACCACTTACACGCTTTATTAAAAACTTAACAGTTTTCATTGAACCATTCCAGGGACACTGGGCCTCATAATCACATGCCATCTCAACTCCTAGTCACAAAATTTTCCCAATTAATTTATAAAAAAAATTGGAGAAAACTCATAGTCATTATATTCTTCCCACCTTAGGATTTACATCTCCAAAAGCCAAAACAAAGGCTACTCAAAACAAATATGGGGGTACTGAACACGAAACAGAGCCTTCTGCTCCCAAGTATTCTCCTAGAGATTCCCATGCTGCTAACGAATGTGCACTAGAAAAATCAACTACCAAAAAAGGATACGCTCCTATCGATTCTCTATCTCCACTGGGTACTTCACAAACGTTATCTCATAATTAATGTACAACTTTCCCCAGTTGATAATGTGCGAAGGATCATGTACGTACCTCCTCAACTACAAAACATGAAAGACATCATGCACCCAATTCATCTGCAAGGGTAGAGCTAAGCGGTATGCCACATCTCTAACTCTGCTGAGAATCAGAAAAGGTCCAATTTATATCAGAGACAACTTGCCACCCCGACCAAATATTCGAAACCCCCATTGAGGGGATATCCAAATGAAAACATGGTATCCCTCCTCAAACTCTAAGGGACTCCATATCTTGTCCTCAAACAAATTCTACTAGCTCTGTGAAGTTCTCATCCATTCATGGATGATCTGCACCTTCTCAATGGTAGCCCATACCAACATTAGACCCATGAGTGCTGACTCCCCTTGGTCTATCCAGCATTGGGGTGACCTACATGGTCTCCCATATAGGTCCTCATACGGTGCCATACTAATTGTGGAGTGGTAGATATTACTGTACACAAACTCCACCAGAGGTAGGTGATCCTCGCAATTATGAACAACGTTGAGGATGCAAGCACATAGCATGTCCTCTAGAACCTAGGTGTTCCTCTACATCTAGCTATCCGTCTGGGGATAAAATGACCTGATCAAGTGAAACTGAGTCCTGAACACCTCATGTAGTCCATTCCAAATCCGGGATGTGAAATGAGTCTCATGCTCTGAAACGATCTTCAAGGGCACTCTTTGGAGTCAAATTATCTCCTACACATTGAGGCCTCCCAATCTATCTACAGAACTCTGCTCCCAGATAGGTAGGAAGTGGGATGACTTTGTGAATTGGTCAAAAACCACCCATATGGTATTGTGTTCCCTAGATGTGTGTGGTAAACTCATCACAAAGTACATCCTACTGGAACCTTGTGCTCTACCTTCACTTTCTTACAAATGAGGCACTGAGAAATGAACTCTGCCACCGCCTTCTTCATTCCTGTCCACTAGTACTAAAGTTGGAGGTCTTGGTACATCTTTTCCCACCTGGATGTACCACAAAATGGGATATGTGGAAATCCATAAGTACCTCCTCCCACATCAGTACTGGTATAATGGCATGCCCTATGAAAAGGATGACGTGCTCCCACCTATCAAATATCTATTAGGGGCTTTCCCTATGGTTAATTAAGAACGTCGAGCCTCATAGTCAATATCCCCTAGCTATGAATCCCTGACTCGCTATAAGAGTGGAGGGGTGACAACCATCAATTGAAGATAAGTTGCTCCATCATCATCCACAAAGGATATATGCATCATAGCTAACTGCTGCAATGCCTCACTCAGAAACTGCAAACTGGATCTCCTGCTGAGTACCTTTACTACCACGTTCCCCTTTCTAAGAGTATAGACAATATCAAAGTTATAATCTAAGAGGAACTATAGCCACTACCACTTTCTCAAGCTCAAATCATTATTGGAGAAGATATACTTGAGACTTTTGTGGTTGGAGTAGATAGTAAACCACTCACCCATCAATTAGTGTCACCACATCTTCAAAGAGAAGACCACTACTGCTAGCTCAAGATCATGGGTCGCATAGTTCTGCTCATGTTGTCTCAATTCTATCGAATAGTAGGAAATAACCACTTACCCTTGCATCAAGACACAAACCAGTCCAGTCCCTAACACATCACAGAACACTACATACTGAATTCCCTCCACTAGAAGTTTCAAGATGGAGGCACTTTTCAGCCTCTGCCTCAACTCTTGAAAACACTAATGACACTTCTTTGTCCACACAAAGGGTTATCCATTTTGTTTCAAAGATGTCAAGGGTGCTAATACCCTAGAAAATTCAAGAACAAACCTTCAATAATACCTTGACAAAACCAAGAAACTCCTCACCTCATCCACACTCTTAGGTGTCTCCCAATGAAGAACCACCTTTATCTTCTCCAGATCCACTGCAACTCCAGCCTCCAAAATGACATGTCCCAGAAAGTGGGCCTTCTGAATCTATAACTAATACTTAAAGAGATTCCCATAAATCTAGTGCTCTCGAAGTGTATCTAGAACCATCCTCAATTGTATTGCGTGCTCCTCCTTAGACACCAAGTACACCAGGATGTTGTCAATGAAGACCACAACAAACCTATCTAGATAAGGATGGAAGATCCTGTTCATGAGTCCCTTGAACACTAATAGGGAACTGGTCACACCAAATAGAATTATCAAGTACTCATAGTGGCTATACCGACATCTGAAGGCTATCTACGGCATATCCTAATACTATACAAAAAGTTGATGATAGCCAGACCTGAGGTCCATCTTCGAGAATCACCCTGCTCCCTTTAGCTGATCTAAGAGGTCGTCAATTCTTAGAAGTGGAAATTTATTCTTCACAGTCACCTAGTTCAAGCACAGGAAGTCCACACATAGCCTTAATTTTCCATCTTAATTCCTGGAAAACAAAATTAGGGCCACCAAGGGTGAAACACTCGGCCTCACGAAGCCCTTCCCCGAAAAATTCTTCAGCTGTACCCCCAAATCACAAAGCTCCACAAGAGTCATCCGATATGCAGGTGTAAATATTGGCGTCGTCCCGAGGTACAAATAAATGCAGAAGTCTACCTCTCTATGGGTATGTAATTCAAGGACATCATCGGGAAAGACATCCTCATACTCCTCAACCACTGCAAGAAATTAAGGACTCTCAATATCTACTATGGAAAGGGTGAGGGTAGCCAACAGATGAGTAATCGTTTGCACCCTCCTTTGAGAAATTCCATCATATACTGCGTGTGTTTCCCTTTTTCTAAAAAAGGAAAACCTGGTCCCATCTCCATGGACACACTGAACTCTATGACTAAAATAGTCAATCTGAGCATGGACTATGGATAACTAGTCCATACCCAGAATGACATCATAAGGCCTCAACTTCCTTACTAGGAGATCCCAATAGAAGATATCTCCCCCAAGAGTAAGCTCACACTATCGGTACTAGTGTGTGATCATTGAATCCCCAACCGTAGGATCTCTAAACATAAGGATAGAGCCAACAGCTCCACCAGAATCTCCAAGATGAAAACAAGGTATATGTCAAGGAAGGAGTGACTGGAACCTATGTCTATAAGAAATGAATCTAGGGTGGAGAAAACAAAGATCATACCTCTAATAATATCTGGAGAACTAGGGTCATAAGATTCTATCATATGGAGCTGGGTTTTCCCTTATCCAACAACTCTCTCATCCTGTGGTTGACAACCTAGGGTGGTGGTAGTAGTACCTAGAACCTCCTCCCACCTCATGCTACTCGTTCTCATCCTATTACACGTCCTCTAGTTGGCAGAACTCCCTATTCCTACCTCTGACATTGCCTTGGAAGTCTTTAGATTGTTTGCTGACCAATTGTACGACCAGACAGACAATCTTTAGCCTTATGTCCCCAACCACCACACAAGTAGCACAACCTCTCCTTCAGCTGACCTATTATGACCTGGAATCCTCGCACTACTGCTCCTGAATCCTGGGCTCATCCCCTAGACTTTCTATCCTCTTGGACCCCTATGTCATCTGTCATCTATCTACTACTGATGACTCAACTTTTGGAGTTGGTGCCCTAGAAACCAACTTCTTTGTACTTTATGATAAATCCATTGAAATAGTGGGTCCCCTAGACCTAACTATGCAGTACGTTTGATTACCATATCATGTATACAGTTAGTTATACATGATTTCATGTTACCATTATAGTTTATACTTTTCTGTATCCATTATTATAATGGTAATTTCCAAAGGGTAATTTTCATATCGAGAGTTTATAGCAGATCCCAGGCTATAATGAGAACCTCAATATACTATTAAATTAATCTTAAATATATGATATATGGTCTAGATACATATTACTAAATTGAAACAGTAGATGTTTGAATATCAGGTGATGGGGTCTCATAAGCATTGAGATTTCTTCTCATGAAGTTTTCACTTGGTGATCTCTAGTAGTGAGATCATGAGGACAAACAAGCCAATAGAAACACCACATGTTTTGGGGTTCATTTTTCATTCCTATCTACATACATAGGTATTGGTCTTCTGACTTGATATAATTACCAGTGTGTGTCATTTGATGGCGTACTTTGATGTAAGGAAAAAACCATGGTATTGAAATCGTGGTGAAGTAGCTTGTGTTGGGTGCATCATTGGTGGTATGACATTGGTTGAATAGTCAAGAAAGGATTTATCACTTCCAAGTTTAGGAAGTTGTATATCTTTGGCCTAGTTGATCAGGATGGTGCTACCTTCATAAGTTTTTGGTTGGAGTAGTATAAAGGCAAATCCACTCGATTAGATCAAAAAATAATAAAACAAGAAAAGGATGATGACACAAGTGTGCATCCTGATTTATGAGGTATTTAATGAAAAATAGATTACAGTACACATTCAGTGTTCATAGGTTGGTTTTCATTGCTATGATAATCCTTATCTCTTTAGGGGCCATGATGGGTTTCTATACTCTGCTCTTGGTCTATGGATTTTATTCACTTCTATTGAGATAAAGGGCCTAGAGGGTCACACAAAATAGTGTATTCAAGAATCCTCCCTATTCAGTTGAATAGGTATATGGACATGGTGGTCCCCACCATAGGGTCCGAGTGTTGTCCAAGTTTTCTATCACCAAAAGGAATTAAATAAATTCATTAATATTCATGTTATGAATATTTGGATTGAATTTATTTAATGTATTTACAAGTTTAGTAAATACGAGAAAATATTAATCGAACAAATATTATTTTAATATTCAAAGTTCGTTTAATAT
Source organism: Viscum album (assembly GCA_963277665.1). Taxonomy (NCBI): domain Eukaryota; kingdom Viridiplantae; phylum Streptophyta; class Magnoliopsida; order Santalales; family Viscaceae; genus Viscum; species Viscum album. The sequence continues at coordinate 1,283,314,086 of OY728148.1, forward strand.
TCAGCATGAAAGCGAGTTGAGTTAAATGGATCAGTTTTTATTATGTAATATTATATATATATATTACAAGTATATGATAAAATAATAAATAATATGAATGCAATTTAGTTCTTTAAAATTATTTATTTAGTGGACGTTGAAATATATGGGGGCCGGGGAACCCAATCGGGTATTTACCAACTCCACTATAAATAAAGGAGGCTATCTCTCATGGGTGGCCATTAATACTATTCAATCATTTATCATGGAATGAAAATGAGTTCCCCTCTCTCCTCCCACTCTCTAGAGAGAGAAGATATCGATCTAAGAAGCTCAGATCAAGAAATATCTCAAGCATCGAAGGCATCTTGATGTGGTGATCATCAAGACATCGAATGTGTTTTCGGATCTCAACAGTAGCACCCAAAATTCGACGATCGATGCTTCTGTGGGTTTTTGAAGTGCTTTGGATGATCTAGAGGGCTCCTACTATGGATTCTTTGTGAAACGATCACCATTGATGAGATACAGTAGACTATGACTTTATATTTGAAACATGTATGTTTTCTGTTTATGTTTTTTTTCTCTATACAATTTATGCGAGATCCTTAAACCTTTTTGAGGCTTGGATCATTAGCGTTGACAAGTAACGTCGACCTGTCGATGAAATTTTTTAAAATCCCCAGCCCACCGACTTCGGCTATGGGCCCCAAAAATATATTAGTGGTATCAGAGGGATTGCATAGATTTTCTTAGCCAAATAAAATTAATTTTCATAAAATTAAGTAGAGCGTTCAAAGATGGTCCCAAAGATTCAAACTGCGCAACGATCCGATGCCGAATGACTGAGTTATGGACATTTTAATTTTTTTTGAAACAGATCCATGTTTGTGGCTTGAGTTAGAGTTATTAGAATTTTATTCTTTTTCGAAATTTTCAAAAAATAATATATGTGAAAATTATAATTTTTCAATTGTATAATTTTCATAATAAAATTTTTATTGTTATAATAATATTTATTTTATTTTTATAATGATAATATAATAATAAATTATTATTTTATTATAATAATTTTATTGTTATTAAATTAAAAGGCTATATAGCCTTTGAAAATTTTTTGGGTGAGAAATTTTTTTGATTGAAGACTTGACTCAAAAAAAGGAGGTGACTCGGAAAAATGGTAGGAAGACTTCAAAAGAAGCCTTAAATTAAAAAAAAATTCCAAGTGCAAATGGGCTGGGGGAGGCGGGTTAAAAAAAAAGTTAAAAAATGGAAATGAAAGGGGGTCCGCCATACCCCATTCCCTCTTACTTGGGACGCCATGAAACTAGGCGGCTCACCAGGCCCGGTCACTGCTGCCTTCCATACCGCCGACCGTCTCGGTCGCCCGACTCACCTCCCGTTACTGCTAGCCGGAACACCGCCAACCAGGCCAGATCCCGGTCTCCACCCTGGGTGGACTCCTTCCCCACTGAACCGGCCTACCGTGTTCCACCTTCTGCCTGGATCAGCTACAATGCAACATTCCCTTCTCCCAGACGCAACTCCGGCCGCCTTTAGCACGCCTCTGCCGACCGGCTTCTCCCCACCCGCAACCTGACTCCCATGTGCGCAGTCAGCTAACCCCACACCGACCAACGATATAGCAACCCTAGATTTTTACATATAACATTAAATAATTTTAAGCATAATTATACATTATAGTACATGCCAAGGATCATTAAGTCTAGTGCCTTGGAAGAATAGGTACATAAAACATAAACCATAAAACATGGGGCTAAAAAAAACTTCTTTATTTAATATCCATAAAGAGATCCTAACTTTCTTTGAGCCCTTATATATGTATAGGGTACCTTGGGGAACACATGAACAAAGGGATGAGATAGAAAATCCCATTAAGGGAATAAACATAAGAATACAACATAATCATATGAGTTAGGAGGCATGGGATAATGATATGAAAAGCATGGAACATATAAAATCATATCATATAAACATAGTATCACATAAACATGGAATCATATAAATGTGGAAGAATCATAAAACATTTCTTTAGTATGGGTCAAGGATAACCGCCAATTCTGTTTCCCATATTAGTATGGCTCAAGGGAAACCACCAATCCAGTTTCCCATAGTAGTACGGGTCAAGGCTAACCGCCAATCTCGTTTCACATAGCATCTCATGAGACTTAACTTTACCCATTGAATTAGAGAGATATCTGGGTGCACCCATCTTAGGTTTCTTGAATATGTTTTCCACATAAATAAAGATACATAATCAATCTTACATAAACATAAGGATTACCCATGGAAAGAATTGGGAACCACAATCATGACATAGAGCATAACCAATGAGCATATCATGAAAGTGTCCATAAAAGAAAGGAATTAGAACATACATGGAAGTTAATAAGGTAAAATTGGCATATATCATGGAAAGTGATGTCAAACAGAAGTGACAACATGTTGGAAATGTATTATGAAATTATAGCATTAAAACATTTTTGTGCGGTTTTAAGGAAAATACTATAGAGATTTTAAAATAGAAAAGAGAAAAATATTTTATATAAAACCAAAATTGATCCATGAAGATTTTAATAATAAAGGAAGGATTTTATAAATAAAATGGTGTCTTAAAATAGAGGATAGAGTTCACATTAAATTGGATAAAAATTTGGGAAGTTCTCTTAAAATGAGTTTGCTTACTGGGAAGTATTGAGGAGAGAATCACTTAAAAGAATGTATATACCCAAAAGAGAATGAGGTATGGATGTTGAAAAATAAGTTTAGAAGATATAAACATAATGTATATGTTTTACATAAAATTAAAAGACAACTTTATTTGGGTAAAAAGAAAGATAGAGCAACCCAAAGGAATAAAGGCGGTTCGGGTTGAATTCCTTACAGATTATCGGCATGATATCGGGTGTACTTAAGAGGGATTAATGATAGATAAAGGGATTTATAATCTTTTATAAATCATGAATAAAGTATGGGGGATGTGCTTTATCATACCCCATTACTAGTAATTACACATAAAAGGGCATAATAGAGAGGACAACCTTGAATAAAAGTGAAATGGAGAGGATCCCTTACCTTAAATACGGTGGTGTTATCCACTTGTTATTAATGACCTGAATAAAAAAATTTGGTTTATTAATTAATAATTACATAACCTCATCTATATTTAATCTATTTATTATAACCATTTTAAGTTCATTATTTTCCTTTTTGATGGGTTAAGATGTTTAATTTTATTGTTCGGGTTCGTTTGTTTCCTTAACTTTCATTACCAGTTTACTTATGAATGGATAATCTTATAAGATGAGAATGGTTTTCTAGAATTTAATTAATAGGTTATTAGTGAACATCCATGATATTACATGGTTATAAAAATTCATTCGGGTATTGGGAGTAAAGATGAATTATTATATAAAACCTTAGTGATAACCGTTTTGGTTAATCAGTGCGTTTGATTACAATGAACATGTTTTGGTTTATAACTTAATACCATTTGTAAAAAAGGATTTCAAAACCTTAACTAGGATATATTACATATATAATAATATGGTTCAACCATAACACAAATGGTTTCATTACCAGAATTAAATTTGATAATAGAAATTGATAAACTATTGTACTTGAATGTGCTAAATTAACACATCTCAAATGGTGTTTTCAGTTATTTTAAATAAAATATGGGGAAATGAGATAAGATAATGAAATATCCCATTAGAATAATATCATTAAATTACATGTATGTTACTGGAGTTATCATACCATTTGGGTGAAGGGAGGTGAGGAAAGAAATTAGAAAAGAAAAGAATTTAAAATAAATGAAAGAATTGGAAAGAGGAATTTACCTCTTGAGTCTACCTCCTTTGAGAACCTCTTAAGGGGAGAGGTTTTTGTATTTTTAAGAGACTAGGGGCCTTTGTACGTGGGGGAGGATATTGGGGAGAGATTTGGTTAGAATATTGGCAAGGCACAAGGCTTGAGAGTAGTGAAGAGAAGAGGGAGTGAGGGGGGGGGGGGTTATAGTGGAGGAGAGGAGGGCTTTCATAATTTTTTAATCATTAGCTTATTAATTCCCCTAAAGGACAAAAATAGTGATGATTCCCTGACCAAGAATAGTGATAAATTCATGTGAGTTCGAACAAATTTTTATTTATATGTTCCATGACTCAAGAATGATGCAGAAATTCAAGTTTTAACATTTATTGTGAATTATCGTGTTTTACTATTCATAAAAAATTCAAGTATTTTAGAAACATCCCAAAAATTAATCCTAACCATTTTTTATGTGTATAATCCAAAAAATTAAATCCATTTTTTAAAAATAATTTTAAATATGATTAATTTAATATTTAATAAAAACGTAATTTATTATTAAAAAACCAGTTTTAAAATATTCATTTATTTATTTTAAAATATAGGTACATCATAATTTCACTTTATTTTTATTTATATACTATCATAGGTAATATTACTATTCATTAGGGTATATCACTACTCATAAGGGTTTGTTACTATTCATAAGGTTTGGTTTTATTCACTAAAAATTACGTTTTTCTTATCAGACTCCAAATAACTTACTGATCGCAACCGTGTATGTCAGATTTTTGAAATTATAAACAAAAAAGTGACAAAATTATGTTTAAAGGTCACATATAACTTATTAGTTCATTATGTTGTGATTTCATGTGATTATATGAAATATTTATAAGAAAGGAATTTCCATTTATAAAACATTGGGTCCTCATATTCTTCCCCCCTTATGAAATTTCAGCCTCGAAATTTCGTTTTACATTCTAAGCCATAAATAGGTGTAGGTACTTTTCCTTCATTGCCTCATCTAGTTCCCATGTTGCCTCTTTGCACATATGGTTTCTCTATAGTACCTTGACTTGGTGAGTAGTCTTGTTATGTAGAAATTTATCTCTATGATCCACGATCTTCACTGGCTGCTCCTCATAGGAAACATCATCCTCCAACTATACCACCTCTAAAGAGAGTACTTGTGAAGGGTCTGGTATGTACTTCCTTAAGAGGGGTACATGGAAGAAATCATGTAATTTTTAAATGGTAGGTGGAAGTGCCAGTTGATAGGCCACAACCCCGATACGATCAAGAATCTCAAAGGGGCCGATATACCTGGGACTTAACTTTCCTTTATTAACAAATCTCATGATCTTCTTCCATGGAGATATATGGAGAAATACCATGTCTCCAACTTTGAACTCAAGGTCTCATCAAAGATTGTTTGCATAACTCTTCTGTCAACATTGGGCTACCTTGATATGCTGCTGAATGGTTTTCACCTTCTTCACTTTTTCTTCGACCATTTTAGGTCCTTGCATCTTATATTCATCGACTTCATCCCAAAACACTGGTGTTCTATACCTTTTCCCATAAAGTACTTCATATGGTGCCATTCATATGCTCCAGTAGAAACTATTGTAGTCAGATAATTGAACCAGTGAAAGATGTTGGTCCCATCCGCTTTTGAAGTCCATAGAACATGCTCTCAACATATCTTCCAGTGTCTGAATAGTTCACTCAGATTGGCCATTAGTTTGAGGATGATAGGCCGTAATAAAGTTTAATCTTGTGCTTAGAGCATGTTGGAGACTTTTCCAGAACTTTGAGGTGAATATTAGATCATGATAGGATACAATAGTTAGTGGTACTCCATGAATCCTTACCACTTATTTGATGTAAATCCGTTCACATTGATCCAATGATAATTCCTCTTGAATCGCGATAAAGTGAGCTATCTTTGTAAAACGATCCACAATGACCCATATAGCATTGTTTCCTCTATATTTCCTTGGAAGTCCAGTGAAAAAGTCCATGGTAATGTTCTCCCACTTCCATGTTGGTATGGGCAGTGGTTGCATCACCCCTTTAGACTTTTGCCTCTCAGACTTCACTTGCTGACATTCTAGACACTTTGATGTATATTCAATAATCACCCTTTTCATATTATCCCTCCAAAAGTTTTCTTGGATATCTTGATATATATTTGTGCTCCCTGGGTTAATAGATAAGGTCAAGCTATGTGCATCATTCAAAATATCATTCTTTATCTTTAGACCAAATGATATACATAATCGTGACCCAAATCTTACAACTCCTTCCCCAATAATTTTGAAATCGTAGGATTTCTCATTTTTGATAGCTTCCACCCTTTTTTGAATTTTCACATATTTTCTTTGAGAATCCATTATTTTATCCATGAGAGATGGTTGAACAATCATTTGAGAAAGGATTGATGATGCTCCTCCCTTAATGATTTCTATGTCCATCCTCAGGAAATCTAATAAGATCAGATCCTTTTCAATTCTCATCATCGATAAAGATGCAAAATCTTTTATACTTAGAGAATTCACCACCTTATTCGCCTTACCAGGATGGTAGTGGATTGAGCAGTCATAATTCTTTATAATCTCTATCCATCATTGTTGACACATATTAAACTCTTTTTGTCTGAATATATATTTGAGACTCTTGTGGTCAGTATATATCTCACACTTCTCCCCATAGAGATAATGCTGCCAGATTTTCAATGCAAAGATCATAGCCGCCAACTCTAGATCATTGTGGGATAGTTTTTCTCATATATTTTCAGCTGCCTTGAAGAATAAGCTATCATTTTATCATTTTCATCATCACATAGCCTAATCCCTTATTTGAGGCATCACTGTACACCACAAAGAGTTATCCACTTATTGGGAGTCTGAGTACTGGAACAATGATAAGCCTCTTTTCAACTCCTTTAAACAGTCTTCAGAATCCTGATTCTAGAAAAACTTTACTCCCTTCCATGTCATCTTGGTCATTGGGTTTGATAATTGTGAAAATTTCTTCACAAATTTTCAATAATACCTAGCTAGACCCAAAAAATGAGGATCTCCATTACATATGTTGGCCTGGGACACTCTTCAATGGACTTTGTCTTGGAAGGGTCCACAGATATCCCTTTTCTGGTGATAACATCCCCCAAGAATGATACTTCCTCCATCAAAAAATAACATTTACTGTAATTTTCATACAACTTGTCCCTTCAAAAAGTCTTTAACACAACATTAAAATGCTCCTAATGTTCCTCCTTTCTCTTGGAGTATATCAGAATATCATAAATAAAGACTATCAAAATTTTTTCAAGGTAATATCTAAAGACTCTATTCATTAAATCCATAAAAATTGCTAGAGAATTAGTGAGTCTTAAGGCCATCACTATGAACTCATACTGTCCATACCTCGTTTGAAAGGCAGTCTTGGGAATATCTTCCTTCCTCACCTTTAATTGTTGACATACCAACCGAAGGTCCACCTTAGAGAAATAAAAGGCCCCACGAAGCTGATTGATCAAGTCATCTATCCAAGGAAGGGGATACTTGTTCTTTGTCATGATTTTATTAAGCTCATGATAATAAATTAAGAGGCACACTGATCCATCCTTCTTCTTGATGAATAGGACCGGTGCACCCCACGGTGAAGCACTAGGGCATATAAAACCCTTCTCCAGATTCTCCTGTAACTGCTTCTTCAGCTCTTCCAGCTCTATGGTGGCCATTCTGTAAGGTGTATTTGATATAGATATAGATCTAGGGATAAGTTCAATTGAGAACTCAACATCACGATCAGGACGAAGACCAGGAAACTCTTTAGGGAATACATCAGTGTAATCCCTCATGATGGGAATGTCTTCAAGCATGATTCTATACATTGTATTAATAATTTGAGCTAGATATTATTTCTCATAAGGAAAAATTATCCACACTTTATACTATTTTTCTAAAGGATATTCATCTTCCTCCTTACACTTGTAAATAATCATGGGATGCTTCGGGATGTGAAAAGTGATTTCTCTTTCCTGACAGTTGATGTTGGATTTGTATAAAGATAACCAATCCATGCCCAATATATTATCGAACTCCACTAAAGGAAGTATGTCAAGATTTACTAGGAGGCTAAATCCACAAATGTTAACTGGGGAGGAGTTATAAACCATGGGTTCAATGATTTCCCCCTTCTATATTCTCACATATAACTTTTCCTCCAAAATTTGAGGTGGTGTTTGAATATTTATACTAAACTTGAAAGATATAAAAGAATGCATAGAACTAGAATCAAATAGTACATTTGCTATTCTTGAATGAAAAACTAGCATACGTATCACCACATCATTGTCTGGAACCAACTCAACAGTAGTGGTAGTATAATCCTTTCCTTGTTTCATTGGAGGTTGTTGTTGATTTCCTCTAACAACCCTTAGCTTTGTGAAATTGTTTCTATAATGACCATGCTCCTTGAAGTTGTAACACTGCACTGCAGGCTGAGTGTTGATCTGAACCTTAATTTATTCTTCTGTATCAGTGGGATTCCTCACATCCTGTTGACAGTTTTTAGCAAGATGACCAAAGTTTCCACATTTGAATCAATTCTTGGTTCCCTTTATATAGTTCCCAGGATGATTCTTCCCACAATTTTTACCAGGGGAAAAGTCAAACTTCTTTCCATCATGGGACTTGTTTTTATAACCACCCATGTTGTTCTCCATTTTCTGCTTCTTATCACTGGGCCCATGAGACCAATGAGTGTCTCTAATCTCCATTTCAACCTTGTGGGCACAACAAAAAATCTCTTTATAATTTTCAAAGTATTGAATCGCCAATGATTTTCGTAGACTCGACTTTAGTCCACTAAAGAAGTGACCCAACTTACAATTTGTGTTCTTGACAAAGCTAGAGGTGTACCTTGCAAGCCTTGTAATGTTTTCTTCATACGCCCCAATGGACTCATATTCCTTTTTCTTGAGTCTGAGGAACTCTCTTTCCATCTTGAGATAGACGGTTTGAGGAAAATATTTGTTGAAAAACATCCTCTTGAATTCTTCCCAATCCATGGAATCAACTTCTTCTTGGGTCTTTGTAATATTGATCAGAGTCCACCACTAATCAGCTTCCCTATCAAAATTATAGACCACCAATACAACTTTCTCTTCTTCCTAGCACTAGAGGATGAAGAATATATTTTCAATGGAGTTAATCCATTGTTCTGTGAGGAGTGGATCAGAAGATCCACTAAACATGGGAGGAATTTTCCACATGAAAGATTCTAAGACAGGTTATTATTTCCTTGGAGAAGTAGGTAATTCCACATGATTCAATTTATTATTCATAACTTGAGCCAACTGAACAAGAACTGTCATGAAGTTTTGAGAACACATTCCCGTTATATCAAGCATATCATTAGGGAAATATTCACATTTCCTATCACATTGGTTTTTGGAACATGTTCTTATATTTCCCACCATTAACTAAGAAAAGGAACATATAATTAGAGGGCTTGAATACTTAGCTATTGAGCATAAAAAGGAAACTTTGAACATAAAAGGATAAACTTGTGAAGAAGAATCATATCCTAACTTGTGATTCCCTATGTTTTAATCTAGGTTAGACTTGATATATTTCTTAACTTATATTATTATGGGATTTTTTATTCACTTAATAATGGTTTTTACTAAACTTATGAATTTACCAATGCATATCCCCTGGGAGTTTCAATACCAAGAGTGCAGTAAGGCTCATTGTCATGTACCAGGATACCCCGTGTCAATCCCAAAACTCCTTGCTGAAGTTTTAACTCCTAGGTACATCTGTTCCAGAGCTGCCTCTACCTATTTGTATCCAGACATGGATAAATTTTCTTGATAAACCACTTAATCTATACTTACAAAAATTTAGGGATGTTTTCTTATACTCAGTCTCATCCTTAAGGTTCTCACTAAGGTTCCCTATTCCTAATCTTGAAAAATAACTAGACCATCCTCTAATACCAATTTTAGCGACCCTATCCTTTTACATACAACATTACATGATTTTAAGCATAATTATACATCAGATTACAAGTCAAGGATTGTTAAGTCTTGTGTCTTAGAAGACTAGGTACATAAAACATAAAACATGGGGATAAAAAAACTTTATTTAATATTCATAAAGAGCTCCTAACTTCCTTTGATCCCTTACATCTGTATAGGGTACCCTTGGGAACACATTAATAAAGGGATGAGCTAAAAAAGCCCAATAAGGGAATGAACATAAGAATACAACTTAAGCACATGAGTTAGGAGGCATGACATAATGATATCAAAAGCATGGAACATATGAAATCATATCATATAAACATGAGATCATATAAACACAGAATCATATAAATTTGGAAGAATCATAAAACATGTATTTAGTACAGGTCAAGGCTAACCACCAATTTTTTTTCCCATATTAGTATGGGTCAAGGCTAACTGCCAATCCCGTTTCCCATAGTAGTACGGGTCAAGGCTAACCACCGATCCCATTTCACATAGAATCTCATGAGACTTAACTTTACCTAATGAGTTGGAGTGCTATCTCGTTGCAACCATATTACATTTCATGAATATTTTTCCCACATATAATCATACATAATCAATCTTACATAAACATAAGGGTTACCCATATAAAGAATTGGGAACTAAAATCATGACATAAAGCATAACCAATGAGCGTATCATGAAAGTGTCCATGAAAGAAAGGAATTAGAAAATACATGGAAATTCACTAGGTAAAATAGGAATATATCATGGTAAGTTATGTCAAACATAAGTGACAACATGTAGAAAATGTATTTGAGAAATTATAGCATTAAAACATTTTTGTGCGGTTTTAAAGAAATTACTATAGAGATTTTAAAATAGAAAAGAGGAAAATATTTTATATAAAACCAGAATTGAACCAAGAAGGTTTTAATAATAAAAATAATGACTTTATAAAGAAAATGGTTTCTTAAAATATAGGATATAGTGCACTTGAAATTAGGTAAAAATTTGGGAATTTATCTTAAAATGAGTTTGCTTACTGGGAAGTATCGAGGAGGGAATCAGTTAAAAGTATGTATATCCTCGAATGAGAATGAGGAATGGATCTTGAAAAATTATTTTGGAGGATATAAATAGTATGTATAAGTTTTAAATAAAAATAAAAGTTAACTTCATTTGGGTGGAAAGAAATATAGATCAACCTGAAGGAATTAAGGCGGTTCGGGTAGAATTCCTTACGGATTATGGACATGATATCGAGTGTACTTTAGAGGTATTAATGAGAAAGAAAGGGACTTATCATCTTTTATAAATCATGAGGATTGTATGGGGGGGGGGGGTTAATCATACCCCATCACTAGGAATTACACATAAAAGGACATAATATATAGGACAATCTTGAATAAAATTGAAATGGAGAGAATACCTTACCTTAAATCCAGTGGTATTATCCACTTGTTATTAATGACATGAATAAACAAATTAGGTTTGTTAATTGATAAATAAAAAACCTCATATATATTTAATCAATTTATTATAAACTTTTTAATTTCATTATTGTCCTTTTTTATGGGTTAAGATGTTCAATTTTATTGTTTGGGCCTGTTTGTTTCCTTAACTTTCATTACCGGTTTACTTATGAACAGATAATATTATAAGATGAGAATGGTTCTCTAGAATTTAATTAATAGGTTATTAGTGAACATACATGAGATTAAATGGTTATAAAAATTCATTCGGTTATTGGGATTGAAGAGGAATTATTATATAAAACCTTAGTGATAATCGTTTTGGTTAATCAGTGGGTTTGATTACAATGAATATGTTTTTCTTTAAAACTTAATACCATTTGTACAAAAGGATTACAGAACCTGAATGAATGGAATGAAGGCCTAATTTTTTTATTTATTTTTGGATAAACCCCATTTTAAGAAAAAAAGGAAAACCTCACATGACCATAATTAAACATGATAATAGAAATTGATAAACCGCTGTCCTTGAATGTGCTAAATTAACACATCTCAAACGGTGTTTTCATTTTTTTAAATAAAATATGGGTAAATGAGAGAAGATAATGAAATATCCCATTGTCATAATATAATTATAGTAAATTTATGTTACTAGAGTTATCATACCATTTGGGTGAAGGGAGATGAGGAAATAAATAATAAAAGAAAAGAACTTAAAAGAAATGAAAGAATTGGAATGAGGAATTTACCTCTTGAGTCTACCTCCTTTGAGAATCTTTTAAGGGGAGAGGTTTTGGTATTTTGAAGAGAATAGGGGACTTTGGACGTGGGGGAGGATCTTGTGGAGAGATTTGGTCAGAATATTTTCAAGGCACAAGGCTTGAGAGTAGTGAAGAGAAGAGGGAGTGGGGGGGGGGGGGGTTATAGCGAAGAAGATGAGGGTTTTCATAATTTTTTAATCATTACTTTATTAATTTCCTTCAAGACCAAAAAATAGTGATGATTAAATGAAAAATAATAGTAATAAATTCATGTGAGTTCGAACCAATGACCATTTACATATTCCATGACTCAAGCATGATGCAGAAATTCAGGTTTTAGCATTTATTGTGAATTATCGTATTTTACTTTTCATAAAAAATTCAATTATTTTAGAAAACCCCCAAAAATTCACCCTAACCATTTTTTGATGTGTAGAATCAAAAAATTAAATCCATTTTTCAAAAATAATTTTCTAAATATTATTAATGTAATATTTAATTAAAATTATAATTTATTAGAAAAAACGAGTTTTAAAACATTTATTTACTTATTCTAAAATATAGGTACATCATAATTTCACTTGAATCTTATTTATATACTATTATAAGTAAGTTTAATATTCATTAGGGTATATCACTATTCATTAGGGTATGTTACTATTCATAAGGGTAGGTTACTATTCATAAGGTAGGTTACTATTCACCAAAAATTAAGTTTTTCCTATCGGACTCCAGATAACTTACTGATCGCAACCTTGTATGTGAGATTTTCGAAATTCCAAACACAGAAGTGAAAACTTATGTTTAAAGTTCACATAACACTTAGTAGTTCAATATGTTGTGATTTCATGTGATTATATGAAATATTTATAATAAAGGAATTTTCCATTTATAAAACATTGGGTCGTTACAGGCAACCCCTGGTCCGCCATTCGCCCAACGCTCTAGCGACCCACCTGCTGCCCAGTGCCGGAACTTCCACCCTCCTCCAATGCTGGAAACCACAAGTGGCACGCCTCCTCACCCCGTCCTAGACTTGGCCCCGTTGCTGCCAACCTACACCCTCCCGGTCCTGCTCTAGTTCGCCACCAGCCTGGTCCCGACGTCCGCTTCTTGTCGCGCTGCACCGGCTAACCCACAACAGGCCACCGCCGGATTGGCTCCCCACCCAGCCGTCCACCAGCCTCTTGTGCTAGAAACCGTAAGCGACGTGCCTCGTCACCTGATTGGAACCAAAACCCCGCCAAATTCCTTGTTCACTTTGGAGGTATTATTTTGTCTGCAAGTTTTTTTTAAACAGATAAAAGTTGGCCACGAAGTAGTCTGGGAGGACCTTCCCAACCCAAAACGGGTTTGGGTGGATCGGTCCGGCCCAATTTGGCCCTTGCACGGCCTGACATGGCCCTGCGCTGGTTTGGCCGACCCGCATAGTCCATGCAATGGTGTTTCGGGGACAGACCATTTAAATTAATCAAAATAAATTAATTTAATTAATTTTATTTTAGAATATTAACTAAATTAATTGAAATTAAATTTGTTTAATTATTTAAACACCCAGAGATATAAATTAATTTAATTATGTAATGAAATTAAATTATTAAATTAATTTTTTTGCATAAAAAAATTAAATTAATTAAAGGACCAATATTTAATTAAATTATTTGAATTATTAAATTCATTTAATTTAATTTATAACCCTTGAACTTAATTAATGAAATTTAATTTTACCGTATATTATTTTTACCCACATTCTTGTCTTGAGCACCGACCCATGTGTGTTGAATTTATTTAATTAATTATTTAAATGTGTGAGATGATTGTGATTAATTAAATAGATGGTCCATGCGTCATCTTTAATTTTCTGTTAAATTGTATATGGGTCTGCGTGAACAATTTTACCTGATGTACATTTATACCCCTAGTCCCCATCGCCTGCATGCGAGTATTTTTTGTACTTCAGATGAAGATGGTGAACAATGTGTACCCCGCAAAGATGAGGCAGTGTACGTTGGTCAAGACAGTGCAAGACGACACTTGGATTCCACCAAGATGAGGTGATACTCCAAGACGTGACGTGGATCCCTCCAAGATGAGGCAATACTCTAAAAGAGAAGAGAACATACAAGATAGGGGAAAGTCGTATCAAGATTTAATCTTTGACTCAGCTATGATTCCCTTTGGTTGTTTAGATACTCAAGATCTGTCGGTTAATAGTTTACCTTTATGAATTTATTTATTATTTTATACATTTAAAATAGTTGGAGAAATACATAAAATAATAGATAATAAAATACATAAAGAAGCGGTGTATGTTTTTCTATTAATGTTCAGTTGTGAGCGCAGTAATATAGATGAACAAGATTAATAGAAATGGATTACATTTATCAAGAGAAAAACACAAAACCCTCAAAGTAATATTAAGTCACTACGGTCTTCCATCATTCAAGTTTGAACCAAACTGGGTGTTTGGGGTGCTGGTCATGCCATAGCTGAGGGTGCCTCTTACTACCGGGGAGTCCTTATTAGGGTGGTGGGTTGACTTAACTAAAATTTCAAAAAATAAATATCCATATCTATCTTGTTTTAATTTTATAGGCAAGCATTGAGTAAATCAAGTTATGATTTTAGAAGCTGGGACTTCACTCAACAGATCAAGGAACCACGAGTTAATGTAGTTGGTCATCCAAAATCTTACCTTGAACCCTCTGAGTATTGGCATAGCCATAGCTTGTAGACTATGAGGGAGGTTTAGGGATCCTTTCCACTAGAATACTCAAATGATAGAGTATTCCGATTCTAGTATAGAGGGTTCCTAGAATTCGAAAAATTAGTGGGATACATTTAATGATTAAATTAATCTGTAATATCACATTTGGTAATTAACATTAAAAGTAGTAATATGATAAAGTTTATTTTGTAGTGAATGGAATGTAATACCACAAGTAAAAACTTTGATAAATATTGGACAAAGCTAATGTCCAAACAAGCACAAAATTCCAAGTGTAGTATAGGCGCTTGTGCACATTACTACTATAATGGAAATTGAAGGTGCTTGTGTTCAAACTTGTTAATCCACCTCAGGAAGTGTGGGTGTAAATTCTTACAGTAGAATCATGAATCAAGCAAATGATTGTTCTATAATAATTCTACCATCAATGTCTGTTGTTAGTTGTGGTTGCTACATCATGACTTGGATGATGATTACATGTAGTCTCATCTCCCAGAAGTTTACAAGGATAAAGCTAGGCAAGATTTGAATGTGATAATTGCACTCACTTTGTGTAAAGTGAAAGAAAGTTCATAATATTTCATCCCATCCCATTCTTATAACTTTTATACCCAATTACTCTTGTTTCATTTAAGGATACAAATGAATGGTATAGATTAAGCGCTTCATTACCTTTGTGGTAACATTCACCAAGTAATAAGAATATTAAAGATAACACCATATTTTATTCTTATGGAGAATATATATTGAAAGACCAGGAAAAAAGTCCTATGTAAAGTAATTCCAAAGGTTCCTTCATCACGTAATTCAAATAAAAATGGTTGTTTATTTAATAGGAGGTTATTTTCATCACATATTTGAAATAAATTTATTGAATTTAAAAACATAATGAACTGAAATACTAGAATCAAGCACCCGTTTCTCATTCAGTTATATTCATAAAATATATATTAATGTTTCTAACATACTTATTGGGTATTGAATACAATATGCCAATAACATATGTGTATTTAAATACAGTAACGAAATAAGTATAGAAACATTACAAGAAGTAAGGTGTCTTCTCCAAGCAGCCGAGAAAGGGTGATTCCTAAGTCAGCGGTGAGAAACACATAACTTATAATTGCCAAGTGAATGATTTTAGTTGAATAAGTTGTTGAGTATAACCAAGAAATTTATCTCATGTGCACATTTGGTCATAATGATACATTATTCCAAGTTCAATAATGAATGTTGTTTATGGTGCAACATACTCAACAAATAGTTCAGACATACTTGAATCAAACACAATACATGATGAATATAAAATGTAAGACTTACCCAGTTGTGAAAATATAATTATTTTTCAAGTAAAAATAAAATTGGATTTCAAGAATATACCCATTATGGTATTTAGGCTCAGCATAGCTAAACACCTTTGGTATTATTGACATCTTTAGTTTAGACTAAGAAACCTTTATAAATAAAGGTATGCCACAATACTTTTTGGAATTAGATCAACAAGAAAGTGTGAACTATTCCGAAGGAAATCTATAGGTAAAGATACTTCATATGATTCCTGTAAGTTATTAAGGAATGTAATAGTAAAGTATATGCATGGTCAGAAGATACGACTTGGTTCAGATCATCATGCTGAAGAATATCTTCACCAAAAATTCATCAATCATGATAATGTAGCGTGGAGTAATTCCTAAATGCACATTACCTTATCTACACCACAACATTGATGTTCATAATGAGGATCGATGATGATTCTTACAAGTTAACATTTATTAATAAAATTTAGTGTAGAGAAATTCCTAAACACACATTTTATACATCAGATTTATGATGTATAGAGTATCAATGTTTCAAGTTGCATAAAATTCCATTATATTTCAAGATGTGCTTTTCAAATAACGAGGAAATCCAATAACCAATATTCCAACTAATAAATGATAAATGGATATCATAAGAGTCATATTATGATGAAAAATCCATTATTTCATTTATCATGTGTTATGATTTAAAGAGTTTGTTAAGATATAAACAAACATGCATCAAGATAAACACACAATGCATCGTAGTAAATATCCTAAAAGTTGCATAGGATATTACATAAATCCCTAAGATAGAAAATATTTGGTCAAGTGATAAACTAAATTTCTATATATGGGTACACATATCTATTAGAGATAGTGGGAGCTGAATTGACTTGGACTTAGTTAATGCTTGATATGAACAAAAGGTTGGCATAGGAACAAGTTCCACTAGTTAATGTGGAATAACGACACATACTACGTAGGAAGGATGAAACCATGGTGATGGTTTTATGTTCACCACGGCCGGTGATAAATTATTCATTAAAAATAATTAATCGTACAAGTAGGAAGTGTATAGAAATTATCTAAGATTGACAAGACAATTAAAATTCAATAATGGATTCTATGTATCAAATTGCAAAGGGGCTTATAAATTGAATACTGTGATGGGTATTCAAATGAGATGATACATGGATAGTATAAGCCAGGTACCAATAAGGCTCTATTGGTTATACCAAGTTAGTATGCCTAAATCCATTAGACTTTTAATTGTCATATCTAACCTATAAGATCATTAAATTGGCCATTGGATGTCAAAAATAAACTTTTATGGAAGGTGTATATATGCCACAACCAGAAAGGGATTATGAAACCATCAAATGTCAGTGAAGGTTGAAGGTTAATGAAATCCAGTTCTGGATTAAAGTAAGAAACCAGATCTTAGAGAATTAATTTTGAATGAATATTTACCTTGTGTCTACCAAATGTTAGTGGGATCACCAGTGTTTTCAAGAGAAATATGTTCAGTAACATATTGAAAACATATATTGATCTTACAGTTAGATAAGATTATGTTAAAAGTAATTCTCCAGCGATTGACTTAAAATAGAAACCTAAGTTATAGGGAACTGGATCTATCAAAGTAGATCTAACGTTTTCTTGGTTCAAGTAAATCGTACATAAAGTTACATTGTATTGAAAAATACAAGTTGGAATGATTCAAGTTCATATTTTTTTCCAATGTCACATGGCTTAATCTATCTAGGTTGATATGTTCAAAGCATGGGAAGAGATTAAAGTTTTGAGTCGAGTTCCATACTCTCTAGTGATGGATCAATCACGTATTCCATAATATGTAAAAAAATTGATACTGCGAGGATATACTTTATTGTAGGTAGATATCAATTATATTTAGGAGCACTGCAAGTGATGCAGTCAGAACTATCATCCTATACTTCAAAAAGTACAAATGATATGTACCTGGTATGTGGAGAATAAGGTTTACTAGTTTTTTTGGGACACAAAATAGTAATCCTTAGATCAATTTGATCCATTATCACTATTAGGTAAAGGTGATGAGCAAGTCAAGATCATAAAAAGCCAGTGGTAGCCATATCTACAAATACCGAGTACGTTGCGGCTTCTAAGGCGAATAAGAAGCAGTTATCAATCACAACTTTTTTGTTCCAGTTCTTGGAATCTCACCTAGTTAGAAAAGTATTATTATAATGTAAATTATGATATTATTAATAGCCAAGTTGTCAAGTTATGACAATGGAAAAAAGTGATATACTCAGGGATACCTTATCTTGAGAAGTTTTACTCAAGAAGATGAGGTTGCATATAACATATATGCCATGTAGTGAAAACGTGGAAGGCCCAGCTGTTAAATCCATTAATCAGCAGAAGCATGATTTTTATCATGTGAGTAGCTAAAAAGTTTGGCTATCAAGTCAGCGCTAGTGCAAGTGGGAGTACTGAAATAGTGGGTTCCCTAGACCCAACTATGGAGTAATTTTTATTACCATATCATGTATATAGTTAGTTATACATGATTTCATATTACCATTATAGTGTAGAATTTTTTACATTTACTATTATAATAGTAATGTCCAAAGATCAATTATCACATCAAGAGGTTATAGTAGATCCCAGGATATAATGAGAACCTTGAGATACTATGACATTAATCTTAAATATATGTTCTATGGTCTAGATACATATTACTGACTGGACATAGTAAATGTTTGACTATCAGGTTCTGGGGGATCATAAGCATTGAGACTTCTTCTCATGAAGTTTGCACTTGGTGATCTCTAGTAGTGAGATCACGAGGACAAACCTACCAATAGGAACACCATATGTTTTGGGTGCCATTGGTCATTCCGATCTACAAACATGTGTATTGGTCTCCTAAATTGAGATCATTACCAATTTGTGCCATTTGATGGCGTACTTTGATGCAAGGAAAAAACCATGGTATTGAAATCACGATGAGGTAGCTTGTGTTGGGTGCATCGTTGGTGGTATGACATTGGTTAAATGTTTAAGAAAGGATTTGTCGCTACTAAGTTTAAGAAGTTGTATATCTCAGGCTTGGTTTATCAGGATAGTGCTGCCTTCATAGGTCTTTGGCCAAAGTAGTAAAAAGGTAAATCCATCAGGTTAGATCAACAAATAATAAATCAAGAAAAGGACGATGACATGGGTGTGCATCCCAATTTATGAGATATTTTGTTGAAAACGAGATTATAGTACACAATCAGTGTTTTTAGGTTGGTTGTCATTGCTATGACAATCCTTATCTCTTTAGTGGCAATGATGGGTTGCTAGAATCCACTCTTTGTCTGTGGATTTTATTCACTACTATCGAGATAAGGGCCTAGAGGGTGACACACAATAGTGTATTCAAGAATCCACCCTATTTAGTTGAATAGGTATATGGACATGGTGGGCCCCACCATGGGGTCCAAGTGTTGTCCAAGTTTTTGATCACCAAAAAGAATTAAATAAATAAATTAATAATCAAGTTATAAATATTTGGATTGAATTTATTTAATGTATTTTCAAGTTTTGAAAATACGATAAAATATTAATCAAATGAATATTATTTTAATATTCAAGGTTCATTTAATATTCAGTGGGATAGTGAGTCAAGTTAAATGGATCAATTTTTATCATGTAATATATTTTATATATATTACAAGTATGTGATAAAATAATAAATAATATTGATGTTGTTTAGTTCATCAAAATTATTTATGGACGTTGAAATATACAGGGCCGGGGAACCCAACCGAGTATTTACCAACTCCACTATAAATAAAGGAGGAGGATCTATCTCATGGGTGGACATTCATACTATTCACTCATTTATCTTGTAATGAAAATGAGAGCCTCTATTTCCTCTTGATCTATTGAGAGAGAAGATCTCGATCCAAGAAGCTCAGATTAAGAAATCTCTCAAGCATCGAAGGCATATTGATGCAGTGATCGTTATGATGTCGAATGTGTCATCAGATCTCCGCGCTAGCACCCAGAATTTTACTATTAATGCTCCTACAGGTTTTTGAAGTGCATGTGGACGATCTAGAGGGTTCCTACTATGGATCCTTCGAGAAACTACCGCCATCGAAGAGATCCAATCGACCACAACTTCAAATTTGAAACATGTATGTTTTTTGTCTAAGTTTTCGTGCTCTTTACAATTTATACGAGATCCTGAGACCTTTTCAAGGCTCAGATCATCGGCTTCGACAAGTCCTATCGACCCATCGATATATTTTTTTAAAATTCTTGGTCCACTAGCTTCTTATGTGGGCCCCAGAATCTATAAAAACCTATATTCGTTGGATGAATATTAATAAATTAGTTATCACATCATGAATGTTTTTCTACGTGACATAGTATATGATAATGGATTAAAAGGTCATAACCGATCCCTACTATGATGAGAACCTGGAAGTTCCTTGACTTTATTCTTGAATATATGTTATATGGCCTGATGATATCATTTGAAGGGACACAAATGATACAGGCTATCAGGGGTGGGGACTCATGAAACTTTGATGCACCATCTCATGGTGCGCACCCATCATAATATCCAGGAGGATATTATGAGAACAATACTCGCTAGTAGGAAATCCAAATTCAAAATTATCATTGGATGTTCATCTCTACGGATGTGTGTATTGGTATTTAGACTTTAAGATTATTATTAATGGGTATTATTACTTGCACACTTAGATTTATTAACGAAAACTGTAATGACATATGTTCAAGGAGAGGTAGGATATGTTGAGTGCGTCACGAGTAATATTGTATTAATTGGTAATGAGAGAAAGGATTTTTCACTTATATGGAAGTAGATATCTGAGGATCTTCGATGGAAGTGATATAGCCTAACTAATTCTATAGACATGGTGCTCTCTAGGAAACTTCAATTCTGGGAATTCAAAGAATGAGAAATCAAGCACATGGGTTGATGGCACTTGCATGCAACCTGCTTGATTGGAGATATCGGGATAAAGGGATTATATTACATGGTAAGCATTCATATGAGGTGACATGTTGTTGCGACGTAAACTTATTTCTCTTGGGTGCCTTGAACCATTTCTAGACATTATTCTTAGAATTTAGGCAAGCCTACATAATTCTAACGAGAAAGAGGCCCAGAGGGTCACACACTAAGTGTAGCCAATATCTCAATTAAATAATTTATTTATTTAACAAGTTGAATAAATATTATTCCTAGTTGTGGTTTAATAATTATTCAAGTATGCCTGATTGAATTTATTTCATCACTTGTTATTTGAGAATATATATTATGGATGGAATATTTATTTATCAGTGAATAATGTAGTTATATTTATTTAATAAATAAATATTTATTATTTAAGGCCCGATAAATATTTGGTAGGATTGGAGGACAAAGTTATGGGTCTATTGATAAATAATATTAAATATTATTTGGTTAAATAATATTTAAATATAATGTTCAAGTTAAGTACATCTCATGGAAATAATAACATTGCTATTATTATTTGACATGGAATTTCATGTGGAATAATAAATTAAGTAACGACACCTGTGTTAATTATTTATTATTACCAGGTGAATTAAATTATCTGTTATGTTATTATTCTCTATATTAGATAAGGGGTAATTGACCAACTAACCAATCTTTTTGTGCACAACATCCTTGGAGAAAATATCTCGAGCCTAGATAACTCTTCCATCTCCAACAATGCTCTTAAGAACGAGAGAGATCCACATCCACTTGATCTAGGAGAACACTTTGGAAGGAATTCTAAAGAATATTGAAGGTAGACATTGCAAGCTCAAGGATATTCTACACTAGCACCTGTATACTCCTTCAACGACGTTCAGAGATACATGGATTATGTGTGGATCAACGCTAGAGGATTCCTATTCTTTGATTCAACATCGCAATGAAGCCGTACCTCAGACCCATGGTTTTATGCATCAACAAAGAAAGAATCACCTTGGAGGTAATTATACAATTTAATTAAATTAATTATAAATAATATATGTCAATCATCTCTTCTAGGTTCCAAGTTATCTCCATTGTCTTTTATATTTGATTCAATTCCATGAATACTGGCATTCATCATCGTATTGATCCTGGATTAATCCTCGATTATGAAAATTTAAAAAGTTGGGTATACACCCATCTTGTGATTAAGCTATGCTTGGAACCTACAAGTGGTATCAGAGAAGTCATATTTTTGTTTATAATTATTTAAATAATTTGTTGATGATTTACTCTTTAATAATTTAGTTTGTTAATTCATGTTTAATCGTTCTTTCAATCTGAATTTTGAGATCTATTACTCCCTTATAGTTTCTCATAGATCTAACAGAAATGAATATTTTATGATTAAAATTAAATGGATGATCTCATCAGGAGGTGATGACGGTTTTTTCCAGATAACACAAGAATACATGCCTTGTAGTCAGATCTACATGCCATGTATTTTTGTTCAATGCATTAGGAGTAATTTGACAATTACACAAGCCACGTGCATTAATGACACACGATGTAGTTAATTCTTACATCGCATGTTGACTAGGACATACTAGCATACGATCAGCCAAACTACAAACTATGTGGCCCACTGGACAAGGCGTGCAGTCTCTTCAGGCCAGGGTCAAGTCGTGTATCCCATACATGACTTTCCTGACTGGTGACCATGTAACACAGAGTCTACACGACGTGCGGCCCATTGGACACGCCGTGTACTCTAAAAATTTCTGATTTACACCTCACATGCTATTTTCCCAATTGTGTACTTTGGATGGATAGTGAGGAGGGTACACAACATGTAGTCATATGTACACACCATGTACTATTTACATATTATGTAGATTTAAAAATTTATTATTATATTATGTAACCCTTGAGACATGTACCTTCGCATGGGTGTAAATGTGAGACACAACATGTGATAGGTGTTTGATATATATATATATATAAATGTTTAATTAAAATTTACATAATGTTCCAAGATCTGCACATCATGTATGAGTTGTATTATAATTATAATTCAACATTCATGCTACATGTCACAAAGAATGAAGTTTATACAAGTATAAATACATGATGGGTAGTTTTTGATGGGTATTCACTAGGTTGCTTCCAAGGTACAAGTTATGTAAGTTTATGGATGATAATCTCAAGGAAATTTAGAAAAGTATTATGATAAAAAGTATTTATTAATTAAATATAATGATTAATCAAATCGAGTGTAATTTATATTAATAAGAAAAATTAAAGAATTGAATGATAGTTTTATTAAATGCATAATTCATTACATTTATGTGTATGATCATGATCTAGACTAGACATTTGTATGTGATTGGTTCCCTTTTAATTTATTTATTAAATTAAAATTGTTGGCATGCATGCCTTCTCCTCATTAATATATAGGGCCTTCATGCCCATGGTTTCTTTTATGTAAAACCTCTTTTATCCCTCACCTGTGTGTGAGTTAAAATCATATGTAATGGATGGAGCTCCCAAGATAGAGGAGGGGGTTCAATTTTGGAGGTGAGGCAAAACAAATCCAAGTAGATACAATGGTGGACAGGTGGAAAGCTGTAAACACGTACCTTAAATGGTTCAATGTGTTTCTCCCCTAGGTCAAGGTTAGTTTATAGACCTCTAGATAAAATAACCAAAATTAAAGATCATGATCATACCCTTTATTTTATTTCTATCAGTTGTATGGTTATTCATTATGAATTTTTGACGTGATCATATAATTAATGAACCAACAAGCATACAAAAAAAAACTAAAATAAAAATGGCTTATGTGTGCATATTATCTATACATGGTTAATCACTTAAGTATATCCCACTTAACATTAACAAGAATGTGAAAAGATAATAAGTGGACATTTACACATAAAGGATAAAATCCCTCAATTAAATATTAATCCGGTATAGCCTTCCATTACTTCAGTTAGAATTAAACCATAGTTCAAAGTGCTTGACCAACCCTTGTTGGGGTGCTTTTAATTATCTAGGAATTCTAATTTGAATTTTTGGGTTGACTTAACTTATTTTACATCAAGGGTGGACTGCCCTAGTAGGATTTTGTGTAACTGAGAGGTAAAGGTTGAGGAAATCCAAAATTAAGGATTTCAGGATCAGGGAGTCCATTCAAAATATCAAGGAGTTGTGAGGTAATGCAGTTGGCATTTAGAATGCCTACCTAAAACCTTTCAAGTTTCTTGGCCAACCATAGTTTGGGTAATGTGAAGGAAAATATGGATCCTTGCTGTTAGAATGACCAAGAAATAGGATATTTCTAAGCCAATGGTGAGGGTTATTGGGTTTTGACAAAATAGTGGGATACTAATAGATATTAATTAATTAATTTATCTATATTTATCAATATAAAGTACTAAAACTCTGTTCATATTAATTTGTAGAACCAATAATTAAAATGAAATCAAGAATATCATTGCTATCCATACTCGAGAAGGAAAACCTTCTCACCGACACTAATTTCCAAGAGTGGAAAAGGTGCCTTCGGGTTATCCTTCGCCGTGAGAGGAAACTTTATGTGCTGGAAGAGCCTTTACCAGTTGTGTTTGGAAATGAGGTGAGTTATGAGGAACTCTCTATGTGTGAGAAACATCTGAATGATGCTGAAAATGTTTAGTGCCTCATGCTATCATCCATAACCAATTATCTCTTGAAGCATCATGAGGAAATGGATGCTTATAGCATGATATATCACCTTTGGGATCTCTTTCAAGAGAAGAAGAGACAAGAGTGGTATGAGATCTCCAAAGCTTTGTTCACTGCTAATCTTGGAGAGTCTACGCCAGTTGGACCACATGTAGTCAAGCTTATTGGATACATTGAGTATCTGGACATCTTAGATATTAAATTCCCAGATGATTTGCGTATAGATCTCATACTATCATCGTTGCCTAAGACCTTATCTAGTTTTATTTTGAATTATAATATGAGATATAATGATAAGAATCTATCAGAACTTTTTACCCTTATTTTCTAAGTTGATAAGGACATGTGGCGTTAAAAACCTACTGTCATTATGGTGAATAGGAAGAGGTAGGAAAAAGAAATGGTGACTAATATTTATAAAAAATTTAAAGCCTCTGAGAACCGTCTGGCCAAGAAGAAGAATATCCTGAGGTAGGGCAAGGAAAAGGAGGTAATATGATTTACATATGGAAAGTCAGGCCACTAGAAGAGGAACTAGACCTATAGGAAAGGGGAAGACAAAGTATCATTCTTTATTGAGTGAAATATTTACATTTCTACAAATTGGGTATTAGATACATCTTATGGGGATCAAATATGTATTCAAATGCAAAAACCAAGTAGATTTCTGAAAAGTGCTAGAGGAGAGGTGGATCTACAATCTGCTAATGGTGCAATGATGGATACTCTTTCCATCGATAACTACCACCTCACATTACTGATGACAATGATTTTGGTTTTACATGGATGTTTTTATGTACCTAGTGTTACAAATAACATAATTTATATATTTATTTTACATACAGATGGATTTATTTTCAAGTTCAGAAATAAATGTTTTTAATTTTTATAAGGACTACATATGTTATGGTATGACACATTTAAATAATGGTTTGTATGTATTAAATTATGAGAACCAGGTGTTGGAAATTGATAACGAACTAAGTTCACATGACTCATACAATACCCAGTTGTGGCATCACTGCCTTGGTCATGTAAATGAGAAAATCCTGATAAATCTCTGTCAATATGGTTATTTAGACTCTTCTTAGATAAAACCACTTGATAGATGTCATGATTGTTTAAAAGGGAAAATGACCAAACCACCATTTTGTGGACATGGTGTAAGGTACACATAGCTTCTAGGATTGTTACACACTGATGTGTGTGGACCATTTCCTGTAGAATATAGAGGTGAATATTCTTACTTCACTACTTTTATTGATGACTGGAGTAGATATGGATATGTTTACTTGGTATAAGTCCAAGTACTTTGAGGAATTAAAGGAGTTCAAGAATGAAGTAGATAATTATCTTGGTAAGATGATAAAGAATATTCAATTGGATTGAGGTGGGTAATATCTTAACCAAGATTTCATCACCCTTTTACAGGAGTCTGGGATTCTATCTCAACTCACTCCACCTTATACACCATAGTAGAATGGTGTTAGTGAAAGGAGGAATTATACCTTGTTGGACATGGTAAGGTCAATGATGAGTTTTTAAGATCTTCCATTATCCTTTTAGGGATATGCATTGAAAACTACAAAATACACATTAAACCCAGTGCCAACTAAGGCAGAAAATGGGATTCCATTTGAACAATGGAGTGGAAAGAAACCCACTTTGTTGTATACACATTTATGGGGATGCGAGACATTTGTTAAGGCTTTATCAGGAAACAAACTAGAACCCCGGGGCACGAAGTGTATCTTTATAGGATATCCCAAGGAAAAAAGGGATACTTCCTATACAACCCCTCATATGAGAAAGTGACTATTACCAGACAGGATGTATTTCTTGAGAGGGACCACATCCTCAAAAAGGATAGTGGGAGCAAGTTTAACTTTGATGAATTTGATGCTTAAGATACACATGAGTTGGTATAGGAAAAATTTCTATAGTTCCCCATGGAAGAGGTAGTTCTTGAAACACAAGTACTACATAGGAGCACAAGAGAGTTAAGGGAACTAGATAGACATGGTTTCATTATCACCGAGGAAGGTGACTCATTATTATTGGAAAATGATGAACCTATATCCCACAAGGAAGTAGTAGAGAGATCATACGCTACAAGATGGATATAAGCTATGTATTTTGAGATATATTTCAACTATCATAACCTAATATGGGTTCTGGTTGATGAACAAGTTGATGTAAAGCCTGTTGGGTGTAAATGGATATTCAGAAAGAAACTAGACATGGAAGGTCAAGTTAGTACCTATAAAGCAAGTCTAGTGGATAAAGGTTTTAAACAAAATCAAGGAATTGACTATGATGAAACCTTTTCACTAGTTACCATGTTTAAATCCATAAGAATCATAATTTACATAGCATATTTCTATGACTATGAGATTTAGAAGATGGATGTCAAAACTGCATTCCTAAATGAGAACCTTTAGGAAGATGTCTATATGAAACAACCAGAAGGTTTTGTGAAACCAGGCGATGTTAAAAGGGTATGAAAGTTGCAGAGATCAATTTATGGATTAAAGAAAGAATCCAGACCATGGAAAATTTGATTCGATGAATCCATAATAGAATTTTATTTCAATAAGAAAGAATGTGATCCATGTGTTTACAAGCATTTTAATGGGAATGTGGTCATTATCCTAGTAGTGTATGTTCACAACATATTTATTATTGGAAATGACATACCCGTCTTGCAGTCATTCAATGACTAGTTGAACAAGTTCTTCTCCATGAAGGACTTAGGCGAAGTAGCCTATATTCTAGGGATAAAGACCATTCGTGATAAATCTAAGAGGCTTCTTAGACTAATTCAAAGTACATACATTGACTAGATGCTAAAGATATTCAGTATAGGACAATCTAAGAAGGGATTAGTTATAGTGTCACACGGTATACATATTTCTAAGAAAATGTTTCCGCAGACATAATATGAGAATGATAGGATGAGTAATATTCAATATGCTTTAGTGATAGGATCTATCATGTTTGACATGTTATATACCAGACTTGATGTTTCCTATGCACTGAGCATGGTATGCAGATATCAAGCATATCTAAGAGAACAACATTGGACTTCTAACAAGATTATACTTAAGTATCTGAGAAGAACTAAGGATATGTTCTTGGTGTATGGAGAATATGAGGAGCTTGTCATTAGAGGATATGGTGATGATGGTTTTCAGACAGATCATAATGATCTGAAGTTGCAATCAGGATATTTTTTCTGTCTCAACAGAGGAGTTGTGAGCTGGAAGAGTTCAAAGAAGCCAGTTATTACTAATTCTACAATGGAGTATGAATATATAGTGGCTTTTAATGCAGCCAAGGAAGCCATATGGATTTGGAACTTTGTCCAGGAACTTGATGTGGTGCCTAATAGTAAAGATCCCATTACATTTTATTATGATAATACCATAGCCTTGTATCTTACAAAAGAGACAAGGTCACATCGACAGACAAAGCACATACTCTGAAAGTATCACCTCTTGAGGCATTTCTATCAAAGGGGTGATGTTATAGTGAGAAGAGTGTCCATAGAAGAGAATGTGGTGGACCCCTTGACTAAAGTCCTATCTCAGCAGAAACATGAATATCATATGAGAGCCACTGGACTGAAGGTTGTTAGCAATTGGATCTAGTGAAAGTTGGAGTCTGTTGGAGTTGGTGCCCTAGAAACCAACTTCTTTTTTAGTTTATGATAAACATGTATTCATTGGATGAATATCAATAAACTATTTATCACATCATGATTTTTTTATACATGTCATAATATGTGATAATGTCCTAATAATAGTGCTTGCCTTAAAAGGTTATAGGATATCCATACTATGATGAGAACCCAGAAACACCATGACACTATTCTGAATATATGTTCTATGGCCAGGTGATATCATTTGAAGGGACACAAATGATATAGGCTATCAGGGGTGGGGACTAATGAGGCTTTGAGGAACATTCTCATGGTGTTCACCCTTGGTAATATCTTGGAGGATATTATGAGAACAATACCCTCTCATAGGAAATCATAATTTATAAGTTTCATTGGATATTCCTATCTGCGGATGTGTGTATTGGTACTTTGAATTTAAGATTATTGTTAATGGGTATTATGACTTGAAAACTTAGATGGATTGACATAAACCATGATGAAAGATGTTCGCGGTGAGGTAGGATATGTTGGGTGCACCACAAGTAATATTTCATTAATGAATAATGTGAAAAAGGATTTGTAACTTCTCTGGAAGTAGATATCTCAGGAACTTTGATGGAAATGATATAGCCTAACTAAGTACATGGCCATGGTTTTCTATAGGAATTTTCTATTTTGAAAAGTCAAAGAATGAGAAATCAAGAACATGGGTTGATGGAACTTGCATAAAACCCACTTGATTAGAGATATCGAGAAAAATAGATTATATGACATGGTAATCATTCGTATGAGGTGACATGTCATTGCGACATCAACTTATTTCTCCTGGGTTCCTTGACCCATTGCTCGATAGTAATCTTGGACTTTAGTCAAGCCCACCTAACTCTAATCAGAAAGCGTCCTAGAGGGTCACATAATAAGTGTAGCCTACAACTCAGACCCATGGTCGGACACCTCAACAAAGAAAGATTAACCTTGGAGGCAATTCTATAATTTAATTAAATTAATTATAAACTAAATATACCAGTCCCCTCTTCTTAGTTTTGGGTTCTCTCCTTTGTCTTTTATCTTTGTTTCAATTTTGTGGATACTGGCGTTCATCATCGTATTGATCCCAAATTAATCATTGGTTTTGAGAATTTTCAAAGTTGGGTATATTCCCATCCTATGCTTACGCTACGACCAAAACCTACATTAGCTACCTGACGCCTGGTGGTATCTCCCATTGCTAATGGCTGCTCTGCCATAAATCTATCTACAAGTAGAGATCGCTCAAGCACCCTAGAATGTGTGATAATTATAAGGAATATCATCAAAGCCCTGATCTCCTAGAATAGTGTTTTCTCAAACGTCTGGGCCCTAAAGAAGATTTCCACACCATGTTAGTGGATTAGCAAGAAAGATCTATGAATCTTGTTGAGTACTCTGCTACTATATGACTACCATGATATAGGTTTAGTAACTCCTATATATGAATAGAGAGTAACATTTCTAGGAATAACTCCACCCTGAAGAGGTCCTCAAAGTCTATCCAGGAGTGGGTGGCCTCCTCATGCATCTGGATCTTCAAGCTTCTCCATCTCCCCGCTGATCCCTAAAGAAGGCTCACGACTATGGCTTCCATCTTATCGAGAGGCGTCCTCACTAGGAAGAAAACTCATTTAACCAACTCCAACCAATCCTTAGATATCCAAGGATCCATATCACCTTGGAACCATGGAGGTAACTATCTTTAAAAATCATGCAACACACTGAGCCTGCATGCATCCTTCACCAGTAACACCGGTAGGAACTACTACTCTCTAGGTGGTGGTATTGCTGGTGCACCACCAAGAGGTGATATCTATGGAAATAGTCCCTGTACTGATGAAATATCACTCATTGTACCATCCTTGTGGTCCTGCCTTAGAATTCAGGTTGGTTACCTATATCGAAGCATCCTGAAACAGAAAAAGATGTACCACAGTCAATAGATTATACCTAGTGAGATAAATTTGACTCAAGAAGGAAATGAGAACACACTAAATTATTATATGATGCATGCAACCAGTGTTTTCATGCACTGAGTTGAAAATAAGAATTTAGGATCCTGGTGTATGGATACATCGATGCCGCACCAACACTAGACTCCCTGGCTTGAAAATAAAAATCGAAACACTTAACACTGTCTCCCCAAAACAAATTCAAAGACTCTTGGTCCTTAAGATAGAACTATCCTGGGATCTAATACCACATAGTCACAACCTTTCCCCTGGGGATCATTCCATGACTACCCCAAAGCCACCTCCCATAGTCTAGGGGCAGACAACTAGCGCTGAGTAGGCATATCCCACAAGTTGGAGGCATTTTACCAAGTACATATACACATGCACCCGTCTCCAAGAAAAAGTGATGAAACCGAAAACACTGAGAAGATATGCATGTATACTACTAAGAAAACCCACATAGAGTAAACAATACAAATTGAAAGTAAAGGGGGATAGTATCCAAGCCCAAAAAAATAAAAGTACAAGCTCCTAGAATCCATCTTCCAAAAACCCTACCTGAAGGGTAGGTACAGAAGATTTCAGAAGTCGCTGAAGTGCACCTCGTCTGTCCAGACTCCCTCTAAGTACCACCTGTTTCTAGCCCACCATGTATTTCATAAAAGCTATCAGTCATCTACAAATGATACTACATGTGTAGGAGAAGCCCGTGTAGGGGTGAGTAAAACAATACTCAGTAGGGACCCCAAACCACAAAGGTATACCAAAAAGAAATACACAAAGAAGACTACCAGGAGGTACATGAAGTGCATCCTCAAAGAAGTATAGTCAAGGGAGTCACTGGAGTAATCTCATACCAGTATATGTATATGTGATACATATATTAATAAAGTATAGGCATATTTAAATCCAAGGAGACATATTCCGGTTATTCATAGGAGACACAATCTGCATAGGCACAAGAGAAACACTCCATGTAGGTGCAGAAGACACACTCTATAGGAGACGCACTCTATGTGTGCACAAGATTCACACTCCATAGGAGAAACACTCAGTGTAGGTCATAGGAGACACACTCTATGTTGGTCACAACCAGCCACTGTGTTCTACTCATAGCGCACTCGTTTTGGAAGAACCTACTTCTCAATCCAAAAGAGTCGTACATAGACCTCCAAAAAAACTCCTACATTGTATCTCCAAAGGACCACCTCATCATGAGGGTTCTATCACTACAAAAATCTCCTGAAATAGACATATGGTTTGAAAGTTACAGGTCTTTTTATGAAAAGGGGCACATGGGGTCCAGGTCTGGCCTAATCCGACCCGACCCAAACTGACCCAAACTGACCCAAACCAACCCACTGGGTCCATCCTGACCCTCTGGGTCTAGCCTGACCCATCGGGTTTGGACCGACCCACCGGGTCCAGCTTGCCCCGGTTGGGCCCAACCTGTTCTGCCGGCCCAACCCGCCTGCTCCAGCCGGGCCCGCTCTTGCGGGCTGGTTCGGTCCACCAGAACACGGCCACTGCTGCATTCCCACCTTGTCAACATGTACGACCTCTGAATGACCTACCCCACGACTGTTGCTGCTAGGTCCCACTGCGGTCCCGCTGGACCGCAGCTTCCGGCCACGGGACATGGCTACTACTAGCTGTGTCCATGTGCTATGGGTCCCTTCTGCCGGTGTGGTCCCACTGGACTACACCCATCACCACCACCATACTGGCAAGATGCGCCACTATGCACCTCTTCTGGAAGGATCTGCTCCACAGACTGCCTCATCTCCTTCAGTGCCCTTTTTTTTCGAAAAAAGGACACCCTTATGATCCTATGGTTTCCGTTTTCACTAGCGTGGGATCCAAAATGTCTTGCCATCGCTCTGGGGGTCTAGCCACATTCAAAACCTCCCAGAAATGCATGATGCAACCACGTGGTTCCATCAGTGAAGAATGCAAGAATATGGTAGGAGAAAACACCAAGAACACCCAAAAAACTAACGCCAACCTTGTTCATTTTGTTCTTCATTTGTCCTGTTAGAAAAGGCGGAAAAAACAAAAAGGATAATAACTAATGTTTAATCCCTTTAAATCCCACAGTCTAGCCATATTACAAGAACCATCAAACCCCAGATAAAAAAATTCATGGCATGTTTGGATTATTGAGATACCCCATCCTAGAGGATGGGAGCACGATGGACGCTTCATACCTAACCTAGGCGGAGCACGATGAACGCCGTCTCTACCCCTCCCCCGCTGGGGGGGGGGAGGGGCAACCCTGCCGCATCAGATAATATCTAACACTTTATTCCATTATCAAAACTGGATTTCTTCCCTCGGTTTCCCAAAATTTCTATTTTCCCTAAGGTATCGGCTCTTCGCGATGGCTACCCTTAGCTCATGATTTCAATTGCGGAATTCATTGATGCTTCAACTTTCCACAATCTCACTCTGGTTGCTCGATTTCCTTTGAGGCACCCTTCAGTGGACTCCTTTG
The DNA here is from genome assembly GCA_963277665.1 of Viscum album. Lineage (NCBI taxonomy): Eukaryota > Viridiplantae > Streptophyta > Magnoliopsida > Santalales > Viscaceae > Viscum > Viscum album. Next base: position 1,283,347,045 of record OY728148.1, read on the forward strand.
ATAGGTTTGTTTTCAAATCCTGGGGACTTCAAGATTGGGAAACTATTGGTCTTCTGAACAAACAGCATATCATGATTCGCTTTGCATCCATGGAGGATCTGATCAAGGCGTGGTCTGCAGCCCCTTGATCCTACATTGGCCTGAACTTTCATCTCTTCAAATGATCTTATGATCTTTATATGAACTGCGATGCCCCGTCTGTGGCACTGTGGGTATGTTTTCTTGAACTCCCTCTTCCTTTCCAGAACCCCTCTATAATCCGTATGATTGGGAACATGGTTGGACGCTACATGTTCTCTGACTCAAGAACCAGCTCCGTTTGTCCTCATATTTCCCCACAGATTTGTGTAGAAGTTGATGTTTCTAGACCTTCAGTTGACTGGGTATGGATAACAGTTGGAGAAGAATTTCGGTGGAAGCAACAGGTGGTGTTCGAATCCTGGGTGAACTTTTTTTCAAGGTGCTCTCACCTCGGGCACTTACCTAATTCATGCCGAAGAGGAAGCAGGGATCGACAAGGGAGTGGTGAAGGGACTATTGCTGCCCCCCTATTTCTTCTCCTCATGATGGGATTCACGTGGAGGCTGCCAAGGCAGTGACAGAGGATGGAACTGTCCCTCGAAGTGATGACAAGGTAGTTGGCAATGCAAGATCGGTTGAAGTTTCTCAGAAGAAGGACAAGACGCTACCTCAGGAGTCGAGAGTAACTGATATTTTCACTAGACTGACATGAGATCTAGAAGGTCCCCTATCTTGAAAGCAGGCGCTACACAGAATAGAGCATTGCTGGATAGACACTCTGCCAGTGATCAAACTCAAGTGGCCTCGTATGGGGCTTACAATTCAAATACCATGGGGGCTCCCAAGTCCTACAACTATTTCATGGATGTGCTTGTAGGAAATACAGACGTGGAATGTTCCATGGTTGATTAGGAGTGGGAGGTGTCAAGGCACCACACATATTAGCCGAATAACAAACAGGGTCCTAGAACTTTGGCCTGTCTCAATTTGAACAACCATTTTGATACATTGAGTGTCGAAGCAGGGGATGAATATAACAACACTTGTCCCTTAGAAGCTGAGTCCGATAGAGATCGACCCTCAGGTGAAATAGGAGAGTATGGTAGTGGACTGCACAACCCAAGGAGGAAGAAGGGGAATAAAGAAAACAGGGACACCTAAAGTTGCATTGTTACCAAGAAGCATAAATCAAAGGGACGAAGAGACTACACATATCTTCCTAATCCAATGGAGACACGGTCAGCCAAAAAAGGTATCAAGTCTATAGAACAAGAACCTCAACCTATGGAAGAAGTGGAGTTTTCATAGTTTGTGGGCACCATGACGGGTGGAATGGAGGAACAACAAGTTGGAGGCAACGGTTCCCCAAAGCAACAGACGGAGGGGTACGTGGAAGTTTTGGAGTCTCCTCAAGCTGATGAGACTAAGGGTCAAATTGGGGTGATTTCACTGCATCTAGAGGATGCACAATTAGAGGATATGGTTATGCTCCCTTCTACACAACAGCGGGAGGCAGGGACACCTGTTGGTACTCAATAACGGGAAGATGCGTCTATGGTCCCCCATATGGAACTACTCATGCATTCAGAAGAAGAAATGGTGGAGGACGTCCTAAAAATTAAGGTAAAAAAGGAAGAGGTTGAGCAAATGATGGAAAGAATGATCGAAGTTGCTGTTACCAGGGAGCAGGCGAGTGGATAGAGAAGCAAGACTGTATATTGATTAGAGGGTTCAACATGGAGAAGATCTGCAAAGAGGAGTACATGATCTCTTGGTATTATCTAGTGCAGCACTATGAAGACGTCTTGAAAGATGACCCAGACATATAGGTAAATGCTATCCCTTGGAAATTATGTAGGGAAGTTGAGTCCAAACGGCTTAAACTTTTCTTTGACAAGTCTGTAGTTTCTTTTGTTGCCTAACCTGGTTTGTTGTGCATGTTCTCACTTCCCCCTTGAAAGTGTTTTAATAAAAAAAAGTAACTTAAAAGGAGGAGGCAAACCATAGATCAACGTATTTGTGGGTTGGTCTGAGTTCCTCATTGAAAACAAGATCGGGGAAAGAATTCAAATAACAAACCCTACCTGGGTTTGGATCAATTGCTGATGAAGATTGATCATTGTTTCATCATCATTGGTTATATCCTTCAAAGAGGAGGGATTTTTGTCATTGGTGATCCATAATTAATCATAATTCATTGTCTTCCAGTGTCTTCTCCAGTTCTTCTAAGGAATTTCTCAAGGATTTTGAATCTAATACAGTATACCTATCAAGCCGTTAAATAAAGAAAATGATTTTCAGAAGTGTTGCATCTCTATGTTGCAGCATCACCATGCTGTTTCATTTATGAAAGAAAATGGACTACCCCCTCGGGGCATCACATCATCACTACGTCACTGAAAAAAATCAAAAATAAATAAAATAAACTTTTTATGTTTATTTCATTCTCCTTTAAAATGTCCAAAAATTATCGTTCACAGTCGACCCACACCAGTCAATGTTTGGCCCTGCCTAAGTAAAAATCTACATTACGAACTCAACGGTGGTCTCAGATTTATAATCTAAGTCACTGGTCATGAGTTATTAGGATTTTAAAATAAAATAATTTTATTTTATTATTTTACGTATGCTTTCGTCTTTTTCAGGTTTTCTCACTGAAGACCTACACCGAATAAAGTTAATTAATGCCTAGGGTAAACCTGCCATTCTAAATAGAATGGTTCCCTCATATTTCTTATCCGAGAACACATTTATCAGTTATTCCCCTTTTTTAGGAAAACCACTTATGCGCGCTATTAAAAACGTAAAAAATTTCATCGAATTGTTTTGAGCACACCGGATGTCGAAATCACACGCCCTCTTAGTGGATGGTCTCAGAATTTTAATAATTAATTTATAAAAATAAACTGGAGAAAAATCTGTGTCATTACAACATACTTCCATCTGAGTTATGAGTAGGGGAATATGGATCCTTTCCACTAAAATATCAAAGAAATATGATATTTTGAAACTAATAGTGAAGGATATAAGGGCTTGATAAAATAGTGAGAGATTAATAAATTTAATAAATTTAATATATAATTTTATTATATAAATTTATGAAATTACACTATTATTAATTATAGAAAAAAAACTACGACTTCAACCATATCACTACAATCTATCCTTGATAAGGATAACCTTCTCATCGAAATTGATTTAAAAGAATTTAAAAGGCACTTGTGAATTATTCTATATCACGAGGTCAGTGAGTTATAATTATCTCTATATGAGAAATATTTGGGTGATTCCACATATATCCATTGTTTTATGATATCATCCATATTAAATGATATTCTAAAGCAACATGTGGATTTGGATGCACATAGAATGATGTCTCACCTTCATGATATCTATCAAGAGAAGGGAGGACAAGAGAGATATGAGATCTCCAATGCACTACTCACATGAAATCATAGAGCTTCGGTTCTATATGGGCCTGATGTAGTCAAGATTATTTGATATATAGAGAGATTATACATATTAGGCATTAAAATCCCTGATGTGAAGAACAAAAATCTCAACATTTACTCACTAACTAAATACTTCTCCAGTTTCATTGTGAATTAAACCATGATAAATGGTGAGGAGAATATTTTGGAACTTCCTAATCTCATTATCCAAGTTGACAAGGACATGAGGCATAAAAAACCCACAATAATTTTGGTGAATAAGAAAAGTAATAACAAGGAAAAGGGGTTTAAAACTCACTTTGATTCTAAAGCTCCCAAGAACTCTCCTTCCAAGAAGAAGAGGATTTAATGGTACGAGAAGTAAATATTATTATTATGTTTTAGAATGTTTTATTATAGTCCACTAGAAGAGGAAATGAACCTATAATAAAGGGGAAGATAAAGTTTTATTTGTTATTAAGTGTAATATTTATACATATACACATTGGGTATTAAACATAGCTTGTGGTTCTCACATCGGTATCTAAATGTAGAAACCAAGTAGATTCTGAAATATTTCAATAGGAGGGGTGGATCTTAAAGCATCCACTGGATTAAGACTTTCTATATTGGCTATAGGATACTACCTCATTCTATTTCCAACTAGAATGATTTTAGTTTTAAATAATTTTTCTTTTGTGCCAAGTGTTACAAAAAACATCATCTCTATTTATTACCTTGACACATATGATTTTGTTTTCAAATTTGGAAATAAAGAATGATTATATTACAAATACAATATTTTTTATGACATGAAACAAATAAATAATAGTCTTTGTGTTTTCACTTATGAAAAATAGGTATTGGAAATAGATAGTGAATCATGTTCTCATGACTCATATAACTCTCAACCGCAGCATCATCATCTTGGTCATGTAAATGAGAAGCATCTAAAAAATATATATCTATATGGTTATTTATACTCATTTAACCTAATACCACTTGAAATATGTCATTATTTATTTCATATAAAAATGAACAAATCAAAATTTGGTGGACATGGAGAAAGGTCCACAAAGCTTTTAGGATTTGAAAACACTGATGTGTATAGAACTTTTTTATTCGAACATATAGGTGGATTTTATTTCTTTATAACTTTTACTAATGACTTTAGTAGATATCGTTATATTTACTTGATGAGGTATAAGTTCAAGTCCTTTAGTATATTTAAATAATTCAAGGAGTAAGTATAGAATCAACTTGGTAAGAAGATAAAGAAGATTTAATTTGATCGATATGGTGAATATATTAACAAAGGGTTTATCAACTTTATATGGGAGTTTGAGATTCTATCCCAACTCAATCACCTTATACAAAATTATGGAATTTTTTTTTGTGAATGGAGAAATCATACCTTACTTGACTAGTAAGGTTGATGATTAGTTATGAAAATATTCCATTATCCTTTTGGAGATATTCATTACATTTTGTAATACACATTCTAAATTAAGTAATAAATAAGGAAAAAAACATATTATATATGAGTTAATTTATAGAAATAAATCCATATTATCACACACTCATGTATGGGTATGTGAGGCCTTTGTGAAGGTCATATCAAGAAATAAACTAGAACACCAAGACATGAAGTGTATCTTTATAGGGAATCAAAAGGAATCAAAGGGATATTATATATACAACCCCTTATAAAAGAAAGTAACTATCATAATAGAAGACATATTTCTTGAGAGGGAGAACATCCTTAAGAAGGATGGTGGGAGCAAGATTAAATTCTATAAAATTGATGTTCATGATATGCAAAAGTTGGTAGAATAAAAAATTCCACAAGTCCCTATGGAAGAATTTATTCCTAAAACATAAGTATAATGCATGATTAATTAAGTAGTAAGAGAACTATAAAGATATGGTTTTCTAGTCACTAAATACGGTGACTCATTATTGGTTTAAAATATTTAACCTCTCTCCTATAAAGAGAAAGTAGAGAGCGAAGAAGATACAAGATGGAAAAAATCCATGAATTCTGAGATGAATTCCATATATCATAAGCAAGTATAGGTTTTGGTCAATAATCCAGTTGATATAAATCTCATTTTGTGAAAATGATAATTCAAGAGAAAACTGGACATGGAAGCTAAAGTAAGTACATATAAATCAAGGCTAGTGGCTATAGTGTTTAAATAACCTTGAGGCATTAAATATGGTGAAAGTTTTTCTCCAGTTTCCATGTTTAAATCCATCATAATTTTACTTACTATAGCATGTTACCATGACTATAAAATTTGTTATATGGATGTAAAAACAACCTTCCTAAAGTATAACCTTCAAGAAGATGTCTATATGGCACAAAAAGGGTTTGTAACTCTAAATAATTCCAAAAAGAATTTAAATTTATAGATATACATTAATGGATTGAAATAAGCATCTAGGTCATGGAACATTTGGTTTGATGAATCTATAAAAGAATTTGGTTTCATTAAGAATGAATGTGATCCATGTTTCTACAAGCTATTTTTGGGAGTGAATTCATTATCGTAGTAGTATATGTTGATGATATATTACTTATTGTCAATGAAATACCAGTCTCATAGTCAGTTAAGGACTAGTTAGAAAAGTGTTTCACGATGAAGGACTTAGGTGAAGCTACCTACATTCTAGGGATCGAGGTTATCCATGATAAATCCAAGAGGCTACTTGGACTAAGTGAAGGTACATATATTGACTATATACTATTTAGTTTTAGTATTAAAAAATCAAAGAGAGGATTGGTTCTGGTGACACATGGTATACATCTGTCCAATAATATGTTTCCTAAAAAATAAGAGGAGAAAGAGAGAATTAATAGGATTCCATATGATTATACAATAGGATTAATCATGCATGCGATGTTATTTACTAGTCTTGATGTTTCCTATGACTTGATAATGGTAGGAATATATCCTAATGATCTAGGTGAACAACATTGGTATGCTGTTAAGTTTATCATTAAGTATCTCATAAGAACCAAGGATATGTTCCTGGTGTATAGAGGATATGAGGATCTAGTCATTAGAGGTGACACTAATACTAGTTCTCAAACAGATCAGAATGATCTAAAATTTCAATCAGGATATGTATTCATTCTCAACATAGGATTTATGAGATAGAAGAGTTCAAATAATCTAGTTGTCATTGATTATATAATAGAGTTTGAGTATATAGAGACTTCTTATGTATGCAAAGAAGACATTTGTATGTGAATTTGTTTCCAGTAGCTTGATGTGGTACCCAAAAGTAAAGATCTTATCACATTATATTGTGATTATACTGTAGCATTAGATCACATAAAAGATTAAAGTCCACACAAATATATAAAGCACATACTATAAAAGTATCACCTCTTGAAGGATTTTTTTTCATAGGGGTGAAGTTGTTGTAAGAAATGTTTCCACAGAAGAAAAGACGGTAGACCCCATGACTAAAACCTTATCTGAGTAGAATCATGAATATCACGTGAGAGCTAATGAACTGAAAGTTGTTAGCAGTTGTCTCTAGTGAAAGTCTGATTCTATTGGATTTGGTTCCCTAGGAACAACTTCAATGTACTTTATGATTACTTATTTTAATTTTTTTAAATATTAGTAAACTTATTATCACATAATGATTGTTCTTCTACATGATGTAGTATGTGAAAATGTATAAAGAGTAACTATATCTCTAAAAGGTCATAATAGTTCCCCGATATGATGAGAACCCTAAAGTTCCATGAAAATATTCTTTAATATATGTTATATATCCAAATGATATAATTTTATGAGGAAAAAATAATATAGGTTACTAGGGGTGTAGACTGATAGGACTTTGAGACACTTTCTCAAGGTGTACGCCCTTGGAAATTTCCAACATTAGAGATGATAAGAACATGAGCCATCAGTTGGAAATACACATTTATATGTTTCATTAGATAATTATTTCTATAAAAATGAATTAAACTTTAAGATTATTATTAATTAATGTTATTAGTCATATAATATTATATATTGATGAAAACCGTGATGATATATGTCCACATTGAGGTAGGATACATTGAGTGTGTCATGAGTAATATTAAATTAATTGATAACGCGAGAAATGATTTTTTCATTTTATTCTTTAATAAAATTTGATATCTCATTCCCATTTATGGGAATAATTCAAACCAAATAAATCCATGGCCATGGTTTTATATGGGAAATTTTATTTCTAAAAATTCAAAGAATGAGACATTGAACATATAGGTTGATGACCCTAGCATGAAACCTAATTGATTTGAGATATCATGATAAATGGATTTTCTTACAAAACAAACATTTTTATGATATTGTATGCCATTTTGACATTAATGTATTTCTCTATGGGTTTCTTAGCATATTTCTAGATGTTAACATTGGATTTTGGGTGGCTTCTCCAAATGCCACTAATAAAGAGGCCTAGAGGGACACAAACTAAGTGTATCCCGAACCTTAGTTTAATAATAATATTATTTATTATTTAACATGTTAAATAAATTATATACTTGTAAATGGTTTAATAATTATTTACGATTATCTTGATTACATATTTTCCATCATTGGTTATTTGAGAGAATATTTTATGAGTAGAATATTTTTTGAGCATGATATTTAATAAACACTTATTTTCTATTTAATGAATATAGTATTTATTTATTCATTGGTGAATAATGTAGTGATATTTATTTATTAAATAAAAAGTATTTATTTATATCCAGATAAATATTATGGAGGAATGACAGTTCGAGTATAAAGGTCCGATGAGAAATAATATATATTAAATATTATTTGAATAAATTTTAAACAATTTTCTCAAGAAATAATATTTAATTAATTCATTGGTTTTTCTTATGACAATAAATAAAAAGAATAATATTATTATGGACATAGGGTTTCATGGATATTAATGAAATAATAAGGGTTCATGATCAATTATTATTTTCTAACTCTAGCTCTATTTAAACCCAATTATATTATTTCCAACCATAACACTTGTTATTATGTTACTTGTGCATAACAACTCTAGAGAATTCTCTCAATCCCTAAATAACAACTATCTAAGAGTACTCTCTAGAATAGAGAGTGATACACCTCCACCACCATTCTAAAATCCAGATAAATCAAGGATAATCCTTCTTGGATGTGATTCTTATGGTGATCAAGGGTACAAGATACAAGCTTTAGGATCTATCATGCTAGTGCTCAAAGATACCTACGATGACATTTGGTGGTTCATGGTACACATGTGGATAATCACTAGATGGAATATACACTTGATCCCAATGATACATGGATGGAATGAAATAGATATGTTTTTAGATTCATCTTTTAAGAAATAATTCATCGAAAGGTAATTCTTTAATTGATTAAATAAACTTTAAATCATTATGTGATGATCCTGAATTTTGGTTTTTGTGTTCTCATATAAGTTGATACTTGATTAAAATACACTGTTCATGACATTATTAATTTATGTAAATCTTATATAATTAATTGATTATAATAAAAATCTATATTGTTAAATCCCCACTAATGTTTTTTCTGCATTTGGAACCTTCACCCCTCCCCCGCTATGCAACCCCCCGTTTTGGAGCCTCCCTATTGTGCCCCTATTAGGTCCATACCCATAACCTATCATCAATCCCTTGCACCACTAAGCCTTCATCCCCACCATCAAGCCCCCCTTGAAATTCCATATATCCATCCATTGAGCCCCCTCCCCCACCTTCTATCCCCCTCTATCGAGCCCCCCTTCTGCACCCCCGTTTGGTCGAGTCCCCCCCTCTCTATTTTGTCAAGATTCCCCACACCCTCCCTGCCATTTCATTAAGATTCCCCATACCATCCCCACTATAATCGATCTTCCTTTCCCCCTCATCACCACAAGTACTTGTGCAAGTCCTCCTTATGCTCCTCTCCCCCCATGTCTCCTATCTATATCCCAATTCTCTACTAAAAACACGTCCTCTCTTAGCAGTCTTCTATTTTTGAGGTATAAACTTAATAACCTCTGGATTATTTATTTATTTATATTGATTTATTAGTTTATTATGGTTTATTAATTGTATATTTAGGATGTTTAAAGTATTTACCATTATCAATTAACTTATTTTGGTTGTGTGTTTTTTATAGATTTTTTTTTATTTTTTATTGGAAGAAATAATGGAGGTTTTATAGAAGTAACTTCATCATCTAAATAATTACTAAATAGCGACTAAAGATTTATTGAATTATAAAATTTAGGTTCCTTTCTATGAAATTCCAAGATAAGCATTTCAATTGCAGTTTTCAATGGACCATCTTCTGAAAAATCTGTTAAGGCTAGAAACATTTGTTTATAAATTTTCATATATTATTTAATTATTTTTTGATATTATAGGTTTATAGTAATAATTTTCTATAGATTTTATTATTATATTTTTATATTTGTAACTACATATTAATTTTATTTTTATTATTAATATGTATAATCAATTTTTTATCTTTAAGTCACGTATCTCATCATATTTTTTTAAATTTTAAACTATCTATTTAATTTTCATGCCAACTTTTAAGATTATTATTTTTATTATTATTTTACTTTCACATAAATTTATATTAGTGAAAATAGTTTTATCTTTCTTTTTCTTCTATATTAACTATATTTTTGAATTTCCATAGCTGAAATTTTTCCTAAATAAGTTTTATTTTATTTTATGTTTTTGTATAAATTAATTTATTTTTTAACAAGATTTAACATAGATGGCTGATATAAATAACTTCATGACTCAATAACATAATGAAACTATTAATGAGTGGGGTTGCTGTGAAACAAATTTATGTTGAACCCTATATTTTTTTCTATTATTTTATTTTATTTTTTTATATATTTCCTCTTTGTAATCATTTTTAACAATTATTATCATGTGATCCCAGCATGGTAGCATGAAATTATTATAGTTTATATTATAGTTTTAAAAGCTGGAGTTCTTGTGGAAAATACTCCACTCAAACACGTTTTTAAACTTTTCCCCTATAAAATCATGCATTGGAAATTTGCAATTTGGTGTTACTATTCCTACTTTCAATGTTATAATTGGTGGATTACATGAAGTACATAAACTTTCCTTGACAGTATATCTTAGTAACATATTATTTAATATAAATATTTAGCTTCTAATGTATATGTTATTGGTTTTACCCTTTTGAAACATCTTCAAGAACATGGTGGTTTTTATTTATTTAAATATTTACTTAATGAATTTAGACCATTCCTTATTAATTATCAAATATCTATTTTTTATAGTTATTTGATTATTATTTTAATAAATGTTAACAATTCTATGAATCATATCCTAAAAAAGGCTAGGAAAAGAATAATGAAAATTATATTGACCAAGTTAAAACATATATGATGGTTTTTTACCTGAGTTTTCATTACTTTTAAGACACATATAAACACATGAATGAGGAGAAATAAAAATTTACAAACTAAATTTAAATTTAGCTATTTTTAAAGGGGTGAAAGAAATGAATAAGTTTGCAACTTTTAATATTGGCATTCTTTGAGTTAGTATTGGAATTGTATTTTAAAATATTCCCAGATTTTTTTATGTTTTGTAAGAAAGTGAAGGTTTTTAACCAAATATTAAATAAGGTAGAGGGTGAATTATTTATGGACACCTGGAGTTCAACAAAGTGATTCGAAATTTACACTTCCTTTGGGAAAGGATTTCAGAATGAAACTTTCCCAATTTATGATTATTTGAGTTTTCAAAGGGAATCTTACAATGTAAGTTTTTGATTTTGGTTCTTGATTATTTACAATTTTTTTTATCACAAACATTGTATAATTATTTATAGTATTAATATATTCATTGAGGTAATTGTTTTTGGAAATCATATTCTTATCTTTGGCCAATCACATCTATATAAAGTCTTTATCCATGGACCCTCATGGACCAATCACCTCTCCTCCAAAGTCTTATATCAATATCAACCTAATTCCATAACCTTTTGTTCATTTAGAAGATAAATATATATAAGGTAATGTACTAATAATTTTATAGTTATTTACTATTTGGGAACTATCTCCCAACTTGGGACTTGGATGATAGGTAGAAGGAATTTTCCTTCACTCAAGTATAACTTATAATTTTTACTCAAGCTTTTTATTAATGTTGGATCCTTGAAATTAATATATAAATTCATAATCAAGAAAAGACCTTATTGAAGTATAAGGACTGGAAGAAATTGAGATGGAGTTTTACCCATACTATAATTGTTATCTACATTTAAAAATATTTGGTTTGGGTATGCATTGTTTATGTTTTTTTAATATGTTGTTACTAGTTTTAACATGATTTATTTCTTTTAAATACTTAGTTTACTATCCTATTTGATGAAATTTTATTTTGTGTTTGTTCTACAGAGTTTTTTATAGGATTGGGTTTACGTTTTCTTCAACACATGTGCTAAAGATCATTTTTGAGTTATGTGAGGGCGTATGGTTTTTCAGATGATTATGAAAGGTTGGTAATATCTCCCTATATTTATTTGATAAAAATATAGTTTGATTGATGAGAATAATTTCTAACCAAACTTGGTTAAATAAATAACATGAATAATATATTGTTTCTTCACAACCATATATCTATATTCCAAGGTTTCATACATTATTAACATTTTTATTTAGTATGAATACAATATAATAATAATTCTTTTTATTCTAAAAAAAGCACAATAGAATCAACTGAATTCAACATAATTTAATAATTTTATCCAATTTTGAGAAATTATTACAAACTAAAAGATATTTTTTATATTTACATGATTAATTTAAAAACTTAAATTTAAATTTATAATCAAACTAACACTTTACATTTCCTCGATACATATTAATAAAAACATAGTGACCATCTTTCCTCACACTAAAGAAACCCATGGTGTGGTAGAAGTGGGGAAAATATGCTACTTAAAATTTTCGTTTCAGATTCATGTCAAAAAAACCAAATCCAAAAAATCCGATTACTAAATTTCTCAAAGGATTTTGTGTAAATAAATTTAAAAAATAATAATAAAATATAACGATACCTTGTTTGTTTGGAATCCCCAGTTTGATTCATTCAACATCGACATGTCATAGCTCAAAGACATCTAGATAGGTATCCTCTAGACCTTCCACACATAGAATATTAATCCCAAATCATTTATCTTTGATTTCTAGGTACCATAATGCTAAACCAATGATCTTTATGATGTCCCTTTGATCAGGTAAAGAACACGAACTCAATCAAGAAGACAAGGTCGATCTGGCCTTGTTCTTCCTCCAGATTCTCTCTCTTTAAGATTTAGAGGATAGAATAAGAGAGATAAACAATATAAATTCGTCCAAATGGTGGAGAAAAATATTATTAATTCTAAAATTCACTTATATACTTAGTTAAACTTTCCAAAACTTCACTTTGGTCCCTAGAAATTTATACCCTTAATTTAGACCCATGTGCACACTCATGAATTAATTAAACTTGTTATAAATTTTATGAACATTTTTTTTCAATCAATTGTAAAACTTTAACATGTAGCATGATAAAATATGAACCATTAACCTGAATTTATCCCCCATTAATAATTTAACAAACCTTGAACATACTATGTTTGAAAAATTACATCTTCTTGTATTCACTTTTATGATAAATAAAATTGCGAATACCATGAAAAATAAAACCAATAATCATTATTCTAAAATTTAATAATGTAATTGAATTATTTTTACTTATGAACTTTAAAAATTGGACATTCACCAAACTCCACATGTGATTCCCACTTTATCCTATACTCATATTCATCCAAATAGATGTAACTTATGGATACACTTATTTGTGACCCTCTAGGTACTTATTTTTATGGTAGTGAGTCTGTCTCAAAAAATAAGATTAGAGTCTAGAAACCCATATTGGCCTCTAAAAAGTTAATTAATGTCATATCTACAACTATCTCAAACTAAAAAACTCTATTTAATATAATATCTTTGTATCATGATATCATATAAAGCAGGATGAATACTCATGTCATCATCCTTTTAATGCTTTATATATTCCATGACCATACCAGATAGAATTACCTTATTATAAAATGGACATGGATTTAATGAAGGTATTACCATCCTGATCATCCTAGGCCCATGAGATATCTCTTCCTCAACTTGAAACATTTTTTTATTGATCATTTAACTAACAACATACCACCAATGACACACCCAATACAAGCTACCACACCATGAATTTAATGACATGGTTTTTTCCTTGCATCAAAGTACGTGATAAAATGGTATACATTGATAATGATCTAAAGTTTTCAGACCATTACACATGTTCATAGATAGTAAAAACCCATGACACATAAAACATATAGTGCTCATATTGGCAGGCCATTCCTGATGATCTCATCTACTTGAGATCACCATGTATGAACTTCACGAGAAGAAGACTTAATGCTTATGAAACCCTAGAATATGATAGTTAGAAACAATCCATGTCTATTTAGTATGATATAGTTATACCATAATACATATATTTGTGATTACTATCATAATATCTCTAGGTTCTCATTATAGTTTGGAACTATTATAGCCTTTTGATATAACAAATAATATAAGGAAATTACCATGTAAATAATGGATATATAAGTATCAACTCTATTATGGTTAGAAAAGAAACATGTATACATCAATATATATGTATGTATGTATTTTTAGTTAATGTATATACAAGAGTTGGGTCTAGGTCACCCACTCACCACACTACCACTTTCTTTAGAACAAACTAGTAAAAATTCTCAATCCACTAACTCTCACATGAAAATAATGCTTCTACTAGGATAAGGATTTAACTAGGGGGTATGTCACATTATCTTATATGGATACTCTGTTAACTATAAATTCACCTATATGAGTAAAAAATATTAAGAGATGATACTTCAGAACTATATACTTTTTCCTTTGGTGTGACTCAGGCTCTTTGGAAAGCACCACTACTGTAGTATTATCACGTTATAATGTAACTGGATCTACACTACTTGGTAAAATACCAAGCTAATAAACAAAGGCATGTATCCAAACTACTTTATTAGCTACAATGAAGCCACTATATAATTTGAATCTTTTATAGAATTGGTAAACACAGACTAATTCTAACTTATCTATATCACTGCACCACCATCCAGGTAAAAGATATAGTCTGAATAAGATTTCAGATCATATTGATCTATTTCAAAGCTAGCATTAGAATATCCCATCATGACTGGATACTCATATCCAACATATACTAGGAATATATCTTTTTAGATCACAATTACTTCAAGATAGTTTTTATAACTCCCCAATGTATCTCATTTAGATTATCTTAATTTCTCCCCACTATTATTAAAGTCATGGAAATATAAAACCTAGTACATATCATGACATACATGAAAGATCCCACTTCTTAAGAATTAGGTATTATACTTATTCATTCAATTTTGTCCTGTGTCTGTGGACACGTCTTCCTGGAGAGATTAATGTCACGTGACACATGCAACAATCATCACATAGACTATTCCATATTGTACCTTTTAAGTACCTTGTCAATATATATACTTTATATTATCCCAAATATCCTTTGAGATCTATTTTGATTGATCTTGATCTCTAGAATATAGGCTACTTCACCCAATTCTTTCATGAACATGCATTAATTTAACCAAGTCTTTACTAACTATAAGACTTGCACTTTGTTTCCCATGATTAATATGTAATCAACATATAAAATTAGGAAAATAATGGCACTACCATTAACCTTATTGTAAAAACATGGCTAAATTTTATTATTAATGTAACAAAATTATCTTATTGACTCATAAAAATGAACATTCCATGATTGTGATTTCTAGTTCAATCCATAAATGGATCTCCATAGATTTTATACTTTATTGGATCATTTTGACAAAATAAACCCATCAGGTTGTGTCATATATATTCCTTTAAGCAACATTAAATTTATAAAATTATTTTTTACATCCATTTTAAAAATTTCATATTTGTGGAGGGATTCTATTTCAAGTAATTTTATAATGGATTTTAGCATTGCTATTAGTGATAAGTTTTCATCATAGCCCATGCCTTGATGTTTCCTGAAATCATTTTCAATGAGTTGTCCTTTATTGGTACTTACATGACCATCCATTTCAATATTTTTCTTGAATATGAATTTAAAAATAGGTTTTACATTAGATGGTTGGTTTACCAAAATCCAAACCGGATTCTAGTAATGGAATCCATTTCAGAATACATGGATTGTTTCTATTTAGAAACAATTTTTTTCAGTTACTACTTCCTTGTAAGTTATAGGTTCACCATTATCTAGGAGTAATTTGTCACTTGGATTGATGGAAAGAAAACCATACTACTTATGTTCTCTAACCTCTATAGTCTCCCCACTGTATTACCTTCACACCATCGCTACTAGTCGACAACCTCTGGCATACGGGGAGATGCCCTAGAGGTCATGTGACCAACCGTGCCCGGGGCACATGTTAAGTGGAAGACGGTTTCAGGATGTTAAGAAGTGGTATCAGAGAGATTCATTTCTTGATTTTCTATTTTGGAGATAATATAATTAAGATGAGTAACACTTGGGGCTTAGTCACATGCCATTATTGGGTGTAGCAAACCCGTGTACATGGTAAAATCCAAGTTTCCTAAACTATAATTGTTGTTTTTTATGCCTATTATGGTTGATATCATTTCACCATTGGGTGATCCACATGTTTTGTGATGTTACTGATATTGATGTTATTGAAATTATTATTTAATTACCTTGACCCAATGAAATGGGGGCTATGCATTAGAATGTGCGTCATGATTGGCACAATATGCATAGGGCATGATTTTTTTCCATGTCAGGTTTAAATTTCAGAAAGCATTGCCTATTGCATAGTCATTGTTCCTTGTTGTATATATATACAAATTATACTGAAATCTCTTAAAGGATCTGGAATGTGATATGTTGTGAGTTTAGTGGGTTACATTTTTTGATTCATTAGGTGTATAGCCCCTTATGGGTCAGAAATAGGAATTATAACTAGCTCAACCATCTTAAAGTAGTATGGTTACATGGATAAGTACAATTTAAATGAGAATTACATCCAAGTGAATTCTACCTTTTGTTTCACAAGGTGTATGGGCTCTTATGGATATGAAAATTGAATATCATTGGATTCATCCAATTTAGATGTTTTAAATGTTCAAATGAGAACACTTTGAAATGATAAAGGAATTATAACTTGAGAAAAACCATATTACATATGACTAACATAGAAATTAGACCTGAACCCAACCTTATTTTTGGGCAGTGGGGAATCTTCTAGAGTTCTTATGGCCTATTATGATTCTTTATCTAATGCTTATTCCTAGATTTTGTAGAAGATGGAGAGATGTGGTCTATTTATAAGAAGAATTTAGTACCTTTCCTAGTTTATTAAATGAAATATTTTAAATTGATTAAATAATTTCTGAGAAATTCATTTTGAATTGTATTGTTATGCCGCTATGATATCCCCAAGTCACACACCCTGAAGGTGGTGATGACCATGTTCCTGTGGTGGTGGGCCATGAGCCTCAAGTCATTCCTCCAGTAGGGCCACCTATGGATCCTCTTCCGATTCCTCATATGGGTACTGATACCCCATAACATGATTATTTCTTACATATGGTATAGTTGATGTAAGGTGGAGTGAGACTTTCCATGAGAATGGCATAGTTGACTCATGAGTCTCAGCAACAGTATCCTACCACCTTCTCAAGGGATGATGGACCACATGCTGTGGACTCTTGGGATGAGGTGATCCTATCTATATTTGAGAATCTAAAGATTCCTCTAGAGTGGAGGGTTAAGATAGATGATTATATACTATATGACTTAGCTAAGAGGTTGTGGGAAGTCATCACCCAGGCAAAATGAAACAGAGATATGGTATGCGAAGATTTTCAGACCCTCTTCTACGACTAATTCTTTCCCAAGACGTTGAGTGGTGAAAGAGCCATAGAATTTATGAACCTAATGTAGGGGACCATGTTCTTTATTTAATACTATTACTCTTTCAATGAGCTATATCATTTCACACCTTCTATAGCTATCAATTATATGATTACTACTAAGAAATTTGGGGATGGGTTGTGTTATTCCATCTGATCAATTGTTAATGTGTTTAAGTTGATAATAATTTCTGAGATCATCAACCAGTCCCTAATCACAGAGAAAAATCTAAGAGAGGCTGACAGTGTGAGCCTGGGTAGTTTGAAACCTAGGGCTTCGAGTGATTCTTCATCTTGGTGAAAAATGTGTTTTTAGGATTCTCAGAGAGTAAGCAACAGTCATGATCCTCTTGTAGGTAGCTCTCTTGTCTTTCATAAGTGCATAATACTAGGGCGTGTCACAAAGTATTGTCCTTAGCATCCAATTGAGTCTAGAGGATGGGCCAATATGGTTCATATCCAACATTTATTTCAGACTTTTCCTCTAGTTCCTAGCAAGGAGGGATATACACCTACTACTCGATCAGAAGTAGGGTTAGCAAGATCACGGTAGTTTGGTAGCTGGAATACCACAAGCCAATCTAGCATAGGTGGTGGCTGCGGTAGAGGAAACCTGATGTATGATTCATAGCGCCAACAGAGCAGGCCTACTTAGGACAGTTAGGTTGTGACTCGGGGCTATGGTACGTGCCAATTAAATGCAGTCCATCCTACACTGTAGGAGTCGATGTAAAACCCCAAAATGATAGAGGGTTAAATGACTAAATGATATGACTCATGTCAACAAGGTGCACTTTCCTTTTCAGGAGCCTACCTGATTAGAACTCCACAGCTAAGTGTGCTTGTTCTGAAGTAGTGATCAGGATGGGTGACCTTCTAGGAAGTTTCTCAGGGTGTGTGTGAGTGAGGACAAAGCACACTAGAAAGCACAAGTGTTGGCTTGTGGAGACTGTCATTTGTCAAATGACCTGTTCGGGCACGTGGGTGGGCCCCAGGGTGGGGACCACGTGTCTGCAGGGAAACTGGTGGTACTTGGCGGGCCAAGACTCGATGTCCATGTTAAGGCGGGGGGTTTGTGCTGTAACCAGGACCAAATTTTCACAGTTGGTATCAGGGGATTTAGTTTGGATAACTCTGGAAAACCAGATCTGAAACAAAGAAAATCTACTTAAGAATTACTAAATATGAATTTTTTCCTGATTTTCAGGTGGAAAATGAATGTACTAGTCTTCTATATCTTCCCAATGAGGCCCTAGAAACCATAATTTCCATATCCAACCATGAAAATTTTATAAACAATGCCCATATCTGAATGACATGTAAGGACCACTATGACATATCCAACTCTCCCCGAGTACTTCAACTCCACTGAAGAGAGGGTCTAGATTACATCTTTATGATGCAAGCCAAATTTCAATCCGACGCACGATGGGGAAAATACTACAATATAATTTTTAGATGCTTCACCACTGCAGAAGGCGTCCCGTCCCTCATGACCTTCCAAGAAGCTGCAGCAACGGGAGACCTCCGCGTGACATATATGTGTCAAGTCCTATCCTATGGCCATTTTGGTCAGGTAATGGACATTGATATCCTTGAATATGAAGCGTCCTATTCTGTGTATAGACAACAAGTACATACAAACGTATCTTAGTTGCACACCCCACATGTCAGACTCGGGAGGCAACACAAGTGAACCCACGATATCGAACCAGTTTTCTCGGGTTGCATATGGTTTAGGGAGATTGAAAGTTTTGAACTAGTTTTGGGGATTCATGTATTAGGGAACTGGGGAAACCATTAGACTTTCTCTTTTTATGAACAAGTGGTGATATGAGAATGCAATTTGTTATCCCTTATTTCTTTTTTCTATCTTTTCTGTATTTATGTTTCTAAATAGGTTTCAACGATTAATCCTTCATAATTAATTTTCAGATGGAAGGATAAACCCACATTTTATCACTTCCCATCGAAATACTGGAGGTTATCATGGTCAAAACATGAGAGGAAGAGTACCCACCTTTCGCAAATTTGTGGAAAACGTGAAAGCAACTTTACAAAGTGTCAAACAGCCTGAATATTCTCCATTCCTGTCTGGAGAATGCTTACAAATACCACATGATAGCCATGGTCCAATTGGCCGAGTACAGAAAAATGGGAAAATACCATGAAGGGATTTTTCTATGCTTTAATCTAGGCCAGAACTTCACTACTAGAGTAAGATTTCAAGAGGCCTATTTGGAGGGAAACCTTTGTGCATCCTATATGAACCAATGCCTCAGTTTCAGCTTATACGACAATGTTTATGACTTAGATGAGTATTTATCTTATGTATATGTAGAATGAATTGAAAGGATGAAATTCTTCATAGGGTGGAATAATGTAACACCCCAAAACTCGAACCTCATGTTTTGATAAGTTTACATTTACATTTTGTTTTAATTTTATAACAACTAAACAAAACTTTTTTCTCATGAGAAAGTAATAATATGGTTTTAATTTATGTTAGAAGGCAACTGAGTAAAACACACAAATAGACACAAGCCTTTTCATTTAAACATGAACACTGTAGTGTTTACACTGTACCAAGATCACAAGAAATATTTATACCCAAAGATACCTATTAAAAACCCTATCAGAATTATAGGAAGACCACTTAAAACAACGAGAACCCCAAGAAAATAATATGGGTCCTTAGAATCTGTCATAATGAACATAATAATGGACAAAGACAATGCATCCACACTAATCACTAATGGTATGACGTGAACCATCTTCTTATTTGTCCCGAGTTTTAGGACACCCTAAGGAATGGTTTTATATAAAGCAATGAGTTTACCACTTCCTTGGGTGACCGTTGAATTCCAACGTCTATAATTATAGCTGTTGGCCTTGTGGTGAATTAACTAAAAACATTTAAGTACAAATTGGTTTTCCAAAATTTAAGAATTGGAAAATATAATATAACTTCTAATTATGGTGAAATATTTTGAATTACATTATTTTGAAAAGTATTAAGGAATTAAAAACACTTTTCAAATATTTTAAATACAATTTAATGATTTTCATCTCTTAAAAAGTGTTTTAAACTATGTTTAATTCTTTTAACTAAACTATGTTTTTGATTAAATTAGTTTTGACTACTATAATATTACGATAAAAGATTTTATGTGGGTTTACCAAATTTGAATTTATAACCTTGAATGTTAAAGCTTCAGTGTTTATAAATAATTTTAGTAATATTATTAGATAAGGTATAATTAGGTATTCATAAAACATTTTTAAGATTATATAAAAGTCATGTGTAAAAGGATAATTTTTATATAGTATTATTTTCCCTTAAGACTTCATATATTTTTAGGTTAGTTTTTATAAAAATTTGGGCCTGCTAGGGACAACCCTTTATAGCTGGGCCGAGGGAGGCATCTCACGCTAGGTGGATGATCCTAGACCTCTTCCCAAGCCTAGGCCAGCCCGAGCATGGGCATAGGTTCCCTGAAGGGCGCACGAGAGTAGGAGCGCTTGAGTGTACCACTACGGGCACGAGGCTGCAGCAAGGCATAGGTAGGTCAAGGCCTGCGAGGGGGAGGGGGTGTAAGTCTCCCTAAGTGTGTGCTGTGTGCTTTTATGAACCATAATTCAGAGGATTAAGCTTATAAAGGGGGTGTAAACATCCCACCACTTCTATGTGGGATGGGTTTTTTCAAGAAAAATGAGATCTGGGCTGTTGGATCACGTAGCACGTGATCTGGGCCGTCGATCTCGACCCCGTGCCCGACCTTCAGCAACCGCAAATTTCTCAGCATTTTTTAGGGACCGTTCGATCTATCATGATCTAATCGTGACTATTCAAGGTTTTTAAAATGCCGTAATGATTATGAGCCACCCGATCTTGCTACAAATCAATCCGATCCATCCATCACTTTTATAAACCGCAGATGTACCCCGACTGTTGGATCAAACCTGGATCAAATCCTAACCATTCATTATTTTTCTAATCTTCCTCTTCCACGATGTCTTCTTCCCTATGGTGTGCCCTGCACTAGTACACTACATCCTATATTGCACCATTTTTCTTTACCTTTTATAGCCACTGGTCTCTCCTCTCACACAGTTTCTGCAAAGACCTCTCCCAATAGTATTTTATAAGACATTTTGGCCTTAGTTCCCATACCACTTGAATTAAAATACTTGGTATAGGTTTAGTTTATAATATACAGAGAGGCATCCCAATAACCTCTTGTTCCTTTGCACTCAAGTTTCAAGCAGACCTCAACAAGTCCTCTGAGATTTCCAGCGTTCCTCGAGCCCCTCTTCCTCATCAAACTAAGGTAGGGGATTTATATTTGTATTGATTGTTGAGTTTTAATTTTTATGTTTATATACACTTATTATATAAATATACATCAACTTGAGGTTGGGTTTGAACCCCTCTTTACCTGGAATAGAGCTTCATGATTTTTCGAGTTTATAGAGAATTAGCGGACCCAAAACATATATATTCCTTTAAAATTTATTTACATGCCACATACACAAACCATATATATATATATATATATATATTCATATGCACAGCCCTACGATTTTTTATAAAACTATATCTCCAGAATTAAGTTTTACTGAAAACTTTGAGTTTCAAAATTAATGAAGAACTATAAAATGCATGGAGTCATTTTTGTAAGAAAAATTTTATACCTGATTATGTATGTTCTTAAATATATATTTATAATATATACATTCAGTTTTAAGAATCTCAAAATTATACTTTTATTTCATGTTTTTCATAATCTTTCCATTGTCAAATAAGCATAGTATGAGATCCTTACGTATACTCATAATGTATAATCAGGTATGTGGGTATGTGTGTATGTATGCCAAATTTGATCCCCAATTGTTTTTATAAATTTACAAGGTTTGCTAAGAAAGTAAAAAACATGTTTTTTCAAATATTTTTGGCTTCATCTAAACACCACTTCTTATGCACACCCCGTTGAATGAATGTTTTACACAACATGAAACCCTAAGTGTAGTTATTACAAATGCTTTTCTTTTGATGTGCTTAGTTAATGAGTATAAATATTGGAGGCTTGCAACTTCATATTCACATGTATGAGTTACTATCCAATATTTATATTAAATTATAATGGTTATGGTTGAGTTTTATACTTTCAATTTTTAACATTTAATGTAATAAAAAAAATCTTATTTATAACAAATGTTTGAGAAAATGTGTGTTTAGTACCCCGCATGGAATTTTAATTTACTCTCTTAATTTATTATGCACCCATAATAAATTCAATTAAGTAATTGATTAATATGGTTTTAGTATTTGTAATTATATGTGATCAAGTTTGTATTTCTTTTGTTTATTAGTTGTCATCACAAGTACTCTTAAATTATGTACCATTTAATGACTTGACCACACAGTTCATAGTCTTGTTCCAGACTCACTAGATATGTATAAATGTGAATGATTGTGATTTAAAATTTTATGCTATTTCTTGGAATTTTGAATTTAATTATTCAAGGTGGTATGAGACACCTTGCATAATGTGAATTAAGTAACCAAGTAAAATGTGACACTTGGCTTGATATGTGATAAGTAATTTAATAAATCAAAGTGGGAAGTGCACTTTGATTTAGAGTTATGAGGAATGCATTGGACTTAGTATGTGACGTGTGGGGACTTCTATAGACCCTCGATGCATCGATAAGTATCATGAGACAACTAGAAGTGGAATTGACTGAGGCCTTTCCCAACTATGAGTTATGGATTTTGGACTAGGCCTTAATCCTTAGGCGTCTTGGCCGAGGCCTTGACACAGTCTGACATATGCACTTCCCTTATTATGAATATGTAATTTAATTAACCAAAATAATATTATTCTATTATAATATACTTAGTTAAAGAGATTTTGGATTTTGGCCTAGTCCTTAATCATTAGACGTCTTGGCCAAGGCCTTGACAAAATGTTTCAGAATGTTCATCATATTCTTCATTTTGACTATGAAAATTAATTAACCAGAGGATTATTTGTCTGGTTGAATATCCTAGGTTAAAGAGACTATGATTATAATAATCAAAAGAAGTATAAGTTATGGCATATTAATTATGAAATATTCAGATAATTTTAATGGGCAATGTATCTTTCACCATAATAAAGAATGAAAATTGGAGTTTTCTATGTGCAACTCTGATTATGCATTACCTTTAGCTGCTAAAATTGTACTTGTGTATTCATATGCCCTGCTTATTTTGAATTTCATATAATTATTAATCTAAATGAGTATGCTTGTAATTGAATTATGTGCCCCTGTAATTCTATTAACATGATTTAATTGTGCACTTTTATTATTATGAAGTGTTGCACGTGTTACAACTTATCTTAAGAAAAATGTTTTATGGAAAGTTTTAAAGAATGTTTTCATAAGTTATATTGGTTTATTTTAAAAACCCTTATTGAGAATTCGTATTCTCACCCTATGTTTGTGATTAAAATTTTTCAGGTAACAACTTTTACCAGATGAAACATTTCAGAAGTAGCTGGTTTCTTAGAGCCTGGACCGAATTCGATCCTCTATATGGAACCAGCTCCGGGTTTTTGGGAGCTGGGGCATGACAGTTGGAATGTAACACCCCAAAAATCCAACCTCATGTGTTGATAAGTTTATGTTTACATTTTTTTTGAATTTCATAACAACTGAACAAAACATGTTTCTCATGAGAAAGTAATAAAATGGCTTTAATTTATATTAGAACTCAACTGAGTAAAACACACAAATGGACACAAGGCTTTTCATTTAAACAAGAACACCATAGTGTTTACAATGTACCAATATCAAAAGAAACATTTCTACCAAAATATACCTATTAAAAACCCTATCGGAATTATAGGGAGACCACTTAAAACAACAAGAACCCCAAGAAAATAATATTGGTCCCTAGAATCTGTCATAATGAACATAAGAATGGCGAAAGCCAATGCAGCCACACTAAGAACCAATGGTATGACATGAACCATATTCTTCTTTGTATAAAGTTTTAGGACACCCTAAGGCATGGTTTTATATAAGGAAACGACTTGACCATTGCCCTGGGTTACTGTTGAATTCCAACAGCTATAATTATAACTGTTGGCCTTATGGTAAATTAACTAAAAACATTTAAGTACAGCTTGGTTTTCCAAAATTTACAAATTTAAAATTATATAATAACATCTGATTATTGTGAAATATTTTGAATTACATGATTTTGAAAATTATTAAGGAATTAAAAACACTTTTATAATATTTTAAATATAATGCAATGATTTTCATCTCTTAAAATGTGTTTTAAACTATGTTTAATTTATTTTAACTAAACTATGTTTTTGATTAACTTAGTTTTGACAACTATAATATTAGTATAAAATATTTTATGTGGGTATACCAAATTTCAATTTATAACCTTTAATGTTAAAGATTTAGTGTTTATAAATAATTTTAGTAATATTATTATATTAGGTATAATTAGGTATTTATTAACCCCTTTTATGATTATATAAAAGTAATGTTTAAAAGGATAATTTTTATATAGTATTATTTTCCCTTAAGACTTCATATATATTTTTAGGTTAGTTTTTATAAAAAATTGGGCCCGCTTGGGCCATCCCTTTATGGCTGGGAAAATGGAAGCAGCTCATGCTTGGTGGCTGAGCCTAGCACGTAGCCCAAGCCTAGGCCAGCCCGAGCGCGGGCATAGGTTCCCCGAAGGGCACACGGAAGGAGGAGTGCTTGAGAGCGCCACCGCGAGTGCGAGGCCGTGACAAGGCATATGTGGGCCGAGGCCTGCGAGGGGGGGGGGGGTGTAAGGCTCCCTAAGTGCATGCTGTGTATTTTTCAGAACCATCGTTCGGAGGATAAGGCTTATAATGGGGGTGCAAACATCCCACCATTTAGATGTGGGATGCGTTTTTTTGGGAAAAACGAGATCTGGGCCTTTGGATCACGTAGCACGTGATTTGGGCCGCCGATGTCGACCCCATGCTCGAACCTTATCAACCTTGAATTTATTATCATTTTTCATGTACCATTCAATCCAGCACGATCTAATCATGACTGTTCAAGGTTTTTAAAATGCCACGACGATGATGAGCCACCCAATCTTTCCACAGATCAATCCGAACCATCCATCACCTTTATAAACCACGGATGTACCCAAAACATTGGATGAAACCTGGATCAAATCCCGACCGTTCATTATTTTTCCAATCTTCCTCTTCCGCACTTTCTTCTTCCCCATGGCGTGCCCTGCACTGGTACCCTACTTCCTATATTGCACCATTTTTCTTCACCTTTTACAGCCGCTGGTCCCTCCTCTCACATGGTTTTCATAGAGACCTATCCCCCTGGTATTTTATAAACCATTTTGGCCTCAGTTTCCATACCACATGCATTAAAATACTTTCTATAGGTTTAGTTTATAAAATACACCGAGGCATCCCAAGAACCTCTCGGTCCTTTGCACTCAAGTTTCCAACAGACCTCAACAAGTCCTCTGAGATTTCCATCATTCCCTGAGCCACTCTTCCTCCTCAAACTAATGTAGTGGATTTATATTTATCTTTATTGTTGAGTTTTAATTTTTAGGTTTATATACACTTGTTATATAAATATACATCACCTCGTAGTTGAGTTTGAACCCCTATTTACCTGGAATAGAGCTTCGGGATTTTTCGAGTTTATAGAGAATTAGCGGACCCGAAGCATATATACCCCTTTCAACCTATTTACATGCCACATACACAAACCATATATATATATATATATATATATATATATATTTTCATATGCACATCCCTACGGTTTTTCATAAAACCGTATGTCCGGAATTAAGTTTTACAAAAAACTTTGAGTTTCAAAATTAATGAAGAACTATAAAATGCATGGTGTCATTTTTGTAAGAAAACTTTTATATCTAATTATGTATGTTATTAAATATATATTTATAATTTATACATGTAGTTTTAATAATTTCAACATTATACTTTTAGTTCATGTTTTTGATAATATTACAAGTGTAAAATAAGCATAGTATGAGATCCTTTTATATACTCATAATGTATAATCGAGTATGTGGGTACGTGTGTATATATGCCAAATTTTATCCCCAATTGTATTTATAAATTTCCAAGGTTTGTGAATAAAGTAAAAAACATGTGTTTTCAAATATTTTTTGTCTTTGGCTAAACACTACTTCTTATGAACACCCCATTGAATGAATGTTTTACACAACATGAAACCCTAAGTGTAGTTATTCCAAATGATTTTCTTTTGATGTGCTTAGTTCATGAGTTTAAATATTGGTGGATTTCAAATTCATATTCACATGTATGAGTTACTCTCCACTATTTATATTAAATGATAATGGTTATGGTTGAGTTTTATACTTTCAAGTTTTAACATTTAATGTAATAAACGAAAGCTTATTTAGAACAAATGTTTGAGAAAATTTGAGTTTAGTACCCCACATGGAATGATAAGTTTCCCTCTTTATTTATTATGAACCCGGAAGAATTTCCATTAAGTAATTGATTAATATGGTTTCAGGATTTTTCATTATATGTGATCAAGTTTGTATTTTTTTTATTAGTTGTCATCAGAAGTAATCTTAACTTACATACCATTTAATGACTTGACCACATAGGTCATAGTCTTGTGCCAGACTCACTACATATGTATAAATGTGAATGATTTTAATTTAAACTTTTATGCCCTTTCCTGGAATTGTAAATTTAATTATTCAAGGTGGTATGGGAAACCTTGAATAATGTGAATTAAGTAACCAAGTAAAACGTGACACTTGGATTGATATGTGATAAGTAATTTAATAAATCAAAGTGGGAAGTAAAATTTGATTTAGAGTTATGAGGAATACTTTGGACTTAGTATGTGATGGGTGGGGACCACTATATCCCCTCGATACATCGGTAGGTCTCATGAGACAACTAAAAGTAGAATTGGCAGAGGCCTTTCCCAACTATGAGTTATGGATTTTGGACGAGACCTTAATCATTAGATGTCTTGGCCGAGGCCTTGACATAGTCCGACATATGAACTTTACTTATTATGAATATGTAATTTAATAACCAGAATAATATTCAACTAGTAGAATATACTTGGTTAAAGAGCTTATGGATTTTGGCCGAGGCCTTAATCATTAGACGTCTTGGCCAAGGCCTTGAAAAAATGTTTCAGACAGTTCATCATATACCTCATTATGACTATAAAAATTAATTAACCAGAGGATTATTCATCTAGTAGAGTATCCTTTGTTAAAGAGCCTACGATTATAAGAATCAAAAGATTTATAAGTTATGGAATATTAATTATGAAATATTTAGATATTTTTAATGGACAGTGTATATTTCACCATAGTAAAGGATGAAAATTAAAGTTTGCTACGCGCAATGCTGATCATGAATTAACATTAGATGATAAAATTGTACTTGTGTATTCATATGCCATGCTTATTTTGAATATATTATAATTATTACTCTAAATGAGAATGCCTATAATTGAATTATGTGCCCTTGTAATTCTGTTATCATGCTTTAATTTTGCAATTTTATTATTATGAAGTGTTTCACGTGTTACAGCTTCTCTAAAGAAAAATGTTTTATGGAAAGTTTTAAAGAATGTTTTCAAAAGTTATATTGGTTTATTTTAAAACCCCTTATTAGGCATTCGTATGCTCACCCTAAGTTTTTGATTAAAATTTTTTAGGTAACAACTTTTATCAGATGAAACATTTCAGAAGTAGATTGTTTCTCAGAGCCTGAACTGAATTCGATCCTATGTATGCCATCGGCTCTGGGTATTTGGGAGATGGGGTGTGATAGTTGGTATCAGAGAGAGGTTTTTATCCTCCGACCTATGGGTTGGGGGGGGGGGTGATTGTAACACCCCTGAATGATAAAGGGTTAAATGACTAAATGATATGACTCATGTCAACAAGGTGAACCTTCCTTTTCGGGAGGCTACCTGATTAGAACTCCACAGTTAAGCGTGCTTGTCCTAAAGTAGTGATCAGGATGGGTGTCCTTCTGGGAAGTTACCCAGGGTGTGTGTAAGTGAGGACAAAACACACTAGAAAGGGAATGTGTTGGCCTATGAGGAAAATTATTAGCCAGATGACCCGTTCAGGCATGTGGGTGGGCCCCTGGGTGGGGAATATGAGTCTGCGAGGCAATTGCTGGAAAGGGAATGTGTTGGCCTATGGGAAAAATTATTATCTAGATGACCCGTTCAGGCATGTGGGTGGGCCCCTGGGTGGGGACCATGTGTCTGCGAGGAAACTACTGGTACCTGGAAGGCCAAGACACAACGACCATGTTAAGGCGGGGTGGCTGTGATGTAACTGGGACCCAGTTGGTACATTTGGTATTAGAGGTGGTACCCAGCCTTAAGTGTGGTGCACTGCTGGGGTTGAGATGTAGGGCCCATGATGAGGACGTTGTGCTCTAAAGGGGGTGTGATTGTAACACCCCAAAATGATAGAGTGTTAAATGACTAAATGATATGAATCTTATCAACAAGGTGCACCTTATTTTTCAGGAGACTACCTGATTAGAACTCCATAGTTAAACATGCTTGGACTGGAGTAGTGATTAGGATGAGTGACATTCTGGGAAGTCAATTAGGGTATCTATGGGTGAGAATGAAGCATACTAGAAAGGACAAGTGTTGGCCTATGGGGATTTTCATTAGTCAGATGACCTGTTCGTGCACGTGGGTGGGCCCCAGGGTAGGGACCGCGTGTCTGCGGGGCAACTGGTGGGTACCTGGTGGGCCAGGACCCAACGACCATGTTAAGGAGGGGTGTCTATTCTGCCACCAGGACCCAGTTATCACAGTCGATATATATACTATATACTGTGCGAGTTACTATCCTTGTATCCTCAACTTTAGTTTCTACTTTTTTGATACAGGTGCATCTAATTATTTTACATCAAAGAAAATATCTAAGAGTTTAGGTATCAATATCAAATACTATCATAGTGAAATGACATTATATACACCCTTAGGTATCTATTTAGTGGTTGTTCTCTACTATCAAAAATTTCCCCTTGAAATATGTGGTTACCTTTTTGTATAGAACCTATACATCCTCAACATGATAGGTTTTGATTTAATCATTAGAATAGACTTGATAGTTCCTTAAAGAAACCATATTGAATGCTGTCATTAGAGGGTGATGTATACATCACCAAAGGGAGTTACACATGCACATACGGGAGAATGTGATCTTAGTGAGACATGATCAAAACCTGAGTAGAAGAGGCTAGGTAACATGAAAACACAAGTCGCTATTATTTACCATGATGATCAGGGGTTACAACCTGCTGTCTTTCCTCCAGTAGAGGAATGTTATAGATATATCTTTCTAGATGACTTCTCTAGTCTACCTCTGGTGTGGGAGGTGGAGTTTATTATTTATCTCATGCCAGGAGAAGCTCCTATGAAAATTACTCCTTATAGGATTGAACTTGAAGAGATTATAGAGCTCAGGAATCAGTTGAAGGATCTGTAGGATAAAGGTTTTATACATGCCAACACTTCTCCTTAGGGTTCACTGGTCCTATTTTATAAGAAGGTATAAGGTTCCCTTAGGATTTGTGTGGATTATTATCGGTTGGGTCATCTTAATATCAAGAATCAGTATCCACTTCCTAGAATATATGACCTATTCAATTAGATCTGAGGAGTGAAGGTGTTTTTAGAGATAGATATGAGTTTAGGATATCATCAGGTGCATTTCATGACTTTATAGATTCCTCACACAGCTTTCAGAAGCATGAATGTTCTATAAGAGTACCTAGTTATGTTGTTCAGACTCCTGAATGCACCTTATGTCTTCATGAATCTTATGAACCGGGTCTTCCACCCATATCTGGATTAATTTGTGATTGTATATTTTGATGATATCTTGGTGTATTCACATTCCAAACATGACCATACAAACCATATTGATATCATGATGAATAAACTGAGAGAGAATCAGATCTATGCTAAGATCATTAAATACCACTTCTGGATCGACAAAGTCCACTTTTTGGGTCATATCATCTTGGGGTTAGTATTTTCAGTTGACCTAGAGAAAGTGAGATTTTTTGTTTATTAGGATCATCCTAGGAACATATTTTATATTTTAAGTTTCTTAGGGATTTCCGATCACTACAGATTTTTTTTCTTGGATTTCCCATTCATTGCAGTGACACTTATGGGATTGATAAATAAGGGTGTGAATTTCTAATGATATGAAGCTTATGAAACATCCTTTTAGGAGATAAAGGGAAGACTGAATATAGTGCTGATACTAGTTTTACCAAACCCACATTGGGCTTATACAGTCTAATGTGATGCATCATGTGTTGGGGTTGGAGCTATTCTGTTTTAGGACGAGTGAGTCATTGTGTATGGTTCTCGTTAGTTGATTCCTCACGAATGGAATTACCTGACACATGAACTCAAACTCACTTCCGTTGTGCATGAATTCTACTCGTGGTAACACTATTTACTAAGAGATTGTTTTTTAGTATTCATAGACCACAAATGCCTCAAATACATCTTCAAATGGTGATATCTAAATCTCAGATATCATTGGTGGGTCGAGTACTTGAAATAATTTGATTTCGAACTTTTCTACACTTTAGGGAAAAGGAATTCTATAGCCGATGCACTAAGCTGGAAGACTCAGACATAAGAAGTTCAGGAATCTAGTGATGGATGTAATATGATGGCCTTATTCTCAGAGATTTAGATTAAGGTTCAAGAGGACCATGGCCAGACTATTCTCTCAACCTTAGTAGTGATATCTACTCTTCTGAAATGGGTAAGGTCAAGAAATCTCTTTGATCTTGATGAATTTTTTCTATGGGAAAGTGTCTTAGATAGAGATACAAAATCTGGTTGGGTAGTGATTGAGGATGATACTCTATAGTTCCATGGGTGTGTATGAGTCCCAACAGATATCAGAGAGGAGCTGATGTGGTATTTTCATGCCTCAATATGGACATTTCACCCCAGTGTCACTATAATATATTGAGATCTCTGATTCCAGTACTGATGTCCCAATATGAAACATGAGATAACTGATTTATCACTCTATGTTCCACCTTTTAGTAGGTTAAGGTAGATCATTAGCATTCCGTTGGGATTCTTCATCCATTTTCCATCCTTGAGTTGAAGTGGGACGATGTTTCAAGGGAATTTGTGACTGTTTTACCCATATTGTCTCATGGAAATGATGCAGTGTGGTTTTTCATTGATCATCTGACAAAGGTCGCACAATGATTTCTTGTGCGAGAGACCTTCTTGGTGGATGAGGTAGGAAGGCTATATGTTAAAGAGGTGGTGCATCTTCATGGCGCTCCTCATTCTATCGTATTTGACAGAGATGATTGTTTCACATCACGGTTCTGGCATGGGTTGATGAAGGCCTTGGGTACATAGGTACTTCAGACCATGGGCTATCACCCATATACAGATGGACACATAGAGAGTACAATTTAGGTTCTAGAGGATATTCTTCGTTCTTGTGTACTCTACTTCAAGTGTTCCAAGGAGAAATACATACCTCTCCTAAAGTTTTCTTAGAACCACAGCTTCCCAGATACCATTGAGATGGATCCCTATAAAGCCTTATATGGTAGGAATTGTCGCTCACCTATGTTTTGGATAGAGGTAACGGAGGTAGCTATACTTAGACCACATATTATATAGGAGACTACATATCATGTCCAGCTGATAATGAAGCATATGTTGATAGCTCAATCCAGACCATAGCCTTATGCCAACAGACACTGGTGAAATCTTGTGTTGGAGGTTAGAGACTAGATTTTCTTAAAAGTCTCTCCTAGGTTAGGGTATATATATATTCTGATGTAGGGTAAGCCATCACTGAGGTTCTTTTGATCCTTTGAGGTTGTAATGAAGATTGGATTAGTGGCTTACCTATTGGCACTTCCTTGGAGGTACTAGTCTATGCATGATTTATTTCATGTATCTCAGCTTCGCCAATACTATCCAGACCCTAAGAACATCTTTCAAACTAATGAGACTGATCTATAGATGGATTATTACTTTAAGGAGTTTCCAGTGTGTATTGTTAATCAGATCCTGAAGACACTCCAAGGTAGGTTTGTTCCTCTTGTACAGGTGTTATGGCAACATATCCGGGTACAGAACAAGACCTGGGAATGGGAAGCTGATATATGATCTCAATGTCCAGAACTCTTTTCTGACCATACCTCTTTACCCTCATAAGGAAAACTCAAGGATGAGTTGATTAAAGTAGGGGAGGTTGTAATGAAATGACTTTTACTGAAGGTACGAATCGTTATTTTTTCATTTAGAATATTTCCACTAATCATGATAAAGGTTTACTATGGCCTATATATGGTCTAAGGAGAGTTTGAGGCTTGTTCAGATCCTAGAGTTCTAGTAAGGTGGGCTATAGGATGTGCCTCATGGTTAGTGGAAACCATACGACCCAGGCCTCATAATTTGACTAAACATGTGACTATAGATAGGGGCACCTGCAAGTCCGCACGGTTTGTTCGCAACTATTCGGCCCTAGGTGTACAACCATGAATAATTTTTCAGATGTTGTACAAAGCCTTACTGAACGGTTTATGCCTGTTTTTCAAGTTGTGTGCCTAAATTGTGTTGCCCCAATTATTTTGGGTGAAAAGACCAATTTCCCCCACTTATGTTTTAAGTCTCTTTTCCTTTCCTCGTACCTCCATCGGCTATGTAGTGGTCTATCTTATTCTTTGAGATCAAACCCTCCCCTTTCTTCAATCTCCTATAAATCCTCCATCCGACAACTGATCAATGATTTGTCAGAATATTTGGATATCCCAAGGTATGACTTACCTCACTCACCCTTCTTATCTCGGTAAATTTCTCCATCTATTGTGCTATTTAGATATAGGCTCATTCTCCCTATTTTTAGGTTATTGGACTGAAAATCATATATCTTCCAAACTACTTAGAATATGAGGTCGATATCAAGTAATAATTATTCCATAGACCTAAGGTAGGTGGTCACATAGTTTTCCATTTGAGTTTGGTTCATTTCGTAATTATTATGTTGTGCCGAATGCCAACCTTTTTTGAGCATCTATATTGTGTTGGTTCATTCATATCTAATTGACCTTGGTGCCTTGATAAAGGTTAATTGGTTCTTTTTTAGGGGTTTAGACATCAAAAATACTCTATATGGACACCCATAGGATTGCCACCTTGAAATTATTCATTTTAGCCAAATGACTCAAAATGGTTAAAACCCAATTTGGCTTCCAGCTTTGCGTTTTAATGAATTTAATCTTATCTCATATGTGTTTTATTGAACCCAAGACACCCCATGGGTGTTTGGCCTTATTGGGCTTATATTTTTTCAAATGGGCATATGAGTTGTTGCCTATGTCATCCTCTTAACACTTGAACCTTTGGTTTGGATTTTTCCTTGTATATTGAATTAGATGATTTGCCTATGGTATATTGACTTAGTTAAATGGATATTTCAAGATAGTATATTTGTTTAAATTTATTTAATATGAACCCTTCCATAGAACATGTACCCTATGGTATCAATTTTCAATGCTTAGGAAAGTTGAGTGAGAAGACCTTGTGTAGGGTGGCTTACTTTTAACTGCATGTTTTTAAAGAAATGGATCAAATGTTTTACAAAGGAAATGTACCCTTGGGATGGTAAGACCATCCCCCTTATTATGTCTTATGAAATTATTATTTGAAATGAAAATATTTAAATGGAATTGAAATTGGTTAAAGGAACACATGAGAGGTTTTACCTCATGTGTCATGTTATATACTTGATCATACCTTGGTCACTTGGAAGGATTTACAACATGACATAAGAGCTAATTTATGATCATATTATTAAATGTTAAAATTATTATATAAATATAATTTAACTAGATAAATTATTATGGATGGTAGGAAATTCCCCATTCTTGTTAAACATATTATATGCCTTTATAGAGGCTCGGATTGATAGTAAGGGGATGTGTGGGGCGTAACAACCTATGCTACCCCTTACATTAGTGTTGGGCATGGTGACCCTCACCATTTCTTTGATACGAGTGATGGGATTTTGAGAAACACATTACATATAGATTATTTCCATGGTGTTCACACTCTCCATCCTGAGTTCCGAGCTTGAAGACCTTAACCTTATTAGGATTTCAAGTTTACTACCCCATGAGTAGAGCTTATCAGCTTTTAGACTGGAGATGGATACCTGCGTGTAATGTACCATTACACTCTAGAAATATATATATATATATGTATGTATGTATCTATGTATAACATATATATATAAATAGTGACATGTTCAAATGTACCATCCATGGGATGAAGCAGGTAGACCCACCAGGTTTCCTTTAGGAACTTGAGTGGAGGTTATTTGATTATTTAGTTTTTTTTACTTTCCTACTATTACCTGCACACTGTTTACTTACGATAACCTACTTGAATTATGTGTAGAAACTATTGGTGGTGGACTAATGAGATTTTTATCTCACACTCTACTCAGGCCTCCATTAGCACCCAAGAATATTATATTTCTATAGGTACTAGAAAGGGAAATTCCCTTATATAGGTTATTAAATTTTTTTACTTAGCTAGAGCTTAGGAGTAGAGGATCACTCATGCTCAAGATTCTCATGGAGCTATTTTTTTCTTTTGTTACTTTTTTTCTATTGTATAGCATGCTTATATCTATGTTTTCTTTTCTGTATTATCAGCATGACATGAATCATTGTATCAAACACTTCTATTGAGGCTTTTGTTTATGTTATTCAGTTATCTATTTCTTCCACTTCTTGTTTATTTAGTTGATTGCTATGTTTTAGCTGTTTATTGCATCTGTATATTTATATATTTCGTCACTACTATATTTATT
The DNA here is from genome assembly GCA_963277665.1 of Viscum album. Lineage (NCBI taxonomy): Eukaryota > Viridiplantae > Streptophyta > Magnoliopsida > Santalales > Viscaceae > Viscum > Viscum album. Next base: position 1,283,382,562 of record OY728148.1, read on the forward strand.
TTCTGTATCCACTCCATTACTATGACATGAGACTATAATCTCCCTACTGTATTACTTTTACACTTTCACTACTAGTCGAAAGACTCTAGCATATGGGGAGACACACTAGAGGTCACGTGGCCAACCGAGCCCAGGGCACAAGTTATGTGGCAGTTGGGTCTGGGATTTCACACTTACTATTTAATATAACTCCTTTATCTTGATATCTTTAATAAAGTAGGTTTTATCCTGGTGATATCAAACAATGTGCTCAATGTTTCTTTCTTTAATCTTCCAAAATTGAACTTACTTATAGAACAACATGTCCATGGATTTATTTTGGCTATGTCACTTACATCAAATGGACCAAGATATCAACTCCTATTAAAGAAAAAAATAAACAAATCATTTCTCACATTATTCATTAATGAAATATTACTGATGATTCACCCAATGTATCTTACCTCACCACAAACATATGTCATCGCAATTTTTATCAATACATAAAAGAACGTGACTTATAACACTCATTAATAATAATATTAAATTAAAAGGATCAATACACATATCCTCATATTGGATCATACAATTACATATATAATTGTGGATTTCCTACTTACAGGTCTTGTTTTAATAATATCATATACTGGATATTACCAAGGGAATAAACCATAAGAAGGTTACTCAAAGTCCTATGAGTATCCACCCCTTTTAGATTATATCATTTATGTACCTAAAATTAATTCATCCAGATATATAACATATATTTAAGAATACCTTGGTGGAACTTCTGGGTACTTATAATAGAGCAAAACTTCTATTCCTTTTTAGTATGACAACTACTCTTAGAGAATTATCACATATTTTATTATGCATAAGAACAATCATGATGTGATAAGAAGTTTATTAATTTTAAAAATGATGAATACAAGTTATCATAAAATATACAAAATATATTAACCCTGTTCTTTATTACACATTAATTAATGATTTATACATAAGATTAAACTTAATACAACCCAAAAGACTGAAAAGTATAGCATATTTGAAAAATAAGTAAATAACATAACAACATAAAACTTGCAATACATCATCTTTGTTTAAAACCTCCTTAACATGTTCATAATATTCCTTCATTCTTAAAACTGCATGAGATAACCTGAGGACATACATAAAAAAGGGGTGAGATATAAAAGGCAGCAAGGGAATAAACATGGAATAACATGAATAAGGTTGTTAATGTTACAAAACATGTATATAAATGTGTAATAAAAAGAACATGAATAATAGTTCATGCTATAACATGATAATCATAACTTGGGAAATGTGGAAACAACATAAAAAAATGCATCATAAACAAAGGTTAAGGATAATTTCCAAGACAGCATGATGGAAAAATTTCCATAAATAAATCAGGATCACTACCTTTCCTAATATTATACCTCATGAGACTAAACATTACCCAATGCATTAGAGTACTATATAATTATTTACACACCCGTCACTTTCACTTCATTCGCATGCTTAAGTATGCCACATATATCATACAAAATGGTTTCATTTTCTTAATATTTTATTCCAAGATCAAGGAGTGTATAATTAATACATGTAAGTATCAAGTAGAATAAGTATAAGTGTATAAAGATGAATACCCTTTCTTAGAAATGTGTATTTTATTCACTACACAATTGTTTTGGCATGGAAAATCATGGTGAAATTTAAGCATCATAATGACATCACATAAAAATTTATATAGTAGGATGATGAGATCAAAAGGGGTCTATCATAATTTTGACATAAAATGGGAAGTATTAGAGACATGTAAAGGCATATCCCAATAATAATAATTGGAAATAGAAGGCATAAGATAATAAACAAACTTGGATAAAGAAGAGATGGTGATGGTCCCTTACTAGAGTGTGTGACTCCAAATGCTTGGGAGGGGCTTATTGAGATCTTGAGAGAACCTTAGGAGGACTCTAAAGAGGGTAGGGTAGAGTAAGGATTCTATTCATGTATTTTTAGTGAGGATAAATGGGAAATTGGGTGGGTTTATATAGGAAATGAGTGGAGATTTATTTAATATTTCGCAAACTTTGGTTTTTGACTCTATATAATAAAATAACCAAAAACACAAACCTTACCATGGTTTTGCCCATGTTTTCTTCCAAATAGGAGATATTATAATTATTTTATAATTCCAGTGGCTGAACATAATAATATATTACCCTTTCTTAGGTGGAGGTGAGCCATACTCTTAAAGTAATTATTTTAAAACCATAAAATATATTAATGGCTTTGAAGGATTCATAATGGATTTATAAAATTAATAAAATAAAATTAAAATAAAATTATATTAAAAATAAAACATATATTCATTCATGGATACCTTTTATAGTATTTATTACATACTTTTGGGTCATTATAATGTAATAATATTTATACGGTATTTGATTTTTACCCGAAAACTCCATTATCTCAAAAAATTATAGAAATTCACCATTGGATAATTTCAATGTTCTGATTTCAAAAATAATTTTCGTTTTTTCTAAATAATTTTCTAAATATGTAAATTTTAACTTTTTAAATAAAATCTACATTTATTAATAAATGTTGGGGTTTTTGATAATAAAAGTTTTCGAACCCTTATAAAAATTACATTTGACTTCATCAAAATTATATGATCATTCATATTTAATAACAGTTATTTACTAAGAATATTTTATTATAATATTATTTATTTCAAAAATCCATTAGTTCATAAAAATAAATTCCTAAATTGAATTTGAATGTTAATTAAAAATACTAATTTTGTTTTATTATATCAAAATAAAAATAATTTATAAAGTAATAATAGTAGGATGAAAATATATTCATTATTATATAAAAAATAATTTAGTTACTAATATTTCTTAGGTATTGATACATATACCTTTAACACACCAACAAACACCCTAAGGGTGAGGTGTGCGAGGAGTAGAATTTTATGGGGTGGTTCAACTAACATGGTTTGGGTTGTGATCTTGACGACCTTAAACTTATCCCGTAAACAGTTTTATATAATGATTAAGTTATTGGATTTCAGTTTAGGATTGGTTAAGGTCAAATCCTAAATATTATATCACCCTCGGAACCTATAATAAATGATCTTCTTAGGGTAGGATTCTATTGGTTGAAGCCATCACTTCCTTTGTCTCTATCAATTGGATTTGTTAAAATATTATATTTATACTCATAATATGTCCACTATTAAATGCCTATATTATCAATGATAATGATACTTAATGGTATTTTAAATACAATTGGATATATTAAAATAATATAAGTGAATGTATTTTCTATTACCATATTATATAATATGACATTTATTTAAACCACATGAGAAATTTTATTTATAATAGTTTAGGTTATTACAATATTCCTCAATTTAGAAATTTCATCTTCGAAATTTTTATTTCCCATAATAAAATAGATGAGGGTAAATTTTTTTATCACTTCTTCTGGTCCCCATGTCACTTCTTCAAACTTGTGGTTTTTTCACAAAACTTTTACCTGGTGAATTTTCTTATTTCATAGAACTTTGTCTCTATAATCTAATATCTTCATTGGCTTCTCTTCATATGAAAGATCATTCTCCAATAGTTCTACATCTAAATTGAGTACATGTGAGGGATTGGGTATGTACTTTATTAAGGGTGATACATGTATTACATCATGTACTTGATATAGGTTAGGTGGTAGTGCTAGTCGATAGGCCAGCAGTCTGATGTGATCAACAGTCTCAAAGGAGACAATGTATGTTGGACTAAGATTTAACTTATTCACAAATATCATCACTTTCTTTTAGGGGATATTTAGGGGAATAAAATGTATCCAATTTCAAAATGTAGGTCTCGTTGATTATTTTCAACATATTTCTTTTATTGACTCTGAGAAGACTTGATGTGCTGTTGAATGCTCTTAACCTTTTCCACCATTTCCTTGACCATTTTAGGAGCTATAAGTTTTCATGCCCCAAATTTTCCTTGTATGCAGGTGTAATGAAGCTCTTCCCATAAAGGGATTCATAGGGAGCCATTTGGATGCTTGAGTGGAAACTATTGTTGTAAGAGAACTTTACCAAAGGAAGATGTTGGTCCTATCCTCCTTTGAAGTCAATTGAGCATGCTCTCAACATGTCCTCAAGTTTCTGGATAGTTCAATTATATTGGACATCAATTTAGAGGTGATATGATGTTCTAAAGTTCATCTCAATGTTTTGATAATTCTGGAGAATTTTCAAAAACTTGGAGGTGAATCTTAGATCTCGATCAGATACAATTGATAGTGGTACTCCATTTAGCCTCACCACTTGTTTGATATATATCCATGTAAGTCGATCCAGTGAGAAGTCCTCTAAAATTGAAATGAAGTGTGCAGTCTTTATATTATGATCCACCACAACCTAGATATCATTATTCCATCTCGATGTCTTCATAAGACCAGTGAAAAGGCCCATGGTGTTTTTTTTCCTGATTTCCATGTAGGTATGGGTAATGTTTTCATCATCCCCTTGGATTTTTGACTTTTAAATTTCCCTTAATGACATACAATACATCTTGATGTATATTCCACAACCACATTCTTTATATTTTCCCACCAATATTGTTCTCAAATATCTTGATACATCTTAGTACTTCCTGTGTGTATGGATAAGGCTGAGATATGTGCATCATCCAACAACATATTTAACTTGGGATTTTATGGCACACATAGTCTTGACCCAAATCTCACAACTCCTTCATTAACATTAAACTATGAGGATTTACCCTTCCATTATAGCTTCCACTTTATTATAAATGTTCACATAATTTATTTTAGAATCCTTTTTCTTATCCATAAGCGACAGTTGAGAAATCATTTACGAAAGGATTGATGATCTTCTTTACTTTAGGATTCCCATGTCCATCCTTTCCAAATCTAATAATACCAGATCCCTCTCGATTATCATCGATGATAGAATTTTTGGATCCTTTATACTTAGAGTATCTACCACTTTATTCACTTTACCAAGATGGAAATGAATTGAGTATTCATAGTCCTTTCTCATCTCTAACCATCTTCATTGGTTAATATTCATCTCTTTTTGTATGAATATATATTTGATACTTTGTCATCCATATACATTTCACACTTATTCCCAAAGATATAATTATTCCATATTTTCAAAGTGAAGATCATTACAGCCCACTCCAGATCATGTGTTTGGTAATTCTATTTGTGAACTTTAAACTACCTTGAAGAATATGCTTTGAATTTTTCATTTTTTTCATTAACACATACCCCAATACCTTATTCAAATAATCACTAAATACACACAAAAGCTCTCCCCTTGTGGGTAGTGTGAGAATATGTGTATTGATAAGAATCCTTTTAAACTCATTGAATCTCTCTTCACATTCATAATTCCATGAAAACGTGACTCTATTCCAAGTTATCTTGGTAAGAGGGTTTGAAAATCATGAGAAATTTATCCCAAATCAAATATAATACCTAACTAATTCAAGGAAAATATTGATATATATCACAAATGTTGGCCTCATACATCCTTCAATTACTTATATCTTTGAAGGATCCACATATATCCCATTTAGTGTGATTATATTCCCCAAGAATGATAATTCATTCAAACATAAATCACATTTTTTTGTACTTATCATAAAGATTCTCCTTTCACAGGGTCTTTAGAATAGTTCTTATATTCTCTTCATGATCATCGGTTTTGGAGAATATTATAATATTATCTATAAATAATAATATAAATTTGATGAAGTAATATCTAAATACTCTATTCATCAATTCCATGAAGATTTTCGGAGGATTAGTGAGTCATAATAACATTACTATGAACTCATAGTGCCCATAACTTGTTTAAAAAGTAGTATTGGGGATATCCTAATTCTTAACCCTAACTTGGTAATATCCTAACCATAGATCCACCTTATAGAAGTGTTATGATCCATGTAGATGATCAAATAAGTCACCAATCCAAGGTAGAAGATACTTGTTATTTTTCGTGATCTTGTTGAAATCACGATAATCAATGAAAAGGTAGATTGACCCATCCTTATTGATGAAAAGGATTGGTGCACCCCATGGTGAAGCACTTGGGCATATGAAAAATTTGTTCAGATTATCCTGTAGTTTTTTATTCAGCTCCTCAAGGTCCAAAATATTCATTCTATATAGAGTCTTGGATAATGGAAACGCCCTAAGTATAAGTTCAATTGAAAATTAAACCTCTTGTCTAGAAGGAAGACTGTGAAATTCCTCAAGAAACACATCAGCGTACTCCCCCATAATTGGAATTTATTTGAGGATGGTTATTTCATTATACTCAATAATTTGATCTGGATATACTTTCTTGTTGTTCAATAATATCCATGCTTTAGATGTTGGTTTTAAAGAAGATTTCTCCTCCTCCATGAACTTGTACAGAATCAGGGGGTCGATTCACAATACAGAGAGTGATTTAATTCTCATGGAAATTTATTTTGGATCTTTATAGGGAAAGCCAAACCTTACCTAAAATTTCATCAAATTCTACCAATGGTAGTTTGGAAAGTTTCGATGGTAATTTTAGCCCACAAATTGTGGTAGGGGAGGAGTTAAATACATGGGATTCAATAATTAACCCATTTTTTGTTTTCGTCAACATCTCTACTTCCATGATTTGTGGTGGTTTTTGAATAGTTATACTAAATTTTTTTGATATAAAGTAATGCATACAACCAAAATAAAAAAGAATGTTAACTATTATTGAATGAATAACTAGCATACCTATCACCACTTCATTGTCAGGATCCAACTCAGTGGTTTTTATGGAAAAATATTACCCTTACTACCTTGGATGTTGTTGGTTTTCTCTAAAAACTCTTTGATTAGTGCATTGGTTTGTAAATTCCATGGTTCCTTGCAGTTGTAGCAATGAAAAATGAACTAAGGGTTTATATGAGCATTCATTTCCTCTAGAAAATTTGTGGGTTTCTCCTATTGTAAATCTTTAGCAAGGTTTCCTTACTTCCCGCACCTAAAGCATTTTATCGTCCCCCATAGGTGATGTTTGGGGTATTATTTCTACACCTTTGACAAGTGAGATGTTGAAATTTCTTAACAACATTAGATTTATCCATCAGACCATCAGAATTAAACTCCAGTTTTTTATTCTTATCCCTATGATACCCTTGTGATTTGATGATCTCCATTTTTACTTTGAGGGCACATCATACAATTTTATCATATCTATCAAAGTCATGAATCCACGGATATTTTTATAGACTAGGTTTTTTCCCAACAAATAAGTGGTCAATGTTGCATTTAGGGGTAATTAAAAAAATGGAGGTGTATCATGCAAGTCTTGTGAAGTTTTCCTCATATGCCTTGATATATTCCTTGTCTTTTTTTCTTTAGGTAAGGAAATACCTTTCCATTTTAAGTCATAGAGTGGAATAAAAATATTTATCATTTTTTTTCTATAATTAATTCCACCCCATCGCTTCGATCTCTTTCTTAGGATTCATATTATCGATCAATGTCCACCACTGATCAGTTTCTCCTTATATATGATAAAAAACTAGTAGAACCTTCTCTTGTTCAGAACATTAATGTATGGAGAATATCTTCTCAATGAAGATGATCTATTATTTCGTGATTAAGGGATTAGATGGTACACTGAAAGTTGAAGGCCTTTGTCACATAAATATCTCAATCACAACTTTTTATTTCTTAGGGGTATTTTTTACTCCTCCTAATCTAGGTTTATATTTAAAAACATAATTTATCTAAGAGATTATCATCGAAAATTTCATGATTTCTACTCCCACCAGGTTAGTCATCATGTTGGACCAGTCATCACTTTTCTCGTCACATTGATTGTTTACACGATTCCTCCTATTTCTGGCCATTGGATAGAATAAAGTGAAAATTAGAAATGATTATTTTTAAAATATTAAACACATTAAATTGAATCCAATGACATTAAAGCGGTAACTTATAAATTATAATTATTCCCTTAACTTATGAATTTGTAGGCTTCAATCTATGTTATCCATGTTATATTTCCTAACATATATTCTTATGGTCATTTTTTGTTACATTAAAAATGGTTTTAAATGATATTATGAATTTACCAAATCATATCCCCCAGGAGTGTCAAACTAGGTGTCCGGAAAGGTGCATTGTCATGTACCAGGTTATGCTGAGTCAGGCCTGATGCACATTTTTGAAGTTGTTAACCCCAGGTAAATCTGTGCCAGAACTACGCCCACTTGTAGTATCTAGACAAGGATGTATTTTATTGATAAAACAATTACTCTATTATTACCAAAATTTAGGGATGTTTTATTATACTTAGTCTTATCCAAAAATTTTTCTCTAGAGTTTTCTAATCCTAATCCCAAAAATAACTAATATTTTCCTCCGATTCAAACTATAAAAACCCTAATCTTTATTACACATTAATTCATGATTTATCACATAATATTACTCTTAAGACAACCCATAAGATCAATATGTCTAGTGTCTTTGAGAAATAGTTACATGACATAGACACTTAAAATGATTAATACATCGTATTTATTGAAAATCTCCTTAACATGTTCATAACATTCCTTCATACTTAAAATTTCTTGGGATATCTTGGGGAAATACATAAGAAAGGGGTGCGCTATATTTCTCAGTAAGGGAATAAACCTAGAATAACATGAATAAGGTAGTTCATGTTAAATAATAGGAATTTCAATTTAGAATAAAATGAACATGAACAATAAGGGATGATATATCATAATAATCATAACATGGTAAATATGGAAACAAATTAAAACACTACATCATATACATAGATCAAGGATAACTGCTAAGAAATCTTGATATAAAATGTCCCATAAAGGAATAAGGTTCAATACATATCCAAACATGAGGTCTCATTATTCTAAACATTACCCAATGCATTTCAGTGATATATAATTCTGGGCACACTCGTCACTTTCATTTCATTCTCATACTTAAGTGTGCCACATAGATCATACAAAATTATTTCATTTATCATCATATTTTATCCCAAAATCAAGGAGTGTGAAATAAATACATGTAAGTACCAAGTAAAAGTATTATAATTGTATAAAAGTGAATACCCTTGATAGGAAATGAGTATTGTATTCACTACACATTTGTTTTGTCATGGAAAATCATGGTGAAATTTCGGTAGCATAACTGTGTCACATAAAAATTAAGAAAATGGGTTAATAAGAGAGAATGGGGTATATAATAATTTGGAAATAAAATTTTAATTATTAGGGATATGTAAATACATATCCATAAAATATTAATTGGAAATATAAGGGATAAGATAATAAGGAAACTTAAATAAAGAAGTAAAGGTGAGGATTCCTTACTTGAGTGTGTGACTCCATATGCTTGGGAGGGGATTATTGAGAGCTTGGGGGAACCTTGGGAGGACTCTAGAGAGGGTATGGAAGAGTATGGATGTTATAAAAGGATTTTAGTGAGGATAAGTGAGATATTAGGTGGGTTTATATAGTAAATGTGTGGGGATTTCTTTAATGTTTATTAAACTTTGGTTTTGGACTCTATATAATAAAATAACCGAAAACACAAACCTTACAATAGTTTTTGACTATGGTTTATACCAAATGAGAGATGATTTCATTATTTTTTAAGGACTGAGGCCTAAAATAATAAAATTACACCCTTACTTATGAAGAGGTGAGTCATACTCTGAAAGAAATGATTTTAAAACCTTAAAATATATTAGTAGTTTTGGAGGATTCATAATGGAATTTTCAAATTAATAAAATGAATTTAAAATATAATTATTTTAAAGTTAAATAATATATTTTATACTTTATACCTTTTATAGTATTTATTACATCAATTTTGGTTCTTTATGATGTCATAATTCAGAAAGTATATTTATACGGAATTTAATTTTTACGAAAACATTTGACTGTCTTAGAAAATTATGAAAAATTCACCTTTGGATAATTTTTATGTTTTGATTCCAAAAATAATATTAATTTTATATAAATAATTTTTTAAATATGTAAATTTTTACTTTTAACATAAAATCAAAATTTGTTAAGAAATTTTTGGTTTTTTGAAAATAAAATTTTTCGAACCCTTATAAAAATTACATTCGAATTCATAAAAATTATATTATAATTTATATTTAATAAAAAATATTTAATAATAATATTTTATTAAAATATTATTTATTTCAAAAAATAATTCGTTCATCAAAATAAACTCTATAATTGAATTTGAAAATTAACCAAAAATACCATTTATGTTTTATTGTATGAAAATAAAATAAAAATTATAAATTAATAATAGTGGGATGAAAATATATTCATTATTATATAAAAAATAATTTAGATACTCATATTTATAGGGTATTGATACATGTACCTTTAACACACAAACAAAATACCTAAGGGTAAGGTACGTGAAAGTGAGACTTTCTTAGGATGGTTCGGCGAACAGGGTTTGAGCCATGATATCAGTAAGTATAAAATTATCCTTTAAACAATTTTTATCATGCTTAAGTTGTTGGATATCATCTTGGAATCAGTTAGGGGAAAATCCCAGAGATTATATTTTCTTTATAAGCTCAAATAAATTGTCTTTATATGGTACCGTTTTATTTGTTGAGGCCATCACTTTCTTTGTCTAGTAAATTGTATTTGTTAAAATTATATAATTATACTAATTATAAGGCAATTGTTTAATGGATATATTATCAATGACAATGATAATGAATAGTATTTTAAATCCAATTGGATATAATAAAACGAATTACATGCATTTTTCTATAAACATATTATATAATAATACATTTAATTAAAAAAAGGGAAAATTTATTTATTATATTTCAGGTATTTAGACATAAGATGGTTCTAGGACACCAAATACAATAGGGATATGTCATTATTTCCTAATCTTGTGGTATTAGTTTTTTGGGTGTTTTTATGTCATTTGTTTTGGTTTGGGACCCATAAACCTTTTATAGGTTCTACAATATGCATTTATTGGAGTTCATGAATTCAATAAAGATTAGAAGAGTGGTTTTACTAATGTCTCAATCCATGAGGAATTCATTATTAGGATCTATAATGATTTAGTGGTTAGAAAATCTCTGATAGTTTGGTTTTCCAAAGTAATGGGCTATTCAAGTCCCATGTTTCTTGTTTTTGTTTATGAATTCAACTTATTGGTTGGATACTTCTCCTTGATGAGTTAAATATTTCCTTTACCTAAATTAATTCACCAAATAAATTTTGGGAGTGGACCTTTTATGGTCAGAAAGTGGCATGGTGGGGAGAGTTATGACACCCCAAAATGTAACTTTCTTGATACTAATGTAGAAATCAATTTGTCTCTTTTGATTGGGGTGTCCTTGGGTTGAAATTTTGAGTTTTTGAAGTTTTTCTAGGGATGAACAATTAGGAAAATAGTTTTGGAATCCATGTAGTAGAAACTGAGTTCCATATGAATTTTTTGACACAGGCGATTGGATAGTATGCATATGGTTTGATAAACTATACAATATAACCATTCAAAATATGAGGTTTTGAGCTAATGTTACCCACATGGTCTGCACACGGTTTGTTAAATCATGAGAGAAAACCATATGAACTTCTTGATTTAGGTTAATTATTTTATTTTGACCTCTTTACAATATATGGATACCTCTCTTGGCTTCACCATTTTATTTCCTATGACCTGGGTGCCTCCCAAGGAACTCCTTCCTTCTTCTAATCACCTCTAAGTGGGTTTTTAGTGGATTATATTTGGTTATTCATCTAGAATAAGAGTTAAGGTACTATTCTCTATCCCACTCTTAATTTATCTTACTTTCCTCTATTTTCCCTAACCGTAATGGAAATGGGTGGCTAGTTTTAGGTTGTTTAGTGTTAATATTTTGGGGATTTCAATTTTGAAAGGCTATGAACCATCCTAGGCGTCCTATTATAATGGTCTTCATCAAAGTGACATTGTTAAACTAGTTTTTATACGTGTTTCTATTAAATTTAATTTTTTTAAAGAGATCCTTGATGGATTTATTTTTTGTTGGAACCATGGCCTTTCTATGCTAAAAATGGAGTATAGTTTGTGTTTGTTATAAATCCTCATTAGAAGTTTATGAAGTTTTCCAGGAAAGGGATCACATAGTTTAGGTTGGAAATAATATTAAATGTGGTGTCGTTTCCCAGTGTTTTCCAAATTTTTGGGCCTGAAAATTGAGAAATGGAGAAATGTGTATTAGGAAAAGAAAGTTGTGTGAAATATTGTACGTGTTTTGGAAACTTGTGTGTTTGGATTGTTTTATGATCAAAATATAAAAATATGGAAAAGGAAAATAGTGCGCGCAAGAATTAAATGTACATGAAATATCATGCTGCGTGGAAGAATTTTCCGTGCCCAAGGAAACATCAAAAGGGGTTTTGCACGCTTAGGAAGAATCTTGCGTGCGCTGACAAAGATGTGTTGAGAACTTGCGTGTAGGGTCTTCAAAGGTCTATAAATATGGGGCTATCCCCAAGTATGACTTAATAAATTTTCCAATGAAAAACCAGTTGCTTTGATACATGAAAGGTTTGCACAGGAAAGATTTACATAAAGTTAAACTTGCACGCAAGGTGTTACTTTAGTCTGAGAAGACCAAGAGAACCCTTCTGTGTAGTTGTGTGAAAGATAAGGGGTGTGTGAAAAGTAAGGGTTTCACGAAAGTGATTTTTGACAACAATTCCAAAATATTGCACGCCAGTTGAGGTATTGTGCACAAGTGTGGTGTTATGCTTCCGATAGTAGTATCTGGTTTGTGTGATTAGTGACTTATAGTGCATTAATTCATTACTTCAATGAAGGCAGTGTTTCATGATAAAGAGAGACAAGGAATTCCATGAAAATCTATTGAAGCAACCTTCAAGTCAATAAACTAAGTTAGACTTCTCTCAAGGCAGTGAGCTAGGGGGAGTCGGTGGAAGTGATTGGAGGGACACGATGAGCTATCCCTGAACCATTTTAAAGGAAGTGTGCCTAGAATAGAGTGACTATGACATAAATCTTGTATTCCACAACTATTGAAAATTAGTGGATTTTGGTATGACCGACACAATGTCGGCGTATGCTCCTTGGACATAGCTCTTTGTAGTGAACCAAGTAAAAGTACTACATGTTCTCTTTTCATGTGATTATTTATTTGTTGTCCAAATCCATCATATAGGTTTAACACATTCCTACCAATGTGGGAACAAGATACATCACATTAAAATAAAAAGTTGACACCCTGATTCACCACTCCCCTCTCAGGTCATCTCAGGGCTGTACATGTTTGAAAAGTTTTGTTGAACTAAATTAGCATTTCATATGTTATGTAGTTTTGTGTTATAAAGTTTTCCCCATGATTTATTTTTTTCCCTTTATAAAATTGGGTGAAATGATTCATAAAATGACACTTTATTCTTAAATGATGTTTTATACATTTATGTGTTTAATAAAATTATATTAATGTTTTTCATGAGAAAATAATTGGTTTATGGTGTTTTTAACCAATTTGGTTTTATAAAGTGTAAATTTCCTGGTTTAAAAATATTTTCCCTTATTTTAAGTGGCTCCTATATTTTTGAAAATAACCTTTCTTATTTGTAAAATGTTTTTACATATTAATAAAGATCCTCCCTTGTTTTTATAAAAATTGTTTTCTTGTTTTAAGAAAGGAATTTCATGTTTTAACAAGGGGGTGTCGATCCTTTTGGATTATTTGTTTTGGATGAATCTTTTAGTAAATTTGGCATGTTGCTATTTTTTTATTCTACATATTTTCATAATTTAAATTATTTTAAAGGTGATTTTGAATTTTTATTCCAAAAGATGCATTCTTTGTTATAATTTGGTGTTATGTATGATTTTACTTTGGGTTTCATTAGTATGTAAAATGGGTTTAAAAAAAAATCTAAAAATCATGTAACCTTTATTTATAAATACAAGGCCTGGTTAACAGATTTGTAACTCTCTTTTTTTGGATATTTTTTACACCCTATTTGAGTTCATTATTAATTTTTGTTTATGATTATGAGAATGTGTTTGATTATATTAATTTTGATTCATGTTTATTTGTTTAGGTTGATGATTATTATCAAAGGGGGTGTCATTGAGGTGAGATGTTTATTTAATGGATAAATGTCTTACATTATGGAATTGTGATTTTCACACAATATATTGATGGAAATCACATCTGTTTAGTAATGACATGAGGGACCTAGTTTAATAAGTGGTAATTTTAGGAACATTTCCTTACTATTTTAGTGTGATATCATAGATAATAAACCTCAGTTGAATGTTTTACTTGGCTAGGGGGTGTGTCTCTGACCGGGCTAGAGAGAGAGAATGATTCATGAGATGATTTTTGTTACCATTAACCCATAGATAATAGGTTCCACAAATACATGTCAAGAAAACCTATCTCCGTTAGTTTTTAGGGTGTTTCATCATTTTTTTACTTTATGTTATGATTATTTATCATTGTTGTCATATGAGTTTTTAATTTTTATTTTTTGATTAATTTAATTATTTATGAGTGAGAAATATGGGATAGAGAAATGATTTGTATGGCTATTTCCATTTATTTATAAATTTTATGGATTTTCATTTTATTATTATTTACCTTAATTATACTCATGTTTGAGGTGTGAGTGTGTGTTGATTTTTTAATATAGGGAAAAGAGACATCTTTTTTAAAATGTTATCCTTGAAAAGTGTTTCATTTGAAAATTTATTTTCTTTAAAATCATGTGTGGGTTTTTTTAAAAGAGGTTATTCTTAAATGAAAATGTTTAAATTGTCCATTTTCAAGTGAAAGTTGTTTTAAATAGTAAATATTTGGTTTGTGAAATGACATTGCCTTGGTAAGTCCTCTTGGTGGCATATTTTACAAAAGGTGTTCTTTAAGAATGTATATGTAATAAAATTTGTTTTATTTCCATTTTATTTAAATTAAATGAAAAAAATATTTTTCTATGCCTCATTTTCAAGCTATAATTATTGGTTTCTTTATAAATGGAATGTGAATGGACTAATGGTTGTATCCTAATGGCCTTTATCTCCCACCCTCTACACTCACACTGGTGGGTATGCAGTTTTCATGTTTTCTATAGGTTATTAGGTTATGAATCGTAGGTTGGATAGTTACATATATTTTTTAGGAAGTGGATTTTTGTTTAGGTTATGGTCATGGCTTGAGATTCAGATGAAGATATTGGGGTTTGGTTCCCATTTCAATTTGGCCAATTTCAGGTCGTGTTGTTTATTGGCCTCTTCATCCACCTATTTCTTTTCAGTTTAGTTTTATTTTCTTATTTTGGGAATGTAAAATATTTTTTTTAAAATGGTTTCATTTATGGTTTTTAAAAAAAATATTTGGTTATTATTTATTCTTATTCCATATTTGTATGTTCTTATTTTGTTTCCACTTATTTCTTAGAAGGGTTTATCCATGTAAGGAGACCACATACTGGGTTCTCAGTTAGAACAATTGTTGATACAGGTTTTGAAGAGGGGGAAATTATTCCCATTTTTAATTGCTAATACCTTGGTTCTTGCCACCATCCTAGGGTGATCGGGGAGGCACCTTAGGACTTGTGGTGGAACAGTCTTGAGTGATGATTCAGCCTAGCTCGAGTTGGTTTGATAAAAAATTATTTATTTTCTTATCCACATAGAGAAATAAAGGCAAAAAGTTTGGGAGTGACTTGTTCATGTTATTAAAATTGTAATTAATGATGAATATTGAGAAAATACATGGTAAAGAGGAAATAATGAGATTATTTGCAAGTTTTTGGTACAGTTTGATCCCACGGGTCTCTAATCACTCAATGTACCCAATCATATTGAATAGATGAGGTCCTAAATAGTTCTCTTATGCTATAATTATTCAATACAAAGCATTGGATGAATTATATCTTTCTTACCAAGCTCTATCTTGGTATAACTCTTAGAGATAAGAATCATTTGAAAAGAATCTTTCTACTCAAGTATTTTTTATAGCTCACTAGAAATAGATGATGACATAAAGATTTTAAAATATAGTGTATCATCTATATATTTATTGTATTTTTATTGATACACCCTGATTTCTCCCTAATGAGTCACAAAATATAATGGGGATTACCTCACATAATGCATCCATTCATGGTGTAGTACTATGTGCAATCACTATTACCACACTTGGAAGTTATGGACAGTCAAAATATTTTCCATGTCCAATATAGACCACAATGAAATTTAATTGGTGGTGGTTTCTATTTGATCAAAAACAAATAAACTTATCATATTAGTACTTTATCTTGATTAATAATATAAAAGTTCAAATTACTAATATTAAAATTCTCCAACTATGTTATCAAATACTAATAGCCCTAAACTAATAGATTTAGAATACTCACTCGCTTGTGTCTTCTAGTGAAAGGATCCTTGAAACTCACTTTATATCCTAAGATATGGCATCACCACTAATCAAAGTGTCTAAGTTAGTTTTTTGGATATCCAAACACATTAAATTTTGACTCCTTAAATTGTTGAGTGTATTCCCATCTCCTACAAAGGATTATTTTCATTGTTCAATTATTTGCCTCCAAAGATGGAACAAGATAGATATAACTACATGTTTTCTAAAAAAATTAGTTAATTTGACCCATAATTCTCATAAGAACTCCCTGAAAGTAAGAGACACCCTAAAATATGGGTTATTAAATCCTCAAACAATTGGTTGTGTCCAAATTCAATTTATGGAATGAGTTTAATGACTTAATATTGTCTTTATGGGATTTATAAATTAATCTTAGAAAATTAAATCCTTTTATATATAATATTTATGTTCTATGTGATATCACTCACAACTTAAACATGATTTTAAATAAATAAAGTTCACCATATATATTCATTTTATCTATTCATGATTTTTTATTAATATCGTATGTGATTTCCTTTAATAAATACCCATTAATAAAATGATTTTCCATGAATTAAATAAAAAAATCTATAATTATGTGAATGTTTCCCTTGAAAGATGACAAATGGTATGGTATGGTTTTCCATAGGGTTTAGGAGGCATGATTACTGATGCCTATAATGATTCAGTTATTCTGTCATTATATGATTTCCCACTAGGTTCACCATTTTTGTTTCTTATTTGATGATTGATTGTGTGTGTGTGTGGGGGGGGGGGGGGGTTCAAGTATGGTTTCACAATCATTCACATCAGTTTTCCATTTTCATATTTCATAGAAACTCCCAATGGTTCCCACATCTATAACTCGGTAAACGTATAATTTCCAAAGGTAGGTGATAATTTGAGGTTTCAAACCCAATGGCTCTTAGGAACTCAAGTTGTTTGGGAGTAAGAGAGGGAGAGATCATCATAACCTTTTATGGGGAATTATTTTCTATTATGGGACTCTCTTATATATTTATGATATGTTTGTGAATCTATTCAGAAACCCAATATAAGACTAATTAACCTAAAAAAATGATAAAGTGTTGAAACATTTTATCTGTACACGGGGTTCTATTAATGATTCCATCTGTATGTATATGAGGTTCTCCATATATTTTATATTATTGCTTAGAAATGGGTGGATGCTTATATTTTGAAGAACTATAACCAGACACTATAGAGTTTATGACCATCCAAGAAGGTGATTGGTTTTTCATTGATGGGTTTGAGCCTTTATGGGGAATCCTACTGATATTTTTTATAACAGGAATAAAGGATCATGTAGTTTGTTTGAGATTGAGTCATTTAGTTTAGCACCATATAGAAATTACAAATATTAGGGAACTTAGGAACCAGGTATTGATCTTGAGCCTTAGGAATGCGTCCTATGTATCCTATGATAGAAAGAATGAGAGACATCATAATTTAATCTGTTCTCAACTTGCTGATTGGTTGTGACCGATAATTAATGACTATGAGGGTTATTTCTTCTGGACTTATCAACACAGGAATTCATTTAGGACATAACAATAATGTGGATTCGCTTATATGGGGGAAATTGGGGCTTAAAAATCTCGGTTTCCTTACATGGGGGAAATTTATGATGTGAGTGATTTGATTGTTGAAAATACGTAAGCCTACATGAGTCATGATAGGTGTGATAAACAATGGATAATAAGAGATCAGACTCATCATATATGGATACATGACTTATGCACTAGTGTATCCCTAATGGGGTGTTTAATATGGAGCTTGGGCCTCAGGAAGGTGTCCTATGTATCTTTCTTATATAAGGAATCATATTCTTCATAATTTAATATGTCCCTAACCCATTGATGAGTTTGAGTTTTCTGAGGGAATAGCCGAGGATTACACATAAATTGAATCCCATATATAAGCCCACATCCCATCAGTTGATGGATTAATAATGATGGTAGACTTATAAGAGTATTTAGTTCCACAAGTTAAAAATATTTGGGATGTGTAAGGACTTACACCAGTGTGAATTTCCATCAGAAATCTAACCTCATGAAGTCTTACTTTATATAATATTTGGATAGGAATTAGAGTCCCCCTTGTAACACCCCGACCCCTCTCGACCAGAGCCAGTGCATTACTTGTTATATTGGCATGGTTAGAAGGAATTAAAATACAGAAGGAACGATCAGTTTTATAATGGACCCAAGCTTGACATACATGGACATTACATTACTTTTGTGGAATACTTAATACATAACAAAAAAATTCCCAAAGACCGTATTAGTTTTGGGTCTTTGGAAACCCAGAACATAATCTTCTAATAATGGTGAAAGATCTTCAACATCTCCCATAAAGATCTTCCCCTTTTGTTTTCTTACCTAAAACCTTTATTTAAATCTCGGGGAAAAGAAATCATATAAAGGGTGAGATTAAATGCTCAGTAAGGGTAAGAATGGAAAAAAAATACATTTGTACTTAAAAACATGAACATAAAGTTTAAACATCAAAATCTTGAGTCGTGAAATAAATCATGGCAGTATGTAAGGAATAGATCAAAAAGGAACATTAATCATGATAAAATAGCTTGGGAATAAAACATGTAATTGTGGAAAACATTTAAGAACATGTTATGATTTCCAGAGTATCCAAGACATTGCTTCCAAGACCATCATAGTGGAAAAAGTCCATTACTGAACCGGGTTTACCTGCCATTCTAGCCATGTATTATTGAACCGTTTTTACTTTCCTTTACAGCCATGTCTATCTCATGAGATATAAATAATTACCCTATGCATTTTAAGGAGATATAGGTACCACCCATCTCATAATGAAATCATTCTTTAATGTGCCATAAAATAAACATAAATCATTAATCATAACGCAATGAATAAATTTTTTTTCATAAACATCATCCCATCATAACATAATCCATATAAAAAATGGATATAATTTCATCATAAACAAAATCAAACCATGTAAATAATAGATAAATTATTCTTGAAACATAACCATATAAAATAATTTCATCATAGATGGAAAATAGTTTTGATAAAACACTTGAAATAATTCTTGAGGAAAATATCCTTTCTTCTTTCAAATCATTTTCTTTTCTCAAAATGACATGAAATTTTAAAAGAAAATAATTTTGTTGAATATAATCATGAAATATTGTAGATGAAGCTTTATGTAAATAAGGAATTATGAAATCGTAAAAATCCTTTCACGCCGTATAAGTTAAAAAAACATTCTCCTCTGACTTTTGCCGGAAAAGTAAAAAAGTACCTCGTATGGTAAACAAAAGAAATATTACTTCCATACAACATAGTAAAAGTCAAAAATAAGTAAACAAGACTTTAAACATACATGGAAGAATATTAAAAACTTTATGAAAGCATTTTTTATAAAACATGGACATGGATGATAAATATTACCCCAGTAAATACTTACAAATAAACAATCTCGGATAAGAACGAGATTGGAATAATTATCCCTTACCATTTTTGATCGGTGGAATCCTACGTGTCATAAAATAAAGAAAATTACATGCATATTTAAATATCATATCCTTGATAATAAAAAACATAAAACATTCATGGGAAGAATAAACACCATACAAAAGAAATAGATGGTTATTAAGGCATATGTCTCATATAAATAAAATTGAGATGAAATAATCCCTTACCATAGGTCCAATTTCTTCTGTACGTGTATAAAAATCCTATATAATGATTTAAATAATGTCATTGACTTATTCAATAATCATATTCATTTTTATGATATCATATATGATTCACTTATGACTTTATATTACCCGTTCATTTGTCAATTCCATGTTGAAGCAACGTTTTGGGTAATAATTTCTTCATTTATTGTACATGTTTGGACTTGTTGTTCTTGATATTATCATTATTTTTTACTTCCAGAATGTAAAAAATGATTTATATATCATATATACATTCATTATATATATATATATATATATAATTGATAGATAAATGAAATTAAATACACTGTTCATAGAGATGGTAGGCCGTACGTACGCATGAACACTGCTTTCGTTTCCTTATTGACTTGAATGAAAGTAAGTAGATTACACACACATATATATATATATAAATAAATATAATAGAATTATTATGTCATATATATCATTATTATTCATTATATAAACTTTATAGTCATTCTTGAATGGTTAACATGGAGAATGAATCTCATTGCGTCATGGAGAAGGTAATCCGTACGTACGCATGAACGATGATATCATTCCAATAATTATTGGATGAAATTGTAGTGGTTTATATAATATTACATAATTATTTTCATGTTATAATAATCATATATAGTTATTATTTCCACCCTTATAACCATCCAAGTAATGTGGTGGTGCAAAAACAGATTACACAACGACGTGGAGACGGTAAGCCGTACGTACGTACACGCGGTGATTTCATTTTTCATAGGATGGATAGAAGGTGGAATATGATTGTTTAATATTAATAATAATATATCAGTATACAAGTGATACTTTTGTTATTACTTAATAATGAAAAAAATCATATAGAGGTAGTATAAGAAGAAATAAGTTTTAAAGAATCGGTGAAGGATATTACCTCTTCTTCGACGCGCTTCTTCTAAACCTCCTCTTAGGGCACTAAAGTTGGTATTTGAAGAAGAAACATACCTCTAGTATGTTTCTAGGCAAGTTGGTAAGGTAAATGGGTAGGTTTTGGCCGAGTTTGAAAGCTCAAAATGGAGTGAATGGAAGAGGCATGAGGTTCACTTTTATAAGAGAGGAGTGTGGCGCTTGAGGAAACTCTCAAAAATATTAATTTATAATAAAATAAAAACCCACATAAAAACCTCCAAAATGAATCAAATTAAAATATTAGATGATATAGGGTGGTAATTGCATCAAAAAAGAAAATTTATACATTTTTTTAGTTTATTTTAAACCTTATAATTTTGATTTATCCTTATTTAATCTATTTGATTTTATTTGTGGTAATAATATTCTAAATTTTAAATTGTTATAAATATTTAATTATGTGTTGTTAATTATCCACAATTAGATAAATTATGACATTTTAGATCATATAATTTTCAATTTGTAATTTTTAAATATTTTTGTGATTTTTAAACAATTTAATAATATGTTATTTTTATAAAATACCAATAGTGTCAATTTTGACACTATTCAATTATTTGAATTTAAATAAAATCCACACAAAAGGTATGTTCAAACCAAAATATTTAATAGATTCCTAACATGTCATATGTATCTATAAAATTCATGGAGAACATTAATTAGTTTATATAATATTTATTTTAATATTTTTAATAACATTTATTTGATATTTTTCTTAATAAAATAATTACTAAAACATTTTTTTATAATTATTTAATATACTTATTTGTTGCATAAAAATTAAAAATAAAATACTTTGAATAATATAAATCTAATATATTTCATAGTAACACTTTTAGTCAAATTTAACTTCTAAAAAACCAAATTTTAAAATGTTATCTTTATTAAATTATGAAGGTGACAACTTTGAGATCATTTAAAATAAAATAATATAAATGTCATAATCTGTTTCTAAGGCTCAAAATGGTCCACATGTAGATGATTGGATTATTA
The DNA here is from genome assembly GCA_963277665.1 of Viscum album. Lineage (NCBI taxonomy): Eukaryota > Viridiplantae > Streptophyta > Magnoliopsida > Santalales > Viscaceae > Viscum > Viscum album. Next base: position 1,283,404,707 of record OY728148.1, read on the forward strand.
TGGTTTAGATATACTCGAACAATAAGGTGTAGTCAAGTTTTTGGTCCTTTTGATGGGTATTATTATTTTAATAAAAACTATATTATTGATTTTTCACTAAATAAATAATTTCTGCATCATTAATGTATAAGATATTAAGGTAATTAAATATTTATTAAAAATTAAAAATAAATTACCATAATAAATATAAAAATATTATTTTTCAAATGATTATTTATAATTGAATTTATATTATGTATAACCTTATATTAAAAATAATGTAATTAATAAAGTTTGAGTGAGACATATTTTACTTTCCTTTAAATAAAATAAAATAAATATCTTAATCTCATCCAAGTGGGTTAAAATTGATTCTATTTCGACCCAAGTATGTTTTAGAGAGAAATATAATCATCCAATTATACTAATACAAGTGTTAGGGTAATTTTATAATATTATCTTTACCCATAATAACCTCATTTACCTTTAACTTTGGTAAATAAAATTAACCATAGTTACTATTCATAATGTCTAAAAAATAAAAGTTACCCATTTACACAATTTGGACCTCCTTATTACAAATATAGAATCCATTTTTCCAAAATCAAAACACAGAATATGCAGTAATTAATTTAAAATTAATCCCATTGTCGAAAAAAATAGGTTTTTATTTAAAACATTGCAAAGAATTGTAATGTTTTTACCTATGAATTCAATGTAAAATTAAAGATAATGACATAAATTATATTAAATGGTAAAAATAATTTATATTTATACTTTAAAACCATTAAATATTATAATTTAACCATATAAATTATCTTGATGATAAAAGTTGTTTTTAATTAAAATTTAGTGTATTTATACTTTTCATCAAAATATGAAAATTATCAGAAAAATATTAAAAAATTATCCAAAGTAAATTTTTTTATCCTGATTGTAATGAATAAGTTTATTTTTCCACATGGAACTTATAAACTTTTCAAAAACTATATTTAATGTGGGTGCGCCATCAAAAGGCGGCAAAACTGTATTTTTTGAAAAATACTTATTTTACCCAAAAAATTTATTTTGTTCTCATTCCATGTTCTAAAAATGTGTAAGATGAATGATAATGTAATAATATTAAAAATGTAGTTAATACTATTCATAATGGCTAGTTAATAATAATATTATAATAATATATCATTGTTTAGTGAAACTCGGTATTGCGTACCATGCAAGCTATCGAACAAGGTCGCTCTTGCGTGTAACGCAAGTCAAGTCAGTGTTGCGTGTAGTGAAAGACTACTTCAGTGCTGCGTATAATATAATAAAAACCTATTTAATTTATAAATTGAACAAAATATTTACTCAATGTTGCATAGAATAATTTCTATCAAATGAACTTGAAATTGTGTGTAACACGAGGCAAGAATAGTGTTGCATATACTGCAAGCTAATACGGTGTTGCGTATAGCGCAAGCTAATCTTGGTACAACGTACTACACAAGAAATCAAAGAAATTAAAAAGAATATTTCTCATAAAATCTAGGGGTGTACCAAATTTAGTAGTCTTGAATAATCTAGATACATAAATGTAACTCAAATTACATTGGAGTAGGTTACAAAATACAATACATAACAAAAACTAAAAACTACATCCACAAGAACTCAATAAATGATCACCTCTTCATCACCTGTTGAAGGTTGACAATGAAATGGGTGACCTAAAATGATCATTAAGGGTTAAAAATAGTGGAAGCACGAATCAATAATAACTGAATCATAAACAAATATGGCATGGTGAATATATGAAAAACACACGCCATTAATAAACTGAGAAAGGGCCGGAATCCATAGATTTTGTCATAGTGAAAAACTCATGGATTATAATGACTGAAAATTAATAAAGAGAATTATTATTAATTATACGTCATGTATCTGAAACATGATACTATATTATCATTAAAATGGTTTAGTGTGGTGTGTAGAAACCTGTCTTATTTTATGGAAACAATCTCGAAGGGTTTGTCGCCAACTAATTTGTCTCATGAGACCTACTTATACATAGATGGGCTATAGTAGGCCCCACCCACCACTTCATTTCCAAATAATTATTTATACATTGATTCAATACAAGAGAAATATGCCTTTTTAATATCTGTATAGAGTAGAGTATACAAATTTATCAATATTTCCATAATTAAAATAACTTTTCAAATAAAAACTACGTGTAAAATGGTATACGGTTTAGAAACAAACCATATCCTTGATATGAGATTATGGATATTTAATTTAAATATAATTTCAAATGAAAAGTGATCTCAAATGGGTAGTAGTTACATCACATGAGGATTATTAGGTGCACCATACAAAGTTAGTCACAACAAAATAGTTGTTGAGACAATGTCTCATACCACAATGTAATCGGTCAAATCATATGAACAAAACCTAATAAACCTCAAATTAATAATTGAATAACATGAATATAAAGATAATAATGTTATTATATATCAAATGGCAGTACAAATATACCACATTCAATAAATAAGTGTCGAACAATGAAAACATCACAGAAATGAATGTGAGATGAGAAACCCCATACCTTATGCTCGAGTGTGTTCTTCGTTAGTTTTAATGAATAGAATAATAAACATTAGCTTAATTAATTAATAAATATAGAACCTAATATACATTTAATTGATTTATTATGACCTTATTATTTTCATTCATGGCCCTTTTCATGGGTTTAAGAGGTTCAATTTTCTTGTTTTGGAAGCATTTTCTTCCTTGGTTTTCATGCTTCCTTTACTTGTTTTCATGAATGGAAGTTCATTTGAAATGTTGTTAAACCTAAATAATTGTTAATATATCTTATTAATGAAATTAAATATATATAAATGGTCTTATAATGATTTTGGGTTATATACCATGATGATGATTCATTAGTTAAAAGTTTATTACAAATATTCGGATTAACTTGGCCGTTTTGTTCATAATGAACTTGTTTTGTATTATTATTTTATATTATGAGTGTCTAAGGATTAAATAACATTAATGATATGAAATAAATATATTCTTATCTGGTTCAACCATTAAAATGGTTTCATGACCAGTAATGAAGGAGAAAGTGAAGAACGAAACTCCGTCGTCCACCAAGGTTATAAATTGGAACCTCCTGGATGTTGATTTCGTTTTTAAAAATAAAAGGGAGGGAGTAAGAATATTGATGATTGTTCTTCCAATAACATGATATAATTATAGTATATATATGATACTGGAGTTTATAATGGTCATTTGGATAGAGGATGTGAGGAGAGAAAAAGAAAAGATATGAACTTGATAATAAAAGAAAAGGTGAGAGATCCCTTATGAAAATTCTGCAGCCTAACGACGTCGCATAAAATTTCCTAAAATGAAATTATGAGAGAAAAATGGTATATAATCATATTGAAATGAAAATAAAACTAATAAGAACACATAAAATCAAACTCCAAAATATGAGAATGGAAAATCAAATAGATAACATAAAAGAAGTGTCGACTAAAAAAAGAGAATGGGGGATTCCCTTACCTTGTAGAGTAACTCCAAGATCTTGAAGTATGGGACCTTGTGGGATTAAGGAAACCTTTGGAGGGATAATAGAGAGGTAAAACCACCAGTTATTCTAGTATTAGGGTTTTTAAATGAAATAAAACAAATGGATGAGTGGGTATTTATAGAAAAACAGAGGTAGTTTTTAATAATTTCAAAGGGACACCTTATTAGTGGTTTGTTTTCCAAACCATGGGCTTTCCCATGGTATTTTCCCGTGGTTTTATCCACTTGGGACATCTCATGTCCTATTTTACTGTAAAAAAGTTTAATAGATTTTTATTTTAATTATTATGTCATTTTGATGTCATTAAACTACAGAAATCTCAAAACTGTATTTTTACTATTCATGAAAATTTCAAGTATTTTAGAAAAATACCAAAAATTCACCATTACTATTTTTAGATGTGTAGAATTTAAAAATGAACTCCATTTTATGAAAATAATTTTCTATGTATTTTTAATTTAATTTTTAAATAAAATCATAGTTAATTCGAAAAATAACAATTTAAAGGTATAATTAGTTTTCTATTACATTGAAAAATTAATTAACTTCTCATTATATTATTAACTTAAGAAAATAAAATATTATCATTATTTACTATTTATAAGGTTCATATTATTATCCATATTACTATTCATAAGGGTATGTTACTATTCATCAAAAAATCATGTTGGTTCTATCAGACTCCAAACGACTTATTGGTCACAACTCTAGATGACCTTTTTTTTTGAAATTCAAAACATAGAAGTGGAGAATTTATGTTTAATGGCTAGGTTTTGACTATATCATAAATAACCAAGTGTTCTTTCAAAGGAACACAATGTTTTATGAAATATAGGCTATGAATAGAATGTATTTAAGAGAAGCATACCATAAAATGTTTTGGGTTTTATATTATTCCTTCATTCGGAAATTTCATTCTCGAAATTTTATGTATAAATCCCACTAAAAAGATGTGGGTGGTTCTTCTTCATGAAATCCTCTGGTTCCCATGTTGCTTCCTCTATATTTTGGTTTCTCCGAAGAACCTTTACTAGATGTTTTTTCTGATTTCTCAATACCTTCTCCCTTGTGTCAAGAATCCCGATAGGCTTTTCATAGTATGGAAAATCAGGTTACAATTATATTTCTTCATATGTGAGTACATGCATTGGGTCTGGCATGTATTTCCTTAACAATGACACATGGAACACATCATGAACTCTGGAGAGATTTGGCGGAATTTATAAATGGTAAGATACAACTTCGATTCTTTCTATAACTTCAAATGGCCTGATGTACCTGGGGCTCAGTTTCCTTTTCTTACCGAACCTTAGGGAACCCTTCCATAGAGGTACTTTTAGAAAGACATGATCTCCCACTTGAAATTACAAATCCTTTCTCTGGTTGTCAGCATAACTCTTCTGCCTACTTTGGGATGCTTTAATATGGTCTTGGATTGTCTTCACCTTTGCTGTGGTCTCTTCAATAAGTTTTGGGATTATATGTTTTCTCTCCCCAACTTAGTCCAAACAAGTTGGAGTTCGACATCTTTTTCCATATAATGATTTATATAGATCCATTTGAATACTAGAATGGAAACTATTGTTGTAAGAAAATTCCAAAAAAGGAAACTATTAATCCCACATACCTTGTAAGTCAAGAGAGCATGGCCTCAATATGTCTTCTAGAGTTTGAATAGTCATTTCAGACTGTCCGTCGGTTTAGGGGTGATATGCAGTACTCATATGAAGCTCAATATTCAAAGCCTTTTGGATACTTTTCTAGAATTTTGATGTAAATCGGGGATCTCAATTGGATAAAATTGATAAAGGTTCACCGTTAAGTATTATAAATTCATTAATATACAGTCTTTCCAGGAATTCAAGTGGTAAATCCTCTCTTATAGGAAGGAAATGTGCTGATTTTGTGAGACGATCAACAATTACCAACATTGTATCATTTTTTCTAGGTGTCCTCGGTAGCCTGGTGATAAAATACATGATAATGTTATCCCACTTCCACATAGGAATAGGTAGAGGTTGCATCACTCCTTTGGGATTTTATCTCTCTGCCCTCACTTGTTTTCAAACTAGACACCTTTACATGTAGTCATCAATTTCCCGCTTCATATTATCCCACCAAAAATATTCCTTTAGATCTCTGTACATATTGGTGCTACCCAGGTTTATAGAGAAATTTGAGCTATGGGAAGCATCTAATAGTTCCCTTTTTTAGCTTAGGTACTGCTGGAACACATAACCTCTTCCCAAATTTCAGAAATCCTTCTTCATAAAAAAAGTTAGCTAGTCTCCCATCCTTGAAAACATTAATTTTCTTGAGTATATTATCATCATAATATTGCAATATTTTTATATTCTATAATAAAAATGGTTTAGCAATCATTTGAAAGATAAAAGATGTTTCCCCTTTCTTGAAAATTCCCATATCCATCTTTAGTAGATCCAAAAATATATGATCTCTGTCAATCCTCATTTGAGTTAGAAGTCCATGATCCTTCTTACTTAATGAATATTCCACCTTATTCGCCTTTCCTGAGTGGTAGTGTATTGAATAATCGTAATCATTGAGTAACTCGAGCCATATCCTTTGCCTCATGTTGAGTTCTTTTTGTGTGAAAATGTATTTCAAACTCTTGTGGTCCGTATAAATGTCACATTTTTTCGTAGAGATAATGTCTCTATATTTTCAGAGAAAATATTATGGCTACTAACTCATGATCATGAGTTAGATAATTTTTCCCATGGGTCTTAAAATGCTTGATGCATAAACAATAATTTTATCATTTTGCATAAGGATGCAACCCAACGAATTCTTTGATGCATCACTGTATATCACAAATCCGTCACTTCTAGATGGGAGAGTCCAAATTGGGGAATTGAACAATATTCTTTTCAATTCATCAAAGAATTTTGTACACTCTTTTTTCCACACAAACTTAACTCCTTTACGTGTGATCTTGGTTAGCAGGTTATCCAGTCTGGTGAAATTTTGAACGAAACACTGATAATAACCTTCTAAGCCAATAAAACTGCATACCTCGATTATGTTTGTTGGTGTTGGGAAATCTTGGATTTCCTTTGTCTTCACAGTATCAAATAGGATTCCATACTTAGAGATAATATGGACTAGAAAAGAAACTGATTGAAGCTAGAATTCACACTTGATAAACATCCCATATAATTCATTTCTTCTAAGAGCTTTCAGAATAATTTGCAAGTGATCCTCATGGACTTCATAGCTTTTTGAGTATACTAGGATATCATTAATGAATACCACAACAACGTTATCAAGATATTCCATGAAACCTCTATTCATTAAATCCATGAAAATAGATGGTTCATTTGTCAGTCCAAAAGGAATCACTGTAAACTTGTAATGCCCATACCTAGATCGAAATGCTGTCTTCAGAATATCTTCCTTCCTCACATGCAGTTGATGATATCTGGATTGAAGTTCAATATTTGAAAATTATTGAGATCCATGAATTTGATCAAATAAATCATCAATCTAGGGTATAGGATACTTATTCTTTATTGTAATAACATTAATTTCCCTGTAATTAATGCATAGCCTCATGGATCCATCTTTCTTCTTAACAAACAAGACCGAGGATCCCCACGGAGAAACATTAGGTCCAATAAATATTTTGTCACTCAACTCCTATAGTTTTTTCTTTAGCTCCATTAACTCCATAGTGGCCATTCTATATGGGGTCTTTGATATAGGACTTGCACCAGGAATTAAGTCAATGGAAAACTCAATTTCATGCTCTGGAGGATTTCCATGTAAATCCTCTAGAAATACATCAATGTATTCTTGCACTATATGCACATCTTCAATTTGAAGATTTCTTTCCTCACCCATAGATATTGGGTTCTCTTCCTCTCCAAGAATTTCATTCAGTAGAGCAACTAGGGGTGGGTCTATATAAGAATCAGATGGTAAGATTTCTGCTCTAAAGATAAGAGATTCTATACCATTTTCAAAAATTTTAACTTCCTTTTTCTTACAATAAATCTTCGCATCATAGTTTGAAAACCAATTTATACAGAAAATTATATCAAATTCAGTCATTGGTATGATGATAAGGTTGGAAACTGAAGCACATTTATGTGTCACGAGGGGGACTAGTTCTCATGCCTTTGTTGGAATGATGCATCCCCTAGGAGTTTTGACTGATAACTCCTTTATTAAATCAAATTGTACATATATAATTTCCTTGGAAAACTAGGAAGATATAAATGAATGCGATGATCCAGAATAAAATAAAGTGTTGGCTATGTTTGAGGAAACAATTAAAGTACCTGCCACCACACTATTAGGAACTTCAACTTCCGTGGTTGTAATCACATAAGTTCTCCCTTGTCCTCTTGTATTTTTCTGAGGCATGTTTCCTTGGTTCTTAGGACACTCATTTTCATAGTGTCTCATATCTCTAAAATTGTATCATTGAGCATCATCAAATTGTTTCTTCCCCTTGAATTCATGATATGGATGACGCTTTTCTCCACAATTATAGTAGACTCCCATGCCTTTTAATCATTTCTTGAGGTGATTCTTTCTACAATTTTCACATAATGGTAATTTCTTTATTCCCTTATTCTTCTTTGGCGCTTCACCTTCCACTTGGTTATCAGAGTTCATCTTCTTGTCTTGGTTCCACTTGAAAAAATTTGAACTAGCAAATTCCTTCTCTATTTTGATGGAACTTGATACAATTTCGTTATATGATGAAAATGTTTGAGAAGCCAGTGCCCTTCAAAGAATTGGCTTAAGACCTTAAAATAAATGATAAATCTTTTCTGCTGAGTCACGTACGTAATCTATGGCATACCAGGCTAGCCTTATGAACTAACCCAAATACTTTGCAACATTGTCTTCTTCCCTTTGTTTTAAAACAAGTATTTTCCTCTTCATTTCGGTTCATTGTTCACGAGGGAAATATTTTTTGAAAAATATTTCCATAAAAGTCCTCCATTCCATATCTTATATTTCTTCTTCCTCTGTGGTATTCTAAATCAAGGACCACCATTGATCAGAGTCTCCCTTGAGACAATATACCGCCAGTACTACTGTTTCATTTTCATTGCATCTTAAATCCATGAATATCTTTGCAAGGGACTTGATCCATTGCTCAGCAACCACTGGGTTAGTAGTCGTACTGAAAGATGGGGGATTCTTCCACATGAAACTATCCAATAGAGGCATGGAATGGTTATTTATTACAACCTGAGTAAGTTGTCCCAATATGGTCATGATCTGATCCGCTCTGACATTTACTGTGTTGACTTGCTCAGTAAGGAGATCCCTACCTTGCCCATGAGTATTGATTCCCCTTATTCTGTTAGATGCTATTTCTAAATAATGGTATACACTAGATTAGTTTATGAATCCCAAATAGAAAATCACTCAACATAGATTGAAATTCTATGCATAGTTAATCTGATAAACATGGTTTCTCTGAGGAAAAAATAACATTAAACTTATTCATAATGGATTTTAAAGAAAATGTGAAAATCATAAGGATATCCCCCTGGAGTTTCATAACCAAGAGTGCCGCAAGGCCTGTTGTCGTGCACCAGTTCCTGTTCGAGTCTAGCTCAAAGTGGCGTTTTCGGGTTTTACCCCTAGATACATCTGTGCCAGAGCCACCTCTACCTGCTCGTATCTAGACATGGATGTATTGCTTAAAATATCCACATACTATATTACTTACCAAAATACTAGTACGTTATTGTATATTTATCCACAAATACTTCCTTAGGGCTTTGTTCCCTACTATACATTTCCTACTCTAGTTTCCAAGTTTTCTACTAAACTTTCTCTAATACCAACTGTAACAACCCAAACCCTCTTGACTGAAGCCGGTGCATTAATTTTTATATTGGAATGGTTAGAAGGAATGAAAATCCCAAAGTAACTATCATTTTAGTAGTATTGAAGAAACTATATACGTAAATGTAACTCAAATTACATTGAATAAGGTTACAAAATACAATACATAACAAAAACTAAAAACTTCATCCACATGAATTCAATAAATGATCTCATCTTCATCACCTAATGAAGGTAGAAAATGAAAGGGTTGAGCTAAAATGCTCAATAAGGGTTACAAATAGTATAAGCATGAATCAATAATAACTAAATCATAAACAAATATGGCATGGTGAATAAATTAAAAACACATGCCATTAATAAAATGAGAAAGGGCCTGCATCCATAGATTTTTTCATAGTGAAAACCTCAAAGATATTAATGACTAAAAATGAAAAAAGAGAATTATTATTAATTAGACATCATGTATCTGGAACATGATACCATAATACCATTAAAACGGTTTAATTCTATGGGTAGAAACCCGTCTTATTTTTTGGAAACAAACTCGAAGGGTTTGTTGCCAACTGATTTGTTGCATGAGACCTACCGATGCATCAAGGGGATATAATGGGCCCCAATTAACACTTAATGTCCAAATAATTATTTATACATTGATTCAATATAGGAGAAATATGCTTTTTCAATATCGGTATAGAGTAGAGTATAAGGATTCATCAATATTTCCATAATTAAAATAACTTTCCAAATAAACACCATATGTAAAATGGTATAATGTTCAGAAAAAAAACATATCCATGATATGAGATTTTGGATATTTAATATAAATATAATTTCAAATGAAAAGTGATCTCAAATGGTCAGTAGGTACACCACATAAGGTTTACTTGGTGCACCATACAAAGTTAGTCACAACAAAATAGTAGCTGAGACAAAGTCTCTTACCACAATGTAATAAGTCCAATCATATGACCAAAACTTAATAACCCTCAAATTAATCATTTAATAACATGAATATAAATAGAATATTGTTATTATATATCAAATGTAAGTACACATATACCACATACAATAAATAAGTGGCAAACAATGAAAATCACACAGAAATGAAAGTGAGATGAGAAACCCCTTACCTTATGCTCGAGTGTGTTCTTTGTTTGTTTTAATGGCCTGAATAATAAAGTTTAGATTCATTAATTAATAACTCCATAACCTAATATAAATGTAATTGATTTGTTATAACCTTATTAGGTTCATTCGTGTCCCTTTTTATGGGTTTAATAGGTTTAATTTTCATATTTTGGAAGCATTTTCTTCCTTGGTTTTCATGATTCGTTTACTTGTTTTCATGAATGGAAGTTCATTTGAAATGTGGTTAAACATCCATAATTGTTAATATATCTTATTAATTACATTAAGGATATATAAATGATCTTATAATGATTTTGGGTTATATACCATGATGATGATTCATTAGTTAAAAGTTTATTACAAATATTCGGATTAACTTGGCCATTTTGTTCATAATGAACTTGTTTTGTATTATTATTTTATATTATTAGTTTATAAGGATTAAATTACATTAATGAGATGAAATAAATATATTATTATCTGGTTCAACCACTAAAATGGTTTCATGGCCAATAATGAAGGAGAAAGTGAAGAACGAAACTCTGTCGTCCACAAAGGTTATAAATTAGAACCTCATGGATGTTGATTTCATTTATAAAAATAAAAGGGAGGGAGTAATAATATTGATGATGGTTCTTCAATTAACTAGATATAATTATATTATATATATGATACTTGAGTTTATCATGGTCATTTTTACAGAGGAGGTGAGGAGAGAAAAAAAGAGATGAACTTGAAAATAAAAGAAAAGCTGAGAGATCCCTTATGAAAATTCGACAACCTAACAACGTCTCTTAAAATTTCATAAAATGGAATGATGAGAGAAAAATGGTATCTCATCATATTGAAATCAAAAGGACAGTAATAAGAACACATAAAATCAAACCCCGACATATGAGAATGGAAATTCGAATAGATAACATAAAAGAAGTGTCGACTAAAAGAAGAGAATGAAGGATTCCCTTACCTTGTAGAGTAACTCCTAGATCTTGAAGTATGGAACCTTGGGGGATTAAGGAAACCTTGGGAGGACTACTAGAGAGGTAAAACCACTAGATATATTAGTATGATATATTTGTAATGAAGGAAAACTAATTTATGAGTGGGTATTTGTAGAAAAAGAGAGGTATTTTAAATAATTTCAAAGGGACGCCCCATTTGTGGGTTTTTTGCCAAACCATGGACTTTACCAAGGTATTTTCCCATGGTTTTATCCACTCAAGACACCTAATTTCATATGTTACTGTAAAAAAGTTGGCCAGCCTTTTATTTTAATTATTATGTCATTATGATGTCATTAAACTACCAAAAACTCAAAACGGTATTTTTACTATTCGTGAAAATTTCAAGTATTTTAGAAAAATCCAAAAAATTTACAATAACCATTTTTCGACATGTAGAATTAAAAAATTAACTCTATTTTTTGAAAATAATTTTTTAATTATTTTTAATTTAATTTTTAAACAAAATCATAGTTAATTTGAAAAATAACAATTTAAAGGTATAATTAGTTTTGTGTTATATTGAAAAATTAATTAACTTATAATTATCTTATTTCCTTAAAAAATAAAATATTATCATTATTTAATATTTATAAGGGTCATATTACTATTCATATTACTATTCATAAGGTTATGTTACTATTTATCAAAAAATCATGTCGGTTCTATCATACTCCAAACGACTTACTGGTCACAACTCTAGATGGCCTTTTTTTTGAAATTCAAAACATAGACGTGAAGAATTTATGTTTAATGCCTAGGTTTTTACTATCTCATAAATAACCAAGTTTTGTTTCAAAGGAACACAATTCCTTATGACATATAGGATATGAATAGAATGTATTTAATAGAAGCATACCATAAAATTTTTGTGGTGTTATACCCCTTGTTGCATTTATTGTATGTATGAATGTGTCTACTGGACAGGGTTACCATGTCTTGAGGTGTCTTCCTAAAATGTATTGAGTGTCTTCCTAGAATGTCTATAGTGTTTGTATGAAATTTCATAAGTGTCTATCCAACATGTGTTAATTATCTATCTAACATGTACCGAGTGTTTGTCTGAGAAGGATGACATGTCTCAGGGTGATTCATGTGGTTGAAGTAGACATGTTGGAGGTCTCCCTCATGATATGAATAACATGTGTAGAGTAATTTCACATTACATGGATGATACATCTGAGGGACTTTTTTTTGAGAAACATAGACACATCCAAGGGTGTTACATGATCAACAATGACATGTCAAAATACTGTCGTATGATCTGGATGGAAAGTTAAGAGGACTTCACATGGATGTGATGACATGTTTGGAGGGATTTTTGTGACTTAGATGACATATTTGGAGGAATTTTAGTGACTCATGTGACATGTCTGGGTGCTATCGCATGACATGAATGACATTTTCGGGTGCTATTTCATGATCTAGCTGGAAAGTTTGGAAGAGTTTGAATGGATTGGTTGACATTTCGGGAGGGATTCACATGACTTTACTGACATGTATAGAGGACTTCACATGACTTATCTAACATGTATAGGTACTATCACATAATCTAGATAACATTTTTAGGTGATATCACATGATATGACTTGAAAGTCTACAGGACATTGCAAGAATTGGCCAACATGTCCAGAGAGCTTCGTGTGACTTGGATGACTTGTATAGAAAAATTTGTGTGACTCAACTAATATGTATGGGTGCTTTCGCATGATATATATGACATGTTCTAGTGATATCACATGACCTAGATGAAAAGTCTAGAGGACTACACATGACATGTCTGACATGTCCAGAGGGATTCACATGACTCAAATGACATTTTAAGAGGACTCCACATGGCTCAGATAACATATCTAGGTACTGTCACATGATCTAGATGAAATTCTTAGGTGCTGTCACATGATTTGTGTTTCTCATGTGAATCACATGACTCCTTAATATAAAAAATAATCATAGAAATATTTATGTAAATCTTCCATTTTAAAAAAAATTTATTTCATATATACCTCAATGTTTATCAAGAATTATCTTATCGAGGTTCCGCATGACCAAGTAAACATATGGAGATTACTTCACATAATATGGATAGTGAACTAGAAATTCCTCACGTTATCAATAGGATAGTCACAAGATGTGAATATACATGATGCATAATCCCTTAGTCCATTCCCTAGGTTTACCTGGTGGAATAACTTTACAATTACATGGATCTACACTACAAGAAGGAAAATCTTGCTTATGAACTCTTGTGGGTGTGGCTTGCATCTTGGGTGTGTTTTTATGTTGAGGTGGAGGAATTTATAGGTCTCACTTGCCTAATTATGTTCCTCTTTTCATGGTGCACATATAAAAGATATGGTCTTGAGTTGGTGGAGGGAGTATCACATCTTGCATTTTGCCTGATCTTAGATTGAGACATTCATGGAATCACATGATAAATAGCGACTGCATGAACAATCCATAATTACCGTATTTAATAGACCCATGGATCGCCAAAGGGTTCTCTCATGATCAAATAGAAATGTCAAAGGTATTTTCCAAGACTATGCTATCATATCTACGAGTCTTCATGAGATCAGGATGCTTGTCTAGGAGTATTTTTCATGATCAAGGAAGAATTGTCTGGGGCCCTTTATGAGATCAAATTATCTTGTAAAATGTCCTTCAAAAGATCATACTGACATGTCTGAGAGTCTTCGTGATATTTAGACTGTTATTGAAGAGTCTTTATCATGATCAAGAGAGATTTATCTGGGGCCCGTCACAAGATCGAGTTGTCTTATAAAAGGGCTACGTGAGATCAGAATCACATGTATGGGAGTCTTCGTAAGATCAGAATTCCCATCAAATAGGATTTTTCATGATCAAGGATACTTGTATGGGGACCTTTTTAAGACAAATTTGGATTGTCAAATGGCCTTTGTGAGACCAGACTGACATGTCTAGGAGTCTTCATGAGACTAGGAAGCCGATATAAGAGGATTTATCATGATCAAAGAGACTTATCTAGGGACCTTAATGAGATTAAGTTGTATTTTAAATGGGACAGCATGTGATCAATAGTGATCATATAAGGTGCATTACCCCTTCAAATGAAAACAAAAAAACTTCGACTGTATGAGGCCTCCTCCTTTTCTAAATTTATTTATTTATTTTACAAGGCTTTAGGTGATTTTCAGATATCTTTCTTCTGATATATCATATGATCATAGGATATTGTTGATCATCAAAAATTGTTTGTACACCTTTATAATAATGGGCTTGCATTCTAGAGAGTATTCACATGATCATGAATAGATCATGCAAAGTGCGTGACCTGTTTTCTTAACCTTTCATGGGTTATGTGATCACATGTCTTTTTGGGGTCACATGATCCGTACGACCAAGAAACGTGGTCTCTATGTATCCTTGCTACACCTTAATTTGTCTTGTAGAGAAAATAATACCTATCCTTTGAGTATTTTTTAAATTATATAATTTTTTATGCTCATTTGGAGAGCATCAATAAATGAAACCCCTCAGGAGTGAGGTTCACAATGACAAAGACTCAGATTTGAGGAAAGTAACTGCCCACCTGAGTCCTTGAGGCTTCTACTTATCAGTTTTCTGAGTGGCGTTTGGTCTTCCAAGTGACCTTTGATATTTTTTGGGACATCCTATAAATAGGGGAGTAAGGGATCCAATCATTACACCAATTACTTAGGATCTGTAGATCTTGTGATTTATTCTATTGTGTTACTGCTTTGCAAGATCACATTAAAAGAATAACTCCCCATGGACCTCTTTTTGATATTAGATCTTGTTATCTCACCACTTGAATTCCTAATGTGAAGGACTTCATTAATTAATTCATGACTTAATAAATGTTAATTTATTTAGGTTGTGTTGCACGTCTTTGATTATGTGGTCATCTCATATGCTTTTTGTGGTCTAATAGTGCTTTGTCGTGTGATATATTGAACATTGCATGAATCATGTGACCTTAAAATGGTCATGCGATCATGAGTAATAAGATAAAATCATGATAATGTGAGATTTATCATGAGTCATGTGATTCGTAAGACCTATGATGAGTCATGTGATCACAAAACCTTATATGGGTCAAGAAATACGCATGAAATTTCCTACTCTTCAGGTTTCGTTTATATGTTTTCCCTTTCAGGATTGTATTCCTTCTCAGGTATGCTTCATAATCTTATAAACATGGATTCCAGGTCTCATACGTCTTCTAATGAAGCTAGAAAGATTGCTATGATTATCGGTAATCATAATGCTAACCCTTAGGGTTAAGTTTTCTATGAAAATAGGTTTTAAAGGGGATTCTCCCACCTGAACATTAGGGATATTCTTTGTTTCATTGACTTCCTTTGTATAGATTCGTTCTTTTGGATGATACCACCATTCCTTCACCTAACTATAATATTCCATCTTGTTGGATATCATATTTCCTTGACTGAATTCAAATAAAAATATCTAAAGGTAGTCAATTGGTTGTCTCACCACTCAAAAGGTTATCTTTTATGTTGACTAACTCCCCTCAGGTCCCATATGGTTGAGTTTTCATCCATTATCCAATTATACAAAGCTACTCAAACATACTTGTCTCATATTTGAATAATACGAGATGCGACATGAGCTCAAAATGGGACTTGCGAGCTAGATGTATCTTTTATGATGAATGGCCATGGATGTTCTGGGTTAGGAAAATTTACTTATAAATATTTGACTAATTACAAACTATTAATATTTATGAGGTTGCATGGGATTTTCAGTTTATCATGTACCATCAATAATATATACTCATAGAGTTGATCAGACACTACTTCCCTCGTACTAACTCCTTTCATATTTCCCACATTGAAGTAGGGATTAGCCTATGGGATATTTACCAGTTGGGAGGAATACCTACTCTTGGGGAGATGTATGATGAATTCCTCCCTACTATGGATGTTTGGGATGATCCCACCCAAACTCTGACCTCGGAAAGGGAAATTATAACCATTCTAAATGATAAGTTAAGTAAGGATCAAAACTTATACTTTCTCGTTTTGTTCAAAGATTAGATCAACATTTCCCTCTTCTATAGCGGTATGAGGCCAATTGCTCTATGACATCATCGATCTAGTTCTCAATATATTCAATTCATCATAGGGTATTATTAGGACAACTTGGAAGCAGGAAAGCACACCTCTAGGGGATACAATGTGAGACTAGGGGTACCCCCAAGACTTT
Organism: Viscum album; assembly: GCA_963277665.1. Classification (NCBI taxonomy): domain Eukaryota; kingdom Viridiplantae; phylum Streptophyta; class Magnoliopsida; order Santalales; family Viscaceae; genus Viscum; species Viscum album. Next base: position 1,283,421,465 of record OY728148.1, read on the forward strand.
GTTTAATGGAGTTTATTCCCATGTTTTTGAATGGATGGATTTTCCCAACTTGGGATGCATGATTTGACATTTGAGTAGGTACACTGGTGATGGTAGCCAGACTGGAAGAGGGGAGGCCTCTTAATATAGCCACACTAACTCTTTCTTGCCTTTATAAACTCCTTGGTCATATTCAATAAGGAAACATACCTTATCGGATTGGTTTCCCTTTCTAATTTTTATATAGTTGGATAAGATAGGACTTATAGTATTATAAATATCATAATACAACTCATATTACTCATTATTTATTCCATCCCACACTCTTAAACGTTTATAGGATCGATGTAATGCCATTAGGTCCTAATGAGGTTATCAACATGCTAATCCAACATGACCACTTCACATTTATGAACCATCCTACACCAATTAGTATAATTTTTGATAGTGATAGTGGCTCTCTCAATGAGAGGGAATGTAAAAAATCTCTTCGATATAGGGTTATTATTGCTCTTGCAGATGAGATGATTATTTTCAATCCATATAACCCTATCATTTTACTTTCTATTTTGGATTTATTCAAAGGGTTACTCCCCTTCCCTTAGCTAGTGTGCGGGGAAAATGAAATCCTAGACTACTTCCCCAATTTTGGATTATACTAGAGCATGGGGATACAAATGAAAAAAATATTATTCTTCCTATCAGGGCCCCTACCTTCCTTTCTCATGACTATTCCCAATCTTGAATGGAATACTATCTGAGAAGTGTATTGAATTGACTAGACTGTTAGGTGTACAAGCCCCGTGATTCACCGAACCCCTTATATATGGAAGTAATGTAATTGATTCTGGGCTTTGGTTATCCTATAAAGAAATTATATAATCATAGTAATGAATTTACAATTAATAGGACATATTGTTTTAGGTGTATAGACATTCTATACCATCGAAAACTGATGTAATGTTTGAGAGGATAACACATGAAAATTATTTTATCACTTCTTCTTTGGCTTGACCAATCCTTCTTTTAACAAATTCTAATTCTGAATACCCTCATTTAAACATTCCTCCTTCTAACATACCCACTCCAGTGGTTGTATAGAAGTAAGTACCAAAAAGTATAGTCTGGAATAAAATCCATACCATGATCATCAAGACCCCCTTCAAGAATTTTTGTGGTCATGAGGAATTCCTTCTCCACCTATTTTAAAATTTGGGGGTAGATGGATTTTAATTTCAGCTATTATATAATATCATGGTGTAGATTTTCCTTGCAAGATAACAACTATCCAATAGTGAGAAGGACCTATGAATCTTTGATGACAAAATCTCTCTTACCCAGTTAATAAAGCAAGCATCAAAGGTTATTGGCATGACCCGTCCCCAGGGGCCCATGAAGGGACTACCCAAAGCCAACCTTCCATAGTCTAGGGGCTGACGACTAGCACTGGAAAGGCATATCCCTTCAACAAGAAGGCATTGCATTTAAACCTGTACAAAAAACCCAGTCCAAGAACAAAAAAAGAAGCAACCAAAAATTAAACTACAGTAGTAAAAATCATGATGAAAGTAAAGGGTCTAGAATACATTCCCAACTAGAATGCACAAGTACAAATGAAAAGTGAAAAAATGTCCTGGATCATCGACCAAGGATCCTAACAGAAGGGTAGGTACAACTCGCGATCAATAGTCATTGCAACACATCACATCATGGTCCACCTCCAAGCACTATCCTGTCCTGGCTCCCTCAGCCTTGATCAATCTTGTCTGTCATATGCATAAGACACAACATGGTGCAAGCGTAGTCTGTGCAGGGGTGAGTATAACAATACTCAGTGGGGACCCTAAGACCCCCGAAGGTCTCCCAGAGTTACACAAAGAAAAAATCACAAAGGAAGACCTCAACCACAAAGAATGAAGCAGTCAACAACTCTACTTAGGTATATTCCCATAAATATACCTAAGTTATCAAGATATACTCATCTCATACATGAAGGAAGAATACCACAAAGGTAACACAACAAAGGTAACACCATAATTGTAAAATTACCACACAGGTAACAACATGAAGATAACACCACGATGGTTACACCACAAAGGTAAAAGTATGACACAGGTAACACCACATAGATACCACCATGAAGGTAAAAGTACCATGCAGGTATCACCATGAAGATAACACCATGAAGGTAAAATTACAACAAAGGTATCACCACGAAGATATCACTATGAAGGTAAAAGTACCAAAAAGGTATCACTGTAAAAAATAACATCACGAAGGGGAAGGTACTACACAGGTATCACCACGAAGATAAAAGACTCATCTCACACCAGGTATATAAGTAAGGCACAAAAGCACAGATGATCAGTCAAGAAGCTTGATCATCTTATTCTGTCGTGAGGCACTACTACTGACCATATGGAGTCTGACCCACACAGGATCGATAGGTAGTAACCCCCGCAATGACCCACACACGATGAGACCCACCCATAATCGATAGGTACTAACCCCCGTAATGACCCACATAAGATCTGACCCACACAGGATCGGTATGCACTGACCCACATAGGATTACGGAGCACTAACCCACACAGGATCTGACCCACATAGGATCAGTATGCACTGATGCACACATGATTAATGAGTGCTGACCCACACATGATCTGACCCACATATGATCAGTGCTGACTCACACAAGATCGCTCGGTACTAACCTTTGTATGATCCGTATCCAACCTCTACCTCACTTCCAGCCACTGGATTCTCGCTCATAGTATGCTTGATTCTAGGAGAACTGATCCTCAATACATTGGTTGTACCTAAAACACCACGAAACTCCACAAAGAAGTATTCCGAAGGACCGCTATGTCATAAGGGTTCCAACGCGATAGACGACGCGTCAATCAGATGCTCGGTAAGTGACTAATAAGCGTTTTAGTTCCGAGGGCCCGGTTGGATTCAGGTTCGATCCAACCCGACGACACTCCAATTTTTTTCAAAAACTGAAATGGAGTAATACCAAAAGGACCGCCTCATCTTAAGGGTTCTGGCGCCGCATAAGGTTCATCAAACGGACGCCTGGTCTGTTAGTTACATCCCTTTCTGTGAAATGGGGGTGGCCGCACCTTGGTCTAGCCTGGCTTGGTCAGGCCCATAGTGATATGACAAAGGGACCACTCCCCAAAATGAATCCCAATTCTATTGACAGTTTTTCGAACAGACACCCGCTTTTTCAGTTATGGTCATTTCTTTTTTCATGGACCGGTTGGGTCTTGGCCCAGTCTGACTCGGTCTGGATGGCCTGACGCAACGAGTCCCGGGGTCCACCTAACTCTGATTGAGTCTGACCCACTAAGGGTCCGCCCAGTTTACTGGGTCCGGCCTGTCGGGGTCGGCCCTGTTCAGTTTGCAGGCCCAGGCTGTGGTTTTCCCGACCCATCGGGTGGGGCTCGACCCACATGTGTTAGCCCACTAGGTCGCGGGTCCAGCCTATAGGGCCGCAGGTTCGATATGGCATACTGGGCAGGTTCGGATCACTCAACCGGCCCGTGCTATCTCTGTCTGCCTGGAGGCGGACCATTTCTCCCTGTGCTTATGAGGCCGTTCACCAGCCAGTGCGGCGCTACCCCACCACAATTAACCGGCCGACCATTTGGCCGATCTGGTGTCGCCAACACGGCATGGTGCGGGCCACGCCACGCCTTCTTTTTGTGGTCTGCTGGTCGCGGCTGCTTTTGCCGGCGGTGCCTACGTGTGCCACACGTGTTCCGCATGGCCATCTCGGGTCGACCGCCCTTGGCCGCCATGACGCGCCGTCGCACGCCACCTTTCACCGCCTGCAGCTTGTTGCCACGGGCCTCCTCCGGCCACCACCAGCCACCCCTGACATGGTATGTCTATGGTTTCTTCTACAGGCCACCAGAAGTTCTCTAGTGTTTGTTCTTGGTGTCGTATGTGCCTACGACTGTTCCACGCTTCCTCATTCATAGCGTGACTTGCCATTTCGAGTTTCCATCAAGTTGAAATTTTTCCCCGAGGTTTGCATCAAGAAAGAAGCGAAAGAGGGTATGGTCCTTGTTCGTTTGGACTACACCATCCACGTTAAAGTGATAGTAAGCAGGAGAGGATTTAATTTATCAAAGTCAAATTTCAAAATAGACCCCTACCTCAAGATCGTTGGAGAACATCCGCACTTGAGGGAGAGTAGGCACTCATCGTTGCTGCAACAATCAGCCAACCTTTCCGTTCAAATGTCATCCTTTAGTTTGTGATTCAGTATCACTGGTCACCACCCACTGGAACCAGCTCCGTCCTCCAAATGATTGACATCGTGAAACTTTATCTGAACTTTGTCTCTTGGTGAATCCATGCCAATACCTCTCCCAAGATCTATATAAATAGGAGAGGGGGAGAGTGAGTAACGCTCGTGGAATTAATCAGGGTTCATTTAATAGGAACCTTCTTAATTCCAATGAAGCTATTAAAAAGGATTTGAGGATTCAATCCATTTAATGTCTTGACACATCGTTGGTCCCACCACTACTGCTTATCCATTGGAGGAATAAAAATCAGGGAAATAAAAAAAATAAGTTATTTTATTATCCTTTTAAAAGTCCCAAAATCTAACATTTTCTACAGACCTAATGCAGTCAAAGTGAATCCTCCTTTAAGTGAATCTCGGCGCTGTGGATTCAATGGCTCCCACAAAATTTTAATCCGAGCACCAGTTCAAAAGTTATAAAACGCCGCCCACATGTTTACTAAATGTACCTGAAAAAAAGTTCAAAAAAATTATTAACAGTCATCCTTGACTCGTGCCGGTCGAAGTTAGGCTCTAAATAAGGAGAAAACCCCATCACGAGCTCAACGCTACTCCCATGTTTTCAATCCGAGTTACCGTTTAAAAGTTATGGATTTTACAATAAAATAATTATCACTTAATTATTTTATTTACGGGAAAAACTAACTTCCACTGGTGGACCGTGTTGTCCAATGTTAGTATCACCCTAAGAAAAGCATACCCTCATGAGTTCAGTGGTTGTCTTGGATTTTCAATCTGAGTTACTGTTCGTGAGTTATAGGCATTTGAAAAATAAAATAATTTTATTTAATTATTTTATTTACGGTTATGCCTTTTTCGAGGTTTCCCACTGGAGGCCTATGCTGACTAAAATTATGTCGTGCCTAGTGTAAACCCGCCATTTGAAACGCAACGGTGCCCTCAGATTTCTGATCCGGGCACCCGTTTTAGATTTATTCCAATTTTTCAGGAAAAACACCCACACACGCTATTTTAAACTTAAAATTTTTTGACGAATCATTCCGGTAACTCCGGGTCTCAGAATCACGCACCGTCATATTTCGGGGCCTTGAAATAATTCCATATAATTAAAAAAAATTATACAGAAATTCTGGGACATTAAATTCTCCCCACCTTAGGGATTTAAGTCCCCGAAAGCCAAAACAAGGAAAACCAAAGCCAAGAGGGTTCTGAGAATGAATCTAATCCTCTCACTCCCATGTGCTCTCATGAAGGTTCCCTTGATGGAACTGAACTTGCACTAGAGGGATCCACCATCCATGAAGGACTGGCTTATGTTGATCCTATATCTCTATCGAGAACTCCTTAAAATTCACGACATCGTCAAGTCCAACTCGCCCCAGTCGATAGCGTGCGACGAATTATGCATGTGTCTCCTCAGCTGTCGCACATGGGAAAAATTATGCCCCTGATGAATTTGTGGGGGAAGATTTAGATGTTATGCCACCTCGCCGGCTCTGTTGAAAATCTGGAAAGGTCTGATAAACCCCAGAGAAAGTTTTCCACCCTGGAAAAACCTTCATAATCCTCATAGAGGTGAGACCTGTAGGAAGATATAGTATCCCTCCTCAAACTCTAAGGGTCTCCATCTCCTATCATAATATGAATTCTTTCGGCTCTGTACAGTCTTCACTTGTTGAAAAGTGAGGCATTTTGATACAAACTATGCCACTGTTTCCTTCATCCCTGGCCACCAGTACTAACGCTGGAGGTCCTGGTACCCCTTCTCCACTCTAGGATGTACCGTCAAAGGGTATGTATGGAACTCCCTGAACACATCCTCCTAAAGCGTTACAGGTACCATGGTGCGTCCTATGAAGATAATGACATGCTACCCACCTTCATAAAATCCTTCAGGAGACCATCCTGAGGATAACATAGCACTTCGGGCCTCACAGTCAACGTCCCCAAGCTATGCCCCCTAAAATCACTGAAGAATTGGGAGAGTGATAGTCATAGACTATAGGTAGGCTGCTTCATCTTAATCCATGAAGGATGTTCGTAGCATGACTAGCTGCTCTGACACCTCACTCAGCACCTGTAGACCATACCTCCTACGTAGTGCGTCTGCTACTACATTCCTCTTCCTAGTAGTATAGACTATCTCAAAGTCATAGTCCTCAAATAAATCTAGCCATCATTGATATCTCAAGTTTAGGTCCTTCTGTGAGAAGATACACCTTAGACTTTTTGATTAGATTAAACAGTAAATTGTTCACCCATTAAGTAGTGCCGACACATCTTCAACACAAAGACCACTGATACTAACTCTAGGTCATTGGTAGTGTAGTTCTGCTTGTGCTGTCTCAACTTCTGTGAAACATAGGTGATTAATGACCATTCCTACATCAGGAAAGAACCTAGCCTAGTCCTTGATGTGTTAAAGTATATTACATACCCAACACCCTCTTCTGGTAGCCTCAAGATGAGGGCACTCATCAGTCTCTGTCTCAGCTCCTAAAAGATTTGCTGACACTTCTCTATCCACAGGAAAGGATCCACCTTCCTTTTTAATGATGAAAAGGGTGTTGTTTCCCTGGTGAAGTTAGGTAAAAATCTCTGGTAGTACCCAGCCAAAGTAGAAGTCCCTATACCTTCTTGGAGGTAATCATGGAAACATCTTATGAAAGATGTCCCCACACTCTGCCACAACTGTTGGGAACTGAAAACTCAAAACACCTACTACAATGAGGGTATGGCTGGCTGAATCAAGAGTGATCGAATGCACCCTTCTGTGCAGGATTTTATCTTGTTCTTCCTGGGTTTCCTTTTTCTCCAACCATGGAAAACCCCATTTCAATGTTGTAGATATACTACATCCTTTCTGCCTAAAACAGTCAATATGAGTATGAATTGTGAATGTCCAGTCCATCCCCAAAATAACGTCGTAAGGCCTCGACACTTCCACCAAAAGGTTCCAACTGAAACTATCACCTTAAGGGTCAGATCACACCATCGAAATAAGTGTGATTATCGAGTCTCCTCCCAAAGGTATCTATAGACGTAAGGGTCAAGTCCTTGGTTTAACTGGAAACTCTAGGTCTTGAACATGATTCGTGGTAAGAAGGAATGATCGATACCTATGTCTATTAATATGACATCTAGTAGTAGACAAAGACCATACCTCGAATCATTCCTGGATTCCTTAGGACACACTCTTTGACCACATGTAGCTACTCCCTTCCCCTGTCCTCCAGCTCCCTGAGCCTAGTGGGGACCCCATTGGGGGGTGGTTGTAACTTGTCGAAATGTATACCACCTCATGCTTCTATCCTAGCTCTACTTCCATGTCTGATTCCCAATAGAGTCATCTATCCCTATCACTTCCTCTTCCCAAAATATTTTTCACCCCCAAGACTCTGAGATTGGCATCAGTTTCCTGCATTCCCACTGCTAGCATTCAATGGATATATCTGCTCAGCCAAAGAACATTCAATCAAAAAGGTTCTAACATGCACCCTAACATAAGTAGGATTGCATAGAGGAATAGTGCTAGCTCAGGTGACCCTAAACACACCTCACTCGGAGGATTAAGCCCCAAATCACTAACCGTACTATATTCATCGAGTATCTAGGATGGTCGGTATGCCTCGATGAATACTCATCTACCAACATGTCATCCTACCGAAGATGTAAAAGCTCTTTGTAACACTCACCCCTTAGACTTTTATTGAAAGAGACCCCCTTCTCCGAGGACGGTTCTCAAGCTTGTCCACAGAAAAGTCACCTCTTCGTAAGATCAGGGTAATCTAAACCCTATCATCTTCCTACTGAGTCACATTAAAATATCTCTACTAGGACCTCCATCTGATCGAAAGGTGCCCTGGAAAGTTGGAAACTCGACCTCCTCCTCAAGCCATTCCTTAGACTCCTGTGATTCAGGCTCGCCTCAGAACCTAAGGGGTATCTAATGCTGAAACATGTGTAAGGAACTAAGTCTATATGTGTCCTCTACCAATACCGCTAGTTGAACTGCTGATCAACGTGCAGTGATATAGCTGGCGCAGTACCCTAAGGTACTATCTCGGGAAATGGTCCATGTACCGAATCCTCATCACCATATGGACCATCCTCATGGTCACGCACTGATAAAGACTCGCAGCTAGGATCACCATCTGATCTGCTGGTGTCCCAAATAGGCAGAAAACTCTAGTCACAACCTCCAACCATTATCAGCTACTTGGGGATCTGTCTCACCTCGAAACCTTGGAGGCCTCTTCCATTGGAACTTTTGAAACATGATTAGTCTACGTGAAACGTCTACTGGTGGGGCTGGTGGCATCTGCTACCCAATAGGTGGTGGTGCTACTGGTGCACCACCCGATGGTACTATCGCCATAAGAGGGCCCTCCACCGAAGCCTCATCGCTCAGTGGGTTGTCATCGTGTACTCTCTCAGGAATCCTTGCTGGCTATCTAGGTGGCGGAATCCTGAAGGAAAATAGGTGCACCATAGTCAATAAGTTATACCTGGCGAACTGACTCAAAGATATCAAAAGAAAATCATTTAAAAAACACACAGAATCAGTGTTTTCATGTACTGAGTCAGAAATTAGAATTCAGGGTCATGGTGTATGGATACGTCTGACGCCGCACCAACACTGGATTCCCCAAACTGAAAACCACACACATAACACTTAACACTATTGCCACATTAAGAATATCAGAGTCCTAGTTCTTTGGTAGAACCAACTCCTCTGACACCACATTGTCACAATCCGCCCCTCGGGGCCCGTGCTGTGACTACCCGAAGCCCACCTTCCATAGGCCAAGGGCTGGAGACTAGAAACAAAAAGGCATATCCCTACAACGGGAAGGAATTTCATCTAAACCTATACAAACACACAATCCAAGAACTAAACAAGAAGCAACCACAAAGTAAACTACTGTAGTAAAAAGTGTGCTGAAAGTAAAGGGGCCGGAATACAAGCCCAACTGGAAAGTACAAGTACAACTAAAAAGAGAAAAATAGCTCCTGGATTTTCCACCGAGGATCCTACCTGAAGGGTAGGTACAAGTCACAATTAGAAGTCACTACACCACGTCACGTTAAGTTCCACCTCCGAGCACCGTCCCGTCCTGGCTCCCTCAGCCTCAATCAATGCTGTCCGTCGTCTATACAAGATACAACAAGGTGTGGGCATAGGCTGTGCGAGGGTGAGTATAACAATACCCAGTAGGGACCCCAAAACCCCTAAAGGTTTCCTAGAGTTCCACAAAGGAAAAACCACAAAGAAAGACCTCAACCACAAATCAAGAAGTAGTCAATAACTCTACTTAGGTATATGCCCATACATATACCTAAGTTATCAAGATATACTCATCTCATACACAAGGAAAGAATACCACAAAGGTAACACCACTAAGGTAACACCACAAAGGTAAAAGTACCAAACATGTAACACCACGAAGATAACACGTCGAAGGTAATACCATGAAGGTAAAAGTACCACACAAGCAACACCACGAAGATAACACCATGAAGGTAAAAGTACCACACAGGTATCACCATGAAGATAACACCAAGAAGGTAAAAGTACCATATAGGTATCACCATGAAGATAGCACCACAAAGGTAAAATTACCACACATGTATCACCATGAAAAATAACACCACGAAGGTGAAGGTACCACACAAGTATCACCACGAAGATAAAAGACTCAGCTCACACCAGGTATATAAGTATGACATAATAGTACAGATGATTAGCGGAGAAGCTTGATCATGTTATTCTATCGAGAGGCACTACTGCTGACCATACCGAATATGACCCACACAGGATCGATTGGTAATAACTCCCACAATGACTCAAATAGAATCTGACCCGCCCGAAGTTGATAGGTACTAACCCCCGCAATGACCCACACAGGATCTGACCCACACAGGATCGGTATGCGCTGAACCACACAGGATCGCTGAGCATTGACCCACACAGGATCTGACTCACACAGGATTGGTATGACCTAAACCACACATGATCGCTGAGTGCTGACGCACATAGGATCTGACCCACACAGGATCGGTGCTGACCCACATAGGATCGCTCTGTACTAACCTCTGTATGATCTATCTCCAACCTCCGCCTCACTGCCAGCCACTAGATTCCCGCTCATAGTACACTTGATTCTTGGAGAACCTCTCCTCAAGCCATCGGTCTTACCTCAACTTCCATGAAGCTCCACGAAGTATTATCCCAAATCACCTCTATGTCATAAGGGTTCTAACATGATAGACGACACGTCAATCAGATACCCGGTGTATGACTAATATGTGTTTTAGTTCCGAGGTCTTGGTTGGATTCAGTTTTAATCCAACCCAGCCACACTCCAATTTTCTCCAAATATCAAGTGGAGTAATTCCAAAAGGACCGCCTCAGCCTAAGTGTTCCAGTGCCATAGGTGATTCATAAAATGGCCGCCTGGTCTGTTAGTTGCACCCCTCTCTATGAAACAGGGGTGATCGCACCTTGGTCCAGCCCAGCTCGGTTAGGCCCCCTCAAGATATGTCAAGGGGACCGCTCCACAGAAGGAATCCCAATTCCATTGAAGATGTGTCGAACGGACACCCGATTTTTCAGTTACGAGTGTTTCTTTCTTCGGGGACTGATTGGGTCTGGGCTCGGTCTGACTCGGTCAGGCCGGCCCGACACAACGGGTCCTCAGGTCCACCTGACCCCACTCGGGTCTCACCCATTAAGGGAGGCCATGTTTATAGGGTCCGACATGTCGAGGTCACCCCGGTTCAGTTCGCGGGCCTAAACCATGGTTTCCCCAGCCCATCGGGTGGGGCTCGGCCCACCCGTGTTGGACCACTAGGCCACATGTCTGACTTGAACGGACGCACGTCCGTTTTGGATTACTGGGTGGGTTCGGCTCGCTCGGCTAGCCCTGGCCAGCTCGGTCCGCCCGGAGGCGGACCGTTTCGTCCCACTAGCCCCGTGCTTATGGGGTCGTTTTCTAGCTGATGGGGCACTTCCACACTACAATTAAAACCTTTCAATAATATAATTTAACCGTATAAACTATCTCGATGGAAAAAGTTGTTTTCATTTAAAATTTAGCATATTTTTATTATTCATCAAAACATGATAGTTATCAAAAAAATATCAAAAATTCATAAAAAGAAAATTTTTATGTCCCTCTTCTAAAGAAGAATTTTATTTTTTCAAGGAGAACATATAAAAGTGAGAAAAACTGAATTTAAAAATGGTTTTCCATCAAAAGGTGATAAAACAACATTTTTAGAAAAATACTTCTTTTTTCTGAAAAACTGAATTTGTTCTTATATCATATCTAGAAAACATATAAGATGAATTTAAAACATTACACTGAATATATAACATATATTTTTCATTAAATAAAAATACACAAAGAGTTATATGATTTTATAAACACAATTATTCCCTCTTTAAATAGGTTTTCATAAAAACACATCCTTTATATTCAATTTGTTTTTTATTTTCATTTATAATAAATTTGGTAACCAATGAATCATTATTTAGATACATGTAAACCATATTTTTATAATTCAATTGATACTATTTATTCCCGCCATTCCAACAACAAGGTTATAACAGTAAAATTTAAATAATAATATTTAGTTGTTCGTTTAAGCTCAATGTAGCGTATGATGTATACTATTGAACATAGTGTTTTTTTCTTAAAAATTAGGATGTTACATATTTACCCCCTTTTAGAAATTTCATTCTCGCGATTTTAAAATTAGGCTCAGAAACTTCGTTGAATATCCATCATCAAAAAAAGCATTAGTAAAACTATCACTTTAAAAGAGAGAAAGAGAAGTAAAAAGGTCACCTTAGATAACACATACTATGATTTCATGTAGGAAAACATGGATATTGAAGAGAAACTAACCATATTTTTATGATGGAGATTGATATAAAACATCATTAGGAGAAGGTTAACAACCAGAAAACCACAAACTTGTGATGGGTTAAACAATCTTTTATTTCACAGTATGAAAAGTAAACAGACAACGTTTTTGTTTTAAGGTCATTTTCATAAAGTTGAGGAATTTATTTAAGATATTGACTAAGAAAATAAGTAATTAAAATTACTTTTCATGTAGAGTTTCATCCTTTAATAAATGTTTAGCACAAACTCATTTTTCTCCAAAATATGAGTATTAAAGATGACTTGGTCATACGTGAAGCACTAGAATCAACTTATAGGGAATCAATTAAACCATAAAATATTTACTATCTATTCATCCTATCTTGAAACATTAACCAAAACCAAAATGGTTAGTAAAATATTATATAATCCCCCAAAAAGAATAATCCTTTACAAAGAGAAGGACTACTTTTAATCTCTAAATTTCAACAATAATACCCAAGTTCTACATATAAAATTCAACAAAAAAATGTCCTTAAAATTCTTCAAAATAATCCAAAAATTAGATTGAAACCCAAAATTCATAAGGATTTTATCTCATAGTCTTCCAAGATTAATTTTAACTTATATATCCAAATAACATCAATTACTCTTAAAGTCTCATACTGAGAAGTAATTAACATAATCACACATTCTCAATGATATGTTAATCATTTCTATAAATAACCCAAATCACCATATGTACGCAATAAAAATATAGATTCTTCCAAAATAAAATTCAACCATCAATCTGTTAAGACCCCATAGTGTTCTATTTACATTAATCATATAATGTTCCCAAAACTGTGAACATATTCAAAAATAATATTTATCACTTAATCACCTAATAATTTTTCTATACTAAGGATATCCATTTTATAAAATATATATCTCCCAAATCAACTTATTCTTAATCCATAAGTTCATTTAATTAAAAAGAAAATGTCCTATTAACTAGGGACTTCATGTTGGACCGTGGTAGGTGATGTACCCTTTTCTGCCTTTGGTTGTGGGTTCGACTCTCACGGCCTTGCCATACGTGACGGGTTGTCACCCATCCTATAGGTTATCAATTTTCTAAAACTATATCATTCTTATAACATTATCAAAAACGAGATAAAATCCTCAAAAATAACCATAACATATTGTAACCTTAATGGTTATCTCATACCTCTCATTTCGCATCCAAAAAATTAATAACCCATAATTTCCTCAAAGTTGAAAGTCTGCAAAATACCATTAGTCACCTTTATATTTTTGATCATAAAGCCTCAAAAGGGGGTTCTAAGACATTTAACATATGATCTTAAAATTATAAACCCATGATGATATCTCTAACCATTAAGAAAACATCTTAATATCCAAATTTTCCAAAACCATGCTCTGATACCAACTATAAGGGACTGACCTTAAACATAACTTATTCTAGTGACTTTTGACTAGAATTTATTTTAATTTATTCCCAAATATCTTTGAGGTCTAGAGTTTTATAGAATTGGGAAAAAATATTACATAAACTATAAATATTACAAAGTAGATAACTCTACACCCCATCCATTTTTTTTCATAAAAAAAAACTATAAAAATGAAACATGGTTTTTTTCAAGACAAATATTCAAATAATTTCATCATATAATCATATTTGTCCTTATCAATCTTAAGACAGGTGAAAAAATTTAAAAAATTGGGATGAGCACAAAAATATCAGTTAGGAAAAACAAAGTAAAATAGTTTACTTGTGGTCTTGAAAGATATAAATAATAACATGAGGACTTTTATAAAGGCATGAGAAAAAGGAATATCATAACAATAAGAACATAGATCATAACATGAAAATGTGGCCAAAACATTTAATTTAGACATTCATAAGCATATAAATAAGTTCCATTCCCAAGGTTTCATATAAAAAATGTCCATTCTCAATGTGTTATAAATATTTACCAAGTTTATTCTCCAAGGTATCATAAAAATTACCAAACTTATTCACTAAGGTATCATAAAAATTACCAAGGTTATTCGCCAAGGTATCATAAAACTTATCATCTCTAGAGATTAATTTCTTTACCCAATTCATTGGAGCAAAATTATGGTGCACCCTTAATATGTATTTATTTTCATGTGATCCACATATATCATAATATAACATTTCATAAATAACCAAAAGATAATAATAGGAAAGGGTTTTATATCAAAATCATAATGTTTTAAAAAGTGCTTAAAACATGATCATTATGTCATTTATAACCAATGGAAAGGGAATGCGGGTTTTATGTACGTTAATTATAGAATAAAATATATCATTTTTATGTCTTGATGAATACCCCACTGAAGGAAATAGTTTTGGTTAATCACATAAATAAGATAAGATAATTTCTTAAGAAAAAAAGAGAGATTTTGAGACAAAAATTCTATACCATAACGGCTATGCAACATGGTTTTAGAAAACATTAAAAAGAGAGGGGACATGGGTAACACATTGATAAAAGACCCATAATATAGTATATAGAAAGAATATAATGTAAATAAGAACATGGTATGAAAATTTTAAAGACATACCACATAAAATATAACTTGAATGGAAAAAGAGATGTTGAGAATTCCTTTATAAAAATTCGGTAGCCTAACAACGTCACTTAAAAATTCAAAAAATGAGTGGATGAGTCTGAAAAGGGTCTCTCATTACTTGGAAATAAAATTGGCAGTAATAAGGATATATAATAACATAACCCAACATAATAAAATGGAAATTAAAAGATATAACATAAAAGAATTCTTTGTCTAAAAGAAAAGGGTGAAATGTTCCCTTACCTTGAAGAGTAACTACTAAAACTCTTAGATTGGGACCTTGGGGGATTGAGGACACATTGTGAGGAATAATTTGGAGGTAAAAATAGTATAACTTCATGGATAATTATTTTTTAATTACTAAAAATGAAGGAATGGGTGGGTATTTATTGAAAAATTGTTGGAATATTTTATTAATTTTAAAGGACACCTCATTAGCAGTATTTGAAAAACCATGGGCTTGAACATGGTATTTGACCATGGTATTGAACAGATGGGAATCCTCATATTATATTTTAATATATAAGAGTCAATCAACATCTTATATTACTCATTACATCATTATGACATGTTTATGTTGTCATTAAATTTACCGAAAACTCAAAATTGTATTTTTACTATTCACCGAAAATTCAACTATTTTAGAAAAATTCCAAAAATTCACCCGAACCATTTTTTGACATGTAGAATTAAATAGTGAAATCCGATTTATAAAAATTAATTACATATTAAATTTAATTAAATAAATAAAATGCTAATACTTAACTAATAATTTCTAAAAAATTTATTTACTTATACTATAATGTAATTATATCACATTACCACTTAAGATGACTAAAACATATTTATAATTACTTAGGTGAGGTTACTTTTATATCATTAAAGTTACCATTCATAAGGTTAAAATTAATATTCCAAAGGGTAAAACTACTGTTCACCAAAAAAATTATTTTATCCTTTTGAACAATATTTTTCACCTTGATTACAACAATGTTTGTCTGATTTTCAAAAATCATTTTACAGAAAAATTTATTTAATAATAAAATATATTTTTTACTATTTATCAAAAAAACACTATTCATAAATACTAATCATTTAAAAAACAGTATTCATCAAATACTATTCATCAAATACTAAAAAATTGAAACTTTTTAGAAAACCTCTAAAAATCCAGCCTAGGTTAATTTTGACACTATTTAGTAATTGATATTTGTTAAAGTCATAATAAAATTTATTCATCAAAAAATTACACTAACTCAAATATAAAATGCCATAATCATCCATAAAATGTGTGGATAACATAAAAATTTTCAAATTACAGTTATTTTAATATTTATAATATTATTTATTTGAATATTTCATTAATAAGGTAATCACTGCATCATCATTGTGTCATAAATAAATTTATTTATGTAATGTATAAGAATTATAAATAAAATACAATGATGTAGGAAATATTTTTAGATTTATAATAACTATTTATATTTGAATATATCACTTATATTAATCCATATTAAAAATATAATACTTATTAAAAACATGAGTGTGAGATAAGCTTTAAACTAGCATCCATGTGAAGCTTTGTTCTTTTAATTAAAGAAACTTCCACGAGAATAATTAAATTGGAATCCATAGTAGAATTTGTACATTTAATTAAATAATATTCTATGATAATATTTAAAATGGATTCCATGGTAAGCTTATTTATTTTAATTTAACAATCTTTTATGATAAGCTTTATAATAGCTTCCATGGGAAGCTTTATACTTTTAATTAAAAAAGATTCTATGAGAAGATTTATGCTAGCTCCCATGGGAAGATTTATCCATTTAATTAAGAAAGATTCTGCTAAAATATTTAAAATATCTCATCCAATAAAATTATGACATGTGTTCGGTTAATTTTATAATTTTATTTTTACCTTTATTTACCTAATTTACCCTTAACCATGGTAATTAAAAATAATTTCTGAAGTTACTGTTCATAATGTCAAAAAATAAAAGATATATATTTGCACAATTTGGACCTTATTATTCCAAATATGGAATCTATTTTTCCAAATTAAAAACATAGAAGTTTCTGTAATTAATTTAAAATTAATTCCTGCTATCAAAATAATAAAACGAGTTAAAAAAAGTAATAACCATCAAAATATTGACGAGCGTTTATATCTAATTTCAACGTGAAATTACTTACAATGGCTCAAATTAGATTAAATGATAGAAATATATTCAATTTTTACACTAAAATCATTCATTAATATAATTTAACCATATAAATTATCTCGATGGAAAAAGTTGTTTTCAATTAAAATTTAGCATATTTTTAATATTCATCAAAACATAATAGTTATCAGAAAAATATAAAAAATTCATCCAAAGTAAATTTTCCTATTTCTATTCTAAAGAAGAAGTTTATTTTTCCAAATAGAACATATAAAGGTGACAAAAACTAAATTTAAAAAGTGTTCTCTATTAAAAGGCGGTAAAACTACATTTTTAGAAAAATACTTATTTTATCTGAAAAATTGAATTTGTTCTTATATCATATATAGAAAACATATAAGATGAATTTAAAACATTACATTGAATATATAACACATATTTTTCATTAAATAAAAACCCATAAAGAGTGATATGATTTTATAAGAATAATTATTCTCTTTTTAAATAGGTTTTCCTAAAAACACATCCCTTATATTCAATTGGTTTTTATTTCCGTTTTTAATAAATTTGGTAAGCAATGAATTATTATTTAGACATGTGTAAACCAAATTTTTATAATTTAGTTGATACTATTAATTTTCTCCATTCCAATGGATAATTTATGAAGGTAACATTTAAATAATACTATTTAGTTGTTCGTTTAAGCTCAACATAGCGTATCATGTATGATATTGAACATAGTGTTTATTTATAAATTTTTTTTATGTTACAAAGGATGACCTAAAACTCACTATGGTGATGAATTATACCATGGTGTTGTCAGGGATCATGAGTGGTATGGGACAACATACCGGTGATGAACAAAAACACCCTAAGGTGACGAGTTCTACCCTGGTTTTTCTGGGGCTCACAAGTATTAAAGGTACTTTCCCGCAAGGAGGAGACACCTATAGTTGGTGTTTTAGAGGACCTTATGCGTGAGCCCATATGTCTTACATACATGTTCAAGCAGATGTGTCCCACTCTTTTCCAAGGGCCATGAAATTTTTGTGAAGACTAAAATGCTTGTATTATGGAATTGGAAGTAGGGTGAAGTCTATACAATGAGGGTTCTGGAATACTAGGTAGTTTAGATTATATTTAGGAGGATTGAGACCTAGTCCAAATGATTTTGAGTCATGTAATGTCGACCATGAAAAGGTTCGAGAATGGAGTGTCACATTTCTAATTTGAGAAAGGGAAAAAATACACGGTGATGTAACATCAAGGTTGTTTAATCCTATTGAATATTGTAGTTATGAGGATTGTAAATCATGGTTTAGTAATATCTAAGTTAACTGAAGGTTGAAACTAGTGTCTATAGGTTAAAAATTGGTAATGGTGGAATCTTATATTCCACACAGTCTGGAAAATAACTCAAAGTCTTCTAACAGGGAGTTTTGGATAAGCTAGTCCCTATTACCAGTTTTCTATTGGGAAGACCCAGGAGAAAGGGAGCCCAAGGCCCGTGAGGTTCCAAGATAAGGATACCAACTCAAGTAACTAGTTGTGTCATCTCATAACTCGAAGTTATAAATGTGGTTTATGTAAAATTTAATATCCAAGATGGGTTATAGAATCCTAAATTTTTTTCACCACCTAGTGAATAAGTCATCATTGTAAGGATATGTGAAAAATAATTACTATTAATTTTTTTCTTATACTAGGTGTTCTAGTGAGAATATATCATCTTCTACTAGGGATACAAGGTAGGATCCATGACTTTATGACTTGTTTATTTATCCTCTAACTTTTTCCTAAACTCCAAATATGAAGAGTTTTGTAAGGAGAGACTTTACTTTTTCTCAGGGAGCCCTTTGCGGGTTTTTAGACTAAAATGTTTTATGTCTCCTTCACTAATAGTTTAACATCTTGTGATTTGGAAACCAAAGCCCAAAGTTTAAGTTCATAAAACTTGGACCAAAGTGAATGCAATTTAAGGTCATGATGTATATGGACCTGGTATGCGAGGATGTTACAAAATAGACTATTTAGGATACCCAGGGTTAAGAGTACTCTAACATCCTTTTGAGATGGATATTAAAACATTATAAATCATGGATAAATTTTCTTAGGTCATGAGTAATGATATGGGAGAATCAAGATGACAATGATAGTGAATCACTCTAAGGTGACATGCTCCACTATGATGATGTCATGGCTCACAAGGACTAGAAATCCCTTCCTGTAGGGACAAGGGGCCTCTAGTTGGTTAGTCTAATTCCATTATGTAGATACACCTATATAATTGTAAAAAAGATAGATATTTTCTTCTTTATAAGGCCCATGAAATATTTGTGGTAACAAAGGTTCTCAAGACCTGAAGTGTGATTTATGAATTGAGGTGATTAATAGATGATGGAAGCACCCTGTAGTATGGTTGACCAGGGTTATTATCTTGCGGTTCATTGATTAGGAATGATTATGGATGATGGTTTTCACATTTTAATGTTATTTAGTGGGGAATTATATGTTGTGCAGTTTAACATCATGAGAAAAGGATGTTTTCCTTGCAGTTTAATGTCATGCAGTAAGGATGTTGGAACCAACATGAAATTGCGCAAGATATTCTTGAGGAATCTTTTCACTGGTTGGGGAAGTTTATATATAGGAATAATCTTTTATCCATGAACATGGTTATTGATGGGTTTCTATATTCTGGATTCCTACTTTTTAGATTTATCTCAGGCGAAATCAAGCCATACGTAGATCTGACTCATACATAATAAGAATGAGTCTGAAAGAATTGGCCCTCTTTAAAAAGAGTCTTATTCAATTTTTATGGATGGGATTTTTTGGTTTTCACCAGGCGTATTGTAAGGGAAGTTATAATTCCATAATCTGATCATTAAAATAAATCCCTCTACGTAGATATGACCCATATACAGGGGATATAATTGGGAGTGATGGAAATATTTGGCTGGGATTTAAATGGGGGATCCAAGCGTTACTATGTATCCTATGATGGAACGAATCAAGCCATATGTAGTTCTCAGATAGTTCCTTACATAGGTTTGACCCATATAGAGGAGGGGTGAATTTTTATCATTCAATATGTTGCGGCCGAACCCAAAATTGGAGAACCAAGCATCACTATATATCTTATAGAAATAAGAATCTAACCACACATAATTTTTGTTTGAAAGATCTTTACACAAGTCTAACTTTTATGTAGTTAGGGGGAAATTTTTTATATTTCTTCTAGACCTAGGATTAAAAGTTTTGGCATCACTATATATCATTTGATAATAGGAATAAATCCAACTATAGTTCTTGAACATAAAACTCTCCACACAGGTTTGAACCATACGTTGAGGTGGGAATTTTTCCCAATGATGTTGTGGGTAGAACTAATATTTTAGATCTAGGTGTCACTAAATATCCTTTGATTATATGAATCAAGCCACATGTAGTTCTTGAATGGAAATCTCTCCATGCAGATCTGACCTATATGGAGAGGGGGATCTTTTTTTGTTTATGTTATGGTTGGGCCCCGGATTGGAGAACTAAGTGTCACTATCTATCCTATTGTAACAGAAATCAAGACACACATAGTTCTTAAATAGAAAATTTTTAACACATGTCTGACCCATACATATAGGGGGAATTTTTTTGTTTATATTGTGGCTGGAACCATAATTATAGATCCGATCATCAATACATATCCTACAGTAATAAGAGTCAATCCACGTATAGTATTTGAAAAGAAAAATCTCAATGAAATGCTGATACATATACATAGAGGATATTTTTTTCTATTTATGTTGTATATGGACATAATATTGCTGATTTGGGTGTCACTACGTATCTTATTATTAAAGGAATCAATCCAATCATAGTTATTAAATGGAAAAATCTTCACATAGGTGAGAACCATATGCATAGGGTTTTTTTTTCTATATATCTTGCACCTGGACCTAGGATTTGAGATTCAATCATCACTACATATCCTATGGAATTAGGAATCAAGACCTATGTAGTTATTTAGTGGAGGTTTTTTTGAGATACCAACACCAAGTGTAGTTATCCTCTAGGGAGATGACCATAGTGATTCATCATTTTATGTCATCCAAGTGATTTGAACCATAGAATTTAATGCTACATGGTAAATATGTTTGGTGTGACTTTTAAGGTCTTTCATCTTGGACCATGAAAAACCAAATGTGAACTAACATGTCTTGATAATTCAAGGAATCCTTTACCAAAATTACTAAACCCATGTGAGCTATGATTAGTGTGAGAAACAAGGAATGTTAAAGGTTTCATTCACCACACAGAAGTGATTAGAAGAAAGGACAAGAAAATTTGTATCATTTAGTGGATGGGATAAGATAAAAGATCTAGGTGTCTCTACATATCTCATTAGAATTAGAATAATTACATACATAGTTTTGGAAGTATTTTAACATTGAATGAGAGGGATGTTAACCATGTAGTATAAAGTCACGTGGTTAGTACAAAGGTTACCTGGCGTGAAAAAGAAGTCATGACACCCCTTAAACGCAATCCAAGTGTTTAGGAAATATTCTCACGAGATTAATCCCATGTTTTTGATATGAGTCCTCCTGATCTAGTTTAACAAGGCATCCTATAATTGGTATATAGGGTATTACTACATTTTAATGCCATGTAATGCATATGTTGTCATATTGTTTAATTTCTTGTGACTTGGATGATATGGGTTGTTCCTTTTAGGGTCATGTGATAAGGAACTATATGTGTAGTTTATAATTGTTCCATAAGGATGAATTTAGTTCTATTTAATGTAATGAGGTAAGGATGAATGAAATATCATAGTTTTAGTTTATATGACTATGCCTATATTTCATTAATCATATGAAATATTTCTTAATTACTCTTGCATTAGTTGGGGGTATAGTTTTATCCCTATCCGTAGTAATCATTGAATATGATCCATTATAATAGACCTAATGTATAGAAATAGGTCCTTCTAATTTTAGTTTAAGATTTGGATTTTTCTTTCCTCCTATCGTTGGGGTTTTAAGAGCTAATACCAACTCTCCTCATAGGAACGAGCAAAGGTGAACCTTTTTATTAAAGGTTCATGATGTCTTATTCTAATGAAATTTATGTTTTTTCAATGTATGTAAGCTTTTCTCATCGAGCCATTCCAACTCATCTATCGTCTTTTTCAATTTCTTATCATCTGAGAGTTTTCCAAAGATAGATATTCAGATCAAGGACAATATGACTTCTCTTGGAAACACTTTCTTGGTTTTATACACTAATGAGTATGTGTTTTTAGAGACCTATTTTTTTCCTTATAGTAATTTGAAATATTTCTAAATATATTTCTTGTTCTAGGAGATGAGACGACATGAAATTCTGAGGCCTGGTGTTACCAGAATTAGTTTTATAAAAATATTAAATATATTTTATATTACACAGATGTGGTTAATTAAAGAAAATGAGATAAATCTTAAATAGATGATTAGATTGGAAATCTAAGACCACGGTCGGATCTGGAACATAGTGTTTTCCCTAAGAACAACATAAAATGAGTCAGTGCGGGATGTTTAGACCTCTCACTCATTGTCAATGCATTTAACAATTTAATTAATTAAGTAATTAATTGATTTATTTTCCTTAGACCTAATTAAAATTCTATAAGTAGGTATTTAGCAGGAATTAGCTAGTTTCATCCTCATAATTCCTATGATTTGCTGGTGATAACTATATCCTTCTTTGGAAATTTCCTTTGAAAAATGACAAAACTTCAGATTGAGGCAATTCAAAGCATGATGAACACAAAAAATCTTGGCGAGCATGATCTTCACCAACGATCATCGATCCAATCCAAGTAGGACTCACCTTCAGTAATTTTTATGCCTTAGATTCAACATCTGAGTAGATTGATAATTATTTATTCAATCTTCACCCCCTTCACATGTGCCAAAAGATTGAAACTGGATTATTTCATTTTTTATTAGTTATTTATAATATGAGTTGCATGTTACTAATCATTAGCTAATAAAAATTGTAAATTGATCCTAAACCCCTTTTTTATTGTTCATATCTTCCCATTTTCTTTGCATTCTTCGCTATTTGAACCCCTCGGTTCTTAGTTCGATAGTTTCTGAGTGACCCGTCCCTGATTGGGAGATCTGATTCATGGAGAATCGATGAAATGATCACAGAATGTTGAATCAAGTGTAGATTTGAGAAGCTTGTGGTATGGGGATGAACAAATTGATGGTTTGAGGCCGTATAATCATGGGTGGAATCCTCAGTGGGGAGTGTAATGAATGAGGGCTTACCAAATATTTACCAAATCTGTTGTCCAGTGAATGAAAGTGAACTATCACATATCACATCCAGATCTTTGAAATGTGGTATGAAACAATCCAGGATCTATGGCGCTTTGAATAGATTTGAAGTGTGAAGGCCAAATCGAGAAACCTTGGGTTTCTAGAAATTTTCTGACTACACGCCATGTAGTACAAAGAAGACATGGTGTGTATCCCTTTTCCAGTTGTGACATTAGGGTATGGGAACCCATAATCATGGCACAACATGTACTTCATTGACATGCCGTGTAGTGTCTTCTTTTGTGAATGAGCCGTGTAGTCCACCTACATGGCTGGTGACATGCCATGTAAGAGAACACAGACATGGGTTGACCACTTGGGAGGTATTCTTTGTGGACCAACATGATGTGTACCGATGTACTAAAATAGAGGGTCCAAGTACATAGACACGAGGTCAGATTACAAAGACATGACTAGTAGACAGGCCTGGTCCCCAGATTGTTGATACAATCTATGTAGTCCACCTACACGACATGTATCCCCACATGGACATGACCCATGTACTGACTAGCGACATGACCAGGTAGAAAATAGGGGCCACATGTTGTTTGGGTCCCCTCACATGCAATGTAATACTTGATCTATTTTGAGAAATATTCAGATCCCTATATATTCTCCGTTTGGACTCAAGTTTTGGCCCATGAGATGCTTATATTGACAGTTTTTTCCCATAGAAAGTGATGGTGCCCTCGGAAGAGTATTTTGAGATACAATGAAAATTTTCATGGTTTGTAACATACTTAGGAAACAACCAATGATGAAAATGATCATAAAAAATCACCAAAGTAGTATTGGGCTTACTCTCTAGCAGTGGTGAGCAGTGGTATTTCCCGATGGCAGTTCCGGGCTTACCCTCTTATAGGACAGGGTGGTGACATTTCCTGATGATCTTTTCAAGTTACCCTCCATTAGTATTGGGAAGTGGAGTTCCTCAATGTCCTGAGATCACCCTCCAGCTAGGCTGCATAGCGGCATTCGCCAATGACATATTCCAGGAACAACACTCTAGCTGGGCTGGGCATTGGTGTTTCCCTAACAACTCACCGAGCTTACCCTTCAGCTAGACTGGGTGGTGGTGTTCCTCAGTGACTACTATAGAAGGAACCTCTTGATGTACTAGGCCAGGAGATCCTTTACTTAAACTAATGACTCCTCAACTGTGTGGCATAGTTACAAGGCATGGTTTTACGTACCTTTGGCCTCATGGGAAAGAGGGACTCTTTCCCCACCGAGATGAATTCTTATAATGAAACCTAATACCGTGGAGGTGAGTCAGTGCCACCCAAATCAGATATTATCAATGTGTAGTTATTGAATACCTTTGAATTGTGTCTCCTGTGTAGACGTGTGGGGAGCTGGGCATCATAGATAAACTTACTTTGGAACTATTGACAACTCATCTTCTTAGGCTAAGGTGTGAGAAAGAGATCCCATTACTCTCTTTTTTGTTATTACATTAACTGAATATATATATATATATATATATATATATATCCTACTTTAGTACTCACTCCTTGGGTATAGTTACCCTCCTTCCTGGGGAGATGAAGATGCACGGGGTATGCCACATGCTTTCTCTCTTTATCTTACCATTGTTGGATGAGTCAAATCTCCTTCTATAGGTAGGGAAGACTTGATGAGAAGTTCATATTCTCACTATATTTCGGTCCTTGTGTTTAGATGAGTTCATTTTTACTCTATTTTTGGGTAGATCTGTACTCTCTTTTACCATACTTTGTTCTATCTATCTCTTTCCTATTCTGTTGTATCTCTTACTACCCCATTCACCTTTTGGGAGGAATTATACTGGGTATGTATATAATCACCCTGGCATGGGATTTCCCAACACTTAACATGTATTTTACTGATAGAGGACATATTGATTGTGACTTCATAGGGGCTTAGGGATTCAAATTTTTTGGACTGTATACGATGTTCATAGCTTGGGATAAATGAGTTGTGCTCCTAGGTTCTTTATTATTTTCTAGTTTGCCAGGTTGGGATAAATTTTTAGTTGGACATGTATTTTTCCATTTTTTTATTTTAGTTTACACTATTGTACTTCATACTATTTAGAGTTCCATGCTTGTTTGGTTTATTTTTAGCAGCGTTTCATATTTTATTTCTTTCCCTTTGTAATTTTACATTTAGTTTTTTTTGCGCATGTGTAGAGGTACTTAAGAAAACTCCACCCCAAGTTTTCATTCCTTTGATGCTAGTTTCCACCCCTGGTCTATGGAGGTGGGCTTGGGATAGTTGTGACTTGAGCCCCAACTTAGGTTGGGTTGTGACATATTGGTATGAGAGGTGGTTCTTTCCTTAGTACGTTGTTCATATGTTCCTTAAAACTGGTTGGTTGGGTTTTAGAAAAAAAGTGTCAAAGTGTCTCAAATGTGGATCTTAGGCCAGGGAGTCTAGTAATATTATGGGTGGCTGATGTATCCATTCCCCAGGACCCTGATAACTTGCTTGTTGACTCGGAACCCTAATACATTTGTTGGAGGGAACAATGGTACATGAATCATATAGGATTGAGTCTTTTATTCCCCTTCTTAAGTCAGTTCCATGTTATTGTATTATCAATATATATATATATATATATATATATATTCTCATCTGACCTTGGTACTCTATGATAATTTTTAGGATGCCTCCGTGATGACAGCTAACCAGGATACTAGATCTGGTTCTTTATGACGAACCAATGAACAACGAGACCTCAGTTCACAGTCCATCATGTGATCCTATTACTCTAGGTGGGAAGGTCACAAAAACTCCGACTATTGAGTTATAGATAGTTCTAGTGGAGAAGGATGATGACATGTGCAGGCTGAGAACACTCTGTGACTTCTAGCATTAGTGACCACTGAGGTTCTGCGGCGAGTCAGATCCCTATGTGTTAGAGGATTGGATGGATTCAGCGGTCCACATCTTCAGTTTTGTTTGAAACTCGACAGATCATATGGTGGATTTGGTAGCTAGTATTTTCCACGAAGAAGCTGGGTTTTGGTGGATCCTGGTTACCCATATTCATGATGAGTCTACACTTTCATGGGACGACTCCCAACAACTATTTCATGAGGATTACTACCCTTGTTTTATACACTCCATTCAGATTCAGGAGCTTCTGTATCTTCAGTAAGGATGGATGTCTGTTGCAATGTATGTGGATAGGATCATAGATCTTACACACTACTCTCTCAACATGATTAGATATGGCTACCTTTGAAAATGGAATATTGATTAGGGACACTATATAGAGATCTGATCCAACATAGTGACCTTATGCATCCCCACCTATGCTAGGGTGCTGTGGAGGGCGCTTGTGATAGATATTTTTCTATCAAAGAGACTCTATATAGATGAAGCTAATAGCGGGTGTGATAGGGGTGAGTCATATTCCATAGTAGGAAAGCACTAGATATCTCGTAATAGGAGGACGATCTGTGAGAAAGCTCAAGGACGTGGTTATACAGTGTAAGTGTAGTGTAGAGCACCAAGGTATCCTAACGAGGGCTGGTTCTATGCTTGTGATGCACGAGGTCACCTTGTGTGGGACTACCTGACCAAATGTGCTGAGCATCATAGGGAGATAGCTGATGGACCACCATGATAGATAAATCACTATGATAAGTTACCTCCCAAATGGAGAGAGGGTGATCCCCAAGGAGGTGAAGCTGGTTGAGGAGCTGAAGGAGTTGGAGGTGGGGGACGACTCTATGAGGTCCTCCTCCCACCACCACTAGGTAGCCCACATATGGCTCATGAAGCTGGCGACCGTGGCTATAGAAAACTATTAGATTCATACGTTTATGATCCTATAGTGCATGAGATGATTTGAGGTACAATCTATGTTAATTATACTCTTTCCATAGTATTAGTAGACAAAGGTGCATGCCATTATTTTATCTCTTGACTCTTGGTGTGGGATTTGGAGCTCCCAAAAGAGATGTTAGAACAACAACTTTGTCTTGAGGTTCCTATGAGGAACACTTGTTCTGTGTATTTCATCTTCATGTAGTGCGAGCTATCAGTTAGAGGATAGAAGTTCATGTGGTACCTTTTAGTTTTCACAATGGAACCCTATGACATCATCTTGAGCATGTATTGGATTTCCATGGTTCGATCCTAGATCGAATGTCACTACAGAGTAGTCATATTCCTGTTCACTAATGGGATGTGGTTATTCTTTTTTGATGATAGAGACCTTATAGTAGGACAAGAGTGTTTTTGTAAGCAAGTGGTTACAACCTATTACCCATCAACTAGTGAGTGTGACCCTTGGTGCAGTGGACTCTTCAGGAATTTGGGTTCATTTAGTTGTGGAGGATTATATGGACGTCTTCCCGGAAGAAGTTCTGGGGCTACCTCCACCGTGGATGTTAGAGTTTTGCATTGAATTTCAACCAGGGACTTCCCTAATATATTCTGTGGCATATCATATGGAATCCACTAAGCTCTTTGATCTACGATTATAGTTGTATGAACATTTTGGGAAAGGTTTCATCAGATCCAATGTGTCCCCTTGGGAAGCTCCAGTTCTGTTTGTAAAGAAGGTAGATGTGAGCTTACAAATTTGTATATATTATTATCACCTAAACCAGGCCATGCTAAAGAAAAAGTACCCTTTTCTGAGGATTGAAGATTTCTTTGATCAGTTATATGGTTCGAGATTGTTCTCCAATAATGATATCAGGTCCAGCTACCACCAATTATGGGTTCATGAGTCTGATATTCCGAAGCTAGCTTTCTGATGTTTATATAGACACTATGAGTTCCTAGTGATGTCCTGTGGTGTGAAGAACACCCCCACCATTTTATGGCTTTGATGAATTATTTCTTCTATCCATACTTGGACCATTTTGTTGTTGTATTCATCAATGACATACTAATTTACTCTGAAATAGAGGAGGAGCATGTAGATCACTTGAAAAAGGTCCTTGATTTACTTCGAGAGAGCCAAATTTATGGAAATCTCTCGAAATTCCAGTTCTATATACATGAAATTCATTTTTGGGGTATGTAATTTCTGAACAAGGTTTATCCTCAGATCCATTGAATATTAAAGAAGTGATTTCTTGGTAGCCACCCAAGAATATATCGGAGGAGCAGAGATTTCTTGGTTTGGTGGTGTATTAAAGGATATTTGGGGCAGACTTCTCTAGGATTTCAAACCCTATGAACTATGTGACATAAAAGGGATAACTGTTTTCCTAGTCTGAGCAGTTCCAAAAGGCCTTCAAAGAGTTGAGATAGAGATAGATGAGTGCTCTAGTTTTGAGACAACTAGAGAAAGGCATTGAGTTCGTAGTGTATTGTGATGCCTCAGGAGCTAGAATCAGTTGCGTGTTGATGCAATTATAGGCAATTATCACATACGGGTCATGGAAGTTTAGATCCCATGAGAAGAACTATGAAACTTATAACCAAGAGTTATCAGCGGTAATATTTTCCTTGGGGATGTTGAGGAACTATCTTCTAAGAGTGAACTTCATGGTTTAATCAGACCACCGGAGTCTCAGGTATGTATTCACTAAGAGAGACCTGAACCTGAGTAAGCAACACTGGTTGGAGTTTTTATAGGACTATGACTTTCAGATAGTCTATACTATGGGAAAGAGAAATGTTTTAGTAGATTTCCTTAGTAGGTAATCCCAGGCTTTCCTAGTTTGGGAAGCTTCAGAGCAATTAGCTTCCCTATAGATCAACCTAGTGGAGCAGGACGGTACAATCTTTCTATAGTCGATGGTGTTAAATCCTTCACTTCTTGATCATGTGAAAGATTCCCATCCAAGAGACATTGAATGTAAAGTTTTCCATGATTAGATATCCACATACGATGCACCAGATGGATATTCTGAAGGAGGGGATCATGAGATCTTGTTTTAGGGGAAATAAGGTTCCAGTCACGATGTGGGAGGAAGTTATATAGGAGTTACAAACTTCTCCCTTAGTTGTATATCCTGGCGTGGGGAAGATTTACCAATATCTTTTGTGGAAATTTTGGTGGTTCAACATGAGATGGAGCATAAATGAATTCGTCTCATAGTGCCTTACCTATCAGATTTTAAAAGTTGAGCACCATGTTCTTAAGGGTTTTTTGCATCATCTCTAGATTCCAGAGTGGAAATGGGATGAAATATCCACTGATTTTTTCATAGGGACTCCATGTACAACAAAGGACCATGACACCATCTGGGTGATAGTAGACTGACTCATGAAGTCAGTGCACTTACTTTTTATCAGGGAGTAGATTTTTGTGCAGAGTTTGGGGTAGTTTTAAATATGGGATATCATCCTTCTTTACGGGGTACCCTTATTGATTGTGTCCAACCATGATGCATATTTTACATCATGATTGTGGGGAGGCCTACAAGAGGAATTCAGGACCCAGCTGTGGATGAGTAAAACCTTTCACTCCCAGACTGACGGGCAGACCGAGCACACTATCCATGTGATAGAGGATATGTTGGGGGCATGTGTGTTGGATTTTGGCCAAAGTTGAAAAGATAACCTGCCCTTGGTAGAGTTTTCATACAAAAACAACTACCACTCTACCATTGATATGAAACCTTTTTAGGCTCTATATGGGATACCCTACATGTTACCCTTATGTTGGAAGATGATTGGAGAGTCATACCTCATGGGCCCAGAGTTGGTGCATCCGATAATAGAGAAAGTGCAGGTCATCCGTGAATTGATGAAGATGGCCCAGATAAGACAAAAATCCTACACAGATCACAGTTGTAAGCCCTTGGAGTTGAAGTAGGGAGACCACATCTTCTTGAGAGTATCTTTTTGAAGAGGAATGTAGAGGTTTGGATTGGAAAGAAATCTATCCCTAAGGTTCAACATGCCGTTTGAGATCATGTGAAGGGTTGGCGAGGTTGTCTACCACCTCGCCTTACCCCCATAGCTAGAGCAGTTGAACGATGCCTTCTTCATGTCATAGATAAGGA
Organism: Viscum album; assembly: GCA_963277665.1. Lineage (NCBI taxonomy): Eukaryota > Viridiplantae > Streptophyta > Magnoliopsida > Santalales > Viscaceae > Viscum > Viscum album. Next base: position 1,283,451,714 of record OY728148.1, read on the forward strand.
GATACATGGATGATCCAATGAACACCATAGATTGGGGAAAGCTGGAAATCAAAGATGGATCCACCTTTCTAGAGCACTCGGTGAAGATTGAGGATCAATAAGAGATGACCTTATGTGGATAGACCATCCCTTTGGGTTGCATGCCGTGGAAACATAAAAACGTAAAGGAGAGTTATTATGAGAAGGAGAGCCAGATGAGGGCTCACTACCCTGATTTTTTTAGTTTTTCTTTTAGGGGGTGAAAATATTGTAGGAGGGAATGATTTAGAGACCTTTTTTCCTTATAAGACTTTTAAATATTTCTAAATATATTTCTAGATCATGGAGCTGAGGCAGCGTGCGATTTTGAGGCCCGATGTGCTCAGAATTAATTTTATAAAAATATTAAACATATTTTATATTGTGTGCATGTGTTTAATTAAATAAAACAAGATAATTCTTAAATTTTTTATTAAATCAATAAATTTAGACCATGGTCTGGTTTAGAACGTAGTTTTTACCCTTGTCATAAAATAACATGAGTTTTCATAGGACGTTCATACCTCTCACTCATTGGTGATTTGTTTAAGAAATTTAATTAATTAATCAATTAATTTATTAATTTTCCTTTGAACTAATAAAATGTATATAAGTAGGTCTATAACAGTAATTGAATATCTTTGGCCTCATAATTCTTTTGATTCTCCAGTGAGAGCTTCATCCTCCTCCAGATAATTCTTCGATAGATGACAAAACTTCAGATCGAGGTGATTCGAAGTGCGAAGAACACAATGGATCTTGGAAATCACCTTATTCATCAATGATCATCGATCCAATCTATGTAGGACTAATATTTGTTTATTTTTTGATGCCTTATATTAATCGTATGAGTATATTGATAATTATTTCTTTAATCTGTGCCCCCTTCCCATGTGCCAAAGGATTGAAATAGGATTATTTTTTATTTATTAGTTATTTCTAATATAAATCACATGTTACTGATTGTTGGCCAAGAAATATTGTACAATGATCATAACACCATTTTTTTATTGTGAATATCTTCCCACATTCTTTACGTTCTTCATTGTTGGAACCCCACGGTTTCTGGTTCGACAGTTTCCATGGGACCCGCGCTCAATTGGAAGCCTAGATTCATAGCTGATCAATATTACAATACTGGAATTTTGAACTGATCATAGATCCAAGAATATTGTGGGATGGGGATGAAAAAATATATGGTTTGAGGCGGGATCAATAAGGGTGGAAGCTGCATCAGAGAGAAGAATGAATGAAAATTTATCAAATCTTCACCGGTTCCATTTTCTGGAAAATGATAGTCGACAAGAATTAATCAAGAACAGATCTGCGAGATATGGGAGGAAAAGATCTGGGATATTTGAGGGTTTGGAAATATTTGAATCCTGATGGCTGGATAAAGAAACCAAGTGTTTTTGGGAATTTCCCGACTACATGCTATGTTCTATGAAGAACACACAGTGTGTATCCCCATTCCAGTGGAATTGTTAGGGTTTTGGAACCCATAAGCAAGGCACGACGTATACTTCCTTGACACGTCATGAAGTGGAAATTTTCTTTGAATGAGCCATGTAGTTCACCTAAACATCTAGTGACATTCCATGTAAGATAAAGTGGACACGAGTTGACCACCCAGGTAATATGTCACGAACCGTCCTTGGGGCCCGTGCCATGACTACCCCAAGCCCGCCTTCCATAGGCCAGGGGCTGGCGAGTAGCACTAAAGGCATAAATCCCTATATCTGGGAAGGAATTGACTTTATAAAACATAAACACATCCCACTAGAGTACAAGTGTAAGTAATACACTAAGTATAAAAGAAAGTGCTGAAAAGTAAATGGGCCAGAATACAAACCCAACTGAGAAGTACAACTACAACTGAATGAAATTACAACAGAATAGACAAACAACTGGAAGATAGAAGCAGCTTCTGGGTCTTCCACCTCGGATCCTACCTGAAGTTTTGGTACAGATAGCCTCCTCAATGCTCTCTCCCATAAACCACCTCCAAGCACCATCTCTTAGTGAAGTACACCACCGGATACTGACTCATCGTGAGGTCCACTTCCGGGCACCGTCCAGTCCTCCCACACTCGGTCTCTGTCAGCAGTGTCCGTCGTCTACATCCAACACAATAAGGTGCGGGCATAGCCTGTGTAGGGGTGAGTATAAAGATACTAAGTAGGGACCCCAAGACCCTCAATGTCTCACTAAATCCAACAAGGATAACCACAAAGAAGGATTTCAATAGATAACCCTTACTTAGGTATAATCTCATAATTATACCTAAGTTATCAATTTACCCATCTCATTCATGAGGTAACACAAAGTTTATGAAATCAAAGGATAACCACTACTTAGGTATATGCCCATACATATACCTAAGTTATCAAGTAACCCATCTCAATAACGAGGAAATCACAAAGGTCATTGACTCAGCTCAAACCAGGATTTTCATTAATGATATCGAAACCAAAACTTCTGGAGAACTCCTCCTCTGTGGAGTATAGTAGCCCTGTCATGACTCTGATGCTCTACTCACTAACCTTAGGCTGCTGAGGTACTCCTCCTGTCAAGTACCGCAGGTCCTCACCCAAACACAGTAGTGCTCCCCGCCAGGGGTCTGCCACCGAAACACAGTAGCTGTTCCCCTAATAGCCTACAGAGGTACTCCTCCTATCGAGTACTGCGGGTATGATACCAACTACCAGGCGCTCCGTTTTCCGTGGGTCTGCCTCCAAATATCGGGTGCTCCGTCCATTGGGCTAGTCGACTCACTCCAAGTAGAATCGGTCAAGCAGTCGTCAAGTCTACAACAACTAGGTCTCTGAACTCTGTATGCTCGTCTCCGGAAGGATCCACTCCATGAGCTACTGGTCGATACTCTAAGTATCAAAAAGCCCCATGAATAAGTATCACAAAGAACCGCCTCGCCACAGGGGTCTCAACGCAACAGACGACGCGTCAATCGGACGCCCGGTCTGTGAGTTATTAGTCTTTTTGTCCCGGGGGCCCGATTGGTTTTGTGTATAAACTAACCCGACCGTATCTCAACTATAACCCGAAATCTCATAGGTTATACTCATAGGGACCGTTTCTCAATGGGATTACCAATTCTGCTGACGGTTCGTCAAACTGACGTCCGGTCTGAAAGTTATCGGCTTTTCCGTTCGAGGGGTCCGGTTGGATTTTGGGTACAATCCAACCTGGCCATATACCATCTGCTTCCAAACCACAGGTGAAGTATACCAAAAGATCCGTCTCACTAAAAGGAAACCAACAAAGTTGACGGCACGTCAATAAGACGTCCGAAGCTCAAGTTATAACCATTTTCGTTCCGAGGGCCTGGTTGGTTTCGTGTTCGAACCAACCCGGCCGTACCAAAAGTTCACCGAAACCTTGAGTGTAATATACCAAAACGACCATCTCATTCCAAGAAATCGTACGCAACTGACGGTGCATCGATCGGAGGTCCGTAGCCTATGATATGGGTGTTTGAACGATACTGCTCTGAAAATAGGGGGTTCGGGCCCGGTCCGACCTGACCCAATACCCCCTGGGTCTGCCCGAACTGGGTCGACCCGAACCGAGTCCGGGTCCAGCCCAGATGGGCGCGGCCCGGCCTGGCCCGGCCGGCATGGCCCGCTTGCGTGGCCAGCCGTGTCTCAGCCAGCATGGCAGAGCAGAAGCCGCGGAGCGGGGGGCGCGGCCCCCCGCCGTTAATTGATGTCGGTGGCGCCAGCTGGCGTCGCCCGGCCATCCCGGGATCCCGTACGGCTGTGGGATCTGACAACCCGCTGTCGCGGTTTTTTCCAGGGTGGGATTTCTCTGGCGGTGTGCGGGGGTGCCGCCGGCTCCGGTCATCGGCACCGCCACGCTGGCGCGGCACGCCGACAGTTCCTTCTGCGGACCACCAGACGCGCTTCGTTGGTCCGATTTTCCCGCCGTCTATGCCTACGGCTCTCCCAGAACCCGTTCTTCACTACGACAGCTTCCAAACACCATTTCGGTCCCGTTTCATCGTCACCCGTCAATCCACACATCAACAACAATCTGCGGAGGGTCGTCAGGCTGTGTTTGTTCGGCCCGCGCCCTCCGCGTTAGGCGTTATCAAATAACCAAGATTAAACAGGGTTTTACGAAGAACGAATAATCAATTTTATTTAAATAAAATTGAACCAAACCATCACATGATCCTTTAAAAAAAATTGGAGCAAACCATTCCGCAATAAAATATTCCCAACCCACGATTAAAAATATTTGCGGATCAACTTGATAATGAGTTGATCCGCATTCTTTATTTTTAGAAGGAAAGAATCAAAGAATTATTTGTATACTCAAATTTAAACCCCTACCTCGTGTTATTCGTCATTTGTTGACAATATTGAGAAAGGGAGCAGCGTTGGTTTGTTGACGTCCGAAGGTGACGTCGTCGTTTGAAAATTCCCCGCAGCGGTGTCTCCTCCCCTAATGGAAATCTGGGGAGTGTTTTTCGTCGAGAAGGATGGTTGTTCTTCAAAAAAGTTGATGAACCGTCCTTAGTTGGAGGAAGAAAAGAATGGAGATTCATTCTTCTTTCTAAGATTAAGAACTTCAACAAAGGAGGAAGCCACTTCTTCTCAAGAGTTCTCTCCCCAATCCTCACAGAAAATGGAATCTCCATTAAAATAAGTCCTTACCTTATTTTAATTTACCTTGACATGCCTTTAAAAACTCAAAAACCAAAACCCTTAATTAATTAAAAGTAAGTTTGTTTAATTAATAAGAGTAGTTCGGCAACATTAATGGTGTGAGGGAGGGAGAGGAAAGGTTAATCAAATAAAGATGAGTTAACAAAATTAAAGAGGGAGCTACGGAGTTAAGAGGGAGGTGAGGAGTTATGGGAAATGTGAAGGGGTGGGGCTCGTGTGGGCCCCACATCACCAATATCCTCACATGGGTAGTTAGGGGCTTGTGGGTGCCACACTAACTTCCCCATGTTGGATATAACCACTAGGATAAAGAATTAATTAAAAATTGTTCCACAATTTTTATTCAATTCTTTATTAATCCACAAATTTTTAACAATTGCTCCTGAGAAAATCCATCTTCGATAAAGGTCCTCTTAAGAAATTATCGATGCTTCTATTTCATCGGTGCCCTTAGATTTCAATTCCAAGCACTGGTTCAAAAGATAAAAAAACCCGCTCGTTTGTTTACTGAACATACCTGAGCTAAACTTTGGAAATTGATTTCGGGCACACCGGGCCTCGGAATCAGGTGCCGTCTGAAACCGAACACTCACAAAATTAAAAAGAAATTAAGAAACAAAATTCCTTGAAATTTACAGGTCTTTACATTACTCCGACCTCAGGACTTTACGTCCTCATAAAAATACAACACAAAACAAGGGAAACTAAAGGAGGTACCGAGCACGCATCTGATCCTTCTGCTCCCATGTGCTCTCCTAGGTGTTCCCATGCTACCTACAAAAGCGCACAAGAGGAATCAACCGTCCCCATAGGACCCACTCTTGTTGATCCTCAACCTCTACTGGAACCCTGTGAAATTCACCCAGTCATCGATGTCCTATCTCCATGGTCGATGATGACGGATAAGTCATGCATGTATTTCTTCATCTGAGATACGTGGAAGACGTCTTGCACCCGGTGCAACTGAGGTGGTTTGGCCAGACGATAAGCCACCTCGCCTACCCTGATGAGGACTTGGAAAGGTCTCGATAAACGTGGAGGTAACGTGCCGCCCCAGCCAAAACTCCGTAGACCCCGTCGAGGTGAGACCCATAAGAAGACGTGGTCGTCACCCTCGAACTCTTGTGGTCTCGTCTCCTATTAGCATAAGACATCTGTCTGCTATGTGAAGTCTTCATCCGCTCTCGGTTGATCTGCACCTTTTTCGTCATAACCTGAACCATCTCAGGTTCTACACGTGCTGACTCTATCACTATCCACAAAGGATATCTAAAACGCGTTCGGCTACTGTCTTGCCACTCCCAACAGTTGAAAGCCCGATCTCTTACTAAGAGAATCTACTACAATGTCCCCCCTCTCCAGGAGTATAAACTATATCGAAGCCATAGTCCTGGAGGAATTCAATCCATCACCGCTATCCCTGGTTCTTATCCTTCTGAGAGATGATACACCTGAGATTATTGAGATGGAGAGAAGCATAAACCTCTCATTCAACGAACAATGGGTGTGTCTAGCCAATTGTAAGAACCCATCTCCACCCTTTTTCGTCTACGTTCCACCAAAGAGCTGCTGATATTTCTCCTCTACCAAAAAGAGAAATCTGTTCTCATCCTCTAGATGAACCACGTCCTTTGACTAATACAGTCAATCCTGACATGAATAGTAAATTCATGCCATGGACAATGTCGTAAGGCCTAAACGCTGCTATCAAGATATCCAACCATTACTCTTGCCTCCATGGGTTGAGTCACACTGTCGGAAATAGTGTGTGGTTACTAGGTCTCCTCCAGTAGAAAACTCGAATGTGAGGGTCAAGTCAACAGTTTAAACTGGAACCTCTTAGTACACAAAAAGGAAGGAAGAAAATGTCACAAGGACAAGTGTCTTTTATTACTGCAGCTCGAAGTACAAAGACACAAGGAAACTAAAAACATCAACAACAACAACAACAGGGAAACTGGAATCACAAAGATCAAAGGCCTCCAGGCCTAGAACTAGTCTGCTCCTATCCTCCTACTTTCAAAGCTCCACTGCCTGAAGCTGTGATCTCCCATATCCACGCATTCTCTGCGGTCGGGGTGGTCCTCCTGGTAGTGGTGGAAACTCCTCAAAGCGCTGCACACCACCGACTATACGGTTATCTCCTCTGCCTCGGCCTGGTAGGTTCCTCCATTGCCTAGTACTCCTCTCCTGGACACATCGAGTAGTCTCGAGCTAAGTGACCCTTCCTACCACATGCATAGCACTTCCTGCTCCTCATATGGATGGCCCTGCTTCGTGTGCCTCACACCATCGAATCTATAACCCGAGGTTTCCCACCTGTAGGTCCGGTCCTATTGGACCCCTGCATCACCTGTCTACTGCCTATAGATGACTCGGTTAATGATGGTAAACCCTGCGGCAAAGGCAGTAACTCCTGAGCACGCTCAGAGTGTGGAGCCGCTGGTATAAAATCTACCTTGAATAAAGTCTCGAAGTCTCTCCAGGTGAAGTTCGCCTCGTCGCAAAACTGGTGCATCTGGCTCCACCACCTCTCAGCTACTCCATGGAAGAGGCTAACAGCTAGGTACACCATCAAGTCTGCAGGTGTCCCAGCCGTGTGGAAAGCTTGTGCTACTAACTCCAGCCAGTGCCCAGCCATCTGAAAATCTGGCTCGCCTCCAAACCTCGGAGGCCCCTATCGCCGGAACTCATGCATCGTGCTCAAGCGGCGTGCACTCTTTGCTGGTGTCTCAACTGGTGGAGGGCCCTATAATGAGGCATCATCGCTCAACGACCTGTCAGTACGTACAACTGTCTGGGCTCTAGCTGATCGTCCGTGGGAAGGAATCCTGAAAGAACAGATGAGACACGGTGAAACGATTATACCTGGTGAGATGACCTAGTTTGAGCTGATTTTAGGGAAAAAGTTTGAAAACTCACATGCAATCTGTGTTTTCGTGCACTGAGTCGGAAATCAGAAGTTAGGGTCCTGATGTATGGATACGTCCGCTGCCCGCACCAACACTGGACTCCCTGAACTGAAAACCACACTTAGTACCCTTAACACTATTGCTTCAAAGAAAGAAAATATCAGAGTTAGATGTTATGTGGTAGAACCGACTCCTCTGATACCAATTTTTCAAGACCCGTCCTCGGGGCCCATGCTGTGACTACCCCAAGCCCGCCTTCCATAGGCCAAGGGATGGCGTTTATCACCAAAGGCATAAATACTGATATCTAGGAAGGCATTGACTTTATATAACATAAAAACATCAAACCAGAGTACTAGAGAAAGTAATACACTAAGTACAAAAGAAAGTGCTGAAAAGTAAATGGGCTAGAATAAAAACCTAAATGAGAAGTATAGATACAACTGAACGAAAGTACAACAGAATAGATAAACAGCTGGAAGATAGAAGCAGCTCCTGGGTCATCCACCTCGGATCCTACCTGAAGGGTTGGTACATATAGCCTCCTCAACGCTCTCACCCGTCAACCTCCTTTGAGTACCATCTCTTCGTGAAGTCCACCGCCGGATACTGACTCGTCGTGAGGTCCACCTCCGGGTACTGTCCAGTCCTCGCACACTCGGTCTCCAGCAGTTCTGTCCGTCATCTGCATCCAAAACAACAAGGTGCGGGCATAACCCGTGTAGGGGTGAGTATAACGATACTCAGTAGGGACCCCGAGACCCTCAAGGTCTCACTAAATCCAACAAGGATAACCACAAATAAGGATCTCAAATGATAACCCTTACCTAGATATAAGCTCATAATTATACCTAAGTTATCAAGTAAACCATCTCATTCATGAGGAAACACAAAGGTTATGAAATCAAAGGATAACCACTACTTAGGTATATGCCCATACATATACCTAAGTTATCAAGTAACCCATCTCAATCATGAGGAGATCACAAAGGTCATTGACTCAGCTCAAACCAGGATTTTCATTAATGATATCGAAACCAAAATTGCTGGAGAACTCCTCCTCTATCGAGTAAAATAGCCCTGTCACAACTCTTAGGGGCTACTCACTAACCTTAGACTGCTGAGGTACTCCTCATGTTGAGTACCGCGGGTCCACACCCAAACACAGTAGTTCTCCCCACCAGGGTCTGCCACCCAAACACAGTAGCGGTTCCCCTAATAGCCTATAGAGGTACTCTTTCTGTCAAGTACCTTGGGTCTGATTCCAACTACCAGGTGCTCCGTTCACTGTGGGTCTGCCGCCAAATACCGGGCGCTCCATCCACTGGGCTAGACGACTCACCCCAAGTCGAATCGGTCAAGCAGTCGTCAAGTCTACATCTACTTGGTCTCTGCACTCTGTATGCTCGTCTCCAGGAGGATCCGATCCCCGAGCTACAGGTCGATACTCAAAGTATCACAAAGTCCCGTGAAGAAGTATCACAAAAAACCGCCTTGTCACAGGGGTATCAATGCAACAGACGGCGCGTCAATCGGACGCCCGGTCTATGAGTTATTAGTCTTTTTGTCCTGGATGCCCAGTTGGTTTTGTGTACGAACCTACCTGACCGTATCTCAACTATACCCTGAACTCTCATAGGGTATACTCATAGAGACCTTTTCTCAACGTGATTACCAACGCCGCTGATGGTTCGTCAAACAGACGTCCGATCTGAAAGTTATCGGCTTTTCCGTTCCTGGGGCCCGGTTGGATTTCGTGTACAACCAACCCAGCCATATTCCATATGCATCCAAACCTTAGGTGAAGTATTCCAAAATATCTGTCTCACTAAAAAAAAACCAACAAAATCGAAGACCCGTCAATCGGACGTTCGGAGCTTAAGTTATAACCATTTCCGTTCCGAGGGCCCGGTTGGTTTTGTGTTCAAACCAACTCGGACATACACAAAATTCACTAAAACCATGAGTGTAATATACCGAAACGCCCATCTCGTTACAAGGAATCCTACCCAACTGACGGTACATCGATTGGAGGTCCGTAGCCCATGATATGGGCGTTAGAACGATCCTACTCCGAAAATAGGGGGTTCGAGCCCGGTCCGACCCGGCCCAATACCCCCTAGGTCGGCCCGAACCGGGTTCGGGTCCAGCCCAGTTGGGCACGGCCCGAGCCGGTCGGCGCGGCCCGACCGGCACGGTCCGGCCGCGTGGCCAGCTGTGGCTCAGCCCTCATGGTCGAGCGGAAGCCGTAGAGCGGGTGGTGCGGCCCCCCCGCCGTTAATTGATGCCAGCGGTGCCAGCTGGCGCCGCCCTGCCGTCCCAGGATCCCACGTAGCCGCGGGATCCGACGGCCTACCGCCGCGGCTGTTACCGCGGTGGGATTTCTCCGGCGTTACACTAGGCCGCCACCGCCGACCGCCGCCTCTGGTCACCAACGCCGCCGCGCCGGTGCCTTACGCCGGCAGTTCCTTCCGCGGACCACTGGACACGCTCTAGTGGTCCGATTTGCCCGCCGTCTACGCCTACGACTCTCCTGGGACCGGTTCTTCACTGCGATGGCTTCCAAACTCCATTGCAGTACTGTTTCATCATCGACCGTCAATCCACGCATCAACAACAATCTGAGGAGGGTCGTCGGGTCTTGTTTGTTCGGCCCACGCCCTCCATGTTAGGCATTATCAAATAACCAAGATTAAACAGGGTTTTATGAAGAACGAATAATAAGTTTTATTTAAATAAAATTGAAGCAAACCATCACATGATCCCTTAAAAAAATTGGAGCAAACCATTCCACAAACAAATATTCCCAACCTGTGATTAAAAATATTCACGGATCAACTTGACAATGAGTTGATCCACGTTCTTTATTTTTAGAAGGAAAGAATCACGAAATTAATTGTATACTCAAATTTAAACCCCTACCTCGTGTCGTTCGTCGTTTTTTTGATGATATCGCGAAAGGGAGCGGTGTCGGTTCGTTGACGTCGGAAGGTGACGTCGTCATTTGCGAATTCCCCGCGGCGGTGTCTCCTCCCTTGATGGAAATCCGGGGAGTGTTCTTCGTCGAGAAGGATGGTCGTTCTTCGACAAAGTAGATGAACCATCCTTCGTCAGAGGAAGAAAATAATGGAGATATTGTCTTCACTCTAAGAGGAAGAACTTCAACAAAGGAGGAAACCACTTCTTCTTAAGAGTTCTCTCCCCAATCCTTACACAAAATGGCATCTCCATTAAAATAAGGCCTTACCTTATTTTAATTTACCTTGAAACGCCTTTCAAAATTCAAAATCCAAAACCATTAATTAATTAAAAGTAAGTTTGTTTAATTAATAAGTGTATGTTTGAAACATTAATGGTGTGAGGGAGGGAGAGGAAAGGTTACTCAAATAAAGATGAGGTAACAAAATTAAAGAGGGAGTTAGGGAGTTAAGAGGGAGGTGAAGAGTTATGGGAAATGTGAAGGGGTGGGGATCGTGTGGGCCCCACCTCCCCAATATTCTCACATGGGTAGTTAGGGACTTGTGGGTACCACCCTAACTACCCCATGTTGGATAAAACCACTAGGATAAAGAATTAATTAAAAATTGTTCCACAATTTTTATTCAATTATTTATTAATCCACAAATTTTTAAGAACTCCTCCCAAGAAAACGCATCTTCGGTAAAGGTACTCTTAAGAAATTACCGGAACTACAGTTTCATCGGTGCCCTTAGATTTCAATTTCGAGCACCGGTTTAGAAGATAGAAAAACACACTCATTCGTTCACTGAACATACCCGAGCTAAACTTCAGAAATTGATTCTGGGCACACCGGGCTCAGAATCAGGTGCCGTCTGAAACCGCACACTCGCAAAATTACAAAGAATTTAAGAAAAAAATTTCCTTAAAATTTCTAGGTCTTTACATAATATACCCTGTGGACCAACACACAGTGTACCAAAGTACACAAACATGAGGTTCCTGTACACAAACATGACCAGCAGACACGGCCTGGTGCCCAGATAGGTGGGACATGTAGTGTAGTCCACCTACACTGCATGTTAGTCTACATGGATGGGACTTGTGTACTAACTAGAGATACAGCCAGGATGAAAAGAGGAACCAAATTCCGTTTGGGTCCATTAAAATGCCGTTTATTACTTAAACTCTTCCGAGCAATATTCAAACCACCCTATCTATTCTATTTGGACATATCTTTTAGCCCAAGAGATGCCTATCCTAAGTGGTTTATGCTTATAACTCAATGGTGCACTCAAAATCATCTTTTGAGATATTATGAGAATGTTCCGGATTTGACATGCCCTATGGTGACACCCGATGATGGCAGTGATTATACAGAATCACCAGAGTAGTACTAGGCTTACCCACTGGTTGGGATGGGTAGTGTAATTCCTCAATCACAGTTTTGGGCTTACCCTTCAGTAAGACTGGGTAGTGTCATTCCCTAATGATATTTTTGAGTTACCCTATAGTATAAAAGGGTAGTGGAGTTCCTTGATGTTCCGAGATTACCCTCTAATTGGGATGGGAAATGGTATTCCATGATGACATCTTTTAGGCATAAACCTCCAGCTAGGCTGGGCAGTGGCATTTTCATGATGACTCACAAGGCTTACCCGCCAGCCAGGATGGGAAGTGGTATTCCTTGGTAACTACTAGAGCAGGACCCTCCTGACGTACCAGGTCACGAGACACTTTATTTAAACTGGTGACTCTTCAACCGTGATACATAATGATGAGGAATGGTTTGAAGTACCTTTGGACTCAAGAGAAAGAGTGATGCTTTCCCCACTGAGAAACATTTTTATAACATGACCTAAAACCATGCGGGAAAGTCACTGCCACCCAATGTGGATATTATTAAGGTGTGGTGATTGAGTCCTTTAGTATTTTTTTCTATGGAAAACATGTAAGAAGATTGGCATCATAGATGGACTTACTTTGGAACTATTGGATACTCATCTTCTTGGGATGAGGGGTGAGTTGAATACCTTAATCTCTTGTTTGGGCTTCTTTAAGTGAGTATATATATATATATATCATACTTTAGTACCCACTCCAGGGGTATGGTTACTCTCCTTCTAGGGGAGGAGAAGACGCGCGGGGTATGCCACGTGATTTTTGTGTTAGCTTCTCATGGTTGGATGAGTCCAATTTCCTGATATAGGTAGTGAAGACTTGATGAGAAGTTCATATTATCACCATTTATAGCTCTTTCTATTTGGATGAGTTTACTTTTTCTCTCTTTTTGGGTTGATCTGTACTCCCCTTTATGGTACCTTGTTCTTTCTACTACATTTCTGTTCAGTTGTATCTTTTACTTTCCTTCCTTCACTATTTTGGGGTGTTCTACAAGGTGCACATATAATCACCCATACAAGGAATTTTACCAACATTTTTTATGTATTTTTTAGATGGAAAATAGGTCAATCATGACTTTAGAGGGGATTAGGGATACATATTTCTTAAAATACCATACTTCTTACTATTTAGAGGTCCATGCATGTTTGGTTTATTTGTAAAATTGTTACATCTTTTATTTCCTTCCCTTTGCACTTTTTCATTGAGTTGGATGCATGTTTGTGAATAGGTACTTATAAAAAGGGCTCCCCCAGTTGGTCATTCCATTGGCATTAATCAACACCACTGCCTATAGAGGCGGGCTTGGGGTAGTTACGGCTTGAGACCCAACTTGGGTTAGGTCGCGACAGTGTTCACTTGCGTGGTCATGTGCATGGTGCTATGGTAGGCCTATAAAGTATAAATAAACTTTTTTTCCAAGACTTGTTATCCTTATCCATCATATTCTTGAGTATATTTGATAAATTCTTATTAAAGGACCATATCTATCCATTTTATTCTTCATGATAGCAGGAGATTGGATTTGATATTGTACTTTTGGTATAATTTATTCAATTCAATAGAACAAAAGTTGGTGTTATTGTCCCTAAATATCATTTAAGGGACTCTAAATCTAGAGATGATATTGGAATTTACCAAGTTAATGATATTATATGTCCCAAATTCCTTGAGGGGTATTTCTGTATTGCATTTATAAAAGAATTTGGTAGTAGTAAGGATGTACTTAAACCACTTAGATGTGGTTGGGGGATATGGCCCCACAATTTCTATCCACCATATGGAAAATGAACAAAAATATTTAGTTTTATGTAAAAAACCTTTGGGTTTATAGATTAAGTTTTCATTAATATGGCATGCATGACATTTACTCGCGAATTACACACAATCTTGTATAATTGTTTTCTAGTATAAGGAAGGAGTCTAGACTAAAAAATAATTGTGATCATGTGTCAAAATAATGCTGTATTATATGTATAAAAAAGTTAGAAGTTCTCAGATAGAAGGAATAAGTTGAAAAGGATCAAATTTATCTTTGTGGTAAATAAAATAAAACCATTATAACTAATAAATAATTTAAAAAAATGGAACCCATACTTCACTAATAGGAACAGATTTAGAAAATCAAAGAAAATGAGAGCATTAAGAGTTTTAAAATTTTTAGACCTTTAGAGAGTTCTCAGATTGTGAGAAAATTACTATAACTTTTACTCACGTTGAAGTGATATTAGATTTCCACATTATTACCATATTTTTTTGGGTTATTCATTTTAAAAAAGCGTATTTAAGCTAATGTATGAAAGAATAGAAAGTAACAACATGGAATACAGTAATTGGAATTCATTTCCATACTAGTAGACGACATCTAAACTAATACCATTGATGCTTATAATCAACCCTGGTGAGATAAGGAGAGAATACCTTATGGGAGACCTATCACAGAATTATAATACATCTAGATATTTATTAATTTTGGCTGAAACTTGAATTATAGATAGTATTGATGGAATTAAAAGTAGAGGTATGCTTTTCACTCTCCCATCACTATTTTGATTACATTGGACATGTTTGTCAAAGTGAAGTGATAAAATAACAAATAAATTTGAATAAATACATTTCAATTGAAATGTGTTTTTTTGTATTTATTCAAGTGATTGAAGGTTTAAATACTTTTTGAATTTTTTTTGAGTATGACTAAATAAATAAATTTTAGAGTTAGTACCACATTGAGGGTTTCATAATGGACAATTTTTTTCTCAATTAGTTTCAATTATTTATATAAAGGGTTGTAAAAAATATAAATTGAGTTAATTAGTTGATATCATTACTATGAGAACTTGTGGTGCTATCATTTTATCAAATAAAGTTGAATAAATATCTCAAAGGGGTAGAGGAACCAAATGTTAAGAAGAGAAGTTCCTTAAAATTAGAATATTTAGTTAGAGGTTAGTAGTCCCTCTATTACACCCATGGTTTAAATAAGGGGAATAAAACCATTATCTTTGAATTTATTTTCAATTAGGGGATAAATAATTATGATTAATTTTAGAATGAATTTAGAATTCAAAATAAATTCAAAGGGTCAGATTGAAGTTCCCTTGGGTTTAATTTTCATTTATTATAAATTAGATTGTTTTTAAGGAGATTCTCAATGTAATCATGAATATGTAAAGTGATGGGTGATGGATTCAATATCCCCACACTAAAAATAAAGTGATATACCCATGCATTTATTTGTAATTGTAAATTTAGATGATACATGAGTATCCCATTTGAGTTTGATGATTGATAGAGTTGGTACACATGGCTACAAAAAGTTCTGTAATATTTTTAGGAGAACTATCTATTACATGTTAATAATACAAGATATTATGTTACAGTTTTTTTCTATTAAATATTTCATAAGTGATATTTTAAATATATGAATTCAAATGGTTGAATAAAATTCAAATTATTGAGAAAATCTATCAAAAATTAAAAGAAAACATCCGATGATGACCTAACATGAAATATAAAGGTGACTGAGTTTGAATATAAAGTTAAAATCCATGATTTGTTTGTAATGGTTATGAAGATGTTGATTTTGGTTTGACACATTACCACATGTTTTTGAAATTTATTCAAAGGAGGAGATATATAGACAAGTTTTAATGGACAATATTGTTGAAGCCCACAGAAGATGTTTTCATAGTCTAAGGAAGAAGAAAGTTAGGAATGGATAAAAGGATTCAAGGAGCTTCATTGTGTTAAAGGGAAAAGGCTAATGGCCATAAAGAATACTCACACTTACCTAAGATAATAGAAAATAGTTTTTCCAAAAATATTAAGGTGATTGATAGTGAACCCATGTATCATGACCGGGAAGGCAAGGAGAGTTCAATCTTTGAGAATAAAAATAAGATGACCGAGGGTGGTGAAGTCATGGAATTAAAACAAGGTGGTTGTAAGATGGATGATCTGATATAGGAGTAGGTGGTATCCAATTCTATGGTTATGGAAATAGATAATGAGGTCAGGAAAAAGGGAAGTAAAATATCTCATCATTCATTCTTATAAATAAATGTTAGAGGAGGAATTTGAGATCAATTATACATAGGTTGAATTTGAAAGGATGGTTGATAGGATGATTCGAGTAGAGAAAAATATGTAATAGTGTGTATGGATAAAAAATATATATAAAATTTTGAAATGTGGCCTCTTAAAAAGGATGATTTGTGTGTAAGTATTTATCCAAATGTGTGGAAATTTTCCCTATAGTTTTGAATACCTCATCATGGATGACCCGAACACGGAGACCACTGCTCTGTAATGGAGACTTTACAGAGGTACGGTTTCTAACAAACTAACAGTTGATTTCAATAATTATGTAATTTTCTTTTGTGCCATTAGATTTTTTTATTTAACTTTAAAGGTATTAATATTTTCCAATAAAATTGATTTTATTAATAAAAAGATACTTTTAAGTCAGAAGGTCTATTTTTTATTTGACGAAGTAATGAATTAATTTGAAGGAAATTTGGAAAAAATGTTTTTCAATGTAATTATCACAAGGTTGAGTCTATCACATGTAATTTTGTGAAATGTTATTCATAAGGTTTGGAAAAGTTACTCATAAGGTTTAGACAGACACCTTATACATTTTAGATTACCAGTGTGTAAGGTTCATATATGTGCTTCTAATGTTCAGACTTGTATTCGTAATGAAGAGTCTATCTTTATATGGTTGAGACAACTAGAGAGTAAGGTTGATACATTTACTCATAAGGATTGGACATGTCATCATAAGGTTGGTGTTGTCCCTCTTAAGGTTTACTTGAACTTCTTATAATGTAAAATGAACCTTATGATAATACTTCGTAGGGTAAATGTGGTTGAGTATGGATGAACCCCTAGCTAGATTTTGAAAAACATTACATGAAAAGAAGATGATTCCAGAATTGATTATTCTCAAGTAAAAATAATTTATGATGATTATATTTTTTTATGTTAAAAAAATTATAATGCTATGATTATCTATAATGAAATCTTGATTTTTAAGTGTATTATTGTTTTTGATAAATGAAATAAAAATTGATTAGTTTTCCAAAATAATACAGTTGTAAATGAGTTGATGTTTGGTTTATTAATCATATCTTAAATCATTATGATCTAAGATAAATGAGAAATTTAAAAGTTAATCTTTATGTATGATTCAAGGGAGGGAAATGATGTATGATATATAATGATAAGAATTTGACAAGCTTGAAAATAAGATTTTGTAGATGAAAAAAATATGGAAATGAATGTGTCAATACATGCTTTGGGATTCAAGGAATTAAATATCACAAATTGATTTTTTATATATGTTGAATCGAAGAAAAAAGTTTAATCTATGTTACTGAATTATGTGTATATATTTGGATTTAATATATATAGGTTTCTTGTTAAAGGTTTAATGTTGTAAAGAATAAATGTCAATCCATGCTGCTGTTATTATATTTTATGCATCCTATAAAGTATAGATAAATGATGCTACTAGGAAAGTATTATGAGAAGTGAAGAAGGTAATCCTACAAAAATGTCAAATGGAATAGCTATTCAGTTGAAAGAGAGGAATAAAATGATAATAAAAAATAAAAGGGATTTTTTTTGGATACAAACTGGAGACATTCAGTTGT
Organism: Viscum album; assembly: GCA_963277665.1. NCBI lineage: Eukaryota > Viridiplantae > Streptophyta > Magnoliopsida > Santalales > Viscaceae > Viscum > Viscum album. Next base: position 1,283,469,348 of record OY728148.1, read on the forward strand.
TGAGATTGTGGGAAAAAAGCTATGTGCTTCCCTTAGGAAGTTATATGGAGGACCACAAGGTTATTTATTGGATTACATGTATCATCATAGATATTTAAAATTATGGGAATATGAAGATGACTCTTGTAAAATGCGTGAGGTGTACATAAGGAACTAGTGTATGCGCCTCTTGAGAGATGTGGAGATGTATTGGATTATATACACTACTAAAGAAAAGAAGTTTAAAGAGTTTCTATGCATATTTTAGAGAACAAGAAGTCCTAACAAGGAAGAAGTATAAGAATACGTTGTTTCATACTGTAAAAAAGAATAAATAAGGTTCCGTACTAGTTTTTAAGTTGAGAATCAATTGGGTTTTGATGATGAAGAATATAAATATAATAATATCTTGACCATTCCTTGAGTAGAACTAGTTAGTTAAAGAAGTTTGAGAAAAAAGTGAAGAAGATGATGAAGCATTTGACCTTAAAGGATATACATGAAGTGAGAAATATTAGACCAAATTGGTTTAGTGTTAAATCACTAAAAATTATTTTTAATCTCTTTTCTTTACTATATATGATCTAAGTAATATTATCTATGGTTATATTCTTACATAATGTGTTGATATAAATCTATTATTCAATTTCTGAAGAAGAATTGAGAGTAGCTAGAAATACATGGGCTAAGTTTCTTGGTTAGTATATGAATATTTTAAGGAATTCAATGTAAATTTATTACTAAATAAGGAGATACATTTTTGGAATACATCCCTTAATATATTTTTTAAACAAATTTGAAGAAGAGAAGAAAGGTCGAGATCAACTAGAGATATGGTAATTTAATGATGTGTAGGGGGATGTTTTACTTGAGGACTTGTGTAATATAGTGATATAATAAATGTGTAATATGGTGTGCCTTGGTTTCAGGATAATCTCTATCCAAAACACCCTTATATTGTGATAATATTAATAGTAGATAATTTTTGATTCATACATCTCAAGTACATCAATGAGTTGGATTCTTGATAGGGGATAAAACTTGTCAAAAAATATTCACTGAACTTTTACTTGATCAATACATCGCATATCGATGTATAATAGGTTAAAGGAGAAAATATCTAATAGTATTAATATACATAATATTATCAACTTCCAAATATGTTAAAAGGTTTAAATAATATTGTAAGTTTGGTAAAATTTAACACCCAATTCACCCCTCATCGGTGTGTCTGCACAGATCTTATGGCACTTACACAACCTATACACCACTAAGGGTACCAACTTGAAATTTTATAAACAATATATATTTAATTAATGAGTATAATAAATTTTATAACATGATAAATATTAAGAAAAAATATTCCAGGAAATTATGACCTAAATATACCATCACACATGCCTTTTTATGAATTAAAAATAAAACCTCATTATAAATCATAATTACTCTTAAAATACATCCTAATTTTTAAATTTAAGCATTTGGTATTCTAAAGAAATAAAAATATTAAGAAATATACCAAAAGTGTAATATGGTATCATAACATTATAGGTATAACCAAGAGACACACTACAATTTTTAGTTTCTATGAATTATTTAAAGAAAACGTTATTTAGTTTTAAGAAATGATTTTATGTTGAGTTCACTTGACCCTAAACAATTTCTAGGAAAACTCTCTAGGAATATTAGAGGAGGAAGGAGTATTACTTCAATAAATAAATATAATTTATTACTTAGGTTCTAAGAGAGATAAGTATGAAAGCCTACACTAAAATAGAACCATCTAGAAGGGATATAGATTTTAGGAACCACTACTAAAATCAAGGGAAAAAAATATGGTACCCTTAACCAAATATTTACCTCATCTTTACTTACATTAGTCCCTCACTGCTAGTTTCCTAAAAATAAACTATGAGATTCAATATATTTTATGATACATTGGTTTTAAGGATGGCGAGACACACCCTCTACCATAAAAAAAATAAAATAGTAGAAGATATTTGGTAGGAGAGGACGTTACCCATATAAAAGTAAGATTTAGAAATGAAATAATGATTGTTGGATGAAAGTAGGTTGGCAGATCCACTTGGGAAAGATGATTAGATAGGTGATGTGTGAGAGAGATAAACAAGAGGTAAAATGGAAGGGGGATCCTAATACCCTCTTTAGTTAGAGTTAAAAAATTAAAAAAAATCCATATTTTTGTGGCGTATAATGAGTACCAGTTGGGATACCACTAGGTAATCAGTGGTTTACATAGAACCACCTTGTTATAAGTTTTTTTCGGATAAGATTGGGTACCCAATGGTTAAAAAAGAACCACTTAGGTCCCGAGACCCCCACCAAGTACCCACTCAGAGGTCAATAGGTATTAAATAGTCCCTAAACCAAAGTGGGTCTCCATTTTCCCTCTTCCCCCATTCTCAATTCTTCTTCCTTCTCTGCCCAATCCTAATTAAATTAAGAAACACCAAAAGTTAATTTTAAATACAAAATTTATATGATTATACCTAGTTAATATAGTCAAGGTCTTTGTAAATGTTACACCATTATTCCTTTATTTTATTGAATCCAAAATTAATGGAATTATCTTGTTGGTTAAAGATTTTAGTTTGTAGCGACCCATGTTTTTCATCAGGAATGAATTAAATCATTCTGGAGTTTTTAAGGGTAAATCCTTAATGTGAATAAAATAGTAAATTTACCCTTTTGAATGACATTATAAATATTTTATTAATGTTCCATTGGTCTGAGGGTATGGTGTTTATCCTTGGTTTATGTTCTGGTGAGATTACAAACCTATTTACTTTTGGGTGAATATTTGTGTTTATTTCTTAAATAAATTTCCCTACACGTGTGAATGTAAAGATATCCTAAATGGAAATTATGAAAACATAATAGTGTCCAAAATGGAGGGTCTTTTCTAGGGGATATATAATCCTCTTTCACGTTTCAGGACCCTGATCAGGTTATTTTAGGACAATATTTATTATCCCCAATTTATTGAAAGAGATATCCCTCATTAAGTCTCTTACGGGGGAACTTTAAAAATGAAGGAGAAGAGTTGGGGACATCCCATCCATGGAGGGAATCAAAGTGGTGAATCTGGGATAGTCATTGGTGGATAGTAGATAATTAAAAAAAACCCTAATCTTCATTGAATCAATAAAAGTTTGGACTTTATTATTTTGTTGACACTTTTGACCCTTGTACATGGAATTGTTTGATGGTTAATGACTAATTATCAATATTAAGAGGCATGATTTGTGGTAGACTAGGTATATTGAATTGTATTAAGGGGTTTCTGGTCGTATAATTCTACATTTCACAATGTTTTATCTTCAAAACACATGTCTTGTGTCTCACTTAAACATGTTTGGTTGATGGTTAAATGAACCCCTGTGTGGAAGAGTAGTCACCCAAAGTTGTTAAAGATAAAAATAAACCCTAAAAATGAAAATTTCATGGACTTTAATGACTTTATATAAACATTATAGGGCATAAAAAATGCATTAGTTTGGTACCCAATTTTGGGGTTTCATTAAAACCCATGGTTAAACCCAAATAGCTAGTTTAAAACACCTTAGAATTTCATAAATAGAATTAAACACATTTATTTTATAATTAACTTAAATATTGAGTTTTTACATTCGTGGTATTCATCTTGATCAAAATTTTTATCACCACTCTTATTGTATAGTTGTTGTAATGCAGAGTCCAGATAAGGATTCCTACTAATGTATCCAAACATTATATATTAATCTTCAAACGTTTCTCATGATATCCTAGGTGCTACCATAAGATAATCAATTTCTATAGTCTATTATCCATCTATCAGAACAATTCTTTATGATTTTCTCTCTTTATTTTTGAGAGAGGTAGGAAGAGAGAATTCTATATTAGACTTGATAGAATCATAGATGATGTCTCATTGTGTATAAATCATTTTAGATGGAAATAAATTTTTTTAGACATTATGCCTTGGTTAAATATTAGATAATTTCCCAAATTACCTTATCCTTTAATTTAACCTGATTCATATCCCTTTTTAAAATAATAATAACAATAATATTCTTATTATTATATCTCTGGACATTAAATAATTTTAAAATCATTTCACAAATTAATTAATAAATATTTATTTAAATGATAATAAATAAAATATATCTCTTTTACTAGATCATTAATATAGACCCATACTCTCCTATATAATTTATTTAATCTTGAATAATAAAATATGTTCATTAATTAATATAAAATAAATACTATATTCAAAAAACATGAAAATAAATATTTATTTTTAATGTTTATATCCCTAAATAAATATTTATTTTACTCTATTTACTAGAATCGTGAATAAATAAATATTATATTCATTACCGTCTGAAAAATTAAACAAGGTATAAAATTTAACTCGCATATTCTAAATTTGAATATCTCACGATTGAATTTTTATGATCAAAATTTAATTGAATAAATATCACTTTACAAAATAAAGAATGAATATTTTCTTAAATTTTAATTAAATATAATTTATTGGTATTCTAGGAACACTTGGTTTATGACCCTCTAAGACTTTTTCTTAAGATAAATAGGTGAAACTTACTTAATATCCAATAGTTATTAAGCCCAAACTATGTTTTGGTTGTATTTTTTGTCAATAGACCAATATAATGATTATGTTGAAGAAATAAAGTATATTTTGAAGATGAAGAATGGAATTCCAGATTGAATCAAGTTTTCAATCGGATTCAGAATATCTGGAATAATCAATACGATCCTTCAGATTGGGATGTTGATAAAAAGTGAGAAGCTAGTGGGAATCATATTCACCATCATAATTAGGAAGATGTTTGTTGCTGATTAGTTTTGATTCTAAAGAGGAAAAGTAAATCACTTCACTTTGTAAAATATAGTGATCAGACTCAAAATTCATATTTAATAATTCATCGTATTCAGGAATTCATCGTATTCAGGAATTCTTCATATTCAGAAATTCATTGTATTCAAGAATTCTAACTCACAATACTTATATAAGTCCATAATATTCATAGGTTTTTTGCTTGAAGAAAAGGATCATTAGATCCAACTTGGGTTAGATGAAGGAAAATATGATTTCAATGTTCTTCATATTGTAACAATGTTCTGATTATAATCAGATTCATCATGTATTGAATATAAATGCAATGATACCTTTATGATCATTGATTTGTCAGAAATCATAAGTATTCTGTAAAACTTTTGATGTAATCTTGATACTAGAAAGGGGGATAAAAGGTACTAGAAATTTTATTCTGTTTGATTGTAATCATGTCAATCATAATCAGGATGAGTATGAATGAAATATATTGATTGGTAATTCACAACTCTTTTAATTATATGTCAGATTATGTTTAAGCTCATCTTCCACATATTAAAATTCTTAAAGTAAGTTATGATACTTTCTGAAAAGTTTGAATAAGATGAAATTTGGTGAAGTCATAGCTTTTCAGTCTCAAGATCATCGTAATGATCTTTCTGAATAAGGATTTGTCCAAAGGATCATAAGGTTTGCTTGATCATAATAAGAATAGATAAAGAAGTTGAGTGATGAAATATCATTAGTATTGTATTAAAAAAAGAGTAACTGGTTGAAGAAGTGTGAAAGAATCTTCTGCCCCCATCGTATTGAAGAAATAAGAATGAGAGTTGGTTCCGAGAATTGTAATGAGAAGACATATGTTTTACTTCTTACATTTGGTGCTAAGAAACGTAATGAAATATCATCAGAGATAATTTTTTTTTCATTGGAAGATATTAGAACCAATGATAAAGAAAGGAATTTAAAGTTGTTTAAGTTGATTAAAAAAAACAAAGTCCAAACAACATTGAAGTCAACTATTTCTCATCAATATAATTTTTAATTAGGTTAAGTGAAGAATATAATTTTAACTGTACTCTAAGTGGGTCGATATAAAAGAAGAAGAAGAATTGTTTTACATTTGTCTTCATTGTAATGAGGAAAATCTTAATGATAAAATCATAATGGTAAATCAAAATCAGATAGGAGTTTGTTAAGAAATTAGGAAGAGATTTGAAGTTGTGAGAAGATTCCAGAAAATTTGAGAAGAGTTCAAAAACATTGATGAAGTCAAGATGCGCCCAAAATACAAAGAAACATATAGATTCATATAATTTTCTTGATTGGGAAATATTTAGTAATCCCACCCATACCAGTTTTGGGGTGGGCATAAAAGGAAAAGTATTTTATACTTTCTAATAGAATTACTATTCACAAGTGGAAGAGAGAAGGCAGAGTGCTGAAGAATTTTCAAGAGAGAGGGAGTTTCCAGATATTCTTTCTTGAAGAAGTTTACAAGACACAAGAAGATATGATAAGAGAAAATATTGCATTTAACTAATCATCACATTCTACAAATTATCATATTCAACTGATTATCTTATGAAGATGAATCATCAAGTCTGGGAAAATTGTATTGGGTTTTTTGGATTGAAGAATAATTGGTCAGGAATTTTTTCAGTATATTTTGACAAAGCTATATATTATCCGTATTGAGAAATATGACTTGGAAAATTGAACTAGGAAAATTGGAAAGGGATTTTTAGAATCAGACGGAAGTGGTTCAGAGTTGTGTCAACCATATTCTAATACACATATTTATTTTCTGTATTGAGAAGTTGGACTTTGGAATTATATTAGGAAATCAGACTGGGTTTTGTTTTGTAGTCTAGGATGTTCTTACTAGCTTATGGGTAATAAAGTGAATAATTGTTTTGAAAGATCATATTTTTTAAATTTTTTCATGAAGCAACATAACATGTTTGTTACAAAAATTTTATTATATTATATCTTCTAGAAAGAGAAAACACACTATGGGATTGTTTATATAATGCTAAAAGAGTGTAAGGAAATATCCTACTCATTGTATTCGACACAAAAGTATTGTTTTCTAGTGGATTATATAGTATTGGATCATTTCCATAATATACAAAGGACATAACTATTATTTTTGAATAGTGTGCCTTGTAAATAATTTCATTCTTGAGGAAGTGTGTTTGATTTTGTTTTTTAGTATGGAAATAAATATTTAATAAGATGTGAATGTTGTTTCTTAAGAAGGAAACTATAAAGAAAAGGATATCACTGATTCACCCCCTCCCCCTCTCAGTGATACAACTATCCTGACTAAGCACTTACAACTAGTATCATAGCTGAATGTTCCCTTCATTTATTATTTGTTGAAGTTTTGAAGAAAAAGTTATGATAGATTATCTGAGTTGTGTGAATAGTAAGGGATTTAAATTTTAAATGCTAGGGATTATTGCATCTGTAAAGGAATAATTATTCCATATCCTATGTCACTTGGGTATGATGTTTCAAAAGCTATTATAGATGGTTTCTCTCCTCATATTTAGAATTATCATCTCACAAATGATGATAAGAAAAACCTTCAAAATGATGGGAGATATAAGAATGATTTAATCTCATCACTTTCTGAAAGTGAGTTTCTAATATTAAAAGGTGTTACCACTACCAAAGTATCTTGGATAAACAGAACAACATATATAGAGGCAATACAAAATTGAAAAAGGAAAATTTATAAATATGGATATTGAAGTATAAATCTATAAGGATGAGTGATTATAAATTTATTGGTGAGTTCTTTAGTAGGGTGAATGATATTGTTAGCACTATGATAGGTCTTGGTGAAATGTTAAAAGATTATACTATTATTGAAAAGATGTTGAGAATTCTTCCCTATAAGTTTGTTGCCAAAGTTTCTTCATTGGAAGATATAAATCCTAACACATTATCTCTCGATGATTTACAAAGTAATATCATCACATATTAGATGATAAGGTAAAAATTTATGATGTGAAAAACAAAAGTTGATAGAGAAATGTCTTTCAAAGATACCAAGAAAGAAAAGTTCAAGATGGTACCTACAGAAGTTGATGTTTTTGACTCTTAGTCTGAAAATGATGTATGTAAAAATCTCAATGAAATTTTATCCTTTTTTTCTAAAAAATTGTAAATAGGTAAGAGAAGGTATAACATGAAACTTCCCAGAATTTGTTTTTGGTTGTGGATCCATTGGGAACTTTGTTTCCAATTATCACCAAATAGTTGATGAAGAATAAATTAATGAATAAGAAAGTGATAAAGAAGAAATGGGGCCAAGAAAAACTTGAAAGAAAAAAGATGATATGAAAAAATCATATTCCAAGGGGGAAGATAAGAAGTTATCCAAATAAAAAAAGAGAATATTTTTATCTAAGGATGATGACAGTGAAAAAGTATCAAATGATGCTAAAGAAAACACGTTTATTACAATATTTGATGAGGAAGTTCATGCTAATAGTGAAATTAGTTATTCATAAAAAGAAAACCATGAAGGTGAATCCAAAAAATCCACTCAAAATGTTGAAGAAAATAATTTCATTGTAATTGTTCACAATCAATAATATGAATGTAACATATTTTAATAATAATAAACTCAATTGGTATAGCGTCTTAAAGAAGGATTAAAAGAATTTATGAGGAAGATTGGGAGACTGGAAAAGGATAACAGAGAGTTTAAAGGTGAAAACTCTTCAATAAACAATCCATAATGTATTCCTGATGAGAAATTCAGGATGATAGAAGATATTGATGATTTGAATAAATAAGTTTAGGAAGAAAAGAATCATAATAAACATCTATATGTAAAGGTGAAGGAAAACAAAGAAGAGTTTGAACTTGTCTAACAAAAACTTTCTAAATCTGAACAAAAAGGTATAAGTTTCAAAAACTCTACATCTGAAGATGGTGAAAGGTCTCATAAGGTGAAACCTGATAAGGATAAAAATAATTACCTTCAAAATATGAGAAAAATCCTAGAATTCTTTCTGAAAAGAGGAAATCTAGGAAGGTTATGTACATGGGCAGGATTAAAAAAGTTGAGAATTCCAATGTTTTTAAAAATCCTGAGTCTGAAAATGTTTTTAAACATTTTGAATAAGAAAATATTCTATTACATCTAGTTCCGATAACGCTAAAAGGAAAACCAAGATGAAGAACAAGGATTTGATTGAAAATACAAAGGTTGGTGGTCAAGAAAGTTCTATTAGGAAGGTTCCTGATAAATGTATTCAAAACTCCTGTCAGTATGGAAGTTACAAAATAAAGTATCCTTTTTATCAATACTACTATAATTATAGTGGATTTGGACATATTTCTAACATGTGTTGGTTCAACCAACCATATTATTACTATTCCATAAGCAATATAATGAAAAGTTTTAGGTGGATTCAATCACCTCAAGGGAAGAATTTTGTGAAGGATGTTCGGAAGAAACCGGAGGAGGTTGATGTAAAAATTGAAAATAGGTTCCATACACTGAAAAATGTGTTTTAATGATGTGATAAATCTAGACATCCTTATAAAGGATGTCTTGTTTTATTACTGACTAAACATAAGTTCTTGAACAATTCTTAGAAGATAGATGTTTTGGATGTCATGAAAAATAGATCTTTTAAGTTCGAAAATAAATAATGCTCAGTTATCTTGCCTGAACATGTTGACTTAGATAAGAAGTTAGAGTAAGTACACAAATCAATGAAATAAGAATGGAATAAAGATATATATATATATATATAATAATATTTTAAAAAATAGTTTCAATGGATTTTGCATATGATCCATAAGGGCATGATATCAAAAGTTTTTCAACTATCTTGTTAGAACAGAAGATAAGAATGGAAAAAATGTTAAAAAATAATTGTAACAAATATGTTAATAATGATGAACATAGTTTGAAGTTCTCATCTAAATATTCTACATATTAGAAGAAAGGTGTTAAAAAACCTAATGAGGTTTAATAGAAGGAATAAATCACATCCAATGAAAAATTGAAGAAAAATAAGAAAATGTCAAGACATTGAGAGGACCCTCATTATGATGGTTACTTCTAAGAAAAAAACGAGGTTCCTAATTATTAATAAAATATTTATATACATGTACTAACTTTTAGGGAATTGAAGTAGTGAAAATAATAAAGCTTGTGGTTATGAGTCTCATACTATTTTTGTAAAAGAAAATAACGAGATTACCAAATATACATTTTTGGAAGTTGTGTTTATACACCTGGACTTTCTGATCTATTTTTTGAGATGGATGATGGTTGATTTTATCTTAAAAAAATTCATTTAAGGATTTCCATAGTTATGAGAATGTTGAAATAAATATGTAAAGGGTATTACATGGAATTTATTAAATTAACAACATTTACAAACTGGATTATTCACTTTTGTTTTCTACATTGGGTTCACCCACATAGACTTAGAGTAGTTTAGTTAAATTTTATTTTTAAGAAACTAATGTGATACCTATATTGAAGAAAAGGTTCAAGATTCAGAGAAGAAAATTTATAATGCCTAGAAATGAGATCATTTCTCATGATTTATCCTTTAAATTTGATAATTAATAAGGTGGAGAGATAAGAGAAAGGGGAAGAGAAAAGAAATAGGGGGAGAAATAAATGAATGGAGAAAAGAAAAAATCCTGAAAAGAAAACTATACCACTTATTTTTTTGAAGTGGTGGTTGAATTGGGTATTGACTACAAACAAAAAGTGGGTGATTATTAGGACCAAGTTGTGTTTTGGTGTTATTTTTTTTAATAGATCTATATGATGATTATTTTGAAGGAATAAAGTATACTGAGAATATGATGGATGAAAATACAGATTGAATAATGTTTTCAATCAGATTCATAACATCTGGATGAATCAATATAGTCCTTCAGATTGGGATGTAGATAAAAATTCAGAAGTTGGTGAAAATATTCTTCACCATCAAAATCTGAAAGAAGTTTTTTACTGATCAGTTTTGTATCCAAATGAGAAAAAGAAATCAATTCACTTTATAAAAGATGGTGATTAGACTCAAAAATAATATTCAAGAATTCATTGTATTCGGGAAAACATCATATCCAAGAATTCATCGTATTCATGAATTCATCGTATTCAAGAATTATTACTCACAATACAAAGTAAGTCCATTATATATAGAAGTTTTTTACTGGAAGAAAAGGATCATCATTAATGAGGTTCTATTCATCATTTTATTTATAATGGATATGATATAAATGTGATTATTATTTTCTAATCTTGGAGTTATCATAAATCATAAGTGTTCTGTGAAACTTGTGATACAAACATGATACCTGAATGGTGGAGAAAAGGTGCTATAAATCACATTTAGTCTGATTGTAATCCTATTAATCATAATCATACTGATAAAGAAAGAAATATGTTGATTGGAAATTGAAAATACTTTTCATTGTATGTAAGAATATTTCGAAGCTAATCATTAATGTATTTAAAGTCATGAAGGAAGTCAAGATACTTGCTGAAAAGTTTTAATAAGAAGAAAGTTGGTGAAATCAAAGCTTTTTAGTCTCACAATCATCATAATGATCTTTTAGAATGTAGATTTATTTAAAGGCTAGGAAGGTTTTCTTGATTTTATTTAGAAAATATAAATATGTTGAGTGATGGAATATCATTGGTATTATATTCCAAAAAGAAGAAGTAGAAGCGGTTAAAGAAGTGTGAAAGAATATACTATCTCAATTGTAATAAAGAAATCAGAATGGGAGTTGTTTTCAAGAATTGTATTGAGAAGACATATGTTTTAATTCATACATTTGTTGTAGAGAAACATAATGAAATATCACCAGATACATATTTGTTTTTGTGGGTTGATGTTGGAATGAAGGAAAAAGAAATTAAGTTGAAGTTGTTGAATCCAATTAAAAAATAAAAGTTAGAGACCAATAAAAAATGAAGTCAAGCATTTTTCATCATGATGACTTGTTTATGGAGTTAAGTGAAGAATAAAATTTTAATTCTAATCCAAGTGGGTCAATATAAAAAAGGAGAATAATTGTATTACCGTTTTCTACATCGTAATGAGGAAAATTGTAATGAAAAAATCATAATTGTAAATCAGAATCAGACTAGAGATTTTTGAGAAAGTATGAAGAGAGACGAAGTCATGAGAAGATTCGAGAAGAGCTGACAAATGTTGATGAAGTCAAGATGCACCCATTATTCAAAGAAACATATAGACTCATGTAATTTGGCTGAGTGGGTAAATTTTAAGGAATCCCAAACAAACCATTATAGGGTTAAGTATAAAGTGTAAAGTACATTTTACTTTCTAATAGAAGTATTGTTCATGAGTTGTAGAGAGAAGATAGAGCACTGAAGAATTTTCTAGGGAGATGAAGTTTCCAGATATACTTTCATAAAGATGTTTTCTAGAAAGAAGAAGAAAGGAGAAGAGATAAGATTGCATTTAGATGATCATCATATTCAACTAATTATCATATTTAGCATTTTGTCATATTGAGCTGAATCATAAAGTCTATGAAAATCATATTGTGATTTTAAGATTGAAGAGGATGTGGTCCAGACAGTTTTCACTGGTATTCTGATAGTGCTATATATTTTTTGTATTAAGTAATCGAACTTTGAAAATCAAATGGGTAAAATTGGACTGGGATTTCCAAATTCGACAGAAGTGGTTCAAAATTATCTCAACCATATTCTGACATTCATATATATTTTTTGTATTGAGAAATAAGACTTGGGAATTAGACTGGGAACTCAAATTGAGTTTTATTATGAATTTTAGGAAGTTCCTACCAGCTTCTTGGTTAGAAAGTGAAGAATTATTTTGAAATGTAATATTTATGAAAGTTGATCAAGAAACATCGTTACAAGTTTTTTATACAAATATTATTATATCATTTTTTACAGAAAGAGAACACACACTATTATATTATTTTTATAGTGCTACATGAGTGAAAGGGAATATCCTACTCATTGTATTCCATGTATAAGGATTGTTTTCTAGGGGATTCTGTGGCATTGGATCATTTCCATACCATACTAAGGACATAGATATTATTGTTTAATAGTGAAACTATTAAATACTCGTGTTCGTGTGGAAGCGTGTTTGATTTGTTTTAAGCAGGGAAATAAATCTTTAGGATGATGTGAAGTTTGTTTCTTAATAAAGAAACTTAAAAGAAAAAGATATCCCTAATTCACCCACCCCCTTAGTGATACAACTATTATGAATAGACACTTACAAGATTAGAATCTAATGACACATAAAGGATTCTATAGAGAAAGAAGTTAGTGTATCCATTATAAAAACCTTCTTATGAACACTAATATGAAATATAATCCTTTCTTCCACTGATATGCCATCAATCGAAAAGAAAACTCATGTAATTAACCTAATTATGATCAAAATGTCATTGATTTTATTTCTAAACTAAACTATTATATAAACTAACATGGCCATAGATTTTGTTAGATAGTTCATTTTCAGTCAAAGGGATAGAGATATTTTCTTCCTTTAATATTGAAAGGACAAGTACTCTCTTGAACATTCAATTAATATAACATCACCAATGACACACCTGACACATACCACCACACCAAAAGAATATATTGTCATGGGTTTCCTTAATTTATCTATATATGTGATTCATGATACACATTATCTCATTTCTAAGGTCCAACTAACACATTCATGGATAATAAAATACCATGAAATATGAAATATGTGGAATTATTATTGGTGGGTATGTTCTCATGATCTCCCTTTTTAGAGATCACCAAGTTAAAAATTCATGATAATAAGTATAAATTCTTATGATCACTCAACACTTGATAGTCTGAAAACATCCATTTACTATTTGAGAGAGGTAAAAGTCTTAGAGAGTATAATAGATACACTAAGAGGGTGGGGGGGGAGGCGGTGAATCAGTGTATCCTACTTTTTAAAATTTCCTTCTTTGGTATAAACCATCTTGGACATTAAAGACATAATCCTATAAAGAAAAAATATTTTCCTCACGTGAGTGAAATGAATGATAAATAAGGAAAATAAATAAAAAATATTTTATAAGGTTCAAAATTAAAGTGAGAGCCTACACCTTGTTGCAACCATTTTTTATCTCAATCTATATATTTTAAACTAATATATTTTTATCAAAACAATAATTTGGTCAATTTTTATTCTAATACCTATGCTTCCTAGAAATAAATTGCCTATAATTATACTGTATGTAGATAGTTACAATGAAATACAAGTAGCACCATATTAAAGAGTCATTCAATTTAATTCATGTTTCTTCAGAAAAAATAAATTATCTTCAACTTTGAACTAGCACAATGTTATCAAGTGGATATACAAAAAATTCTTCAAGAATAACATCTTTATAATCTATTTAGTGAATCAATATTTTAGATATTGGTTCATTCAACTCATTACATGAATAAAACTTTGAGTATCTACTTATCCTTATTCTCTTAGAATCAATACAATAATCTCAGGAAATATATAATTTCATATGACCACCACGTTGGCTATATGCTCTTATCTTTCTCCTTTTTCTTCTCAATTTTGAAAGCTTAGGTATTAAGATTTATACACAACTCACTAAGACTCAACTTTAGGTACTTATTATTCTTATTATCCTATACTAAATCTCACACAAAACCCCTCTTTATACAAAAATAATATAAAATTTTATTTTATCTCCCTCATATTGTCAACAACCCCAATATTTTCAAGAAACAATAATCTATCTCTCTTAAAAAATCTCTTTTTCCTATATAAGAAACGCATTAAGTTATCATATCATTTTCATATACCCAAATTGGAATATTAAAAGGGTTCTTTTATAAAAACCTAATAAAAAATTACATAGATATTACATCATTTTTTCAGAATGTTTTATACATTACACAAAAACACACCCAAAGACTGTATTTGTTTAGTGCCTTTGGAAACTTGGAACACAACTTATAATGTAGTGAAATATCTTCAATGTTTCCAAGAAATATATTAGCCTTTAATATTCTTACCTAAAACCTTTATTTAGAACATGGAGAAAATAAAAATATAAAAAGGGTGAGATTAGGTGCTCAGTAAGGGTAAACAAGGGAGATATCAATCATAACATAATAACAAAGAATAATTACATAAAAAACATTTGAAAATCATATCATATATATCAAATATCATGATATCATGTCATTTAATAAATCATAGAAGTTTATAAAAAAACAAATAACATATTTTATGGGATAATAACAAAGGAAATGAAATTGTGGCATACAGAAAATCATATAAAACAATTTTTTGTATTATTCAAGCTTCATTTAAAATTCCATAATAGTAGAAAAAGGACATTACTAAAATCAGTTTACTCATCATTCCATCCCTGTTTTAGTAGACTTGGTTTATTTCCTGTTATAGCCATGTATTACTAAACCAAGATCACTCCTAATTCAAGTATTTTCTATCTCATGAGATATATATATTTACTCAATTCCTTGGAGGGAGAATAGGTCTTAATCACCACATAATGAAAACCAAACATATGTGTTTCACAAGAACATAATTCATTCATCATATTAGAACCCAAAAAAAGGTTTTCTTAAACACCATTCCATCAAAAAATAACCCATGGAAAAGAAATTATTTTCATAAATATCATTCAATAAGAAACATAAAATAACAATATAAAGAATAATCATAGTATCATTGAAAAATATCCCTAGTAAATCATAAATAACATAAAAAAATGTTTTTGTATATGGAAAATAATTTTGATAGATCACTTAAAAATAATTCTTTTGGAAAATATCCTTTCATCTTTGAAAATTATTTATTTTCTTAAAATGCTACACAATTTAAAAAAACATTTTATTTGAAAATAAACTCTCTAGATTATATTGGAAGAATGAAAGAATTAAGTTATCTTGAATGTAGAAAAATATATTCTTGTCATATAAGTTAAAAAAATATTACTTTCAAACTTTTACCGAAAAAGAAATAAAGTAACTTTTTAGGAAAACAAAAAAATGAATTCTTTCAAAACATTTAATAAAAATTCACGTATGGGTAAAAAAAATTTTAAACAATTATAGAATAATAATAAAAATATTTTTGAAAATATTTTTTTGGAAACATAGACATGTAATAGAAATATTCCTCAATAGATAATTACATATAAATAATCCTGAATAAAATGAGGTTGTGAAATTAACCCTTATCTCAGGTCTTATTTTCATATCACATATCCAAAACACATGTATAATAGTTTAAAAATAGTTATTAATTTATAATAGAATTATTTTCACACTTATTATATCATATATTCTTTTCCTATATAATTTTATCACTTGTTTGTTAATAATATATCATTATTACACTTTTTTTAGCGTTAACTACTTCCTTTTCCTATGCATGTTTTCTTTCATATAAGTCCCAGTTATGGTGAATAGGATATAGTAACATCATATCAAAAATGATATTAAAGTAATATATATCATATTTATTCATTATATACACACATATAATCATTCTTGAGTGGTGAAAATGGAAAATGAATCCCTTCACATAGTGGAGACGGTAGACCGCACGTACTTACTCGCGATGATATCATTCCCTTAATGGTAAAATGGTAAAAAAGTGGAGGGTGTATATATTTATATAGAATCAATATAATATTATAATTATTATTATTATATATATATTATTTCCATCATTATACCCATCCAAATAAAGTAATGATGAAAAACAGATTAGACCACATCATGGAGACAGTAAGTCATACGTACACACATACGATGCTTTTTTTCGTAGGATGGATAAAATATGGACTATTATTGTTAATTGAAATAATAAAATCTTAGTATATAGTTGATACTATATTTATGTCTTTTTAATTGAAAAAACACATGAAGAGGAAGTATAAGAATACATAATTTTGTAATACTCGTTAAAGACAATTACTTCTTCTTCGGTGAATTTCCGTTAGATCTCTTCTTAGGATAACCAGTGTTTATCTTTTAAGAAGACAAAAACTTGTTGAATGTGTAAAGGGAATTTTTTTAAAAGAAATTGGAAGGGTATGGTAGATCTTTTTATCTCAATGTTATTTGATGAAATGGGGAGAAGGATCCCTTTTATAATTGAGGGGAGGGGCACTTTTGGAATTTCTCAAAAGATCAAATTACAATAAATTAATTTTCTATCCAAATTCCACCAAATGAACATGTATTATAATGTAAAATAGGATAGAGTTGTAATTGTATCAAGCTATATAATTTGGACAAGATTTGGTATCATTTTAACCATTATCATTTTGATTTAACCCTTGGTTAGTTATTTTTGACCTTAAATGTGGTAACCGTTATTTTAATCCTAAAGTGTTAATAATGATAAAATAAATGAAAAAATTACTCCTAAATGGTTTTTTTTATAAAATTTTAACCACATTCCATTCACATGGTTAAAGATATGTTTTTTATTAATTTTATATAATTAAATAATATATTATTTTTATAAATCATCATTAATGTCAAATTTAAACAATTATTTTAATTTGACTTCCAATACATCAAAACAAAAAGGAAATTAGAATATAATTAATTAAATTTTTTTTAATATGGAACATAGATATATTAAATTCATCTAAGACATTAAACAGTTCAAATTATATCAAAATTAATATTTTAAAAGTCATTTATTTTTTTTGTTTTTTAAATTAAATAAATAATGTATTTAGTATTTCAAAAGCATTTAAGGAAATTATATTACTTATAAAAATTAAATATAATTTTATATAATTTAACTATTTTACTTAAGATCAAATAGAAATTTTGTTTTATTCATATCCTAATTTTATCCCTATGTGTAGACATAAAAAATATTATCTACAAAGAGAGTGACATTTTGTAACTATCTTTGATTTAAATAAAATTTAAATAACTTTCATGGAAAAGTATATATTAAATAACAAAAATTAGAGCCTTAGGTAATAGTTGCCAAATAGTATTAATAAAATATTTTTTGGACAAGGTTAGGTCATTTTTATACCCATATCTGTTTGTTTTAATCCTTATTTAATCACTTTAACTCTTACATTCACTACATGCATTTTTATTATTTGAAGGTTAATATAGATACTATAAAATAACAAAAAACACATAAATAGTTCATTAATAAGATTTTAAACATTATCCGAATCACTGATACAAATTTAATATTTTTTTAAAATTATATTATTTAATAAATTATTATTTATTTTATGATTTAATTAATTTCAATTTCGTACTATTAATTACTTTAAATTTTAAAAATACCAACACAATAAGATAAATTAGAAAAAAAAATATTTTTATAACCCTAAAATATCAAGTTATTCTATAAATTGTTTATGGAATTAATTATTTCAAATTAAATTTATTTTATTATTTTTGAGATCATTTATTTAATATTTCTATTAATAAAACAAATTATTACATCACTGTTGTGTGAGAATTTAAGGTAATTATCTAAAAATTATAAATATTTTAAAATTATGAATATTAATATTTCATATTTCCAGATTCTATTTATAGTCGAAGATATCTTCTATTTAACTCTATATTAAAAATATTATACTTATAAAAATTAAGAGTGTAAAATTTTTCCACTTTATTTGATTTTAATAATATCTAGGTCATTTTCATGGAAAAGTGTCTTTTAAATAATTAAAGTTCAAAAAACTGGTTTCAAAGGTCTAATTAACATCATGTAATAAAATTTTGGCATCCGTTAGGGTCATTTTATTGTTCTTATCACTTTATTTTTTAAACTAAATGACCCAATTTACCTTTTATTGTGGTAACAAAATTAGCAATGTTTCTATTCATATTGGTCAAAAGTAAAAGGACCTATTTTTTAAATTTATTTATTATGATTCCAAATATTTAATATAGTTTTCTAAATTCAATTCAAATGATTTTTAGCAATTAATTAAAATTTGATCCCTCAAATGAGATAAAACGACGAGTTTTTAAAGTAAAAATGTTTAATTATTTGGAATGTTTTTATATCCAATTTCAATGTGAAATTGATTCCAATAACCTAAATTGTATTTAATGATATAATTTTTTTGTAATTATACTTAAAACCAATAAAAAATATAATTTAACATGATAACTTATTTTGATGAAAATATTATTTTCAATTAAAATTCAGTATTTTCACTATTCATCAAGACATGAGACTTATCAAAAAAATAAATAAAGTTTCAAACAAATTAAATCTTTATATTAATAATCTAAATAAAAAGTTTATTCTATAAAATATAATTTTTGAGAGATTTAAAAAATATATTTAAAATAATTTCTCAAACAAAAGGCAATAAAACTACTTTCAGAAAAATACAGTTTTTAAGTATAAAACTAGATTTATTTTTATATCTTGTCTTGAAATGAGATAGGATGAGGGTTAAAAATTATATTAAAAATTATATATATATATCATCACTATAATTACAAAGGAGTGATTTTTATTTTATTTTATTGGATTACACACTTGTGTGCATTTAAATAGTTTTTCAAAAAAATATTTTCTTTTAGTTTAAAAATTGTTTTTCACATGTAAACCATAATTTCATAATTTAGTAAATTCTATTCATACATATCATTCTAATGGATAGGTTATAATTTTATTTTTTAAATAATTACAATAATAAAATTATTTTTCGTAGAAACTCAGTGTTGCATGTTACCTATGCTCTACTGGTGTTGCATTTGGCGTAAGATTAACATGGTGTAACATGTAATGTAAGCTATTAAATAAATTAGATCTTTTAAGAAAAATGTTTTATAAAAATTTTAGGGTGTTACATTTTACCCCCCTTAAAATTAACCCCCCCTTGAAATTCATATTTTTGATCAAAGGTTTAATACTTGAAAGTTCCTTTAATAGAAACCCACATCATAAAAATAAATACTAAAACTCCCATTAAAAAGGGAAAGTTGGAAACATAACTATAACCCAAAGTAATTAATAACTAGGTTTACTCATAGTATAACATAGGTCTAAAGTGAAAACATAGACATGGAATAAAAATCTAACTGTCATGTTCTGATGGAGAGTGACAGAGAACACAGTCAAAAGAAAGTTAACAATCACAAAGCCATAAATCTGTGATGATCTAAGTGGTCATTTGATTCATAAATAAAATAAGTTGTTAGGATAAATTTTTTGGTTTCAAGAACCTTTCCCTAGATTTGAATAATTTTCATGAGAAGAAATACTTACTTTATTTCATTATATTTCATAAGCACAATCTCATACTTTTGTTGCACCTTTTTCAATTTACACTTAATATTTTATTGCATGAAACCGAGATTAATTTGTCATTTTTGAAGCATTAAAAGATCATGATATCCATATATATAATTATAGTTTATTCTATTTTTCTTTAGTTAACATCACATGTTATCTAATATGTATAAATAATCATACATAGGGATAGTACTTTAATCTCTAAAACCTCATCCAAATTTCAATATAAAAAAATGGTTACCTTTATGATCATTCTAAAAGATTAAAATCCAAAAATTTCAAAATAAGGTTAATAAATTTTTAAGATCAACTTATCATTAACCCCTTTAACAACTTGACGTAGCTCTTAATTATCACACACCAAACATGTGAATACTGTTATAATATATTTTATTGAAACATGGTAATAATCTAAATTACTATAAAACCTTTTTGAAAAACTGAATTCTTTTAGAATTTAACTCTTTCCATATACTATAAATTTAAAAATTCTATAAACTCAGTCCACAGTATCATAAAAAACATTTTCACCATATCAGTCCCAAGGTCATTAATATTATCCCATTTTTTTTACAATCAGACATCTATTTATTTAATTATCCCAACATCAAGAACATATTAACGGTTATCCTTACCTTAATCTTGTGTTATCAAAAACTATCACCTTACCAACCAATAAATTTCAAGTTTAATAGTGTCATTCAACATATTCTTTCAAATCCTTAAAGAAAAATGACAGTAAAACGATCGTTATATGTTTCATTATTCCATAATAAAAGTACTTCTACAATAATATTCTTGAATTCCATTGTATAAATACTCAATCATTCCAAAACTTCATTATCCTACTGCACATGTCTAATAGTAATTTCATGATATTTACCTTTTTATTTGGATTTAATAGATTTCTAACATCAATAATACCCATTAACCCTTATATTTGGGAACTCATTAGCATAATGAAAATTTTCCTTGCACTTGAAACATTAAAGTGTAAGGGGTTTATTTTGTGTTTCCTTATCTCTTTTAAAATAATTATCTAACTTCTTCCCATTACTTTGGAATTAATTTCCAAGATTACCTACCTATACACACTTTAAAAATTCATTAATCCCCTTAAGATAATGTCCACCATGCTAATTGTCACAGTTTGATCATAAAGAAAATCTCATCTTCCTTTCACCATAGTTTTTATATTTTCCTTTGAACCCCATATTTAATTTCTTGTAAAAACCATGAGATTGATATTTAATTCCCACTTCCATTTACACCTTGTTAGCACAATGTATAATCTTTTCATAACTATTTAAGTTTCTTCTAGATAACTCCCACAGAAAACCTGGTTTTAAGACACAAAATAATCGATCAAACTTACATTAATGTTGGATGATAATACTAGAACCACACCTCTTAAGTCTTGTAAAATTTTCCTCATAGCTACCAAAAAATTTATTATCCTTTTTCTAATGATCCAGAAAATAATAATATATATTTATATAAATAATATGAGGAAATTACTTATTAAAAAATAAGTTCTTGTACTCATCCTATTATATGGATTCAATTTAATATTCTTGATTTGTATTCTTTATTAGAGTATAACACTGGTCCTCTTCACCTTCTAAATGATAAAAAACCAAAATGAATTTTCATTTTCTGAACACTGAAGGATAGAAAATACAATTTTAATGGTATTGATCCATTGTTCAACAATAGGTAGATTAGAAGACCCACTGTAAGAAGATGGACTTGGCCTCATGAAGTTCTCAATATTAGGTTTTCCCTCCTATGCTCATTTGGAATAATGGAATGATTCATGTATTGTGTTAGAATAGAGATAAGATTTTTCATTCTATCTCCCATAAAATTTTGTTTCTTAGGAGTAAAATAATTTCATTTTCCATCACATTCAACATTATGGACGTTTTTTTGGCTTCAACCATTGACGAAAACCAAAAACACAGTTTGAGTAAAACTAATCATAGTGGAAAAAACAAATAATTAATGGAAATTAATTTCAATCTTTAAAATACTAGGTTTAATACATGGTTAACCATGATCATTAACAGAATTATATGATTGTAACCTATACTTATAATTATCCTTAGAGATCTTACTAAGGTTTTCTCATCCTTTTTTGAAAAGGTTGATTAAACCTTTGATTAGTTACCAAATATGAAGACCCAAGATTAATGTACATATACATTACATCATTTTTGGGGAATGTCTCATACATTACATAAACACACACCCAAATACTGTATTAGTTTTTTTTCTTTAGAAACATGGAACACAACTTCTAATCTAGTGAAATATCTTTAATGTTTCCCATAAATATCTCCCCCTTTTGTATTATTACCTAAAACCTTTCTTTAAAACCTTGGTAAAAGAGACACATAAAAAGGGTGAGATAAGATGATCAGTAAGGGTAAAAAAGGGACATATAAATAATAAAAAATCATAAGGCATAATTAAAAAAACAAAAAAATTGATTATCATATCCTTTATATCAACGATAATGATATCGTTTCATTGAATAAGTCAGAGAAGTTCCTAAAAAATAAAATAACATATTTCATGAGAGAATAACATAAGACATGAAATTTTGGAATAAATATAAGAATTGAAAATAATTTCCATATTAGTAAAGGATTATTACTAAGACTATCATAACAAACAATGTACTTTACTGAACCGAGTTCAATCCTCATTTTAGCCCGGTGTTAGTGAACCAAGTTTACTTCCTGTTCAAACCATGTTTTATTGAACCAAATTCACTCTTCCTTATAGTATTACCTATATCATGAGGTATAAATTTTTACCCTATGCATTAGAGGGTGATATAGCTCAAATCCATTACATAATGAAAATGACACCTATGTGTGCCACACGAACATAATTAATTCATCATTTGAGAACCCGAAAAATAGATTTTATAAACATCATTCAATCATAATATAACCCATGGAAAATAAATGTGTTTCATAAATATCATTCCGTCATAAACATAAAACAACCATAGAAATAATAGGGATAATGTACTTGAAAAATAACAAAGTAAATCATAAATAACATCAAATAATATTATCATAGATGAAAAATGATTTTGAGAGATCACTTGAAAATAATTCTTGAGGAAAATATCCCATCTTCTTTGAAAATGATTTATTTTATTAAAATAATATCCAATTTTAAAAGAAAAAATTTTCCTTGAAAATAACCTTTCACAATTATAAGGTAAGTTTCAATGAATTAATATTCAAAGAAATTGAATAAATACGTTCATGTTGTATAAGTAAAAAAACATTACTTTTGCACTTTTGCTGAAAAAGTCATGAAATACCTCATTAGAAAAATGATAAAATGGATTCCCTTCAAAAAATTTAATAAAAATTCACACATGGGTAAAAATAAATTTAAAAATTTTAGAATAATTGTAAAAATATTTTTAAAAATATTTTTAGGAAACACAAATATGTAAGATTAATATTCCCCAATAGATAATTACATATAAATAATCCGGAATAAAATAACATTGTAAAATTAACCCTTACCTTATGTATAATTTACTTTGTACATATAAAAAACTACTGTATAATGGTTTAAATAATGTTATTAATTTATTCCAAAATCATATCCATAATTATGATATCATATATGATCCTCTTATACCATCTTATCACCCATTTGTTAATAATATTTCATTATTACCCTTCTTCTGAGTGTTAATTGCTTCATTTTCCTATGCATGTTTTGTCGTATAAGTCCCAGTTCTTGTGAATAGGATAGAGTTAATACATATTCAGAATTATATTATCATAATATATATCATATTTACTCAATATATATATATAATAATTTGAGAATGGTGAACATGGAAAATTAATCGCATCACGTCTTGGAGATGGTAGATCGTACATACACACGAATGACGATGTTATACCCTTAATGGTAAAAGGGTAACAAAGTGGATGGTATATATATTTTTATATAATCAATATTATTTTATAATTATTATACATATATATTATTTATATCATTATACCCATCCAAATAAAGTGGTGATGGAAAACAGATTACACCCCGACGCGGAGATGGTAAGCCGTTTGTACACACACGCAGTGATTTGGTTTTTTATATGATGGATAAAAGGTGTAATATGGGTGTTTTATAGTCATTATAAAATATAATAATATAGGTTATTCTATATTTATTTCTTTATAATATCATAAAAACCTAAAGAGGAAGTATAAGAATAAAGAAGTTTGAAAGAGTTGATAAAGGCGATTACTTCTTCTTCAATGAAATTCCTTTAGATCTATTCTTAGGAACACTAGGGTAAGCCTTTTGAGAATAAAATATCCTATAGAATATGTATAGGTCTGTTTAGAAGAGAAATTTTCAGGTTGTGGTGGATATTTATTGTTCAAAGTGATGTGAAGAAATGGGGGAGGATGTGCCTTTTTATAATTGAGGTTAGGGGCACTTTTGGAATTTCATAAAAATATTAAATTATAATAAATTAAATTTATATAAAAATACCAACTAATTTACATATAGTTTAATTTAATATAGTATATGTTTTTAATTCCTTCAACCAATAAAATTTAAATAATTTTTTGTGTTATTTTAAACCTTGTCTTTTTGATTTAGCCCTTGGTTATAAAGGGATAATAATGTTAATATAAATGAAAAAATCATTCATAATTGGAAATTTTTTTATGTTTTTAACTATATTAAATTCAAAAGTTTGATTATATTAATTTTTATTAATTTTATATAATTAAATAATTTATTATTCTGATAAATCATCATTAATATCAATGCCAAAATTTTTCTTTTAATTTTATTTTAAATACATAAAAAAGAAATTTGAATATAATGCTTTAAAAAAGCTTTAAAATTTTATTTAGATATATTAAATTAACTTAAGATATTAAATCTTTTAAATTATATCAAAATTAATATTTTAAAAATCATTTATTTTATTTTTTTATTAATTTAATAAATTCTGTATTTAGTATTTTGCAAGAATTTAATGTAATTATATAACTTATAAAAATTAAAAATAAATTTATATAAGGAATAATATTTAAATTAATATCAAAATATATATTTATGTTAATTAATATCCAGTTTAATCCCTATTTGTATGCATAAAATATATTAAATACAAAGGGAGTGGCATTTTGTAACTATCTTTGATTTAAATAATATGTAAGTTGGTTTTATGGACAAGTGTATATTAAATAAATAAAATTAAAGACAAAGGTGATAATTATAGAATTATATTAATAATTTTTTTGGACAAGTTTAGGTCATGGTTATGCCCTTATATTTTTGTTTTAACCGATATTTAAAATCCTTTAACTCTTACTGTGACAACATGAGTTTTTACACTTTGAAGGTTTATATAGTTACTATAATGTTTCAGAAAACCCATAAATGGATCATTGTTGATATTTTTAACATTATGGAAATCACTTAGATTAATTTAATGATTTTTATAATTTTATCTCATTTAACTAAATATTATTTATTTTAAAATATTATTAGTGTGAGTTTTTATACTATTCATTACATAGAATTTAACAAATATTAAAAAAAAGATAAATTAGAAATAATTATTTTAATATATCCCTAAAATTTCAAGTAATTATATAAAATTAGTGGGTGACATTAGTTATGTAAAATTATATTTATTTTAATATTTTTAATATCATTTATCTATTATTTCTATTAATAAAATATTTACTCCATCAGCGTTTTGTAACAATTTAAGGTAATTATTTATTTGATAAAAATTATTAATAAATTACCATGATGTAGATAAATATTATATAGTTCCCAAATACTGTTTAT
Source organism: Viscum album (assembly GCA_963277665.1). Taxonomy (NCBI): domain Eukaryota; kingdom Viridiplantae; phylum Streptophyta; class Magnoliopsida; order Santalales; family Viscaceae; genus Viscum; species Viscum album. The sequence continues at coordinate 1,283,495,385 of OY728148.1, forward strand.
TTTTGAATATATCTTATATTTATCTCTATATTAAAAATATTATACTTATAAAAATTAAGAGTGCGATATTTTGACACTATCTTCGATTTTAATAACATCTAAGTAATTTAATGGAAAAGTTTCCATTAAATAATCCAATTTTGAATAATAGGTGTTAAGGTATGGATTATCATCATCCAATAAAATATTATCAAGTTTTAATGTCATTTTATAGTTTTTATCACTTTATTTTTTTATACAAAATTACCAAAATCACCCTTTATTGTGGTAACAAAATTTCAAATGTTACCATTAATATTGTTGAAAAATAAAAGGTAATTATTTAATAATTTTTTAACTTCTTATTCAATATATGGAATCAATTTTTAAAAATTTAATTCATAGATGTTTTAGAACTTGATGAAAAATTAAACCCGCAGACGAGACGAAACAATGAGTTTTTAAAGTAAGAATGTTCAAATGTTTGTAAAGTTTTTATATCCAATTTCAATGTGAAATTGGTTAAAATGAACTAAATTGGATTAAATTATTTTAAATTTATCTAATTATACTTTTTGACCAATCAAAAATATAATTTAAGACTATAAATTATTTTGATGAAAAAGTAATTTTAAATTAAAATCAATATTTTCCATTATTTATCAAAACCTGAAACTTATCAGAAAAATACTAAAAATTCAAAAAAATTAAATTTTTATATTAATAATTCAAATAATAAGTTTATTTTTTAAATATAGTTTCTAAAATTGTCAAAAACTATATTTAAAATATGTGCACCATCAAATGGTAATAAAACCTCTTAAAAAAAATATAGTTTTTAAACTATAAAACTTGATTTTTTATATGATGTCTAGAAAAGCATAGGATGAATGCTAAAAATTATATTAAATATTATATATATATATATATATATATATTTCATTACTCTAATCCAACAAGTGTGATTTTTTTATTTTATTGGTAATCACACTTATACACATTTAAATATTTTTTCTGAAAAATATTTCCTTTCAAATTCAAAAGGTCTTTTCATGTGTAAAACATACTTTCATAATATAGTTAATTTTTTTCATAAATTTCAATTTAAAGGATAGGTTATAATTTTATTTTTTAAATAATTTATATAATAAAATGATGTTTTGCAGAAACTCAATGTTGTGTGTAACGCAAGGTAAGCCAGTTTTGTGTAGAGCACAAGCATAACATGGTGTAAAATGCAATGTAAGATCTTAAATAAACTAGATTGTTGAAAAAATATATTTCATAAAACTTCGGAGTGTTACATTTTTAATTTATTATTAAATATAAAAATTATAAAATACATATTTTTTTGTACTAAAAAATGTTCAAGCACGTTTCCCTAAGATCTTTGGATAGGATGGTCTCTCATAATTTCTTTTTGAATAGAATTTCCACAAATTTAATCTTATTCTTAAACTAATAACCAAACCAGTTAGGAATTTCAAGACTTTATCTCTATACCTATGTACTCAAAAAATCATTTTTTGAGGTTCACAAACACCCAACAAGAATTCCATTTGATTTCACAAAACCAAATGTGATTCTCCATTTATTCCACCTACTTATGGAATTAATTTGTTGTTTTCGATGAAACACACTTAAAAACACAACTTAAGAACATATCTAAAACTTTTAAAAAACCTATCTTTTATCATAACTTAATTAAACTTTTATTTAGGAAATAAATAACAGGAAATAATTTTCCCAATATGCATCTACATTTTTCTGGATTTTTTTTCATTTTTTTTATTTATTTCTCATACGGTTGTTCTTAGGAATTATATTGTTATTTATGATGTTAGAATATTGGAATCTATATGTTTCTTGAATAAAAAATCATTTATGATGTTTTATATTTTTAAAATTAACTTTGGAATTGTTTGGATTTATTAATTTATAATATTATACATTCTGGAATTCTCTAAATATTTTCGAAGGACAGAACTTAATGATGCCCTAGAAGGTTCATCTAAAACTTAAATAAACTTTTATGAACCTCACACAACCTTGTATAAACCTTATGATGATAATTATTAACCTTAGGAGTTTTTTGTAAACCTTATGAGAAACTTTTCCAAACCTTACGAGGATATATTTTCCCCAATTTTTGAGGTGCATAATGAACCTTAAGAGAATATAGTCCCAACCTTACAAGTGATTTACCTAACCTTAAAACAAATAATCCCAACTTTATAAGGATCTACATAATTAAAAAAAATAATCTTTTATGTTCAAAAGTTAACAAAAAGACTTACATAAACTCTTATAATCATGTCATGGATTCTAGAAACACCTCAAGAAATTTAAATAAAGATACGAAGGAATCACAACATTGGTTAATGGCTCTGCATTCAATGTTAAAAACAAATGAAATCATTAATAAATCCATAGGTTAATTAAATGTGTTGCTATATAATAGGATATATAATTTTAAGAATATATTAATGATATATCTGGGTTTTAATTTTAGTGTAGAATTGTTATAACCCTTTGATAAAAATTAATAATTTATAGAAATTATCACATTAATGTTTCATGGAATCAAAGTCACTATATGATAAGTATACATATATATATATTTACATATATATATATATACACATTAAAATAAATTATAATATTAGTTGGTTATAGGGAAATAACTCTTATATACAGTAACTTATTTTAGGAATATGATATATCCATCGTGGAGGGATATATGTAATCTTTTTATCAATTATTGAAGAAAACTTTTAGAGATGATGATGGGATTTCATCTTAAAAAAGACCATCCTTGATGTAGATACCGATAGAGAGTTCCCATGAAGGTTTATTAGATGTGATAAGTAGCTAGAATCAACATTTTATATGAATATAGAGATATAGAAATTAGTAAATTGGTCATTAATAAGGTTTGATTGAAATTTATTTCCCATCAATTTTCTAATAAATAATTTTTAAATTAAGTGGGAGATATTTGATAATTTAATGAAATGAAAATATTGAGTTCTTTTGAAAAAATAAAATTATATAATCTAAGAAACTAATTGTTTATGATTTTTTAATCTATTGTTTAGGATGAGTTTTGGAATCATCTTGAGAATGTAAAATTGAATACGATGAAAGAATATTTTTTCCTTCTGTATCACGTGATGAGTTTTCTAATGGATATCTCTTATGCTCGAGTTAGTATACCTTTTTTACATAGTGATTTTCTCATATAGTCTAAGAATTTATAAATTCATTGATCCTTACCTATAGAAAATTGATTCTATGTTTATATGAAATAACATGGTTTTACTTTCAATAAATGGTAAAATACAAAATTTTATTAATGAGTGAGGGATATGATTTGTTTGAATATCTCTTAATATTGAAACATCATATTCCCTTTCAATAAGGGGAATAAATAATATAGGGTAAATATTTAATTTAAATTGAAATGAATATTGAAATCAATATCAATAAAAATCCAAAGTGGAGATAGAAGTGCCTAATAAATTATTTTTATGCTATTTGTTTTCAATAAGATATCAAAATTTAAAAATATTTTTGAAGCCAGTAAAATCTATATATGATAATGGAGAATCCAATATAGGTAAGATATATGATAAGTTGAGTTATTGGAAAATATTATATTTATTGGATATTTTTTATATATTTTGGGTTGGAAAATATAATGGATTTGTGAGAATGATACATGGGAGTTTTTGAGTAGAATTACAAAACATAATGAAATTTTGTGAGATTCATACTTCTGTTCTTGGAATGAAGAACATGTGTAGAGTAGAAATGTAAGTTTTATGATTATATTTTATGAGGCTTAGTTTGAGATAAAATGATATCTATATTTATTATTTTTTAATTTAAGTACTTTTAGTTAAATAATTTTCATGTGCACTAAGAAGATAAAGTGTCCAAGATAATATAGATTATCATAACACTTGATAATGGATTATTATGTACCACATATTTCTTGAAAATATGTTTAATAATTTATATTAAAGACTGATAATGTTTGGAAGTTGATAGGGATACATTTTTATTTAATTTAGTATATTCTTGGGATGAATTAAAGTATCTAGGGTTGATTGGAAATGAGTTGAGAAGGATGGGGAAGAGTCTTAGAAATTATGTTTCATGGATTTTTAAGAATTTATAAAATTAATCTATATATAATTTTAACATTTAATATTCACAAGGCAAGTAACAATTTTTGGTTGGAGTAATACAGTAATAGGGAAGAGGGGGTTGAATTTCATTTTAATAAACATAAAAAATATTAAATGGAAAATTAAAAACAAAATGGGTTTGATACGATAAAGTGAAAAAGATTTTTTATATATTATAAAATTTGTTATAAAATATAATTAAAGGAGTAAGCATAATGAAGAAAAGGATGAATCAAAATTTTGAAAATATGTATATCTATATTAGATAATACATTGTGTAAATTGAAAGACTGAGAAAACACAATTTTTTAAAGGAGTTGAACAATAGTTTAATGTGAGCCTTTTTGTACCCTCCCCCCAGGTTGGGTGGTTTTTCTTATCTATTTTTTTTAATAGAGATAAATAAAAAAATTCCTTATTTTTTTGTGAAGGAAATAGAAATAAACCAATCCTCCTTTACTTTGATGGTATTAAGGACCCATCTCCCTTATATTTCACCGGTATTAGCAAGAAACCCATTATAGAGGGTAGGATGAGAAGTGAAATATCTTATTTGGGTAAAACTATTATAAAACCTATCCCTTATCTACATAGAAAGAATTATAAAATTTAGAAGTGATATTGAAAGTAAAAGAGATTCGAGACTTTGAGATTGAGAAATGATAATTATCTCTTTGAGAGGAACGTTGAAGATCATTTGATATTTGTGACTTATTCAATAAAATATTTGTTGAAAATATTCATTGATGATATAAATTCCTCCCATGATCTATATTTATAGTCTTAAAAGATTCAAGGAATAGTATAGAATCTGATATGCTCATCAAGAATTATCAAATCTACTTGAATTGAACCAAGGCTCATAGAATTGACTATTATTAACATTCTAGATTGAATACCATTAAAGTGTGGTATAATTTACTATTCCATGGAGGTGAAATTTTCTACATATGGATTTAGGCTACAACATCAATCCTTAAAGGATCTTTTGGTGGTTTTGTTTGTTTTAGAGTTAGCTATATAGTGAACATTAAGCAACAGTGTGGATGAATTTGGTGTATAAATTTTGTGGTGTAGTCATTTACCTTGAAGAGTATCCTTACACAAGTTTATAGGAGATGAAACTTTACCATAGTGGATTATTTTGTATTTTCATTGTTATCTTCTGAGAGGAAGTTGGTCTAAGTTGTAATAGGGTGTGATCCTTCTCATTGCACTATTATTTTTGTTCTGAATCTTTCTGCATCATGGATTAAAGGGTTTCAGTATGGTATTTATATTTCCAGATTGATTAAAAGAACAATAATTCCCTATCCATTTTCACTATTTTCACTCAAATGTAAACAATATTAGAAACATAATTTTGTGTTTGTGATCAGGAAAACACTACGAGGGTTGGAGATAGAACAATCTCCCCCGTTTTGATAATAAAAAACAATATATATATATATATATATATATATTTATATATAATAAATCAATAGTGAATCATATAATACTATATTCAAGATATTTCAAACAAAATATTGATTATTTTGAAGATATAAACTTATAAACTATTAACAATAAATAATACCACAATGCAATAATAAAAAAACACCCCTTTGTGATTACCAAAAATAGATTAATTGAAATAAGAAGACATTAATGTCATGAATAAAATCACATATAATGTAAATTATTAGTGAGATTCAATAATGTGTCATCCTTAATAATTATTAGAACATTAAAAAACAACATTGAAGAATAATACATGTAAAAATATTCCATTCATAAGAGAGAGAATAAGGAATGGATTTATGATAAAACATTGAAAAACACATTATCACAAATGATATTCATAAAATATGAGCGATTATAATAAATTTATTTTAAAAAAAAAATTTTATTGAAAAAAAAACAAAAAATTATTAATAATAAAATATTAAAATGATTTTAAAAAAGAAAACCTCTTCCCTTTTAAGATCAAGAAGGAATAACCATGAGATAGAAATAGAGAGAGAGAGATCTATAAATTATGTTTAGTATATTCAAAGTAAAATTAAATAGATTAAAAAACCTATATATATGTAGATCATCCCATAAAATTACTAACAAGGGACCCCTACAACTAGACTATGTAAACAAGAGATAAATATATAATAATAGATCAAACATTTCAAGAGTTTGACAATTTATTTTTATTTAGAATCCACCATATGATATTATAATGAATCTTAGTGGTAAATTCTTACAAAATTACAGTTATGAGTTACTTTTGGTACCCATATAAACATGGGTCAGATAATGTTAGCTCATAAGGTTTTAAAAACCAAAACATGTTTGGAATAATATTTTCTCTTAAATAAATGGGAATAAATATGAACTTATTTAATTATGATATGTATAGATTTTTTAATCATAGTTATAAGTAATATTCCCAAATTATTGACAATACTCAAAAAATTGGTTGCGGGAAAATCTCTGTACTATAGCGGTCTTTTAGAAATGTTATTTGATATTAAAAATGAAATCCAAAATTACCTTTGGTATACCATTGAGAACCCAAAATAATATTTAGATTGTGTTCACTGAGGGATAATTGGAATATATTATTTTTAATCTATATGATTAAGGATTTTAATTTTTTAATATTAGGTTGATATTTTAATTTCAAAACCAAATCATCTTTTTCTTTTTAAAGGAGACCCTTTTCATTAAAGTGTTGATTTTTTTCATTAAGAACCAATTTTTATTTCTTTTTATGTTCTTTAAATTTTGAAATTAAGTCCTCACAAAAATTCTTAAGTTCATTTTTTTGATTTTGAAGAAGAAGAATAAGAGGATGAGTGTGAGGAAGATGAGTAAGAACAAGAAGCATAAGAGTTAACCTCATCCCCTTCATCAATATGTGATGTGAGATATCTAGGACTGGAGTCACTTGATAAGGTTATATAGGTTGAGTCCATGGAGTCAATAGAAAAACTCCAAGTACGGAATTTAAGGGATTTTTTCCTTTATTTCCTTCTTTCTTATTCTTTTTATAAATATAGTTATTTGGCTTGATGTGTACCTTTTCATGCATTGAAATAATGTTATTTATTCAGTATCACTTCCAGATGAATCTTCATAATCAATAGCTTTAAAAAAAATTATTCTTTTGGATTATTTTTATTTATTAGCATCTTTATATTATTCTATTTATTTTTTTTCATGGAAATTTATACATCATGAGGAAAAAAATTAGTTCCTCAAGTGGTATATTATTGAAATATTTTTCTTCTTCTATAGTGTCACCTTTTATTTATAACATCTTGGTAAGACCTAGAGGATTTTCATAACTAAATTTTCTATAATTAAGTGATCACTAAGAGACATCCATCCAAGGGATGGATCGATATTCTCTAGGGAGCTCCCTCTCGGTTCCCTCAACGTCAACTAGGGTTTCCCCCCGAATCCTCCTACGGCCGTGTTGGAAATTCCTCTGCGCGGGGTGTTCTCCGACTTTTCCTGGCTTGACTTTCTTCCTTTTATCTATTATTCCTTTCTCCTTTTAAGGTTTTTTTATTTCATCTTCTTTCATGGTGTTCTGGGACCGAAGCTTCAATCTCCCTCCTCTACTGCTCTTTTTATCTTCCCTATCGTGCTAGAATCCATATTTTTGCAGTGCAATAGTTCTGATGATGGCTTGGGATGGTGTCAGGGGCGTATTGGATTGGGGATTCCATCTTTCTAGTTCAGGGTTTTTTGCATCTGTGGTGTTCTTATTTTCCTCATTCGTTCTGGTTTTATTCCTTTTTGGTCTTGGTAATCGCGTCTGCTTAGTGATGGCACTCTGGTTCCCCTTCATGTCAATGCCGACTTCTTTAATGGAGCTTCTTGGGCCTGATGAAATCCTTGGCTGATCAACTTGCTTTGACCCCATGTTTCTATGTGCCTCTCCTAGTCGGATCTGGCGCAGTGGTTACTACGAGGTTTTGGGAATTGGGGTTCAGCGTTCTAAGGGATTCAAGGTGGCCATTTCTCCAGGCATGAGTCGTTCGTTGTCAGTGGCATTCTGTTTTGGCTTCGACTACATTTTTGGAGAAGTTTTTGATAGTGAAAAGAATATTGATTCATAAGATGGTGTCTCTATACGAAGATATTTTCTGGATTTGTGGTTTTTTTATTGTTTCTGTGGTGTTCGATCATGGTTTTTCTTGGCGGTGATGATGTTTTCCGGCGATCAGTAGGCTCTGGTATTCTGCTGTAGTAATGAATTGGTGATGATGATGATATAGTGATTAATCAGGGACGGCGACGCCATGTTCGGCGATGATGATAGATGGTGAGATGACTGATGTCCTAAATGATGGCAGACAACTTTTTTGTGACTTCGATTGATGCGAGCGTATTCTTCATTTTGTGCTAGATTTTTGAATCTTGTATTTTGAATTTGGAACACCGCTATTGTATCCTGCCACTTTGAAAATCAAATAAAAAGATAATTTTTATTCAAGATACATCCATCCAAGTCAAATTTTAGTAAAGTGAGTTAACATTTCCAAAATAGATTCATTTTCATGCAAACTAAAACATTAAATGCATTTTTTATACAAGTAAATGTTAGTATATTTGAATTTGTTAGCGCCTTAATGAGTAATTTCTAACAATTTAAAAATTTCATGAGTCAGTTTTTAAGTATATATATGATTAAATTCATTTTGCTCAAGAACAAAATTCAAGGCCTTCGTAGAATTACCATCAAATTCCAAAGTAGTAATATCCCGAGGCTCCCATTTATCATTCGATCCTATTATTGGGTTATAACATTACATACCCTTTTTCCAAACAATATATCCATTGTTTCAAAGGAACATTATGATGAGTGTTATCCAATAAGAGTAATGTTCTCTATCAAAGAAAGGAAAATGTTTATAAGAGGTTTGTATGATCATAAAATAATAATTTTAATTTAATTAATTTTAAAAAAATTGTTTTTGAAAAAAAACCAATTTAAAAAATAACGATTTTTTAGAAATACCCAAGAATAATGTTAAAAAAAAGGACAAATATATCCTTTGATACCCATTATTGGTTAGAGTAATATGATAATGGGGAGGGGTTAAATTTGTTTAAAAAAATAAATAATGAACGGTGAAATTCAAAACAACATATTTTTGATATGATGAAGCTATAAAGTTATAAATTCTATCTATATTATAAAACTTAACCTTAAAGTTAATTATGTGGTTAAGCACAATGGAAAAAGGACAAATCAAATTTATGAAAATATCTGTATCATGATCAAATGATGAAATGTGTAAATTTAAAGAGAGAGAAAACAAGGTCTGATAATGGATTTTGATAATAGATTGGTGTGATCCCCTACATCTCTTCCCCTAGGGGTGATAGGTTAGTGTTATTCCAATGATTTTAATATATATCATGGAAGAAATTCCTCCTTTTTTAAATAGAATTATCAGTAAAACAATCCTCCATTACTTTAATGGTAGTAAGAACCCATCTCCCATTATTTTTTCTAGTTATATAAAGAAACCCATTATAGAAGGTAAGATGAGAAGAGATAGATTTTATTAGAATAAAACCATTGTGAGACTACTTCCTTATCTCTATAGAAGCATTGATGTAATTTATAGGATACATATATAGATAATAAATTATATCCATTGAGTTTGATAAATGAGAATTTTTTATTTGGGAGGAATATTTGAGATCACTAGATATTGATTTTTTTGATAGTATATTTGTTGCATAGATTTATTGATGAAACAAAACCCTCCCATGTTTTCAATTTATAGGATTTAAGGATTCCAAGAATATTCTATAATCCTTAAAAATCATTAAGAATCATCAACATTACTTTAAAAGGAGTGTAGACCATATAATTTAAGAATATTAAATTTCGAGATCGAATATCCTTGAGACATTATATACTTCACTAAAAAATGGTGGTGAAATTTGTGTTGTAGGACTTATGGCTCTGACATGTATTATAAAATAATATTTTAGAGGTTCTATTGATTTCAATATGACTGTGGTATGACCCTTAAAAAGTACCATGGATTACTCTAGAGTAAAATTTCTGCAACATAGTCATTTACCTTATAGAATGGCATTAAATGAGTTTAAAGTAATTGAGGTTTGACCATGGTAGGGAATTAAATACTTTCACCATGATCTTCTTAGATAAATTTAGAATGCTCTTTGCTGTAGTGTGACCATTATCATTAGGTTCTACTTTCTATTTTTTTTATTTCCATGTTGTGGAGTATAGGGTTGTGGTGTGGTCTTTATATTTCCATATTTAGTAAAATAACCTTAAAACCCTATTTTTAATCTATATTTTTAATGAAACAAATATTGTTTAGAAACCTAATTTAGAGTTTTTGATCATGAAAAGACAATTAGGGAGATAGAGAGATGTACAATATAAATAACTCTAATCCTTATTGAGCTTAAAATCACTGTGGGATGAAATGTTCTTATATAATCTCAGCTTATAGAACAAAATTCAGAAGTTATGAAAACAATGTGAATCTGAAAAAACAATAAATGATTGATCCTTATCAACTTATAATTAGTAGGTATTATGAAATTAAAAAAATTTCATCAAAAATAAAACAAAGTTCTTTTAGAACCATAACACTTCTTATTAGAAAATAATTCCTAGAGAGTTGATGAAAAGGTTATAAATTTAACAGAATAAGTTTAATAATAGAATAACTTGTATGCTAAAGTATCTACGATAGAATAATTTATATATTTTAAATATTGAATCCATATTTTTCAAAAAAAAAACACAATTGTATCATAAAATTTACAAAGGGAACATAATATTAATCTAATCTTATATAATACTAACTCAGAGTTTTGAAATACTAGTTTAAGTATATATAAGTATCATGATACGTTTTTTTGAGATTATATAATATGAAGTTTTTTATATGTAACAATATATATAAGGTATCAAATGACACAAAAGCATATATTTAGAATTTATAAAGGTAGCCTATTCTTTTCAATTGATACATATGATCTCTTTGTGGTTCATGTAATATTTACATTTTTTCTTAGGGAATATTTAATATATAATTAGATGATTTTTTTCTATTATTAATGTTTTTAAAAATAAAAATATTTATTTCAATCATGATTCAAGTTGAATTTTTTTTTGTACGAGATCTTAAATACATGAAAAATGAAGAATTTGATTTCATATAAAATAAAATAATTAAAATTCTATTATTTATATAAAATTAAATGGGGATTTTTAGTGATAAATTTGAATGAGAAATACTAAGGAAATATCATGTATATTTAATGATAATTTTTAGAGGATTTTGGTGTGAAATTTTTTGAGTTTTAAATCTTGATATTTTGAAACCATTTTTGAATATCAAATAAAGACATTTCTTAAGATATTATTTTTAAATGTTTTAGAATAATAGAGATCAGGATGAGAAAATTACTTTAAGATTCCATATTTGAATAATTTAATTATATAATAATATCCACATGATATTTTGGTTATGTTTATAAATAAATATGAATATGTGAATATAATGATATAGTTTAAGAACTATTATATTTTCTTTATATTGAATAATAAATGAGAGTGTGTAATTTTTAGAGTCAAATGTTGTTTCTATGAGTGATAATTGGTGTTAAAGAATACTAAAAATAAATAAAAAGTGGAGTCCAATATGAGCAAAATTATTCTTTATGGTCATTTTCATAAAGGTGGGTTACTATTATCTTTTATCAATAGGAATCACTACTGAATAGGAAGAATACAATGTGTTCTTTCATGATATTATCTTTGATTTGATCATTCTAAAAATTAAGGTGAAGCATAATGTGAATGTTTTCATAACTGTTTATCTTTTTTTAATTGAATTACTTTTATTTTGGAAGGGGACCTTTCATTATGATGATGTGATATTATGGAGTATACTAAATATAATTTTATTGTTTGAGATTGACAAGACCATTATAAACTAGGGGGATTTGTTATAAAAAAATTGTTAGGGATATTAAATATCTCAATAGATAACATCTGGGGTTATAGATGATAGCTTATCCATGCTTAATCATTTTATGATATTATTCAAGAACATATTTTTCATACTCAACAAAAATAAAGCGTGGATATATTCACCCATAGTGGGGGTGAACCTAGTAAAAATGTCATTTCTTATTATCACTTTACATTTAGTCTTGTATATGGTGTGTTTGGTTTTTATGATTTTAATGAGATACATTAATATTAATGGATATCTAGCTTCAACTAATTAAAGTGAAACTAATTCTATAATAAATTATCCACACTGATTCAACCCCTCTTTATGTGATTCTACGATCATTGTAGGATTTTCAATAGGTATCAGTTAAATGGTTATTCCTTTGGATGGATATATTTTTCTTCATAGTTGTTTTGATCTATGGTATACAATATGTAGATATATAGATGTTTGTGTTATACCTTAGTTAGATAATGAGATGGTTTTCTATATCCAGACCAACATAGTGTTTATTTTAGAAAAAAACCTAAATAATTAGAGGAAGTAAGAGGATAAAAACTTAAGAAAGAAAACTACCGAGAGAAAGGATAACATGGATTCACCAGTTGTTTAAGGTAATAAAATTAGTAATTTATCTATCATATTTACAAATAATTATCCTCCTAAAGTATGCTGTTCAAGATTTGAAGTGCATGTGCTTCTTGAATCACATGGTAAATTTTACACTAAGAAAATGGATTATTCAGAAAAAGTCATTCTTAAAGTATTAAATTTCATATTTGAGTTTATTTGGTGTGTACAGGATGGAAAAACACAACTATAGTTATAAGATATTGTAATGGAAACTATATTGGAATAAAAGTTTAAGTGAGACAAGCCTAGCTTCCCAAAAAACTGAGAGAATAGGTGCTTACATAAGAGATTCTAATAAGATTATTTTTTAAAAATGTATCATTCTAGTAGAAAAATGTCCTTGAAATAATATAATGATTAATCTATTATAACCTCAAATAAATTTAAATCCCATCCACTAGTAAATTTTGTATGTACAAATGTTATTTTAATGTATAATACATGTTACAAACTAAGTTATTGAAAAATATGGGTGGAGAAATATTTTGAGAAACCTACTCTTAAATCAGTGGTGGATGTGAGTACTAAAATGAATTTTAAATTCTTTAAAGGGTCTCAAAATAAGGGTTGTTTGGTCTAAAAATAGTAGGGAGTTAATGATATCTAGTTTGATATTATTTGTTAAAATAAATGTTTGTGGGCTATTGTTAGTGTTATGAAAAATTTGGGAATAAGGTTATCAATTGCTAGAATAATATGTCAATATTTTAAAGACAAATAATTCCTATATCTAGGAGGTATATATTTTAAGTGAATATAAATATTTCTACTAGAATGAAGAAAATTACACATTTTATAGGAATGAATATTTCCTATAAGAATGTGATTGATAGTTTGATTAATTTTTATAAATATTGTAATTGAAGTGGTCACTTTGATAAGGAATGTTTGTTTTTATATACCAATAGTTATTCATATGTTGTTTAAGAAATAAGACCACACACACACACTTAATCTTAATTATTTATTTATAAGTAAACAAAATAGAGACAAAGTTCATTGGGGTGTGAAGTGGTGGAGCACAAGTCTATCCCCAATAATAATAATATTACAATGAGAGGAAAGAAAATTATAATGTATTTAATGATGAAATTTCCATCCTATCTTTCATTGAAATCAAGTTTTTTTATATATTTATACCCCTTACACTATGTATGAAAAATATACTCCTATCAATTTAGTAGATATGTGTTGGTTTTGATATGGTTAGAAATTGACCCAGGAGTGTGGAGGGGACTTGAGAGAAAGTTATGTACTAGGTTAGATTCCATTTCAGCTATAACTAAGAAAATTTTATAGGCCTTTCAAAATTCGATGTGATTAAGTAAATATAAGTTCACTTTATATCATGGGGAAAAGTAAAGTGTTGAAAAAAACAACAAAAAAAATATTGTGGAAGATTTTACACCAAGGAGAAGAATTTTCAATTATGAAAGAAATGGAAACATAACTTTCCATTGAAATAAAACATTAAAAATCAATGATGAACCAAGAAATTCCTATAAATAAATAAAATTAATCCAAAAAGAGAAGAAATGGATTGGTTTAATAGAATACATATTTGAATTTTAATTTTAATTTCATGAGATGTTTCTAAAAGTGGGTAACCCTAGAACTATTGGGAATAGTTATAGAAAATAAAATATATCTTTTAATATTCATTAGAAATGAACGGATATATGGTTAGAATAGTTGTAAATTGAATGAAATACAAAAAGATAATTATAGAATTCATGTGATTTGTTAAATGATCTAAAAAATCAAATTCCACATATGGAAAAATTTAAAAATGTAAAGAATACCATGATTCCCTAAAAGATTATAATTTGGGATGTTTTTGTTTATATTTCTAAGAGTTTTCATATAATTACAGGTGAGAAAAAGAAGTTTTTATATTAAGAATAAACTCACAACCTTGTTACTATAATCGAGAAGAAATGTAGAAACCAATGTATACCCACATATGTTGTGTTTTTTATATAGTTAATCAAGGTGATGTGTTTAGGGGGAGAAAATAAAATCTATTAAAATATTTATATAAAAGGATATATGAAGAAAGAAGTGATATATATTGTTATACATCAGTTATTAAAGTCTACTTAAGGGTAATATTATTTGCGTTTATCTAATAAAATGTGTTTTCCTTGATGAAGAGACTGGTGTATAAAAACCATTAAGGTAGAGTTTATGTGATAAGATTCTATAATCATAGTTTTATATGAAGAGTAAGACATAGAATGTTTTTAATATATCACTGATATGGCTTGTTTAAAATACTTTTCCCATCCCTTTGATGGTTTAAATAATTTGAAAATCTAGGGGGAGAAGTTTTTTTTCAGTGACATATAAAATTGATAATTCATAAAATTATAAAGGCAAGATTCTTAGAAGAATTATTGTTTTTCAATATTTTAAATATTTTTTTTAAGATGAGTGTATAATTTATCTTGATAGTGTAAAATAAAATCCATTGAAATATATTTATTTGAGTTGGTATCACATGATGGGTTTTTTTTCTGTATAGATTCTGAGTTAATATCACTTATTCTTCTACATCATGAAACATTCAAAATAATTTTGAATTAATTAATTCATGGATCATTTCATAGAGGAAAGTGATGTCATCATTTTCTTAAGTTTCATATATATTTTTTTAATTTTTAGAAGTTTAAATTTCCGTCATGATTGAGCTATGAAATGAGTATGACTATTTATCACTCTTAAAGTTTCAAATTTATGGTTAATATGGGGTAAAAATATAAAAAATTGAAAATTTAATATAAATTTAAATTAATATTAGAATTAGTGTTGTCAAAAAATCCAAAGGGTGATATTGAAGTGCCCAATGGATTGTGAGTGTTATATTTTTTTCATAAATTTATCAACTGTGATGAGGAGAGTTGAAGCTATAAAGTCAATATATTTGAATATAGAACATTATATATTGAAGAGATAGAAGAAGATATGTTTCAAAATTGGTCATTTTTTATGGAGGTTATTCCTCTATTATAGATTGGAAAATATCATTGAAGTGTGACACTATATCTTATGATTTGATGGGTATACGAATAAAACTCTTTGGAAATTTGAAAGATTTATCTTTGTGTTATTAGCATAAAGAAAAATGAATTAAATGAAAATTTAACTTCAATGATGATATTTTATGAGGCATTTTTTGAAAAAAGGTAGGTTCTATATTTATTAATTATTGATTAAATAACTTTTAGTTGATGAAATATTCCATGTATTTATATAAGAAATTATATTATGATATAAATTATATCAAAGAACCTCGTACAAGTTTATTATATGTTTCATAGGCATTAGAATTATGATGATTGTTTTATAAATTCTTGTTAATTTTATGAATTGTTTGTGATATATTGGTAACTAAATT
Organism: Viscum album; assembly: GCA_963277665.1. NCBI lineage: Eukaryota > Viridiplantae > Streptophyta > Magnoliopsida > Santalales > Viscaceae > Viscum > Viscum album. Next base: position 1,283,511,590 of record OY728148.1, read on the forward strand.
TGAAAGTTTTTGAGTATAATTGAAGTGGTTGAGATTGATTTAAGACGAGTATATAAGGATGATAAAGAGTTATGGAAATTCTAGGTTGTGCGTTTTGAAGAAATTGAAAAAGTAATATATACATAAGATTAAATCTGAAAACGTATTAGTTATATAATAAAAAACTTTGATTCTTATTTCTTAAAAAAATAATTAAATATCATAATATTATTTCAAAAACTTATCATGTAGAATAATATTACAAAGTTTTATAAACTTATTTCATCCAAACAAATAAAAGATAATTAATCCAAATCATCCTGACTTTAGTAGATATTTTAGAATGAAACAAAGTTCATCTGAAATGAAAAACATTTATTTTAAATCTCGAATATTTCTTTGTGGGAATTCATTTTCCAAAATATGAAAAAGGATTTTTTTTTGGAGGATGATGAACAATAGAAGAAGATAATTTTGATGGAAGTTAATGAGGTACCAGTATACTATAGTATTAGGGAAATAATACTTCATTGATTCAAAATATTAACTCCAAGGTTTATACTAATATGTAAGTGTTACTCAAAAGTTTCAAAGGATATGTAACATTAAACTAATCATACATAAGATTAAATCAGAGTTATATATTGCAAATCTGAGGCTTTATAATAATTGTTTTTAGTTTCCATTAAATACATAAGAATTTATTTGGAACACATAAGAGTAACTATGAGGTTTCAAATTATAATGAATATTTTTTTATAATTAATAGAGTAGAATTCGTTTTTAATGGATATAAAAGATCTATTTGAGGATTATGTAATATTAATAAGTTTTATTAGTGAATAGATAATATAAAATTAAAAAATGTTTTGGATATTGAACATGGATTCAAACATAATGATATTTATAACTACCATGATTCAATATGAGACATTTAAATACACATGAACAATCATATGCAAGAATTATGAAATTGATTTTATTAAGATTTAAAGAATAAATAACTAACAATTTATGGAGAATTAAACGAGTAAAGAATTGAATAAAAACAAAAATATAATATAATCGAGATTTATTGAAAATATTTAAATGGTTTTGGTGCAATAATTCTAGAATTTATTATTTTAGTACTTTTTATACATTTACAAAGATAGAATATGGATATTTTATGATATATTATTTTTTATAGTTTCAAAATATTAAAGATCAATATGGATAAATTATTTGTAGTTTTTATATTTTAATATGTATGTTATAGAATAATACACACATGATATTTTGGATTATTTTAAAATGGAACATGAAGATGAAAATAATTTGAATTGTGTGAACAAACAATCACCATTGAATATCATTTTTTAAAAATGAAAAATATATTGGGTTTATTTGAGATTTCAACACCCCTACTACTATAGATCTTGACTGTTGAAGAATATTGAGAATAAAGAAAAAAGGAGGCTGATATGAGTTTAATTGTGGTATATTATTACATACATTGTGGTGAGTTTCTATTATCCCTAATCATTGGTAGTATTTCCACTAAAGATGAATATGGAAATAGGTCTTTCATGTTGTTTTCTATTAAATGATCATTATGAAGATTGAGAAGTTAGGCAATGTTGATGTTGTAGTGGCTATTTTTCATAAAGTTTTCGATTCCCTTTGATTGAGCGAAAGGATATTTCAATATGATATTTTTTTATCCAAGATTATTCTGAAGATATTTTTTAGGAATGGGATTGGAACTATGAATATAATCTAGAAGGATCTATTATAAATTACATATGAAGATATAGTTGTTTTTATTTCTATATAACTTCATGGTCATTAATGATACCTTTCACATGTGTATTTACTTATTATATTAGTGAAACACCTGTGTTTTGTACTCAAATAGAACACAATAGGGATGTAGTCATCGACAATAGGGTTTTAAAAATATAATTTGTTATGCCATATGTACTTTCTATCTTTCATGTGCTATATTTAGGTTTCATGATTCATTTTATATTCAATCATCATAACAAGTGATTTTTTTGAAAATTCAGAGTTAAAATAATTTGGTAATTATTGATCTACAGTGGTTAACCCAATCTTAGTGTGACTACATGATCTCACTAGAGTTTTTAGACTACATCTACATGGGTAATTAGCATCTTTAATAATATAATTCCACATCATTACCTTGGATTAACCATAATTACTTTACTGCTGTAATTAAAATTGAACACTCACAAATTCCTCTTTGGTAAAATTGTCTCAAAACATGAACTTTTACATTAAACTAGGTTTTATAGATTTGATGTTCATATCAAGAAATTACAATCTTATAACACTCACTAAAGGGTTGTATCTCAATAAACCCATTTATTATTCATTATCAATCATTATTATAAATAAAATCATGATAACTTTATGTTAAGTTGAATCAATCATCTTATTGGGAGATTTCATACATTCCATTGAACTAGGGTCCTACTTAAATGTCCCCAAATATCAGAATATGTTCACAAACATCCGTGGACTTGATATTAATTTAGAATTATAATTTAATTTAATGATTCAAATGATCTAATATAAACCCTTGTTATGTTCTAGATGATAAAAAACACAAAAATATCTTAGAATATTTTAGGTTGATTCTAAATTAGTCTCAACATTTAAATATTTTAAGTAAAAATAAATCCTTGAAATTAACTCTGATGGAATTAAAATACTTATCATCTTTATCTTTGTGATAAATGAGATAATTGAACTATTTAGGTATCTAAAATGGATATTTATAAAAAGTTAAAATTTATAAAGTTTGAGTAGAAATGAAATAAGTACTTGGGGATACAACATAGTGTAAAAATATCAATCAAATATGGTTCCTAAAATTTAATCTCAATGTCATGACCAATCTGTCAGTGACCAAACAAAATTTTCAGAGACATATAAGTAAATTTTTTTTACTTAATATATATATATATATATATTAATATTTTTGGTGTTGATATCATACCCCATAACTATTTTTTTTTATTTTACTCATGCACATGAACAAAAACATATACACTAATAGACACAAAAACACATAGACATTGATATATATATAAGCTTCTTTTTTATGTTCAAATATCCCCCTTTTTTCCAAAAGTGACCCAAAAGACATGGTTTTATTTAAATATTTGTTTATTTATTTTTGTTGTAATTATTTTTTAATTCATTTCTCTATCACCTCAACCTATATCAACAGGCCCACCTTTTTAGTCACCAACTAGATTTCCATCGCTTTTCATTATAAAAATTTCTGAGGACCATTTTAGATACCGAAAGCTTGATGTACATAGATATTACATTACTTTTTCGGAATACCTAATACATAACAAAAACAGACACACACGGACCGTAATAGTTTAGTGTCTTTGGAAACTAGGAACGTAATCTTCTAATCGTGGTGAAAGATCTTCAACATCTCCCATAAAGATCTTCCACTTTTTGTTTCCTTACCTAAAACCTTTATTTTAATCCTGGGGGAAAATAAAACATAAAAAGGGTGAGCTCAAATGCTCAGTAAGGGTAAGCATGGATAAGATAAAACACACCATATACATTTGAACTTTAAAAACATGAACATGAAGTTTAAACATCAAAATCTTGAGCAACGACATAAATCGTGGAAGTACGTAAGGTATATATCACTATATAACATCAACCATGATAAAATATAATGGGAATAAAACATGTAATTGTGGAATCCATTAAGCACATGTAATGATTTCCATAGTAGCGAAGGCATTGCTGCCAAGACCATATTAGTGGACAAAGTCCCTTTCTGAATCGAGTTCACTCCTCATTCCAGTCCTGTAATAATGAACTGGATTGACTTACCGTTCCAGCCATGTCTGTCTCATGAGATATAAATCTTTACCCAATTAATTGGAGGGAGATATAGGTCCCACCCATCTCATATTGAAATCATTCTTACTTGTGCCACAAAATAAACTTAAAACATTCATCATAACCCAAAGAATAAAATGGCTTTCATAAATATCATCCCATCATAACATAATCCATATAAAACCAATGGATATAATTTCATCATAAGAGAAGTAAAACCATGTAAATCATAGAGACATTATACTTGAAACATACATATATGAAATAATTTCATCTTGGATGGAAAATGGTTTTGATAAAACACTTTAAATGAATTCTTGAGGAAAATATCCTTTCTTCTTCAAAATCATTTTCTTTTCACAAAATGCCATGAAATTTTAAAAGAAAAGGGTTTTGTCAAAAATAATCATGCAATATTCTAAAGTAAGCTTCATGAAAATGAGGCATTATGAAACCGTAAAAATCCGTTCAAGCCGTATAAGTTAAAAATAACATTCTCCTCGTACTTTTGTCAGAAAAGTCAAAAAGTACCTTGTATGGTAAACAAAGAAAGATTCCTTCCATATGATTTGTAAAAGTAAGAAATGTGTAAAAATGTCTTAAACATACATTAAAGGAAAGTAAACATTTTATGAAAAATTTTTGAGAGTATATGGACATGGATAATAAACATAACCCCCAGTAAAAACTTACGAGTAAACAATCTCAGATAAGAATGAGATTTGAATAATTATCCCTTACCTTAGGTCCGATATGCTTTGTACATATCCAAACCTCCTGTATAATGATTTAAATAATGTCATTAACTTATTAAAGAATCATATTGATTGTTATTATATCATATATGGTTCACTTATGACTTTATATTACCCGTTCTTTTGTAAATTCATGTTAAAGTAGCATTTTGGGTAAAATCGTTTCATTTGTCGTTCGTGTTTTAACTTGTAATTATTCATATGTTTACTTAGATCATGATTATTTACATCCAGAATGTAAAACATAATTTATATATAATATATATTCAGAATATACATATATATAATGGATCGATAAATGGAAAGAAATACACCATTCATGGAGACGGTAGGCAGTACGTACGCATGAATGCTGTTTTCATTTCCTTATTGAATTGAATGGAATTAAGTAGATGACATAAATATATATATATACATAAATCTAGTAGCATTATTATGTCATATATTTCATTATTACTTATTATATATACTTTTTAATGATTCTTGAATGGTTATCATGGAGAGTGAATCTCATCGCGTCGTGGAGACGGTATTCCGTACGTACGCACGAGCGATGATATCATTCCCATGATCGGGGAATTGTATTAAAGTGTATGTATAATATCACAGAATCAATATCAATTTAAAATAATCATATATATTTATTACTTTCACCATTATACCCATCCAAGTAAGGTGGTGGTGGAAAATAGATTACACCACGGCGTGGAGATGGTATTTCGTACGTACGCACGCACGGTGATTTCATTTTTCGTAGGATGGATAGATGGTGAAATATGGTTGTTTCATACCTATAATAACATATCAGTATATGAGTGATAATGATGTTATTACTTCATAATGAAACAACTAAAGAAGAAGATGTGGAAGAAGAAATAATGTTGAAAGAATCGGTAATGGACATTACCTCTTCTTTGAAGAGCCTCTTTGAGACCTCCTCTTAGGGCACAAACATTTGTCTTTGAAGAAGACCAGGACCTATAGGATGTTTCTAGGGAAGTGTATAAGAGAATTTTGCAGGGGTTGTACGAGCTTGAAGGCTCAAAGTTGTGTGAGTAAGAGAGGGAGGAGGTGCCCTTTTATAAGGGAGGAGAGGGGAACCTTTGGAATAACTAAAAATATTATTTTATTATAAAGTCATATTCAGTTTTTAATAGCTACAAATTGAGTTATTTCTAAGATAAGGTGGGGATGGGTTGAAATACTCTCATCCAATATAATTTATACAAGTTTAGGTTTCTATTTTAACCTTATCATTTAGATTTAACTTTAAGTTAAATAATTTAACTTTTACCGTGTCTTCTTGTTTTCTTACACTATAAGGTTAATAAACTTACTATAACAAGAAAAACGAACCCCAAGTTGTTTATTATTAATATATATAACCTTATCTAAGTCATTTGGCCGAACCTTAGATTTTTAGGAATAAAATAATAATTAATAATATAATATTTGTTTTAAAAACTATTTTATGTCAATTTTGACACTATTTGGTAATTGATTTTTGTGAAAATCATAACAGAAAGATTAGTTCGAAAACAGTTAACTAAATCAATAATAACATGTCATATTAACCTATAAAATTAGTGTAATTTATAAAATTCTCAAATTACATTTATTTGGGTATTTATAACATCAATTATGTCAACATTTCATTAATAATATAATTACTGCATCATCTTTGTGTCATAAATAAATTAAACTATTTAATGTCTAAAAATTATAAATAAAATACCATTATGTAGGAAATAGTTTTAGATTTAAAATTAATGTTTATATTCGAATTTATCTTATGTATAAACCTATATTAAAAATGATTTACTTATTAAACTTTGATTTTAACTATTTTAACCCTTCTTTAAATAAATTAATAATAAATGTCCTAATCTAATCCAAGTGGGACTAAATGGTCATATTTTATTCCTAAGGTTTTTTTTGGTCGAATTACACTTATCCAATAGAATTAGGACATGTGTTTGGGTAATAATAATATCATTCTTACCCTTAATTACCCTATTTACTTTTAACCATGGTAAAAAAGTAAAAAGTGAAAAGTTACTATTCACCAAAAATTAATTTCAACTCATTAAACCACATTTTAGTTCTTGATATTAATCGTGTCTCTCAGATTTTTGAAATTCCACTCACAGAAGCGGTAAAATTAATTTTTATGAAAAATTCAGTTTTTTAACTACCACTTAGTGGTTTCACTATTCATCAAAAAATGAAAGTTTCCAGAAAAATACCAAAAATTAGGCCTAAGATATATTTAATATTATGAATTCAAAAATGATGTCTAATTTACCAAATTCAAAACATATCAGTTACATTAACTAATTTAAAAATTAAATCTCTTCGTCAAAACAAATAGCATGTTTTTAAGAGATAATAACTATCAAAAGATTGACACTTGTTTATGTCTGGTTTAAATGTGAAATTACATCCAATGACCAAAATTATATTAAATTGTAAAAATATATTCTAAATATACTTTAAAACCACTCAAATTAATAATTTATCACTATTAAATATTTCGATTAAAAAAGTTGTTTTTAATTGAAATTTAGAAATTTTCACTATTCATCAGAATATGAAAGTTATCTGAAAAGTACCAAAATTTCACCCTAAGCTAATTTCAATATTCCGAATCAAAAAATGAAGTCCATTTTGAAAGATGAAATTTATAAAATTTTAAAAACTGGGTATTACTATTCATAATAGCTAGTTCATAATAATATTATAATAATATCTCTTTTAGTGAAACTCAGTATTGCATACTACACAAGGTATCGAGGAAGGTCACGATTGAGTGTAATGTAAGGCAAGTCAGGGATGCGTGTTGTGCAAGCTCCTTTTGGTTTAGCGTACAACACAAGACAATGATGAAATTAAAAAGAATATTTTTCATAAAATCTCGGGGTGTTACAACCATTATCTGATCTTCCTATTCCAAAATTTTTCTTTTATTTCCAATATTTTGTTTATTATTAATCCTTAATGTTAGAGGGAAGTTGGAATTAAATAAATTTTATATCTATGAATAATTTCAATCCATTAATCAAATCATCATGATTCTTGTATTTATAGATTGATCAATCAAATTTTTTTTCTACCTATATTAAGTTAATTTTATATATCTAAATTAAAATATATATTTTTATCTAAACATAAATTATGGGAATGAATGAAATGATTTTTAATAGGGTCAAAATCAAATAACTATTCTTCCCAAAGATTTATACTCCCTCAATTTTCTACAGGCATCTGTCCCTAATTTGGATTCCCCTTGGGGGTGGGTAGAGGGTGTAGAGAGATAATTAGAGGTGAGAAATGACAACTCAGATCATAAAAAAAGTTAATATATTTTGTAGTTTAATATTAATGGGATTAATCTGGTTATCTTGGTTTGAATACGTATTCCTACCCAAATTATGTATCCAAATTATGCACTTAATTGTTTACTCTACTTCCTTATATGACTATCCATTTTAATGATATTATCTATTTATCGATTATTTATCTTAGATTCCCAATATTAAAATTTCCTTACAATACTTTATACTCCACTTAACCATAACAACAATTAGACCCATTTAGTAAATGTGGCCATTATAAAATACAATGAAATTTGAAGGGGTTACAAATTATGTGACTTGTCATTATCAAATAAAATTTTGAGGTGTTATTATCTTAGATGACAAAGTTCCAATAAAATTATCCTTCATGAAACTTCTCATTTTGCAAAATAAATTCATAAAAAAGAACCATTTACCAAATAAAAGCACTAAAAAAATCAAATTGAATAAAAAAATGGTCAAATTTTTTATAGCAAGGAATTTCATTGTAAAAACCCTAGAATTATACGAGGTTATATTAAGAGAAGAAATTAAATAAGAATAAATGATAATGGGGAGGGTAATTAAAGTTATTGGCCAAAAATCACAAATGGCCATTCAAAGTATCAAAATTTTATATAAAATAAAAAATTTATCCTAAAAAATTACAAAAACAACCTTTTATCTATTAAGTACCCTATATGGGTTCACTGTCCATCAGAATACCACTAGGTACTCAATGTATTATTACCAAAAACTTGGTGGTTAGGCATAAATGACTGTCTTCTGTCGTAGAACCCACCTAGTACCCATTAGTAGCCACCGACTAATCAGTTATGCTCTGACTACAATTATCAATTTATTTTACTTTTAAATCATACTCATTTCAACTATAAACTCCATTTAAATTCCAAAATTAAATATTAATTAATTTAACATCATAAATTTAGATAAATTCAATCACAAAAATTATAAGGTAAATCACAAAATCCCATCCATTGGAATTTACATTAATGAAAATAATGTTAGAGAATTCATTAAAAAATACACTAATGATTGAGGAAATGATTTTTCAGCATCTCTTAGAAATTATCCTCCTAAAATATAAATAAGACTCAATGCCGCCCCACCAATCATGTTTCCTATAATTATATTTTTGATACAATATAAGAAATAACTAATTCAGTGGTTCTCCATGCAACTACCTATCAGAATGAAAGTATACAAAAATTCAATTCATTACTAAACCTAGTTATCCTATAAAATAAAATGAGATATCAATAATGAGAGTTAGAACATTTATTAACATAACCCATATGACACATCCATTACTTACCCATGATATTTATTTTTTACTTGAGTTTAAATTTAATTTAGAATATTATAACTCATTCATTTTATATGCCAGTTGAAAACACTACCATTTTATAAATAAATAAATAAATCAATTTTTTTTAATAAATTCAAAATTATATGATAAATCACTTACTATATCAATAACTATATTTTTATTTAATAAAATATACCAATTACCATAAATCATTAATAGTGCATTTTTGTTTAAAAAAACTAACAACATATTATTGATGCTAGAATACCCAAAAAAAATCATATTATCACATTACCTTTATAAAAATATAGAAACTTAAGACATAAAAATATGAATATAAATTTTCATAATGTTCCATAAATAACCTTTATATATGAAAGATTTATTTAAAACAAGACATAAATTAATTTCTAGGATGTAAATCATGTTTCAAATAAATTATAGAATAATATTAAATAAAATAACCCCTATTACATATCAAATATTCATATTGATTCCTCATTTACCAAACTAAGAATAATAATAGATACCCTCTACAATATCATCTTTTCCAATAATTGAGATCAAAGAGTTTCTGTCATGGAAGCTAGTTTTTATGAACCATTATTATAGAGTTATTTGTGGCTTATAAGATTGATCATATCAGATGAGGTTGAATTAGGGATTTATTGGATTGGAAGATAGAGTTTACAGGGACAAGATATTGATAGCTTCTAACAAGTTTATAATTGAAAAAATTCATGGGGAGAAATTTGGGTACTTTGGTTTAGGTTATGAACAAACTTCCATTTAAGTTCATAAGATTGGGGTTCCACCATCTTATTTTTTAGTAAATAATATATTTTTTGGGTATTCAGATTTTTATCCAGTAATTTGTGTATTTTCTTACATTTCTGTGTTTTTTAATTCCATTTTACTTTATTCTGTGATAGTTAGAGGATAATTTTTGTTCCAATAGTTTAAAATTACATATTAATTTTCTATGATGACATTTATTTGAGTTTAAATAATAAATAAGAATCAATCTAAATTTAAATGGAATAAATTTTTTGATTTTTTTACTTCAATTAATTCACTGATCTTGAAGTTATTTCACTTATCATATCCACTATTACTATAATAGAGCTTACTAAAATAAATGATAATATTTCTATACTTAATTATGAATTTCCTAAATTTTATTTCGGATTTAATTATTGAGATGTTAAAATATTTGAGTTAAATAAATAGTAATGCAATCTCATAATTGAGTTAGGTGAGTCCCAAAGATAAGTCTCTAAGATAAATATTGTATTATAGATTAAAATTACTTTTTTTGAAATCATTAGAAGATAGATGTTATTTTTGTTAAACTGAATTTTAAAAATTTTATGATTAAAAAGATATCAAATAAATTTACAAAAAAGATAAAATATTATGAATATATATATAAATAGTTGAAACCTAAGAGAATATCATTAGGACGTGGATATAAATCCACAAGATGGGGTAAATTTCAATCAAATTATTTTTCACATAGTAGTGAATATTATTGTTTTAAAATTCAGAGAGGTGGACATTGGATTTTTTTTCTCAAAATAGATTTTAATATCTAGGACACCATAAGTATTATATTTATTAAGAACCTGATTCTATAAAACTTATTGAATTTGGATATTTGTGAGTTCCAAAATGTTTTTTTGCTATCATTAAATAACCCAAGATAATATGGTACCAGATTCAATGAATTTAATTTCTTTTGAAGATTGACAGAGTGAAAACATCTAGAACATATAAAGCCTAGGAATCATTTATTCTTAGTATATGACTTAAGAAAAATGCAACATTTAAAAATAAACAAAAATTAAAGAGATATGAATTTAATGATAATAGACAAGGTGAAACCTATAGTATGGGAAATGTTGTTTTTATAGGTTAAAAGATAATTTCTAATATCCCTCATGTTCTAGGAATTATGAATTACCTAGTTGTTGTTAGAGGTATATGTTATGAAGTTGAATCTATGAGACATTGAAAATGATGGATATATAATTAAATTTTTTTTGGAGTATACACTTTTCTATTTTTTACATGATAATGTTTACAATTTTAACATATAAGTTCATATTGATTAGAATTTTCCATGTCTTACTATGGTGGAATATTATTATTGTCCATCACATGTAATGTTAGGAAACCTAAATTTTTAAATTTAACTAAAATATCTAATGATGGAATTGTTAGGGATCTAATATAACTTATGTTTAATACTTCTAGTCTATGATCCTTATAAATTTGTTTATAAACATGAGTCAATCCTTAAGTATTTTATTGAACTCACAACATCTGTTGATTTATAGTTAGTGCACATTGACCTTTTAGGGCCTAACAGAAATGTGATTATGAAAGGAATATAGTATATATAATTATTATTTTATGATTCACTAGATATACTTATACATACTTTTTAGTAACTCATTTAGAATATCAATCAGTGTTTAATTTTTTTAATCATATTAAAAAATACAAAAGCCTAAATATAGTCATTGTTTTGAGTGATTAAGGTTGTGATTTTGTAAACTCTGTTTTTGAAAAATTTTATAGTGAAAAAGGTTTCACTCATAATTTCTTGGCTCTAAGAACCCCACAATATAATGCATTTGTTTAATGGAATAATTGTAACGACCCAAAGTTTCATTAATGGAAAATCCCTCTTGATCCAGTTAAATGTTTCTTTATGAAAAAAAATGTTTTTATAAGATGTCAACTTCTTTAGTTTTATGTTAAGATTTGTGACCGTTACTTTTATAGCCGTTGAACAGTGATCATCTGAGTAGTATAAATATAAGGCTTTAACGAAACCATTTCTACTCAGACAAAGGAAGCGATGGCCTCATCCAGTAGAATTGCCCCTTACGAAGCCCATTTGTCAGAGATCGGAAAAGAGGTGGCGTCTTTGGGCTTTGCCCTTGACCAAGCCCAAGCTGAGCTTCATCAAGTCAAGCTCGAACGTGATCGTCTACGGGAAAAATGGAAGTTGATAGAGATTACCACTCGAGCGATGTTATCCGAGCAACCCCAAGAGTCTGTCACCATCGCACACCTTACCCTTAGGTCTTATGCGGCTATTTTAAGGGGTTATGTAACAAATAAGTAGCACCATGTTCATGTACATTATTTTTTGTATATAATAATGAATATAATTTTTTTGATACATTATAATTAGTTTTTAAAGTACAAATGGTGTTTTTAGTTATTATTTAATTAAGAATTATATTTTATTAAATTAAAGGATTTTTGAATTAAATAATATTTTAATAAAATATTATTATTAATATTAAATTAATTTTTATTAAATATAAATGATCTTATAATTTTATGAATGAAATTAAAATTTTTATTAAGGTTTGAAAGCCATTTCTGTCAAAACCCATGAATTTTTTATAAATGTCGGTTTTTATTTTAAAAGTGAAAATTCACATATTTAGAAAATTATTTAGATAAAATAAATATTATTTTTGGAATCAGGACGTCGAAATTATCCAACGGTGAATTTTTCATAATTTTCTGAGACAGTCAAATTTTTGGGTAAAAATTAAATACCATTTAAATATATAATGTGTTTTATGACATCATAATGACCCAATGGTGATGTAATAAAATACCATAATCCTTATGTTCGGCCAATATGTGTTTTATCATTAAAATAATGGGGTTTTGGGTTTGTTTGACTTACTTTTCAAAGCATTAATGGAGCCCTCAAGACTTATTCAACACTTTTCCTTTTTAAATTAATTTCCATGGGAGTGTGACTCACCTCCACATAAGAAACCCTAATTTTTTAATAAGTTCGGACCTTGGACTTGTAAAATATTGTTTCCCTCTTTCCTTTTCCAGAAACCATGGGCAAATACCATGGGATGGTTTGTGGTTTGGATTATTTTAATATAAGGGGTCCCAAACCTAAATAATAAAGAATTCTCTCACCTTTCCTATATAAACCCACCCAAGCTCCCACTTCCTCCTCACTCAAAGCCCTTGAAGTTTATCCAACATCTGCCCTACTCTCTCTATAATCCTCTCAAGGTGCCCCAAGCTCCCAAGAAGCCTCTCACAAGCCTCTCTCTAGCCTTTGGAAGCACACTTCCAAGTAAGGGGTTTTCTTCCTTTCTCATTTTTGTCAATTTTCTTTAAGTTGTATTGCCTTTTTTTATTTCAATTATGAATTTTGGGGTATGGTTTCGAACATCCCCCATAATGCCCTCTTATTGTTTTAATGATGGGAGAACCCTTTCTCTCTCATTAAATGCCTCCCATGTACACCCGTTACTGTGCCGAATTTCCGAAAGGAACTTCCCTCTCTTCTTTTACATTCAAGCAATACTTTTGTATCATGAATCTAAATTTCATTTCTATTGTTGGGACATGTGTATATATGATATCCTTACTGCCCATTACATGTAAATATGATGATGAACCCATTTCTCTCTCATCAACCTTTTTTATGAATTCTTATGTCACGCCGTTACGCTGCTGAAATCGCACTGATTTTCTAAGCCAATGTCTTTGTGTAGTGAATACCATGCCCATTTCTCCATCAAGGGTATTCAACTTTATGCACATTTACATATTGATTATAAATTTTCATGTATGAATTCCACATTCCTTTATCGTGGAAGAAATGATTATGTTTTATAAATCCATGTTTTATGATCCATGTGGCACACTTATGCATGAAATGAAATGTTTAAGAAGGGTGCGCCCTTTATAGCGCTCCAATGCATTGGGTAAAGTATAGTATCATGATACGTCATGTGCAATGAGTATTTAATCATGCTAATTCAAGTGCAACGAGGGTTTACTCGTGCTTCAAGTGCAATGAGGGTTTACTCATGCTCCATGTGCAACGAGCCTTGGCTAATGCTAATTCAATGTTAAGTGTTGTTGCCACATTTCCATGTTATGATTATCATGCTTTATCATGCCTTTATGTTCATGTTTCTCTTATTCTCTATTGATATTCCCATTGCCTAACATGTATTTTACTCCTCATTTTATTCATTATGTACTCCCTTACTGGGCTTTATAGCTCACCCTTTTCTTATGCATGTTCTCAGGTTATCCCACGCAATACTAAGTACGAAGGAATGTAGTGGTCATGTAAAGGAAGTTTTCAATAAAGATGTTGTATTTCAAGTTTAAAGTTTTTATGTAATGATCCTTAGCCCCAAAGACACTAAACCTCTCGATCTTATTTTTTGTATCAAGTGAAGTTTTATGTAATAAAGCATGTTTAAATTGTAATAAAAAGCAGGGTTGTCATAATAATGAATCCCTTCAAGAAATTATTTGAATGATGTTGTGTGAATACACGATACCCAATAACTATAATTTTTTGGGTAGAAGCTATGATTTTTATATATTATACTATAAATCAAATTTTATTTCATCTGGTATTTCAAAAAAATCTAAATTGATTATCTATTGGAATAAAACCTAATTTGAATTATTTCAATGTTTTTTGGAAGAAATTTTTTCACTTTCAATACTAAATATAATATTCACAAATTTGATCCAAAAGTGAATATAAATATATTTCTTGGTTATAACACACTAGTAACGTGTATCGAGTTTTCAAAAAACATACACATACTATTGATGTAATTATATTTGTCGTGTTTGATTAAACTAGTCCTTATTTAGTTCTAATTTTTTTGAATGTTACACATATGAATTTCAATTTTTAAACCCATATTATTTTATTACTAGAAGTTAAGTCACATCAACTAGAGAATTATTTTGTATAAAATAGTCTAAAAAAATATGAAGTTCTAGCATCCAGTAAAAAGGGAATTAATCCATCAATAAATGATTATAATATTTCTATTTACCTAGGAACTATATCTTTATGAAAACTAGATCTTTATGAGTATAGGAAATCTTTTAATAATTTTTTTCGATAGATGATTAAGAGCTCACTATATTCTATGGATATTCAATCATACATTATGTTTTCTATATGATTATGTGTGATAATTAATGAAAATACAAAGGAATAACATCTTAAACAATTAATCAAGATCTTTTGCAACATTAATGATACTATCGAAATTGGATTATTCTATTTTCTCAAAGTTGGATTTTCTCTTCAAATTTATTCTAATACTGATTTTGGAATATGTAAAATGGATATGAAGGGAAGATTTTTAAAATTTTAATTCATAAATCAGTCTTTTTTATCATTTTCCGACAAGACACACCACTCAATTTCACTATCCAATGATGTTCCCAAAAAATTGAAAAAAACCTTAAGAAATAGGGAGAACATTATTTATTTGATAATTATTGTAAATCCTTATGTTGGTACATTATTTATTTTGAAATTTTACTTAATATAATTTATAATGAACTTTTAATAGAACTACATCTAATGAAAGTTACATCTTTTAGTTAAGGTCAATGGAAAATAGATTCTTTAATATCAAATTTACTTAATGGTTTCTGTTTTCAAAAAATATTCTCCATAATCACTTCAAGTTTTCTACTCTGATATCTTTGTGGGTATATTTTAAAAAATTAACATATAACTAGTACACTAGATGATAACTATCTTATACTCTAAAAGTTTAATTTTTTTGTTGAATTCCATTCCTTTTTTTCTAATATTTTGGTTCACTTCATTACAAAATTTATATTTTTTGTGAAATGATCTATTTGTTCTTTTTAAATATTCATATTTTAAATATTATTAACCCCAATTATAATAAAACATTTTAAATTTTCCAATGATAGAAAACTTTATTCACTCCAAGATAATAATTTATTTAACCTTTCTCAAAACCATCTTCATCGGAAGAACATCCCTCAAAGGCATTAGGTGATAGCTTGAATACGTTAATTTTCTTAATCTTTCACCATGTAATTATATTTAATATTTCTATAATATTTTTATAATAAGGGAGCTAAAATTATGGTAAACTATTAAAAAATACTTCCATAAAACATTCCATGAATATTAAAAAAAGTATAGTTTTATTCTTGAATCTTACTCAGTTTCTTTTTGATTTGATTTTATTTTTAAAATCACAAGTTTTTTAGAATATTAAGATGATTATGTCTGATAATAACGTTTTTCAATGGTGTTAAGTTATATAATTGTCTAATTAGGGATAAATTTTATAATTATGAGAAGATCAACTTCAAAAAGTTAGAATTGTTTAATAGGATGGAAGGTTTTTTTAAAATATCTAGACACTAATAATTTCATTATAAACTAAAATAATTTTATATGAATTATTATTTTAAAATTATTTAAATTTTTTTAATTTGTGTTTGTGTTTCCCAAAAAGGGAGATATTTTTACATCAAATAACGACTTTAGGCTTGGTTTTGATATTTACAATACACTCATATAAATATATAATTTTACTTTTAATTTTTTTTCCAGTTTTTTTGCACTTTTATTATCTTTTTGACATGATTTGATGAACTAAATTAATCTATACATATATTTGAACATGCATGTGTTTTTAGTGGCACACATAATTTAACCTTGTCAGATGATGTGGTTTGGATCTAGATTCATAAAATCATGTTGATATATGTTCAATACTGTTGAAACTGAACCTAAAGAACTCATATTTTTACTATTTGTGTTTTTTATAATAACATCTAAAAATTAAACCCATGGTGTTAAGGATTGGAATCCCTTACCTTGAGTGAGATGAATAGTTTTCAATCAATTTTATGTTACAAAAATTTCTTTGCTATATCACTTTGAATTGTATCTATTTAGATATGTTTTTATTAGAGAATATATGTCTGAATATATATTATAAATTCTCTTAGTTCCTCAAGGTGATTTTTTTCCAATCATTAAAATGAAAAATATTTTAGGAAGGAATTTTTTCCCAATCTTTCCTAATCAAGGGTTTTTATGTTTTGGAATATTTAAATTTTGTGATTATGTTGATTGAGGGATTCTATTTCTTAGAAGACACAATGTTTTGGGACATGATAGTAACACCCACTGAATAGTTTATAGCTGAAGAACTTTGAGGGATAGAAGTGGATACCTTGGTTTAGGTTATAATAAACCATATATTTTAGTATAAAATAAAAGGGTTCCATCATTAGAATTTATTTTAATAAATAAAATCCTTTATGGGTATTATGATTTTTATCTAATATTTTGTTCATTATTTTTCTTGGCATTGATTTTTTAATTACACTATTCCTTATTTTTTTGATTTTCATACAATTATTGATCTATCGATATATTTAATTTCCACTACAATTTACCTTGATTAATTTTATTTTATCATATAGTTAATCTTCTAAACAACTTAAATTTTATATGGGATGAAAATTTCTAGTCATGGGTTTTTACTCCAATTCACCCCCCCTTGAAGGATTTACACCCTCCATAACCAACCTAAGAGGGAAAAATATATTTAATTTAAAAAATCATCTGTAATTTTTTTTATATTTCATTTACCACTAAATAACACCTAAAATAAGGATTTAATTTTATTATATTAAATAATTTACATACTTTATTTTCTTATTTATATATGGTATGGATATTATAAAATATAAATTTATAGATTAAACAACTATAAAACTTTTGAACAAACAATACATATCTCATTTAATAATAAATTTATTTTTTAAAAAAGTAGTCATAAATTTATTTGATAAATAGAAACCAAAGAACCACTATAAGACCTCATGTCTATCCTGGTTTTGAAATTACTATGGGAATTTCCAATTTTGTGTTTATTAGATGGTTCATTTAGAAAACTGAAATTTTTATTTGATTTTTGACTCTTTAAACACCTTTAAGTGAAGTTTTTATGTCATGGTGTAAGACTCATGAGGCATACTAGGGTCTTAGAGGAGACTCGAGAGAGGATGGATGAATACTACAACCAAAACTATAGCTGATCCACCAGTAGGCCGGCGGTGTCTGGAATTAGTATCTAGAATTATTATTAAACACTAGGTGGATGGGGGGATTATTATAATGGAAAATTACCCTTTTCTTTTATTGGGTTTTAAAGGGATAACCCCTTATTTTCCCCTAATTTTACACCTAAATTAGGGTGCCTATCCCATATTTCCTCTTTGTTTCCCACTTGTATTGGTGTGTTTTGGGTGGTGATTTTTTGTGTTTTGAGGAGAGTTTCCTTATTTAGTAATCTTCCTTATTCTTCTTCCACCCTTATGCTATTTTCCCTTTTTCTAGTTTAGGTTTTTGATTTTGATTCCTTCGGAGCATGGTGGAATGAGAACTCAGTGAATGGATTCTATTCTGCCTAAGGAGATGGTATCTCAAGACCATGAATTTGAATTTCTTCTTGATTATTTGGTGGAGGTATGTCACACCTCCTAGTTATGAAGAATTTCCATTAAATTAAAATTAAAATTTTTATATAATTGATTATGGTTTTAGTTTTTTTACAAAGATAGTGTTGGGGATCCTCTAGAGGTCTCCTAGAGATTGTCGTTCACTATTATAATGTGATAAGGCATTATGATGAGATTTTAGTGTTTATGGAAATTTGATTTACTTCATAATTATCCTTTTAATTATTTAATTTAATTAGAAACTTATTATAATTAATTAATGAATTTAAGATTTTGGGTGGGATTTAGAGGCTCAGGATTATTGGATGAGTATGGATGAAGATGGATAGGCCTTAGAAGTAGCTGTTGGTCTTTAGAAAATAATTGGAAATGGATTTATTTTGAGGAAGATGGTCATTATTCATCTTTCATTTTTTATTATTATTTTATTTTTATACAAGTCGTATACCCAGCCCCATCACTACAAGCAGCGAGCCTCTTTAAATTCTTTTATGTTGGTTAACAAAAATTAAATCAAAAAATTATACTACCCAATGTTCAGTGGGACCTGGTGGAACCTCATGTACAGGATGGAAATATCAACCACTGATGTTCCAGGATATCAATTATTATTGATAGGGTGTAGTGGACCTAGTGATAGGTGACTGAGTGAACCCTAGGAAAATAGGGGGAGGACTCAAAATTCATGGACAAGGAGTTTTACCATGGGAGAAACTATTAGAGCCACTAGGATTGTTGAGATCACACTAGGGAGTGTGATCCTTCACCACCATGATGTAATTACTTATGTTACCTTGCGAGGTTTGGCGACCAAATCGGGTTTTTGGAACGACCTAGGACACCCAGGAAAGAGAATGATCTTGAGGTAATATCCCTAGTATGAATTTCATAAGATTCCAAGGAGTCCTCAATGAGACTGAAGGTGACCCTAGTTTGTTCCATTATGACTTTTTAGACTTGTGAGCGGGTGGGATTCAAAACCAATTGGGATAGTACCAAGTGTCACCTTAACACCCATACTGATGGCATATTCTTGATGGGATATAGAGAGAGGTGGTGGTTTTGGAATTCAACCAAACCCTATCTTAGGATTATAGATTCTTATTTATTATTAACATAGATATACATTCTAAGACTTATTTTAATGGACCCATCCTTGGGGTTTGGTTATATGTGATGATATTTTCATGGATTTTCATATGTATATCATGGTATCCATCATGAGATCCTTATGTGATACAGATGTGGTATGACTTGAATGATTTTATATTGTTGGGGATACCTATATGTGATTCATATTATCAACTATTGATCCATGTAAGAATTCTTTATATGATAAGATTCAACCATGGGTCAATATGGTACACCCTAAATACTATAGTTCCCTATAATTAATAGTATGTATAGGATCCACTTATTCATGCATGAGGTTTTAATTCATTTTCACTATTATTATAATGATATGCCTTTTTTATCCATAGGATTCATCTGGTTGATCCAATTAATAATAAACCTTCCTAACTAGGATGCCCAAGATGATTGGGATATAAAGATTTATCATGTTGGTATGGGGATGATATTTTTGATTCAGAAATTTCATAGGATGCTTGAGAATTGTACTTGATCTAGTTATTATAGCCGGAGATTTTAAAGATTCCATTATTCGAAGGATTTATCTATTGATCCATTTATGATAAGATGTTTGGCCCTTAGAGAACGTGATTTATGGATTCCTAAGTTATACTGTTAGATTCGGTTTTATATGGTTTCCATGGTCATAATGACATTCTTAGAGACACCCCAACACTAGATGAAGTAGGTATGATCGATCAAGGTCATTGGGATTAGGTTAGAATTAGTTAATTTTACCATGGTAGGACCTGGTTCCCTTGAGCGGTTATGGTTGGAAAAGTCAGTATGACATGATCAAATACAATCTATTACTCGATTAAGTTGGTAGTTTAGTGGTTATTTATTTTCTATAGTTTATTTATTTATTTTAGTTGAGCAAGTCACATGAGAAACACTACATATAATGGTTTTTTATGTGACTATGTTAGTGATTTCCTAATGGGTTATATACTCTCACCCTACTTGGGTGTATATGAAACATCAGTACCCAAGTATATTTTATACTTATTTCTTGAACATGTTGGATAGAGGATCAATTTATATTTTTCTTCCAGACAACTAGGATGATATTGGAGATCCAGAGGAGGTGAGTCTTTGGGATTTAGTCAATCCTATTATCCTTTATTTTATTATTTTATTATATCTTTATTTTTATATGTGATCATCCCATTGGGAAATCACATTTATATGATTTTATAACTTTTTCAACGCATGTTATCATTGATTGAGTTGTTTTACTTCTCCTATATAATTTTATGTTTATTATTGAGTCATGCCACTTGGTTATTTTATATATTACAGTGGATAATGATCATAAGGTATTTTCTCTCCATGGGGATTCCCTAGAATCTCATTCATAATTGGAATCATCTATTATATGGGGAGGTGTACTTGAGGTATTATCGTGAACTAGTTCATGTCTGCAGTCGAGTACCCTATGATCAGGGTGTTACAAAGTGGTATCTATGATTAAAATTATTTTGTCTTACTGTTTTGTTATTTAGTAGATTAGATATTTAGAAATGTGTCATATCTAGTGATGGATGTATAATTGGAGCATCATTAAAATTTTTTATGGAAAGAAATATAGGTTACCAGGGCATGGTTTTTTTATTTAGGCTTTCTTTTTCATATTTGGATATGATTTTCCACTTGAGGGACTCACATTCATGTTTGAGGTTATTGATTTATTATTGGTTTTTGGATCTTGGACCATTGAAAAGTGACTAGTTATTTGATTTTTTATTTATGGCCTGTAGAGAAAATATTTTCCTCATGCATCATAATTTTCTTACAGGATCCATATGAAATAGGCATTAAATTGTGATTAATTTCACCCAAGACTAAGGATATGTTTTTTAAAGTGTAAGAAACTGCTCCTATGATGCTTTCCAATATAAGTAATTTCTAGTATACTAATCAATTATGATGATATGTGTATATTTTTTATTTTTGTGTTAGGTCTTACATATCCTTTCCTATGGATGGTTGAGTAATACACCTAGTGTGAGAAGTGTAAAGACCCTAGTGGTCTAGTGTAGGCACATTATGTCCAGGCATTGACCTCCCCATGGGTTGGTTCCTTTCATACTAGTTTATTTAAATTTACAGTAACAACCTATATATAGTTTTACTATATATATTAAAATGAAAGAACACTTAAATGAATTGTGTGATGGTGGTTCACTTGGAAGAAACTCTATTGGATAATGCTATAATGTGTATGACTCTATATAAATTGATATTCTTGAGGGGGCAGTCAAATATATGGACTCTCATTGAGATTCATTTCCCTAGTAGGTATTTGACATTTAATTATGTGTCTAACCTATGTATATGTGATACCCAATAGTGGTATTCAATATATAGATGATTTGGTTTAATAATATAGGAATATGATGTTTCTTATGGGAAATTTTCTTTTGAGGTTTGTTTTTTGGGCATGGTGGGAAGGCCTAGAGGCCCTTAGAAATAATTCAAGATTTTATTGAATCTATGAGTAGTTTTATGTGTGAGGGAATCCTATGGGAGGTGTTAGATTAGGCTTGATAGTTCCTCAGAAATGGAAAAGAAAAAGTTAGATACCTTGGGTTTTGGGCTGATACACGAGAGGTGCTATTGAGTAATTAAAAAGAAGCATTATTGCATTGGGTTTCATGAGATGGTCACATTGAGTATTGATTAGTTTAGTTTAAGGATATTTTCAATGGTGGGATTTTTTGGAATCCTGAAATTGTTGACTTTATAGGTGATTTATTAGTGTAGTGGGAGTGAAATAGGATTCTTGTGACAAAAATGATGCTAGGCGGCGACTAAGTGTGTGGTTAGCTTTAGTAATTACCATGTTTTGGATCATGGTCGATTTCTATAGTGCATCAACCTAGTTATATAGAGTGTGACTCATAAGAGAGTGAGTAGGGTTATTTGATTCAGTGGTATGTGGTTGTACCCTTTCTCTACTAGATGATGTGATGATGGTACATACATGTTAGGCGTGGTTCCTAGTATAGTAATGAATTAGTGAGTGGATGTGTGTGAGAAAAGGACCTTGCTGATTAATGAAATACTTGTGGGCATGAATCTAGAAGGTTTTGAAAAAGTTGTGGATATCCCTTCTTATTATAGGAGACAAATTTATTTAGTTGGTTGTGGTGGAATGAATGATCTAGGTGAGATCCTTATTAAGTATTAATAGGACATTGCCTATGTCTCTAAAGAACAGACACACACACACACACGTTCCAATGGAACCATTTGGGGTTTCACTTGAGTGACCGTGTGAGGTAAGAAATATATTGAAGAGTGCACCATTAGTGTTGAGGGTACATACCTCATAATAAAAAGGGTATCCAGTATAAAAGGCCTGGTTTATTTATGGTCCTTATGTAATTTTGTTTACATGAGTAAATAGATATGGTTTATTATGGATCCCTTAGTGAATTCTAGGTACTAATTTCCTTGTGCAATCATATTGGATCTGGTTCATTAGCATTGGTCTTGAGATGGTTTTAGTGGAATTCATGTAGTTGTTGGATTAGATTTTTTTTCAGTATGTGAATAAGGGCATGATGAAATTTTTTACAAATTAAGGAACCAACTTTGGAGATACAACTAGAGCCAGGTACATGATTTAGTGAGATTTTTTCGATGATTATATGATGCCTTTGGGTTAAATGTCATCATTATTGAGTGTTTTTTAATTCAATTAAATTAGGATATGATCATTTCTAAGATATTTTGGATAATAGTGGTCGAAAGAGTGGTTTTTTATGAGATGGAATGTGGTGATCTAGAAACCACATTAGTTCTACTTTTTTGGATACAATGGGTTGCTTAGAACATTGGGCAGGGACTTTCGACGAAAATTTGAAATGCCCATGTTGTTATTAGGTTAAGATGGATCACAAGATTATGTTATATCTTGAGGATGAGGTGTACTCTTGGTGTATGGATGGTGTTTTCATGTGTGTTTGGGCATGGTGAGTTTCAAAATACATTGGGTGAATCATTAGAGTGTGAGTATGTTGTTTTAATAGTTGATAATAATAGAGGAAGTAAAAATTCCTAGAATTGGTAGTTATGTGCTAACACCATTGGTGGGGAGTACGGTGAACCTGATAATTAGCTTGATGATGGAATATTATTGTGTCATGTTGGAATGGTTAGAGTGTAATGACTTAGGTTTTTGTTAGGGTTCATGTCTTGAGAACCAACTGTTTTGTACATGGATTACATGAATGTGAAATTATTATATATTGTTCATTGTTCTGCATGATTATAATATAATAATGTCCTAGAATATTTTTTGCATTGACAAGGTCATGGAAGATCCCCACTATGATTAGAACCTTGAAATGCTATAACAATATTCTTAAATAAAGTTCTACGATTGGATGAAATACTATGATAGGACACATAGTATACCAACCATCATGTGCAAGTACTCATAAGAAGACGAGACTCTCTCTCATAGAGTTCGCACGTGGTAATCTCCAAGATGGGAGATTATGAGAAGAGTCCCACGAGTAATAATTCCGCATGTTTTGGTGTCATCAGACATTACTATCTACGAGCACATGTAATGGTCCTTAGACTAGAAGATTATCATTAACTCATGTCATGAGTCACACACTTAGATTTATGGACGAAAACTGTCACGGAGATAATTGGTGGGAAGTACGGTACCTTGGGTACGTCATGAATGAAATGTTGTTAATGGATAAGTTGAGGAAGGATTTTCCCTTCCATATTTATGGAATTAGATATCTTAGGACCTTTGATTGAAATAGAACCGTCGAACAAATTCCATGGACATGGTGACACGCTGAGTTTATTTCTGGAAGTCAATGAATGACAGATCAAGCATATAGGTTTATGAAACTTCCATGAAACCTACATGATGAGATATTTAGATAAAGGGATTAAATTACATGGTAAGCGTTCATATGAGGTGACACGTCAATGCGGGGTCAACTTCTTTCTCTTGGGTGCCTTGACCCGTTGCTAGACAGTAATGTTGGACTTTAGGCAAGCCCACCTAATTCCAATGAGAAAGAGGCCTAGAGGGTCACACACTAAGTGTATTCAAGAATCTCAAGTAGAATAAATATTATTCCCATACATAGTTTAATAATTATTCAAGGAATCCTAAATCGTTTATTGTTAGAGGAAAAATAAAATGAAAACAAGTACATGCTGTGTATTAATGATTAAAATCCGTGTAGTTTTTATTTTGAAAACATGTACACGTCGTGTATTATTGAATGTAAATGCCATGTAGTTTTTATTTTGGAAAGGAAATGAATAAATGAAAACAAGATATACATGCTGTGTACATTAAATGTACACGTTGTGTAGTTTTCAATGAAAAACAAGTACATGCCGTGTATTTATGATTACACGTCCTGTAGTTTTTCCAGTTGGGATTATGAGGAAATATCATTTTATTAAATGATATTTATTATAATCAGTGTGGGAGCATGTCAAGGAATTAATGACTCGACATGGGGTTTTCAAAAGAGTTAATGAAATAAGTAAAATGCGTAACACGTTTCTTTATTTTCATAACTCTACAATATCAAACCCGATTATAAATATTCTCACAACCCCAAATATTTTCCATAGAGAATTATTGTGCACAACAATTCTAGAGAATTCTATCAAGACCGAAATAACTCCATCCTCCAAGAACACTCTCAAGACCGAGAGAGATCCACCTCCACCGGATCAAGGCAATCTACGGCGGACAATACCAGCTAAGGCTTCTCTACACTAGCACCCGAAGATTCCTTTGGAGATGTCTAGAGATACGTGGGGCACGTGTGGATCACTTATAGAGGAAGTCTACCCTTGGCTTCTACGACGCAATGACTAATCACATCGGAATGTGATCAGAAATATCAAAGAAGAAATGACACCATAATAGGTACTTCTTGTAAATTAATTAAATTAATTATAATCAACCTATGATGATCCACATTTATGGTTCTAGTACTATTACTCTTCTTTGTCTATTTCTATGATTCGATCCGTGGAGACTGGCATTTGTCGTCATATTGATCTCATATTTATCATTGCTAATGACAAGAATCCAAGTGGGCACATTCACCCATGTGCTTCCACTGCGCTCGGAACCTTCAAATAGTATCAAAGGGAGGTTATAGTGTTGATTATAGTTATTTAATTTTCGTTGACAATTTACTCATTTATATTTGATTAAATTCAAGACAAATCATTCTATAAAACTGAATGAACGAGATCTGTTCTTACTCCTTCATTTCTCGATTCACATAACAGAAATGACCTTTTAATTTTAATTTTGATTAAATTAAAAACGATGATCTCATCCCGAGGAGCCGCTCTTTCTATCTGTACAACATAAGAATACACGGCGTGTAGTGAAAACTACACGCTGTGTACTTAGGTTCAATGAACCAGTACTGGTCTGCCAAACCATGCCATGTGAATTGAGTATAGCTGGGTTTTATTACACCGTATTGACCAGAATTGAATGGCGCGTGGAAACCAGAATACACAGTGTGTATGTTGAATCAACACTCCGTGTAGTCCGATCTGGTCCAGGTGATACCGTGTACAAGGAGAAGATGTGTTCCACAAACATGGGATTTCCAGCCCGGTAACCACGTAACAAGGAAGTACACGCCATATTAGATTAATCTACACGCCATGTACTCCAAAAACTTTAAATTACAGAAAATACGGCAAGCCCCCGACGTGTACTTTGGATAAAGGGTAAAAAATACACATCATGTAGGCTATATTACACGCCATGTACTTTCCAGAAATGGAATTTCACCTGGTTTTCTCTAAAAGTACAAAGACTTTTACAAGGAATACGGATGAGAAGAATCTTAAGGAAATTTATAAAGGAATTTAAGATAAAGAATTAATTAATTATAATATCATAATTAATTTAATTCAAGCATGACTTATCTTAAATAATAGAATGATTAAAATAATTTGAATTATAAATATGTGTAAATGTTGTTGAATGCTATGGATGATCATGAGATAGACCAAAGACCCTTTGTATGTGTGTATGGTTTCATTTAAATTTATTTAATTTAAATTCATTGTCCTGTGAGCCTTTTTCCAATAAAATATAGGGGCTGCATGCCCATGGTTTCTTTAATGTAAACCCCATGTAATGGATGATCTCCCATGCTAGTGGAGACGGTTCAAAAATCCGAAGTTGCGGTGAAACCAACCCAAGAAGATGCAAAGGTGGACTGATGGGAGCTGCAAAACACAAACCATTGGGTTCAAGGTGTTTTCCCTAGGTCAGGGTTAGCTTATCAAACAGCTTGATAAGCAACCAATAGAAGATCATGATCATGCCATATTATTTTATTTCTGTCTGATTGCATGGTTTATTTGTTATGTATGTGTTGTTTCCATCACATAATTAATGAACTAAAAAAGCATGCAAAGTTGGAATGAAATAAAAACCGCACTATGCGTAAACATTATCAGAACATGGTTAATCTCTTAAGAATGCATCAATTAATATTAACAAGAATGTGATAATGAAAAACTAGTCATGAAGAATAAAATCCATTAAATATAATATTAAGTCAGACTAAGCCTTCCGTTGCTTGATTAAGGGCAAGACTTAATAAAACTATGTGTTTGACCAATCCTTATTGGGAAACTTACTTTTATAAAGGAATCTCTTATGAAAGTTTTGGGTTGAGTTGAACATTTTACATCAAAAGGAGCAGCCCTTACTAGAGTTTTTGTAAAATGGATGCAAGTGTTGAGGAAATCCAAGTCTGGATTCCTTGTACCAAAACCAAGTCTGGATTTTGGTAGATGCTCTAGTTTATGTAAAGCCTATTGGTAATAAATGGTCATTTAAGAAGAAACTAGACATGGAGGGGCAAGTAAACACTTATAAGGCATGACTGGTTGTAAAATGTTTTAGACATCATCAAGGAATTGACTGTGATGAAACCTTTTCACCGGTTGCGATGCTGAAATCCATGAGAATCCTATTGGCCCTTTCCGCTTACTATGACTATGAAATTGGGCAAATGGATGTCAAACCAAAATTCCTTAACGTGAACCTCTATGAAGATGTCTACATGACACAACCTGGAGGGTTTGTGACTCCAAATGATTCCTATAAAGTATGCAAGTTGTAGAAATCCATTTATGAATTAAAGAAAGAATCAAGGTCATGGAACATTCGTTTTGATGAAGCGGAAATGGAATTTGAAATTATGAAGAATGAATGTGAGCCTTGTGTCTACACAAGGTTTAGTGTAAGTGCAGTTGTTTTCCTAATAGTATATGTTGATGAAGTATTAATAATTGGATACGAAGTACCTATCTTACAGTCAGTTAAGGCATAGTTGGATAGATGATTCTCTATGAAAGACTTGGGTGAGGCAGCATATATTCTCGGGATCAAGATCCATCATGATAGATCCAAGACAATCATAGTCCTAAGTCAATGTACATACATTGACAAGATACTAAAGAGATTCAGTTTGGAACAGTCCAAGAGGGGAATGTTTCCAGTGTCACATGGAATTCATCTTTCCATGAAAATGTGTCGTTAGACACATGGGGAAAGAGAGAAAATGGAAAGGATACCTTAGGCATCCGTGATTGGGTCAGTCATGTATTCTATGATATGTAAAAGGGAAGATGTTGTTTATGCATTAAGTGTAGTAGGAAGATATCATGCTAATCTAGGACACCACCATTGGATGGCAGTCAAGACTATCCTTAAGTATCTGAGGCATACTAAGGATATGTTCCTGGTTTATTAAGGAGATGAGGAACTAGTCATTAGAGGACATGTAGATTCTATTTTCTAGACTTATCAAGATGACATGAAGTCACATACTAGATACATATTCAGTTTGAATGGAGGTGCAATGAGCTGGAAGAGCTTAAAACAAGGTGTGGTCACAGATTCTACAATAGAGTCCAAGTATATCGCAGCTTCTGAGGCAGCTAAAGAAGTAGTATGGATGCAAAGCTTCATCCAAGAGCTTGATGTAGTACATAGCAGTAAAGATACCATCACACTCTATTGTGACAATACTGCATCGGTGGCCCTTAAAAAATATCCAAGGTCACATCATCGGACAAAGAACATACTTCGGAAGTATCATCTCTTGAGGGATTTTTCTCAGAGAGGTGAAGTTACATTGAGCAGTATTTCCACGGAAGACAATGTGGTGGACCCCTTGACTAAATCCTTGACTCATCATAAACATGATCATTATGTGAGTTCTAGCGGACTAAAAGTCATAGGTAGTTGGCTCTAGTCCAAGTGGGAGTTTGTTAGGGTTGGTGTTCTGAGAACCAACTGTTTTGTACTTTTATTACACGAATGTGCATTTATTATATATTCTTCATTATTCTGCATGACTATAATATAATAATGTCCTTGAATATTTGTTGAATTGAAAAGGTCATGGAATATCCCCACTATGATGAGATCCTTGAAATTCTATAACAATATTCTTAAATAAAGTTCTATGGTTGGATGACATACTATGATAGGACACATAGTATACCGACCATCATGTGTGAGTACTCGTAAGAAGATGAGACTCTCTCTCATTGAGTTCACACTTGGTAATCTCCAATATGGGAGATTATGAGAACATACCTGCTAGTAGTAATTCCTCATGTTTTGGTGTCATCGGAAATTACTATTTACAAGCGTGTGTAATGGTCGTTAGACTAGAAGATTATCATTAACTCATATCATGACTCACGTACTTAGATTTGCTGATGAAAACCATCACAATGATAGTTAGCGGGAAGTAGGGTACGTTGGGTGTGTCACGAATGACATGTTGTTAATGGATAAGTCGAGGAAGGATTTATCCCTTCCATATTTATGGAAGTAGATATCTCGGTCCCTTTGATTGAAATAGAACTCTCGAAGAAATTCTATGGCCATGGTGACACAACGAGTTTATTTCTAGAAGTCAAAGATTGACAGATCAAGCATATAGGTTTATGACACTACCATGAAACTTGATGGATGAGATTTTGATATAAAGGGATTAAATTACATGGTATGTGTTCGTATGAGGTGACACGTCAATGCAGCGTCAACTTCTTTCTCTTGGGTGCCTTAACCCATTGCTAGACAGTAATCTTGGACTTTAGGAAATCCCGCTTAATTCCAACGAGAAAGAGGCCTAGAGGGTCACACACTAAGTGTATTCAAGTATCTCAAGTAGAATAAAGATTATTTCTGTATGTGGTTTAATAATTATTCAAGGAATCCTAAATCGTTTTAATATTGTAGGAAAAATAAAATGAAAAAAAGTACACGCCGTGTATTAATGATTACACGCAATGTAGTTTTTATTTTCAAAACAAGTACACGACATTTATTATTGAATGTACATGCCATGTAGTTTTCTTTTTAGAAAGGAAATGAATAAATGAAAACAAGGTATACACGCTGTGTACATTGAATGTACACACCGTGTAGTTTTCAATGAAAAACAAGTACAAGCTGTGTATTTATGATTAAACGCCATGTAGTTTTTCCAGTTGGGATTTTGAGGAAATATTATTTTATTAAATGATATTTATTATAATCAAGGTGGGCACATTTCAAGGAATTAATGACTCAACATGGGGTTTTCAAAAGAGTTAATGAAATAAATAAAATGCGTAACACATTTATTTATTGTCATAACTCTACAACCTCAAACCTGATTATAAACATCCTCACTACCCCAACTCTTTTCCGCAGAGAATCGTTGTGCACAATAATTCTGGAGAATTATCTCAATACTGAAAGACCTCCATCCTCCAAGAACAGTCTCAAGACCGATAGAGATCCATCTCCATCAGATCAAGGCGATCTAAGGTGGACAACGCAAGCAAAGGCTTCTCCACGCTAGCACCCGGAGATTCCTTTGGAAACATATGGAGATACGTGGTGCATGTGTGGATCAAGGCTAGAGGAAGTCTACACTTGGATTCTGCGATGCAACGAAGAGTCACATCGGAATGTGATCAGAAATATCAACGAAGAAAGGATGCCATAAAATTTACTTCTTGTCAATTAATTAAATTAATTATAATAAACCTGTGACGATCCACATTTATGGTTCCAGGATTATTCCTCTTCTTTGTCTATTTTTATGATTCGATCCATGGAGATAGGCATTTATCATCGTATTAATCCCGGATTGATCATTTCTAATGACAAAAAGCCTAGTGGGCACATCCACCCATGTGCTTCCGCTATGCCCGGAACCTTCAGTTTTGACCCAAAAGGCTTTGAAATATTTCAAAGAATATTTTTAGAATGGGGAACAGAGTTGGCACTGGAAACTGGGGCCCAAGGAGCCTCAGTGTTGCAATATTAAAAATATTAAATATATTTTGTCGCACACAAAATATTTTTATTGAAAATTAATTAACTCTTCTATGGATTGTCAGATCATATTTATGAGGGTGCAATTGAGTTCAGAATGTCGTGTTTACCCTAGGCATGACCGAAGGCCGTCTGTGCCAGGAGTTTCAAATAAGGGCATTTTGGTGATGTGGTGTTGAAAGGGTAATTTATTGGTTTTAATTGATTAAAATAAATTTCCTGCCCCAACCCTTAGATGCATGAAAAACCAAAGTAGGATCAAATCTCCTCTCTTCCTTCCCTTCTACCAATGGTGACAAATGGAACCCACACCAAATCAAAGTGATGAATTGACACTGATCCCTATTTTTGACACATATCACCATCATATTGATGAGGAACATGATCTAGGCATTTTTCTTCATCCAAGGATTTAGAGTTTCACCTATGAGGTAGTCAGATTTGAGTTTTGATCCCAATCCACTTGTTCATGCATTTTTTTAAGGTTCTAGAGCCCAAGTACAATGGCTAGGGATCCCTTCTTTGTAGATCTATAGGTTTCAATGTAAAATGGTAAAAAATAGAGGTTTTTAGAGGTGATTCTTGACTAGAATCACTATTAACATGCGGTATAGTTCAATGATAGATGTCGTGTATCTCTTTCTATTTAAGGAATATGAAATTTGGAGACTACACGCTGTGTACTTGGGTTATACACCATGTAGTTCCCCAAACCCTGTAACCAAGGAA
Source organism: Viscum album (assembly GCA_963277665.1). Classification (NCBI taxonomy): domain Eukaryota; kingdom Viridiplantae; phylum Streptophyta; class Magnoliopsida; order Santalales; family Viscaceae; genus Viscum; species Viscum album. Next base: position 1,283,543,465 of record OY728148.1, read on the forward strand.
CATGGCTTGGGTTATCCTTGTGAAACCACATAGGCATGTACTAAAACATGAATAAGGTACATGATAATGGGTTCTAGTACATAGACATGAGAAAACTATATGGGAAGGTGGCAGTTTATCCTGAATACTCTGTGTAGTATGGGATTCACAACGTGTAAGGGACATGGTTGGCTGGGCTGTATAGAAGAGGAACATGGCTAGGCTCTAGATGAAGAGGGACACACTGAGTACCTCCTTTACATTCCATTTAACCCTACATGGGTTAATAAACTATGTAGATAGGATACAATTCTGGGTTCTCGAGCGGGCTCACATGTCATGTGTACACCAGTGCACATTGTGTACTCCTAGGAGATCTTCATGAGATCTTCCGATTTCCATATCTTCTTCTATGGAATTTGGATTCAGGATTGTGAATATCCTATACTTTGTGGTTTTCCATGTATAATTCATTGATTGCCTCTATTACATCATACAAGATACATGGTGGCGTAAATCGAGCAAGATTCTCATTAAGTTGTGCTGATCCGATGTTGGTAATCCATGTGGTTTGTGAAGAGAGACACTTGGACTGGTACTCCCCTATATCTTCAGGGTGTGGGATTCACTTACATATATTCTTAGGTAGATCCAGGAGTTCCCATTTCTTGGGTGTGAGTTCATTACCTTTAGGATGTTTTCTCAGGGGTTATTACTCCCCTAATAGTCTAGGGTGTGGGTTCCCGATGATGTTCATAAAGTTGGATGATTCTCCCATACTGTGTTAGGGTGAAAGCCCTCCATACTTGTTGGAAGCTAGAGTAGGTAATCCCATTTTAGACTAGGGTGAGGGTCCTCTATCTATGGGGTTGGTACCCCCTATTGGACCAGGGAATAGGTCCTCCATATATGACATATATATAGAGTGGGTACTCCCCTACCATGTTAGGGCATGGGTCCCCTGTCCTAGGATTTGGTACTCCCCTATCATTCCAAGGCATGTGTACTCTATATGATTTTTTCATGTAGTTTCAGTACTATGCTACCATGCGATGGAGAAGGTCCTCTAGCTTGGGGTTGGTACTCCTTTGTCGTATTAGGGTGCATGTCCCCCATAATGAACATACTAGAAAAGTCAGTACTCCCCTATTGTATCAAGGTGTAAGTCCTATAGCTATAGAGTGGTACTCCACTTACAGGTTAGGGTTCATGTCCTTGATCCACGAACTTGTACTCACGTGACATATCAGAGTGAGGGTCCTCCCTTCTCAGAGTGGTACTCCCCTATCGGTCCAGTGCGTGGATCCTCACTTATGGAGTAGTGACCCCTTATCTCTGAGTAATAGCGGGGAGTGGGTCCACCACTGGAGTTAGATCTCCCTCATCTATTGGGAAAATATACAAATATTAGCCCCCTCTAATTTGTACTAACAATAACTAGTTAGGAGTTAGTGCATCCTCAACGAACTGTGGTGCGGGCCACTCCATTCAGGAGTGATAGAGGTTTCATAGGTTAGTTAGGAGCAATAATCCCTCCTCTACAAGGTAGTGGTGATTTGTGGGTTCCTCCATTATCTCTTTTTAGAGAGGTTTCATGTTATTCATAGTTTTGAGATGATCTCGATCAATAACATGCAGTGGTGGGGGATGAGAGTCTTCAAATGTGTTTCCTTATCCTACGCAAAGTGAAAGGTAGAAACAACATGACCATTGGAGCTGGGCACTAGAGATGGAACTGGTAAGATGTTTCCAATGGATCATGTTCTCTCAAATATATGTTTAATAATGGTAAAGTTGTTCCTAATTGAGTTCATCTCTCAGACGAGTTCCATATGGGATGGCTGATCTCGTGGAGTGTGTTCTTCTAGTTTTTTGTTTTGGTTAGAGCCTGTAAAGAGAATCATGTTTCTGGTTATGAGGTTAGAACCTCAAGATAGTTGGAGTCTGAGAATGGAATATCTGGGTGATTTATGGGATTCCTTGTAGTGTTGTCACATATTGGGCTTGGCACCCCTTGTAGAATAATATGATTTGTCATGTATAAATGAGGATGGTTCTAAATGGAGTTTCTCTCTTGATTGGGATTACCTTGGGCTAGGTCAAAAAGACAGTTGCCTTTAAGTCGGTCCCTTTTTCTTTTTTGGGGGGGGGGTTTGGGGTGTCTACTGAGTATTTTATACTAACCCTTTTAGTGGATTTTACCATACATGTTTTGTGTCTTGTGAAGACCACATGCCTATTGATGGAGTCCACTGAGGACTCAATGTAGATAGAGATTAGTGAGATAGAAAGACTATGGTGTTTACCGGAGCAAGGATGAGGAGATTTCTGGTAGTTATAGTTGAAAGTAATCCCCTCTTTCTACGTAGGTTAGATGATTTTTACAGTTTTCTTTGATGTGAATTTTTTCCCTTCTTTCACTTTTAGTACTCCTATTGTATTCTGGTTGTGGGATAAAAATGCATGCATTCATTGGTTACTTAGTATTATTTACATTTCATCATTTTTCAAGCTTGGAGATGTGTGTATGTTTACAAGTATATAGGCAATACCTGCCTTGTTAGTGATAGTTCTACTCAGCACTAGTCTCCATCCCCTGGCCTATTTGAGGCGGGCTTGGGGAGCTGTGACCCAGAACTCATCCGGTTGGCTCGTGATAGAGTGGTATCAGTGGAGTTTTCCAATTTGGAACCACAATGTCATGAGCTTGGTTTGGGTTTCATTGAGAAAATGTTAGATTGTTTTGAGTTCAGATCTAAGGCCATAAGTTCCACTGTTGGTGCGATGGATGGAGTATCCATTCCCCATGACTTTGATAAAATGCTTTTTGACCTGGTACATTAGGTCACTGGTCACAAGGAAATAAATGGTACATGCTTCATATAAGACTGGTTTTTCCTATCCTTATTAATTCAGCTCCCCAAATATACTCTTTCACCATGGTACATATTGATTCTTTTTTAGGATGAAACCATGACGACAACCAGATAGGAGTCCATGGTGTGATTGTGATGACAATCTGCCCCATTATGAGGTTTTAGTGTAGGGAACTGATTCTGAGGCATTATCTCAGGGTGGTCTATCTGTATTACCACCACCTATTGAGTAGTAGGTTTTACTAGCAGTTCAAACTAAGGATTTGTGCAAGTGGAGTGTGATACATGTGTTCTAGAGGAAGCAACCTCTGAGGTACTGAGGTGATCTAGACCCCCAGACAACATATGACTGGCTTGAGGTAGTCTCACAATATTTCCACTTAATTAGAACACCATTCGATCAAATGGTGGTCATAGAGAAGAGCCTTCTAAAGGATTTATCTAGGAGATGGTCTAGTTTGGTGATATAGTCTCATGATTAGGTGACACTCAATTGGGTATAATTTGAGTGATTCTTAAAGGAAGAGTTTTACCCATCCATATTGAGATCAATGTATGTAGAGGATATTCTACAACTTTTATTAGGGTATCATGGAAGTGGTAGTGTTTTTAGTGAGTCTCACATACTTTTCATGATACCCCTAGATATGGTTATGTATTTGCTTTTTAGATAAAAAACCATCAAGAATGGTTTGCGTTGGAAGATCAGGGAATATGTGATTTTTCTTTGTATTCCCACATATGATAGAGTGCTAGAGCATGCTCGGGTGGTGTAGAGTTTCCTAGAAGCAGAACAAGAGGATGCAACCCCTGATAGTGGTCATGAGGCTAAGTCATTTGCAAGAGTTGGTGGACGACATATGAAAGGATCATGGTGCAGGAGGCATACACATTCCCAAACTCAGAAAGGTGGGCCTATAGCATAGGTAAAACACCGAGAATCAGGTCAACCATAGGAGAGGTGGTGTTATGATTGAAACAACTGGGGACATCTCACTTGATATTGTACGACCCTCCGTGATGATGATAGGGATCTGACTGAAGGGAAACCTTGGCCGATGTAGTGTTTGGAGAAAGGTATTACATAAGGTGGCAGATGAGGTGGAGGAGCTAGTAGAGTGGAAAGAGATTACATGTAGTTTGAAGTGTTTCTAGAACCACCCCTAGGTGGTCTACGTTAGGCTCAGAGAGCTGGAGGACGTGGGTAAAGGAATTTGCAGTCCACAGAGGGATTTTACTCAGTGGCTCGGAGAATGAATAGAGGTATACCTGGTGTCCTTTATACTTCTGAAGTAGAAATTTTAATACACTATTGTGGGTACCATTTTCTTAAAATTTATGCATTATGTTTAATCAGGGTGACAAAAGGCATTGGTAGAACCCAATGTTGGTAGTTGTGGTAGAGGGACTAGTTAGTCCCAATGTACCTTTGGGAAGCCCATAGTTTTCTTTAGCACCCTCACTTGTTTAGCTTTATTATTGTACGAGAAATACTCAAGGAGGATGTGGAATAGTTTTATTTAGTTTTTGACTCATGATAAAGAGGTATATTTTCCACACTAAGAGGCATTTTTATGAAATTAATAAAACCATTTGGGAAAGTTAGTGCTACCCAAAGCAGAAAATAATGAGGTTTGGTAGATGAGTTTCTTAGACTTTCATGTTCTGGGAGATATTAAGCGATGGAGTGTTGGAGTAGGTCCTGGCCTTGCCAGTAGAGTTTCCCTTCTCGACCCCTTTATCTTTGTAGCCCTGTGAGAGGGAGATATTTTCTTAGGATCATTCTATAATAGTAGAGTTAGACCCTATGATGTTTCCATAGTGTGGGTTGGTTGCGTACAATCTATACTAAGCTAGGATTCCACTAGTAGGTTTGTAAGTGTTTCTATTTTGGTGAGTGGTGTTACAACTAGAGGTTGGTAGACAAAGGGCCTAGTAAGACACATTGTTTACTCTTGGGTAGCCCTATTTCTATCATGAATGACCTCGTGTGTTCATCATAAAACTTGAATGAAAAGTGATTATGATTATATTATACAATCAATATAGGGGTGGATGTGAACTGTGGGGTTCCGTTAGTATCTGCGTTAGGTTTGCGTGGTGGTGTATTGCTAGACCCTATGACTACATATGGACTATGGTGTTTGGTTCTTTTCCACCTATCACATCTAAGGAGAATTGTTCTCATTAGTTGAAAAAAATTTTCCTTGTAGAATCTAAACATGAGAGTGGTTTGATATTTTTGGTTCCTATGTGTGCATGGTTGTAAGCAGCATATAAACCCTTGGCGAGATCACAAGCGTGGTAGTCCAGTGGTGAGATTAGTTTATTCCATTGTGATTAGGATTTAGATTTTTGGGTATGAAAAACCTAATGTGGTGAGAATTTAATGACTTGGGTTTTGATCAAATAGACTTCAAAATATTTTGGAGAATATTTTCAGAGCTGGGAGTTGAGTCAGTGTGGGAATACAGGGCCTGGGGAGCCTCAGTGCAATGATATTAAAAATTTCTTAATATATTTTACCAAACGTGCATAGTTTCACTTGAAACATAAATAACTACTGTATGGAGTCTCAGATTGGATTTATGAGGGAGCTTTTGAGTTCAGAACATCATATTTACCCTAGGCACAACCTAATGTCCTTCAAGCTAGAAGTTTCAAATTGGGGCGTTTTGGTGATCTAACATTGAAAGGGGAATATATTGGTTTTAATTGATTAAAACATATTTCCTCCCCCAACACATAGACCCATGACACACCAAATGAGGATCACATCTCCTCTCCTCCTCCTCTCCTCCCTTACGTGTAAAACAGAACCAATTCAAAATGGAAGCGATGAAGTACTACTGTCCCTGTTTTTGACATAGATCCTTATCAGATCAAGGAGTAGCATGATCCCGGACCCTTTCTTCATCCCAGGCTTCAATGTTTTGACTTCATGATAGGAATATTGGAGTTTTAGTCCTGATTTCCTTGTTTACACATTTTTATGTTTTTAGAGGCCAAATAAATTGCAATAAATACCTTTTAGGTAGATCTGCAAGTTTCAGGGTAAACTAGGGAAAATACTTGATTTTTGAAGGTGATTCCTAACTTGATTCACCATCTACATGGTGTTTAGTTCAGTGATGAACAAAATGTTTCTCTTCTTGTTTGGGGTATATGAACTTTCAGGACTACACACCGTGTACCTGGGTTATACACCATGTAGTTCCCCAAACTGCGTGACCAATGGATAGGGCTTGTGTTAGCCAAGTGAAATATCATGGCCGTGTAATAACACAAAAGAAAGGCACATGGAGGTGGGGTATAGTACACAACCATTGAAAAAACTACATGTGTCGGTAGCTATTTGGCCCAAACACACTATGTAGTATGGGATCCACAACATTTAAGGGACACGTCTAGCCGAGACATATAAAAGAGGAACATAACCAGGGGCCGAATGAACTGGGACATCATAAGTACCTCTTTTAAATATTGTGCACCCCTACATGGGTTGATAAAATATATTGATAGGATACACAATTGGGTTCTTGGGCTCGCTCACATGCAGTGTGTACCCCAGTATATGCCGTGTAATCCTAGGACATCTTATTGATATATTTATCCTTCCGTATCTTCTTCTCTAGGATTTGGATTTGTGCTTGTGAATAGGCTATCCTAATTGGTTTTCCACATAGAACGCGATGATGGGATTCATCATGGATTATGAGATATGGGGTGGCGTAAATTGATCAATAAGCTTGTGAAGCTTTAATGAGTCGATGTTGGTGATCAATGGGGTTTGTGAAGAGTTACGCTGGGACTAGTAATCCCCTTTATCTCTAGTGAGAGGGTTCCCCTTACCTATATTATTAGGTAGAGATGGTACTCCCAACATCATGGGTGCAGGTTCTTTACCATTGGTTGGTTTCCTATGGGTTTTGTACTCCCCTTATGGACTAGGCTGCAGGTTCCCCATGATGTTCAAAAAGTTGTAAAATGATCCCCTACCATGTTAGGGCACGATCCCTCCATACTCATTGTAAGGTAGAGTAGGTACAACCCTGTTAGTCCAGGGTGTGGGTCTTCAATATGTGGATTTGGTACTCCCCTATTGGACCAGGTCGTGGGTTCTCCATATATGATGTATAGATAGCGTGGGTACTCTCCTATTGTATTAGCGCACGAGTCCTCTGTCTTAGGTTTTGGCACTCCCCTATTGTTCTAGGGAATGGGTTCTCCATATGTATTTTTTCGATAGAGTTAGTACTCCCCTATTGAGATAGGGAGTGGGTCCACTAGAATAGGATTGGTACTCTCCTATCCTATTATTGTGTGAGACCCCATAGTGAAGGAAATAGGATATTCAGTACTCCCCATTCATATAAGTGTGTGGTTACTCTAGCTATAGTGTGGTGCTCCCCTACTAGGTTAAGTTGCGATTCCCCAATCCATAGAGTTTTACTCGCCTACCATATCAAGGTGAAAGTCCTCCCTCCCCTGAGTGTAACTCTCTTGTTGTTTCGGGGCATGGGTCCTTACTTATAGAGTAGTAATCAATTTTCTCCCAGTAGTAGTGGGAATAAGGTCATTCAATAGAGTTGGAGCTCCCATGGACTATGGATACAGTTTTGTGGAGTGGGCCCCTCCAATTGATATAAATGATACCTAGTTTGTAGTTAACGCTCTCTTAATAGAATGAGGTGCGGCCACTCCCTACACGAGCGATATAGGTTTCATGGTTTTATTAGGAGTAGTACTCCCTTGAATACGTGGAAGTGGTGAGGTGTGGGTCCCTGTGTTCTCTCTTTTTAGAGAGGAATCATGTGTCACATAGTTTGGAGAAGTGGTCCCCCAAATGTGTGCAATAGTGAGGGGTGGTCCTCTTTACTTGGGTTTCTTTTTCTTCCGCTGGGTGCAAGGTAGAAATGGCATGACCTATGGTGCTTGGAACTAGAGATAGACCAAGTAATATGTTCTCCATGAAGCACGTTCTCTCAGAAAGACCATTAGGAATGGTAGAGTTGTTCCTGATGGAGTGAATGTCTCAGATGGATGCGATCTAGGATTTCTGAACTCATAGAGTGTGTTCTCATGGTTTCATGTTACAGTTAGAGCCTATGAATAGAATCCTATTATTATCTATGAGGTTAAAACATCATGGGACTTGGAGTCTAAGAGGAGTATATATGTGTGATTTTTAGGAGTCCTTGTAGTGTTATCACATGTTGGGGTTAACACCCCTTGTAGGACGAGATTTCTTGTCATGTAAAACCAAGAATGGTTCGAGATGGTGTTTCTCCCTCTATTGGGGTTCCCTATGGATATGTACAGTGGAATTTTTTCTTTCAGTTTATCCATTTTTCTTTTGGGTTTTTTTGGGTGTCCCTACTGAGTATTTTATACTCACCCTAGCACCATATTTTCCTACACATTTTTTCTGTCTTGTGCAGACCACATGCGTTTCGACGGAGTCCAAATAGTACCTGAGGCAGGCGGATCTCAGTGAACTAGATAGATCGAGGTGTTTACTGAAGAAGGGATGAGGAGATTTATGGCAGTGGAATATGACAATAATTCACTCATTCAGAGTAGGTTATATTCTTTTTACATTTTTATTTTATGGGCATTGTTTTTCCATTCTTTTCATTACACTTGTTGTAATCTGGTTATGGGATATAGATGTATGCATGGATTGGTTACTTAGTGTTTTTTATATTTCATCATTTTGTGATATTGGAGAAATGTGAATGTGTACAGGTACATTACAAATGCCTCCCATTTTAGTGATATGCCTACTTGTCCCTTGTCACCATCTCCCAGCCTATTGGATGTGGGATTGGGTAGTTGTGGCCCAGGCCCCTTCAGGTTGGGTCGGTACATAGAGTAAGTTTTTTCCTATTGTTTGATAATGGTTATGTGAATTGGGTCTTGGTTCATAGGTTTATGACCATTGATTTTTGAGGTTGCACTAAGGGTGCATGTTGAGCATTTAAAGGTGGAATTTTGATATTTTAATAGTATTTGGTAATCAACATAGGTTAGGTTTTATGTTTATATGGCCAATGCGACTTCCTGAGGATAAGAATTATTCTATTGAGGATATTTTAAAACCCCGCGTCTATATGGATTTGGAAATACTTGGTGGAATTTTAAAATTAGAGTTTAGAGGATGGTTTATTTTGAGAACTATGATTTGGAATCAATTTATGAAAGTTTGAGAAACTTCAAGGGATGTTTTTGGTCTCAATGAATTACTTGGGATGCTTCTTAGTGGCATGGAGGAGCCTCTTGATAGGTTGAGTGGCTATTTTTACCAATACTATAGTATCCTTGTGTATTGGATGGAAATTTGAGGGATCTAATGTATCCTTATGTGTTCGATGGAAATCTAAGTTACCGATGGCTGAGGATATGAATTGTAATGTATAGTTTGTTGTGGACCTAAGGATATGTGAACCAGTTACCCCTAGTTAGAGTGGGGTGATGAACCAAGATACATGGTCTTGGGGTTTTTCCATGAAATATATCATAAAGTTGTTGGATCATTGTGATCACCCTTGGGTGAGTGTTCCTACCCCATCAGAATGTGATTACCTTTGGTGTTATACCCTACATGGTCTAATAGTTTGTTCAGGTGTTCGGGGTGACCTAAGATGCCTAGTAAAGGGAATTAGATTAAGGTCATCTCCTTAGAGTGACTTTCCTAAGAGGAAAATAATGGATTAATGAGAACTAAGGGGGACTCTAGTTGGTTTCCTAATTACTTGTGAGTTGGGTGTTTGGGATGACCTAGGAATCTTAGAAAAGGGAATGGGATTGAGGACATATCCCTAGAGTGACTTTACTAAGAGTCCAAGAATGCATCAATGAGAAGTAAGGGGACTCTAGTTGTTTTCACAGTGACTTTTGGACCTAGTGAGATGGTGGAATTGGGAATGAGTAAAGGTGGTATCGAGTGTCACCTTAGACCCATTTCTGATGGTGTGTTCTAGTGGGTATTTGGAAGGAGGTGGTGGGTTTAAGCATTCAACCAATCTATACCTTGTACTTATAATTTCACTTATTTATTATTGATGCATCGAGAGATTCCTAGATATATTTCCTAGGTCCTTACCTATAGGCCTATTGAGATGTGATGTTGTTTTTGGGTATTCCCATAAGTACTTTTAGGGATATGGTTTTTGAGCCCTATGTGACACTTGATGTGATGAAAATTCTATGTTACAATGTCATTGGGGATTCCTAAATGTGATTTATGGGATCAAGTTTATGATCCATATACAAATTAATGGTATGGAATGATTTGACCAAGGGTCTATATGGGAAGATCTGGACTCGACAGTTCTCTAGCATAAAACTATTAATGCTTGGGGATTTTATTTATGAAACAACCACAAAAATGACCTATACAAACCCCAGAATATGCCTTTTTCAGCACTAAAAATATGTTGACAATTTAAGCATGGTTAAAATACTGAAGCTTTTATCAGTGCTAAAAAAGTTCTATTAAAGGAAACCTTTAATAGTGCTTTTCAACGCTGATAAATAAAACACTGTTAAATGGGTCAAAATTATTTTTTTCAGACGTCCATGAGCCCGAAACTCTTTATTAGTGCTTTTAAGACAACTTTAATAGTGATCCCTCCTTTATCAATGCTTTTCACACCAACACCCCTTTTATCAACACTTTTCACCCTACCAACACTTTTATGAGTGCTTTGTGAATTTATAGCCTCATATGCACCCACATGGATTTAAACCCTACACCTCTCCTTTAAATATGGAACACCTTTACCACTACACCATGTTTTTGTGTGTGTTTATTGATATTGATATATATATATATTTACATATATATTTTCTATTCAAATATTTATATAATAATTTTTAAATACATTTATAAAATATATGTGTGCATGTGATATATATACTTTTATTTATTAAAATATATTATATATTATATTTATTTACATATACTAGAATATAATATAATTATATATATGTATTATTAATACACACATATATGTATATATAAAAATTTTAAATATTTTTGTGTACTGAAAAAAAGGTTATCTATTTTCTAAATACATTATTAGAATATATACTTATTTATACGCATTAGAATATACATTTCAACATAATTATGTTGATATGTATATTTATATGAGTGAATTATTATAAGTAAATACAATAATAATAATATATATATATATTTAATTATAAATAAAACTATATTGTGAAAAATAGTAAAATTTAAAATTAGTAATATAAATATTAATGTAATCCCTAAGGATAAATTTAGTTTCCTCAAAAAATGGAAAAAGTCCCCCTTAAATGAGGCTAATAATCCATCAAATGTTAAAACATTAGCATACCCCAACTAAAAACTCAGTTTTGGAGGCCTTTTGAAATTTTTTTTAATTAAAAAAGTGAAAGAGGGTTTAAATTGAGTCACCAAGGCATAAAGATCATTATAGGCTTCAATTTTATATGTGGTAGACCCTAAAAAGACAACTGTATCAAAGGTTATTTCCATTTGAAGTTAGAGTTACGTTTTGAAAAAATTTAAATCTTTTATTAATTCGTTGATTTTTTTAATCTTATAATTGATATTAAATGACTGTTAATTGATAATAATTAGAAAATTATTGATTGAAAATATTTATTTATTTATTTTATATGTGATTTTCACTAAATATAGTTTATATTAAGTGTAAATGCCTATTTACCTTATCTAAAACATATTTAAAATACATATAATATATTTATATCAATATATTTATATTTATTTATTAATATGTTATTTTCAATGATATATATATATATATATTTAAATATATCCTTTATTAGTGCTACTAAAAAAACACAGATAATGGGGGTCTTTATCATCTCTTCTAAAAAGCACTGATAAACCCCCCTTTATCAGTGCTTTTTTACAAGTGCTGATAAAAGACCCCATTTATGAGAACTTTTTTAAAAGTGATGATAAAGTGTGGAATTTAACCAGTTCTTGTAAAAAAGCACTGATAAAGACCCCCCCTTTAACAACACCTTTTTAGTATTTTTGAAGACCCCCTTTAATAGCCCTAAAAAAATAAACGTTAAAGACCCCATTTAATAGTGATTTTTAGCACGAACAAAGGGGGTCTTTAACAGTTCTTTTTTGAAGTTCTATTAACTCCCTAACATTGGATAAAACCATTTTTTAGTATTATGATCACTATTATTATGATGAGATGACTAGGTATTCATTAGGATTTTTTTAGTTGAGCCTGCTAACACTATGCATTCTTGATCAGGATTCCCCGGATGTCTGGGTTTAGGATGATTGTCATGGTGAAATGGAGATGATATTTATGATTCAGTCAGTTTCTAGGATGCTTAGTAGTCAGCCTTATAAAATTTATTATAGCAATATACTAGAGAGATTCCCAAAATTTCATAGATCATGTTGTTGACACATTTATGACAGTATGTTTTCCTCTTTGATATTGAGTTTTTGGAATGCCTGGGTAACACACTAGGATCCCTTTTTAAATGGTTGGAATAGTCATTTTGACAAGTTTAGAGACTCCCTAAAAGTGTCTAAAGTAGGAATGGTTTATTCATCCCAAGACCCTTAGGATCAAAACTGGTTACTAGTAATTGGGTAGGTCTTGGTCCACCTGAGTGGTTGAAGTTCAGATAGTCATCATGACATGATCATAGACACCCCGAAACTAGTGAATAAGGTTGTATGATAGTTTTTTTTCTATAGTTTGTTTTTTTATTCCAGTTTATCACGTCACATGAACATACACTGTATATACTAGTTATTTATGGGACCCTATTAGGGGTTCCCTTCTATGTTATATAATTAAACATTGATTTGGTGGCCATGGCCCTTGGGTACCTGATTATAGTAATCACTCATTGTAGGAAAATTTTATGAAGATGACCGAGTTAGGTTGTTCTGCTAGACAGTTGGGAAGGGATTCGATATTAGGATGAAGTAAGGCATGAGGATTTAATTGGTCATCATATACTTTTATTTTAATCTTTGGACTATTTTTATTTGTATATATGATCATCCTAGTTTTTAATCATCGTTTTATAAATGTATGACTTCCATATTAAATCTTATTGTGGACTGAGTTGTTTTATATGACCTATATACTTTGAGGTTTATTATTGAGGAATTCCACTTGGTTATTTTAACCATGACTGTGCAAGATAATTTGGGGGTATATTCTCCATGTGTTACTACCCTATACCATCACTTCTAGTTGATAACCCTTGGTATATAATGAGGCACGCATGAGGTCTTGTGGAAAATTGGGTTGGGGAACCAGTCTAGTGATATATAGTCCAAATAATTACAATAATAATACTAACCAAGTATAATCATAATCAAATACCTAATCTGTGGTCATAATTTTGAAAATATCATTTCAATTCAAGATATATACTTGGTTAAATAATAAATGACATGATTGTAATTTTAATAAAAATAACCATGATAAAATAATAATAACATACCCTTTTATTTATTCATATCCATGAATTAATGCATGGTTTATATATTTATCTAAATTATGACATCGTGAATAATCAAATAAACACACTTCTAAATTACATGGAAGCTTTTCATGTTAGGTACAAACATTTCAGAATTATAATAATAATATTTCAAGAAACAATAAATAATAATTTAATTTCCAACAAGAAATTTCTATTTATGTTTCCAAAATATGGATCAATTAGAATAAGGTGAGATACAATAATCATGTCACGTAATTGTTTTTATTTAAATAGTATCACTACTTATTTTAAAAAAACTTTAATTAATAATCATTCTTATTACAAAATTACTTCGTATTTATTTGACTATACCATTGATAAAATCATTCAACTAAACATGCTTCTTATTAGATAATTTTCTCTAGAACATGAAAACCATTTTAATTATAATAAAAATGATTTTTAAAATAAACTATTATAAATAATCTAGTTATAAAAAACCTACTTTCTCAAATAATATGGTTTTTAACTATATCAAATGAAACATGATCATTTTAATTAACTTAAAATAAATTTAAAACTATTTTACATTATAATATTATAATACTACAGGATAAAAAAACAAATGTATATTACTTTATAAAATTAAATAATACATATTTAATTTAACCATTTTAGTTTATCCAAATTGGTTTAAAATAAAATTCAAATTAGACCTGAAATGTTTAATTTTGAATCCTTATGAAAAAAACTATTTTTCAATCATGAATACACCTAAAAAGATAATAATTTCTCAAAAAAACACAAATATTATCCAATGATAATGAGATTTATTCATTTATTAAAACACATTATTAAATAAAATACATAATTATAATCAATTGGACTTTGTTAAATTTTCCCAAAATAATTTTAAAAAAATTCAATAATTTTAAATTCCCCATTAGAAGAATACATCACTAATTTGTATAAAAATAAACTTTAAATTTTACCCATAAGGATTTATGCTTAGAAAACTTCATGAGACTTGTTTTAGGAAATAAATATTAAAAAATCTCTACAAAAGATAAATCAAAATTATATTTCCTTAGAATATAATATTATACAAGAAAAATAATTCTGTAAAAGATTTAGATAGTCTTTACCACCACAAAGTAGCAATTTTTTATCTTTTATTAAATAAAATAATAATTTTATCTAAAATACCTCAAAAAAGTAAGATAAAACTTATAAAAAATATTTATTTTTTAAAAATATAATTAAATGACATAAAATTACACATATATTTAAATAAGAAAAGTCTATAATAATTTGAAGTAAAAAATGTAAAATCACATAGCCTTCTCAAAATCCCATAAGTTTAACTCGAAACAATTCACACATCATGATATCCATCAGAAATAATTTTGGAAAAAGAAAAATGATAGTTATATTTTAAAATCTAAACTATAATAAAACATTTCACTTCCCAGACTAAATTAAAAGAACCACTATAAGAAATAGTTTTTAAAGAAAAAACAACATATAATTAAAAAATAGAATGTAAAGTCTTACTGATAATAATAAAAGTTACAAATAAAAATATATAACAATATATATCAAAAGATATCCCACACAATAGAATACAAAATAATACTCAATTCATGTCAAACGAAATAAGTAGAATATATAATATATAAATAATAGATGATTATAAGAACTTAATTTAAGGAATATATTTTAATTAATTTATTTGGGAAATATTTTTTAAACACTAACACAACATGTTGACTATTATCATGTAGAAAATAAATACATTATTTTCAACATCATTCTAAAATAAATTTTAGAAAATTTTATTTTTAATTTTACATTATTAAAAGGGAAATTTCTTGATTAAAATTTATTTTTCAAACATGATGATTCCCCAAAATATATTTTTTATATTTTTTAAAATTAGTAAAAAATCATTTATTTTTTGTGCATTTTGACATTGAATTTATTTAAACAAATATGTGCCTTTTTAAAAAACAATTTTAGTGAAATTTAAAATCAATTATTCTAAAAAATTTATTATAAAACATCTTTCCAAGAATAAAAAAAATCATAATAATGAATAATTTCATTTCTTGAAAACAATTTATAGAAAATAGATATTCAAAAATACTACACATCATGAAATTGATTAACTAATCAATTCACCAATAAAAATAATTAAAAAAATAGAAAAGTGAAAATTTTGGAAACTCACAAACTTATTTGTTTTAACTTACTTATAAAACCATAAATTACCATTAAAGAAACACTGAATATTTTGTGTTTCATAAATAAAAGAATGGATTTAACATATATTAATCTAAATAAAACATTGGAAAGACATATTTATTAATTAATTATTTTTTCTCAATGATGCTATATCATAATTTACACTGATTAAAGTTCTATATATTTCTCTAATATCATTATTGATAGAATATTTCTGGTCCTTAGGTATTACCTATATCATTATAAGTATTCAATTTTACAATGTAACTGCCTTAGATTGGCACAAGATCAAAGGGATAAAACTAAATAGGGGGAAAGTGATTTAAGCTCATTATGATTAAAAAATTAAAGTAATTGATCACATTTCAATTAAATAATAGAAATATATACCATATACAATGTAAAATATTATAGAAAATTCATCCATAAAAATGTCAATACAAATAGAACATGCTTCTAGGATAACTAGAGTATAGGTATCCAAGTACCAAATCAATATAATAGATCCAAAATTCCTTTATCTATTTCCTTAAAAAATGGATCACCATATTTCTATAGCATCTTTCTCTAAGAAAATTGGAATCCCATTAACCATGTAGTTCCCCAAAACCCAAATAATATAGTTTACACAGACCCCGTGGGACACATATCAAGTGTGAGTACATTAGGCTCAATAGGTGGTCACCAAATGAACCTTACCACACTTTCATAAGTTTACATGCGTACGTATGAATCATAAGATATGTAAAAAATATTATTACATCACGTATCAGTTCACACATCAATATCAAAATGAATTATAAATTCTTTTACCTTGGGTGTTAGATTTTCAGGTTATAATAAAGCCCACATGGAAACCAACCACACTTGCATAAATCTCTTTTTGGATTCCCAATATAAGTGAAATATATACAATTAATATAAGATAAATTATAAATTTATAATTCTTAATATAAGGAATAAAGAGCTATAAAAATCCTTAATTAGAGTATAAGTTTCTAAAGTTCCTATATAACCGGGAAAACATCACTTTTATAATAATTCCCTTTTCATTTTCATATATTTCTCATAACCATTTCATAATCTCAAATAAACTTGATAAATGTGTTGTAAATGGAACCAAACATATGCATTCCCTTTTGGAAGTTTCCATTTTCTATGTATAAAGAGAAGAAATATTTACGTGATAAGTTTCAACACAATGAATAACCAAATCACATATCATGTTTTATTTTTAAATTCTCACACTTTAGTAACAAATAAATCTCAAGAATATCCGCCTACTATAGAATTTTTTAAGAATAAAATAATAAGAATTTATTAAACTTCATTTTTGTATTCATTTAATTGTTTAATTTTTGTCCTAAAATTGAGTTTATTCTATATAATTCATGTTTTTATTTATGATTATAGGAAGATTAGATAATTGGATTAGAATGTAGTAACTTTAGAATACTATGGAGAAAATTAGAGTAAACCATGATGTGGTTTCTTATAAACACATCGTGGTGATCTTATGTGACTTAAAAAATGAAGATATTATAAGAATTATTTCATGGAGGAGCCTATCCGTGGTAAATTGTGATTTTTGTAATTGGAGTAGGCAACCAATGTATCCACTATAATGTGGTGTGATTTATAGTTATTTTTCATCTGTAGAGTTTGATCCCACAACCATATCTAGATAAAACCCCATTTTTAACAAAATAACCATGATGACTCCTATATGTCATAGTTATATCAGAAAATTTATTTTAGTCTATCAAGACTTTATTATTTAGATCAAAGATACCACATACACCATCCCATTTTCCCTCTTAGAAGATAACCAATAAGAAATAAATTAGGGAATATAGTAGATTCCATGTCATGGTGTTGATTATGCTCTAATCACATAATATTAATTTACTTTATTTTGTATTATTTAGGTGAAATACTTATTTTTTCTCCATATATTCGAAAACCATGATATGATGGAGTTAAAGTATTCCACAGTCATCTTATATTTATAAATGTTTTTTTCTCATAAATTAAGCAAAAATAGTTTTCATTCACATTTCATCATATATTTCAAGTTATTTTTCATTATATAACCCATATTTTAAATAATTATTTATTGAACTTAGTAATTTTAATATTATTCAAGTGTTTTTAATTCTTTATTAAATTATTTTTTATTTAAATATATTATTTTCATTCTTAAAACTTATTTCTTAAGATGAATTACCCATTAATGATTGAGGTTTCTTTGATCACGAGTGACTATTCTCTTAGGATATAAGACATCACCAATAGGAATATGGGTAAAAAGTATTTTGTATTGAATTAATTCATAAGGAGATTATTTTTAAAAACAATGACTCTTTTAACCTAGATGCAGTGGTTACTTTATTACATTATCACTATGTACAAGAAATCGCATCACAAAGGATCAATAAATTTAGTAATATTAAAGAACTATATTTATACATGTAACACTTATTACATTGGTAATAAAAAATCTATCAAAAAAAGGAAAGTAATTTTCATCATTGAACTAATTCAAATATTTCATCTTTGTATCTTGCGGAAAAGAGAAGAAATAAAATGGGGAAATCAAATGCCCAGTAAGATTTATATACAATAGAAGCTACCTAGAATCAATAATTCATAATAAATATGGAAAGGTAAAAAAATAGTGAAAACATTCCATTTAATTAATAACTTTCATACCTTGATATTATGAGGCATAATAATTATGTAAATTTAAATAAATTGAAAAAATATTTTTAATCAATAACCTGAGCAAAAACTAAATCCATGGATAAAATCAAAGTTAAAATACCTTAGATAAAAATAACATAATTTTTAATGAAAGAAATTCTTCACTATTGGATGTCTTGTTTCCCAAGAATATGATACCTTTACTGTCAAGAGCTTTCACAATACAGTTTAATCTTTATGGGTAGAAACCCATTAATTTTGGCCAACTTATTCATCCCATGAGACTACTAATGCATCAAGGGGATTTTCTATATAGGTTCCCCACCTATTATTGAATTTAAAAATCATTCATTATATTTTTAATAATTTATTTATTTCATGAAACAATATTCCTTATAAAAAAATATCCATATTGAGTAAAAGTTACAAATTTAAAATTATTTCTCCAGTTAATCATATCACTTTCAAAGTAAATGTCGTATATAAAAATGGTATAGGTATTATGAGATAATCATATCCATGATACAATAAATATGGATATTTAATAGGAATGAAATTTTTAATAAATATTTGACATAAATAAAACAAATGTCAGTATATACACCATAGAAAAGAAATTAAGTGCATATTATTTAAATATACCTCAATGATGTGAAATTGAGATGAATTCCCTTAAAAATATCTTATTATTAATTAAATGAATCAATTTTTTTTATCTACTAAAAATACACATAAAAAAATTTAAATAAAAAAAATATAATCAAAATTAATTTCACACATAACCTTACCATGAAATAATCAAAAAAATAGAATTTTAAGCCAATGAATGAAAATTGAGTTAAGAAATCCCTTACAACATGATTCCCTTTAGTGGTGAGTTATTTAAACTCCTATATAATGATTTATAGAATATTATTAATTTATTACAGAGCCATATTAATATTTCTAATACCTTATATGATCCTTTCATAACATCATAGCACCCATTCATTAATAATATTTCATCATTTTCCTTATTTTAGTTTTAAATTTCCTTGTTTTATCATGAATATTTTATCATGAATGTCCCAATTAATTTTAATAGATATAGATCCATCATGTTAATAATTTTTGTAAAGTTAGAAATATCATATTTAATCATTAAATAAAATTTTATAACCATTCTTGAATATTGATCATGGATATGAATCACATCCCATTGTGGATATTGTAGTCCGTACGTACGCATGGGCGACGATATTATTCATTTAATGGGTGAGAAAATAAGAAATTGAGTGAAATATTAATTATATATAATCAATTTCATTTCATAATTACTATATATATGCCCATTATTTTTCATTATAAACATTCTTCTAAAGTGGTGATGAAAAATAATTACACCACTACATGGAGACAGTAAGCCGTACGCATAGACACACACAGTGCTCTTGTTTTTCATAGGAGGGATAAAAGGCGTATTATAGTTTTTTCATAATCATAATAAAATATCAGAATATATATTATACTAGATTTTGTTTTATTTAGGATGGAAAAAATACTTTAAAATGAAGTATAAGAATAAAGAATTTTGAAAGAGTTGGTAAAAATGATTTTCTCTTCTACGAAGGGGTTCCTTGGTAAGTACTCCTAAGGGACCTGGTGTAGGAATTTTGGACTGACTAGAACATACAAAAATTAACTAATGATTTTGAAATGATATATAGTCAGGAATAGGTTAAGCTAAATGGCTCAAATCGGTGTGAATAGGTGAGGGAGGAGGTTCCCTTTTATAAATTAAGTGAGGGGTAACTTTTGAATTTTTTCAAAATATAAAATTATAATACATTAATTTATCTTGAAAAATGAATGCAAATGGAAATTTTTTTGAATATTATATATGAAATTGTTGTAATATTATCAAAAAATATAATTTAAACAAGTTTAGGTTTCATTTTAAACCTTATCTATTTTATTTACCTCTTGTTTAATTATTTTTGACCATAACCATGGTAACCATTATTTTAATTATAAAGGGTTAATAATATTACAATAAATAAAAAAATGAATCCTAAAGGTACCATTCATGATGTATTAAACTGGTTTCCATTCACTTGGCTGAAGATAATATTTTTATGAATTTTAATTAATTTAATAAAATTTTATTTTGATGAAGTATCATTAATGTCTATTTTATCACTATTCATTTAATTTGACTTCAACCACATCAATACAAAATGGAAATTACAATATAATGATTTATAAAATATATATTATATAAAATAGATCTATAAAATTTTTTATACACATTATACCATCCAAAATATTTACAAATTAATATTTTTACTATCAATTACTTTTTTTCTATTAATTAAATAAATAACTTTCTAGAATTGAAGAAACGATTTAGATAATTACATAATTTATAAAAATTCAAAATATATTTATTTGATGAAAATAATTTTATTAATATAAAAATAAACATTTATTTTCTTTCATATTATACTTTTTCCCTTGTGGACACAAAAAAGGTTATTAAAAACAAAGAGAGTGACATTTTGTAACTATATTTTAATTAAATAATATAGATGCTATTTTAAGGAAATATTTATATTAAATTACCCAAATTTTATGCTTATATTATAAGAGTTGAATATATTTATCCAATAAGTGTTAAGTTTAACAATTATGGCCTAATTACTTAGACTTAACCTGAATTAATCCAATTTACCCTTTACTAAGTGATAAATTTTACCACGATTACTATCTATTTTGACAAAAAATAAAAGGGGAATGTTTAATAAATTTATACCATTTAAAAAAAAATAGAATACATTTATAAAAATTTAAAATACAAAATTTTTAGAATTTAATTTAAAATTAATCCTGTAAAATGCAATGAAAAACAATTTTCTTGAATAATGTAATTTTAAGCCCAAAAATGTATGTATACCAACATAAGGTATAATAATTATTATAATGAAATAAATTAGATTATTTATAACTAAAAAAATACTCATGTTACTTTGAGATGAAATTCAAACAATTGATGTACTTTTTAATATAAATGAATTTTTTGTTTTTTAAAAAATTAGTGTATTTCACAATTCATTGGTAAATCGATCTTTTTAGAAAATCAAAAAAAATTCACCATAAGATAATTTTAATATGATGATTTCAAAAAGGATATTAGTTTTATAAAATAAATTTTTTATAATGTCTTGAAGTTTATTATAATATTTACTCATAGAAAGCATGAAAACCAATTTGAAGGAAACATATTTTTGAAGAATAAATGACTTAAGAAAATTAAGTACATATTGACCAAGAATTAACAAATATGAACTTAATATATATTTTTAATATAGTTAATCCTATTCACACTATCCAATTTAATGGCTAGTTTATAATGGTTGTGTTTAAATAATGATATTTAATAGTATATCACTGTTCATTTAATCTTGCTGTTGTGTGCAATGTAAGATATCAAGGAAATTGAATTTATTTAAGAAGAGACATACCGTAAAATCTTGGGGAATTATATTATAACCTCCTCTAAAAATTTTCACCCTTGAAATTTTGATGAATATTTCCTTTTAAATAGATGAAGGTGGTTCTTCTTAATAACTTCCAATGGTAGCCACATAACTTATTTCATTTTATGGTTTCTCTGAAGAACCTTTAATAGTCAAGTATTCTCATTCCTCAAAACTTTTTCTATAGTGTCAAGAATACTGACAGTCTCTTCATAGTAAGACATATTAGGTTCTAATTTTATTTCTTAATATGTGAGTAAATGCATTGGGTCTGGAATGCAGTTCCTTAACAATGATAGATGGAACACCCCATGAACATTGGAGAGACTTGGTGACATTTCTAATTAGTAAGCTACAAGTCCAATTATTTATAGAATTTAGAATGGTATGATGTTACTATGGATCAGTTTCCCTTTATTATAGAACCTTATGACACCCTTTTAGGTAGATACTTTTAGAAATATATGATCTCCCACTTGAAATTCCAAATCCTTTCTCCATTTGTCTGGGTAACTCTTTTGCTGAAACTGAGATTCTTTAATATTATCCTAAATAGTATTTACCTTTGTTCTTATCTCATTAATAATTTATGGGACTGTAAGTTTAATTTCACTAAATTCATCCCAAAAAGTTGGAGTATGACATCTCTTTCCATATAATGATTCTGACAATCCCATTTGAATACATGAATGAAAACTATTATTATAGGAAAACTCTACCAAAGGTAAATAATAAACACCCATACCATTATTGTTAAGTGATAATGTTTTGAAAAATATATTAAAATGTTATAATAGTTCTTTAGACTATCCATCAGTTTGAGGATGGTAGGTGGTGCTCAAGTGAAGTGCAATATCTATATCCTTCTGAAGGATCTTCCAAAATTTCATGTAAAATGTGGAGCTTGATCAGACATATTAGATAGAGGACCACCATGAAGTCTTAAAAATTCTTTCATATAGAGTCTTTCTAGGTGATAAAGAGGTAAATATTTTCTTATAAAAATAAAATGTACCGATTTGGTAAGGTAATTAATAATAACCCATATCACATAATTCCTTCTCTGAGGCCTTAGTAGTATTATGAAAAGTCCATATTTATTTCATCCCATTTAGACAGAGGTTTAAGAATAGGTTGCAAGACTCCTCTAGGTTTTTTTGTCTTAGCCTTTACTTGTTGAAAATATAGTCATTTTGACACATAGTTAATAATTTCCTACTTTATATTATCCCAAAAAAAATTCATTTAGATCCATATACCTCTTGGTAAAACTAGTGTGTATAGAGAAATTTGAGCTACGAGAATCATCCAGTTGTCCCCTTTTAAACCCAAGTATCTATGGAATACATAAAATTTTACCAAATTTTAGAATACCATCTTCACAATCAAATCCTAACAATTTTCCATCATTCAAAACATTAATTTTATTATTAAAATAACCATCATAATACTAAGGTAATTTTTATCTTTTATAATAAATTTGGTTTCATAATAATTTGAAAAAGGGGTGGTGTCTCCCATTCCTTTATAATTAATTTATCCATATTTACTAAATGCATGAACATAAGATCTCTCTCGATGCTTATTTGGGTCAGAACTTCATAATATTTCCTACTTAATTCATATGAAACCTTATTTTCTTTTCCTAGTTTGTAGTTTACTAGGACATTATAATATTTGAGTGACTCGTGCCATCATATTTGGTTCATATTGAATTCATTATATGTAAAGATGCACTTTAAACTCCTGTGATCTAAATATATCTCCCATTTTTCTCCATAGAGATAATGTCTCTATATATTCTGACAAAAGATAATGGAAACTAACTCAAGATCATGAGTGAGATAGTTTTGTTCTTGATACTTCAATTATCTTTATTCATATACAATAACTTTATCATATTTCATAAGGATGAAACCCATTACATTATTTGATGCGTCAGGGTATATAAAAAACCTATAATTTTCTAAAGATATGTTTAAAATCAGAGTGTTGAACAATATTCTCTTAATTTCACCAAAACAATTCTTCACATTTATTTATCCATATGATCTTTACCCATTTACATGTGATCTTGTTTAATGTGTTATCCAATTAGAAACAATTATGAACGAAACACTAATAGTAACCTGTGAAACCATTGAAACTACATAAATCAGTTTTGTTTGTCGGTGTATCCCATTATTTGACTTCCTTTTTATTTATAGGATCAACCGAGATTCCATCCTTAGATAAAATATGTCCTTGAAATGAAATTTCCTAAAGCTAGAATTCAAAATTTCTAAATTTATTGTATATCTCTTTCCTTATGAGAGTCTCAAGAATGAACCACAAGTTATTATTATGGTCTTAATATCTTTTATAATAATCCAAAATATCATCAATGAATAACACGGTAAAATCATCAATATATTCCTTGAATACATTGTTAACTAGTTCCATGAAAATAGAGAGTGAATTAGTTAGTCCAAATGAAATTACTATAAACATGTAATGTCCATACCTCATCCAAAAATACATCTATAGAATATTTTCCTTATTTACCCACAATTGGTGATTACCAAAATGAAGGCCAATCATTCAAAAATATCAGGATCCATGAAGTTGATCAAATAATTCATCAATTTTAGTCATAAGATACTTATTCATTATCATAATATAATTGATTTCTCTATAATCAATGCACATTTTCATTGATCCATATTTCTTCATAAAAAATTGAATAGGGGTTCCCCATGGTGATATAATAGAGAGAATAAGTACCTTATTACACAACTCTTTCTATTGTTTCTTCTGTCTCTACTAATTCCATAGTTCCCATTCTATAGGGAGTCTTGGATATTGGTCTTGCATGGGGGTCTAAATCAATGAAAAATTATACTCTACACTCTAGTGGATTTATAGGAAATTACTTTAGAAATACATGAATTTTTTCATATAAAATTGGTAAATCCTTAATTTGAATATTCCCTTTTTCATCCATAGAATGTGTTTTCTATTCTTCCATAAGAATATCAATTAAAAAATCTACTATGGGTGGGTTTATCCATTAATTAAGTGATGAATTTTTTTCACTAAAGATAAATAATTCTATATATTCCTCACATGTCATAATTTCCTTCTTACTATAAAATTTTGAATCATATTTTGAAATCTAGTCCATATTGAGGATTATATCATAGTAAACCATAGGTATTATGATATAGCCAGAAAATAACAATTTTTTATGTTTCATAATGATAATTTCCTGGTGTATCTTTAATGTAATGAGACATCCCTATGGATTTTTGAGTGGAAACTCCCTTATTAAATTAGAGGGAAACTTCTAATTTTCTTTGCATACTCAGTATATATAAATGTTTTCGATGATCTAGAATCAAGTAAAGCATTATCTAAATTTTAAGATATTATCAAAGTACCTGCTACCACATCATATGAAGTTTCACATCAACTATAGTGATCACATAAGATTGTACTTCTATTCTTCAAATTTTCTATGGAAGATTCCCCTAACACTTGTGGCATTGATTTGAATAATTCCCCATTTATTTGTAGTTAAAGAACTAGATATCATTTTTCACCTTTCATTTATGATACAAATGAACCTTGTCTCCATACTTATAACACACTATTATGATCCTAAGGCATTTCCCTAGATATTGCTTCCATACAATTTCACACAATTGAAATTTATTTATCTATTTGTTTTTCATTGGTGCTTTACCTTTCCCATGGTTCTCAGTTAACCTATTCTTATTGTGATTTCAAATGAATATATAGGATATAGTTAAATACTTCCCCATTTTGAGGGCATATAACATTATTTCATCATATGATGAATTTTTTTTGAGCTGCCAATTACTTAGAGAGAATTTTATTAAGAACTTAAAATAAATGATCACTATTGATTTCCAAATTATATATATAATATGTATAATACCTATCTTGTCTTTTTAAGGCAGCCTTATTTTCAAAACACACTCTTCTTATTTTTTTCTTTAGGATAAGTAATTTTATATTTATTTCAACTCATTGATCACAAGGGAAATATTTTTCAAAGAATTATTCTTCAAAAGATATCTATTAGTTGTGTACTTTTTCATCTTCATCCATAGTATTCTGGATCAACAACCACAATTGATCAAGATCACCCTTTAGAAAATATACTTCTATTTCTGCCTGTTCATTTTCATCACATCCTAATGATAGAAATATATTTTCAAGGAACTTTATACATTTATCAAACACCATTGGATTATTATTCCCACTACAAGTGAGGTATTTTTCCACATTAAACGATCTAACATAGGTGTATCATGTCATGAAGTGTCGTGTTTCTCCATTTAATCAAGGTAATTCATTATAACATGAGTAGGATATCCTAATATGTTCATGATCTTCTCAGCTCTAAAACTAATTTTTTTGTCTTTCTCAGTGTGGAAATCCTTACATTGTCCAAGGGTATTTATTACTTTCCTTCCACTAGGTTCCATCACAAAATAATGGAAAATATAACATTATCCCATAATCATCATGGGTATTGATCCACAAAAATAAAAATTCCTCTAATAGTAAATGTTTTTTAATACTATAAGGAATTATAATAATTCTCATGGTATCTTTGTTTATTTAATATCTAATCTGCATGGGTTTGACAGAAATTTATCTAATACCAACTGTAAAGATCCTAGCTCTAGTACTCCAGAGTCAGTGTTTACTTTTTTACATTTTCAATAGGTGAAAGTGATCACATCACCAAGGATCTATTAGTTTATTAGTCTTGAATAACTAGATATGTACTTGTTACCCTTATTACATTAGTAATTAAAAATAAAACAAAAAAATAAAGTAATTTTCACCCTTGAAATCATTCAAGAATTTCATATTCATATCCCAGGGAAAAGAGAATAAATAATAAAATGAGCTCAGATTCCAAATAAGAGTTACATAAAAGTGAATATATCATGAATCAATAATGAGTAATAAATATGGTAAGGAAAAAAAACTAAACACACATTTCATTTGGTCAATAAATTTTCTATAAGGATAGGATGAAGAGTAATCATTATGAAAATGAAAATAAATGGAAAAAATTCCATTATATCAATAACATGTGTACAAACTGAATATTTTGATAATATAATAGTGAAGATCTCATGGGAAAAAATACTTGAATTCTTAGTGAATTAAGTTCTTAACTATTGGATTTCATATTTCCCAAGAACATGATAACTTTATCATCAAGTCATTTTAATAATCAATTTTATTCATGAGAGTACCGATGCATCAGGGAGCTTTTATATATACGGTCCCAACCCATTATTTCATTTACAAAGAATTTATTTTCATTTAATAATCAATTTTATTCATGAATAAATTTTCCATATAAAAAAATATCTGTATTCAGTAAATGATAAAGATTTAACATTATTTTCCCAATTAATCAAATCACATTCAAAGTACACACCGTATATTAAAATGGTATATGACCTAGTAAATAATCATATACATGATATAATATATATTTATATTTAAGATAAATTAAATTTTCAATGAATTATGATCGTAAATAAAACAAAGTGGTAATATATACACCATATAAAATAAATTTGGTGCATAATTTTAAAATACACCTTAATGAAGTGAAATTGAGATGAAATCCCTTACAAAGAACTTATAATTAATCAAATGAATCAATTTTGTGTTTAAATTATAGATACACATAGAAAATGTGGAAATGAATAAAGATATAATAAAAATTCATTTCACACATATCCTTTGCATGAAATAATCAAAGAAATTAAATTTTAACCTAAAGAAGGAAAATTTATTTAAAAAATCCAATACCTCACACTTTCCTTTACTTGTACATAATTTAGCCTCATGTATAATGTTTTAAATATTGTAAATAAAATATTACAAAACCAAACACACACACATACACATATTTATTATACCTTACATGATCCTTTTATAACATTATATCACCCATCCATTAATAGTATGTCACGATTTTAATTGTTTTGGGTGTTACTTACCTTGTTTTCTTGTAAATATTTTATCCAGAATGTCTTATTTATTTTGTGTGGGATACAAATAAATTATCATTAAAATTATTTTAATTTTTTAAATATCACATTTAATCCTTAAATATTTTTTTTATAACCGTTCTTAAATGATGAGCATGGAAATTAATAACATCACATCGTGGAGAAGGTATGACTTACCTTCGCACGACCGATGATATCATTCCATTAATGGGTAAAAATGTATGGAAGGGGGTGAAATATTAAGTATAAATAATAAATATCATTTCATAAGTACCACATATATCCACTATATCTATCATTAAAACCATCCTTTTAAATCAATTAATAAAATCCTTTTACACCACTATATGGAGATGGTAAGCCATACGCACACACATACAGTGATTTTTTCCCATAGTATGTGTAATATAGTTGTTTTATAATCATAATAACTTCTAAATATATACATTATTCGATATTTATTTATTTAGTATGAAAAAACAACTGGATAGGAAGTAGAAGAGGACATAATTTAGAAAGAGTCATTAAAGATGATTACCTCTTCTATGAAGGGGATCCTTTATAACTTCTATTAAGGATCCTAGGGTAGGTATTTTTGAAGGAAAAAACCTCTAGAAATAAAATAATGATGTTAATAAGATAAATTGGTAGGAATTTTTTGAGATAAAAATTCTCAAAGTGGTCTGAATACATGAGGGAGTATATTCCATTTTATAATTGAGGTGAGGGGAACTTTTAAAATTTCCCAAAATATTAATTACAATAAATTCATGAATCATAAATATTGACTGAATATTGAAAGGGATTAAAATACAAGATAGTGTAGGGTTATAATATCATTAAAAAATGAAATTTAAATAAGTTTCGGTGTCATTTTAAACCTTATATTTTTTATTAACCCCTTGGTTAATTATTTTTGACCTTTACCATGATAACCAATATTTTAATTGTAAAGGGATAATAATGTTACTATAAATTAAAAAATTAATCATAAATGGAACATTTATGATTTTCAACCATTTTTCATCCACATTTATAAATATATTTTTTAGCAATTTTATACTGTTTAATAAAATATTATTTTGATAAATTATCATTAATCTCAATTCTTCAATATTCATTTAATTTGAATTCAAATACTTCTTTAATAAGGGTAAATATTTATATAATTAAATAAATTATATATAATATATCATATAGATCTTTAAAATTTGTCAGAAAAATTAACTCATCCAAAATATATCAAAATTAATATTTTTAAAATCAATTATTTTAGGTTTCTGTTAATTAAATATATACTTTTTTGAATTCCAGAAATATTTAAGGTAGTTATATAATTTCTAAAAATTAAAATAAATTTATATATTGAAAATAATTTTGTTAATATCAAAATAAATATTTATTTTTCTTTGTATTTTACTTTCATCCCATGTGGATATGTAAAAGATATAAAAAATAAAGTGAGTGAAATTTTGTAACTATCTTTAATTTAAATAATATATAAGTAATTTTCTGGGATAAGTTTACATTAGATGACTAAAATTAGGTAATTAGGTAACAAGGGTTGAATAATATTAGTTTAATAAGAATTAAGATGAATAATTAAGACCTTATCACTTTGATTTAACATAAATTAATTAGATTTACCTTTTATTATGGTGATAAATTTTACCATAGTTAATATTAATTTTGACAAAAAATAAAATTTATCTATTTAATAAACTTGTAATTATCAACAAAAATAGATTTGGAATTTTTAAAATTTCTATACCTACAATTTGTGGAATTGAATTTAAAATTAATCCTACAAAAGGTAATGAAAAATTGATTTCTTGAAAAATCAATTTTTAATCCAAAAAAATGTACTTATACCAAAATAAGGCCTAGAAATGATTAAAATCAAATTAAGTAAATTATATATAACAAAATATTACTTATGTTACTTTGATATAAAATTAAAATCTTAAAGGTAATTTTTAATGTAACCAAATTATAGTTTTATAAAAAATTAGTATTTTCACTATTCACTGGATAATCCATCTTTTCAGAAAATTCCCAAAAATTAACCATAAAATAATTTTAATATGATGATTTTAAATATTATATTATTAATATAAAATACATTTTATATATTTCCTATAATTTTATTACAACATTTACTCATAAAAAGCAAGAGAACTATTTTTAAGAAGACATATTTTTGAAGAATAAATGAATTTAAAAATTAAGTGATTATTTACTAAGAATTTATAAATATGAAACTCATATGTATTTCATAATATAGTTAATCACATTCACACCTGCTAATTTTATATATAGTTTTTCACTATCATGTCAAAATAATTATATTTAATTGTATATAGCGGTTTTTTATGCTCATTAATGCGGGCAACGTAAGCTATCCATGAAATTGATTTTTTTAGAAGATACATACCATAAAACTAAGTGAAGTTATATTATACTAATTTAAAATTACCATGTAACTTCACTTCATCCTAAATTCTTGATAAATCTTTTATAAAGTGATTTTTGAGGTGTATTTAAAAGATAATCTTGAGGATTAAATTGTGAAACATATTATGGATTCATATTTTTATTTTTTATGTTTGAAAATTATTAATTTATTTGGATTTATTTCATCAATTAATAGATTTAAATTGAATAAATTAGAATTTATAGATTTGGTCATAGTGAAGTTTATTTATTTTGAACAACTTTTTAACCAATTGATCCATTGATTTGTGAATAAACATGATACATTATTTTATAAAAAAATATCCTATAAAATGTATTTATTATTTGTTTCCATAATTAATTATCCTTATCCAATTTATAATTTTTTTTACTACTAAATTTTCATTTTTATCAAGGTTTAAATTGAGGGTTACACATTATCATAAAATTAATTTTGAGATTTACTTCACAATACTTACAGGAGAGACCTCACACTTCTACTATTAAATTCTTTTAGACATATTTTTTTGGGAAAATGATTAGATATTTTCAAGATGAAAAAAGTCTATTTTATTATGTACAAAAAGATTTAAAAGTAATCTAATTATATTTACAAAGATCCCTTTGAAAAAGGGGAATAATATCATTAGGTAAGTTATCATATAGAATGATATCATTACAAATTATCCCTTTTTTGAAAGTGTATCAACCACGAAATTTGTTTCTTGTATGCATGTGTGATAAATTTGTTAATGGATCATAGGATATCCAAGAATATGATCCATTATGAAGTGAGTTTATATGAGAAATGAAACTGCCCACTTCTTATATCATTCACAATGATTGTTGAATTACCGTCAATGAAAATTCTTTTCCTTCCCCTATGTCTTTATATATCAACAACATTAATTAGGCCAATTATTCCAGCCTCTAAAGCTAATGTAATTCCATAGAGCCTATAAATACATCCCATGATATCACCATTATGATGTCTAAAAATTTATCTAAATCCTGATGATCCTAGGCTACCTTTTTTATCTATTCAAATTTAATTTGATCTATCCAACAAATATTTATTTCCATATGATTGAAGAGTTAAATAAGGTATATGAAAATATACAACTACACCCATAATTCTTAGAATCGAGAATTCATGTCAAAAATTAGTGTGTAAACCATGCTATAGTGGGTTGTAATTATTCACTATAATGGTGATTTTCACTACATCATATTAAAAATTAATGTGTGTTATCACATAAGTCCTTTTATTCTGAGTGTTCTTGATTATGTGAATAATTTCGTAACTGGCATCATGAAACAAGTTGAGGAGCTATGGTGAAAGAGAAATCCTAAAAAAAATCTCTAAGGTGAACCTCTATAGAGTCAGTTCGAAAGTCTCATACTCCAAAAATATCAATGATGTTTTTATATAGTCAAGTGGAAGTGTAACACCTCAAGATTAGGTGATTGAGACGCTCCATACGATAGTGTAATGAAACACACATGGAACATAGTGAGATACCTGATTGTTGTAGATATGATTCCTTGAGAATCATGGAGTGGGTGATTCTCTCTATCGGCAAGAATCAGGATATATTAATCTTGATTTTATTCATCCTTATAATCCATCCATGACTACTCCCCTCAATTTAATTTTGATAAAATAGATTAGAGGTGATATTCCCATTGTCTGTTGGTTCCCAGATCTAGAAATCATCCTTATTAATGTAGATATTATTACTAATCCCCTCCTTAAGCATTCTCCTGAGTTTCATTGAGTAAGAATCCAATTACTCTTTAATATTGAAATTTAGGTCCATCACTAGATAAATAGAGTCAAGGATATCCATCAAAGGTGTGCCTATGAAATTAATAAATAAAAAATTCAGAGAGATATTTTTGCCAACTAATCAGGGGGATTAATAGTTAATGTTACAGAAGGAAACCATGAGGGTTGTAAAAATATAACAATCAACGTATTTAAGATTTATAACCTTTAATTTGTTTAAAAATATAGATCTAAAAAATCCAACAGTCACTAAGATTTCATTGATCAGCCTCTGTATGAAATGTTTATATAAATAATTTTTGAAATTACAGTGATATTTTATTCTATGATATCCATGATAAACATGTTTGTAACATTTATTCTGAGGTACAATAATAAGTATCCACTCATGAATGATCCCAAATAAGATAAAGTTTTTGATAGATGTGTTAGTTCTCATCAGAAATTCAGTAGTACATTTATATACTATGAATTAGTACAAAAATTCAAAGATGACAATGTGTTTTTCAATATAAAACCTACGATACATTAAAATTGATTAACACTTACAAGAATAAAATAAACTTAATATTTATCCCATAATATGATCGAACTATGAGGCTCAAGGCCTTCCCAAAAATATGGGAACTCCATGGTATGTGGAAGTTAAAAGCCCTTATCTAATTACAATATCACTGATGATTTAAATCTTCCTAGAAGATTATATATTCTTTTCAAAATTGATAAAGGATTTATTACAACTAATTTTCTAATCCAAAATGATTTCATAAGTTATAAAGAAATATGTGATGTTTCTAACATTATTTTTGTGCCCTTATATAAAAATAATAATTCCATCAACAAAACATTAATGAAATGGACTAAGGATACCGCTGGAAGATCTTACATAGTTTTTTTTATATTATTTCATATTCAGAAGATATATACTTATGAAATATTGAGTAATTTCCAATATAATGGACGAAAGGAGGTCAGAATTTCTCACCCCTATCGAGAATGTTAATTTCCCTCCATGGAGAAATTAATCAGGACTGAAATATGAGTTGAGTCTAGAAAATTTAAACCCAATTTCAAAAATTTTCCTTAAATCGAAAATTATAATTAACCATGAAAATAAGTTTTTGAAGTTCCCAGATTAGTTTGAATCACAGAGAAGGCGAGGGAGTGAATCTCTGATCCTTTTGAACGTTTTTCTAATTTATTCTTTTCAATTAAATCTCTATGACTAGTTAAATCCTTGATCCAATATTCTTGTGTCTCTTAGCCTTACCTCGAGTGATACTATAAATCTAAAGGCACTAAACCCAAGGATTTACAAGGTTCAGTTCAAATACCTACTCCTTTCTTTGTTAGTTATTCTCCCCAACACATATTATCTTCTATAATTTGATTAGTAATTACAATGGTCAATAGAAAGTCCCACAGTATCTTTCTTGAGACTATGAGGAGGTTATTTATATTACTTCAAACAGTGTTACCATATTCCCACTGGCCTGCTCGAGAGTCTCACTGAAGTCTTCTTCTTCTCCATGAATCTCATAGGGTTCTTATAGCTCTTGAGTCACATGAGAATCTTTTTTCATTAAGTTATTTTTTATTAACTATAATGATATTATGATCTTCCCACACAAGCCTGCTAAATCACACTTTCCTGTGTATCTATTCAAGAATCTTCAACAGCCTTTGGTAGGTTCTGTCGGCCTTGATCAATAATTTTGAACACTTGAGTAGATCAGTTATCTGTCTCAACAATTCTCAAGAAATTATTCCTTCTTATGATGAAGACCTGACCTCACTTATGTGTGTGAAAATGGTGTACAGAACCTCTTAAAGAATGATAGAATAATTTTAAACTATATTAGATTTGTCTGTCATCTTAGATTCTCAAACACTGTATATCCAGATAAAAGATATTATTTAACTTTGTATACCTTTAGTCTCAAATCTCATTTACTTCTTGGATAGATTTCATGGGATCCAAACTTCTTATCTTGGATATCTTAGTTATTTTCACACATGAATGTGTTCATGCATGATTTCATGCATGGGTATCTTGCTTTTGAACATGCACTGTCTTCTCTTCTTTTCTCAATATGCACACACACTTTTGATTATTTCTTTACGTGTTCATGTGCATGCATGCATGCAATCTTCCTTTTTTTCTTCCTTGTGTGAATACCTCTATTGGTAAAACACTTTTAGTACACACACAATCTCTTCTATTTCTCATTTTATCTTTATCTTCTTCTTTTTTTGTCTTAGCACACACACAATGACTTATTTAATTCATTAAATTTTATGTGTTTATGCATGGGGCTTCTTCAAGACCAAAAGAGTGTTACCCACAGTTCACCTTATTCTTAGACAATTGGGTGTCTCAACTCATGCAGATGATTTTCATGTGCATCATGCATGAATTATCCACTTTTCTTTGCACACACAATCCATTATTTTTCTTCTTTTCCACACAATTTGAATAACTATATGGGTGTTTATGGGTTATTCTTCTCAAATGGATGCACGTAAAACCTGAATGGGTATGTTATGTACTTGGGTCTTTCTTCTTCAATATCAAGGTATCTCACACAAAACATGCATAGCCTTGGCATATTCTTCTTCAAAAAAAAACCCTTACAAATAGTGTTTATTATAGATGAAAATAGGAGGGTGTTTTTCTTCTTCATGCAAAACAGAGGGCACAAGGTTCTCCTCCTTTGCGCTACAGGTGCGCGAGAGTCTCCTTCATTGAACCAAGGTGGTTCTTGGTTCTTTATTTGCAAGGTCACAATAGGGGTGCTGAGGAATCAATTGTTTTTCCCACGAACTACTCCTCACAAAGACATAAATAGGGTTCAAAGAGCCTATCGCGTGATTGTGGGAACTTTTCATAGAGGTGTGAGTTCTTTCACAAACCAGGATGTTTGCGATTCTTCTCTTCACACAAGGAATTCATATGACATTATTATTTGCGTAGAAAGGCTCTAAAAAAACCAAGTTGTGTGGTGCTCTATTTTTTGGAAAATGAGAGACTCTATCAATATTTGAATCAACCCTTCTCGTCTCAGTGATCCTCTATTTATAGGCATGGTTTAGGCCTTTTTCACATTCAAATATTGCATGAAATTCTCACGAGATTAAATTATTTGAATAAGTGAAATCTCTGGCATTGAATATTTTCAAACATAGATGAGATATTCTAAATATATCTCTATTATATTATCTTCCATGCGGACTCAATATTTCATGTGAAAAAATCACATGCAAGCATTTAAGAACGCTTGCAAGTCTTCTCTTTGAGCACTCTAGCTTCATGACGTGGCCTCACTCCTTCAGTTTCTTCAACCCCATTCGATATCTTTATTTCAATGCATGCATGAAAATTTTAATTCATGCATGTGTTCGGTTCATCCGAACGATCATTATGCAATAGATTTCATCATAAACAGTGGTTGGGAGATCGATCAAGGTGGATCAGCAGTGGCGGCAATGAGCTACTACGTCGGGTGGATCTTGACGTGGTCGGAGACTGAACATGATGCCACGACCATTTAGATTACCTCAGAATGATCATAGATGACCCCGATTAGAATGAGGGATGGAAGATATATCATGCAGATCAAGATTAGACGAATAGTGAGGATTTCATCTGCGTTTTAATAACCTATCCCACATCAAATCACCCCACTATTTTAAACTACTTTAAATAACTAGTCATAGTGGCTTTGGCTCAGAATTATCCTCCTCCCGCAATGGTACCTTCCCATACCATTTTCACCCTTTGGGTGCACTCTTAGCACCCACTTACTCCTCGGGCATGCACCTAACACCCACTATGCCTGCGAGCCACACTAGTTGATTACAGTTCACGCACCTGTGGGCTTATACATGGCCTACGTGCACACCCTGCCTCATGTGGGGATGGCCTTGAGGGCTTCCCTCAGGCATGGTTGACCCCTCAGGTCCCACATGTTCTTGAGGATGTGGTCCTTGGCTAGCCTCCATGGTTGTACTGTTTTTTATCAAAATGACCACAAAAACGTTAAATATAAATGATTACATAAAATAAATGCATGGCCACCTTCAAATGTGTCAAGGCCTCTCCCTCTTCTCATTTTCTTCATCTACCATCATTTATTCCTTTTGTTAAGACCATGAATCCCAAATTTCTTCAATACGTTCTTTTGATCCAATCATGGTTGATGCATGGATCAATTATTCATTCCCTTACACTAAAGTATTGCATGGATTCTTGTTGTGAGGGATGTGTTCTTCATTAAGAAATATCTTGTACTTTGAGGACAATCTCAAACAATCATAAGATATTTTATACTTTATCCATTTTGACTCAATAGATGGATCATCTTTACTCATTTCCTCATGCAATTGGGTGTTGCATGGACTTCTTTAAGTGTTGTAACAATGTATCACCTTGATACAAGTATTGGAACTTAAGATCAGTTCTACAATAGTTATATTTGTATCCTCTTGGAGAATTGATGAATTGTAGTATTCAATGCTTTGAATCAATACAAATCCTCCAAGGATTCACCATCTTCTTCATCAATAACTTTCATTCACATATTGACTTCTCATTAACAACTTATTTACATCTTATTGACAACAAATGTAACACCATACTAAACAATTTCTAATCCATTTTGTTAAAGGAATTTTAATGTCAAGATTCAAAGAAATGTTACCACCTCTAGTAGAACATCTCAGAAGGTTAAGAAATTCAGAAGTAGTAATGAGGTAATCATAGATATTATTCCATTTAGTGAAACTAAAATAATTAAATGATATAGTCTTATTAGAGATTCCATCAAGCCTATTAGCAATAATTTTACTAATAATTATATGGAGAATATTTAGAAGAGGAACAAGACCAAAGAGATGTATTTCAATAGAATTTTAAACTATTGAAATATAATAAATGAATTGATAATTAATACATATGGAAAGAATGATACTTCTAGAAAAGTGGAAAACCAACATATATAAATCATATAAAATAGTTTTTCATAATTACAAGAAACACTAATTGGTGAAGCCATCAAGAATAGGTGAAATCACATCATTAATATCAAATAAAACCTATTTTATCTCAAAATATAGAGGAATATGGGTAAGACTAACATTATCATCATAATTCATAATCATGAGTACAATACCTTCCATAATACCAGAATCAGTTTCAAGACTATTAAAAAGATTCATATAGTTGGAGGCAATATAATTAGAAAGGGATTACCTATCATTAAAGAATGATCACCATCCTTGATTAAGGGATGATGTTTTCTATCCTTTCTTGTATTTTTAGAGCATTTAAGAATTTTAAATTATATCACCATTTTTGAGCCATTTTGATTTGAAGGATTATTTTTGTAGATTATCTTTTAGAGGTAAGAGGTTGGAATGTTCTAGAGATACATCGACATCATTCTTGAGATCACTAGAGAATTCATGATGAGTGTTTCCTTATTGAATAATTTGAAGGGAGTACTCAAGAGAAGAAATATATTTATCAATTGAGAAAAAGAAATCCTTTCTTGTAATTCTCATTTTATTATTAGGAAACATAATCTAAAGAACACAACAAAAAGAATCATCCTTATAATCTACATAATCAAAAGTTTCAAGTAAAATATTTTCAAAATCAGGGTATATAGCCTAAGAATTATTAAATATGAAATTGGAAATGAGGCTTCGTGTCTCTAGAAAGAAATATCACCAAGAAAGTATGATGATTAGGGTTGATTCTAGATAGAGCAGGAAATGGGATCTCAAATATATAGAGTTTCTTTACTAATAAAAGCTCTATCAATCTTACTGGAACCTATTTTACTAAGGTAATTAATATTTCAATCATATTTGGAACCCGTAAGATTAATTTCAAATTTATTACTATCCTCAACAGAAGTTCGAAATTATTTGGGTGATGTGGAACAATTAACAACACACAAAATTTCACTAGAATTGATAATTGAGATAAAATCCATAAGAAGTGTCCATAGGCTACTAAGAGTGCTTGAAATAGAATGGATATCATTCCATAAAGATATATGATATTGATATCTATTATAAGCACAGATACAATAAAATTAGTGTTTAATTCCAATAGTTTTAAAGATATAAGTAACAATCTATTCACTGTAGCTAAAAATTGAAGTCGCACCAGATAAAAATGAGTAAAAAAAATTTTGACTTATGAAAATGAATAATTTATTCTAAGAATTTGATATCCCAATATTTTAATTGAGGGAATATTTGGATAGATACCCCTCTTAGGATTATAAAAACCAATGATATCAAGTTTTTGATTATTAATAAGGAGGATAAAATTACAAACTATTTCCAAGTTAGCCAAACTTGAACAATTCCAAAATATGGTATTTAGAATTATTTAAATCTTAGGTCAGAGCCCCCTTATTTATTAGAATCTATCTTATTTTTCCTAGAATATTTCTTAGGACCACTATTATTTTTCATTATAGAGGTCAATTTGTCAGCAATATTCCCATATTTATTTGGTATATTCCTATTACAATAGTTCCCTCCTCTGTTGAATGTGGGATTAGACCCAATAAAATTAATTTGAATAGAATAGA
The DNA here is from genome assembly GCA_963277665.1 of Viscum album. Classification (NCBI taxonomy): domain Eukaryota; kingdom Viridiplantae; phylum Streptophyta; class Magnoliopsida; order Santalales; family Viscaceae; genus Viscum; species Viscum album. The sequence goes on from OY728148.1 coordinate 1,283,582,174, forward strand.
AATTAACATCGGTCACAAGTGCTTAATTTTTTTTATATTCTATGTGAAACTGATCTATTCCATCATGAGGATTATTGTTTTTTGTAATAGAACCTATAACCTTTTTCTTATCCACTTTTCATTTATTTATGGTCTATTTTATCCAAATATGATCCCAAGATCTATGATGGTAGTCTATAGGTAGCTGTGTAAATTCATTCAACTGAATAATTAAAGGAGAGTAAGTAGGTAGGTGGGTGTATAGATTTAGATTTGGGTCTACCACATTGTATTCAACAAAATATTATATATCTAAAATTAAGACCAAATATTTAAGGGGAAATTCATCATTTGTCTGGGTGAATTAATTAAGAAAAAAATTTATATGCGAGGCACTACTTGATTGACCTTTTTGAGATAGTTCCAATTTTTAATTTTCATTAAATTAGGAAAACGAGACATGAAAATTTCATGTGATTAAATCTTCAATATTAGAATAATAAGCATTAATTCTTGGGCTATATCTTCATTCAATATATTATCATTTATGTTGGAACCAAGGCTGTTCGTTGACATTAATGGATTTTGGTTTGTGTTTGTTGTCAATATTCACACAGATGACTAGGGAGTTTGCAAGGAATGTGGTCATATGCTTGGGTTTAAAAACAGTGTTGAAGTTTGGGAAATTTCCTAGTGTTTTTCAAAATTTTGGGCCTAAAAAATAATGAGTTTGGAAATGGTAAGCAGTGAAAGCATACAGTATGCAGTGAAGGGGAATGGTACACAGTGTACGCGCGCGGTACGTAGTGCAGAAGTGCGGTACACAGTGCAGGTGCATAGTATGCGGTGTAGGAAGTGGGAATATTACACAGAGCAGTGCGTGGAACCGAAAATAGTTCATAGCAATGGTACATGGTAAAGGAATTCGGTACGTGGAATGCATAAGGTTGAAAAAAAAATGGTTGGTAGGGATGTTATGCAGTGAAGGTATGTGTTACATGGATGATAACGGTTGGTGAGATTGATGTAGTTTGTGAAATAGGAGATGTACATTGTGGATTCTAATTGTACATAGATGGAGTGAAGATTGTTGCACATTGAAAATATGGGAAAAATAGATTAGTGTTTGTTGCATAGATTTTTACCTTTTGAGGAACAATAATCCCCTTTGTTAAGAGAGGATATTTATGATTATAATTTTAGGAAGAAATTTGGAGATGTCTGAAGTGGTTCATAGAGGAGAAAATGATACATGGAGAGACTCATCTACATAAGGAAAACAGTCCACAGAAGAGTGTGTGGTTCGCACTGGAAGCTCTTGCAGAATGCGGTGGAGCAAGGGAGTAAACGGAGTAGGAAGGTATGCGAGGGTGAGGAGCAGTACGCAGAGTAGGGAGGAACGAGAGCAGCATAGTTTGTAGGGGAGATAGATGGTACACGAAAGAGCTGGACATTACGTAAAAATAGTAGTGGTACGCAGAAACATCATCAATACGCAGAACACCCAAGGATGCATGAAAATTGGCCAAATCAGTTTGAAACATTAATTTCCCTAGAATATCAGTATAAGGGAAAATAAATTAAATATGTGGGTGATTACAAGACTTCAAAAAAGCATGCATTTATAGTTGAGGATGCATGATTTATTTCTAAAAAATTAAAGATACCTTCAAGTCGATAAAATGAGTGATGATTATTCCAGTGAAATGGGAAAGGGGGAGTCAACAGAAGTGTTCCTAGGGATGCAGTTTTCTATCCATAATACCTTGTAAAGGCAATGCGCTCTGAATAGAGTTACTGTTGAAATAACTTGTAATCCACAACTTGTTAAGATTAGTGGTTTGGTATGACCGGAACAATGTCAGTGTATTCTCCTTGTATGTAGCCCTTAGTGGTGAACCAAGTAAAATTTTTGATTCGTTTATTTGCATGTGATTGTTAATTTCCTGCACATTTTCTTCAGACAAGTTTAACAGGTTTCTACCAATGTGGAAAAAATTTCCATCATTCTAAAAGAAAAAGTTGAAAACCTAATTCACCCGTCCCCTCTCAGGGTGTTCCGAGGTCCTTCAAGTGTTATCAGAGTGTAAAGGTGGCTGGTGTTGAGTATGTCATATATTATTAGGGAGAATCCAGTCAACATTAGGGGAGTTCCCCTCTTTGATGGAAGTAATTTTCAAATATTAAAAAACAGGATGATATATCACCTAATATCTCTTGAAATGGAATTATTATTTGCTACTACACAAGGAATACAAGTTACTGATCCTATTGGACTATCAATGATAGATACAGACCAGAAATTTTTTGATGCTGATGGAAAAGTTGAAAATGCTCTCACTATGATCCTTTTTGATCCGATTTATCTAAAGTTAACAAGTTATACCTCTGCTAAGTTAATGTGAAATAAACTATAATATATCTATGAAGGAGATATAAAAGTGAAGGATGCAAAACATCAAGTTCTACAAAATACGTTTGATGATCTGAAGATTCACATTGATGAGAATGCAGAATCCTTCTTCAATCGTATTACTGAAGTTGTAAGAGCAATCGATGGCCTGGGTGAAGAAATCAAAGACATTGAAATGGTTAATAAAATCTTGAGAAGTCTTCCACCCCTTTACAATTTAATGGTTCCAGCACTTGAGGAAATAAATCTCTAAAAACTCTCAGTGGATGATCTTCTGAGAAATCTATTAGCTTATGAAAAGAGAATCAAACCAAAAGAAGATATGACTCGTGTGAGTAAGGAAATGGCATTCAAATCCATGGGAAAACTAAAAGTTTCAATTGATAGTAGTGATGCATATGATGAGGAAAACGAAACTCTTTTTCTCATTTCCAAGATGCTCAAGAAGGGAACCGGGAAATTTGATGGCAAGCTACATCTAGCTTGTTTTCACTGTGGAAGAGTAGGGGACATTGCCTCCTAGTGCTCAAAAACATTTGATGATGAAGAAAGAGAAGTTGAAAAAAAGAGAATCCTCAGAAAAGATTCTTCAAAAAGAGAAACTTCAAATTTTAAAAGAAAGTACAGAAGAGGGGTTTTATTTGTGATGAGTAAGATGATGATAATGAATTCTATGAGGAAGAGGAACCAGAATTTAAGACTGGAAACCATGCCTCTATGACAGAAACCATTGAAAAGTCAAAACCATTGAAAAATAAAGTTGGAGATAATCTGATGAATTCTAATGTCGATCCCAAGTTGAAAATTAAGGATTCTTTTGTTAAGCTTGAGATTAAATGTAGGATATGTAATAAGTGGAAATCAATGGTGGAGAAATCATTAGAATATATTAATCAGTTCGAAGTGGAAATTGAATGACGGAAAGAAATGGTAAAAGGTCAATCATAAATCCTTGATAGCACTGATGATGTTATGGAACTAAAAATCAAAATTTATGAACTAGAAAAGGTCATCAATGACCTTACCTCAAGACTGGAGGAGACGTAAAAGACCATTGAAGGACTTTAAGAATAAGTTGTTACTATTAGAAGTAAACTCCAATGTGAATCAATTTCAAAATAATCAAATAAGAAAATAAAATTTCAAAGGTTCTCAAATACTGAGCTACTAGAGATAGAAAACATGTTTCTAATGGAGTAGAAAAGGTATTGAATGATCAAACACCCACATTCATGGGAAATAGTTGAATTGGTTGTGATGCTGAAACGTCAAAAGATATAAATAGAGTGAACTAGAATAAAGTCAAGATGAAAGTTAATCATGTTGAAAATCCACTATAAGTGATGAAAAAGAAACCCTTAAATAAAACTGAAAGGAGAACTAAAGATTATCCTTGAGTCTATAGAAATTATAGGCAGTTAAACTATTTTCTTGAGGAAGAAGTCATGAGAAGAAGTAAAAGAGACAGGACATTTCCTTTCATGAATTTTTATTTTTGTGGCTATCTAGGCTATACCATGTCATACTATGAAGAGGAAAGTAGCTATATGAGTGGAGAAGAGTTGGGAGTTTAAGAAAGGATAAAATATTCACATCCCAATTCTTATAGAATAAATAATTTATTTGGATATTGTTTTCACTATTCTAACTTTGGCCATAAATATGTGTATTGCAGGAAATGGTATGAGAATAGAAATTCTTTTAATTCTTAGAGATGAGTCAATACCCATCAACGATATGGTGATTCTAATTCCAACAGGTTTTCTTCTCTAGAAGGATAATTTGAATATGAAGAACCCATTTACATGGAAGAGATAATTAAAAGACCAATAATGTCTTACACTCAATCCAATCTCATGGAAAGAAAAGAGGAAAATGGAAATGTCCAATTTTGTAGTAGTAGCCCTCAAATATACAAAGAAAAAAAGAACCTGGATTCTTGATAGTGGAAATTCATCCCACATGATGGGTATTGTAGTCCTATTAATGACTTTTTAGAAAAAGATTGATGGAACAGTGAGGTTCGGTACGATACTACTTTGAAGATAAAAGGATGTGGAAGTACAGAGCTAGCTAATAGAGATCTGAAGGAAAATGAAGTCCTTTATGTGGATGGTCTATGTCCCAATCTTCTTACTATGAGTCAAATCTATGACTCAGGTATTATTGTGACATTACATCAGAATGGATATACTATAAGAGGAAATTCTGGGAACTCTCTCATGAAAGGCTATAGAATAGATGACAACTTATATCAATTTGACAACAAAGAGAACATTACCTACTTAACATTTGAAGATGAAAACAACTTATGACATCAAATATTGGGTCACATCAATCAGAAGTGCATGGAAAATATATCTAATCTAAAAATAGTCACGGATATCCCTAATCTAAAGCGTGAATGAGAAAATATATATGATGCGTGCATGCGAGGGAAACTAGTCTATATTTCTTACCAGTCAAAGAAAAAAAGAGCATCAAATCTACTTGACCTTATCTATACAGATGTATGTGGACTAATAAATGTTGCTGGAACACATAGAGAAATGTACTTTGTTCTTTTTGTTGATGATTAATGTAGAATGGCATGCATGAAAGTTATACAACGGAAGCGACAAGTGCTTGATTTCATGAGAACCTATCGTCGAATAGCTGGGAATGATATTGGATGAAATATCAAAGTCCTACGGTCTGACAATAGCGGGGAATACACATTCATTGAATTTAAAAATTATATAGAGAAGCTTGGGATACAAGATGAGGTGGCTACTGTGAGAACTCCATATCAAAATGGATTTGTTGAGCACAAAAATTTATAGGTAAACAACATGGATAGAACTATGCTGATCGAGAGTTGTATTCCTCAAAATTAATAGAAATAGGTAGTATAAGAAGTAGAGAATATTCAAAATTGAATAGGGCTATATATGGGTGAGACAAAGTCAACCTATGAATTCTGGCATGGAAGGAAGCCCTCTTTGATATATTTTCTTGTTTTCAGAAGAAAATGATTTATCCGAAACAAATAAGGGAATCAAGGGAAGTATAGAGACAATGAAGATGAAGGAATATTTCTTTGATACTCAATGAACAAAAAATCCTACAAATGTTTCAATAAGAAATTGGGAAGAATTTTAGAAAGCATTGATGTAAATATTATTGAAAATAGAAAAGAAAATGCTTCAAGGAATTATTATACTAATATAATAGAAGATGAGGAAGGATGCAGACATGGAACAAATGTTAATACATAGGGAGAGGAAGGTGCGAAACTTTTTCAAGATTCACATAATGATGTTGACTCTGAAGAAGAATCAGAAGAGGAAGCCATAGCTGGAGGAAATTTAGTTGAACAACAAAGGAGAAATCGAAGAGCAGAGATTGATCAGTCTAACATTATCAGGGATCAGAATGCACCTACACAGACAAAGAGAATGAGGAATAATGAAAATTCTGAATTTCTATCAGTTTTGGAACCATCCTCATTTAAAGAGGCTGCAAAGGATGAGTCAAGGGTAAAAACAATGAATGAACAGTTAGATCCAATTGACAAAAATCAGACTTAGGATTTTATAAAAATACCTGAAGTTCATAATGTAAGTGGTACAAACTGAAATTTCAAGAACAAATTTGATGAGAATGGAAATGTGATCATCAATAAGGCACGCTTGCTGTATAAAAGATATTCAAAAATCAAAGGAATTGATGTTGATGAGACATTTTCTCATGTAGTGAGACTAGAGTCAATCATGCTATTTCTTTCCATGGAAATCCAAAGAGGTTTTAAAGTGTATTAAATGGATGTCAAGATGGAATTCTTAAATGGAGTTTCATAGGAAGAAGTCTACATTGAACAACCTTTAGGGTTATTTCTTGGCAATGATGAACTGAATGTTTAGAAATTAAAGAAATCTCTCTATGGACTGAAACACGCACCACAGACATGGAACTCTTAGTTGGACTCATATTTGAGAAAACGTAAGTTTAAAAGAGGAGTAGATCACAATCTCTATGTGATGAACTCTCAACATGATCATTTCATGGTATTGGTATATGTGGATGATATTATTTTTTGTGGAAGTAGACATGAATCAGGGGATGAATTTTCTAATCACATGAAATCAGAATTTGAAATGTCTATAATTGATGAGCTCACATACTTTTAAGAGTTTTAGGTACTTCAGAAGAAGGATTACACTTTCATTTCTCAAGAAACGTATGTAAGAGAGGTACTGAATAAATTCAATATACATGATTCCAAACCAAGGTAAACTCCGATTGTAGTTGGATCAAATCTTGGAAAGCTTGAGGAAGGAACCTCTATGGATCCCACCATGTAAAGAAGAATCATTGGAAGCCTACGATACCTGACGATGACACAAACATATATTGTAGCTGAAAATTGACATGCTATCCACTTTTAGAGAAATATGAAGGAAGAACATATGGAAAAAGTGGAAGGAATCCTGATATATATTCAAGGAACACATAAATATGGGGTATAATTTACTACAGGAAGAGATAATAAACTATCAGCATATTTTGTTGCTGACTGGGCTGGAGATGTAGTGTATAGAATGTCTACCAATGGTAGAGTATTATATATTGGGAAGAAATGTGTTGGCTGGTTAATAAAGAAACAAGAAAGTACTTCACTTAGTACTGCTGGCATTGAATACATATATGCTACCAAAGCGTGCACTTTGTTACGTTGTATGAAGCAAAAAATAAAAGACTTAGGTGATGAGGTGCAACAACGAATGGTAATTTACTATGATAAAAAGAGTGAAATTGATCTTATGAAGAATCATGTTCAACATTCTTGTATGAAACATAATGAGATCATATATCACTTCATCAAAGAACATGTTGAACAAGGCGTGATAAAAATGGACCCTAGGGGAACTGATGAGTAAGTGGTTGACATTATGACCTAGCCACTATCATCGACCATGTTTGAGAAACATCAGTTGAATCTTGGTGTTCAGCCTCCTCCCAGTGCATAAGAAGGTTACGAGATTCCCCTCTCCCAAGTTGTTTTTACTATTTTTAATCTATGTGTGAAAATAATGTAGGTTTATGGGGGAGATACAATCTAGGGGGAGCATGTTTTTTATACTACAAGACAAGATTCTATTCATTGGGTTTATTTCCAATGGGGGAGAATGGATAAATTCAATGGAGAGTGATCTGGAGATAGGAATGATGGAGAATAGGAAAATCCAGAAGTACAACTACAGGGGAGAAAAAAAAACAAAAATAATGATAACTCAATTCGTGTCCTCCCTCTTATTTTCTACACTGATCACTTCTCACATAGACTTAGAGTTATGTCTGAGTTGTTTCTTGAAGGTTCAAGTTTTGATCGTGGTTGGCGCATTAGTGAATTTATTTGGAGATAGCCAACAATCCCAAAGGGGGAGATTGTTGGAAACAAGAATTTTTGTTGATAATAATGGAGTTTGGTCTGTGTTTTTTTGTCAATCTGCATAAATATGACTAGGGGGTTTGCAAATAATGTGGTCATCTGAAAGCAGTATTGCAGGTGGCGCAATTTCCCAGTTTTTTCCAAATTTTTGGGCCTTAAAAATCGAGAGGTTGGAAATTGTATGCGGTGAAGGCGCACAATACGTGGTGAAGGTGCGCGGTATGTGGTGCATGCAGGTGGTACGCGGTGTGTGGTGTAGGCAGCAAGAATAGTACACAAAGCGGTGCACAGAACCAAAAATAGTTCACAACAACCGTATGAAAAGAAAGAATTCAGTACGCGGAATGTTGAAGGTTGAAACGAAAAATGGTTCACAAAGATGGTACACAGTGAAGACATGCGGTACGCAGATGATGAATTTTGATAGGATTATTGTGTTTCGTGAAATAGGAGTGGTACATGGTGGAGTCTAACTGTACACAGATGGAGTGACAATTGTCCCACATTGAAAATTTGTGTAAAATAGATTAGCAATTTTTGCAGAGTTTTGTGCCTACTTGAGGAATATTAATCCCCTTTGTTAAGAGAGGAGATTGGATATTATAATTTTGGATAGAAATATGGAGAAGTCTGAAGTGGTTCACGAAGGAGAAGATGGTATGCGGAAAGACTCATCTGCGTAAGAGATACAGTCTGTGGAAGAGTCTGTGGTTCACACTGGTAGCTCTTATAGTATGCGGTGGAGAAAGGAAGCACACAAATCAGGAAGGTATGCATGGGTGTGGAGTAGTACATGGAGTAGTGCAGAATGTGGAGCAACGCAGTTCTCGGATGAGTTGGATAGTACGTGGAGGAGTTGGACGGTACGCGAAAACAGTAGTGGTTTGTAGAAACATCAAAAGTACACAGAACACCCATGGAAGCCTTAAAATTGGCCAAATGAGTTTTCCAAATTAATTTCCATTATATATCAGTATAAGGTAAAGTAAATTAAATATTTGGGTAATTACAAGACTTTAGCAGAGCATCCATTTATAGTTGAGGATGCATGATATAATGCTAACAAATTGAAGAGACCATTAAGTCGATAAAATGAGTGAATATTCTTACAGTTGAGTGCACAAGGGGGAGTCAACGAATGTGATATGTGTGATGTAGTGTGCTATCCCTAGAACCTTGTAAAGTTAGTGCGCTTGGAAGTGAGTGACTATGCTAAACACTTGTAATCCACATCTTGTGAGGATTAGCGGTTTTGGTATGACCGAAACATTGTCGGCGTATGCTCGTTTGACGTAGCCCTTAGTGGTGAACCAAGTAAATTTTCTATGTCATTTCTTTTTATGCGATTGTTGATTTTATATACATTATCTTCAGATATATTTAACTGGTTCCTACCTATGTGGGAACAAGATCCATCGGTCTAAAATAAAAAGTTGACACCCTAATTCACCCCTCCCCTCTCAGGGTGTTCTGGGGTCCTTCAATTTATTGGATACACCACATACTTAGCAATAATATGAGGATATGATAATTTTTTTTCATTTTCATATTCTTATTCCATATCAACCCATGATTATTTCTCGTAAGGATTCAAGGTGACTATTTCTTGGTAGTTTACATGATTCTGTATCGACCTCTTAGAGTATTTAACCTTTTCTAAAACTATGTCCTTTGTTTTCTGTGTTCTTTACATCTCTCTCTCATACATTCCAATAGGGGTAGCATTCATATGATTTTTTATTATCTCGTAGTAGGCAATTTAGTGCCCCACCATTTTACCAACCTCATAGAAGGATGGTATATGATCATAATCCACATTTATCTCATTCTTCTGCCATTTGGAAATTTGGTGGAGGAAATTCTATGGCATGGAATCCAAATTATTACCCACCAACATTCAAGCATAAAAGATAAGATCCAAATCAAGTGTTTGTTGGTCCAACATAATGGGTATTACAATAAACAAAATGAGGTCATCAAAAATTATTAGATGCTAAAAAACCAAGTTCAATCCATAAATCTTCACTAAAATTTGAGAAGTGGATTGCGTCTACATGAAATAATTGAAGTTACAATCCTAATCAGTAATCCTAAGGAAACCTGAATTGAGATAAATATTTTTGGTGTTCCTGCAAACACTTAGTTCATCCTTGTCCCTAAAAATGAAGTAAAACATTATATTTCTGATTATAATGAATCTTCATTTGTTGATCTTCTAACATTTTATGATCCTAGATTTCATATCAGCAAAAGTCCAGGGTTTTTATCTCTTCATGTTGGCGATGTGTTTGAGGAGGTAAAACATGAAAATATCAGACATTTTTTATGCTCCTCTACATATTACACCACTAAAAAACCACCACCATCATGCTTGGTGATAGATCATAGAGAAAAAGTAATTGAACATGGACTAGGGGATGAACTACTCAAGCCCCATTCCAAATTATTCTAGATGAGAGACCTTAGCGGTGCAAGTCATTATTGTCCACAGTTCTTTGAAACTGATTAGATCGTCTACACTATTGGAAAAAACAACATCCTGATAGAAATAAAAACAAATAACTATAAATTAAAAAACACCCATCCTTGAAACACAATCATGACCAACCGAAATTGAGAGAACCCAACTGTTGATCCATAAAAAATCACTACCAAGTCCATGCCATGGAAATAATACCAAATCTATCAAAAAACTCATGTTCATTGTAAAGACTAACAACCCGATTAGAAAAAAAACTACCAACATATTGAAGGCCATATTCACTTTTATGTTAGCTTTTAAACATTCAAATCGACCTAAAAAATAGCCTATAAATGATGACCATGGAAAACCGTCAATAGATATAGTGTTGGAAATAAACATCGATACAAGAACTACTACACCCACCATCAACCCTACATAGGAACCCCACCATAATATGTGGAACCACCCTGATGAAGATAAATTTTATTAAACTCGACGAGTAACTACCCAATATATAGTTTGAAAAATTGGAACCCACTAAATCATGGTGGGACATTAAAGATATATTGGTTGTGGAAACACTCTAAAATGAGAATGATAAATAGAACATCAAGAATAATATTCCATAGGAGAAACAACACCAACCACTATATAAATTCTCCCCCTTCATTTTCTTTAGCCATTAAAAATAACCATCATTCTAGACTAAGGATAAGGTATAGTGTCGTGGGATATGCTAAAAGATAAGCGAGGGAGATGAATGAGGTGAAGAGCACAAAAACCCATCAATGAAAACCAAATTAACCAAAATAAAACTCTGTATTAAAAAAAGATGATAAAACTGGAAAGTTACACCAACATGATCCATTTAAATCATACCAAACCCCAAAGAAACCATCACATATAACTAATATATATTTTTATACAAAGTGATAAGGAATAAGCGTAGCAGTTAAGGAGAAAAAAATCATCAATCGAGATGCTATCCATACAACAAAAAAATCGAAATAATCTGGATGATCATGAGAGAGACTATATGAGTAATATGATAATGGAATGTAAAAACTATAGGATAAAGGGTGGGATATTGTGGTTGATCAACATATAGGGAAAAAAACTTATCATTTCAAGGAAGAATATTCCAAGAGAAGACCTAGATAGAATGTGTTAATTATTTTTTTGGTGAGAAAAACCACTTCCACAGTTATAAGAATTAGTAGTTACATATATAATCTAACTATTTAATGAATTTCAATTATTTATCCACATTTAAAAGTATGATTATTGTGGAAGATCATTTTTCTTTCACTATTTCATGCGAATGTAGTTAACTTGAGAGTGAAAAATTACATATTGATTAACTCAAGTATTTTATTACCATATGCATGTTTTTATTTTTTATTTTTTATCCTCATTATGTGGTGAGGTGTTTTGTTTTATCCTTTTAAGATTCATAGGTGTATGATCATGATGTAACTCACTCACTAGAGGAGTAAGGACTATTAAAAACCTTTAAAATATAATCTTGAGATTGAGAGGTACCTTTTAAACCAAAGATGTCAAGTTATGGTAAAGCATAATATCCATATATCACATAATTCTATACTTATAAATTTTTCATTATATAACCACTTTAAAAATTTATAAAAATTGGAATGGGATTGAAACATTTGGGACTATCTTCCATCATCTATTTATTGGGGTTCCCTTATATTGTTATACCACCTATTGAACAAAACAATAGTGATATCTAGTATTGTTTGATCCTAATGATTCAATATATAGGAAAATTAAGTGTAATTTAAAATAAAAATCTTGACGAACTTTTATGAAAATTCATAGACATTTTCAACTAATTTAAGAATAATAAAGATTGTATTAATTCAATAATATATTAGGAATTTAATTATTTTCTAAAGGATATGGTGGAATTTAGTTTGATGATGTTATTTGTTGGTTATATCACAACTTAGGGTAATTTAAATAAAATATTTAGATAAAAATAATTTTAACCATTAATGATTATGTTTTCTAGAACTGAAATTGATGATTTTATTCATCAATATTGATAATACACATTATAAGAATTGGACAGGTTTAAAAAGTTTTTAAGAAATTTCTTAAATAATGGAATTAGTGTTTGAATTTAAATTCAAACATTTTAATATGTTTTAAAGTTATCATATTTTCATTTGAATAATGCTTTAGCTAATATAATATTGATGATGAAAACTCTCAATGATTCGTGATACATCATCAATGATATCATTCATGAAGATAAACATAGGAAAAGTGATAGAGTACCACTAAGGATAAGAATAAATCATGTATAAGAGATCATTATATCAACTATATAAGTGTATACCTTATTTAAAATATTATACGACTCTTAATTTGTGACACCCTAACCTCCTCCACCAACTCCTATTTCATAATACCGTGATAAAAATTGAGTGAAAAATCCATAATAAAGGGGTTAGCATATTTCAAAAGAAAATCAACCATTGGTTTGAATCTATATTAACTAAAAATAACCTTAATAACAATTTCAAGTTTTATATGGTTAATGAAATATGAAAAAACAAAAATTCAATATAAAATCAATAGTAAAACTGGATTTTATTTTATTGAGACCAAAGTTATAGATATATAACATTCAAACATAACGAATGTGACCTAGCAATCGAGGATTTCCAAATCGTATAACTCAATTTAATGTTTTACTTTAGTAGTTTTATCCAAGAAGAAAACCCTCAAAACATTATCTTAATTATATTATCGCTGTTCAAAATCAAAATTTAGATCAATTTTTTAAAAAACAAGTCACTTCACCTATTGTTTAGCTATATTTTATTTAAAATAATGAACAATATGTTTGATAAATTCCCCTTACATTCTAAAAATAAATCACCTTTTACATTTACATATTACATGATGAAAACCCCAAAAAGTATGTGAATTAATTTAAATTATATTGTTATAAGGATCTAGAATAAAGTAATCTGTACATTGATGAAAACTAAATGGATGAAAAAAGAGAAAAAGTAAGAAAAGAGTGATGAGAAAATTTACCAGATAAAGGGAGGAGAAAAAAGAGAAATAAATGAGTTAAAAGAATGCATAAAGTAGAATGGAATATAGAAAAACATAGTTTTATATTCTCAATATACCATTCCTAGAGTGTTTGAGGTGAGGAGGAATATAAATTTAGTATAATTTTTTTTAAAAATCTTTTCTGAATATTTACTTAAAATTACTTTTAATCAATAAAATCTCTTAAAGGTCAGTGTATTCTTAAAGGAATTTCTTTCCAATAAAAGAGAATTAGAGGAAATAAGAGTAATTTTCTCAGGGACAAGTAATAAAATATTTTTTAAATGAAAAAACTTACAAATACAATATATCTTGAATATTTTCTTATCATATATACATTCATATTGTGAAGATTTGGGATAACATTCTGAAACTTAATAGGAATATTTAATTTTATTCCAAAAAGTGTGTTTTATAAGATATGATTAAATGAACCGAATCTTGTAAGGGCTTTAATTTTACTCATTAGTCATTTAATGAAGTACCATTATTTAATTATTGAAGATATTTTATTATGGTTAGAAAGTTTATGTTTTATGTTAACTTTTTTATTCTAAAAATGGGAAAGGAATGGGTTATTCCTATTATCCTTGGTAGACCATTCCTTTTCATCAGGGAATATTTACCTGATGAGAGTTAAGGGAGATTTATTATTTTAGTTGGTGATGAACTTGTAACCTTTGATATTAACAAAGGAATCAATCACAGAGCTAAATATAAGGATTTATAGAACATTTTGTTCTACTAAATAAAACTCGACCACCTTGATTTTTTATACATAGTAAGAACAAAATAAGAAGAAAATTATTTATGGAATGGTTAAAATAATAAATAAAATCTTTATTTTTAAGGATGGATAAGAAGTTAAAAATATTTAGTGTATAAAAATCCTATCAATGAAATCACACCCAGAGTTGACCACTTCAATCATCAAGACACTGACGCTCAACTTTATCAAACTATAAAAAATAATAAGGTATATGTTTTATGAATTAAAATGTATTTTTTTGATTTTAAATATTGATTAATCTTAGAAAAAAGATGAAAAATATATTAAATGTGTTGAGTAAAAGGAAATAGTTTTATCATAGAGTATTGATGACATTGAGGGCTTTAACTGCACCATTATTTCACATAATATACTATTTTAGGTAGAAAACAAGACAATCCACAAACCATAATGGAGACCTTCCCCCAAATTAAAGCATTAATGAATGTGGAAGTATTAAATTTTCTTGATTCAAGAATCATCAATTAAATTTTATAATTTTTTAGACATATTCGTATTGTGTTTTGGAAAGCAGGCATGTTGTTGATTAAGAATATGGATAATAAGTTGATACCAATAAGGTTTTTTACAAGTTGGAGAACAGGCACCGATTACCAAAAGGTAAATAAAAAAATAAATAAGATCCACTTTATAATTCCATTAATAAATAAAATAATAGAAATGGTAGAAATATATGAGATTTATTTCCTTTATTACAACTATTTTGGTTATAATCAAATTTTGATGGATTTGGTGGTCCTTGATATTTGGGTATTTACTTGTAAGCATGGATCTATTTCTTATGCCAATATGTATTTTAGCGTTCTTATTATACAAAGTACATTTAAAAGGTGCATGGAACATATATTTTATAACATGGAGGTGGATGTTTTGGAAATATTAATTGGTGATATTTTATTATAGGGAAGATATATTTATGTATACCTTTAAAACCTTTACTTAATACAAAAATGATGAATGGAAAAGTGATTAGAAGGCAGTTGAAAAATATGGTACATATTGGTTTGAAAAGGAATTTTCTTTGGAAACCAAATTTCAAATAAAAAAATAATTATTGAGAACACTAATATAAATGTTATATAATATCTTCTTGAGCCTACCATAGTAAATTTGATTAATATATTTGTTGGACAAGTAGGATCTGTGACTGTTTTATCATGGATTTTTCAAAGATAACATTACCACTCAATCTCTTACTATAAAACAAATTAATGTTTAACATTAGGTACATATATATATAATCCTTTATTTATTTTAAAATTAATTTGGTGGTTGAACCAATCATGATATCTCCCAATATAGATAATACATTTGAACTGATGTGTGATGCTAGTGATTTTGTCTATGAGAGATTATTTAAGATAAAAATTATATTTTTCAACCCATCTATTGTGAAATATGTACTCTTAATAAATCCATAATCAATTATTATACCCTATATAATGAGTTTATAATAATTTTATTTACTTTTTAAAATACTAGATTTCATTTAGTACTCTCTATGTTAGTAATATATATGGATAACACTTCTTTAAGGTAATATTTTACCAATAAGGATGTGAAACCACTAAAAATTTGATAGATATTGTTTCTATAAGAGTTTGAAAATATAACCAAATATAACAAGGGAATAGATAATATAATATCTAACCAATAATGAATATTGACATTGAACAATTTGGGGGAATAATAAGAGTTACACATTTATGATAAATTCTAGAATAATAAACTCTTTATTATATTTTTTTAAATCTAAAATTTGTTATTAAATATAACAAAATACTTTGAAAATGGATCCTTCTGCATATACTTCACTTGTCCACAAAATATAGGATTTTTATAAAATTCACCACAATACTTTTGGAATGACCCTTTATTATTCATGAAGTATGGAGTAGTTTTCTTCAAGAAACGTGTTCTTCAGTCAGGTGTGTGAAGAGTTATTGAATTTGTTCATTCATTACCGACTAGATAAAACTATGGTCCTAATATAAAAGGGGTAAATATCATTAAAGGTCGATTATTTTATCCCACTTTCTATAAATATTAATATAAATTGGTTAGATCATTTGATCGATACCAATGAATAAGAAATATTTTGATGCACAATGAAATAAATAAACACTAAATTCTTGAAGTAGAAGTGTTTGATGTGTGGGAAATTCGTTTCACTCCCCCTTTCCCAAAATATGTTGTAGATAATTACCTTAGGTTGTGTGTATAATTGATTTATAAAAGTATTAAATCTATGGAAATAATAAATAATATAGTTATAATGTTCATAATTTTTTTTGAAAATTAATATATTTTCTGGATTTAGAATCCCTTGGTTTCTAGTTTGTGATATATAGAATAAATTTATCAATTATTTATTGAGGAGACTAATGAAAATCAATAAAATTTTGCACAATAAAAGATGCCCTAATCCCCAAATGTTTATGGGAAATTGGAATTTTCCAACCAAGAAATAAAATAAATCTTAGGGAAAACATTTATTTAAAATTTGAATGATTTGAGTACGAATGTTTATAAATATTTTTAGACACAATAATCAACATTTAAAAGACACATAAAAATATCTCCTTTTGAGTTTATTTATTTAAATCCATGTCCCATTCCATTTACCTCAAACACAAATGAAATTTTTTGATAAATGAATTGCACATGGATTAGAAAGAAGGTCAGAATAAATTTTGATATCACATGATGAATTAGAGGAAGTTAGGAGGTATACTTTTGAGAGTCTGTGGATTTTGGAGGAGAAGATTATGAAAAGTAACATATAACATTCCAATTAATGTACATTCATGTTTAAAGACAAGGTACTTTTATTTTATTATCTTTTGAAACTATTTCTATGAAAAATAAATATATGTTGGTAGTAAACATTCATAGTAATCAAAACATACTCTTATAGAGAAATAAAAATTAAGTGTGGGAAAGAAGCCTCATTCATGGTCAATAGAGAAATTTAGAATATCTATATGGTTAATTTTCAATTAGTTTGCATTATATACATTAGATGTTTTTAAATAATAAAAGGTATGTTGAAATCAAAAATTTAAATGAAGATATGACTAGAAGGTATCCTATGTGGATTCCAAAATCCCATAGATATATATTTTTATTTTTTAAAAATTATCTTTTATTTTTTATTTTTAGATTTATAAATTTTTCAATTTTTATAACGATGATGTTTGGGATAAATACCCATAAATATCATGTTCATAGAGTGAATAAAATAAATGAAAGAGTGGTTCAAATGAAAAGAAATCAATTGAAAAATTATGAGAACAAATTTGGATAAGAAGAGATCACAAAGATGCTGTGTTGACCAAACAATGTCATGACAAAGATACCTTAACCCTAGGGTTGAAAAAAATTTCTAAATCAACACTAATATATCAATTTTGTTATAGTAATAAATATACAATAACAGGTCATTACCATATCTTGGTAAATATCTATTCCCCATTTATTTTGAGATATATGAGATAATTCCAATGAAGATGAATGTGTTCATTGAATCACTTGATTATTTACATTATCTTCTCAATTGTAGAACAATGATCCACCACCATAAATATTTTACATGTCTATTTTCTTCACCCATTAACCAAAAAAGACAAAAATATCACTAAACACATCATGGTGATGCCCAACTATAACATAATTTTTATTATAAAAATCATGACCTCCACCATGTCATGGTTACATGTGATATTCCATTTTACCTAAAATAAAAAATTTAAATGAAATAATCCACCTTAGTTGTACTTACAGCATTAATCCAACCCAACCACACAATTACCTAGAAGAAATAACTACCATTATAAATATATTTTAAAACTATATTTCTTATTTTCACTTTACCTAATTATAACATGTCATTATAAATGAATATTTTACTTTTTGTAATTATATAATATAATTTTATAGTAAACCATGATGATTACCTTGACATAGTTAATTCCACCATCCCTTTTTCAAATTCAGCCTTTCTGGACACATCATGGGCTTAACCACAATGTCATGGTCAATTTATTCCCAACACAAATTCAATAAAAAATTCTTTGAACCTTGAAAAAGGTAACCCAAAATAATATATTTTTTCTTTAGAATCATATTTTACATGTAATGGTGTTTTTGAAAACATATAGTGGTTTTATCCATTAAAAAATAAAAATTAAATAAACAACCATTATTATTTAAACCTAAACCCTTCGAATTTCCATCTCCACTAAACTCCCTTACCCTAATACATGGACAACTACCATTATTCAAACACCCAACCTCATTCCATTATTTTATAAAAATATTCCTCACATTATAAATTTTTAACCTTACCTTGAATTATCATAGTTACCATTTCAATCAATTTCATTACCACTTTTGAACCCCAAACCTTATTTTATCAAAAACCCAACATCGTATTCATTATCCCGTCACTAATGGGCTCCCCCAATCTATAGAACCAACAATTGGATTTTAATATTACAAATCACCTGCCCATGAGCCCCCTTCGAGTTCAACCTTTAGCAACATATCCACCTTTCGAAAAACCCCTTCCCAACCCACATCTTCTACCAAGTACCCTAATTACATACCCTATCCTTATAATTCATTAACTTCATATAACAAGTAAAATTTTAAACATATAATGTAACATCCCAAAAATTTAGTTAAAAATAATAATAAGCTCGATAACTTGCATGACATGCAACACCGAGGTTTAAGAAAATTGTTGTATACTATAAAAATATTATTTTAATGTTAACATTATATTATAGGAATTAAATTTAAAATTAAAACAGGAATAAACACATTGTAAAAAATATGTGTAATTTATTTTTTTAATTGATATGTATTCAAATTTCTATTAATCCATGTTATGTTTCAATTTTTTTTTCAATAATGGTATTTATTGCCTTTTGTGTTCAGATGTTATAATAAGTTTTTACATTTTTATGAGTATTATTTTAGTAAATTTATACCATTATTGGAATCACCATTTTAATATTATATTATGGTAATTTTTACTTATATTATGAGAAGATTTATTTTTCAGTAAATACTGAAAAATTCCATTTTTTTGTTTAACTATCATTTATTTCCATTAAATAAAGTAATTAGAAGCTCCACTATTTTTTAAATATTAATAAAAATTAAAAAAAGTTTCATAAAATTAGATACAATATAATTAATTATATATAAATTAGAATTATTATTTATTTTGTAAAAAGTTCATTTGTAGGCTTAAAAACACATTTTTCTATAAATATTATTCTTTTCATTTAAAAAATTTATATTAAAATTTATTTCTACATATTTTAGAAATTGAATATTAAAAATTTATTCCATATTAGGAATAATGAGGTTCAAAATTTTTAATTCGAGGCCCTTTATTTTCAACGATTATGAATAGTAACCATGATAAGTATTTGTCACCCTGATCAGGAAAAATCTAATAATTAAGGTGAAAAATAACCTGATAAGGCTTTATAAATTTATCTAACACTTGAATTATTTGAATTTTATGAGATTATTTTTACCATACTATTCCGATATTATAATATATGAAATTGGTTTTTATTTTTCTTTGATAATAACCTTAATATTATTTTAAGCAATGAAAAATTCCAAAATTTCACTATGTTGCTTTTATTTAATTTTATATTTTCAAAGAGGGATACAAATACACTATGAAAGAATATAAAAATTAATTTTTAAAATAATTAATTTTTTTTGATATTTTAATTTATTTTAATTTTTTTGGATGGTACGATTAACATAAATGTTTTCACATCAATGAAATAGTGGTTATGCTAGTAGTAGAAAAATAAAATTAAATGATTTTAAAAACATAAGAAGTAATATTGTTTTGATGAATTATGGAATAAAATAAATTTTAGAGTTAATAAAAATGTGTAATTTATATTTAAGTAGTTTATATTTTTGATCACATACCTATCTAGAAGCCTTTAAAGTCAAAATTTTGAACAGTTATTCAAATTAATTAAATGGTATTGTATGTTAAAAAAAATATTATCAAATAACGAAAAAACATAAAATTATTGAATTATGATAAGGGGGCTGAAATATGGTCTAAAATTAAATTTATTTAATTTTTATGATATAATTGGTTACTTTGAAGTAAATTTATAATCCTTTAATAATGATTTTTTACCATGGTAAACGTTAAAATTGGTTAATGAAGGGGTTAAACCAAAATATAAGGTTAAACAAATTCCACATAAACATGTGTATATTTTATTAGTTGAAGGTATTTCAACCTTATAATATATTATATTATGAATTTTATCCTCTTGGTTCCACTTTCAAATGAAAAATAATTTATTATATTTAATTCAGTTAATTATTTCTAAGCATTTCCTTTTACTTCACTATAAAAGGACACCATCTATCCTCTATTATTAAAACCACCATGAGAAAATTTTATCAACCAAATCCAAACAAAATATCTCATAAAAATATATATATGAATTTTATTTGTTTTGGACATTCCAAAAAACCAACACTAGGGTCTTTAAGAGGAGATTTAATGGATCTCTTTCAAGGAAGAGGTAATCATCTTAATTGAGCACTTCCATTTTTATTCTTATTTTACCATATAAAAGTATGTAATAACCATTATAATATTATGAAAATAATATCTCATATAATTATATGTTGTTATATATATGGAATAATATTTATCCAACTTCTTCCCCCTAAAATGAAAAAAACCATCCCTTGTGTGTGCGACAGACTACCACCTCGCAAAACAATGTAATTTGTGTTCCATAACCGTCTCACATGGATGGTAAAAATAACATAATTAATAAATGTATATGATATTTATGAAATAATAATTATTCATAATTTTTTATGTATTATCAACTTAATTATGCTTCAACTCATTAAAAAATTATAACACCGCTAATGCGAACACGTGGACTACCACCTCCATGAAGCATTGCAATTCATTTTTCATGACCAATATTCACATAAGATTATAATTATGTATATAATTACTGTTTATTATTTTTATATAATTATTTACATTCTAGATATTATATAACCAAGATCAATACACAAGGACCATGAATAAAAAATAAAAAATATATGAAAAACAAAGTAGTTAATGCACGAAATAATGATAATAAGGAATGATTGTTAACAAAAAGGTGATACAATGTTAAAAGTGGATAATATATGATATTATATATATATATATATAGTTTTATTATGAAATTTTTATAATTATAAATTTATTTTATAGGTAGTTAATTAACTTCTATCATAGTGGAAGTGTAAAAAATGAATTTTATCTCTATTTCCACTCAATTGGGATATATTTTTTATTATTCATATATTTTCTTTTATGTATTGTATATATTGAAATTTTGTGTATATAAAATTATTATATATTTATTCATGGAAGTTAAAAAATCAAATCAAGTCTTCTCATTCAATTGGATATAATTTAAAATTTACAAAAGAGGAAAGAAATTGTTCGACAATGATTTTTTTTTGATTTCCAATATTTTATTTGAAGAAATATTACAATTTATGCTTTAAAAACTCCATCTATTTTATTATTCTCTAGAAATTTAATGGGTTTACATTATTTCTTAAAAACTTTTATCGCATTTTTTTTGAATGAAGAATTTTTTTAATATAAATGATGATCTTATTTCAATTTTTGATCAGGTATATTTTTTCCATGTTAATATTTATCAAAATATTTTAATAAAGAACTTTTTTGTTTATTTAGATGATTTATTAAGGAAATTTTTCTATCCTTTAAAAATTACATGGTTTTAAAGGAATTTTTATATTTTTTTTCTAAAAGGTTCATTTTTTTACTTTCTTTACAAAAATTAAAAATAAATGTTTCTTTTTAATGTATCATTAACTGATTTTACCTCCACTATAACAATTTTACGATATTTAGATTATTTTTAAAGTTGTTAATTTTTTTTAAAATAAAATTCTACAATTTGAATTTATTTTAAATTTTTTGTTCCAGTTTTTCTATTTTATAAAATACAAGATTTTACTATAAAGTAAATTTTTTTGATGAATTGATTACCACCTCTCATTTCTTGAGTGATTTTCTGGTCATTTACATTAGCCATAAACATTTACTTCATTATGAACCTATTTTATTGGATATTAAATTTCTATTTAATATCCATATTCTTTTCCTGATTTATATTCTTTTTTACTAAACAATATAACATATCTACATATGATTTTTTACAATGAAAGTTATTTAATTGACTGTACAAAAATTAATATTCCATATTCTTTAATCAATAATGATATTTGTTGATAAGAAGTATTATTTTTTAATTAAATTAATAATTCCATATATGAGGATTTAATTTTACATATAGTTATGAGTGGGGCCTATTTATATACTTCCCCTCGATGCATCGACAATTATCATGAGACAGATACATTGGATAACCTTATTAAATGAGTTTTTAGTGTATAACTAATTGTATTTTAAAATATATTGACATTATTCCTTGGACATTATATTTGTTATTATGAATTTTTTCATTGAGTGTTTAGTTATTATTATCCATGTGATTACTATATTTGATATTATCAATGGATTCATTTCATGATCATGTTATTGACAAAATGATTTTTTTAGTTATAAAACTTTATATATTGATTATGCCATATTTACTCATGATATATTCCAGTATACAAAACCATTAATGAGTATTTGATCCCATGCTTATTGTTTTTCTTTCCTAAAGGTTTGTAGAAGGAATCTTTGGACGATTTTTAAGGATGTACGATATTTACTTTTTTTATGTTTTATATTTTTCTTCCATGATAAAATGAGAATCATATATTTATTTAGTTTTTGAATACTACTAAACTAATTGATCATTGGTGATGAGATCTATTATATATTTTTCCAATATAACCAAGTATACACCATCCCTGGGATATTGGAGTTGAGTTTGTTTCATGAAACAACATAAGCGCCTTCGATACTTAATAAATGCTTGAAGTTGACAATGGAATCTAATAAGAAGAATATTGTGGTTTTTATAGTATGTATGATAAATGGGGAATGATTTTTAATCTTAATACATATGCCAATATTAGTTTAGAGACACTAATATAGGGGAATCTATATAAATTGAACTTTAAATCCTTAGTAATATTCTAAAAAGATACCCACCAAGAGACCAAGATTGAGTTTATTAATACAGTAAAATAAAATTCAAAAATAATTTCATTTAATTGAGTATTAAAAAAATTATATTATATATATATATATAAATTTCCAAGGAAATAAATGTATATTTATAGATATTTAGCACTTAAATTGTATACATGATATTTGTTCTCGATCTGAATAAGAATTCATTTTCCTCTAATATAGAGAATTGATGTGTGATCTAGGGGCATGCCCTGATTTTATGAAGTGTATTAGATAGTAAATAAAATGAATCCCTAATGAGATATATTCACTCACATGACCATATCTGGGCCACCTAGTGGTGATAACTAATGGCTAGTCAATAAACATGATATCTGCAACTTGTATTCTATTATGGATGGTCCTACACCAATTTGGAAGTAATTTTAGAGCTAGTTATACCAATAATAATATACACTATAGCACCCATTGTAATGGACCATATCAATACAAGTTGATATTTTTGATGAAATATAAATTTTCTATTCTAGAGTAGTAGTGATCTATGAAACAAGGCTCATATAAGATATCTTAGTTTTTATCCCTCTATAAGATGTGCTTTTGAGTGTTTTTAGACATTTTTGAGGTGGATTGGGAGATTGTAACTGAATTCGAGGAGGTTCAGGTAGTGCTATTACTGAATTAAGTATCTGAGTGATACTACATGCTTGATCAGGTGGTAATGGGTACTCGGTGGCCTTTTTTGGGGAAAATTACCCATTATACATCAACTAGACACATAGTGGAGGTTACTAGTTGACAAGTAGAAGTTTAGGGACCTATTATTTCTTAAATGACTACTAAATAGGATCTTGATATGATATTTTTTAGCCAAGGAATGATAATAATTTTATTTTCAATTATCCTTGGTTATTTAGTTGGGGATTACAATAATGGACATTTTGTCTACATATTCACCCATTTTCCCTCTCTCTACCACCATTAATCCTCCTTGATTTAGGGTGTTTCAGATAGATTTCCGTGGTGATTTTAGGTGTGATTAAACTTATACTTTTATTCTTCTTATCCCTTATTTTATATGAATTTTTGTTGTTTCGGAAGAAGGATTTAAGTGTAAATTCCATGGGTGCCTGGTAGAATCGTCTTGAATGATGGGGATTTAGAGTTTTGGGTCACAAATATTCTAAGAGATGATTAATCTATATCACCTCTAATTATTTTTTGGGAGAAAAGTTTCCTATTGATTTTTCATTGGGTTTTTGAAAAAAAATCTAATATTGGAAATTAATTAGGTGCTGAATGATGTGGATTTTTTCATTTATAGGCATTGAGGGAACTTTACAGACTTAACAAATTTCATTGGTCATAGTCTTAATGTTGATTTGTTACTTAGTGAGTTTTTCTGTGTTATGCACATTAGACTAAATGAGTTAATTTTTAACTTCATATTTTTTTAGGAAATTCAATTTTATAAAGATTCTATGAAGCTTGGTTTGTCCTAGTGTGGGATTGATTAAGGCTGGATAGGAAAAGTTGAAGGAGTGAAAATCTTGTAAAAATGTACATGTTATTTATAATACTAAACTATATTATTTTTTATGCATGATTGTGTAATCCTAGATGATAATTTGGGTTTGGGTAAAACATATGGGTATCAAGTTTACAATATGTTTATAAGTTATATGGATTAGTTCCTCTTAGGCTTGGAGAATGTTCTTCATTACATGTTAGTGTTTTGGAATTTCGGTTTAGTTTTTCAAAAAGGTGAGGATGATAGTTGAGTTTACAAGAGGATAACTATTGGTCTTTTTGCTTAGAATGGATCGTGGATAGATTAATGTAGTCCATCATAGGGATATTTAACAAGATATGTTTAATTAGCCTACGGTTGATTAGTGATACAATCATACATCTTATATTTTTTTGGGGGTGTCCCCATAGGGGTTGGTAATAATTATTATGCTTGGGGGTGAGTTTGATAAGTCCTTCAAGGATAAGTATGATGTGATTAGGAGAGTCTCTGCTTGATAAAGGGATTGATAACACTCCAATAGAATATTTAAGATGAGACCTAAAGTTTTCTTTTGAGAATTACTCTAATTTTTTAGAAAGGGATTTAAAAATGGGGTTTATTATGGT
This sequence comes from Viscum album, assembly GCA_963277665.1. Classification (NCBI taxonomy): domain Eukaryota; kingdom Viridiplantae; phylum Streptophyta; class Magnoliopsida; order Santalales; family Viscaceae; genus Viscum; species Viscum album. The sequence goes on from OY728148.1 coordinate 1,283,607,676, forward strand.
TTCAGTTTGGGATGACCATGGAGTCATGATATTTATGAATATGTTATAATTTGAAAAGTAATTATAATATCCCCATTAGTATAGGATCAGTTATGGTCATTGAGATACGGGGTCACCATGGGGTAAATATATGGGTTGATATCATTGAGGGGAACTTGAGTTAGAGTTAGGTTACCAATACATTTTCTTCATTTTTTAGGATGGGTGGGAAGTCATGTTTTCTATTTAATACCTCATGTGATGGGTCTTATGATACTAGTGTTAGGATAATTATTTTAAGGTCAATTTTTTAAGATCATAATGGTGTTTCCTCTGCAAACGTTCATGGTATATACTTGTGGTTTGCATAAGACAAAGGTGTAGTTATTACCTATGTCAATTAGGGATATTGTTTAGTTAAAGAGAACCCTATTGTAATGGTTGGGTTCTATAATGTTTTTTTTGGGTATGAGTGTGTGGATATACCATGATATGATACATATAGAAGTCGATATGGCTAGTTTTGACTCAGTATGGGGCCCTACTTTGATTGAGAAGGTAGGGGTCAAGATCTACCACGATACCCTACCCTAAGTGAGAGGATAGTGGTCATATCTTGGTATGTGACCTACCTTGAGTGAGTGGGTAGACGATTGGGTTTGGTATGTGACTAACTAAGAGTGATAAGGAAGGGGTCATGGTTCATTATAAGACTTCCTCAGAGTGAGAGTGTAGAGGCTTTAAATAAGGACTTACCCTAAATGAGAGTATAGATGTAGAGGTTTTACATGGGACCCTACCATGTATGAATGTGTTGGGGACCTAACTCGGTGGGACATTGGTTATTTTATAGAGTGGAATTTCCTATAAATGAGGTGGTGGTGATTGATCTATAATACACCATCCCCAATGTAAGCACTATGTTATGGGTCAAGGTTGGTGAAATTATTTGACTTCTTAATTTATTATGGGCCGAGCGAGGTATGGTTGTGATTAATGGAGAACTAGTTAGAAAATTATGACCTGTCCCGCATTTTTTATGTGGTATGTTTTTTTATTTTTCTTCCTATATCCAGAAAATGTATACAATGGAATATATAAGTATAAATTTGTGATACCATAAATATATTTATTTTTTACCATAAATGGGAACCTTGGTGAATGTGAATACCTCATATTAAATAAGAAAGTATGAAAATAGTTTAAAAAACGAATTTGGTTGAAGAAGGTTGTCAATGATTGAAGATGGGTTCAAGGTGAGGCTTCAACTTTCTAGTGAAGCCTCTTGTGTATTTCTTTGTAAGTATAGTCAACCAAATGGGTGTTCTATTAGTATGTATGGTTATAAGAATACATTATAAATTATTATATATTTGGTTTATCATTGGCTATAAATCATTTTTCACAATCCGATTGTCTATTACTAAAGAAGTATGGTTATTTATTTTTATTGATATATGTTACTCTAAGATTATAATTTCCAAAATTTTGATTATAGTCTCTCATTTTCGGTTGAACACCAACGGCTTAGGGGGAGGAATGCCTGATATCATGTTATGAACTAACCAGGGATCCATTTAGGTGATTTTAGTTAAGGTTTTACAAATTTTTATTATATATTATTTTGGTTATTTTATAAAATGGGATTTAGTAATAATATATAGGGAAATTGAGTTGTTTGTGATGAATCTTGAGATAGTTTCCCTTGTACACCTATCCAGTGGTAATTTTATGTTATACATGTCATGATATTGTTGTTTTGTGTTTTTCTTATTACAATTTTGATAGTTATTCTTTTATAATGTAATGAATGAATGATGTTATTTTTTATTTGTTGGTTGAACACTCACAATAAGAGAAATGTGTACATAAATATTACATGGAACATTTTATTAACTTAACTTTTATGTTATTTTGTGTGATAGATCCTCGGTTGTGATGGAGGTTCTAATTATTTAGAGTATTTCCAACTTATATAGTTTTTTCCTATATAACTTTCTGGGTGAATTCAACTTAATTGGACTTCGAATTTTGACTCATGATAAAGTGAAGTTTTTAATGGCAATTAATGTTTATCTTATATTATGATGTTATATTATGATTACTACATGACCCTTTGGTGTAGGTGATATGTGGTAACCCTTAGTGGTTTGGTTCAGAGATTAGATTCCTTAGTGATTGATATAGGATATGTACACATGAAATATGGTTTTAATGGGAATGAGTTGCCATGTTGATGTGGATACTCTCAGTAGGTTAGAGAAAAAACATGTGGGGTTATTTTTTCTATCTAGATGTGTAAATATAAGACTGGTTGTGGTATCTTGGTTGATAATTGAGCGTAATATTGGTAGTATTTCCAATCTTTTTGGATTATGTTTTGGATTATGATGGGAAGGTTGGGGGTGATCCTAGATGGAAAGGTTTAGGATTAATATCAAATAAATAGAAAAATCATGGTTTTTTTGAATACACATGAGGGGAAGGTGCTTATGTTATCATGCATGGATAATAATTATTAAGATACCATAAGTTCTATGAAATAAGGCACTAAAGATTTTTAGGGGATTATATTAATATTCAAGGGAGGCATTATCAATTTTTTAGGCATGAAAGCCTATGTTAGGTGGTACGTGACACATGTGAGAATAAGTCGGGTTGTGTGGGTGAGTAATATGAGAGTATATACCGATATTGAAATATATGATATCGATATGTGTAATGGGAAATAAGTAGTGATTTTTGGGGAGTTTAGTCTTCCTTGTAAAAAGGATAGTGACTATTTGAGTGGTATCTCAGGGAAAATCTTGATCCACGATTGAAAAGACAAATTTTTTTATGTTTGATTACTTTTTGGTTATGAATTGATGGAATGGGACATGTAGAGTTCTTTTTGATAATTTTATAGGCTTTAGAGGAACCAGAGTAGTACAATGATGGTGATTTTACACAACAGTAATAACTTCTTGGGTGTCTCGTGAGACTTGAGTTGGTTGGTACATGACCACCCTTGGAGTGTGATCAAGGAAGAGATATGGCTTCTCATATTCTATCATGAGTAAAGTGGTGATGAATATAGTGAGACACTTACCAGCATGGTAGAACAAGTTTTTGATAGAAATTGGAGGTGTATCCTTTACTAGAAGGGGATACATATTTGATGGAATATGTTGTCATTATTTGGTTGATCTAGCCATAATAATTTAAATGGGTTTATAGAAATGGGATGAGTATAGAAAATAAATATAAACACCCGTGTGATATTGGGACCTATCATGGTCTTTCCTTTGAGATAATTATAAGGGTAGCCAATGATAGGGAGCATACCGCTGAATATTCAAGGGTCTAACCCACATGTAGGTGAATGTAAAAAAATATTAAAGATGATATTTCTAGTAATGTAGGATGGGATATTGATATATCTTTTTTTATGTTTCTTAGTTATGAGTGTGTTAGTCACATGCAGTTAGTATTTTTAGTAAAGGATGGGATGCAAGATATTTAGATCATTTATTTTTTTAGAAATACAATGAAAATTATACTCCTTGGGTGGGGGGAATATTATCCATCCCTATAACTACTCAAGAATTTATGGTATATCACTTTTAAATTTAACATCTTCGACATCTTAGGTTCTATGAAACACCAAACTTAAACGAACCATGATACACTATTAAATATTAACATAATCATTAGAATAATGATACGACCATTATAAATAGGAATATGGACATTATAATAATAAACTCACCAATAAAATTATAAATATAATTTATGTATCTCATAAATGAAAATATGATATATTTATATCATATAATAAATAAATAAATGTTTAAGAAATAATAAATTAAGTGTTGATATTTTTGTGGAATGTAAATTTTTCTTTAAAATTTTATAATTAATATAATAGTTTAAAATAAAATTTATTTTTATCAAACAGATTCATAAATTAATATTTTCTTTCATTATAATTATATGATTATTTTATGAGACCGTAATTAATTTTTCAAAGTGTCGTAAAATTAGTTATAATAAAAAAATTAGTATTTTTTTTAATAAATGATGTTTTTATTTCAAAGTAAATTTTATCATATTTATAAAATTATTTTCATTAAATGGGGTCTATTTTTTTTTCTAAATCTACACATCAAAAAATGGTTTGGGAGAATTTTTGGTGAATATTGAAATGTGGTAATTTATAGTATTTAAAATTATATGGAAGATACCTGAATTTTTGAGTCATGTATGATATAAGAACCATTAGTTATAAAGAACTTGCAGTATTTACTATACATATTCAAAATAATCAACACTATTTATGGTATTGAGACAACACAATAAACTAATGAATAAAATAGTAAAAACACCCCTATCCTCCACTATAAATACTACCCCTCACCACCTATTCTCCTCACACCTTCTAAGCCATGAATCTAGTTTATATTTAGACCAATTCCTATCCCAAACCTCTACCCCATATTTTATTCTTTCAAGTCTTAGAAAAATATCATTTCCAAGTTTCTTAAATAGATTATCATAGAGACAACATTTAAGAAGTAAAACCCTCCTTATTTCCATTTTAATTTATTTTATTTTCTTATCATCTCCTCACCCCCATTATAAAATATCATGATAAATAAAATATCATATATCTATAATGTAATTTTACTATTTTAATGTAATTTCCATCATCAAGTATCTCCAATTCTATTGTTATTCTAAAAATTAAAATATCATCGGTGCGGGGTCATTTCACCGCCTTCATGGATAAAGACTATTCATTTTTCATTACCTCCTTCAAATATGGCCATAAAACCATTTTTATTGTTAAAATAGATTATAATATGTATATTATGACTTATTTAATTTTATTTAACTAGTATATAAACATATTATTAAATAAAATGACACTAGTTTTTGATGGTTGAAAAAACCACCAAAATAAACTAATAATTTTTCATTAACATTATATATAATGAATCATCCTCTTACCATATAAAAAAATTATATTTAGGGACCATTTAAAATCATGATATTATGTTACTATCATTCTAATACACTTTTCTATTTCTTATTCTATATGACAAGAACTCCGATATTTATACTTAAGGGAACCAAGCATAAAAAATGAAACAAATGCTCCTCGAACAATGAAATTAAACATATAATTCATAAAATGCATATAAATGAACTAAATAACATTATAATAAATAAAATATATGCTTAAGAGGTTATATATTAAGTAATTAATTAATATAGTTTTATTATGAAGGATATTAATTATAGGTTCAGAACTCTTTCAAACATAAGGTAAGAGTTTTCTCATCTCACTTTTATTTCTATAATATATTCCTTATTCACCACTTATTCCTTTTTTGTGGTGTATGTATACTTTAATTTGATATATATCATCATTAATCCCTTTATCTATATGGTATTAAATTGTTTCATTTTATAATTATTATTTTTATGGGGCATACGACACACACACTTTCTTTAAAAAAACTATTATAAATGTTTGTTTGAAAGTTTAAAGGAAATGTTTTTTAAACATTATACTGCTTGAGAAGATCTTACCTCTTTTATGAGGCCTTAATTCCTTGAGGAAATCTTTATAACTTCAAATTATATTTTTCAAATTAAAAATTTTCATTTATAATTTCCCAACCTTTTAAATAAATTATTCCAAAGTAAAAAAGGGAATTTCTCTCAATAAATTTAAAATTATTTTGTTAGAGTATTTCCATATATTCCAAAACCCTATATTAAATCTTATTCTTAATAAATTTTGATATATTATGATACCATATACCATATTTTATTTAAGGGTTTATAATTATTTTGATTGGGGATGTACTATCTTGATACAATTCACCTTATTACTCTGGATAGTTTATTATTATGTTTACTGATTTGGGAAATTATTTACATTTCATATTCTAGTTTCAATATGAGTGAATATGTTGATTATGTTTCAACAACTTTATATAAGGAATTAATTGGACTTAGAAAGTTTTGATCAGGGATCTCTATAACCCCTCGATGCATTGGTAGGTCTCATGATAAAAACTAGACTGAGTTTTGGCTAATGCCTCACCCATTTATGTATAATTCTTCGCCGAGGCCTTGATGGTATGCTTCTATTGTCCCTCATTATGAATATCCTAATTATGAGATTAGTTATTGATAATCCATATGATTATTTGAACCATATAATATCTATGGTTTAGTTTCATTCTCATGTTATTATTTATATGGAATTATTTGATGAGATTTTATTCCTGTCATATATTAGTTAATATTATGTTTTAATGACATGTGTTTTTATTTCTTCATCTTTATTTTTTTGTTTATGTTTATTTACAATATCTTCTTCTGTATTATTACCCTTATTGAGAATCTGTTATCACCCATTTCTTATGTTTTATTTTTCACTAGAATTACAAGGTTTATATTATGATTGACAGGAAGGGATAATCTTGGAGAATAGGGATGTTTCTAATGGAGTTCATATGTTGTTTTCTATTTTACGTTTTATTGTAAAACTTATGTTTGTATCTAGTGTTTCAAAGATACTAAACTATTAAGTACTTTGGGATGTGATTTCTTGAACATATTACCAATATAATAAAGTAATACACTTTCTCTCGGATGCTAGGTTTTTTGTATTTATAGTCACTTTGTTCATGATCCTCATTTTAAAAGGATCTTAGTGCTGTTGAATCTATTGAAATGTGGTTGAGATAATTCCTATGATAATAGGTCATGTAAATTTAGAAATTTCCTTTTGATTAATAAATAATATAACTTAAAATTTAGCTAGAGTGTTTGGTTAGGGTTGATTCTTGGGAGAAGAAATTTGGGTGAAATTTGGTGTTGGTCTCAGAGGGGCTAGATTGAGGGTACATTGATACTTAGTGGTAGAGTATAAAAATGAGTTCGGTTAAATGAGTATACGAGCATTTTATTACATGGATTTTTATTTTCAAACTTTATTTTAATAATTTTGATTATTTCAGGATATCTTTAGGGGTAAATTAATCATGATCAGGTGGTACAATGACACACCAACAAGACAAGTTATGTGTTTTTGGGAATATTTTTCCAACAGAGGGTTGACTAGTGTGTTTGAATTTTATTAGATGTAGTAATAGGAAAATAAAATTGGGTGATTAGATTGGGATGTGGGTGATGTGTTTGAGTGATCAAACTGGGGATTTTGGATAAAAACTCAGTGTATTAGGGTTGAGTGTATGGGTGGCTTGGCCATCCCTATTTTAGTTTATAATTTGGATCAAAGAGTAGTATCACATTTCAATCAATGAAGATGAGTTTGGGTTATGTTTTTGGGTGCTTCATATAGATATAAATCCTTATGGTAGATAATTTATAATGTTATACATCATTACATGTTAGTATTTTAAGAGGGAAATTTGAATTTTTGGTTCTGGATTATAGCTGAGATAACTGACTAAAATTTTATTATTTATTGTAGGAGGAATAACTGTTTGTAATATACAATAATAGTGATAAAAAATGATGAATAAACAGTTATTATTGAACTAGTTTTTTTATAGTCATTGTTAAAGGATCTTAAAGTGGATAAAATATTGAAAATATGGGAGATATCTCCTTTCACCTCCAAATTCCCATATATCTATTCCCCTTGCACCATGTATGGAGCATCATGAACTCAGGATTAAGTATTATATTTCAATATCTTATGAAGTGTATAAAATAAAAATATATTGGATAAATTCAAAACAGGTAATGATTTAAGTGTTTGAAATATCTTGGTGGTGTTTTTGGGTGTGTTTAGAGGTTTGAGAGGTGGTACAACTAACAAAAAGAGCATTAAAAGCTTGGTTGAGGTGGACCTAATAATAAATTTATTATCAAGGGGCCAAAATGTACGTAAATAGTTGGGTTGGTACCCCATGGACTATCATGAGAAGTAATTAACCCCTAAACCTCCACCGACCACCAGGTGGATGAGTACATGGTGTTTGGTGGTGGGTCGGTTACACGATGAAAACTAAACTCATAACCGATACAACTTAACTGAGTACCCTTTCGGATTTGGGTGATTTTTTGTGGGGGAATTAAAATAATTTTACCAACTACCCCATCTATTATTCAATGTGTTTTGGCTCATTAATGACAATTTAGGGGGGATATTCTCTCATTGTAACCATCTTTTACCAAATTAAGTTCACTTGATGTCATGTGTTTTTTTAATTTCTATGGTCAATTGAGGTGTGATTTACATTATCCTTGTATCAATTTTATTTTCTATTTTATTCTTTGATTTATTGATATTTTAGGCTATATATTTTAGGGATGATTTCACTAGATCATGATAAAATCTTTTCAAATGAAGATGATTTGTCATGCTATGGTTCAATGATGTTGATATACGATGAATAGATTTATTCACACATCATTTTATTGGATAAATGTTTCATGATGAGTTTATCTAGGGTTAATACCATTTACATTTGAAAATGAAAAATTATTGGGATTAAAATGAAAGGTATTTTTCATATAGAGGTGTTTGGGGTACATCATGGACCTGACACATGTCATTGCTTCTTGTGTTGACATTACTTAATTGCATGGTGATTGTTTAGGTGGAAATTTTCATTATATTAAATGGGTTAAAATATTATTAATTTTATAATTATTTTTTTGAGATTTATAGATTTATTTTTGGTATTATAATCTTAATGTGACTTATTGTAGGCTAGGATAAGTTATAGTTTCCCTAATAAACTCACCCCAACATTTAGCTGAACCAATTCATTGTATAACCTCAACTGTGCCTCCTTGTTTTCGAGAGGCTACCGAATAGTAGTGAAGGTCTAAAGTAAAACATAGTGATATTAAAACCTCTTTATCAGAGTGAAAAAATAAAGGAAAAAATTATTAAAATAGATAAATATTATCTAATAATAACCATGCGTCATATAAACGAATCCCAAATCTGGATAAATGAACACAAATCTATACATTTAACATTTGTTTTATAAAAGTGTCACGTGTCAATGGAAAATAAAAAATTAAGAGACTCTAGAAGTCCATGATACAAGCCCCAAACTCATTTTTGGCCCCCATTTCCATTTTACATACCATGCCCCAAATTAAACATCTATCACATGGGCTTAAACCTTATCTATAGCTTCAACTATGAAGTTTTCTCGAGTACTAATAGTAGTCTGAGAAGGATTTGCTATAACTCTATATAATACCTCCAACAATATCTAAATCAATATCTATTATATATTTTAGTTTATGTAGAAGTTCTTGGAATAACAAACAAGGCAACACATAAAGGATGTTTTATAATTAAATAATAATCAATTAACCACTTTGTCCCTCGAGTTATATTGTGATATGTGACCAAAAAAAAATTCATTGGATCATTAAAGATGCTTGAAAGATATAAAATATGGGTTAAAAACATTATTTCAAGAGGGTTTATATATAATCATTTCAATTTGAGGACTCTAAGAGCATCAATCCAATTACCCACATGATGCCAATTGCTATTTGTTCCCGGTATGTCATTTTGAAACAGAATACAAGAATAAGGAATGCCTTTTATAATATTTCAAATCAAGGATACTATGAATCATGTATAGCCATCCTAGTTCAGGTATATGTAATGTCTTTTCCATTATCCTTACCAATGGGTGTGGAGGGTCAAGTCCACCATTTCTATCCTAGATATGTAGAGCTCTATATGCATCATCCCCAAACCATTCTTGCATGATATACCATTCAAGATATAATATAATTAAACTTTTAACATATTAATATAATGAGGGTTTACATTTTTAAAACTTACTATCCATAATGTTATATATTACCCGTCATCTTTAACCCCTTTCACATTTAAACAATTACAAAAATTATTCACATAACCCAACCATCAGATGTTCTTTAAAAACATTTAATTACTTAATAAAGACCCATTTTGACTATTTTCCATTCCATCAATTTATCTTTTCATACAAAATTTAATTTACAGACAATAGAAACAATTTTATATGGCATTGTAATAAGTAATGCTACAAGTTTAACTCGTTCCAACCCATAAGCCTTCGATTCCAATGTTTACAGCACATTGTACCAATTTAAATGGATTATTACCCCTCATGGGTGGTTATAGGCATGTACTCATAATCATCAAAGGATCCAAAGGGATCCATGTTGGTTATAAAATACTATATATAAGACCAATATATTATTCTTAATCATGGAAGAACTTGGGCATCACATTGTCACATAACCATGTACCACACACATAGGAAAAAAATCAAGACTATGAGAAAAATATCACACCCCGATCCAACAATAATATTTTATTTTTTTTATTTTTGGAACCCTATTTATTTATTTTTCCATCCAGGTGTTTCCCCCTAATATTAGAAGTTTTGGAATGCTTGAGTTTTGTGCATAGTGGTGCATGATTAATATAATCCCTCAGCCAACCCTAAAAAAACCTCATGTCCTAGATAAAGGCACTTTGTAACCCACAAAATTAAGAGAATGGGCATGTTTCCTTACCCAAGAGGCAATGAATCCCAAGGTTGAAGGACCAATTCCCCACATGATTAGGTACACGATCTACGAAACCATGTGGCCTAAACCTTTTTAATTCATATTATTGGCACATAACCACCAACATTGTTGGTGCAAAATCTGGTAGAACATGTTACCAAATCATCCGACCATCCAAAGTTCTTAAAAAATAGTGTTTTTCCATTTCCTCCCTAATTAAACAAAACTATAAATGGTGTATCTCGCACCCTCACCCTTATTCTTTTGAAATTTCCATAGGGGGTCTGATCTCACCTGTCCCTACTCCCTTCTTTCTCATTCATCAGCCGTTTCTCCTCCAGATTCATGGGGAAATCATCTTGGGTAAGTAATTATCCCTCTATACCACCTATTTAATCTTTATTATTTCATAGTTTCTTTGTTTCTTCTATATCCCATGTGGTGTGCATGACCTAGGTGAACCCTAACTTGAATGGGGTATCTTTGGGTGATTCGTGGTTCTTAATGTTCATGAGGACTAATTTGAAGCTCATTCTAGTTGTGGTTATCGATGAAAACATGTTCTCTATCATATATGGGTAAGGTTTTTTATGATTTAATTTTAAACCAATTTTTATTTTGCTTTTTTATGATTATTGGGGTTCTTTTATAATCTATAGTGTGCTCGACCTCCTTGGGGTGGATCTGAGCCACCATTGCCAAAGACAACAAGTTCCTCTTCAGATTGAGGTAGGTTACCTTTTGTTTGAGAATTTAAATTAAATGAGTTGATTAATTGATGATTTTAAACTATGTTTTAGTTATTATAAATATTTTATATACTATAGAATATGGTTGTGATGATTGCGAATTTTCTTTCTTAGGTTTTCTATGTTTTCTCTATGCTCTTAGTATTGGTTTTAAAAAAATACATTTTCCAGAATGATTTGAAATGTAGAACATTTTATGTGTTTGATTGGTTTTATAAATGTTTATTACTATATTAAATGGGGCTTCCCAAAAAATTATTTTTTATTTCAAAATAATTTTAAAAAGTTATAACGGAATGGTTTATTTTTCTAGGAATCCTTGAGGGGATTATCAACCCTTTAGATTGTAAAATATGCCTTATATATATGGATATTTATATAATTTTCCTCACTATGAATATTAAATCATGGTGATGTGAATATTTAAATTGGGTAAAAGGGTGATTATATATATATATATATTAAGTTTTATATGTTGTAGGAGTGTAATGTGGTTTTTGAAGTCGAAAGTTTTGGTAGAAAATATTTTTTTCTAAAATAATATTGTTTATTTTAAAGTAATGAGGCCTATTTAGAACATTGAGATGTTTTATGGAAATAGAAAACCGTTAATTATGAATACCTCTTGAATTAGAAATGTTATTTATGTCTTAAGTGTGCAATTTATGATCTGTTCCCAGGGAAGGCCATTATTCTTGGTTTGTGTGACATGGAAAAGGGATACACTTAAGTAGGGAGGCTAGAGGTGAGAAAATAGAGTATTGTGCTTATAAATTTGTATGATATTTATCTATATGTTAGTTTAATTAAACGCACCCATATTTATATCTCATGGAAATTATTTTTTAGATCCCTATGTAAATTTTTGGCTTTATTTTAGATTACACAATGGATTGGGGACTTCAGTTTATAACATGACGGCCCATGCGATGAATCCCTCAGTATAACGGGGGGGGGGGGGGGGGGTTAAAAGAGTGTTTGATGATACTTACTACCAATATATATTGATGATGTTAGATTTTATAGCTTATTCCTTGTATTTCTTAACCAACACCTTGGATCTGAGGACATACATTTTATAATAATGTTACTTTTCTCTATTTTTATGTATATTTGTGAAGTGAAATCACTATTATGTATTTATTACTAAGAAAAATATTTTATCATAGGTTACTTCTATAAATATCTCCTTAAATATTAATTTCATTCTTGAAAGTCCATTTTGAAAATTATATAAAAAATAGATTTTCTTAAAATGAAATCCCGTTACTTATTTTCAAAAGGTTGGAAAACCCTAATTTTAGATTTATTATTTTGATGATTTATATCCTTGGTAATACTTACTAGACACATTCATTATCACACAAACATTATTATTGTTAGTTCCAAGTTCTCCTAATTCTTGATCACTTATAGTGTGGGCACAGTTCTATGGTTGGAGGTGTCCTGTGACGTCATATAGATGTACATGTATTAGTTTTTATTTCATTTCAACTAGTCATTTGTACTTTTATTTTTTTTTCTTTTTTGTTATATATAGTTTATTAGACAAACTATTTCAAATATAGTTATATTTAATGTCCAATACTATTTCATCACTTGGGAGGATTGGGAAAACCTCTTGCGCCTTATTGCGTATTGGCTCGGGTGTCTGGTTTGGGGCCAAACAAGATCGGTTTGTGAAAAACTTTTATCAAAGCAATTGGACTTGTTATTTGGGGTGTCTTATAATTTGGAGTTAGGGTTTTTGTAGTTCATGTGTCCTGTAGTGGTTAAGTTCTTGATCACTAATAATGTCACTTGAATTTCTAGGGTGGTTCTAGATATTTATGTGTCAAATCTGAGCTTGGATATTGGATGTTTTTGTGGTTTTTGGTTTTTATTGAGTTTTTTATTATATTTTATAATTTTTGAGTTGTTTTAATAATATTAAAATATTGGATCACATTTTTGTATGGGTTTATAGGGTGTTTGGTAACTGTGCACGATCTAACAAACCCTAAAAAACCATTCATATACCTTTTCTAACCTCCAGTATAGTCACATGACTGGTGCATAGTCTACCAAGCCATACAACCAAGCCATATGTAATATACATTTTTATTGGTTTTTGAAATTTTGATATGTTGAGTATTGATTTTCTTTTGTTCATTCATAGTTTAGGTTTAATATGGGTTTAGTGTGTTACTAATGGGTTTTAAAAATGATGATTGGTTTATCACAATTGGATTTATAAAATAATAGCTTTGACTTATTTTAGAACAAAATAGAAATTATTTTAAAAATGAAAGAGTTTTTTTTAAATATTTTGAAATATTTTTTAAGATGTAAACTGAAAAAATGGGGACTTTTAAAATTCTTTTTTGATGATAAAATGTGGCTTAAAAAATGTGTTGGGCTATCTCAAAGAGCTGTTTGGAAAGTGATATAAACTCTTTATGAAGCCTTGGTATTACTATTAATGCCCATTTATGTGGATGTATGTATTTGTTAAGAGAAAGTTTGAATAATTTGGTATGAGAATTTATATATGTGAGGCTTAATGGAATACCATTGGTAATTTCACAATATTTCAACCTTAATTATATTTTTAAAAATGTTATTAAATATGGGATTTCTATGTTTTGATAAGTGAGAGTTGTTTGATTATTCTTTTTTAGGATTCTATTTTTTGTTAGGTTGATTTTTTTTTAAAATACTATTTTGAGTTGGGAAATTGATTTATGTTTGGGACTTGGAGTTTTGGATTATGATACATTTTGATTCAATTTTAGGCCTTTTATTTGTGTATTATTCCCAAGAAAAATCTCAGTAATGTGTGGATGATCATTCCCTAGTATTTATTCCTCTATCTTAGAAAAGATTAGTTTTATAAAATTTTTATTGTCATTTTTTCGTGGCTTTATCTTTTCAAGTTTAAGATGGATAAATATTTGGGGAAACTCTAAATACCTTTTTCTATTGGTATTTCCCTTTTAAAACCCCTTAGAGAGCAGCAAATGTTTCATTGATCAATCATTTTTATGAGGTGAATGTCTCTATTTTTGTATCACATATTTGAAATGTAAAGTCCTGGGTGAAAGTTTGGGATGAATGGGAAGCGTTATATGATTTATTTGATTGTTTGGGTTCACTATGGGTTGGCGTTTCAAGAGTTGGTCCCTGGTTATCCTCCCTCGATATGAAACTAGAACTCTTATTGATATTATTACGGAATGTTTGTCTGAGGAATTATTAGCCACATCTTGTATTCATTTTATATTTGGTTTTTCCACTTGGGTCCCCATAATTATTTATATGAGTTTCACTCTTGGAAGAGGAATTTTCAATTGGATATTATTATCTTCTTACTATGGGGCATCAGATTTTTGAAGATATCGTGGATCCATCCAAAGGCCTCAGTGTGAAGCTTTTCACATAGTGGAAGAGTGTATGGGTATTTCTATATTTTCTTAGTAACATTCTATTATTTTGAATATTTATTGTTACTTTATTTTCTCAAAGTTATTTAACTAAATTTTATCTTATTGTGGGGATTTGGATTTCATTACCTTCCTTCAGAAGTTTGGGTTTCATCACAAGTATCAATTTTGATATTTTTAATCTTGTTATTATGGATTGACAGTGATTATTTTTATGTGTATCATCTATTGTATCTTTGTATGTGGTTAATACTGATGAAATTATTCTGGATTGGAAAATTAATGTTTGAACAGAGTCCTTTTATGGTGGAGAGGCCACCATAGAAGGAACTCATGGTGAACCCATTTTCTAATCTTTCTGGATGTAGTAATTCATTGTTCCTACCCCACCAGACCCCAATCATAGTGTCTTGGACATTGGATCATGTAAAAGATACTTGTGATTATAAAAATACCATGATGATATTTTTTTGGAAATCTATATGTTAGGGGTTGGGGTGTTCTATATTTTGAGGTTGAATTTGGAGATTTGGGTTTCTTTTGTTGAATATTTTATCAGATGGTTTTATTTACTTGGTCTTTATCATTTTTCCAATTGGTGTGGTTTCATTTATTGAGGATGGAATATTTAGTCTATTTTTGGGATTTGATTTTTAGAGGAATGTAAAATTTTGCTTTTCATTCTTTTGGCGTTAGAGGTTTCATTTATCTAGGTGTTATTCCATATTTTTAATCTCAATTAACCAAATATTTTTTACATTCTAGGGATAGAGAGTCTTAATGGTGGGGAGAATTGGAAAACCCGACCCAACTATACTATTTTAATATTATTTATTTTAGGAATCTCTTTATTTATTTTTTATTATGTATTATTTTCTGCTAAAGTTATAAATTTTACAAGGTGTTAGGTTGTCACATGTTTGGAACATGATTAGTTGAAATCATGCTCCTTCACTCAAAAACTCGGGAGGTCTAGATAGAGCCATTGGGTATCCCATATAGTTAGGTCCAGATGAGTTCATCCTTCTGTAAGATGTTGTGAAGCTTAAGGGAAGATCACCAGGGCCCGACACGATTAGGTTCATAGTTTTTGAAACTATGAATCCCAAAATGTGAGGCTCCCTCTTGTTGGGACATATGCACCTGCACGATTGGCATTTTTTTTGAAGACCATGTGTCCAAATGGATTTGACTACCTAGTTTCTTTAAAAATGGTGTTTTTACATTTTACCTAATTAAATAATCCCTTAATGGGGTATCTCCTTCCCCTCAACCACAATCACTCGACATTCCAACAATGAGATCCTGTCCATGTGCACCCCTCCAACATTCTACCTCTTTCTTCAGCTGTTTCTCCTCCCGATTCATGGTGCAATCTTCTTGGTTATGAATTTATCGCCCTCTTTCACCTCCTTATTCCTTATTATTTCCTATTTTATTAGTTTCTATTCCCTCCAATGTAGTGCATGAAATCTAGGTGAAACATAACACAAATTGTGTGTCTTGGGCGATTCTTGGTTCTCAGGGTTCATGGTGACCGAGTTGAAGCCTGTCCTAGTCGCAGTTGTGGAAGGTGACATGTTCCCATTAAGATATGGCTATGATTTCTTATAATTTTCTTTTATCCCAATTTTAATTATTTATTTTGGGAAGTTTTGGTTTCTCACATTTTTATTGATTTCTTTGCAACAACCTTAGAGTGGTGGTGGAGGTGGATCATTATCCATTCCTCAAAGCATTCTTGGAGAGGGAGATCTCTAGGGATTTGAGAGTATTCTAAGTAGATTTCATTGTGCCCGATACAAGATTAGTTACATCTATTTATAAATTAATAAAATTGGGTTTGTATACTAGTAGGGTTATAAAATAATAATTTCACACTCCCCCTTTATTATTTTCATAATCCTTACAAAACCTCACTTCTATAATAATAACAATAATAATATTTCTTGAAATTTGCTATACCCAAAGATTAAATTAACTATTATTTATTCAAATAATTATCAATATATATTATTTATCACTAGACCATTAACCTCAGTTCACCATTCATCCTCAATATTTATCAGGCCTTGAATAGTGATTATTTATATAATAAATAAATATCACTGGATTATTTGATAACAAATAAATAAATATTATATTCACTAAAAATTACATAAATATTTAATAAATATTCTTATTATATAATATTCTATTAAATAACTAGTGAAAAAATATCTGTGATAAAAAAAAATGAATCATTTTTAAACCACAAATGAGAATAATATTTATTCAAATTATTAAATAATAAATAATAATATATTATTTAACTGAGATTTTAGATTCATTTATTGTGTGCCCATCTTGGAATTATTCTGGGTGGAATTAGTTGAAGATTCTTAAAGCACAAGGTTAGTGGTTGGAAACATGATATTGCACCCATAGAGAATGAAGTTAATGCCGCAATGACATAATATCTAATACGGACTCTTACAGTAATGACATGAATTTTTCCATAGGTATGGATCAATATTTTTTCATTTTTAATCTTTCATATAATCATGGTAAAGATATTATACAACCTAGTTAATGTTTTAAGAGTATACATAGAGTATTCAGAGCCCAAAGTTTCAGAAAAGTGGTCTACAAGCTTTTCCGCACGGTTAGTGGAAACGATGCCACTCAGACCGCATAGTTTGACTAAATCATGTGGCTATAGATAGGGGAAACTACAAGTCCTCAAAGTTTTTCTATAACTGTGTAGGCCTAGGTGCATGACCATGCATCCAATTTCATATGTTGGATAGAGCCTTACCACATGGTTTACGCATGGTTTTCAAACTATGCACCTATAATATCCAACCCCAATTCTTTGGGTTAAAAGACAATTTTTCTCCACTTATGTTTTAAGTCTCATCTCTTTTCCCCCAACCTCTAGAGTTTATTTATTGGGATCTATTATTCATTCTGTTAAAACCCTCTCCATGTTTTAATATCCTATAACTCTTCCATCTCTAAACCGATCATCAATCCGTAAGAAGATTTGGAGAACCTAAGTTAAGTATTACCTCATGTATCCTTCATATCTTGGTAAATCTCACCAGGTATTGTTCTATTTAGATGTTGTATCATTCTCCCTATTTTTAAGTTGTTGGATTGAAACTCAGATCTATTCCAACCTAGTTTAAATCTATGGTTGATATAAAATGAGGATTCATCTACGACCCAAAGGTAGGTGGTTACATAGTTTTCCAATTGATCTTTGGTTGTTTCTTATTTATTCCGTTATGCCGAATGCCGACATTTCCTAATCATATATATTATTTTGGATCCTTTATGTTTAATTGACCCTAGTGACTTTATATAGTTGAATTTATTCTTTTTTTAGTATATCGACATTTCATATACTCTATATAGACACCCATAGGTGAGCCACCTTAACAATGGTCATCTTTTCCAAATATATCAAAATGCTTAAAACCTAATTTGGATCTCAGCTTGAATTATTAATGAAATGACTCTAGTATCATGTGTGTTTCATTGAACCCAAGATACCCCATGGGTTTTTTTCCTTATGAAACTTTAAATTGTTCAAATGGGAATGTGATTTTCCCCATGTTTTCTTGTTGACACTTGAACCATTTGTCTGGATTTTTCCTGGTCTTTTGAATTAGATTCTTTTCCTATGGTATGCATATTTAGATAAATGGGTAGTTCAAGAGGGTAACCTTCATTAAATTTATTGAATATGAACCCAACCTTTTCACATGTACCATATTGTATCAATTTTCCTTTCTTAGGAAACTTTAGTGATAAGACCTTGTGTGGGGTGGATTAATCTTAATGGAATGTTTTTAAAGAAATGGATCAAATGGTTTAAAAAAGAAATGTACCCATGGGATGGTATTACCATTAACATTATTATTACTTATGAAATGATTCTTTTAAATACAATTATTTGAATGGAATTGAACATGGTTAAAGAAACACCTGAGAGGTTTTGCCTCATGTGTCATGTTATATACTTGATCATGCCTTGGTTACTTGGAAGGATTTATGACATGACATAAGAGGTAATGACTTATGAACATATTATTAAATGTAAATATACTTATATAAAAGTAAAGGAACTATAAAAATTATTGTGGATGATAAGTAATTCACTATACGAGTTAAACAAATTATATGCCTTTATATAGGCTGAGATTAATGGTAAGGGGCTGTGTTGGAAGTGGTGACCTATGTTCCTCCTTACATCGGTGTTAGGTATTGAGACCTTCACTAGTAATTTAATATGGGTGATGGGATTTTGTGATCCATGTTATATCTAGAGTGTTTCCATGGAATGCACACTAACCATCCCAAGTGCTGAGATTGACGACCCCCACTCTATCGGGATGTCATGCTTATTACCCTGTGAGTAGATCTTATTAGCTCGTAGACTAGAGATGGATGACTAGATGTTACGTCTCAACAAACTATATGAATATATATATATATATGTATGTATCTTTGTATACCATATATATAAATATATGAATACAATGACATGTTCAGACATACCAACCATGGGAAGAAGCTGGTAGACCTGCCAGGTGTCCTTTAGGAACCTAGGTGAGAAGTTATTAGATTATTCTATTTTGTTTTAATTTCATGTTATTACCTTCACACTTTTTTACTTATGCGAACCTAGTTAGATTACATGCAGACATCATTAGAGGTGGTATACTCAGATTTTTATCTCACACTCTACTCGATCCACCTTTAGTACCTGAAATGATTATATTGCTAAAGGTATTGGGAAGTTTAAAGCCCTTATACAAGTTTTTGACCGGTTCTACTTAGCTAGATCTTAGGATCGTAGGACTGGGATTAGGCTTGAGATGCTTGAGGGGATTTTTTATTCATTTTTTCCTTTTGTACTATTATATAACATGATTTTATCCATGTTGTCCTTTTTGTGTTATCATTATTTCATGAATCATTATATTAGAAATTGAAATTGAGTCTTTTGGTTATGTTATTCAGTTATTCAGTTATCCATTTCGTTTGCTAATTGTTGATTTATTTGATTGTTATGTTTTAGCTATTTATTACTTCTATATATTTATATCTTGATTTCTATAATATTGTAATTTACTCTAACCAATGCATTATAATGACATGAGGGTATAGTCTCCCCACAGTATTACCTTCACACTATCACTGCTAGCCGACAACCACTGGCATTCGGCGAGATGACCTAGAGGTCATGTGGCCAACTGTACCTGGGGAACAGGTTGTGTGGAAGCCAGGTTTGGGATTTAAAAATGTGGTATACAAGGGATTAGTTTCTGGATATACTATTTGGAGATAATATAATTAAGATGGAGAATTCTTGAGACTTTATAACATTCCATTCTTGGGTGTTGCGAACCCATGTACAGGGTAAAATACATGTTTCCTGAACTATCATTGTTGTTCTGTTTATAACTATTATAGTTGATATTATTTCACCATTAGGTTCTCCCTATGTTTTGTGATGTTAATGATATTGATGTTTTTGTAATTTTGATTTAGTTATCCTAACCTAATGAAATGAGGGTTATCCATTAGAACACGCATCATGATTGGAATAATATGAATATGCCATGCATTTTTTCCGTGTAATGTTCAAATTTTAGAAATAATTACCTATTTTATAGTCATTTTTCCTTGTTGTATATATATATTGTGTTGAAATATCATTTACGATTAGAAATGTAATATGGTGTGAGTTTATTGGGTGACATTCTTTGATTCATAAGGTGTATAGCACATTCTAGTCTAGGTTATAAAATGGAATTTAGCTTAGCTAAACCATATGAAAGAAGTATGGTTAAATGAATAAGTACAATTTAAATGAGAATGAAATCCAAGTGAATCCCATATTTTGGTTCATAAGGTGTTTTGGCCCCTACAGATTGGAAAATTACATTTCATTGGATTCATCCAATTAAATGTTTTAAATTTTTAAACGAGCACACTTTCAAATGGTAAATGAGATATTAATTGAGAAAAACCATATTAAAAATTTCCAACATGTAAATTAAACCTGAAACAGACCTTATTTATGTGTATTAGGGAATTTCATAGAGTTCTTATGGCCTATTTTGGTTCTTTATCAATTGCATAGGCCTGTATTTTGATGAATATTGAGAGAGATGGTCTGTTCATAAGAATAAATTAGTACCATTCCTATTTTCTAAAATAAAATATTTTTAGTTGATTAAATACTTTATCCAACATTCATTTGGAAGTATAGTGTTATGTTGCCACAATATCCTTGAGTTTGACACCCTGAAGGTGGCTACAATTATGTTCCTGTGGTGGTGGTCCATGAGCCTCAAGCCATTCCTCTCTTAGGGACACCTTTGTATCCCATTTATATTTGTGAAGTGGGTAATGATTACCCATTCCAAGAGGGTTTCTTATGTATGGTGTAGTTGATGAAAATAGGATTGCGACCTACTCCAAGTATGGC
The DNA here is from genome assembly GCA_963277665.1 of Viscum album. NCBI lineage: Eukaryota > Viridiplantae > Streptophyta > Magnoliopsida > Santalales > Viscaceae > Viscum > Viscum album. Next base: position 1,283,628,873 of record OY728148.1, read on the forward strand.
ATAGTTGACTTATGAGTCTCAGCAGTAGAATCTTACCACCTTCTTAGGGGATGGTGGACCACATGCTATGGAGTCTTGTCTTTAGGTGATCCTATCTATATTTGAGAATCTTGAGTCACATCCAGATTAGAGGGTTAAGATAACTGATAATATGCTTGATAAACCATCAAATAAGTGGTGGGATGTCATCGCCAAGGAAGAATGGAATAGAGATATGGTCTGGGAAGATTTTTGATCATCTTCTTTGAGTATTTATTTCTCTAGAATCTGAGGGATGATAGAGCTAGATAATTTATGAACATATAGCCAGGGGCCATGTCCTTTATTGAATACTCTTCCCGTTTCACTGAGTTGTAGAATTTCATACCTTCTATAGCTATTAATCATCTAATGATTGCTAGGGAATTTGTGGATGAGTTATGTTATGCCATCCGATCGCTGGTCAATGTGTTTAAGATGGTAGCAATTTCTAAGATAATCAAATAGGCCCTAATTACATAGTGGAATTTGAGAGAGGCTGATAGTGTGATCTTGGGTAGTTTGAAACCCAGGGCTTCCAGTGATGCTTCACCTTGGCCAAAAATGTGTTTTGAGGTTTCTCATAGAGGAAGTTATAGTTATGATCCTCTCATGAGTAGATCTCTTATCTATCACCAGTGTGGAACACTAGGGAACATTAGAATGTACTTCTCTCAGGATCCAGTTGATTCTAGAGGTTGGGTAAGGATGGTTCATACCCAATGCTTATTTAGGAAGTTTCCTCCAGTGCCTAGTAAGTGAGGATTTACACCTACTCCTTTATTAGAAGTTGTGTTAGGAGGATCATGATATTCTGGTAGTTATAATACCACCATCCGATTAGGATGATGTGGTGGTTGAGGAAGAGGAAACCGCACGTATGATTCATCACGCCAGCAGATCAAGCCTGCTCAGAGAAATCAGGTAGTGACTTGGGGCTGTGGTAGATTCAAATTACATGCAGTCCAGCCTACGCCATAGGAGTTTAGTGACATAGTATCTACTATACAAGGTACTATCCTAATAACCTCAATTTTAGTTTCTAATTTTTTTGATTGAGGTGCATCTCCACCCACCTGTCATCGGAGATGATTCAAATGTCCCTGGTGAGTAACCTGAATTTACCGTGACATGGAGTGATGGAGAATAATGGCATTCTGAGAGGTGTTGAAAAGTAATTGATGGTCTCCCGCATTTCACCTCAACGGATACTCATGTTCTCATTAGATCAAGGAGATTTGGGGGCAGGCGGCTCAGATTATCTTCCATTGGGAAGGAAGCCTCATTTGGAGGATGTAGTTATCCCTTTTAAGAAGGTTATTTTGTCACCAAAATGGAGTAATGGTGAAGATGGATTTTCTGGACCAATTACACGTTCCAAGGCCAAAGAAAAATATATGTTTTCATCGCCCCTTTTACCTTCATCTCTATTACAGAAGGCCCCGAAAGGGCTCAATTTAATATTTTCTCTCATCATCTGGAATGAATGGAGTCTTGGAGCTCAAGCCAAGCTTTCTTACTTGGCTTCCGAAGGTAGGAAGTCTAGGGTCTCTATGGAAGTGATTTTGGAACCGAAGCAGGATCCATGCAAGTTAGAGGGGTTTTCTATGGGGATGGGATTTCATAATTCATTTCATGGAGGTTCTATAAATTCGCAGATCTTAATCGGATGGAGAAGCAACATTTCGTTGGAAATCAGGAATATAATGCCTTAGTACATTGATACAAGGATTGATGTGGGCAGTTCTACCATTCATTTCTTGTTTGTTTATACGAGTACTATGGTTAATGGTAGAAGGGAATTATGGAGTCACTTGGAGGAAAAGAAAACAGGTTCTCTGCCGTGGTTTATGGGAGGGAATTTCAACACCATTGCGGATTTCTTTGAGAAAGGAGGAGGATCTGGGTGGAACCGGGAGAGTATACTGGAGTTTCAGGAGTGCATGACATACACAGGCCTGTTGGATTTGGGCTTCATGGGTTCTAAATATACATGGTGCAACTACCGTAAAGGGTCTAACTGCATCTGGAGGAGGCTGGACAGATGTCTCACAAATATGCAAGGTTTGGATCTTTTCTCAAGAACATCAGTCACGCATCTCACACGTATTCTCATGGATCATGCTCCTCTCCTGATTGAAGTTCGACGTGAATCGGTGCTGGGCAGGTCCTTCCATTACTCTAGTGAATGTCATAGTGATCCTGTGTTCATGGAAATGCTAAAAATTTCATGTCTGAAGGAGGAAGGAGAATGATCATGGGGAGGGCTTGTGAATCGTCTCAAATGCCTAAAACAGGATATTAGAGGTTGGATAACCAATCAACCAGATATTTCTAATGGGGTGGTGAGTTTACAGGTCGAGGTGGGAAGACTGGAATAATAGCTCGAAACCTCTTGGGATGAGAACAATTTTATTATTTTATGTGACAAGAAGGTTATCCTTGCTGAAAAACTCTTGGAAATGGAGAGAGTTTATAAACAGAGGTCTCGGGTACATTGGTTAAGAGAGGGAGATCAGAACAATGCCTTATTCCAGGTTTGCATTAAGGAGAAGAGAATCATGAAGGTCAACCTAAAACTGGAGGACGAGTCCTATACGTCATATGTGAATACTGTTGGGAATATGGCGTTGGAGCACTTTGAGGGTCTTCTGGCTGGGAGGAGCACTCTGAATTTTGAGAGGGACGCATTGGATTATCCTGAATTCCTAAACTGCCTTCCTCCACTGGTGAATGAAGTAGATAATGCCTGCCTTTCCTTTATTCCACAGGATAATGAGACCAGGGAAGCACTGAGGAGTATGCCATAGGAGAGCGCCCCTGGCCCTGATGGTTTTCCAGCCTCCTTTTTCATCACAGCATAGGATGTCGTGGGACCACAGGTTTTGCAGGCAATACAAGATTTTTTTGGTGGTGGGTCACTGATAAAGGGTGTATCCTCGTCACGGGTGGTGCTTGTTCCAAAGATCAAGGACCATAGCCTCCTTAATAATTTCCAGACCATTTGTCTCTGCAATGTTTCTTATAAGATTTTGGCCACGATTATCAACAGGAGACTGTTCAGAATTATTCCCAAGATGATCTCAGCAGAGCAACATGGCTTTATACAGGGTCGAAGCATCCAAGGGGTGGTCAGTATCGCTTGTGAGCTGGTCCATGAACTCAACAGACATACTGTGGGATCCAATATCATTTTCCAAGTTGACATGAACAAAGCTTACGATAGAATAGAATGGAGTTTTATCATTCGTGTCCTGAGGGGGTTCGGTTTTCAGGAATGGTTTTGTGACATCTGTTTCAGGTGCTACTCCTTGCCCTAGCTCTTGGTATCCATGATGGGAAAGTGTTTTGGTTTTTTTAAAACCATCCGAGGTGTTCGACAGGGTGGCCCCCTGTCCCCAACTATTTTTGTCTTTGCCTAGGATGAATTTTCCAGGAACTTGGTTAGAGGCTTAGCGGAGGGCAAGTTGAAACCTTTCTATGGAAGAAGGAATGTAGGACACATCTCACACTTGATGTTTGCAGATGATATTATTCTCTTTATGAATGGCTGTAGTAGATCGTTGAAGCACCTCAAAGACATCATGGCCAGGTATAATAGGTTTAGTGGACAGTCTCTCAACCCTTTGAAGAGTCATGTGTTTATCTCGGATAAGTTCCCCATAAAGAGATGTAAGGTTATCCAGGGGATTCTGTGGTTCAAACAGAAAAAACTTCCTATTTTTTACCTTGGGGCACCGCTTTCTTGTGGCCGAATCAAGAAAGTCCATTTCAATGAGATCCTCAACCGACTTTGGGGAAGAATTTTTAATTGGAAGAACAAAATGCTGTCATTTGGAGGACATGTTATGCTCATTAACAACATTCTTTTGTCCATTCCTATACACATATTCTCTGTTGTCAAACCACCGAAAGGTACGATGGAGAAAATGTAGCGTATTCTTACTACTTTCCTTTGGGATGCTAAAATGGAAGGACGATACCACTGGGCATCTTGGAAGCGGCTGGCCCGTCCAGTGGAAGAAGGAGGATTTGGTCTCCGTGACATCCAGGATACCATATTGGGGCTGCAAGCATGGTTAACCTGGGAAGTCATTGTGGGGGAGACCCTCTGGGAGAGGTTTTTCAGAATTCCATACGGATTGCAAGGGGATTTTAACATTCATGGCACGACTGGTTTAGCTAAGTGCATGGATGCTCATATTGAGAGCTTATATTGCTATGTCAAGTGGATTGTTGGCCGGGGGGAAATCAATTACTGGGAGGACAACTGGGATGGTGAAAGGTTGTCCTTCTCTGGTTGCCCTTCGCTAAGGATCTGTTTCAGGGAAGCAAGTGTTATGTACGATTTTAGCCAGGCAACTCTTAATCCCAACCAGTTAAAACTGTTTGAAACCATCATGATGAGCGATGATCCGGACTTGTGTTGCTTCACGGAAGCAAGCTCTAGGAGGTATAACATTGGTGACTACAGGAAAATCCTCCAGAGAGATCATTCTATGGGGGAATGGAGACCGGATGTTTGGTGCAAGGAGATACCGATGAGAATGAACTTCCTGGTGGGGAGGATTCAGAACAGGGCAATACCGACAGAGGATAATATACAGAAAAGAGGGGTATGCATGGTTTCACGTTGTTATTGTTGTGAGCAACCGAAATCAGAAATGATGGCCCACCTTTTCTTCCAAGGGCAATGGGCCTCCTATCTTTGGTCTCTCTTCACCCATTCCATGTTTCCTGGTGGTGAGTCCCGGTCCGTCTAGGATTTTATGTCTGTCTGGTTTCCATGTACTGAAAATAGAGCAATGGAGCGGGCTATAAGAACCATCATTTTGGTTGCTATTTGTTGGGTAATATAGGAGGCGAGGAATCAGGATAGGCTGGGAAACAAAAGGTAATTGATTTCTATTCAGTTTCAGCTTAAGTCTCTCATTGTGGAACTAGCTTCGCTTGTCAAAGGGGGGACCGCATCAGTGGAAGTGTGCAATCTTTTTAACTACCCCTACATTCAGCATAGTGGGAGAGGATGTTGGGTGAGGTGGAACCCTATGAGCTAGGGTATGAATCTGAACATTGATGGATCCTTTATGGGGGGAGTCATGAGGGGAGGTGGCCTACTTCGGGACTGTTGGGGATCTATTCTTCTTGCATTTAGTGCCTTTTATGTCCCAGAGAACTCTTTGGGGGCGAAGGTTCGGGATATTCTTTCTGGCTTGATGGTTTGTAGGTGGAGAGGGTTGCAGGTGACGGAGGTGGTGTTAGATTCTGAGGCTCTAGTGAAGATTTTATAGGGAATCCATAACACACCTTGGTATTTGATATATCTCATCCGAAGGTGCAAGGAAGAAACCAATAATGGAAGGATTATTCATCATAGTTGGAGGGAGTCCAACTTTGTGGCAGATTATCTTGCTCGCTTTGGCAGACAAAAGGAGTCATTGATTATATATGATAGTCTGAACTTTCTTCCCCTTGAATGTTCTACCATGGTGCAAGGGGATGCCCTTGGACTTCATTACTTTCACCCTCCTTGAAGGGCTACCCCCTTTTTTATGTTTCCCTCTTCCAAATAGTAATAAAAAAAGTAACTTTCAGTAGGTGCATCTCATTCTTTTATATCAAATACAATAACTGAAATTTTGGGTATCAATATCAAATACTATAATCTCATAATGAAGTTATATACACCCTTAGGTATCTGTTAAAAGGGTGTTCATTGACGTCAAAATAGCCCCCTTGAAATATGTGTTTACCTTTTTATATGGAACTTGTATGTCCTTGACATGATAGGTTTTTATATGATCAATAGAATAGACTGGCTAGTTCCTCACAGAACTCGTATTGAATGCTATCTTCAGAGGGTGATGTATACATTACTAGAGGGAGTTACACACATGTATAAGAGGGAATGAGGTCTTAGTGAGACATGATCAACACCTGAGAAGAAGAGGATGTACAACATGATAATGCAAGTCTCTAGTCTTTACCATGATGATCAGGGGTTACAACATTCTTTATTTCATCTAGTAGTGTAATGTTATAGAGACATCTTTCCATAGGACTTCTCTAGTCTACCTCAGGTTTGATAGGTGGAGTTTATTATTGAGGAAATTTTAGGAGTATCACCTATGACAATTACTACTTATAGGATGGATCTTGAGGAGCTTATAAAGCCCAAGAATTATTTAGAGAATCTAGAGGAGAAATTTTTTATACACCCCAACAGTTATCCTTGGGGTTCACTAATTATCTTTTCAAAAAAAGAGGATAGTTGTAGAGACCTGAAGCCTAACGTACATGGACATTACATTACTTTTGCGGAATACTTAATACATAACAAAAATAGACACACAAGGACTGTAATAGTTTAGTGTCTTTAGAAACTTGGAACGTAATCTTCTAATCATGGTGAAAGATCATCAAAATCTCCCATAAAGATATTACACTTTTTTTTCCTTACCTAAAACCTTTATTGATATTCTGGGGAAAAGAAAACATAAAAGGGCGAGCTCAAATGCTCAGTAAGGGTAAATAAAATAAATATCAATCACATCATATTCATAAGAACATAACAATTTGGAAATCTTACCCTGCAAAAGAGATCATAATTTCATAACATGGGATAAATCATGGTAGTGAAATGCAATCCCAATAATCAAAACATAAAACATGAAACATTGTGGCATTCACACATAATCATAGAGAATCATTTCTTATTAGTCAAGACTCATTGCCAAGACTATCTTAGTGGAAAAAGTCCATTTCTGAACCGAGTTCACTCCTCGTTTCAGTCCTATTTTACTTAAACCGGTTTAACCTGCCATTCCAGCCATGTCTATCTCATGAGATATAAAATCTTTACCCAATGCATTGGAGGGAAATATAGGTCCCACCCATCTCATAATGATACCATTCTTATGTGTGCCACAAAATCATAAATCATACATCATTGCATAATCCATGTAATAAAAATGGGATTCTTAAACATCATGACATCGTAAAACAATTCATATAAGATAAAGAAATTCATAAAAATAATTCAATCACAACATAATCAAATCAATGTAATAATAGGGATAGAAATATAACCCTATATTATCTAACATGGAAAATAATTTTGATAAAACACTTGAACTCCATTCTTGACAAAAATATCCTTTCTGCTTCAAAAACACTTTTCCTTTCTTAACATTTCATACAATTCTAAACTAAAAGAAGTTGATTAAAAATAAACTTGAAAACTTGTAAAGTAAGATTCTTGTAAATAATGTTTTAAAAATCCATTCATTCCGTATAAGTTAAAAAAACATTCTTCGTATTTTTGTCGGAAAAGGCAAAAAGTACCTCGTACGAAAAACTACAAAAGATTCCTTTCGTATCCTTTACTAAAAACTCACCAAAGGGTAAAATTGGATTTAAAAAATTTATGGAAATAATATTAAATATTGAGGAAACATGGATGTGGATGATAAAATGCACCCCAGTAAATTCCAAATTATAAACAATCTCGGATAAAAATGAGATTGTGATATTTCCCTTACCTTAGGTCTGATTTGCTTCGTAAGTGTCCGAACCTCCTGTATAATGATTTAAATAATGTCATTGACTTATTCCAGAATCATAATCATTGTTATGATATCATATATGGTTCACTTATGACTTTATATTACCCGTTCTTTTGTAAAATCCATGTTAAAGAGCGTTTTGGGTAAAATTGTTTCATTTGTCGTCCGTGTTTTGACTTATAATTATTCATATGATTACTTAGATCATGATTACTTAATTAAAAAATATAAAACATAATTTATATATAATATATATTCAGAATATACATATATATAATAAATCAGTAAATGGAAAGAAATACACCATTCATGGAGACGGTAGGCCGTACGTACACATGAACGCTGTTTTCATTTCCTTATTGAGTTGAATGGAATTAAGTAGATGACATACATATATATACACATTAATCCAGTATCATTATTATGTCATATATTTCATGATTACTTATTATATATACTTTATAATCATTCATGAATGGTTAACGTGGAGAATGAATCTCATCGTGTCGTGGAAACGGTAGTCCGTACGTACGCACGAGCGATGATATCGTTCTCATGATCGTGGGACTGTATTGGAGTGTATGTATACTATTTAAAAATCAATATCATCTTTAAAATAATCATATATAGTTATTATTTACACCATTATACCCATCCAAGTAAGGTGGTGGTGGAAAATATATTACACCACGGCGTGGAGACGGTATTCCGTATGTACGCATGCGCGGTGATTTCTTTTTCCGTAGGATGGATAGATGGTAAAATAGGGTTGTTTCATACTTATAATAACATATCAGTATATGAGTGATACTGATGTTATTACTTCATAATGAAACGACCTAATAAGAAGAAGTGGAAGAAGAAATAAATTTGAAAGAATCGGTAACGGACATTACCTCTTCTTTGAAGCGGCTCTTTGAGTCCTCTTCTTAGGGCACTATAATTGGTCTTTTGAAGAAGACCAGAACCTCTAGGATGTTTCTAGGGAAGTGGGGAAGTGAAAAGGGCAGGGGTTGGCCGAGCTTGAAAGCTCAAAGTGGTGTGAGGAAGAGGGGGAGGAGGTGCCCTTTTATAAGGGAGGAGAGGGGCACCTTTGGAATAAAAAAATATATTATTTTATTATAAATCCAAATTCGATTTTAAATAGATCCAAATTGATTTATTTTGAATCTAAGGAGGGGATGGGTCGAAATACTCTCATCCAATAGAATTTAGAAAAGTTTAGGTCATTATACTAACCTTATCTTTTAGTTTTAACTCTTAGTTAATTAGATTGACATTTACCATGCCACTTTGTATTTTTATATTATATAGTTAATAAACATATCATATACATCCAATCGACCCCCAAGTGGTCCATTAATGATACACCTATCATGATATAAGTATCTTGGCCGAACCTTATATTTTTAGGAATAAAATAACAATCAATAATATAATATTTGTTTTAAAAATTATTTTATGTCAATTTTGACACTAATCAATAGTTGATTTTTGTGAAACTCATAACAGAATTATTAATTCGACCAAAGTTAATTAAATCAATATTAAAATGCCATATTAACCTATAAAATTAGTGTAATTCATAAAAAGTCTGAAATTATATTTATTTGGGTATTTATAATATCAATTATTCTAATTTTTCACTATTATGGTAATTACTGTATCATCATTGTTTCATAAATAAATTAATTTATTTAATGTCTAAAAAATTATAAATAAAATATCATTATGAATGAAATCTTATTATATTTCTAATGAATATTTAAAATTGAATTTATCTTATGTATAAACCTATATTAAAAATGTTTTAGTAAATAAACTTTGATTTTAACTCTTTTAACTCTTCTTTGAATTACATAATAATAAATGTCCTAATCTAATCCAAGTGGGCCTAAATAGTCATATTTTATTCCTAAGGTTGTTTTTGGTCGAATTACTCTTATCCAATAGAATTAGGACATGTGTTAGGGTAATAATAATATCAATTTTACCTTAAATTACCCTATTTACTTTTAACCGTGGTAAAAAAAAGTAAAAAGTTACTATTCACCAAAAATTAGTTTCATCTCATTGAACCACATTTTACTTACTGACATCAACTGTGTCTCTCGGATTTTTGAAATTATACTCACAAAAGCGGTAAAATTAAGTTTTATGAAAAATTCATTTTTTTTAACTACCACTTAGTGGTTTCACTATTCATCAAAAAATGAAAGTTTCTAGAAAAATATCAAAAATTAGGCCTAAGCTATATTTGATATTATGAACTCAAAAATGATGTCTATTTTACCAAATTCGAAACATATCATTTGCATTAATTAATTTAATAATTAATTCGATTCTTCAACACAAATAACGTGTTCTTAAGAGATAATAACTATCAAAAGATTGACACTTGTTTATATCTGGTTTAATTGTGAAATTACATCTAATGACCAACATTGTATTAAATTGTAAAAATATATTCTAAATATACTTTAAAACCACTAAAATTAATAATTTATCACTATTAATTATTTCGATTAAAAAAGTTGTTTTTAATTAAAATTTAGTAATTTTCACTATTCATCAGAATATGAAAGTTATCCAAAAAGTACCAAAATTTCATCGTAAGCTAATTTCGATATTCCGAATCCAAAAATGAAGTCCATTTTGAAAAAAAAAATTACAAAATTTCAAAAAGTGGTTATTACTATTCATAATGGCTAGTTTTAATAATATTTTAATAGTATATCGTTGTTTAGCGAAACTCGGTATTGCGTACAACACACGCTATCGTGGAAGGTCACGCTTGCGTGTAATGAAAGCCAAGTCATGGATGCATGTTGTGCAAGATCCTTTTGGTGTAGCGTACAACACAAGACGTTAATGAAATTAAAAAGAATAATTTTTGTAAAATCTTGGGGTGTTACACTCTACCCCCCTTAAAATGAATTTTGCCCTCGAAATTCGTCGGGGTTATAAATGGTTCACTACTCAAAAGTTTCTTTAATAGAAAACAACATCGTAAAAAGGAATACCAAAACTTGGCTTTAAAAACTAAAGTATGAAATGTAACGGTTACCCAAATTAACTTATCACTGGGTTTCCACGTAGGAGAACATAGGTGAAAATATAGATATGGACGAAAAATATAACCATCAAGTTCTGATGGAGAGTGGTAGAGAACATGGCTATGAAAAAAGCCATCAATCACAAAGCCATAAATTTGTGATGATCTAAGGTACCATTTGATTCATCGGATATAAGAGCACTAGGACAAAATTTTTGGTTTTCAAAATCATTTCCCAAAATTTGAAGAATTTTAATTAGAATAAATACTTACTTTATTTTGGTACAATCTCACTGTTGTTCGTGCTTTGAACAATTTCCACTTCATCTCTTAAAGAAATGAAGTTTAATTTGTTATTCATGAAGTGTTAATAGATCATGTGATAGAATGATGGGTCATTCCATCTGTTTCAAACAAAAGTTTAGCAGAAGTTATCAAATATACATAAGTCCATCTATGGTGAGGTTAATCGTATACGATTCCAAGAATGAACCTATACTTCATATATCATACCGCGTAATAAAATAAAACTAGTTTCTACTAACCAGGGACTTCCTGTAGGCCAGTGGTTGGTGATAAAGGCTAGTCGCACTTCGGTTCTGTGTTCGATTCCCATAGCCTTGTCCGACGCGATGGGCTATCACCCGTCCTGTAGGTTGTCCTTTTTCTAAAGCTATATTACTATAACATCCCATCAATAATATAGAAAAAAATTTATATCTTTAAACAATACTAACTTATGTCCAACATAATCTATTCCAATCTTTAGGCTTATCTAAAATATTTCGGTCCAAGCTCATAGTATAAAGAAAATGATTACTTGAAATGTCACATAACAATCACGTGAATGCCATCATTTATCCCCAATATATCATAAGATATATCTTGTTAGTAAAATTAAAAACATGTGAATACCTTAATCATGTATTCTCTTAAAGAATGAATATCCATTGATCCTTAGTGAAAACATGAATGCAGTTAAAAGTTAACACTTTCCACAAACCAAAATCCTCAAAATTCTTTATACTCAAACCATGATATCACTTAGTCCTTATATCAATCATGGGCTCATGAATACTGTCAAACATTTCATTTTTTCCTTATCCATTCATTATGCGCATATCATCTGCTTACCAAAAATATCTCAATCACTTCCCATGGTTACCGGTACCATAAAATTATTGAAAACCACAATAGACCAATACATAAATATTCCAATATTCCACGATACTATATACAACATTATTTTGGAATCCCATTACATAAACACTTAATCATTCCACCACATCATTGTAATATTCAACATCGCCAATAGTGATCGCATGTGACTTCCCTTTGTCCTTTTCCATAAGTGGTTTCTCATTTCGATCATCACTAACCCTTGGATTAGGGCATTTATTAGCATAATGCCCCATTTCCATGCACTTGAAGCATTGAAGTGTAGTAGGTTCATTCTATGTATGCCTTCCTTTGTTTGCATCAGTAGACATCTTCTTCCCATCATTGCGGCATTCAAATGCTTGATGACCTTCCTTTCCACATTTGAAACATTTACTTGTCCCTTTAAGACAATCTCCACCATGCTTCTTTCCACACTTTGATCATAGGAAAACATTCATCTTCTTTTCACCATTATTCTGAGATTTCTCCTTGAACTCCATCTTTCGTTTCTTGTCAAAACTATGAGATGGATATGTAACACCAACTTCCATTTCTACCTTGATAGCACAACGCACAATTTCTTTATAGCTACTGAAGTCACTTATAGCTAATGACCTTCCAAGATTTGGTTTTAAGCCACCGAAGAATCGATCAACTTTACATTCAAGTTGGATGATAAATCCAGATGCATACCTTGCAAGCCTTGTAAAATTCACTTCGTATATACCAACAGATTCATCATCCTTTTTCTTTAGTTCAAGAAACTCCTTCTCCATCTTTGTTCGAAGAATACGAGGGAAGTACTTATTGAAAAATAAGTTCTTGAACTCATCCCATTCCATGGACTCAATTTCATCTCTTGGCCTCGTATCCTTGATAAGATTACACCATTGATAAGCTTCACCTTCCTAACGATATACTGCTAAGATGAATTTATCATGTTCAGAACATTGAAGAACTAAAAATATCTTTTCAATGGTACTGATACATTGTTCATCGACAAGTGGATCAGAAGACCCACTAAAAGAAGGTGGACATTGCCTCATGAAGGACTCAATAGAATATTGTTCCCTTTTCTGCTCATTTGGAAGTCCAGAATGATTCATAGCTTGTGTAATTATAGCAATAAGTTTTTGCACTCCATCTCCCGTAACATTTGTTTGTTTAGGAGGACAATCATTGCATTGTCCATTACATTGATCAATAAGGTTCCTTCGAGTTCCAGCCATCGTTTAAAACCCAAAAAGAATAGTGTGAGAGGCAAAAATCATGCTAGGGAAAACAACACAATAAAGGGGGAGTGCCTTCAATATCTAACATCTTAGGTTAAATTCTAATATCGTTACCATAGTTCTAGTACTATATCCTATATGTATACTTATCCTTAGGGACATCCCTAGACATACCTTAGAAATATCTCTAGGGATCTCACTAACATTTTCGCATCCTAGTTTCCAAAGGTTGACTAAACCTTTACTTTGATACCAACTATAGAGACCCGAAGCTTAACGTACATGGACATTAAATTACTTTTGCGGAATACTTAATACATAACAAAAACAGACACACAAGGACCGTAATAGTTTAGTGTCTTTGTAAACTTGGAACGTAATCTTCTAATCATGGTGAAAGATCTTCAAAATCTCCAATAAAGATCTTCCACTTTTTGTTTCCTTACGTAAAACCTTTATTTATATTCTGGGGAAAAGAAAACATAAAAGGGTGAGCTCAAATGCTTAGTAAGGGTAAACAAAAGAAATATCAATCACATCACATTCATAAGAACATAACAATTTGGAAATCTTAACCTTCAAAAGAGATCATAATTTCATAACATGGGATAAATCATGGTAGTGAAATGTAATCCCAATAATCATAACATAAAACATGAAACTTTGTGGCATGCACACATAATCATATAGAATCATTTCTTATTAGTGAAGACTCATTGCCAAGACTATCTTAGTGGACAAAGTCCATTTTGAACCGAGTTCACTCCTCGTTTTAGTCCTGTTTTACTGAACCGGTTTAACCTGCCGTTCCATCCATGTCTATCTCATGAGATATAAAATCTTTACCCAATGCATTGGAGGGAGATATAGGTCCCACCCATCTCATAATGATACCATTCTTATGTGTTCCACAAAATCATAAATCATACATCATTGCATAACCCATGTAATAAAAATGGGATTCTTAAACATCATGACATCATAAAACAATTCATATAAGATAAAGAAATTCATAAAAATAATTCCATCACAACATAATAAAATCAATGTAATAATAGGGATAGAAATAGAACCATATATTATCTTAGATGGAAAATAATTTTGATAAAACACTTGAACTCCATTCTTGAGGAAAATATCCTTTCTGCTTCAAAAACACTTTTCCTTTCTTAACATGTCGTACAATTCTAAACTAAAATAAGTTGATTAAAAATAAACCTGAAAACTTGTAAAGGAAGCTTCTTGTAAATAATTTTTTAAAAATCCATTCATGCCGTATAAGTTAAAAAAAAATTCTTCATACCTTTGTCGGAAAAGTCAAAAAGTACCTCATACGAAAAATGACAAAAGATTCCTTTTGTATCCTTCACTAAAAGCTCACTTAAGGGTAAAATTGGATTTAAAAAATTGTAGGTGGATGTAAATAATATTACATATTGAGGAAACATGGATGTGGATGATAAAATTCACCCCAGTAAATTCCAAAGTATAAACAATCTCGGATAAAAATGAGATTGTGATATTTCCCTTACCTTAGGTCTGATTTGCTTCGTAAGTGTCGGAACCTCCTGTATAATGATTTAAATAATGTAATTGACTTATTCCAGAATCATACTCATTATTATGATATCATAAATGGTTCACTTATGTCTTTATATTACCCGTTCTTTTGTAAATTCCATGTTAAAGAGCGTTTTGGGTAAAATTGTTTCATTTGTCGTCCGTGTTTTGACTTGTAATTATTCATATGATTACTTAGATCATGATTACTTATTTACAGAATATAAAACATTATTTATATATAATATATATATTCAGAATATACATATATATAATAAATCAGTAAATGGAATGAATTACACCGTTCATGGAGACGGTAGGCCGTACGTACGCATGAACACTGTTTTCGTTTCCTTATTGAGTTAAATGGAATTAAGTAGATGACATACATATATATAAACATAAATCCAGTATCATTATTATGTCATATATTTCATGATTACTTATTATATATACTTTATAATCATTCATGAATGGTTAACGTGGAGAATGAATCTCATCGCGTCGTGGAGACGGTAGTCCGTACGTACGCACGAGTGATGATATCGTTCTCATGATCGTGGGACTGTATTGGAGTGTATGTATAATATTTCAGAATCAATATCACTTTAAAATAATAATATATAGTTATTATTTACACCATTATACCCATCCAAGTAAGGTGGTGGTGGAAAATAGATTACACCATGGCGTGGAGACGGTATTCCGTACGTACGCACGCGCGGTGATTTCGTTTTCTGTAGGATGGATAGATGGTGAAATAGGGTTGTTTCATACTTATAATAACATATCATTATATTAGTGATAATAATGTTGTTACTTCATAATGAAACAACCTAAGAAGAATAAGTGGAAGAAGAAATAAAGTGGAAAGAATCGGTAACGGACATTACCTCTTCTTTGAAGCGGCTCTTTGAGTGCTCTTCTTAGGGCACTAAAATTGGTCTTTTAAGAAGACCAAGACCTCTAGTATGTTTCTAGATATGTTGGGAAGTGAAATGGGCAGGGGTTTGCCGAGATTGAAGGCTCAAAGTTGTGTGAGGAAGAGGGGGAGGAGGTGCCCCTTTATAAGGGAGGAGAGGGGCACCTTTGGAATAACTAAAAATATTATTTTATTATAAAGCCAAATTCGGTTTTAAATATCTCCAAATTGATTTATTTCAAAGATAAGGTGGGGATGGGTCTAAATCATCTCATACAATATAATTTAGACAAGTTTAGGTCATTATACTAACCTTATCTTTTAGTTTTGACTCTTAGTTAATTAGATTGACATTTACCATGTCACTTTGTATTTTTATATTATATAGTCAATAAACTTACCATATACATCCAAGAGACCCCCAAGTTATCCATTAATGATACAAAAATCATGATATAAGTATATTGGCCGAGAATTATATTTTTAGGAATAAAATAACAATCAATAATATAATATTTGTTTTAAAAATTATTTTATGTCAATTTTGACACTATTCAATAGTTGATTTTTGTGAAACTCATAACAGAATGATTACTTCGACCAAAGTCAATTAAATAAATACTAACATGCCATATTAACCTAGAAAATTAGTTTAATTCATAAAAATTCTGAAATTTAAATTTATTTGGGTATTTATATTACCAATTATTCTAAATTTTCACTATTATGGTAATTACTGCATCATCATTATGTCATAAATAAATTAATTTATTTAATGTCTAGAAAATTATAAATAAAATATCATTATGTGGAAAATGTTATTATCTTTCTAATGAATATTTACAGTCGAATTTATCTTATGTATAACCCTATATTAAAAATGTTTTAGTAAATAAACTTTGATTTTAACTCTTTTAACTCTTTTTTGAATTAAATAATAATAAATGTCCTAATCTAATCCAAGTGGGCCTGAATGGTCAAATTTTATTCCTAAGGTTGTTTTTGGTCGAATTACACTTATCCAATAGAATTAGGACATGTGTTAGGGTAATAATAATATCATTTTTACCCTTAATTACCCTATTTACTTTTAACCGTGGTAAAAAAGCAAAAAGTTACCATTCACCAAAAATTATATTCATCTCATTGAACCAAATTTTACTTACTGACATAAACCGTGTCTATTGAATTTTTGAAATTCCACTCACAGAAGCGGTAAAATTATGTTTTA
Organism: Viscum album; assembly: GCA_963277665.1. Lineage (NCBI taxonomy): Eukaryota > Viridiplantae > Streptophyta > Magnoliopsida > Santalales > Viscaceae > Viscum > Viscum album. The sequence continues at coordinate 1,283,645,617 of OY728148.1, forward strand.
TGAAAAATTCATTTTTTTAACTACCACTTAGTGGTTTCACTATTCATCGAAAAATGAAAGTTTCCAGAAAAATACCAAATATTAGGCCTAAGATATATTTGATATTATGAACTCAAAAATGATTTATATTTTACCAAATTTAAAACATATCAGTTGCATTAATTAATTTAAAAATTAATTGCCATCGAAATACAAATAGCGTGTTCTTAAGAGATAATAACTATCAAAAGATTGACACTTGTTTATGTCTGGTTTAAATGTGAAATTACATCCAATGGCCAAAATTATATTAAATTGTGAAAATATATTCTAAATATACTTTAAAACCACTAAAATTAATAATTTATCACTATTAATTATTTCGATTAAAAAAGTTGTTTTTAATTAAAATTTAGTAATTTTCACTATTCATCAAAATATGAAAGTTATCCGAAAAGTACCAAAATTTCACCCTAAGCTAATTTCGATATTCCAAATCAAAAACTGAAGTCCATTTTGAAAAAAAAAAATTACAAAATTTCAAAAAGTGGTTATTACTATTCATAATGGCAAGTTTTAATAATATTTTAATAGCATATTGTTGTTTAGAGAAACTTGGTATTGCGTAGAACACACGCTATCATGGAAGGTCGCGCTTGCATGTAATGCAAGCCAAGTCAGGGATGTGTGTTGTGCAAGCTCCTTTTGGTATAGTGTACAACACAAGACATTAATGAAATTAAAAAGAATATTTTTCGTAAAATTTTGGGGTGTTATAATAGTTCTCTTAGGCATTATGTGGATTTCTATCAGTTGAATCAGCTTACTATGAACTATCTGTTTCCACTTCATTGAATATTTAACCTATTTGATTATCTATGAGGAGTGAATGTGTTTTCAAATATAGATATGAGTTCAGGCAATCATCAGGTGCATTTAAGGACTTCAGAGATACCTTACATAGCTTTCAAAAGTAGGTATTATCTATATGAGTACCTGGTTATGTTGTTCGGACTCATGAACACACCTTCTATCTTCATGGGTCTTATGAATCGAGTCTTCAACCCATATCTAGATTAATTTTTGGTTTTATTTTTTGATGATATCATAGTGTATTGATGCTCCAAACCTGACCATGCAGATCATATTGGGATTGTTCTGAATACACTGAGAGAGAATCATCTCTATGCTAAGATCTGTAAATTCCACTTCTATGTTGACAAATCCCACTTACTGGGTCATATAATCTTGGGGTTATAATTTTCCATTGACATCGATAAAGTGAGAGTTGTGGTTTCTTGGGAGAATCCTAATTATTTCATTGATATTTGGAGTTTCTTGGGTCTTTTTGGTCAGTACAGATGCTTTATCTAGGATTTCCAATTCATTGCATTGCCACTTATGGCCTTGAAAAAGAAGGGTGTGAAATTCTAATGGTCTAAATATTATAAAACAACCTTTCAATAGATTAAGGGAAAAATAAATTCAGCACGGATACTGGCTCTACTAGAGCCTTGTTGGGCTTATATAGTCTACTGTGATGTGTTAGGTGTCGAAATTGGAGCTATTCTAATGTATGATTTGGGGTTCATTGTGTATGGTTCTCATTTGTTGAGGCCTCATGAGTGAAATTAATTGACCCATGACCTTGAGATCACTGCTGTTGTGAATACATTGTGCTGTTGGGCACACTATTTACTATGAGTGTGTTTTTTGGAATTCACAAACCACAAATGCCTCAAATACATCTTCAGATAGTGAGATCAGAATCTCAGACAACATAGGTGGGTTGATTAACTATAATCATTTGATTTCAAACATTCCTATACTTCAGGGAAAAGAAATTCTATAGTTGATGCACTAATCTAGAAGACTCAGTGACGGGTGGTTCAGGAATCCAATAATGGATGGAAGATATTGTAGTTATTCTCGGAGATTCACATTGAGGTTCAGAAGGAACATGGTCAGACAATTATCTTAGTCTCAATCGTGAAATAATCTCTTTTGGAATGGGTAAGGTAGAGAAATATATCTGATCCTAAAGTCCTTTTTCTATGAGAGAGTATCTTAGATTAGTATATATATTCTGGTTCGATAGTGAATGAGGATGATACTCTATTGTTCTATGGGTATGTATGGGTACCAACTGACATAATAAAGGATATGATGTGGGATTTCTATGCCTAAGCATGGATAGTTCACCCTGGTTTCACCAAAATATATTGAGATCTATGACACTAGTATTGCTGACCCAACAGGAAACATGAGATAGCCAGTTTCATCACTCAATGTTCCATCTATCAACATGTTAAGGTAGAGCATCAGAATCTGGCTGGGCTTCTTCATCCATTGTCCATTCTTGAGTGGAAATGGGATGATGTTTCAATAGAATTCATGACTGGTTTACATAGATGACCTCATGGAAACAACATAGTGTGTGTTGTCATTGATTGTTTGACGAAGGTCGCACAATTTTTTGCTGTGCGATAGACCTTCTAGATGAACGATGTTGTAAGGTTGTATGTCAAAGAGGTGGAATGTCTTCATTGAGATCCCCATTCTATTATTTTTGATAGAGATACTCATTTCACATCGTGGTTCTAGTAGGTGTTGCTGAAGGCCTTGGGTACATAGGTACTTTGGAGCACATCCTATCACCTTTAGACTGATAGAAAAACAAAGCATACAATTCAGGTTCAAGAGGATATACTCCATGCTTGTGTAGGTGAATTCAGGGGATCTTAGGAGAAATACATACCGATCATAAAGTTTTATTATAACAAAATCTTCTATGAAACCATTGAGATAGATTCCTATGAAGAATTTTATGGTAAGTATTATCACTCACCTCTGTGCTGGCTAGAGTCAGTGGAAGAAGTTGTTCTTAGAACACATCTTGTGCATGATACTACAAAGAAAGTTTAGCAGACCAGGAAGCATATGTCGATAACTCAGTGTAGATAATAGTATTATTCCAATAGATTCTAGTGACCTCTTGATTTTGAGGTTAGAAACCAGATTTTCATGAAAGTCTTTCCCAGGTCAGGACATATACATATTCAAAATTAGGGTAATCAATCAGTGAAGTTTGTTGTACCCTTTGAGGTTTTAAAGAGGATTGGACTAATGTCTTACTAGTTGGAACTTCCTTATAAGTACTAGTATATGAATGATGTATTCCATGTATCTCATCTTCCCCAATACCATATAGACCCAAAGAATGTCTTTCAACCTGATGAGGTTGATCCAGAGATAGATTTTTCCTTCAAGGAATTTTTAGTGCGTATTGTTAATTGGAGCTTGAATACACTCCGAGGTGGGTCTATTCCTCTTGTACAGGTACTATGGAGACTTAGCTGGGTACAAAACAAGACCTGGGAACAAGAAGCTGGTATATGATCTCAATACTGAGAACCCTTTTCTAAGAGTACCTATTTATCCTCAGAAGGACAACTCAAGGTTGAGTTGATCTGAGGAGGGGAGGTTTTAGTGACCCAAATTTTACTGAAGGTATAGGCCATTAGTTTTTCATTTTTAATATTTCCTCTAATCATGATAAATTTATAATATACCCAGAAAAGTGCAGTCAGAGGTAAAAAACCCTGACCATTTGTTAAATAAAAGAATAGTTCAACAAGTAAGTACAAAAGACCCAACAAACCCATTAAAGATTATCAAAATCAAACCCATCACTACCCCCATGGTAAAAAGTTTCCTCCGCAGTCACCGATTCCCACTCCGAACATTCAAAATGCTTCATAACCTTAGCGTATTTCCTTCTAGGGAATGTGTAAGGAGTTTTCAAGGCTTTTTTAGAACACAGAGTCCTGGTAAGGTGGGCTTGTTTAGAACACAGAGTTCTATTAAGGTGGGCTACAGAATGGTTTTCACATGTTTTTCAAATAGTTCGTCTAAACATTATTGCCCAAATTATTTTGGGTGAAAATAAAAATTCCCCCCACTTATGTTTTAAGCCTCTTTTAATTTCCTCCTACCTTCTGCTACTATGTAGTGGTATCTCTTATTCTTTGAGATCAAACACTTATCTTACTTTAATCTCTTATAAGTCCTCTGTCTGAAAACCGATCATTGATCCATTAGAAGATTTAGATATCCTAAGGCATAGATTCCCTCACACACCCTTACGATCTCAATAAATCTATCCATCTGTTTCACTATTTAGATGCAATCTCATTCGTCCTATTTTCAGAGCATTGGAATGAAACTCAGATATATTCCAACCTACTTCAAATATCAGGTCGATATAAAGTTAGGATTCATCTATGGACCTATGGTAGTTGTTCACTTTGTTTTCCATTTGAGTTTGGTTCATTTATTATTTATTTCATTGTGTCGAATGATTCCGTTTTTTAGCATCTATATTGTTCTGGTTAATTCATATCTAATTGACCCTAGTACCTTGATATAAATGAATCGTTTCTTTTTTAGGGTTTTAGACATCACACATACTTGATATGGACACCCATAGGTGTGTCACCTTGAAAGTGGTCATTTTAGCCAAATTGATCAAAATTAGTAAAACCCAATTTGGATTTCAACTTGGATTTTCAATGAATTGGCTCTTGTCTCATGTGTGTTTTGTTGAACCCAAGACACCCAATGGGTGTTTGGTTTTATTAGGCTTATATTTTTTCAATAGGCAATATGAGTTGTTTCCCATGTCATTCTCTTAACAATTGAACCTTTGGTTTGGATTTTTCTATGTATTTTGAATTAGATGCTTTTCTTATGGTATATGGACTTTGTTAACTGGATAGTTCAAGATGGTTACTTTCTTCAAATATATTAAATATGAACCCTTCCTTGGAATATGTACCATATTGTATCAATTTTCTATCCTTAGGCAAGTTGAGTGAGAAGACCTTGTGTAGGGTGGGTTACTCATAGTGGCATGTTTTTAAAGAAATGGATCAAATGGTATTCAAAGGAAATATACCCTTGGGATGGTAAGACCATACCCCTTATTTTGAATTATGAAATGCATATTTGAAATTAAATGATTAAAATGGAATTGAACATGGTTAAAATAACACATTATAGGTTTTTCCTCATGTTTCATGTTATATACTTGATCATTCCTTGGTCATTTGGATGGATTTACAGCATGACATAAGTTGTAATACCTTATGACCATCTTATTAAATGTAAAAATGATTATATAAATGTAATTGAACTGTATAAATGATTATGGATGGGAGGTAATTCCCCGTGAAAGTTAAACATTTTATATTCCTTTATAGATGTTGAGATTGATTGTAAGGGGTTGTGTGGGGAAAGACGACCTACGCCCGCTTACATGATTGTTTGGTATGGAGAACCTCACCATTGGTTTGATATGAGTGATGGGACTTTGAGAACCACATTCCATATAGAGTGATTCTAGGGTGCGAACACTCTCAATCCCAAGATCCAAGCCTAACAAACTGCAATTTATCAGGATTTCAGGCTTACTACCGAATGAGTTGAGCTTATCAGCTTGTAGACTAGAGATGGATGCCTGCATGTTGCATCCCATTACACACTAGAAAAAATGTATGTATGTATCTTTTTATAACATATATAAATATATATATATGTATATATATATGTAACCTGTGGCATGTTCAAATGTACCGTCCATGGGCTGAAGTAGGTAGATCCACCAAGTGTCCTTTAGAAACCCGAGTGGAGGTTATTTGCACAAGAACCTTAACATAGTTGGTGAGGACACAAAAAGTGAATCCAAGAGACCTGAGTTCAAAATTGGGCAGAGGCATATTTATGGGCTTCTGTAGTAGTAATGTAGTAGTATTATAGTAGACATTGTTTGGTACTGTAGTACCTAGAACTATTCGTCCATTTGGCCTTTCTGGCCATCAGTTTGAGAATCATGTTATTTAAGGCCTTTGGGCCACCCATGGCCTACTTTCCAGTAAGGCTTTCGGTCCACCTCAAGGAATTTGGGCCACTTGAAATTGTATTTAAATGATCAGACAGAATCCACAAGTAGAAGACTCGAGATGGGGATTCAAAGCTGGCGCATTCACCAGAGCATAAGCTAAGAGGATTTTTTTAGAAAGAGAGGGTATGTCATTACCATCGGGACCTACCTGTTCTTGCATGAGAAGCCTCTCCAAATAGACATGCGAAGGTGGGGAGATGATATCACGATGAATAAGTTGGGTTTAAGAGTTACAATTATAGTTTGTATATTTCCTAAGACCTACAGGTCATATAATCTCTACACCTATGGGCTTGTAAGGGTTCTCCTCATCCCTTGAAAGGGGGGTTATGAAAAATCAATAAAAAAAGAAGGGTTTGGGCTATTGGGGGGGGGGGAGTGGAGGTTTTTTGATTACTCAGTCTTTTTACATTGCTGTCATTATGTGCACACTGTTTACTTACGATCACCTACTTGAATTATATGTAGAAACAATCCGTGGTGGCATCTGATATTTGTGCCTCACACCCTACTTGGGCCGCCTTTGTCACATTATGAGATTATATTACTTTATGTATTGGAAAGGTTAAAGACCCTTCTACAAGTTATCAAATTTATCTACTTAGCTAGAGTTTAGGAAGAGAGGATCAGACATATGATCAATATTCTTGTGGATCTATTTTGTTCTTTTGTTACTTTTTTACTACTATATAGCATGATTATATAAGTTTTGTACATTATTTATTATCATCCTTCCATGAATCATTATATCAGACACTTTCATTGAGGCTTTTTGGTATGTTCTTCAGTTATTCAGTTATCTATTTCTTCTACTTATTGTTTATTTAGTTGATTATTATGTTTCAGCTTTTTATTTAATCTACCAATTTATATCTTGCTTCCAATACTATTTTTATTTATTGTATCCACTGTGTTACTATCACATGAGGGTATAGTCACCCCACTGTATTACCTTCACTCCTTTGATGCTAGTCAGCAGACTCTAGAATACGAGGAGATCCGCTAGAGTTCATGTGGCTAACCAGGCCCAGGGCACGAGTTAAGTGGCACTTGGGTCTGGGATGTCACACTTGTTGTGTCATATAATCCCTTAACTGTTAAATCTCTAATCAAGCAGGTTGCATGCTGGTGCTATCAAACTATGTGATTGACATTTCTTTTTGTAAATTTATAGAAATTTAACTTTCCTATAGAACGACATGTCAACCTATTTATTTTGGCTATGCAACTTATATAAAACAGACAAAGATATAAAATCCAATTAAATAACAAAATAGACACATCCTTTATCACATTATTCATTAATGATAAATTACTCATGATGCACCCAACACATCTTACCTCATCACGAACATATATCGTCATAGTTTTTGTTAATACATCAATGTATATGACTTATAACAATCATTAATAATAATATTAAAGTATAAGGATCACTATACATGTCCTCATATAGGATCATCCAAATAAACATATAATTTTGGATTTAATACTAGAGGGTCTAGTTCTTATAATATCTTATACTGAATATTACCACAAGAATACACCATAAGAAGTTTCATCAAAGTCTTATGAGTCTCCACCACTATTAGCATGTATAATTTGTGTCCCTCAAATGAATTCATCGCGATATATAACATATATTTAAGAATACTTTGCTGGCACTTTTGGGTTTTTATAATAGTAGGGAACTACTATTCCCTTTTAGTGCCTCAACTACTCTTAGAAAATTATCATATACTATGTTACACATAAGAATAATAATGATTTGATAAGAAGTTTATTAATTTTCAAAATAATTAATACAGGTTATCAGAAAGTGCACATAATTTAATAACACTTCTCTTTGTTACACATTAATTATTGATTTATTACATAATATTACACTTAATATAACCTAGATGATAGAAAATTTTAGTGTATTTATAAAATAGGTACATATAAAAATAACTTAAAACTAATAATACATCATCTTTATTGAAAACCTCCTTAACATGTTCATAATATTCCTCAATTCTTAAAACCTCATGGGATAAGCTTGGGACATATATAAAAAAGGGTGAGATATAAAGTGCAGTAATGGAATAAACATGGAATGAATTTAATATAGTAGTTCATGTTAGAAAATAGGTATATCAATGTTTAATAAAAGGAAAATGAAAAATAAGTCATGCTATAACATGATTATCATAACTTGGGAAATGTGGAAACAACTTAAAAAATGAATCACAAATATAGGTCAAGGATATCTTCCAAGAAATTATGATGGAAAAAGTCCCATAAAGGAATTAGGTTCACTCCCTTTTCCAACATTATGTCTTGTGAGGATAAAAATTACCCAATACATTAGAGCACTATATAATTATGGACACACCCATCACTTTCATTTCATTCTCATGATTAAGTGTTCCTGATAGATCATACAACATGGTTTTATTTATCATAATATTTTTTTCAATAGTAAAGGAGTGTAGGATACATAAATTTAAGTCCCATTTCAAATAATTATAAGTTTATAAAGGCCAATTACCTTGATTTGAAATGGGTATCCTTTTCACTACACAATAGTTTTGGCATGGAAAATTGTGGTGAAATATAAGCAGCATAATGATGTCACATAAAAATTCATAAAGTAAGATGATGAGATATAAAGGGGTGTTTTATAATTTTGGCATAAAATGGTTAGTATTAGGGACATCTAAAGGCATATCCCAATAATAGGAATTGGAAATAGAATGAACAAGATACTAAATAAACTTGGATAAAGAAGAGAAGGTTAGGGACCCTTACTTTAGTGTGTGACTCGAAATTCTTGGGAGGGGTTTATTGAGATCTTAGGAGAACCTTGGGAGGACTCTAGAGAGGGTAGGGTAGATTAAGGATATGATTAAGTGATTTTGAGTGAGGATAAATGGGATCTTGGGTGGGTTTATATTTGAAATGAGTGGGGATTTCTTTAATAATTCTCAAACATAGGTTATAGACTCTAAAAAAAATAACCAAAACCCCAAACCTTACCAACGTTTTTGCCCATGTTTTATACCAAATGGGAGAGGTTTTAATTATTTTCTAAGTTCAATATTATAATATAAAAAGATACTACCCTTTCTTATGTGGAGGCGAGATGTACTCTTAAAGAAATGATTTTAAAACCTTAAAATATATTAATGGTTTTGGAGGATTCAAAATTGATTTATAAAATTAATAAAATTAAATTAAATTCTCATTATTTTAAAAATAAAACATATATTTGTTCATTTATACATTTTAGAGTATTTATTACACCAGTTTTGGGTTATTATAATGTCATAATACACAAATTATATTCATATGATATTAGTTTTTACCCGAAACTTCAACAATCTCATTATTTTTGAAAAATTCACCATTAGACAATTTTAATGTTCTGATTTCAAAAATAGTATTCATTTTATCTAAATAACTTTATAACTATTTAAATTTTTACTTTTTAAATAAAATCTATATTTATTAATAAATACTATGTTCTTTGATAATAATTGTTTTCGAAAAACTATAAAAATTAAATTTTATTTGATAAAAATTATATGATCATTTATATTTAATAAAAATTATTTAATAAAATTATTTTATAAAAATCTTATTCATTCCAAAAATCCACAAGTTTATGAAAATGAATTCTTTAATTGAATTTGAATATTAAACAGAAATACTATTTTTGTTTTTTTGTTACAAAATAAAAATAATTTATAATGTAACAATAATAGGATGAAAATATATTCATTATATAAAAAATAATGTACATGCTCATAATTATAGGGTCTTGATACATATCCCTTTAACACTCCAAGAAACACCCTAAGGTGATGTGTGCAATGAGTAGACTTTTATGCGGTGGTTCAGCAAACATGGTTTGGGTCATGATCTCGATGAACTTGAACATATCCTTTAAATGGTTTTTCTTAAGCTTAAGTTATTTGATATCAGATTGGTCTTGGTTATGGTTAAATCCTATAGATTATTTCTCCCTCGGAACCATTGATAAATGGGCTTCATAGGGTAGGATCCTGGTAGTTGAAGCCATCACTTCCTTGGTCTATATCAATTGGATTTGTTAAAATCATATTTTTTTTCTAATCATAGGGTCACTATTCAATGGCTATATTAACAATGATAATGATACTTAATGGAATTTTAAATACATTTGGATATATTAAAACAAAATAATTTCATGTGTTTTTCAATTATAATACATTATAATATGACATTTAATTAAATTACAAGGGAAGTTTTATTTATAAAAGTTCAAGTTGTCACAATCTTCCCCATTTAGAAATTTCATCCTCTAAATTTTCATTTCCCACAATAAAATAGATGATGGTAACTATATTTTATCACTTCCTCCGGTACCCATGTTGCTTCTTCAAATTAGTGGTTTTTTGACAACACTTTTACCAGGTAAATTGACTTATTTTATAGAACTTTGTCTCTACAATCTAAGATATTCATTAGCTTCTATTCATACGATAGATCATTCTACAGTAGTGAGATCTCTAGATTGAGTACATGTGAGGGGTTATATTTTTTATTTATTAAGAGGTATTCATGTATTACATCATGTACTAGGAAAGGTAGGTGGGATTGCTACTCGGTAGGCCACCACTCTGATGTGATAAATGATCTCAAAGTGGATGATGTATATTGGACTAAGATTTCCCTTCTTCCCAAATCTCATCAATTTACTCCAAGGATATATCAAGGGGAATAAAATGTCTCCAATGTCAAAATATAGTTCTTATTTATGTTTTCCATCATATATCTTTTATCGACTCTGAGTAGACTTGATGTGATGCAGAATGGTCTTAACCTTTTCTATCGTTTCCTTTACCATTTTAGTACCTAGTAGTTTTTATTCCACAAATTTATCCTAGGATGCATGTGTTATGCACCTCTTCCCATAAAGGGATTTATTGGGAGGAATTTGGATTCATGAGTGGAAACTATTATTGTAAGATAACTTGACCAAAATAAGATGTTGGAATTATCCTCCTTTGAGGTCAATTGAGAACGATCTCAAAATGTACTCAAGTGTCTGGATAGTCTACTAAGATTAACCATTAGTTTGGGGGTGATATAATGTTTTGATGTTCAGATTGGGGTTTAGATCATGCTGGAGTCTTTTACAGAACTTAGAGGTGAATCTCAGATATCTATGAGATACAATCTATAGTGGTACTCCATTCAACCTCACCACTAGTTGGATGAATATCCATATAAGTTGATCTTGTGAGAAGTCCTCTCAAATTTAAATGAAGTGTGTAGTATTTATATTATAATCCACAAAAATGAAGATATCATTATTCTCTCTTGATGTCTTGATAATACCATTGATAAAGTACATGGTGTTTTTTTCCTACTTTAATGTAGGTATGGGTAATGGTTGCATCATCCCCTTGGATTTTCAACTTTCTAATTTCACTTACTAACATAAAAGACATCTTGATGTATATTCTACAACCACGTTATTCATATTTTCCCACCAATAATGTTCGTTTAGATCTCAATACATCTTTTTACTTCCTATGTGGATGGAGAAAGTTGTCATATGTGCATCATCCAATGACACATTTAACTTTGGATTTGATGGTACACATAGTCTTGAACAAAATATCACAAATCCATCTTCATTTACATTAAATGATAAGTATTTGACTTTCCTTATAGATTCCACTTTAAATTTAATTCCCACATAAATTATTTGAGAATCCTTTATATTCTCTATAAGAGACGATTGAGAAATCATTTGTGAAAGGATTGATGATGTTTCTTCCTATATGATTCCCATTTACATCCTTTCCAAATATAATAAGTTCAGATACATCACAACTCTTACTGAGGATATAATTTATGGATTATTTCTACCTCGGGCATCTCACACTATATTCTCTTTACCAGGATCATAGTGAATTGAGTAGTCATAGTCGTTGACCAGCTATAACCATCTTAATTGGCACACATTTATCTCTTTTTGTGTGAATATATACTTTAGGCTCTGTAATCGAAATACATTTCAAACTTCTCCAGAAATAGATAATGCTTCCATATTTTCAAATTTGATATCAGTACAGCTAACACTAGATCATTTGTTGGTTAGATCTATTCATAAACATTATACTACTTATAAGCATTGGATTTTAATTTTTCATTTTTTCATTAACACATGACCCAATATCTTCTTCAAGTCCTCTCTAAATACCACAAAAATATCTCCACTTGTGTGTAGTGTGAACACATGTATTGTGATAAGCCTCCTTTTAAACTCATTGAATCTCTCTTAACATTCATATTTCCAAGAAAACTTGACTCCCTTCCATGTTATCTCGGTAAGAGGGTTTGACAATCGTGAGAAATTTCTACCAAATCAAAAATAATACCCAGCTAATCCAAGGAGAATATTGATATCTATCATCAATGTTGGCCTCACACATCCTTAAATTTAATATATCTTGGAAGGGTCTACATATATCCCCTTGATTGTGATTATATTAACCAATAATGAGACTTTCTTCAAAAATAATTCCCATTTTTTTACTTATAATAAATCTTCTCCTTTCAAAGTGATTTTAGAATAGTTCTCATATTCTTCTCACACTACTCCTTTATTTTGGAGAATACAAGAATATTATCTATATGTTATACTATATATTTTATTATGTAATCTCTAATGACTCTATATATCAATTCAATGGAGATTTTTGTATCATTAGTGGGTCCTAATGGAATTACAATGAACTCATAGTACCCATACCTTGTATGAAAAGAAATCTTCAGGATATCCCCATTCTTTACCCTAAATTGTTAATACAAGGACCAAAGATCTACCTTGATGAAGTATTATGATCCATGTAGATGATTGAACATGTCATTAATCCATGGTAGAAGATACTTTTTCTTTATCATGATCTTGTTGAGACCACGATAATCAATGCAAAGGTGTATTGACTCATCTTTGTTATTGACGAAGAGGACTGCTACAACCCATGCTGAAGCACTTTGAAATATGAAACCATTCTTTAGATTCTCATGTAGTTTTTTCTTTATATCTTAAAGTCCCAAAATATAAAATCTATATGGAGTATTGGATTGTAATGCCCCGACCCTAGTTACCAAGAGTCGGTGCATTATTATGTAGCATTGGCATGATCACAAAAGATCAAGTCTCGAAAGACCGATTAGTTTAGTATCCTTGGAAACATTAGATATATTCATAAGTCTTACATTACATCATAAAGTAAAACAAAACTACAACAAAATATTGTGTTCATATCCCCTCATAATATCCCTGTAGGTCATTCATAAAATACTTCTTCACAGCTTGGAAAAATTAAAACACTGAAAGGGGTGATCACAGATGATCAGTAAGGATAACAATATAGCCGAAACTTTCATAAATAAACATAAACATTTAAGGCAATGTATAACTAAAACAAAAGACTATTAAACTTGAACTTCAACATAATATGGAAAAATTAAAATGAAATAATTCCATTTACTTATTCAAATGGATATTCTACTAGTCTAATAATCACATGCAATATCAATAACCACTTTCATAATGATGGAATGCATATTGCTAGACTATCATAGCCACGTAGCCAAGGCCTCGTTCCAAGACTACAAATAAGGTTTTGTCATGGACTCATGCCAGACACTAGTTTGTCTCATGATACCTACCGATGCATTGATGAGCTATAACGGGCTCCACCCTTCACTTATTAAGTCCAATTCAATCCTTATATGAAAAGTATTAACATATCATAAACCATAACATAATTGTATCACATAAAATATGCATAAAGGGAAAATAACATTTCCAAATTTCAATCACAATATATTAATACAACACATTGATATAATAAAACCATTTTCAATACCAAATAAAATAAGAAAAGTAACACTTGGTATTTATTTTTCATTTAAAAAAAAGTTATGGCTTGTAGAGAAAGCAGAAACTCAAATAATGGTCACGACGGCGGAGAAGTCGTTGTCACCATATACGTACAACAAAAAAACATTCACTTTTTTCGTTTAGTAAAACGCTTCGTATAAAAAATATTGCTTTTAAATAAACGTAAAAGTCAAAGGGGTTTATACACCATACAAAAGAAAGTTGTGTATAAGACAAAATATGCCTCAATGAAAGGAGATTGAGACGAAGTCCCTTACCTCTTGTCGGACTTGACTCAGTCGTTATTTAATCTCTATAATAATAAAATAGAGTTAATATATACTTGCTTAAGAACCTTTTTCATGTTCATTATCCCTTTTATATCACTTATTACCGTGTTATTAAAATTATGTAGTCATTTAAGTTAATAACGGTTGTTTTGTCGATCTTTGGTACTTGAGTCAACAATAAACTTCTTATAATTACTAGTTGTTTATGTGGTAGAATATGCATTATCTCAAGAATTATATTCTTGATGTAGATATAATATATATCATATATATCCAGTATATACATTCATTTATAATATTACATAATGTTTAGAGGTAAGAAATGAAATTCACCGTTCATGGAGACAGTAAGTCGTACGTACGCATGAACACTACATTCATTTCTATTTCATATTTAATGGAATGAAATCATAATGATATAAAGGTATATTATAATTCCAGTATAATATAATATATAATATAATTTACTCCATCCTTTATATATCCCACATATGACATTAACGATTCAAATCACTTTGAGGGGGCGGTAGTCCGCACTTCCTAAAATGAAATTATCGCGTTTACCCATAATGGAAATCATAAAGGTATGCCATAAATGAAAAATACAGAAGCATAAGGAAAAAATAAAGATAATATATATCATATATAAATATAGTGACATCTTAATGGCCACCATGAGAGGTGTTAAAAGAATATTGAACAATCATCATTTCATGAGGCAGTAATTCGCCACCCACAGAAACAGTATGTTCTTTAACCATTAGACGAAGGTGTATGTAAGTGTAAATAAAATAATTCTAATAAAAACATCCTAGTATATTTAATATACTGGTTTTGTTACAAAATAATGTAATTAAACTAGTTTAAGGGGTTGAAGAAGCAAAATAAAACAAAAGAACATAAGAGAAGACATTACCTTAAAATCGGGTAACTCTTTTTGATTTGATCCAATGGCTTCATTGGGAAGACTTATGCCTAAAGTGAGGATTCTAGGAGTAAGAGAGGGAAGTTTGTATAGTATTTGGGCAGATTATGGCTGAGCCAAAATTCTTTAAGGTGCGAATAAGGTGGTAGAGGTGGGGGCCTTTTACAAGAGGAGAGGAGGGGAACTTTTGGAAAGTCAAGAAATGTTACTTTATTATGAAGTGCTTTTCGGATTTAAAAGGTACCACAATTATATATTTAGAGTATTAGGTGATAAGGGTTCGAAATATACTAATCCAATAGGTTTTTGACAAGTTTTAGTCTTAGATTTTACATTATCTTTTCATTTTATTTAAATCATTAATTAGTGAGGTAATTGCTGCATCATCATGGTGTCATAAAAAATATAATTTATTTAATGTCTAAAAATTATAAAACAAATACCATGATGTAGAAAATCATTTTTTCTTTATAATTAATATTTCTACTCAAAAATATGACTTGTATAACCCCTTATAAAAATTGTTTTAATAAAATAATACATGTTTGTGACATTTTTATTTTTACTCTAAATAAAAGGTATTATTGTCATTATCTTTCCCAGGTGGCTCCAATAGGTCCCAAAAATTGACCCATGGATTTTAGTGGTCGGCCATGAGTCATCCAATAAGATTATCACATGTGTCAAGGTAATTTCATATTATTATAACATTATTTTTACCTTAAATTACTCTAATTACCTCTAATCGCGATTAATAAAACTCAAAAGCTACTATTCACCAAAAATTATTTTCATCCCCTTGAACCAAAATTTACTTCTTAATTAAAACCAAGTATGTTGGATTTTTTAAATTAAATTCACATAAGCGGTAAAATTTAACTTAAACAAAAAATCAGTTTTGTAACTACCACTTAGTGGTTTCACTATTCATCAAAAAACTGAAGTTTTCAAAAAATACCAAAAATTTACCCTAAGCTATAATTGAAATTCGGAATTCAAAAATGATGTATATTTTAAAAAATTCCAAACATATAAGTTTCATTAATTAATATTATAATTAATTCCCGTTGTCAAAATAAATAGCGGGTTTTTAAGAAACAATATCAATCAAAATATTGACAATTGTTTATGTCCAATTTCAAAGTGAAATTAATTATAATAACAACCATTGGATAAAATGGTAAAAATATATTCTAATTATACTTTGAAACCACTCAATAATATAATTTATCACTATAAACTATTTTTATTAAAAAAGTTGTTTTTATGTATTTTTTTACTATTCATAGAAAATTGGAAGTTCTCAGAAAATTTCAAAAAAGTCAACTTAGGATAATTTCAATATTCTGAATACAAAAATAAAGTCCATTTTGAATTATAAAATTAATATAATTTTAAAAATTGGTTATTAATATTCATAACAGCTACTTTGATTGGTCGTGGTGTGTTAGAACTCGAGGTTGCGTACAACACACACTACTGTATTATTCAAAGAGAAGCGTACCATGAAAGCATGGGGTGTTACATTCTCCCCTCCTTAAAATAATTTCATCCTTGAAATTTCTAGAATATTACTGCATAAAAAGTCTTGGGTGGTTCTTCATCATAATTTCCTCAGGTTCCCACGTTGCCTCTTCCATATTATGGTTACTCCATATAACTTTTTCCAGACGAGTCGTCCAGTTTCTCAGCACTTGTTCTCTCATATCCAGAATCCTGACAGGCTTTTTGCAATAATATAGATCGGGTTCTAGTTCTAATTTTTCATAGGTGAGTACATGCGTTGGGTCAGGCATGTATTTTCTCAACAGTGATACGTGGAACACATCTTGAACTTTAGAGAGACTTGGCGGCATTGCCAAATGGTAAGCTACAGCCCCAATTCGTTCTAGAATTTCGAATGGTCGGATGTGCCTGGGAATTAAATTTCCCTTCTTACCGAATCGTATAACTCCCTTCCATGGAGATGCCTTCAA
Organism: Viscum album; assembly: GCA_963277665.1. Lineage (NCBI taxonomy): Eukaryota > Viridiplantae > Streptophyta > Magnoliopsida > Santalales > Viscaceae > Viscum > Viscum album. Next base: position 1,283,662,676 of record OY728148.1, read on the forward strand.
GAAAACATGATCTCCTACCTGAAATTCCAAATCCTTCCTTCGGTTATTGGTATAGCTCTTTTTCCTACTTTGAGCTGCTTTGTTGTGGTTTTGGATTACCTTCACATTTTTCGTCGTTTCCTCAACAAGTTCTGGGCCTATGAGTTTTCTTTCACCAACATCATCCCAACAGGTTGGTGTGTGAAACCTATTTCCGTATAACGGTTCATATGGTGCCATCCGAATACTTGAATGGAAGCTATAGTTATAGGAAAATTCTACCAGAGGTAAATATTGATCCCACATACCCTGAAAGTGAAGTGATCATGATCTCAACATGTCTTCTATGGTTTGAATAGTCCGTTCTGATTGTCCATCTGTTTGAGGGTGGTAAGCAGTGCTCAAACAAAGTTCAGTGTCAAGGGCTGTCTAAAGACTTTTCTAGAATCTTGATGTAAAACGGGGATCACGATCCGAAACAATCGATAGGGGTACTCCAGGAAATCTTACAACTTCGTTAATATAAAGTCTTGAAAAATGTTCAAGTGGTAAATATTATCTTACATCAAGAAAATGTGTTGACTTGGTAAGAGGATCAACAATGACCAATATTGTGTCATTCCTTCTAGGATTCTTTAGTAGTCCCATGACAAAGTCCATCGTGATATTATCCCATTTCCACTCAGGTATGGGAAGAGGTTGCAATACTCCTCCAGGTTGTTTCCTTCCAGCTTTCACTTGTTGACAAACCATACATCTTGACACAAAATTGGCAATCTCCCTCTTCATGTTGTCCCACCAAAAATTTTCCTTCAAATCTATATACATTTTGGTGCTCCGAGGGTGTATAGAGAAATTGGAACTATGAGCATCATCCAATAATTCTCTTTTTAGATCAGGTATATCGGGAACACAAATTCTCTTCCCAAACATAAAAATTCCATCTTCATACACAATGGAACTCAATTTCCCATCATTCACAGCATTAATCTTCCTTTGTAACTCACCATCAGCAGTCTGAGAACTATTTATCCCTTCTAGTAAAGATGGTTTGGAAACCATTTGAAAAATCATTGATGTTTCACCTTCCATGGTGATTCCCATATCCATCTTTACTAGATCCATGTGTATAGGATCCTTTTCAACTCTCATTTTGTTCAAAACTCCATGATATTTTCTACTCAAAGCATCTTCCACCTTATTTTCCTTCCCCGGGTGGTAGTGTATCGTGCAATCATAATCCTTGAGTAGTTCAAGCCATCTCCTTTTCCTCATGTTGAGTTCTTTTTGTGAGAAAATATACTTCAAACTCTTGTGATCAGTATAAATCTCACATTTTTTACCATGGAGGTAGTTTCTCCATATCATCAAAGCAAAGATCATAGATGCTAACTCAAGATCATGAGTAGGATAGTCCTTCTCATGAATTTTTAACTGTTGTGATGCATAGGCAATAACCCTATCATTCTGCATAAGGACACAACCAAGTCCTTTCATTGATGCATCACTATAAATATCAAACCCATCATTCCCCGATGGTAGTGTCAATATAGGAGCATTTACTAATCTTCTTTTCAGTTCTTAAAAACATTCTTCACATTGTTTTTTCCAAATAAATATAACCCCTTTACATGTCAACTTCGTTAATTGGTTAGCCAATCGGACAAAATTCTGGACAAAACTTCGATAATAACATACTAAACCAATAAAAATGCGTACCTCAGTTATACTGGTCGGTGCTAGACATTCTTGGATCTCTCTTATCTTAGAAGGATCAATAGAGATTCCATCCTTAGTGACAGTATGGCCAAGAAAAGAAATCTCATGAAGCCAGAATCCACACTTGATAAACTTCCCATATAATTCGTGTCTTCTAAGCATCTTCTGGATAATGCGCAAGTGATTTTCATAATCTTCATAGCTTTTGTAGTATACTAAGATATCATCAATAGATAAAACCACGAAGTCATCAAGATATTCCTTGAAAACACTATTCATTAGATCTATGAAGACAGAGGGTGCATTGGTCAATCAAAAAGGCGTTACTGTAAACTCGTAATGCCCGTACCTTGTTCAAAATGCTGTCTTCGGAATCTCTTCCTTCTTCACAAACAAATGATTATATCCAGATCGAAGGCCAATCTTTGAAAAGTATTTATCTCCATGCATTTGGTAAAATAAATCATCAATGCGTTGTAGGCGATACCTTCTCTTTATTGTTATAGCATTGATCTCCCTGTAGTCAATACATAACCTCATAGATCCATCTTTCTTTTTAACAAAAAGAACAGGGGCTCCCCATGGAGAAAAACTAGGGTGAATAAATCCCTTATTACTCAATTCCTCTAGTTGTTTCTTTAGTTCAACTAATTCCACCGTGGCCATTCTATAAGGGGTCTTCGATATGGGCCTCAAACCAGGAATTAGGTCAATAGAAAACTCAACTTCTCGTTATGGAGGATGCCCAGGAAAATCTTCTGGAAACACATCAACATATTCTCTCACAATAGGTAAATCCTCTATTTTAACATTCCCTTCCTCGCCCATAGTTATTTCATTCTATTCCTCCCCAATAAGTGAATTTAGTTGAGCTACTAGGGTTGGATCTAGATAAGAATTAGGTGGTGACAATTCTTCTCTAAAGATAAGGTGTTTCTTATCATCATCATCATCATCAAAAATCATAACCTCTTTATTCTTACGATAAGTCTTCACATCATGGTACAAAATCCAATCCATACCAAATATTATATCAAATTTAATCATGGGTATGACGATGAGATCAGTATATAAAGAACATTTATGTGCTCTAATGGGAACTGATTCACAAAACTTTGTTGCAATGATATTTCCCATAGGAGTTTTGACTGACAGCTCCCTTGTTAAATCAAATTGGAAATATCTAATTTTCTTAGAAAATTGGGAAGATATGAAACAATACGATGATCCAGAATCAAATAATGCATTTTCTAAACTTGAGGAAACCATTAAATTACCTTCCACCACGTCTTTCGGAGCTTCTACCTCAGCAGTAGTAATAACATAAGCTTGTCCTTTATCCCTTGGAATTTTATGAGGTAAGTTCCTCTGACACTTAGGACATTCATTTTCATAATGTTCCATCTCCCTACAATTGTATCATTGAACATCAATAGCTTCTTTCTTCCCCTTGCAATCATGAGCTTGGTGGCCTTTTCCACCATAATTGTAACAGACTCCCATTACTTTCAAGAAAGTACTGGGATGTTTCTTACCACATTTACTACATGATGGATAATCAACTTTTCCCTTCTTCCCCTTATTTCCATTTCCAGAGTGATCGGAAGATCTCTTATTCTCTTGCTTTACTTTAAAGTCGTAAGACTTAGGGAATTACTTTTCCATCTTAATAGCACATGAGACAATGTCTTCGTATAACGAGAAGGATTGTGAGACCAATGCTCGATGGAGAAACGGTTTTAACCCATTAAAGAAATGATCAATCTTAATTATTGGGTTACGTATATAATTTTCAGCATACCTCACTAACCTTGTAAAGTTGGCCTCATACTTTGCGACATTCTCATCCTCTTTTTGTCTCAGACTCAGAAATTGCCTTTCTATATCTCCTCGATGGTCACGAGGAATGTATTTTTCTAAGAAAATTTCTTTGAACTCCCTCCATTCCATATTTGATACTTCATCATCTTCCTTTTTGTTTTGAATCAATGACCACCATTGATCATCATCTCTAGTGAGGCGGTAAACTGCCATGATAACCTTTTCCCTTTCAATACTCCCCAAGGCATGGAATATTTTCTCTAAGGAAGTCATCCATTGCTCAGCTACTAGGTATTTTTACCACCATTGAATGTTGATGGTTGTTGCCTCATGAGGCGGTCTAACATTGATCCTCCACGTTGCGGATCAGGGTGCTCCATAAGAGTAAGGTTATTATTCATAACATGAGTGAGTTATTCCATTATGGTGATAAGTTGAACAACACCAGTTGTATCACCACATCCACTATAATTATTTTGAGCTGGAGGGAAATACCTACATGGAGTTCGTGCATTGATATGGTTTCCATACTTCCACTAGGTGCCATTTCTAAACAATGGAATAAACTAGATCAATTTATGAATCAAAATACATAATTCCATACTTGTAAAACACTTAACATAAATTGAACAGTTTATGGATATAATCCATAATCATAAAAAAATTTCTTTGAGGAAGTATATACTCATAAACACTTCATAACATTTTGTAATGAAATCGTGAATTATCCTAAGCATATCCCCCGGGAGTGTCGTAACCCAGAGTGCAGCAAGGCCCGTTGTCGTGCACCAGTTCCCGTTCGAGTCTATCTCAAATCTGTGTTTTTGGGTTTTACCCCTAGGTACATTTGTGCCAGAGCCGCCTCCACCTACTCTTATCCAGATATGGATGAATTGCTCATAAAACTCACAAAATCTCTATAATACCAAAATTCTAGGAAGTTCTTATATACTAATCCTCAATGTCTATCTTAGGGATACGTACTCTAATCAGAGTTTATCTAAATCTAGCTTCCAAGGATAGTACTAAACTACCTCTGATACCAATTGTAAGGCCCCAACCCCAGTTACCCAGAGTCGGTGCATTATTACATAGCATTAGCATGATCACAAAAGATCAAGTCTCAAAAGACCGATTAGTTTAGTAGCCTTGGAAATACTAGATATATTCATAAGTCTTACATTAAATAATAAAGTAAAACAAAACTACAAAAAAATCTTATATTAATATCCCCTCATACTATCCCTACAGGTCATTCATAAAATATTTCTTCACATCATGGAAAAATAATACATTGAAATCGGTGAGCTCAGATGCTCAGTAAGGATAACAATATTGCAGAAACTTTCATAAATAAACATAATCATTTAAGGAAATGTATAACTAAAACAAAAGCCTTTTAAACTTGAACTTCAGCATAATATGGCAAACGTAAAATGAAATAATTCCGTTTATTTATTCACATAGATATTGTACTAGTCAAATAATCACATGCAATATCAATAACCACTTTCATAATGATGGAATGCATAATGCCAGACTATCATAGCCACATAGCCAAGGCATCGTGCCAAGACTAAAAATAAGGTTTTGTGAAGGCCTCGTGCCAAGACACTAGTTTGTCTCATGAGACCTACCGATGCATCGAGGATCTATAGCGGGCCCCACCTGTCACTTATTATGTCCAATTCATTACTTATATGAAAAGGTTTAAACATATCATAAACCATAAAATAATCGTATCACATAAAACATGCATAAAGGAAACATAACATTTCCACATTTCAATCACAAGATATCAATACAACATATTGATATAATAAAACCATTTTCAATACCAAATAAAAGAAAAATAAAACTTGGTATTTATTTTTCATTTTAAAAAAAGTTATCGCTTGTAGAGAAAGCCGAAACTCAAATAATGGTCACGGCGGTGGAGAAGTCGTTGTCGCCACATACGTACAACAAAAAAAACTTTCCTTTTATTGTTTAGTAAAATGTTTCATATAAAAACGATTCCTTTTGAATAAACATAAAAGTCATAGGGGTTTATATACCATATAAAAGAAAGTTGTGTATAAGACAAAATATGACTCAATGAAAGGAGATTGAGAAGAAGTCCCTTACCTCGGGCCTGACTTGACTCGGTCGTTCTTTAATCTCCTTAATAATAAACTAGAGTTAATATATACTTGATTAAGAACCTTTTTAAAGTTCATTATCCCTTTTATATCACTTATTACCATGTTTTGAAAATTATGTAGTCATTTAAGTTAATAACGGTCGTTTGGTCGATCTTTGGTACTTGAGTCAACAATAAACTTCCTATAATTACAAGTTTTTTATATGGTTGAATATCCATTATCTCAACAATTATATTCATGATGTAGATATCATATACATAATATATATCCAGTAGATAAATGCATTTATAATATTACATAATTTTTAGAGGTAAGAAATTAAATCCACCATTCATGGAGATGGTAAGCCGTACGTACGCATGAATGCTACATTCATTTTTATTTCATATTTAATGGAATAAAATAATAATGATATAAAGGTATATTATAATTCCAGTATAATATCATATATAATATCATTTACTGTATCCTTTATATGTCCCATATATGTCATTAACGATTCAATTCACTTTGAGGGGGCTGTAGTCCGCACTTCCTAAAATGAAATTATCGCATTTACCCATAATGTAAATCATAAAGGTATACCATAAATGAAAAATACAGAAGCATAAGGAAAACATAAACATAAGATATATCATATATAAATATAGTGACATCTTAATTTCCACATGAGAGGTGTTAAAAGAAGATTAAACAATCATCTTTTCATGAGGCAGTAATTCGCCACCCACAGAAACAATATGTTCTTTAACCATTAGACGAAGGTGTGTGTAAGTGTAAATAAAATACTTATCATAAAAACATCTTATTATATTGAATATACTGGTGTTGTTACAAAATAATGGAATTAAAAGAGTTTAAGGGGTTGGAGAATCAAAATAAAACAAAAGAACATAAGAGAAGACATTACCTTAAAATCGGGTAACTATTTTTGATTTGATCCAAAGGCTTCCATGGCAAGACTTCTGCCCAAAGTGAGGCTTCTAGGAGTAATATAGGGAAGTTGGAAGTGTATTTGGGCAGATTTTGGCGGATCCAAATGTCTTGAAGGTGCGATAAGGGGGTAGAGGTGGGGGCCTTTTATAAGAGGAGAGGAGGGGCACTTTTGGAAAGTCATGAAATGTTACTTTATTATGAAGTGTGTTTCTGATTTCAAAGGTCCTTCAATTATATATTTCAAGGATAAGGTGACAAAGGTTCAAAATATACTCATAAAATATGTTTTTGACAAGTTTAAGTCTTATATTTTACATTATCTTTTCATTTTATTTAAATCATTAATTAATGAGGTAATCACTGCATCATCATGGTGTCATAAAAAATTAATTTATTTTATGTCTAAAAATTATAAAAATATACCATGACGTAGAAAATAATTTTATATTTTCAATTAATATTTATAGTAAAAAATATGACTTGTATGACCCCTTCTAAAAATTGTTTTAGTAAAAAAAATACCTGTTTTATGACATTTTTATTTTTTACTTTAAATAAAAGGTATTAATGTCATTATCTTACCCAAGTGGCTTCATGGGGTCCCAACAATTGACCCATGGATTTTCTTGGTCGGCCATGAGTCATTCAATAAGAGTAGAATATGTGTCAAGGTAATTTTATATTATTATAACATCATTTTTACCTTAAATTACTCTAATTAACTCTAATCACGGTTAATAAAACTCACAAGTTACTATTCACCAAAAATTATTTTAATCCCATTGAACCACATTTTAATTTCTAATTACAACCATGAATTTTGGATTTTTGAAATTAAATTCACATAAGTGGTAAAATTTCACTTAAACGAAAAATCAGTTTTTTAACTACCACTTAGTGGTTTCACTATTCATCAAGAATTGAAGTTTTTTAGAAAAATACCAAAAATTAACCCAAAGATATAATTGATATCCTGAATTAAAAAATTATGTCTATTTTACAACATTCCAAACATATAAGTTTCATTAATTAATTTTATAATTAATTCTTGTTTTCAATACTAATAGCGTGTTTTTATGAAACAATATCAATAAAAAGATTGACAATTGATTATGTCCAATTTCAAAGTGAAATTAATTATAATAACCACCATTGGATAAAATGGTAAAAATATATTTTAATTTTACTTTAAACCCACTCAATAATATAATTTATCACTATAAATTATTTTGATTTAAAAAGTTGTTTTTAATTATTTTTTTTACTATTCATAGAAAATTGGAAGTTGTAATAAAATTACAAAAAATTCAACTTAGGATAATTTCAATATTCCGAAGAAAACAATGACGTCCATTTTGAATTATAAAATTAATATAATTTCAAAAGGTGGTTATTACTATTCACAACATCTACTTTGATTGGTAGCAGTGTGTTAGAACTCAAGGTTGCGTACAACACACGCTACTGTATTATTCAAAGAGAAGCGTACCGTGGAAGCTTGGGGTGTTACATGGATAATGGAAAATCCCAGGGTATAATCTTGATTAAAAATTCAACCTCTCAGCTAGGTGGAAGATTGAGAAATTCCTCAGAAAAAAATTTAGCATATCCTCTCACAATCGAAATTTCTTTGAGGATGGTTATTTCCTTATACTCAATCAATTTAACTAGATATACTTGCTTGTAGAGAAATTATATCAATTCTTGAGATGTTGGTTTCAAAGAAGATTCCTACTCCTCCATGCACTTGTATAGAATAAGGATACGATTCACAATATAGAGAGTGATTTTCTTCTCTTGGAAATTTTTGTTGGCTCTACATAGGGAAATCCAATGCATAATAAAAAATTCATAAAACCATACCAAAGGTAGTATGACTAGGTTCGCTGGGAATTTAGCCCACAAATTCTTTAAGGGGAGGAGTTTTATACTTAGGATGTAATAATTACCCCATTTTCTATTTTCATAAAAATCTCTACTTCCATGATTTTTGGTGATGTTTTAATAGTTATACTAAACTTTTGTGATATAATAGAATGAAAATAGCCCAAATAAAAAATTATGTTCACTATTCTTGAAAGAATAACTAGAATTCTTATTACCACTTAATTTTTAGGATCCATCTCCATAGTTTGGATGGGAAAAGCTCTCCCTGGCTGCTAAGGATGTTGTTGGTTGTATTTGAAAACCCTTAGATTAGTGAATTGGGTTGTAAAGTTCCCTAGTTCCTTGCATTTGTAGAAATGGAAAATGCACTAAGGGTCGATGGGAGAGTTCCATTCCTCTTTCCAAATAACATGCTTCTCATATCAACAATTGTTATCTAGGTGTCCTTCCTTTCAACCACTAAAGAATTTCCTCATCCCCCTTAGTTAATTTATAGGGTATTTATTGGTACTCCTTTGACAATTGAGACATTGAAATTTCTTAGCACCATTAGATTTCACCATCAGACCATCAGAATTAAACTCTAATTTTATCTTCTTATCCTCATAAAACCCTTGACATTTGATCATATCTATTTTGAATTTGGGGTCATATAAGATAATTTTATCAGAGCTATAAAAGTGATGAATCACCTAGGATTTTCATAGACAAGGTTTTATCCCACCAAAGAAGTGGTCAACCTTGAATTCAAGGGTAATGAAAAAGCTGGAGGCATATCATGCAAGTCTCGTGAATTTTTCCTCGTATTCCCTAATACATTATTCATCTTTTTCTTGATGTTAAGAAAATAACTTTCAATTTTAAGCTAGAGAGTGCGAGAAAATACTTATCAAGAATTTTTTTTTAATTATTTCCACCCCATTACTTCGATATCTTCCTTAGGATTCATATTATTGATCAATGTCGAACACTAATCAGTTTATCCCACTATATGATAAACAAATAACAGAACCTTCTATTGTACAGAACATTTAAGGATAGAGAAGATATTCTAAATAGAGTTGATCCATTATTCTGTGTTTAAGGGATCATGTGGTCCACTGGAATTCTGAGGCCTTTGGTACATAAACATCTCAATGATAGATTTTTATTTATTTTAGGAATTGTTTCATTCCCCCTAATCTAGAAATCTATTCAAAACTTCATTCAGCTGAGAGATTACAAAAAAAATTTGATGATTACTTCTCTCATCGGGTTAGGTACCACGTTGGGGAAGTCATCACATTGCCCATCACATTGATCGTTTACACGATTCCTCCAATTTCTGGCATTGGATAGAATAATGTAAAAATTTTAAAATATTATTTTAAAGCTATTAATAACATAAAGGGGAATACAATGACATTAAAGGGGTAACTTATAAATTATTATTACTCCCTTAACTTGTGAATTTATAGGCTTAAATCCATGTTATCCATGTTATATTTCCAAACATATAATTTTGTGGTCATTTTACCCTTAATAATTGTTGGTAATGAGATTATAAATTTAGCAAATCATATTCCCTAGGAGTGTCAAACTAGGTGTGAATTAAGGCCCATTTTCATGTACTAGGTTATGCTAAGTTAGGCCTGACACACCTATTCAATTTTTTTACCCCTAGGTACATATATTCTAGAACCATGCCCACTTATAATATCGAGACATGGATGAATTTTGTGACAAACCAATTACTCAATAATTACCAAAATTTAGAGATGTTTTCTCACACTTAGTATTATTCATATTTCTTTATCTAGATTTTTCTAATCCTAATCCCAAAAAATAAATAAAAATTACCTCTAATACCAACTATAAAAACCCTTCCCTTTGTTACACATTAATTCATGATTATCACATAATATTACACATAATAAAACCAAGAATATGGAGAAGTATAGTGAATTTGGTAATTATTTACATTACATAACAAATTTAAATGGGTAATACATCATATTTATTGAAAACCTCCTTAAAAGTTCATAATGTTCCTTCATACATAAAATTTCATGGGATATCCTATGGAAATATACAAGAAATGGGGGTGCTAAAAGCCCTGTAAGGGAATAAAACTAGAGTATCATGAATATGATAGTTAATTATAGATAATAGGAACATCAATTTGTAATAAAAGGAACATGAACAATAAGGAATGATATAACATGATAATCGTAACATGAGAAATGTGGTAACAACTTAAAACATTGCATCATAAACATAGGTCATGGATAACTGCCAAGAAAACATGATGGAAAAATTACCATAAAGGAATCAAGTGAAATACATGTCCCCACATGATATCTCATTATAATAAACATTACCCAGTGCATTGGGGTGCTATATAACTCTGGGCGCACCTGTCACTTTCATTTCATTCTCATTCTTATGTGTGCCTTATAGATCATACTACAATATTTCATTTATCATCATATTTTATTCCATGATCAAGGAGTGAGGAATACATACTTGTAAGTTCCCATTCATAGTATTATTAGTGTATAAATGTGAATACCCATGACAAGAATTGTGTATGGAATTCGCTACACAATTTGTTTTGTTATGGAAAATCACGTTGAAATTTCGGTAGCATAATGGTGTCACATAAAAATTCATAAAATGGGTTGATGAGAGAGAAAGTGGTCTATAATAATTTATACATAAAAGTTTGTGTATTAGGGACAAGTAAATACATATATTAATAGTATTAATTGGAAATATAAGGCATAAGATAATTAAGAAACTAGAATAAAGAAGCGAAGGTGAGGATCCCTTACTTGTGTGTGTGACTCCAAATGCATGGAAATTGATTCTTGAGAGATTAGGGGAACCGTGGGAGGACTATAGAGAGGGGATGGAAGAGTAAGGACAAGATAAAAGAATTTTGTGTTTGGATAAGTGAGATCTTGGGAGGGTTTATATGGTAAATGAGTGGGGATTTCTTTAATATTTCTTAAACATTGTTTTGGACTCTATATAATAAATTATACAAAACCATGAACCTTCCCATGGTTTCTACCAAATTAGTGGGGTTTTAATTATTTTATACTGTCATGGCCTGAACATAATAAAATAATACCCCTGATTATGTGGAGGTGAGTCATACTAAATACAAATGACTTTAAAACCTTAAAACATATTAGTGGTTTTGGAGGATTCATAATGGAATTTTAAAAATAAAAAAATAAAAAAAAGATCAAATTAGTTTAAAGTGATATAATATATTTGGTCATGGATAACTTTTATCGTATTTATTACATTAATTTTGGGTCATTATGATGTCATAATACATAAAGTATATTTATACGGTATTTAATTTTTACCTGAGATTTTGACTGTCCCAGAAGATTTTGAAAAATTCACCATTAGATAATTTTGATATTATTATTACCAAAATAAAATTCATTTTATCTATATAATTTTATAAAAATGTGAATTTTATGTTTTAAAATAAAATCAACATTTATTTAGAAGAGTTGCATTTTTTGAAAATAAAAGTTTTTGAACCCTTATAAAAACTACATTTGAATTCATAAAAATTATATTATCATATATATTTTATAGAAAATATTTAATAATTATTTTATATTTCAAAAAGAATTTTGTTCATCAAAAATAAATTCATTAATCAAATTTGAATGTAAACCAAAAAAACTATTTGGGTTTTATTGTTTTAAAATAAAAAAATTTATAAAGTAACAATAGTGTGATGAAAATATATTCACTATTCTATAAAAAATTATTTATATACTCATATTTATAGGATCTTGAAACATGTACCTTTAACACACCATCAAAATATCTAAGGGTAAGGTGTTTGAAAGTGAAACTTTCTTGGGGTGGTTCGACGAACATGGTTAGGACTTGGATATAATTGAGCTTAAACATATCTTGCAAACACTTTTTCTCATGCTTATGTTGTTGGATCTTAGATTGCAATAAGTCAAGAGAAAATCCCCAAGACGCAATCTCCCAAAGAAGCTCTGATAAATGGGTTTCATATTGTACAATCACAATGTTTGAGGCGACTACTTCCTCTATCTAGTCAATTGTATTTGTTAAAATCCTATATTTATACGAATCATAAGGTCATTGTTCAATTGATATATTAAAAATGGTAATGATAATTAATAGTCATTTAAATTCAATTTGATATAATTAAAAAATTACCTGCATTTTTTTCAGTAACCATATTATTTAAAAAGAAATTTAACTAAATCACCATGGAAATATTTATTATAGTTCATTTATCTACACCAAAGTTGGTTCTAGGGAACCAAATCTAATAGGGACATGTCATTATTTCCAAATCTTGTGGTATTAATTTTTTTTGGTGTTGTTATGTACTTTGGTCTCATTTGGGACCCATGAATCTCTTATGGGTTTTAGAATATATATTTAGTTGACTTTGAGAATTCAATATAGACCAGAAGAGTGGTCTTACCAATGTCTCACACCATGAGGAATAAATTATTAGAATCTATAATTATTTTGTGCTTATGAAATCTTTGGTAGTTTGGTTTACCTATGTAATGAGCTATTTGGGTCCCATGTTTCATGTTTTTGTTTAGGAATTGGAATTGTTGGTTAGATACTTCTCCTTGGTGAGTTAAATTTGTCCTTTACCAGAGTTAATCCATCAACTAAATTCTAGGAGTGGACCTTATAAGGTCAGAAATTGGTATGTTAGGGAGAATTATGACATGAAAAAATGTAACTTTCTTGATATTGATGTTGAAATAAGTTTTTATATTGGGTTTGGTGCGTCATAGGGTTAAATTTTTGTGTTTTTCATGTTTTTCCAGGGATACATAGTTATCATACTAGTTTGGGAGTCCATGAAGTAGAAATAAAGTTCCATATGAATTTTTTGACGTAGGCGATTGGATAGTCAGCGCATTGTTTAGTAAATCATTCATTACAATTGTTCATCTTATGAGGTGCTGAGATAATGTTAGCCACATGCACTACACATTGTTTGGAAAACCATGAGAGACAACCATATGACATTATTGAGTTAGGTTAATTATTTTATTTTGAACTCTTTATAATTATGCATACCTCTCCTGGATTCCCCATTATGTTTCCTATGACCTTGGTGCCTCCCAAGGAGCTCCTTGATTTTTCTAATCCCCTCTAAGTGGATTTAGGGTGGGTCATATTTTCTTCTTCATCTGGAATAAGAGCTTAGGGATTCATATCTATCCCACTCTTAATTTATCTTTTTTTACCCTATATTCCCATGACTTAATAGAAATGGGTGGCCGATTTTAGGTTTTTTTGTTGATATTTTCGAGATTTCAATTTTGAAAGGCTATGAACCATCCTAAGTGTCCTATTATAATGGTGTTAATAGAAGTTGATATCATTACACTATTTTTTATAGGTGTTTCCATTAAATTTACATTTTTAGAGATCTCCTTGATGGATTTATGTTTCAAAAGTTTTCTTGAACTAAATTAGCATCTGTTATGTTACCCTATTTTGTGTTATCAAATTTTCTCTATGATTTATTGGTTTTTCATTTTGAAAATTGGGTGAAAATATTTTTATAATGATACTTTAGTTTTAAATGGTGTTTTATACATTTTATGGGTTTGATAAAATTCTATAGATATTTTCTTCATGAGATACAAATCGGTTCGTGGTTTTTTGGACCAATTCAGTTTTATAAAGTGAAATTTTATTTGTTTAAAAAGAGGTTTCCTTCTTTTAAGAGGCTCTTATATTTTTGAAAATAATATTCCTTATTTTTAAAATATTTTTACTTATTAATAAATATCCTACCTTGTTTGCATAAACAAGGGTTTTTGGTTTTAAGAATGGACATCCTTGTTTTAAAATGGGGGTATTGATCCATTTGTATTATTTGTTTTGGATGAATATTTTGGTCAATTTGGAATGTTTCTAATTTGTTTTATTCTATAAATTTTCATTGTTTAACTTATTTTTAAGGTGATTTTGAATTTTTATTTCAAAAGATCGATTTTGTTTTATACTTTGGTGTTATGTATGATTTACCTTGGGTGTCATTTGGATGCCAAATGGTTTTAGAAAGTAATTTTAAAATTAGGTAAGCATTATTTATTTAGATAAATCCTCATTTGAAAAATTTTTATTCTCTTTTTTTGGATATATTTTTGACCCTATTTGATCCAGTTGTCACTTGTTGTTTATGATAATGAGAATGTGTTTGATTATATTAATTTTGATTCATGTTTATTTGTTTGGTTTGAGGATTATTATCAAAATGGGTTTGGTTGAGGTGAGAAGTTTGTCTGATGGCCAAATATCTTACCTTAGGGAAGTCTTCTTGTCACAAAATGACATTATCTTGATGCAAATCACCAATTTTTAGTCGTGACATGAGGGACCAAGTTTAATAAGTGGGAAGTTTGAGAACATGTCCGTACTAGTTGAGTGTGTTATCATGTTCATTTGAATTTTTTTTTGCATTAAAACCATGTTTGGGTATTTTTAAAAGAAGGTGTTCTTAAAATAAAACCTTTAAATTGTCTATTTTCAAGTGCAAGTTGTTTTAAAAATTAAATAGTAAGTTTTTGAAATGAAATTACCTTGGTAAGTCCTCTTGGAGGCCTTTTTTACAACAGTTATTCTTAGAGAAAGTATATGTAGTATATTTTTTTTATTTTCATTTTGTGTGAAGGAAATGAAAACCTATTTTTCTATGCCTTATTTTCAAGCTATAATAATTGGTTTCTTTATAAATGTAATTTTAATGGACCCATGGTGGTATCCAAATTTCTATTGTCTCCCACTCTCTATACTCACAATGGTAGGTATGCAGTTTTCATGTTTTTAATAGGTCATCATGTTATGAATTGTAGTTTAGATAGTTGCCAGTATTTTTTGGGAATTGGATGTTTTTTTGGGTTGTTGTGGAAATTTTAGAGCCAGACTGAGATGTTGGGGTTTGTCACCCATTTTACTTTTTCTAGTTTTAGGTCGTGTTTTGTATTGTCCTCTTCAACCAATTGTTTATTTTCAGTTTAGTTTTATTTTCTTATTTTGGTAATATAAACTATTTTTAAGAAAATTCTTTTATTTATGGATTTTTTGAAACATTTGGTTATTATTTATTCTAATTCCAATTTTGTATATTATTATTTTGTTTCCACTTATTTTTTAGAAAGGTTTACCAATGTAAAGAGATCACATAACAGGTTCTTGGTTTGAACCATTATCGATAAATTTTTTAAGAGGGTGAAATCATTCCCATGTGCAATTTGGTAATAATGTGGGGCTTATATCCATACTGGGGTGATTTGGAAAACACCTCAAAGATTATGGTGGAAGAGTCTTGAGTGACCAGTCAGTCTAGATCGACCCGATTTGATAAAAAAATCTACATATTATTTTCCACTTATAAAAATAAAGACAAAAAGTATGGGACTGACTTATTCAAGTTATTAAAATTATAATTGATGATGAATATTTTGAAACTACATGGTAATGAGGCAATAATGAGATTAGTTGCAAGTTTTTGGTTCAGTTTGATCCCAAGGGTCTCCAATATCCCAATGTACCAAATCATCTTGAGTATATGTGGTCCTAAATAATACCCTTATGCTATATTTATTCTATATAAAGCATTGGATAACTTATATATTTATAACCAAGATCTATCATGGCATAACTCATAGAGATAAGAATCATTTAAAAATAATATTTTTACCAAATTATTTTCTATAGCACACAGTAAATACATGACAACATAAAGCATAGAAAATATAGTGTATCATCCATATAATTGTTTTATTTTTATTTATCCACCCTATTTTCTCCCTGATGATTCATATAATGTAGTGGGGATTCCATCAAACAATGCATCCATTCATGGTGTAGTACTATGCGCAAGTGCCTTTTACACCCTTGGAAATTTTTCCAGTCAAAATATTTTTGACATCCAATATATATCATAGTGAAAATTAATTGGAGGTGGTTTCCATTTGGTAAGAGAAAAATCTAATTATCATATTATTACTTTATCTTTATTAATAATAAAAAATAAAAATTATTAAATTTAAATTTCTCCAACTATTTTATCAAATTGTAATATCACTCAACTACTAGATTTAGAATACTTAGTCTTTTGATTTTTCTAGTTTAAGGATCCTTAAAAATCTCTTTACAACCTGTGATATGGAAACCCCACTAGTAAAAGTGTCTAAGTTTGTATTTTGGATAACCAACCACAATAAAATTTGGTTCCTAATTTTTTTGAGTGGAATCCCATATCCTACGAAAGATAATTTTCATTTGTCAATTCTTTGCCACCAAAGTTGGAACAAGCTAGATATGACTACTTCTTTTATATCAAATTTAGTTAATCTGACCCATTACTATCATAAGAACTCTCTGACAGTAAGAGAAACCCTAAAATACAGTCTATGAGAACCTTAAACAATCGTTTCTGTCCAAATTCAAGCGATGTAATGGGATTAAGGATTTAATATTGTCTTTTCAGGATTTATAAATTGATCTTAACAAATTAAAACCTCTTCTATATAATATTCTTGTTATATTTGATCTCACTCACAACTTAAACACTATTTAAATAAACACCATTCACTATACATATTGAATTTATCCAACCATTATTTTTTATTATTGTATGTGATTTCCTTTAATGAATACACATTCATAAAATAACATACCATGCATATGATAAAATTTATAAAAAATGTGGTGAATTTTTCCTGTGAAATATGAAAAATGGAATGGTATGATATTCCATAGGGTTTAGGAGGTATGATTCTTGACACCTATAATGATTCAGTTATTCAGTCATTATATGATTTCCACCGGGTTCACTATATTTGTTTCCTATTTGAGGATTGATTGTGTGTGTCTGGGGGGGTGGGGGGTGTTTAAGTATAGTTTCAAAATCATTCACATTGGTATTACTATTTTCATTATTCATAGAAACTCCTAATAGTTCCCACATCCATAACTAGGTAAAAACATACTCACCAAAGGTAGGTAATCATTTGGGATTTCAAACATAATGGCACTTAAGAACTCAAATTGTTTTAGAGGACATTAGGTAGGGTTCATCATACCCTTTTAGAGGGAATTATTTCCTATTTTGATACTCCCTTGTAGATTTAAGATATGTTCATGATTCTTTTTAAAATCCCAATATGAGACTAATTAACCTAATTAAATGATAAAGTGATGAAACCTTTTATCTATAAATGATGTTTTATTAATTATACCATCTATATATATATGAGGTTATCCGTCTATTTCATATTATTTCTTAGAAATGGGAAACTGCTTATGTTTTGAATCATTATAACCAAACTCTATGGAGTTTCGTACCATCAAGAAAGGTGATTGTTGTTTAATTGATGGGATTAAAACTTTATGAGGAATCCAAGATATATTTTTTATAACAGGAATCAATACTCATTTATTTTGTTTGAGAATGAGTCATTCAGTTTAAAACCATTCAGAAAGTACATATATTAGGGAACTTAGGCACCATGTATAGATCTTGATTCTAAAGAAGGAGTCCTATGTATCCCAGGATGGAAAGAATCAGAGTCATCAAAGTTTGATCTTTTCTCAACCTGCTAAATGGTGGTGACAAATAATTGATGACCACAAGGGATATTTCCTCAGGTCTTATCAATATAGGAATGCATTTTGGACTTAACACTGAGGTGTATTACCTTATATTGGGGAAATCAAGGATTACACATTGAGGTTTCCTTACTCGAGGGAAATTTATCACGTAATGGATTTGATTTTTGAAAATTCATAACCTCACTTGAGTCATGATTGGTGTGACAAACAAGGGATAAAATGTGATTAGGCTCATCATATATGGATACATGACTTATGCACTAGGGTATCCCTTATGGGGTTCTTAATATAGAGCTTGATCCTTAGGAATTCTTCCTATGTATGTTTCTTATATAAGGAATCAGATTCCTCATAGTTTAATATGTCCCTAACCCATTGATGGGTTTCAGGGTATTGAGGGAATGGATGAGGATTACATATGAAGGGAAGCCCTTGTATAAGCCCATATCTCATATGCTGATGGATGAAGAAGGGTGGAAGACATATTGGAGAATTTAGTCCCACGAGTTAAGAATATTTGAGACGTGATATGGACTTACACCAGAGTGGATTCCCATTGGAGCTCGGCCCTCACGAAGCCTTCCTGTGTATCCTATCTGGATAGGAATCAGATTCATCCTAGTTCTATTTTATGTATGTTTGAATGTGTCTACTAAATCATATTCCTCCTCTTACATTCATGGTCATTTTGAGGTGTCCCCACTCTTTTACAAAATAGATGAAATATTTGTGAAGAATAAAATTTTTAGATGATGAAATTGAAAGTGGGGTAATGTCTATCTAGGGAGGGTTCTAGAATCCCAGGGTATTTTATCTTTTTTAGGAGGCTTGGGTCTTAATCCATGTGGTTTTGAGTTATGTGGTGTCAACCATTAAAAGTTACGGGAATGGATTGTCATATTCCCTAGTTGAGAAAGGGAACAATACACATTGATGTAATGTCAAGGATATTGAATCCTCTTGAATTTTCTAGTTTTGGGAAATTTAAATCATAGTTTAGAAATATATGAGTTAAATTATGGTTGAAAATAGTGGGTATTGGTTAGCCATTGGTAATGGTGGAATCCTAAATTCCACACAGTCCGAACACTAACTCCTAGTTTTCTAGTAGGGTATTTTTGGATCAGCTAGTCCCTATTACCAATTTTCTATAGGTAATATCCAAAAGAATGGGAACCCAAGGACCGTGAGGTTCTATGAGAAGGATACCAACCCAAGTAACTAGTTTTTCTATCTCAGACATCAAATTTATAAAGGTTGTTTATGTAAAATTTAATATCCAATATGGGTTCGAGCACCCTAAAATTTGTGTCGCCGCCTAGTGAACACGTCATCAAAGGATGTGTGAAAAACCATTACAATAATTTTTTTTCTATAATATTTGTTCTAGTGAGAATATATCAGATTCTACAAGGGATACAAGGTGGGCTCCATGAATTTTATTCCATTTTTATTTATGCTCTAACTTTTTCCTAAACTCTAAAGATGAAGAGTTTATCTAATGGGGACTTTACTTTTTATTAGGGTGACCTTGGAAGGTTTTCATAATAAAAAGTTTTATGCCTCTTTTACAAGTAGTTTAGGGTCTTTTTATTTGTCCATAAAAGCCTAAAGTTTGTGTTTATAAAACATTGGCCATAGTGCATTCGGTTTATGGTCTTTATGTACATGGACATAGTATAAGGGGATGTTATAAAATAGCCTAATTAGGATACCCGGGGTCAAGAGTACTCTAACATCATTTTGAAAGGGATATGAATATATTATAAATCAAGGATCATTTTTATCACATCATGAGTATTGATATGGGAGAATCATACTAAATATGATAGTGAATCACTATAAGGTGACATGCTCCACTGTGATAACATTGAGGCTCATAAGGATCATAAGTCCCATCAGGTAGGGACAATATGCCTATACTTGTTTGGTATAAATACCTTATGTAGATCCATCTATAACATGGTAAAAAGAGATATCTATTCTCCTTTATATGCCCCATGAAAGATTTGTGGCAACTAAGGTGCTCAAGACCTGAAGCGTGATTTGTGGGTTGAGGTGGTTAAAAGATGATGGAAGAACCTTGTAGTATTTTTGACCAGGGTTATTTTCTTGTGGTTCTTTGATAAGGAATGATTATATGTGATGGATTTAAAATTTTAACATAATGTAGTGGGGATGTATATATAGTAAAGTTTAACATCATGAGAGATGGATGTTTTCATTGTAGTTTAATGTCATGTAATAAGGATGTAGGATCCAACATGAAATTGTTCAAGATATTCTCGAGGGAACTTTTCAATGGTTGGGGAAATTATGATGATGAAATAATCTTTTATCCATGAACAGGGTTATTTATGGGAAACTACATTTTGTATTCCTTCTTTTATAGATTAATCAAAGACGCAAGTAAGCCATACCTAGATCTGACTCGTACATAGACATAATGAGTCTGGATGACTTGGACCTCTTTAAAAACAGGAATATTCAATTTTTATGGTTGGGATTCTCTGGGTTGGACCTCTACACAGGTTTGAACCATACGTAGAGGTAAACTTTTTCCCAATTATGTTGTGGTTGGACCCAATATTTTATATTATGGTGTCACTACATATCCCATGATTGTATTAATCAAGACACATGTAGTTCTTGAATGGAAAACTACCCATACAGGTCTGACCCATATTCTATTTATGTTGTGGTTGGGCCCATAATTGGAGATATAGGTGCCTCTATGTATCATATGGAAATATAAATCATTCCACACATAGTTCTAGAATTATAAAAATCTCAAAAATAGGTTTGACCCATACATATAAGGGGAATGTTTTCTATTTATATTGTAAATATACCCATGATTTGAGACCCAAGCATCAATACATATCTTACATTAATATGAATCAATCCCCACATAGTATTTGAAAGAAAAAATCTCAGTGATGGTCTAATCCAAATGCGGACAGGGGAATTTTAATCGTGTAGTGGTTGGGATAAGATATAGGATCTTGGTGTCTCTACATATATCATTAGAATTTGAATCATTCCATACATAGTTCTATAATCAGTTTACCATTGAGTGAGAGGGATGTTAACAATGCAATTTAAAGTTATGTTGTAAGTTGAAAGGTTACCCAACATGAAAAAGAGGCGTGGAACCAAATAAATGTTATCCAGGTGTTCAACAAATCTTCTAATAAGAGTAATCCCATGTTTTTGATATGAGGCTTCCTGATCTGGTTTAACAAGGCTTCCTATAATTGGAATATATGGTAAGACTACATTTTAATGTCATGTGCTGAATATTTTGTTAGAGAACTTAATTTCTTATGACTTTGTTCATATGGATTGGAAATATGAGACCATGGTCAGGTCTAGAATGCGGTGTTTTCCCAACCCATGACATAAAATGAGTTGGGATGGGATGTCCAGACCTCTCGCTCATTGGCAGTGTGTTTAAGAAATTTAATTAATTAATCAATTAATTGATTAATTTTCCTTTTAGCTAATTAAAAGCATACAATTTGGTCTTTAGAGGGAATTGTCTAGGTTTTCCCACATAATTTCTCTAATTCATTGTAAATATATATATATTCTATTGGATAATTCCTTCAAGAAACAAGAAAACTTTGGATCTAGGCGATTCAAAGCGTGATGTATGCAATGATTCTTGGTGAGCACATTCATCTCCAATGACCATCAATCCAATCTATATAAGACTCACCTTTATTGATTTTTTATTCCTTATATTAAACATCCAAGTGGATTGATAATTATTGCTTCGATCTACACCCCTTTATATGTGCCAAAGGATTGAAAATGATTTTTTTTTTAGTTATTTCTAATCTCAATTGCATGTTCCATAATGCTGGACAATAACGCTTTCCCAACCATCGTAAAACCCTTTTTTATTTTTTATCTCTTCCTTCACTATTTTTATTCTTCACCGTTGGAACCCCTTGGTTCCCGGTTCAATAGTTTACCAGAATCCCGAGGCTGATCAGGAGCCCTGATTTGCGGTATATTGATGAAATGACAGCATAATGTTGAATCAAGTATAGATACGAGAAGATTGAGGGATGGGGATGAACAAATCGATGGTTTTAGGCAAGATCATCAAGGGTGGAAGCTACAACGGGGAGTGTAATAAAAGAGGGTTTACCAAATCTTCACCAGAGCCACTTTCTGGTAAACGATGATCGATGATCACGAATAATGACCAGATCTATGAGATATGTGAAGAAACAATCTAGGATCTTTGGTGATTTGAATAGATTTGAAGCAAGAAGGCTAGATCGAGAAACTTGGGGTTTCTGGAAATTTCCGGACTATATGTCATGTATAGTATAAAGAGCACACAATATCTATCCCTTTTCTAGTGGTGGCTTTATGGTTTGGGAACCGATGAGCATGGAATTATGTGTACTTCGTTGACATGTTGTGTAGTGACTTCTTATGTGAATGAGACATGTATCCCACCTACATGTCCATTGACAAGCCAAGTAAGATAACACATACATGGGTTGACCACTCGGGTGGTATTCCATGGGGACCAACACATTGTGTACCAAAGTACATGAACACGAGTTCATGTATATGGAAATAGGGTCTTAGTATATAGACATGTGGTCCGAGTACACATACCCGACCATTGGATATGCCCATTCCCTGGATAGGTGGGACATGCCGTGTAGTCCTTATACATAGGAAATATCTTTACATGGAAAATACCCATGTACTGACTAGAAACATGACCAGAGAGAAAAGAGGGACCACATGC
Organism: Viscum album; assembly: GCA_963277665.1. Lineage (NCBI taxonomy): Eukaryota > Viridiplantae > Streptophyta > Magnoliopsida > Santalales > Viscaceae > Viscum > Viscum album. Next base: position 1,283,685,587 of record OY728148.1, read on the forward strand.
CTTGTGGGTCCCCTCGCACATTGTGTACTACTTGATCTATTCCGAGTAATCTTAAAACAAATCTATCTTATCTGTTTGGACTCAGATTATGGACCACAAGATGCCTATCCCTAGCATTTTTTGACATAGAATTCTATGGTGCCCTCCAAATAGGATTTTTAGATCTGATTCGATTGATCTGAGTTTGCAATGCACTGAGGAAACACTTGATGATGACTATGATCATATAGAATAACTAGATTAGTATTTGGATTACCCTCCAACTGGGCTTGGAAAAGGTGTTCCACGATGGCAGTTCCAGGCTTACCCTCCAGTAGGTTCGGGCAATGGAATTCCATGATGATCTTTTGGAGTTATCCTCCAGTAGGACTGGGTAGTGTAGTTCCTCGATGTTTTGGGCTTACCCTCTCGTTGGGTTGGGGAGTATACTTCCCCGATGACATATTCCTGGAATAACGCTCTAGCTGGAATGGTCAGTGGTGTTTCCCTAATGACTCACCAGTCTTACCCTCCAGCTGGGCTGGGAAGTGGTGTTCCTCAGTGACTACTAGACCAGGACCCTCATGATGTATTAGAAAACGATATCATTTCCTTAAACTGGTGATTCCTCAAATGTGTGGAATAATGATGTGGCATGGATTTAATTACCTTTGGACTTACGAGAAAGAGATACTCTTTCCCCATAGAGACAAAATCTTTTAACATGAACTAAAACCATGAAGGTGATTCAGTGCCACCCTAAGTAGATAGTATCGAGCTGTAGTTATGGATTCCCTTCGTCTAGTGTCTCTTGGGAAGACATGTGGAAAGGTGGGCATCATATATGGACTCACATTGGAACCGTTGTCTAGTCATATTTTTAGGCTGAGCTATGAGATGAAGATCCCCTTACTATCTTATTTTGGATTCTTTGAGAGAGTATATATATATATATCCTACGTCAGAACCAACTCCTTGGGTATAGTTACCCTCCTTCCAAGGGAGATGAAGATGCATGGGGTATGCCACATGATTTCTGTGTTTTTCTTCTCAGGGTTGGATGAGTCCACCCTCCTCCTATATATTGAAAATAATTGATGTGAAGTTCATCTTCTTACAATGTGGAGGTCCTTGTGTTTTGATTAGTTCACTTTTACTCTATTATTGGGTTGAGTTGTACTCTCTTTTACCATAAGTTGTTTTATCTACTAATTTACTCTCCAGTTACATCTCTTACTACTCCCCCTTCACCTTATTGGGGGCATTCTACTGGGTATGTATATACTCACCCCAACATAGGATTTTACCAACACATAAAATGTATTTTTCAAATATCTGATAGGTAGATTGTGACAATAGAGGGGCTTGGGGATATAGATTTCTTGGACCACATATGGTGGTCATAGCTTAGGATTTAGGACTTGTGATCTTAGTTGCTTCACTATTTTCCATTTTGTTAGGTTGGGAAATATTTCTATTTGAACATGTATTTTTTTCCCTTTTTTTTATTTAGTTTACACTACCATTATTCACACTATTTAGAGGTTCATGCTATTTTGGTTTATTTTTAGAAGTATTTCATGTTTTATTTCTTTCCCCTTGTACTTTTTCATTGATTTTCTTATGTGTGTGTACATGTACTAATGAAAAGCCTACCCAAGTTATTATGGATTCGGTGCTAATTTACACCTGTTGACTTATAGATGTGGTCTTGGGGTAGTTGCAGCTTGATACTCGTCTTGGGTTGGGTCGTGAAATATTGGTACAAGACATGGTTCGTTCCTTGGGACATTGTGTAGATGTTCCATAAAAATGATTGGTTTGGTTTTAGAAAAAAAGTGACGAAGTTTCATGAGTACAGATCTTAGGCTTGGTTGTTCAATAATGTTGTGGGTGTCTGATGTATCCATTCACCAGGACCATGATTACCCAATTGTCGTCTCGACACCCTAAGAAATTTGTTATTGGTAATAATGGTTCATGAATCATATTGGATTGAGCCTTTAACTTCTCATCTTGAGTAAGATCCCCATTATTGTATTTTAAATATATATATATATATGTTCATCTGACCATGGTACTCCTTGATAATTTTCATGATGCCTTCACGATGACAGCCAACTAGGATACCGACTTCAGTTCATGACAATGACCTAATGAGTGATGAGGACTCAGTTTAGGGTCCATCATGAAATTACCTTCCTCTAGGGTAGAAGGTAGAAAAACCTACACCTTTTGAGTTGTAGATAGTCCTAAAAGAGAAGGATGAGGATGCATGTAGGTTGATCGCACTCCATGAGTTTCAACATCAGGAACCACTGAGGTTCCACGATGAGTCTGATCCCTAGGTGGCAGTGGATCAGATGGAGTCAGCACTCCACAAGTTCAGGCTTGTTTGAACCCTGAAAGATCAGATGGTGGATTTGGTATGTAGTCTTTTCTATAGAGAAGTTGGGTATTGTTGGATCCTGGTTACCAAGATGCATGATGAGTTGACACTCTCATGGGATGAATTCCAGTGTCTGTTTCAGGAGGAAATCTATCCCTCCTGCCTATACTCCGTTTGGATTAAGGAGCTTCTGGACCTTCAGTGGAGAAGAATTTCAGTTGCAGAGTAAGTGGATAGGTTCATATAAATTACACAATACTATCTCAACATGATAAAATATGGCTACTTTTGAGCACAAAAGATTGATTCGAGACTCCGTAGAGAAATCTGAGACAACGTAGTGCCCTTATTCATCCCAACCTATGCCAAGGTGCTGTGGAAGGTTCTTGTAACATATAGATTTATATAAAAGAGACTCCATATAGTTGTATCTAGTAGTGGGAATCATAGGTATGAGTCATCTACAGTTGTGGGAAAGTGATAGAGATCTCAAAATAGGATCCCCCACTGTGAGAAAGATTTGGGACATGGTTGTACAGTGCAGGGGAAGTGTAGAGCACCAAGGTAGCCCGACAAGGGCCGATGCTATGCTTGTGATGGGAAAGTTCACATGGAATGGGACTTCCCTACAAGGCATGATGAGAATCCCAAGTAGATAGCTGATGGACCACCACGATAGAGGCAACACCATGATCAGGGACCTCCCATGCGGGGAATGGCTGACCCCCAGGGTGGTGGAGTAGGTTGAGATGGATATGGGGGATGACTCTATGAGGTCCTCCTTTCATCACCACCAGGTGGCCTAGATTAGTCTTAGGAAGCTAGTAGCTGGGACTGTATACATCTGTAAGAACCATATGTTTATGATCCTACAGTGCACGAGATAACTCAAGATAGGATATATGTTAACTATACTCTCGAATTAGTCTTACTACACATAGATTCATTCCATTTTTTTATCTCCTGACTCTTGGTGTAGGAGTTGAAACTCCCAGTAGAGACTCTAGAACAACAGATTTGTCTTGGGGTTCTAATGAGGAACACTACTTCAAAGTATTTCCTCTGTCGATAGTGTGAGATATCACTTGGAGGAGGGAGTTTCTTGTGGGACCTTTTGGTCATGACAATGTAACCCTATGAAATCATCATGGGTATGGATTGGATTCCCATGGTTCAATCCTAGATCAACTATCGCCGCAGACCAATCATATGCCTACGCATTGATGGGATGTGGTTATCCTTTTTGGATGAGAGAGACCTTGTAGCAGGATAAGCGGGTACTATGAACAAAAAGTTACATACTATTACCCATCAAATAGAGAGTGTGACGCTTGGTGTAAAAGGCTCTTTAGGCATTTGGGTTTTTTCTATTTTGGGGTATTATATGGATGTCTTCCCCGAAGATGTTTCGAGACTGCCTGCGTGGAGGGGGTTGGAGTTTTTTATTGACTTTATACCATGTAATTCCCGAATATATTATACAACATATCAGATGGAACCCACTGATATTTGGGAGATATGGTTATAGTTGGAGGACATTTTTGGGAAAGGTTTCATCAAAGTCAATGTGTCCCCTATGGCAGTTCCAGTTCTTCTTGTAAGGAATGTAAGATAAGATCTTACATATTTTTTTATTATCGTCATCTAAAATAGGCCACAATAAAGAGAAATTACTTTTAAAAAGGATTAATAGTTTATTTGAACAGTTTAGTGGTGTGATATGGTTCTCAAGATCAATCTCAGGTTTGGCTTCCACCGGTTGTGGGTTCACGAGGCTGATATTAAAAAGTTAGCTTTTTGATGTCTCTATAGACACTAGAAGTTCCTAGTGATGCCCTTTGGTGTAATGAATACCCCCACTATTTTTAAGGATTTGATGAACCATGTCTTATATCCATATTTGGACCATTTTTTTGTTGTATTAATTGCTGACATACTCATTTACTCGGCAATAGAGGAGGAGCATATAGAGCACTTGAGGAAGGTCCTCGATTTACATTGAGAGAACCGGCTTTATGGAAATCTCTCGAAATTCCAGTTCTAAATACATGAGGTTCAATTTTTGGGGCATGTAACTTCTAAGCAAGGTTTAACTATGGATATAGTGAATATCAAAGAAGTTATTTTTTGGGAGAAACCCAAGAATGTCTAATAGGTTCAAAGATTTCTGGGTTTGGTGAGTTATTAAAAGCGATTTGATGTAGAATTCTCTAGGATCACAACCAATTTGGCCAATCTGACACTGAAGTTATACCAATTTACCAAGTATGAGTAGTTACAGAAGGCCTTCGAGGAGTTGAGGCAGATACTGAAGAGCTCTTCAGTTTTGAGACAACTAGAGGAAGGTGTTGGGTTTGTGGTGTATTGAGATTACTTAGGATCTAGAATCGGTTGCGTTTTTATGCAATGATAGACATTAATTGCATATGGGTCGAGGAATTTTATACCATATGAGAAGAACTATGAAACTCCTAAACAAGAGTTAGTAGTGGTAGTTTTTTGAGGATGTTGAGGAACTACCTTTTGGGAGAGTGCTTTGGGGTTTACTCAGACCACAAGAGTCTCAGGTACATCCTCACTCAGAGAGACCTAAACTTGAGGTAGCAACACTGGTTGTTGTTCCCGTAGGAAAACAACACCGAGATAATGAATAATATAGGAAATGTCAATGTTTTAGCAGATTCCCTTAGAAGGAAGCCCCATGATTTCCCTGTAATAGAAGCATTAGGGTAGTTAGATTTCCTATAGATGACCCTAGTGGAGTAGGAGGGTATAATTATTCTACAGTTGATGGTGTTGAATCATTCACTTGTTGATCATGTGACGGATTCCCAGCTAGGAGACATCAGCTGTGAAGTTTTTCATGATCAGATATCCACAGGTGACACACCAGATTGATATTCTGAAGGATGGAATCCTGATATCTTGTTTTAGTGGTGAACAATGGTTCTTTTCATGATGTAGAAGGAAGTGATATGAGAGTTCCATACCTATACCTTAGATTTACATCTTGGTGTGGGGAAGATTTAACAATATATTATGTGGAATTTTTTGTGGTTTGACTTGAGATGGAGTGTAGATGAGTTCATCTGATGGTACCTTACCTATCAACTAGTGAAAGTTGAGAACTAGGTTCTAACAGGTTTGTTGCAACCTCTTGAGATCCCAGAGTGGAAATAGAATGACATATCCATTGAATTCATCATAGGTATTCCATGTCAAATGGAGGTCCACAAAACTATATGGGAGATAGTAGACCAGATCAAGAATTCGGCACATTTCCTTACTATCGAGGAGCAAAGTTTAGTGGAGAGTTTCAGACAGTTGTACGTACGAGAGATCGCCCGCCTTCATGGGGTACCATCAAGTATTTTCTCCGATCATGATTCGTGGTTTACGTTATGATTGAAGAGATTTATACAAGATGAATTTGGTACCCATCTGTGGAAGAGTGAAAACTTTCACCGTGAGACTGATGGGAAGACTGAATACATTATCCTGGTAATAGAGGATATGTTGAGGGCTTGTGTGTTAGACTTTAGCCAGGGATGGGAGGATCACCTACCAATGCTAGAGTTTTTTTAAAACAAAAATACCACTTTGACATCGACATCACACCTTTTGAGACCCTATATGGGGAACCCTATAGGTCACCATTGTGCTGGATGAAGATTGGAGATTGATCCCTCATGGGCCTAGAGTTGGTGAATGCAACAATGGAGAAAGTGCAGGTCATCCATGAATATATGAATATGGCCAAGAGAAAATAAAAATCCTACACAGGTCACCGTCGCACTCCCTTGGAGTTTGATCATGGAGACAGTGTATTATTTAGAGTCACCCCACGATGAGGAATGTAGATGTTTGGATAGGGGAGAAAATACCCTCAAGGTTCAATGATCTGTTCAAGGCCGTGTGAAGGGTTGAAAATGTTTCCTACCACCTAAAATTACTCCCACAACTAGAGTTGGTTCACAATGTCTTTCACATGTCATAACTAAGGAGATATGTGCATGATCCTATAAAAATAATTGACTAGGGAAATCTAGACGTCGAAGAAAAATCCACATTCCTATAGCACCCAATGGAAATCAGGGATTGAAAGTTGCAGTCCTTATGTAGACGTACCATCCCTTTGGTTTTGATGCTGTGAAAGCACAAAAATGTTTATGGGAATTCTTGGGAGTGGAAGATATAGATGAATACTCAGTAACCTAAGTTTAATTCAAAGTTTTTCTTTTCTGGGAGAGAAATATTGAAGGAGGGAATGCTGTAGAGAGCCCGATTTTTTCTTTGTAAGACTTTGAAATACTTATAAATATATTACATATCTAGAAGATGAGGTGGAATGCGATTTTGAGGCCCTGTGTTCTCTAAATTAATTTTATAAAAATATTAAATATATTTAATATTGCGGGAAAAAAATTAATTAAAGAAAAGAAGACAAATGGTTGATCAAATCAGAAATATGAGACCATAGTTAGGTTCAGAACATAGTGTTACCCAACAAACGACATAAAATTAGTCGTTGTGGGATGTTCAGACATCTCACTCACTGGAGATATATTTAATAAATTTAATTAATCAACCAATTTATGGATTAATTTTCATTATACCTAATTAAAATCTTATAACTTGGTCTATAGAAGAAGTTTTATTTGGTTGGCCTCATAATTACAGTGATTCACTGACTAGAGCTTCATCCTCCTATGGAGAATTCCTTTGATGGAAGAAAAAACTTTAGATCGAGGTGATTCATAGTGCGGAGAATGCGACAGATTTTGGAGAGCACCTTATTCATCAATGATCATCAATATAATCATGGTATGACACATATTTTGTGATTTTCTATGACTTAGATTAAACATCAGACTAGATTGATAATTATTTCTTCGATCTGCGCCCTTTACCATGTGCCAAACGATTGTAACTGAATTATTTCATTCATTTATCAGTTATTTCTAATATAAATTTTAATTTTCTTGATCATTGGACATGAATGATTTTCCAAATGAAAGTAAAACCATTTTTTTTCATGTGAAGCTTTTACCTCTTTGTTTGCGTTCTTCACTATTGGAACCTTTCCGTTCCCAGTTCGATAGTTTTCGGGTGACCTAAGCTTGATGGGGATCCGAGAATCCTAGAAGATCAAGAAAACGATAGAGAAATTTTGAACCGAGCATAGATCTAATAAGATTGCAAGATGGGGGTGAACAAATCGTTGGTTTTAGGATAGATCGATAATGGTGGAAGATGCAATGGTGAGTTGAATGAAAGTGGGTTTATCAAATACTCACCAGATCAATTTTTTTGAAATAAATGGCCGACAATCATGAATCATAGCCATGTCCGCGAGATATAGTAGAAAACGACCCAAGATCTAAGATGGTCTGAACAAATTTGAAGCATGATGAATGGATAATGAAACCTATTGTTTCTAGAAATTTCTCGACTACATGCTATGTAGTATGAAGAACACATGGCATGTAGCCCCTTTTTAGTGACTATGTTTGGGTTTGGAAACCCATAATCATGGAATGAAATGTTCTTCCTCGACATGTCGTGAAGTGAATTATTTTGTGAATGGGCTGTGTAGTTCACCTACATTGCCAGTGACATTCCTGGTAAGAGAACATGGACAAGGGTTGACCTCATAGTTGATATCCCATGTGGACCAACATGCCGTGTACCAAAGTTCATAGACACAGGGCCCAAGTACACATACCTGACTAGCCGACATGGCCCATTCACCGGATATATGGGACATATAGTGTAGTCCACATATAAAGAATTTAACACTACACAGACGAGACTCATGTATTGACCGGAGTCACGACCAAGAAAGAAAGAGGCACCACACACCGTGTGGGTACCCTTAGATTCTTTGTATTACTTGATCTCTTCTGAGCAATATTCAAACCTCTGTATCTCTTCTGTTTGGACTTATATTTTGGAAAGTGATATGCCTATCCTGAGTGTTTTTCTATGTAGAACATGATGGTTAATCAAATGTATATTTTGAGCAACAATAAGAATGTTCCCAATTTGAAAATCCCTAAGGCAACAGCTGATGATTGTTGGGATCATACATAATCACCATGTAGTACCGTGCTTACCCTACAACTTGGATGGGTAGTAGAGTTCCCCAATCACAGTTCCAAGATTACCCTCTAGTAGTGATGGAAAGTGGAATTCCTTGATAATCATTATAAGTTACCCTCTAGTAGGACTAGGAATTGGAGTTCCATAATGATCCAGGATTACTCTCTAGTAAGGATGTGAAGTGGCATTCCCCGATGGCATCTCCAAGGCGTAACCCTCTAGCCTGGCTGGGAAGTGGCGTTTCCCCGATTACTCAACAGGATTTCCATCCTGTTGGTCATGGTAATGGAATTCATTGGTGTATTCTAGTATAGGACCTTCTTTACATACAAGGGGACGATGCCCTTTCAATAAACTGGTGAATCCTTCATTGTGCGATATAGTGAAGGGGCATGGTTTGATATACCTTTTGACTTCTAAGAAAGAAGGAATATTTTACCACCGATATGTGTTCTTTTATTGAGACCTAAAACCATGTGGGTGAGTCAGATCCACCCAATGTGGATTGTATCAAGGTGTGGTGATTGTGTCCCTTCAACTTTTGTTTCCTAAGCATAAAATTGGAAAGTTGGGATTGATAGATGGACTTACTTTGGAACAGTAAGATACAAATCTACTTGGGATTAGCGGTGAGATGGAGATCCCCATACTCTCACATTAGGGGTTCTTTGACTGAGTGTATATATATATATATTTATATATATATACATACTACTTTATTAACCACTCCTAGGGTATAGTTACTCTCCTTCCAGGGGAGATGAAGATGTGCAGGGTATTACACGTGCTTTCCGTGTATAGATTATTATGGTTGAATGAGTCTAATATCTTGATATAGGTAGAAAAGTCCTTATGAGAAGTTCAACTTCTCACTATGCCGATGTCCTTCAGTTTGGATGAGTTCACTTTCACCCTCTTGTTGGTTTGATCTGTACACTCTTTTACCGTACCTTGTTCTCTCTACAGCTTTCCCCTTGATCTGTATCTCTTACTGGTCCCATTTCACCTTTTCTAGGAATTATATTGGATATGTATATACTCACCCATGCATTGTCTTTTCCGAACAGTTTTCATGTATTTGGAAGGAGGTAGACAGGTTGATTGTGACTTCAGAAGGGATTAGGGATTCAAATTTCTTTGATGACATGCGATGGTCTTATTTTGGGATACAAAAGTTAAGATCTAATTTCTTTACTCTTTTAGAGTTTTTTAGTTTGGGACATATTTATAGTGGGATGTGTATTTTTTTCCTTTTAATCCTTCCAGTTTACACTACCATACTTCATACTATTTTGAGTTCCGTGCATGTTTGGTTTATTTATAGAAGTGTTTCATATTTTAAATCATTCACTCTTCACATTTTCATTTAGTTGGTTGTGTGTGTGTGTATGGGTACATAGAAAAGGGACTACCTTAGTTGGTTATTCCTTTAATGTTAGTCACTACCCTAGCCTATATAGGAGGGATTAGGCTAGTTTCAACTTGAGTCCTGGCTTGGGTTGGGTCGCGGTAGTGTTAGATTGTGTGGTCCTGTGCATAGTGCTATGGTAGGACTATAAATTATGAAGTAGCTTTTCTTCCAAGACTTGTTATCCTAATCCATCTTATTATATATTATATTTGATAGTCTTATTAAAGGCCCCTATCTATCCATTTTATGCTTCATGATAGTTGAGAGAATGATTGGATTCGATGTTTTAATGTTGGTATGATTTATTCAAGTGAATATAACATAATTCGGTGCCGTTTTCCATCAATATTGTGTGAATGACTCTAAATATGGTGATAATATTGGAATTTAAAAATTTAATGATATTTTTTTTCCCAAATTCCATGAGTGGTATTTCCTTATTCCATTTCTAAAATAATTCAGTAGCAGTAATTGTGTACTTAAACTACTTAGAAGTGGTTGTGGGACACAGACCCACAATTTCAATCCCTTATATAGAAAATGACCAAAAATATGTAGTCATATTTAGAAACTCTTGGGGTTGATTGATTAAGTTTTCATGAATCTGGAATGCATGACATTTCCTGGTGAATTCTACATAGTATTGTATCATTTTTTTCTTATAGAAGGAAAGATCCTAGCCTAAAAAATAATTATGTTTATGTGTGAAAATAGTGATGTATTATATGTCTAAATGAGTTACAAGTTTCCAGATAGAAGGAAGAAGTTTAAAATGATTAAATTTATCTACATGTTAATGAAAATAATTATATATTTTACTCACATTGAAGTATTGATAGTAGTACATATTATTAGCATATTATATTCAGTTATGAATTTTGAAAACAAGAATTTATGTTAATGCATGAAATAAGAGAAAGTAATATAATTGAATATACGAATTGAAATTCATTTGACAACAAGTATATTATATTTAAACTAATACTATCGATGTTTATAAACAACCATGGTGAGATAAGGAAAGAATCCATTGTGGGGGTTCTATCTTAGAAGTCCAATCCATCTTGATATTTATTAATTTCGACCGAATCTTTAATTCTTGGTAGTATTAATGTAATTAAAGGTAGAGGTATACTTTTCACTCCTCACATCACTATTTTTATTACATTTAACGTTTTTATCAAAGGGAAGTGATTATCTAACAAAAAAGGGTGAAAACTTCCTTTCAATTGAAATATTTTTTTGTATTTATTCAAGCGAGTGAAGGCTTAAATACTTTTTAAAAATATATTTGTGTAGCACCAATGAAATGAATTTTAGAGTTGGTACCACATTTAGGGGGGTTTAATGGATATTTTTTTCCCTCGATTAGTTGAAATTTTTTCATTAAAGGGTTGTACCACATTTACATTGAGTTGATAAGTTGATATAATTGCTAAGAGAACTTGTGGTGTTGTCTTTCTCTCAAAAAAGGTGAATAAATCTCTTAAAGGGGGAGTGGAACCAAATGTGAAGAATATTTGTTCTTTAAAATTAAAAAATTTATTTGGAGATTAGTAATCCCACTTACTACAATGGTTTCAATTCTAGGAATAAAACCATTTTGTTTTCATTTCATTTCAATTAGGGGAGAAATAATTACATTGAATTTTAGAGTCAATTTAGTATTCCGAAGGGAGATATTGAAGTTCCCTTGGGTTTAATTTTCATTTATTATAAATTAGATTTGTTTTTAAGGATATTTTCTATTTAATCATTAATAGGTAATGTGATCGGTGATGGATTGAGTATCCCTACACTAGACATGAAGTGAGATACCAATTAATTGATTTTTAATGGAATATTTAGATGATACTTGATTATATCTTTTAAATCTGATGATTCTTAGAGTTGGTATGCATTTCTATGAAATGTTCTATAAGATTTTTTGGAGAAATACCTATAACATGTTAATAATTGAGTTTATGAGGTTAATTGGATTTTATGTTAAATATTTCATATGTTATCTTATAAAGATAAGAATTCAAATGGTTGAATAAAACTCAAATTATTGTGAAAATATATTATAAATTAAAAGAAGAAAAATCATATGATGACCTAACAAAAAATATAAAAGTGGCTGAGTTTGAATATGATGTTAAAATCCAATATACCATTAGAATGGTCATGAATATGTTGATGTTTGTTTGGCACATTACCATAAGTGTTTGAGACTGATTGAAAGGATGATATATCTATCTATGTTTCAGTGGAAAATATTATCTATGTCCATAGAAGAGGTTTTAATTTTCATAGGAGGAAGAACGGGAGGAAAGGAAAAAAGGATTAGGGCATATTAATTTTATTAAAGGGAAAAATAATAATGGACATAAGGACAACTCTCACATACCTAAGCCGATGGAAAATATGTTTTCCAAAAGGAATAAGGATATGGATAGAAGACCCATGTATCATGACCATTATGGAAAGGATATTTCAATATATGAGAATAAAAATCAGATTATGGAGTGTGGTGAAGTCAAGGAATCAAAACAAGGTGGTGGTGAGACGAATGATCTAATACAGGAGCAGTTGGTTGATAATTCTATGGTGTAAGAAACAGATAATGAGGTCAGGAAAAAAGGGAAGCACGAGAGATCATAATTAATTATAATAAATAAATATTGGAGGAGTAATTCAAGATCAATTATATCAACGTTGACTTTGACATAATAGTTGAGAGGATGACTCTAGTGAACAACAATATGGAATAGTGTGTATAGATCAAAAATCAATATCAATTTTTGACATGTTTCCTAAAAAAGTAATATTTGTGTGGAGGAATTTATCCAAAGTGGGACAAGATTAAATATAGTTTTGAAGAACTCATCATGGATGACCCAGACATGAAGACCACTACTCTGTAATGGAGTCTTTATAGAGGTTCGATTTCTAAACGACTAAAACTTGATTTCAATAATTTTGTAATTTATTTTGCTGTCATTTGAATTCCTATATTGAAGTTGAAAAGTTTTCATATTTTTCCATAAAATTTATTTTTTTTAATAAAAATATAATTTTCAATCATAAGGTCTATATTTTATTTGAATAAGTAATGACTTAATTTTAATGAAATTCAAAAAAAGGGTTTTCCATGGAATTATCACAAGGTTGAGTCTCTCACATGTTAGTTTAAGAAATATTACTCATAATTCTTGGAAGAGTTAATCACAATGTTTAGATAGACACCTTTAAACTTTTAGATAACCAGTGTGTAAAGTTAATATATGTGCTCCTAATGTTCAAGCATGTATTCATAATGTAGAGACTATCTTTATATGGTTGGGAAAGATAGAGTGTAAGTTTGTACATTTACTCATAAGGATTGGACATGTCATCATAAGGTCGGTGTTTTCTATTTTATGGTTTACTTGAACTTATTAAAATGTAAAATAAACCCTATGACAACAATTTTTAAGGAACATGGGTTTGAGTATGTCTAACCACATATCTAGATTGTGAGAAAAATTACAAGGATAGGATAAAATTATATAATTGATTATTCTTAAATAAAATTAATTTGTGATGATTTTGTAATTTTTGTTTTATGTTAAAAAAATTATAATTCTATGGTTATTTATAACACATGATTTATTTTTTGGAGGATTTTTTTTCTTGATAAATAAAATAATAATTGATTAGTTTTCCAAAATAATAGAGTTTTAAATGAGTTGATGTCTGGTTTATTAATAATATATTAAATCATTATGATCTTAGATAAATGAGATTGTTAAAAGTTAATATTTATTTTTGATTCAAGGGATTGAAATAATGCATGAGATATAAAGCTATGAATTTAACAATCTTGAAAATAGGTTCTTTCAAATGATATAAAATATGGAAATGAATGTGTAAATACATAATCTGTGCTTCAAGGAAATAAAAAACTGAAATGGATTTTTTATTTTTGATAAATCAATAGAAAAATTTTAATCCATGTTATTGAATTATGTGTACATATATGGCTTGAATATGTAGATGTTTTTTGTTGAATATTTTGTTTTGTAACAAATAGGTGTCAAGCCATGCTATTTCTACTATATTTTATAAAGCCTATGAAGTATTGTTAAATGATGCTGCTGAGAAAGTATTGTGAGAAGTGAAGATGAAATCCTATAAAATGTCAAATGGAATTGATATTCTATTAATATAGTGGAATAAAATTATAAAGAAAAATTAATTGGAATTTTTAGAAACAAACTAGAGGCATTCAATTGCTGATATTTTGGGGGAAAACCATGTGATTCCCTTAAGAAGTGATATGGAGGACCATAGGGTTATTTATTTTTTACGATGTATCATTGAAGATATTTAAAATTATTGGAATATGAAGATGAATCCTGAATAATGTGTGAGGTGTACCTAAGGAACTAGTGCATGTGCCTCTTGAGAGAAAAAGAGATGTCTTGAATGATATACACTACACGAGAAAAGAAGATTCAAGAGTTTCTATAAATATTCGAGAGAACAAGAAGTCCTATCAACGAAAATGTATAAGAATAAGTTCTTTTATACTGTAACAAATAATAACTAAGGTTCTATACTAGTATAGAAATTGATAATCAACTGGGTTTTGATGATGGAGAATAAAAATATAATAATTATTAGACTATTCCATGAGTATAACTAATGAGTTAAAGTAGTTTGATAAATAATTAAATAAGATGAATAAGAAGTTGACCTTAAAGGGTCTACATGAAGTGAAAAATATAAGACCAAAGTGGTTCAGTGTTAAACAACAAGGAAATATTTTTATTCTATTTTAATTACTATATACTCTACAAGTAATATTATATTATGTAATATTCTAACATTATGTGTTGAGAGAAATCCATTTTTTTGTTTCTGAAGAATAATTGGGAGTTGGTATAAATACAAGGGAAAAATTTCACTGTTATTAGACGAATATTTTAAGGAATTCAAAGGCACTTTGTTACAGAAAAAGGATATCAAATTTTGGATGACATCCCTTTGTAGATTTTTTAATCCACTTGATAGAAGATAAGGAAGGTCGATATCAACTAGTGGGATGGTAATTTAAATATGTGTAGGGGGATGTTGAACATAAATACTTTTGTAATATAGTGAACCGATACCTGTGTAAATTAAAGATGTGTAAATGGTTTTGTACCTGAATAGTGGTGGATTTTAAAGAATTTTTAAAATTACTCTATATATAATATTTACATTTAATCTTCACTAAGAAAACAATAATTTTTGGTTGGGGTAATATAGTAATGTGGGGGGGGGGGTGAATTTAATTTTACTAAACAAATAAAACATCTAATGGATAACTAAAAAAATGGTTTTGATAAGATGAAGTGACAAACTGATATTTTGTTTCTATATTATAAATGTTTATAGGAACTGTCATTTGACCGTAGTGGGGTATCCATGATTTTCATTGTTATCTTTTGAGAGGAAATTGGTCCAAGTTATAATATGGTGTGATCCTTCTCATTGTACCATAGTTTTTGTTCTAGAGTATTTTGAATCATGTAGTAAAGGGTTTCTGTGTGGTATTTTTATTACTAGATTGATTAAAAAAACCATTATACCCTATCCATTTTCTATCTTTTCACTCTTATTTAAAGAATACTATAAAAATATTTTTGTTTTTGTGATATGGAAAACACTATTAGAGATGGGGATATAACAATCTCAACCTTTGATAGACACAAAAAATTATATTGAAATATATATATAATAATTCAATAGTTAATCATATAATAATGTATTCAATATATTTCAAACAATATATTCATTATGTTGAAGATATTTACTTCTAACTTATTAATAATAAATAAAACCACTCCGTAATAATAAAAAATCATCCCCCTTTTTTATTATTAAAAACATATTAAGGGAAATAAGAATATATTAATGGCATGAATAAAATTACAAATAATGTAAATTATTAGTGACATTCAATAATGCATCCTCCTTAATGATTATTAAAATTTTTAAAACAATATTAAAGAATAATACATGTAAAATAAATTCCATTCATAAGATAGATAATAAGCATTGGACTGAAGATAAAACATTGAAACACACATCATCTTAAATGATATTCATAAAATAATATGGATTATAAGAAAATTATTTTTAAACATAATGTTGCAAAAATATTTTTAAAATAAAACAAGGAAAATAAAAAAAATTAAATTTGAAATTTAATTTAATAATAAAACATATTCCTTTTAAGAATAAGAATAAATATCCAAAATAGAGAAAGGGAGATAGAGAGATCAATAAATTAAGTTTAATTTATAAAAAATAACATTAAATATATTTAAAAACCTATATCTATGCATATCATTGCATAAATTTACCTTACAAAGAACCCTCACAATTAGAGTTTGTAAAAATAGATATATATGTAATATTAGATAAAACATTTCAAGAGTTTGACATTATATATTTTTTACGAATCCACCATATCAAATGATAAGTAATCTTAGTGTTAAATTTCTACAAAATATCAATTATGAGGTCCTTTCAGAACATATGTGAACTTTGGTCTGATAATGTTAGATAATAAAGTTTTAAGAACCAAAAATTGTTCGGTATGAGGATTTATTTTAAATAAATGGGAATAAATATGAATATATTTAGGTACGACATGTGTAGATTTTTTTAATCACACTCATAAGTATGATTCCCAAATTATTGAAAATACATGAAAAATTGGTTGCGTGAAAATCCCAATACAAAAATGATTTTTTAGAAATACTATTTCAAATTGAAAATAAATTTTAGAATTACATTTGGTATACCATTGAGAACCAAAAATAATATTTAGATTATGTTCAACGAAGTTGAATCAGAAATGATTATTTTATGCTATTTGATTAATGATTTTAATTTTTTAATATTAGGAATATGTTTTTATTTTAGAAGAAAATCATATTTTTTTTATAAAGGATACCCTTTTCATTAAAGTGATGATTTATTTAATTAAGAACTCATTTTTATTTATTTTTTAGTTCATTATATTTTCAAATACAATCCTCAAAAAAATTATCTAGTTCATTTTTTTGATTATAAGAAGAATAAGAGGATGAGTGAGAGTAAGATGAGGAATAAAAAGAATAAAAATAACTAACCTCATCTCCTTCATAAATATGTGACATGAGGAATATAGGACTTGAGTCAGTTTATGATGTTATATAGGCTGATTCCTTAGAATCAATCCTAAAACTCCAAGTAGGGACTTTAATGGTTTCTTTCCTTTATTAATCTCTTTATTCTTATTTTTATAAATGGGGTAATTCAATTTGATGTGTAACTTTTATTGAATTCAATGAATATTAATCATTTAGTCTCACTTTTAGATGACTCTTAATAATCAATAGCATTAAATAAATTATTCTTTAGTGTTATTTGGATTTATTAGCATCTTTATCTTCTATTTTGTATTTCCTTTTCATGGAAATTTTATACATCATGATAAACCAATAAGTTCCTCGAGTAACATTTTATTGATTTCTATTTCTTCTTTTATAGTGTCACCTTTTATTTCAAAGATCTTGGTAAGCCGTAGAGAATTTTCATTACAAAAATTTCTTTAACTAAATGATCACCAAGGGAAATCAATCCAGATTAATATGTTAGTAAAGTGTGTAAAAATTTTAGAAATTTATTCATTTTAATACATAATAAAACTTCCAATGTCTTTTTTATACAAATAAATATTTGTATATTTGAATTTGTTTGCGCCTTCAAGAGTAATGTCTAACAATTTTCAAATATCATTGGTCATTTTTCATGTATTTATATGATTAAATTCATTGTGCTCAAGACTAAAATTAATTGAATTTATATAATTACCATCTAATTCAAAATAAATAATATCCCTAGGTTCCCATTTATCTTTTGATCCTATTATTGGGTTATAACCATGCATAATTATTTTCCAAACACGATATCCAACGTTTCAAAGAAAAATTAATATGAGTGTTTTCCAATAAGTGTAATTTGTTCCATCAAAGAAAGGAACACATAGATAAGAGGTATGTGTGATAATAAAATGATAATATGTAATCAATTAAAGTTAAAAAAAATTGTTATTGAAAACAAAAAAACCAATTTTGAAAATAATGTTTTTTAGAAAGAACCAAAAAACACGTTTTTTGAAAAAATAACAGATGTATGCTTTTATACCCATTGTTGGTTAGAGTAACGTGATAATATGGGGGGGTGGTGGGTGGGGTGGGGTGAATTTCCTTAAAAAGGAATTAATAAAATAGGAAATTCAAAAATAAAATATTATTGATATACAGAAGATATAAAGTGATAAATTAGATATTTATTATAAAGTTTAATATGAAAGTTAATTAAGTGGGTATGAATAAAGGAAAAATGAAAAATCAAATTTTTGAAAATATATGTATCATGATCAGAAAATTCAATGTGTAAATTTAAAGAGAGAGAAATCATGGTTTGATAATGGATTTTGATAATAGATTGGTGTGATCCCCTATATATCCTCCTCCAGGGTTGATAGGTTTGTCTTATTCTTATGATTTTAATAGACATCATGAAAAACATTCATCCTTTTTTTAATATTATTATCAATAAAACAATCATTCCTTAGTTAGATTTTAGTAATAAACCATCTACGATTCTTTTTTCTAGTTATAGAACGAAACCCATTATGATAGGTAAGATTAGAAGAGAGTTTTTATTAGGAGAAACCCATTGTGAAACAACTTTCAGATCTCTCTATAGGCATTGATGTAATTTGTATGAGAGATAGAGAGGATAATAATTGGCTACTTTTGAGTTTGATACATTATAATTGACTATTTTGGAGGAATATTGGATACCACTAGATAATGTATTTTGATTTGATAGGATATTATTTTTCATAGATTCATTGATGAAATCCAAGCCTCCCAAAATTTTAATTTATGAGATTTAAGTATTCAATGGAAATTATGGAATCCTTCAGGATCATTAAGAATCATCAATGTCACGTTAAGAGGTGTGTGGAACCTAGAATTTAATATTATTAAATTTATGGGTTGAAGCTCTTTGATACGCTGCATACTTCATTGCAACATAGTGGTGGAATTTGATTTGTTGGACTTTAGGATATGACATGAATTCTAAAATTATCTTTTGGAGGTTCTATTTATTTTAGGATCATTGTGGCATGATGCTTAAGCATCACTGTTGATTAATATAGTATAAATTTTTGCGACATAGTCATTTAACATATTCCATGGCGTTAAATGAGTTTATAGCAATTGAGGTTTTACCAGGGTAGGGAATTTAACAATTTTTTCATGATCTTAGGAGAGAAATTTAGACTAATATTTATTGTGGTGTGGTCATTCTCTTTAGGTTTTTGTTTCAATTATGTATATTTCCATATTGTGGAGTATAGGTTTGTGGTGTGGTCTTTATATTTCCATATTTAGTAAAATAAACATCAAACCCTATCTTTCATCTATATTTTTCAAGAAAACAAAAAAATTTAGAAACCTAATTTAGTGTTGAGTCAATAAGGTTTTCCTTATGACTTTTCCATTCCTTCTTGTTTTGAAAATCACAAACACCTTATCTTTAAGGAAAATTGATTTCTTAAGGAAAATTGCTTTTATAAGGAAAATTGCTTTCCTAAGAAAAATCGCTTTTATAAGAAAAATTATCCTTATCATATATTCTTCCATATTTTTCTTAAGTATAAGTTTCAGATTCATTTTCTCGGAATCATTGAAACTTTGATATAAAGCATTCTGTTTTAGGGTTCGGATTCTGGACAAGAACTATAAGGAAGTTTCATTCCGAATTCCGGATATGAAATCTGACTAAGTTCTATTCCAGATTCAGGATACGAATTCTGAAGAAGAATTCTCATTACGAATTCTGATGAAGAATTCTCATTACGAATTCTAATGAAGAAATCCCATTCCGAATTCTCATTATGAATTCAAATGAAGAATTCCCGTTACGAATTCTAATGAAGAAATCTAATTCCGAATTCTCATTACGAATTCTGATAAAGAATTCTCATTACGAATTCTGATGACGAATTCTCATTACGAATTCTGATGACAAATTCTCATTACGAATTCTGATAATGAATTCTCATTACGATTTCTGATGACGAATTCCTATTCCGAATTCTCATTCCGAATTCACCTATTAAACAGAATCTGATTATCATTGTTTTATACACTCTGAATTTATTCACTCCGAACCTTCACTCCGAAGTTTTCATTCCGAACCTTTATGTTAGAGTTTAAAACGATGTCGTACATTTTGTTACTCTTGTTTTGTTATAAAACGATGTCGTCTGTTTTTTTATAAACTAACCGTTGTCTAAGTGACACGTGTACAGGTCCCTCCGATCTTTAAGGAAAATATGACCGTTGGAGAGGAGCCGACCTTACCTATAAATAGGAGCTCATTTTAAAGAGCTCGGTGCTGATGAATACTGATGACAGATGAACAACTTGGTTTTGTGCATACATGCTGTTGAAGTGAATTCTAGAGAGAGAGTCTCTTATTAACTCTCAAAGCTTCGTGCAACTCCGAATGTTGGTGATTACATTCGAGGGCTTCCGGGGATAGGAAGACAGAGGTGCCGACTACCTTAAAGATCGAGGGCTTTCTTGCTGAGAAAGACAGAGGTTACCAACTACCTTGAAGTTGAGGGCTTGCGGGGATAGCAAGACAGAGACTCCGATCTTCGTATTGAGGGCTTACCCTGGTGTGGGTAAGACAGACTTGCTTGAAAGTATAAATCAAGGGACCTTTATCTAAGGTTTTTGGATACCCTTCTCTTTGGGTTAAAAGACTATTATCTTGTTACTAGTAGTTTTACTACTTGTCTTTATTCCGCTGCAATTTGTATCTTAAGGAAAGATAACTTTCTTATACTTCCTTACTTACTCTGATTCATTTAGATTCTATACGCTTTAAGGTAGAATCTCATATTGTAACTTTTGTTAAGTTTCAAATTCCGGAACCATATTTCCGGAATCTACTTTTGGAATCTCTTTCCAAGTTTAGTTCGGTGTTAGAGGTGTTTTGAATTTACTTAGTTTAACTTTGTTAAACTTAGCCCTTTCCTTTTCTTAAGGAAACTTTAGTTATTCATAACTAACTTTAAAGGTTCCAAAGGAATTTTTAAAGTATACAATTCACCCCCCCTCTTGTATATTGAGCATCTCATATTATATTTCGATCCTACAATTGGTATCAGAGGTTGGAAACCTCTTACTCTATACCAATCTTACATTTGGTATCAGAGCAGGTCTCTGAAATACTTGTACTCACATACAAGTTTTTCTTGCTCACTTTTCCATTCCAAACTTTTCTCATTCTGAACGTTGTTATTACGAATCTTTGATACTAAAAAGTTTGTGTGCAAAGTTTTTTCTAGTATGGAAGGAATTAATGTTGGTTCGATTGACATTCTGAATCCTACAAGACCACCTATATTTGATGGTAATGACTATGAATACTGGAGAGATCGTATGAAGACTTTTGTTATCAATACTGGAGTAGATAACTTTGTTATGCTTACTGGTGATTATAAAATTCCTGACAAGGAAGTCAGAACCTTTACTAACCAGGAAAAGCAAGAATATCAACTCAACTAAAAGGTACGCAATACTTTACTATGTTCAATGACCAGAAATATATATAGCCAAATTTCTTCTTGTGAAGCAGCTAACTGTATATGGAAGAAGTTAGAGGTTACACACTTTGGGACTTCTAAGGTGATTGAGACTAGAAGAGCTATGCTTAGAGCTGAATATCATGGCTTCAATTTTCCTTATGGGGAACCTATCTGTAAAGTACAACAAAGATTTATGACTATTTTCAACAATCTACAATCTATGGGAGAAAAAGGTTTAGATGATGAAGCTCTTGTGGACAAGATAATTGACATTATGCCCAATGAGTGGGAATCCAAGAGAACAGCTATAGATGAGAACAGGAAGGTTACTCAAATTACTCTTGATGAGATTTTTGGAACTCTTCTACAACATGAAACTAGAATGAAGAGAGATGCTGACAAAATCAAGAAAAAGAATGGAAATGGTACTGTTGCTTTTACTACAACTTCAAATCAGATGAAAGCTAAGACTCCTGAGAGAGTAACCAGATCTAAGTCTAAGAAAGTTATTTTCCAATCCGAATCTAGTGAGAGTGAAGTCTCAGAAAATGAATTAGCCAATCTTGCTCGAAGGATGAACAAGATAGCTGGACAGAGAATCTTTCAATCTAAGTATAAGAAGAAGGACAGGAAAGACAAGAAAGATGGATAAGTTACTTGTTATGAATGTAAAAGAGCTGGACATATTAGACCAGATTGCCCTATGCTCAAAAAGAAAGAAAGAAAGGAAAGGCATTCAGACAGGAACATGGAGAAGTATTATAAAGCCAAAGCTAAGAAAGTCCTGAAAGCTAATGACACCTGGAGTGCCAGTGGTGGTGACTCTTCAGATGAATCTTCTAAATATGAATTTTCAGGACAGAAGAATCTTGGTCTTATAGCCAGATTACCTATTGATAATCATTGTCTTATGGATAAGGTACGAAATGCTGAATCATTGACCAATGTTTCTTTAAATTCTAATGATAGTAAGTATTATAACTCTTCTGATGAAGAATCATCTTCTGATGAGGAAAATACTTTACCTACTTATGAAGAGGTCTCTAGGTTTGCTGAACTTCTTGAGATTGAGAATTCCAAACTCAAAAAGAAACTTGATAAGGCAAACTCTAGGAATTCTATTCTTACTAAAGAGATATCGGATCTTTCTAAAGATCTTGATAAGAAAAATGCTGATTTTGAAAGTATTTCAAAAAATCTTGAGGAAGTAAGTTCTGAGAAGAACAAACTTTCTAAAGAGTTAGAAAAAGTAATTTCTAATAAAAATGTTTTCGAGCCTAACTCTAGTTCTAAAACTAATGATTTTGAGGATAAAAACTTGGTTGTAAAACTCAAGTCCGAAATTTTTTCCTTAAAGAAGTGTTTATCAAACTTTACCCATGGTAAGGAAAATTTTGATAAGATGTATTCCCAAATACGACCTTTAAGAAATAAATCCGGATTTCGTTATACCCATGCAAAACCAGTTTTCAGTAACAATTATTTTGTTCCTCAGAGTGCCCCATTTTGCACTAAATGTCAATGTGGTGGTCATTGGGAAAAAAATTGTTCCTTAAACAAAACCCAATCCTTAGGTTTTCATAAAGCTTATTTTTCTAAGAAAATGTGGGTTCCAAAAATTTTATTGTCTGGAAATCTCGGATCCAAACAAGTTTGGATTCCGAAAGTCTAATTTTCTTCTTGATTTCAGGAAAATAAAGAATGTTCCAGCAACAATATTTGGTACATGGATAGTGGATGTTCCCGGCACATGACTAGTAACAAAATCTTTTTTGAAAAGATTATCAAAACGAAAGGAGGAAAGGTAACTTTCAGAGACAATGCTAAGGGAGATATTGTTGGTATTGGTAATATTGTTCTTTTAGGTAAAACCTTGATTTCAAATGTTCTTTTTGTTAAAGGTCTTAAGCACAACCTCATTAGCATAAGTCAGTTATGTGATGAAGGTTACCTTGTGAATTTCAGGAATGATAAGTGTTTAGTTCACAATTCCAAGGAAGAATTTATTCTCTCAGCCAATAGGCAAGAGAAAGTTTACACCTTAAACCAAGAAGACCTAAGAAGCCAAGATTTACCTTGCCTAAGTGCAATGGAAGATTACTCTTGGTTATGGCATAGAAGATTAGGACACTGTAATATAAGAAACCTATGTAAACTCTCTAAGAAGAAACTTGTTAAGGATCTACCGGAGCTTATATTTGATTCTTCTAAAGTTTGTGATCCTTGTCAATATGGAAAGCAACATAAATCTAGTTTTAAGTCAATCGGTGAAGTCTCAACAACCGATGCATTACAGTTAGTGCAAATGGATCTTTTTGGTCCAACACAAACTGGAAGTATTGGAGGCAAATATATTGGGTTTGTTCTAGTTGATGATTACACAAGATTTACTTGGGTCTATTTTCTAGAAAATAAATCTGAAGCTTTTTCTTATTTCAAAAGTTTTAGAGCTCAAGTTAAAAATGAGAAGAACATTCCATTGAAAACTATTCATAGTGATCATGGAGGAGAATTTGAAAATTCAGATTTTGAAACTTTTTGTAGTAAGAAAGGTATTACTCACAATTTTTCAGCACCTAGAACTCCTCAAAAGAATGGTGTAGTTGAAAGAAGAAATAGAATTCTTCAAGAGATAACTAGAACCATGTTGAGTGAATATTCTATTGCTAGACATTTCTGGGCTGAAGCTGTAAGTACTGCTTGTTATACTATAAATCGAGTTTTAATTAGACCTTTTCTTAATAAAACTCCTTATGAGTTATGGAATGGTAGAAAACCAAGACTTTCCTACTTCAAGGTTTTTGGTTTCAAAGTATTCATTTTGAATACTAAAGATAACTTACATAAATTCGCACCAAAATCAGATGAAGGGATTTTCTTAGGTTATTCCACAACTTCTAAGGCTTATAGAGTTTTTAATAAAAATACTTGTACTGTTGAAGAAACAGTACATGTAAAATTTGATGAATCAGATCCTTTTGTTTTTAAACCATCTCATCTTACATCTTCGGATGTGTTTTCAAAAACTGATTATCAACCTTTGATAGAAGAATCTTCTGATAAGGAAATTGTTCTAGAAGATACTTCCGAGACATTTACCCCAGAAGACTTTCTACCCTATGTTGATGAACAGGTTTTACAAAACCCAAATCAGGTGTTTCTTAAGAATCATCCCAGTGATAGTATCATTGGTGATGTAAATCAACCTGTAATGACTAGAAGTTCCTTAAGAAATGAAGTAGAACATCTAGCATTTCTTTCCCAATTAGAACCTAAAAGCACTGATGAAGCTTTAGGTGATGATGATTGGATTAAAGCCATGCAAGATGAACTAAATGAATTTGAAAGGAATAAAGTCTGGACCTTGGTTGAAAGCCCTAAGGAAACTTCTGTTATTGGAGTAAAATGGGTTTTCAGAAATAAATGTGATGAAAATGGAGTCATTGTTAGAAATAAAGCTAGAATTGTTGCTAAAGGATATAATCAACAAGAAGGAATAGACTATGAAGAAACCTATGCTCCAGTAGCAAGACTCGAATCTATCCGTATTCTACTTGCCTTTGTAGCATTCTTTAATTTCAAACTTTTCCAAATGGATGTGAAATGTGCTTTTCTTAACGGTTATGTTCAAGAGGAAGTTTTTGTTGAACAACCTCCTGGCTTTGAAGATACAAAAATCCTGATCATGTTTTTAGACTTACCAAAGCTTTGTATGGCCTTAAACAAGCCCCACAAGCATGGTATGATAGACTCACTGGATTTTTGCTTCAAAATAACTATGTTAAGGGAAATGCAGATCCAACCCTTTTTATAAAGAAAGATAAGAAAAATGTTTTAATTGTTCAAATTTATGTTGATGACATTATATTTGGTTCAACTCAGCAATCTTTGACTGACTCTTTTGCTAGTCTAATGAAATCTGATTTTGAAATGAGTATGATGGGTGAGTTAACTTTTTTCCTTGGTTTTCAAATTTCTCAAAAACCAGAAGGAACTTACATATCTCAACATAAGTATATTAAAGATCATCTTAAAAAGTATGGTTATGACAACACTAAGAGTATAAGTACTCCCATTGGTACCTCAAACTCTTTAGATCTTGATGAAGCTGGGAAACCAGTAGATCAAACATCTTTTAGAGGTATGATAGGAAGTCTACTTTACTTAACAGCTAGTCGACCGGACTTAATGTTTTTAGTATGTTTATGTGCAAGATATCAATCCAATCCTAAGGAATCTCACTTAAAGTTAGTAAAAAGAATTTTTCGCTACCTTAAGGGAACCATGGATCTAGGATTATTTTATACTTCTGGAAATGAGTTTGTTCTAAAAAGCTTTTCTGATGCTGACTATGGTGGATGTAGAATGGATAGAAAGAGTACATCTGGAACTTTTCATTTCTTAGGAGATTCATTAGTTTCTTAGTCCTGCAAGAAGCAACATTCTGTAGCACTCTCCACTGCTGAAGCTGAATATGTAGCAGCTGGAAGTTGTTGTGCACAAGTGTTGTGGATGCAACACACACTCACAGACTATGGCTTGAGTTTTACTAAAACTCAAATTTTGTGTGATAACACAAGTGCCATTTCCCTAAGTAAAAACCCTGCACATCAATCCCATGAAAAACACATAGATATTAGGCATCACTTTCTTAGGGATCACACACTTAAAGGAGATATTATTCTTCAGTTTATCGGAACGCAAGATTAACTTGCTGATATATTCACAAAATCTTTTCCTTCTAATAGATTTGAATATATTAAACAGAAGTTAAGAATGATAACCGTAAGGTAATCTTTTTTAATTAACTTTCTGTTGAAAAAGTCTCCTTACAGTAATAAACTCCTTTTCATAGGGGGAGTACATTTGATTGTTTGTTTCAAAGTTTTTCAAAATTTGTTTTCAAACTTTTCGGAACGAAGATTTCCGGAATGAAACATCTGGAACTACCATTTTCCAGAATGGATATTTTCTTACAGAATACTTCTGGAATGGAAGTATTCGTATTGAAAATTTCTGGAATGGAAAATTTCGTACTGGTACTTTCATAACCTGATTTTTTCGTACGAAGTTTTTTTTCTTTTTCGTATTGAGTTTTTCGTATTGAGTTTTTTTAGTTTTTCGTAGTCATCCTTATATTACCCATTACGAATAACTTTCCTAAGCTAATCCGAAAGGTATGATTTCCTTACTCATGTTTTCGTAATCATATTTTACTTGCTGGCATTTTCTTATATTATGTTTTCAGATTATAGTTTTCTTAAATTTTAGTTTTAATAAAACCTCAAAAAGATTGGATTCGAGCTCTCAACCGTCAGATCTAATCGCAGCTCATTCCAACCGTTAGATCAACTATGGAATGTCAACCGTCATCTCGTTGCCTATATAAAGGGGACCTAATTCCTAGTCCCAGATCGGTTTCAAGCTCTCGCGTGCTGAAGCTCTGCCCCTCTAATTTAAGGCCGTTCCGAACTTCAGTCTTCTCCGTTCCGAACTTCCCAGAGAACTTCAAATCCGAATGTCTGCAGAGTTAGCTTATCAAGAAATGTCTTCAACCAAGACTATTTCTCAGTGGTTAGTATACAGGGAAAGGTTACTCCATCCGGATTTCTTCAACAATTATGATTCCCTTATCTCAAATAATATCAGGTTGAATGGCTGGGAGGATGTTGCGGTATCTAAAACCGGGAATCAAGATGAAGTCTATTCTGATTTTCTTGTTGAGTTTTATGAGTCAGTTGCTTTCTTCGAGGAAGATAATAGAGAGAAGTTTTCTTTCAAATCATATGGAAAGACATATAAGATTTCTTACACCAAGGCTGCAAGCTTGGTAGGATTATCTTATGAAGGTGAAGCTGAGTTTATTTCTCACGTATTGCCAGACTCCAAGGGTAGCTTCAACAAAGAGAAAGCCTTAGAAACTCTCGGACTTTATGATGACAAGGCTCCGAAAATTGCAAGCCTATCTACAAACTTCCGGATTCTGGAGTTATGGGTGCAAGGGCTTATCATACCGAGAAAAGGTGATAAGGATAGCTTGAAGAAGAGTGAGATATATATCTTAGATTTCCTCATAAATCTAAGAAAGTTTAACTTGATGAAGCATATTCTTCTTAATATTGAAAATTTGAAGAAGGGGAATCTGAGAGCTCAGATCGTAATGTACCCAGCAATATTATCAAAGCTCATAGTTCGGTGCCTAGAATCTTTCAAGGTAGCTTGCAGTTCTAAACCAAGGGTGTGTAAGATCATGCTGGTCAGCGATGACACTCTTAAAAGAATGAATGTAGCTTTTGACAAGAAGTCTGGTATGTTTATTGATCTACCTCCTCAAGAAGAAGTGGCTCCGAAAGTTGCTGATCCGGAATCATCCAAACCGGTAAGGAAGAGAAAGCTGAAAGAAGTGGTAGTCGAAGCCGAGGAACCCAAGTCTAAGGAAGTCCACTCCGCACCACCAAAGCCTAAGAAGAAGAAGACCTATCCTGATGAGGTCGTTGCGAAGTGGAGAGCTGATAAAGAGAAGAGGAAAGAAGGGGATCCGCAGTTCGGATTGGGCCCTGCGGAGGCTAAGGCTCTGAAAGAGAAGGCTGTTGATGAGCTCGAGAAACAAGCTAAGGAAAAGAAACTTAAGAAGAAAATGTCAGAAGCCGCGGCTGTTCAAGCATTGTTGAAGTTCAACGAAATGGTTTCAGAAACTATCCCAGTTCGGAGATCTTTCTCTCTGAAATCTCTACCTGAGACTCCAGGAAGAAATCTTGCTGCTCTGGAAGAGGCTGTTGCTACGAATACTGAGGAAGAAGAGCAAGTGGAACAAGTTGAAGAGGCTGCTGAAGGAAGTGGTGAGACAGGAGATGTGCTAAAACAAGTAGATGAGTACAAGGGAACTCCTTCGGAACACTTATCTCTCCGGACTTCAGAAGCTGAATCTTCGAAGCTTGTCACTCCTGCAATGGAAGAAGAGAAAGGGGAAGAAGAAGTTGCCTATCATGCAGAAGAGGAACAACTTTTACATGATATTGCTCAGATGGAAAATGTAGAGGATACTGTTCAGAAAGTTGCTGATGAGGAAGATAATATTGTACAAGTTTCTGATAGTGAGAAGAAAACTCCGGAAGAGCTATTCCGAAAAAAGATAAGGGGAAGCAAATTCTTGCTGATACTCCGAGTTCAGAAAAGAGGATGAGAAAGGAAGCTGGTAGTTCTTATAAGAGAAAGTTGGAGATTATTGAGGAAGAAAACTCTCCGAGAAAGATTTCAGATTCGGAGTCATCTTCGTTGGGGATGATTTTGTTGTTCAGTCTTTGAAGAAGTTGGTGGGAACCATTCCGACCTTCTCAAGTATTGATTCACGGTGCCAGATGCTCCAACATGCGTTGAATCTGAAAACAGACTCCGTATCCATGATTATGGATAAGTGTGTTGAGATTGAAGCCCAGTTCAAAAACTTCCTTATTGGTTACGAAGCTCATAAAAGATCTTGTAAGAGGATGACAAGCTGGTCGAAGAAGACTGTGGAAGAAATGAGGCTTTTCGATGAGTTTCAAGATAATGTTAAGGATTCCTTTGAAACCGAGGACAAGAAGTTCAATGAGCTGACTACATCCTTTGAAGAAAAGTTGACAGAGGAAAAGAACTTTCGGATTTAAGAAGTGAGAGATCTGAATGGGAAGCTCAATTCTGTTTCTCATAATTGGAAATTTGAAAGGGATCATCGGATCGATTTTGAAAAGAGGATGAAGGCTCAAGAAGAGAAAATCCAAGCTCAGGAAGAAAAACTGAAGGCTCAGGAAGAAAAGATTGAAGCCCAATCCGATAGAATAGTTGTCTTAGAGAAGCAAGCAGAAGAAGATCACAAAGACTTGAAGAAGATCAAGACGATTCTTAAGGGGCTCATGTCGAAGGAGAAAGATCCGAAATGACCAATCTGATCTTTTTGTTGTAATTATTTTGTTGCTGATATTTCAAATCTAATGAGAATTGTGCTTGTTGTTTCGTTTGTTATTATTACTAATGTCTCAGGTACTTTGTTAAGTTTTATTTCCATTCCTTCCAATTATTTTTGAAAATCACAAAGGGGGAGAAGGAAAAGATCCTTAAGAAAAAGAGGAACTCTAATAAGAGTTTATCAAAGGGGGAGAAAGAAAAAATACCCAAGGAAAAAGGACTCTAATAAGAGTTTGTTTAAGGGGGAGTGTTTCTTAAAGAAGACCTTCTTATGAAACATCACTCCGGAAATATGAATACGATCCTTAGAGTTTCAAAGCCTAAGGGGGAGTTAGTCGTATTCATCTATATCCTTAAACCAAGGGAGATAAGCTTTAATGTGTTTCTTTCTTCTTAGAATAGATTTTTCGTATGGATGTTTGTGCTTTCCAAAAAGGGGGAGATTGTTGAGTCAATAAGGTTTTCCTTATGACTTTTCCATTCCTTCTTGTTTTGAAAATCACAAACACCTTATCTTTAAGGAAAATTGCTTTCTTAAGGAAAATTGCTTTTATAAGGAAAATTGCTTTCTTAAGAAAAATCGCTTTTATAAGAAAAATTATCCTTATCATATATTCTTCCATATTTTTCTTAAGTATAAGTTTCGGATTCATTTTCTCGGAATCATTGAAGCTTTTATATAAAGCATTCTGTTTTAGGGTTCGGATTCTGGACAAGAACTATAAGGAAGTTTCATTCCGAATTCCGGATATGAACTCTGACTAAGTTCTATTCCAGATTCAGGATACGAATTCTGAAGAAGAATTCTCATTACGAATTCTGATGAATAATTCTCATTACGAATTCTAATGAAGAAATCCCATTCCGAATTCTCATTACGAATTCAAATGAAGAATTCCCGTTACGAATTATAATGAAGAAACCTCATTACGAATTCTCATTACGAATTATGATAAAGAATTCTCATTACGAATTCTGATGAAGAATTCTCATTACGAATTCTGATGACAAATTCTCATTACGAATTCTGATAATGAATTCTCATTACGATTTCTGATGACGAATTCCTATTCTGAATTCTCATTCCGAATTCACCTATTAAACAGAATCTGATTATCATTGTTTTATACACTCTGAATTTATTCACTCCGAACCTTCACTCCGAAGTTTTCATTCCGAACCTTTATGTTAGAGTTTAAAACGATGTCGTACATTTTGTTACTCTTGTTTTGTTATAAAACGATGTCGTCTGTTTTGTTATAAACTAACCGTTCTCTAAGTGACACGTGTACAGGTCCCTCCGATCTTTAAGGAAAATATGACCGTTGGAGAGGAGCCGACCTTACCTATAAATAGGAGCTCATTTGAAAGAGCTCGGTGCTGATGAATACTGATGACAGATGAACAACTTGGTTTTGTGCATACATGCCGTTGAAGTGAATTCTAGAGAGAGAGTCTCTTATTAACTCTCAAGGCTTCGTGAAACTCCGAATGTTGGTGATTACATTCGAGGGATTCCGGGGATAGGAAGACAGAGGTGCCGACTACCTTAAAGATCGATGGATTTCTTGCTGAGAAAGACAGAGGTTACCAACTACCTTGAAGTTGAGGGCTTGCGGGGATAGCAAGACAGAGACTCCGATCTTCGTATCGAGGGCTTACCCTGGTGTGGGTAAGACAGACTTGCTTGAAAGTATAAATCAAGGGACCATTATCCAAGGTTGTTGGATACCCTTCTCTTTGGGTTAAAAGACTATTATCTTGTTACTAGTACTTTTACTACTTGTCTTTATTCCGCTGCAATTTGTATCTTAAGGAAAGTATAACTTTCTTATACTTCCTTACTTACTCTGATTCATTTAGATTCTATACGCTTTAAGGTAGAATCTCATATTGTAACTTTTGTTAAGTTTCAAATTCCGGAACCATATTTCCGGAATCTACTTTTGGAATCTCTTTCCAAGTTTAGTTCGGTGTTAGAGGTGTTGTGAATTTACTTAGTTTAACTTTTTTAAACTTAGCCCTTTCCTTTTCTTAAGGAAACTTTAGTTATTCGTAACTAACTTTAAAGGTTCCAAAGGAATTTTTAAAGTATACAATTCACCCCCCCTCTTGTATATTGAGCATCTCATATTATATTTCGATCCTACATTTAGCGTTCATGATCAATAAAACACTATAAGAGAGAGAGATGTAAAATAAGAATAACTCCAACCCTTATTGTGTTGAAAATCACTGTGGAATGAAATGTGCTTATGGAATATCATCTTATAAAACAACATTCAGATGTTATGAAAATTGAGTGCATCTAGATTACTAATAAATGGTTGATCCTTATCATCTAAGATTTTTTATATCTTATGAAATGAAACAAATTTCATATACTATAAAAAAATTCTTTCAGTACCAAAATACATATTAATGAAAAATAATAGTTTGATATTTGATGAAAAGTTATAAATTTAATGGAAGAAGTTGTATAATAATAGAATTAACTTTTATTCTAGAGTATCTAGGATAGAATAATTTATATATTTTAATGATTGAATCCATATTTTTCACAAAAAAACAATTGTAACATAAAATTTAAAAAGGTAACATAAGATTAATCTGATCTTACAAAATACTAACATAGAGTTTTTAAATATAAGTTTAAGTATATATAATTTTCATTATGAAGTTTTAGAGAATATATAATATAAAATTTGTTATGTGAAAGATTATATATGAGGTTCCAAATGAAAAAAAATCTTATATTTAGAATTT
The DNA here is from genome assembly GCA_963277665.1 of Viscum album. Classification (NCBI taxonomy): domain Eukaryota; kingdom Viridiplantae; phylum Streptophyta; class Magnoliopsida; order Santalales; family Viscaceae; genus Viscum; species Viscum album. The sequence goes on from OY728148.1 coordinate 1,283,717,855, forward strand.
ATAAGTGTAACCAATTCTTTTCAACTGATATATAAGATCTCTTTGGGGGTCTTGTAATATTAAAATTTTTTCTTAGGGAATATTTAATATAAAATTGGATGATTTTGTTATATTATTAAAGTTTTTAAATATCAAAATATTTATTTCAATCACGATTCATGATGAAATGATTTTTTATGCGCGATCCAAATTACATGAAAATAAAGAAATGTAGTTCATAAAAAATAAAATAGTAAAATTTATATTATTTATGTAGATTTAAATATAGATTTTTATTGATGTATTAAATTATAAATACTAAGGAAGTATCATAGATATTTAATTAACATTTTTAGAGGATTTTGGTGTGAAAATTATTCATTTTCAAAATTTTATATTTTGAAACATTTTTCGAATATCAAATAAAGATATTTCCTGAGATATTATTTTAAAAAGTTTTAAAATAATAGAGATCAAAAAGGGAAAATTAATTTATGGTTAGTTATTTAAATTATTTATCTACGGAATAATATCTACATGATATTTATGTTCTATTTATAAATAAAGATAAATATGTGAATCTAATGGATATTTTACGAACCATTAAATATCCTTTTTATTTAACAAGAAAATAAAGAGTGCAATTTTAGGATTTAAATGTTGTTTCTATGAGAGATAATGTGTGTTCATGAATAATAAAAATGAATAAAAAGTGACGTCCAATATAAACACCATTATTGTTTTTGGTCATTTTTATCAAGGTGATTTACTATTATCTTTTATCATTAGAAATCACAACTGAAAAGGAATAAGGTAATGTGTGCTTTCATGATACAATCTATGAGTTTATTAGTCTAAAAATTGATGTGAAGCATAATGTGAATAAATTCATAACTATTTATCTTTCTTTAGTTGAATTACTTTGATTGAGGAAGATGACCTTTAAATATAATGATGTGATATGATGGATTATACAAAATATCATGTTCATGTTTGATATTGAGAAGACCATTATAAACTGGGGGGAATTCGTATAAAGAAACTATTGTGGATAGTAAATATTTCAAGAGATAACATCAGGGGTTGTAGATGATACCTTAAAATTGATTATTCACTTTATGATATTATTCATGAACATATGGTTCACACTCTACCCAAATATAGCATGGACATAGTCACCCACAACGAGGGTGAACCTGGTAAAAATATCATGGATTAAAATCTCTTTACTTTATGTCTGGTATATGGTGTGTTTGGTTTTCATGTTTTTAATGAGATCCATTAATATTAATGGATATTCAGGTTGAAGTAATTAAAGTGAAAAAAATTCTATAAAAAATGATCCATACTCATTCACCATCTCTTAGTGTGATTGTACGATCCTACTAAGCTTTCTAATAGGTATCAGTGAAATGGTTATTCCTTTTTTTGGAAATATTTTTCTTCCTAGTTGTTTTGATGTATTGTATATGATGTGTAGATTTAAAGATGTTTGTGTTATACCTTAGTTAGATAATGATAAGGTTTTCCATGTCGAGACCTATATAGAGTTTGTTTCAGCCAAAAACCTATAGAATTAGACGAAGTAAGAGGATTAGAAGTTAATAAAGAACACTCCTAAGAGAAAAGAAAATGTGAATTCATAACTAGTTTAAGGTAATTATAGTAGTAAATTGTCTATAATATTTATAAATAATTATCCTCGTAATGTATGTAGTTCAAGATTTGAAGTGCATGTGCATACAGAATCACAAGGTAACATTTACCCTAAGAAAATGGATCACTTAGAAAAAGACCATATTGTTGTATTCAGTTGCATATTTGAGTTTTTCAGGGGTGTATAGAATGATAAAGCACAAAAAGAGTTGTAAGATAATGTAATAAAAACTAAATTGGAAGAAAATATTATGTGAGAAAAGCCACGTTTTCCAAACAACTAAGAGAAGGGGTGATTCTATAAAAGATTATAATTAGATTATTTTTTTAAAAGGTCTCATTATATTAGAAATATTTTATTAAAATCATATAAGGATTAATATATTAAAATTTTAAATAAATGGTTATCCCATTCACTTATTGTATGTACAAATGTTATTTTAATGCATAATAGATGCTACAAATTAATTATAGAAAAAATATGGGTGGAAAAATATTTTGAGAAATATAATTTTAAATCAAAGGTGGGTGTGTGTACTAGAAGGAATATTAAATCCTTGAAAGGGACTCAAAATAAGTGTAGTTGGGTCTAAATATGACAGGGATTTAAATATATATAGTTTGATATTATTTGGAAAAAGTCAATTTTTTTTGTTATTGCTGGTGGTATGATAAATTTGGGAATATGATAATCGATTACTGGAATAAGATCTCATTCATTGGAATAAAAATAATTCATATATCAAGAAGGTATATATTTTAAGGTAATATAAATATTTTTACTATAATGAAGAAAATTATACATTTTATTGGAATGTATATTCCCACTAGGATTGTGATTTATAGTTGGAATAATATCTATTGAAATTTAAAAAAATAGTCATTATGATAAGGAAAATTTGTTCATATCTACTAATAATTATTCATGTGTTGTAAAAAAAATTATACCACACACTCACACTTAATCTCTATTATTTATTTATAAGGAAGGATATTAAACAGAGCCAAATTTCATGGGGGTGTGAAGTGGTGGAGCCCAAGTCCATCCACACAAATAATAATTTTAGAATGAGAGGAAATAGAATTATACTATATTTAATGATGAAAATTTCATCATATCTTTCCTTAAAAATATGTTTGTTCTTTGATTTATTCCCCTTACATTTTGAGTGAAAAAGATACCCATATCAATTTAGTAACCATGTGTAGGTTTTTATGTGGTTATAAATAGACAGAGGAGTGTTGAGGGGACTGGAGAAAAAGTTATATACTAGTATATATTCCATTTTCACTATAACTAGCACAATTTTATAGGCCATTCAAATGTCAATGCCTTAAAAAAATGAGATCACTTAAGGTAGGGGGAAATGTTGAGTGTGTAAAAAAAATTCAAACAAATTATTGTGAATGATTTTACACCGAATAGAATATGTTTCAATTATGGAAGAATAAACCACATAATTATATATTGAAATCAAATCATAAAGGGTAGGATGAAATTCCTACCATAGTAAAAGTTTAAAAAAAATATTAAAGAATAATACATGTAAAATAAATTTAATTCATAAGATAGATAATAAGCATTGGACTAAAGATAAAACACTGAAAAACAGATCATCTTAAATGATATTCATAAAATATTAATGATTATAAGAAAATTATTTTTTAACAAAATGTTGGAAAAATATTTTTAAAATAAAACAAGTAAAACAATAAAAAAATTTTAAATTGAATTTAATAAGAAAACCTATTCCCTTTTAAGAATAAGAATAAATATCCAAGATAGAGAAAGGGAGATAGAGAGATATATAAATTAAGTTCAATTTATAAAAAATAACATTAAATATATTTAAAAACCTATATCTATGCAGATCATTGCATAAATTTACCCTACAAAGAACCCTCACAATTGGAGCTTGTAAAAATAGATAAATATGTAATATTAAATAAAACATTTCAAGAGTTTGACATTATATTTTTGTTACGAATCCCCCATATCAAATGATAAGTAGTCTTAGTGTTAAATTTCTAAAAAATATCAATTTTGAGGTCCTTTCAGAACCCATGTGAACTTTGGTCCAATAATGTTAGATAATAAAGATTTAAGAACCAAAAATTGTTCGGTATAAGACTTTATTTTAAATAAATGAGAATAAATATTAATATATTTAGGTAAGAAATGTGTAGATTTTTTTAATCGCACTCATAATTTTGATTACCAAATTATTGAAAATACATGCAAAATTGGTTGCAGGAAAATCACTATAAAAAACTATTTTTTAGAAATATTATTTCAAATTAAAAATAAATTCTAGAATGAAATTTGGTATACCAGTGAGAACCAAAAATAATATTTAGATTATGTTCACCGAAGTTGAATTAGAAATGATTATTTTATGCTATTTGATTAATGATTTTAATTTTTTAATATTAGTTACATATTTTTATTTCAGAACCAAATCATATTTTTTATAAAGGATTCCCTTTTCATTAAATTGCTGATTTATTTCATTAAGAACTCGTTTTTATTTCTTTTTTAGTTCATTATATTTTCAAATAAAATCCTCAAAAAAATTATCTAGTTAATTGTTTTATTATAATAAGATTAAGAGGATGAGTGAGAGTAAGATGAGGAAGAACAAGAATCACAATAACTAACATCATCTCCGTCATCAATATGTTACATGAGAAATCTAGGACTTGAGTCAGTTTATGATGTTATAGAGGCTGATTCCTTAGAATCAACCCTAAAACTCCAAGTAGGGACTTTAATGGTTTCTTTCCTTTATTAACCTCCTTTTTCTTATTTTTATAAATGGGGTAATTCATTTTTATGTGTACCTTTTATTGCATTCATTGAATGTTAATTATTTAGTCTCACTTCTAGATGACTCTCAATAATCAATATCATTAAATAAATTATTCTTTAGTGTTATTTGGATTTATTAGCATCTTTATCTTCTATTTTGGATTTCCTTTTCATGGAAATTTTATAAATCATGATGAACCAATTAGTTCCCCAAGTTACATTTTATTGATATCTTTTGCTTCTTTTATATTGTCACCTTTTATTTATAAGATCTTGGTAAGCCGTAGAGAATTTTCATTACAAAAAATTTCTACAAGTAAATGATCACCAAGGGAAGTCCATCCAAATTAATATGTTAGTAAAGTGAGTAAACATTTTAGAAATTGATTCATTTTCATACATAATAAAACTTCCAATGTATTTTTTATAAAAATAAATCTTGGTATATTTGAATATTTTAGTTCCTTGAAGAGTTATGTCAAACAATTTTCAAATATCATGGGTCATTTTTCATGTATTTATATGATTAAATTCATTGTGTTCAACACTAAAATTAATTGAATTTATATAATTATAATCTAATTCAGAAGCATTAATATCCATAAGTTCCCATTTATCTTTTGATCCTATTATTGGGTTATAACCATGCATACTTATTTTCCAAACAAGATATCCAATGTTTTAAAGAAAAATTAATATGAGTGTTTTCCAATAAGTGTAATTTATTCCCTAAAAGAAAGGAAAATGTGGATAAGAGGTATGTGTGATCATAAAATGATAATATTTAATCAATTAATATTATTGTTTTTTGAAAACACATAAACCAATTTTGAAAATAATGTTTTTAGAAAGAACCAAAAAACATGTTTTTTTGAAAAAATAACAGATGTATGCTTTTATACCCATTATTGGTAAGAGTAAGGTGATAATATGGGGGGGGAGGGTGGGGTGGGGTGAAATTCCTTAAAAAAGGAATTAATGAAATTGGAAATTCAAAAATAAAATATTATTGATATACATAAGATATAAAGTGATAAATCAGTTATTTATTATAATGGTTAATATGAAAGTTAATTGAGTGGGTAAGAATAAACGAAAAATGAAAAATAAAATTTATGAAAATATCTGTATCATGATAAGATAATTCAATTTATATATTTAAATATAGAGAAAACATGGTTTGATAATGGATTCTGATAATAGATTGGTGTGATGCCCTATATATCCTTCTCCAGGGTTGATAGGTTTGTCTTATTCTTATGATTTTAATAGATATCATGAAAACAATTCCTCCCTTTTTATAATATAATTATCAATAAAAAAATCATCCCTTACTTAGATTTTACTAATAAACCATCTACGATTCTTTTTTATAGTTATAGAAAGAAACCCATTATGGTAGGTAAGATGAGAAGATATAGTTTTCATTAGGAGAAACCCATTGTGAAACTACTTCCATATCTCTCTAAAGGCATTTATGAAATTTAGATGAGAGATAGAGAGGATAATAAATGACTTCTTTTGAGTTTGATACATTATAATTTACCATTTTGGAGGAATAATGGATACCACTAGATAATGAATTTTGATTTTATAGGATATTTTTTTAATAGATTCATTGATGAAATCCAAGACTCCAAAAATTTCAATTTATAATATTTAAGGATTCATTGAAAATTCTAGAATCCTTCAATATCGTTAAGAATCATCAATGTCACTTTTAGTGGTGTGTGGACCCTAGAATTGAAGATTATTAACTTTATGGATTGAAGCTCTTTGATACACTGTATACTTCATTGCAACATGGTGGTGGAATTTGATTTTTTGGAATTTTGGATATGACATGGATTCTAAAATGATCTTTCGGAGGTTCTATTTATTTTAGGATCGCTGTGGCATGATTCTTAAGTAGCACTTTTGATTACTTTGGTGTAAATTTCTGCGAAATTGTCATTTAACATATTCCATGGAGTAAAATGAGTTTATAGTAATTGAGGTTTTACCATGGTAGGGAATTAAATAATTTTTCCATGATCTTCCGAGTGAAATTTAGACTGATCTTTATTGTGGTGTGGTTATTCTACTTATGTTGTTGTTTCTATTTTGTATATTTCCATGTTGTGGAGTATAGGTTTGTGGTGTGGTCTTTATATATCCATATTTAGTAAAATAACCATCAAACCCTATCTCTCATCTATCTATTTCATGAAAACAAAAAAATTTTGAAACCTAATTTAGTTTTCATTATCAGTAAAACACTATAAGAGAGAGAGAGATGTAAAATGAGAATAACTCAAGCCCTTATTGTGTTGAAAATCATTGTGGATTGAAATTTTCTTCTGAAATCTCATATTATAAAACAACATTTAGAAGTTACGAAAATAAGGTGCATCTAGAATAATAATAAATGGTTGATCCTTATCATCTTAGATTTTTTAGATCTTATGGAATGAATCAAATTTCATAAAGTATAAGAAAATTATTTTAGAACCAAAACACTTATTAATGAAAAATAATAGTTTGATAGCTCATGAAAAATTTATAAATTTAATGGAAGAAGTTGTATAATAAGAGAATTAACTTGTATTCTAGAGTATCTGGGATAGAATAATTTATATATTTTCAATATTGGACCCATATGTTTCAAAAAAAAAACAACAGTAACATAGCAAGAACCCAATTCTCCCTTAATTTTAGGTTAGTAAGGACCCATCTCCCTTACATCTCATTATATTAGCCATGGACCCATTATAGAGGGTACGATGAGAAGAGAAATATTTTCTTGGTGTAAACCTATTATAAATTTTATCTACTATCTCTGTAGAAGTATTGATAAAATTTATAAGTGATATTGAAAGCAATAGATATTTTATACCTTGAGATTAAGAAATGAGAATTATCTCTTTATGAGGAACCTTGGAGATTATTATATATTTTTCAATGATTATATCAGAGAGTTGTTGAACATATTAATTGAAGATATACAAGCCTCCCAGTAGTTATATTTATAGTCTTCAAATATTCAAGGAATATTATATAATCCTATGGGATCATTAAGGATAATCAAATCCACTTTAAGAGGAGTATGGATCATAGAATTGAAGATTCTTGACATTCTGGATGGAATCCTCTTAAAATGTGGTATTATTCACTATACCATAGAGGTTGAATTTTCTACATTGGGATTTGGTCTACAACATCAAGACCGATAGGATCTTTTAGAAGTTTTTTTTGTTTTCGAGGTAGCTGTAGCATGGCCCTTACCCAACAATTTGGATGAATATAGTGTATAAATTTTTTGTTGTAGTCATTTAGCTTGCAGTGTATCCTTACACAAGTTTATAGGAACTGTCATTTGACCGTAGTGGGGTATCCATGATTTTCATTGTTATCTTTTGAGAGGAAATTGGTCCAAGTTAGAATATGGCGTGATCCTTCGCATTGTACCATAGTTTTTGTTCTAGAGTATTTTGAATCATGTAGTAAAGGGTTTCTGTGTGGTATTTTTATTTCTAGATTGATTAAAAAAACCATTATACCCTATCCATTTTCTATCTTTTCACTCATATTTAAAGAATACTATAAAAATATTTTTGTTTTTTTGATATGGAAAACACTATTAGATATGGAGATATAACAATCTCAACCTTTGATAGACACAAAAAATTATATTTAAATATATATATAATAATACAATAGTTAATCATATAATAATGTATTCAATATATTTCAAACAATATATTCATTATGTTGAAGAGATTTACTTCTAACTTATTAATAATAAATAAAACCACTCCGTCATAATAAAAAATCATCCACCCTTTTTGATTATTAAAAACATATTAAAGGAAATAAGAAGATATTAATGGCATGAATAAAATTACAAATAAGGTAAATTATTAGTGACATTCAATAATGCATCCTCCTTAATGATTATTGAAAATTTTAAAACAATATTAAAGAATAATACATGTAAAATAAATTCCATTCATAAGATAGATAATAAGCATTGGACTGAAGATAAAACACTGAAAAACACATCATCTTAAATGATATTCATAAAATAATATGGATTATAAGAAAATTATTTTTAAACATAATGTTGCAAAAATATTTTTAAAATAAAACAAGCAAAATAAAAAAAATAAAATTTGAAATTTAATTTAATAATAAAACCTATTCCTTTTAAGAATAAGAATAAATATCCAAGATAGAGAAAGGGAGATAGAGAGATCTATAAATTAAGTCTAATTTATAAAAAATAACATTAAATATATTTAAAAACCTATATCTATTCATATCATTGCATAAATTTACCTTACAAAGAACCCTCACAATTAGAGCTTGTAAAAATAGATATATATGTAATATTAGATAAAACATTTCAAAAGTTTGACATTATATATTTTTTACGAATCCACCATATCAAATGATAAGTAATCTTAGTGTTAAATTTCTACAAAATATCAATTATGAGGTCCTTTCAAAACATATGTGAACTTTGGTCCGATAATGTTAGATAATAAAGATTTAAGAACCAAAAATTGTTCGGTATGAGGATTTATTTTAAATAAATGAGAATAAATATGAATATATTTAGGTACGACATGTGTAGATTTTTTTAATCACACTCATAAGTATGATTCCCAAATTATTGAAAATACATGCAAAATTGGTTGCGGGAAAATCCCTATACAAAAATTATTTTTTAGAAATATTATTTCAAATTGAAAATAAATTTTAGAATTACATTTGGTATACCATTGAGAACCAAAAATAATATTTAGATTATGTTCAATGAAGTTGAATCAGAAATGATTATTTTATGCTATTTGATTAGTGATTTTAATTTTTTAATATTAGGAAGATGTTTTTATTTTAGAAGAAAATCATATTTTTTTTATAAAGGATACCCTTTTCATTAAGGTGCTGATTTATTTAATTAAGAACTCATTTTTATTTCTTTTTTAGTTCATTATATTTTCAAATACAATCCTCAAAAAAATTATCTAGTTCATTTTTTTGATTATAAGAAGAATAAGAGGATGAGTGAGAGTAAGATGAGGAATAACAAGAATCAAAATAACTAACCTCATCTCCTTCATAAATATGTAACATGAGGAATCTAGGACTTGAGTCAGTTTATGATGTTATATAGGCTGATTCCTTAGAATCAATCCTAAAACTCCAAGTAGGGACTTTAATGGTTTCTTTCCTTTATTAATCTCTTTATTCTTATTTTTATAAATGGGGTAATTCAATTTTATGTGTACCTTTTATTGAATTCAATGAATGTTAATCATTTAGTCTCACTTTTAGATGACTCTTAATAATCAATGGCATTAAATAAATTATTCTTTAGTGTTATTTGGATTTATTAGCATCTTTATCTTCTATTTTGGATTTCCTTTTCATGGAAATTTTATACAGCATGATAAACCAATAAGTTCCTCGAGTAACATTTTATTGATTTCTATTGCTTCTTTTATAGTGTCACCTTTTATTTCAAAGATCTTGGTATGCCATAGAGAATTTTCATTACAAAAATTTCTTTAAGTAAATGATCACCAAGGGAAATCCATCTAGATTAATATGTTAGTAAAGTGAGTAAAAATTTTAGAAATTTATTCATTTTCATACATAATAAAACTTCCAATGTCTTTTTTATGCAAATAAATCTTGGTATATTTGAATTTGTTAGTGCCTTCAAGAGTAATGTCTAACAATTTTCAAATATCATTTGTCATTTTTCATGTATTTATATGATTAAATTCATTGTGTTCAAGACTAAAATTAATTGAATTTATATAATTACCATCTAATTCCAAATAATTAATATCCCTAGGTTACCATTTATCTTTTGATCCTATTATTGGGTTATAACCATGCATAATTATTTTCCAAACACGATAACCAATGTTTCAAAGAAAAATTAATATGAGTGTTTTCCAATAAGTGTAATTTGTTCCATCAGAGAAAAGAACAGATTTATAAGAGGTATGTGTGATAATAAAATGATAATATGTAATCAATTAAAGTTAAAAAAATTGTTTTTGAAAACAAAAAAACAAAATTTGAAAATAATGTTTTTTAGAAAGAACCAAAAAACATGTTTTTTGAAAAAATAACATATGTATGATTTTATACCCATTTTTGGTTAGAGTAAGGTGATAATATGGGGGGGGGGGGGTGGTGGGTGGGGTGGGGTGAAGTGCCTTAAAAAGGAATTAATGAAATAGGAAATTCAAAAATAAAATATTATTGATATACATAAGATATAAAGTGATAAATTAGATATTTATTATAAAGTTTAATATGAAAGTTAATTAAGTGGGTAAGAATAATGGAAAAATAAAAAATCAAAATTTTAAAAATATCTGTATCATGATCAGAAAATTCAATGTGTAAATTTAAAGAGAGAGAAATCATGGTTTGATAATGGATTTTGATAATAGATTGGTGTGATCCCCTACATATCCTCCTCCAGGGTTGATAGGTTTGTCTTATTCTTTTGATTTTAATAGATATCATGAAAAACATTCATCATTTTTTTAATATAATTATCAATAAAACAATCATTCCTTACTTAGATTTTAGTAATAAACCATCTACAATTATTTTTTCTAGTTATAGAATGAAACACATTATGGTAGGTAAGATGAGAAGATAGTTTTTATTAGGAGAAACCCATTGTGAAACAACTTTCATATCTCTCTATAGGCATTGATTTAATTTGTATGATAGATAGAGAGGATAATAATTGATTGCTTTTGAGTTTGATACATTATAATTAACTATTTTGGAGGAATATTGGATACCACTAGATAATGAATTTTGATTTGATAGGATATTTTTTTTCATAGATTCATTGATGAAATCCAAGCCTCCCAAAATTTTAATTTATAAGATTTAAGTATTCAATAAAAATTCTGGAATCCTTCAGGATCATTAAGAATCATCAATGTCACATTAAGAGGTGTGTGGACCCTAGAATTGAAGATTATTAAATTTATTGATTGAAGCTCTTTGATACGCTGCATACTTCATTGCAACATGGTGGTGGAATTTGATTTGTTGGACTTTAGGATATGACATGAATTCTAAAATTATCTTTTGGAGGTTCTATTTATTTTAGGATCGCTGTGGCATGATGCTTAAGCATCACTGTTGATTAATCTAGTGTAATTTTTTTGCGACATAGTCATTTAACATATTCCATGGTGTTAAATGAGTTTATAGCAATTGAGCTTTTACCAGGGTAGGGAATTAAATAATTTTTTCATGATCTTAGGAGAGAAATTTAGTCTAATATTTATTGTGGTGTGGTCATTCTCTTTAGGTTGTTGTTTCTATTATGTATATTTCCATGTTGTAGAGTATAGGTTTGTGGTGTGGTCTTTATATTTCCATATTTAGTAAAATAAACATCAAACCCTATCTTTCGTCTATATTTTTCAAGAAAAAAAATTTAGAAACCTAATTTAGTGGTCATGATCAGTAAAACACTATAAGACAGATAGATGTAAAATAAGAATAACTCCAACCCTTATTGTGTTGAAAATCACTGTGGAATGAAATGTGCTTCTGTAATATCATCTTATAAAACAACATTCAGATGTTATGAAAATTGAATACATCTAGAATAATAATAAATAGTTGATCCTTATCATATAAGATTTTTTATATCTTATGAAATGAAACAAATTTCATATAGTATAAAAAAATTCTTTCAGTACCAAAACACATATTAATGAAAAATAATAGTTTGATATTTGATGAAAAGTTATAAATTTAATGGAAGAAGTTGTATAATAAGAGAATTAACATTTATTCTAGAGTATCTAGGATAGAATAATTTATATATTTTAAAGATTGAATCCATATTTTTCACAAAAAAACAATTGTAACATAAAATTTAAAAAGGTAACATAAGATTAATCTGATCTTAAAAAATACTAACATAGAGTTTTTAAATATAAGTTTAAGTATATATAATTTTCATTATGAAGTTTTAGAGAATATATAATATGAAATTTGTTATGTGTAATATTATATATGAGGTTCCAAATGAAACAAAATCTTATATTTAGAATTTATAAGTGTAACCAATTCTTTTCAACTGATATATAAGATCTCTTTGGGGTTCTTGTAATATTAAAATTTTTTCTTAGGGAATATTTAATATAAAATTTGATGATTTTATTATATTATTAAAGTTTTTAAATATCAAAATATTTATGTCAATCATGATTCATGTTGAAATGATTTTTTATGTGGGATCCAAATTACATGAAAATAAAGAAATGTACTACATAGAAAATAAAATAGTAAAAATTATATTATTTATGTAGATTTAAATATAGATTTTTATTAATGTATTAAATTATAAATACTAAGGAATTATCATAGATATTTAATGAAACTTTTGAGAGGATTTTGGTGTGAAAATTATTCATTTTCAAAATTTGATATTTTGAAACCTTTTTCGAATATCAAATAAAGATATTTCCTGAGATATTATTTTAAAAAGTTTTAAAATAATAGAGATCAAAATGGGAAAATTAATTTATGGTTATTTATTTAAATTATTTAATTGTGGAATAATATCTACATGATATTTATGTTCTATTTATAAATAAAGATAAATATGTGAATCTAATGGATATTTTAAGAACCATTAAATATCCTTTTTATTTAACAAGAAAATAAAGAGTGCAATTTTAGGATTGAAATGTTGTTTCTATGAGAGATAATGTGTGTTCATGAATAATAAAAATGAATAAAAATTGAAGTCCAATATGAACACCATTATTGTTTTTTGTCATTTTTATCAAGGTGATTTACTATTATCTTTTATCATTAGAAATCACAACTGAAGAGGAAGAAGGTAATGTGTTCTTTCATGATACAATCTATGAGTTTATTAGTCTAAAAATTGATGTGAAGCATAATGTGAATATTTTCATAACTATTTATCTTTCTTTAGTTGACTTACTTTGATTGAGGAAGATGAACTTTAAATATAATGATGTGATATTATGGATTATACAAAATATCATGTTCATGTTTGATATTGAGAAGACCATTATAAACTGGGGGGAATTGGTATAAAGAAACTATTGTGGATAGTAAATATTTCAAGAGATAACATCAGGGGTTGTAGATGATACCTTAAAATTGTTTATTCACTTTATGATATTATTCAAGAACATATGGTTCACACTCTACCCAAATATAGCCTGGACATAGTCACCCACAGCGAGGGTGAACCTGGTAAAAATATCATGGCTTAAAATATCTTTACTTTAATTTTGGTATATGGTGTGTTTGGTTTTCATGTTTTTAATGAGATCCATTAATATTAATGGATATTTAGGTTGAAGTAATTAAAGTGAAAAAAATTCTATACAAAATGATCTATACTTATTCACCATCTCTTAGTGTGATTGTACGATCCTACTAAGCTTTCTAATAGGTATCAGTGAAATGGTTATTCCTTTTGTTCGACATATTTTTCTTCCTAGTTGTTTTGATGTATTGTATATGATGTATAGATTTAAAGATGTTTGTGTTATACCTTAGTTAGATAATGATAAGGTTTTCCATGTCGAGACCAATATAGAGTTTGTTTCAGCCAAAAACCTATAGAATTAGACGAAGTAAGAGGATAAGAAGTTAATAAAGAACACTCCTAAGAGAAAAGAAAATGTGGAGTCATAACTAGTTTAAGGTAATTATAGTAGTAAATTTTCTATAATATTTATAATTAATTATCCTCGTAATGTATGTAGTTCAAGATTTGAAGTGCCTGTGCATACAGAATCACAAGGTAACATTTACCCTAAGAAAATGGATCACTTAGAAAAACACCATATTGATGTATTCAGTTTCATATTTGAGTTTTTCAGGGGCGTATAGAATGATAAAGCATAAAAAGAGTTGTAATATAATGTAATAGAAATTGTATTCGAAGAAAATATTATGTGAGAAAAGCCACGTTTTCCAAACAACTAAGAGAAGCGGTGATTCCATAAAACATTATAATTAGATTATTTTTTTAAAAGGTCTCATTATATTAGAAATATTTTATTGAAATCATATAAGTATTAATATATTAAAATTTTAAATAAATGGTTATCCCATTCACTTATTGTATGTACAAATGTTATTTTAATGCATAATACATGCTACAAATTAATTATAGAAAAAATATGGGTGGAAAAATATTTTGAGAAATATAATTTTAAATCAAAGGTGGGTGTGTGTACTAGAAGGAATATTAAATCCTTGAAAGGGACTCAAAATAAGTATAGTTGGGTCTAAATATGACAGGGATTTAAATATATATAGTTTGATATTATTTGGAAAAAGTCAATTTTTTTGGTTATTGCTGGTGGTATGATAAATTTGGGAATATGATAATCGATTAATGGAATAAGATCTCATTCATTGGAATAAAAATAATTCATATATCAAGAAGGTATATATTTTAAGGGAATATAAATATTTTTACTAAAATGAAGAAAATTATACATTTTATTGGAATGTATATTCCCACTAGGAATGTGATTTATAGTTGGAATAATATCTATTGAAATTTTAAAAAATAGTCATTATGATAAGGAAAATTTGTTCATATCTACTCATAATTATTCATATGTTGTAAAAAAAATTATACCACACACTCACACTTAATCTTTATTATTTATTTATAAGGAAAGATATTAAACAAAGCCAAATTTCTTAGGGGTGTGAAGTGGTGGAGCCCAAGTCCATCCACACTAATAATAATTTTAGAAAGAGAGGAAATATAATGAATGAAATAGGCAATTCACACTAATAATTTTATACCCATTGTTGGTTAGAGTAAGGTGATAATTTGGGGGGTGGGTGGGGTGGGGTGAAATTCCTTAAAAAAGGAAGGAATGAAATAGGCAATTCAAAAATAAAATATTATTGATATACAGAAGATATAAAGTGATAAATTAGATATTTATTATAAAGGTTAATATGAAAGTTAATTAAGTGCGTAAGAATAAAGGAAAAATGACAAATCGAATTTATGAACATATCTCTATCATGATCAGATAATTCAATATGTAAATTTAAAGAGAGAGAAAACATGGTTTGATAATGGATTTTGATAATAGATTGGTGTGATACACTACATATCTTCCTCCAGGGTTGATAGGTTTGTCTTATTCTTATGATTTTAATAGATATCATGAAAACAATTCCTACCTTTTTTAAATATAATTATCAATAAAACAATCATCCCTTACTTATATTTCAGTAATAAACCATCTACGATTCTTTTTTCTAGTTATAGAAAGAAACCCATTATGGTAGGTAAGATGAGAAGAGATAGTTTTTATTAAGAGAAACCCATTTTGAAACTACTTCAAGATCTCTCTTAAGGCATTGATGTAATTTAGATGAGAGATAGAGAAGATAATAAATGAATGCTTTTGAGTTTGATACATTAGAATTGACTATTTTGGAGGAATATTGTATAAAACTAGATAATGAATTTTGATTTGATTGAATATTGTTTTCATAGATTCATTGATGAAATCCAAGCCTCCCAAAATTTCAATTTATAAGATTTAAGGATTCAATGGAAATTCTGGAATCATCCAGGATCATTAAGAATCATCAATGTCACTTTAAGAGGTGTGTGGACCCTACAATTGAAGATTATTAACTTTATGTATTGAAGCTCTTTGTCACGCTGCATACTTCATTGCAACATGGTGGTGGAATTTGATTTGTTGGACTTTATGACATGACATGGATTCTAAAATGATCTTTTAGAGGTTCTATTTATTTTAGGATCTCTGTGGCATGATTCTTAAGCATCACTATTGATCACTTTGGTGTAAATTTCTGCGAAAAATTCATTTAACATATTCCATGGTGTTAAATGAGTTTATAGTATTTGAGGTTTTACCATGGTAGGGAATTAAATAAATTTTCCCTGATCTTCGGGGATAAATTTAGACTGATCTTTATTGTGGTGTGGTCATTCTCCTTATGTTGTTGTTTCTATTTTTTATATTTCGATGTTGTGGAGTATAGGTTAGTCGTGTGGTCTTTATATTTCCATATTTATTAAAATATCCATCAAACCTTATCTTTCATCTATCTTTTTCAACAAAACAAAAAAATTTAGAAACCTAATTTAGGGTTCATGATTTGTAAAACACTATAAGAGAGAGAGAGATGTAAAATAAGAATAACTCCTGCCCTTATTGTGTTGAAAATCACTATAGAATGAAATTTTCTTCTAGAATCTAATCTTATAAAACAACATTCAGAATTTATGAAAATAGTGTGCTTCTAGAGTAATAATAAATGGTTGATCCTTATCATTTTAGATTTTTTAGATCTTATGAAATGAAACAAATTTCATAAGTTATAAAAAAAGTCTTTTAGAACCAAAACACTTATTAATGAAAAATAGTAGTTTGATATTTGATGAAAAAGTTATAAATTTAATGAAAGAAGTTTTATAATAAGAGAATTAACTTGTATTCTAGAGTATCTGGGATAGAATAATTTATATATTTCAAGGAATGCATCCATATTTTTCACAAAAAACAACTGTAACAAAAAATTTAAAAAGGTAACATAAGATTAATCTAATCTTATAGAATACTAACTTAGAGTTTTTAAATATAAGTTTAAGTATATATACTTTTTATTATGACGTTTTAGAGAATATATAATATGAAATTGGTATGTGTAAGATTAGATATGAGGTTCCAAATGACACAAAATTGAATATTTAGAATTTGTAAGTGTAACCAATTCTTTTCAACTGATATATAAGATCTCTTTGGTGGTCTTGTAATATTTACATTTTTTCTTAAGGAATACTTAATATAAAATTTGATTATTTTTTTATATTCTTAAGGTTTTTAAATATAAAAATATTTATGTCAATCATGATTCATGTTGAAATGATTTTTTATGTGGGATCCTAATTACATGAAAATAAAGAAATGTACTTTATAGAAAATAAAATAGTAAAAATTATATTATTTATATAGATTTATATATAGTTTTTTATTGATGAATTAAATGAGAAATACTAATGAAGTATCATGGATATCTAATGAAAATTTTGAGAGGATTTTAGTGTGAAAATTATTCATTTTCAAAATTTGATATTTGGAAACCTTTTTCGAATATCAAATAAAGATTTTTCCTGAGATATTATTTTAATAAGTTTTAAAATAATAGAGATCAAAATGGGAAAATTACTTTATGGTTAGTTATTTGAATTATTTATTTATTGAATAATATCCACATGTTATTTTTGTTCTATTTATAAATAAAGATAATGAAGTGAATCTAATGAGATATTTTGAGAGCCATTAAATATCCTTTGTATTGAACAAGAAAAGAAAGAGTGCAATTTTAAGACTGAAATGTTGTTTCTATGAGAGATAATGAGTGTTTATGAATAATAAAAATGAATAAAATGTGGCGTCCAATGTGAACACCATTATTGTTTTTGGTCATTTTTATCACGGTGATTTACTATTATCTTTTATCATTAGAAATCACAACTGATGAGGAAGAAGGTAATGTGTGCTTTCATGATACAATCTATGAGTTTATCGGTCTGAAAATTGATGTGAAGCATAATGTGAATATTTTAATAACTATTTATCTTTTTTTATTTAATTTAATTTGATTGAGAAATTTGGCCTTTCATTATAATGATGTGATATGATAGAGTATACAAAATTTCCTGTTCATGTTTGAGATTGAGGAGACCATTATAAACTGGGGGAAAATTGGTATAAAGAAACTATTGTGGATAGTAAATATTTCAAGAGATAACATATGGGGTTGTAGATGATACCTTAACATTGTTTATTCACTTTATGATATTATACAATAACATATGGTTCACACTCAACCCAAATATACCATGGGCGTAGTCACCCACAGCGAGGGTGAACCTAGAAAAAATATCGTGGCTTAAAATATCTTTATTCTAAGTCTCGTATATGTTGTGTTTGGTTTTCATGTTTTTAATGAGATCCATTAATATAAATGGATATTTTGGTTCAAGTAGTTAAAGTGAAAAAAATTGTATAAACAATGATCCATACTTATTCACCATCTCTTAGTGTGATTGTAAGATCCTGCTACACTTTCTAATAGGTATCAGTGAAATGGTTATTCCTTTTGTTGGATATATTTTTCTTCTTAGTTGTTTTTATGTATTGTATATGATGTGTAGATTTAAATATTTTTGTGTTATACCTTATAGAATGATAAGTGTTTCCATATCCAGACCAATACAGAGTTTGTTTCAGCAAAAAACCTAAGGAATTAGAGGAAGTAAGAGGATAAGAAGTTAACAAAGAACACTCCTAAGATAAAGGATAATGTGGACTCATAACAAGTTTAAGGTAATTATAGTAGTAAATTGTCTATAATATTTATAAATAATTATCCTCTTAAAGTATGTAGTTCAAGATTTGAAGTGCATGTGCATAATAAATCACAAGGTAACATTTACCCTAAGAAAATTGATCACTTAGTAAAAGTCCTTATTGAGGTATTCAGTTTCATATTTGAGTTTATCAGGGGTGCACAGAATGATAAATCAAAACAAGAGTTGTAAGATAATTGAATAGAAACTGTATTGGAAGATAATATTATGTGAGACAAGCCACGTTTCCCAAAAAACTAAGAGAATGGGTGATTCCATAAAAGATTATAATTAGATTATTTTTTAAAAGGTCTCATTCTATTAGAAATATGTTCTTGAAATCATATAAGGATTTATATATTTAAATTTCAAATAAATGGGTATCCCATTCACTTATTGTATGTACAAATGTTATTTTAATGCATAATACATGCTACAAATTAATTATAGAAAAAATATGGGTGGAAAATATTTTTAGAAATATACTTTTAAATCAATGGTGGGTGTGTGTACTAGAAAGAATATTAGATCCTTGAAAGGGACTCAAAATAAGAGTATTTGGGTCTAAATATGACAAGGAGTTAAATATATCTAGTTTGATATTATTTGGAAAAAATCAATGTTTTTTGGTTATTGCTGGTGTTATGATAAATTTGGGAATATGGTAATCGATTACTGGAATAACATTTCAATCATTGGATAAAAAATAATTCATATACCAATAAGTTATATATTTTAAGGAGATATAAATATTTTTACTATAATGAAGAAAATTAAACATTTTATTGGAATGCATATTCCCACTAGGAATGTGATTTATAGTTGGAATAATATCTATTGAAAATTAAAAAAATAGTCATTATGATAAAAAATATTGGTTCAAATATACTAATAATTATTCATCTCTTGTAAAATAAATGGTACCACACACTCACACTTAATCTTTATTTTTTATTTAGAAGGAAGGATATTAAACAGAGCCAAATTTCTTGTGGGTGTGAAGTGGTGGAGCCCAAGTCCATCCACACTAATAATAATTTTACAATGAGAGGAAATAGAATTATACTATATTCAATGATGAAAATTTCATCCTATCATTCTTTAAAATCAAGTTTGTTAATTGATTTACTCCCCTTACATTATGTGTGAAAAAGATACCCATGTCGATTTAGTAGCCAAGTGTAGGTTTTAATGTGGTTATAAATTGACAGAGGAGTGTAGAGGGGACTGGAGAGAACGTTATATATTCCATTTTCACTATAAATAGCACAATTTTATAGGCCTTTCAAATGTCAATGCCTTTAAAAAAATATGAGATCACTTAAGTCAGGGGATAATGTTGAGTGTGTAAAAAAAATTCCAAATAATTATTGTGAATGATTTTACACCGAATAGAAGATGTTTCAATTATGGAAGAATAAGCCATATAATTATATATTGAAATCAAAAAAGTAAAATAAACGATGAACTAGTAAAGTTCTAAAAGTAAATAAAATGAATCCAAAAATAGAATAAATGGATTGGTTTAGCAAAATACATATGTGAAGTTGCTTAAAATTTAATGATATGTTTCCAAAAGATTGTAACCAATGAACTATTGAGAATACTTATAAAAATAAAATCTATCTAGTAAACGTTTTAAGGAATGAATGGATATATGGTCATAATAGTTGGAATTTGGATGCAAGATAAATAAAGAATAAGAGAATTCTTGTTTTTGGTTAACTAATCAAAAAATATTAAATCCCGTATAAGGAAAATTTTAAAAATGGAAAGAATACCAATATTCCCTAATATATTATTATTAGGATAGTTTAAGTACAACATGTTAAGAGTTTTAATTGAATTATAGGTGTGATAAAATGAGTTTTTTTGTATTGAGAGGAAACTAAAAACCTTTTAGCTATAATCAATTAGAAAATTAGAAACCAATGTATACCCATAAATGTTGTGTTTTTACATAGTTAATCTAGGTGATGTGTTTAGGGGTAGAAAAAAAAATCTATAAAAATATTTTTATAATAGGATATAACAAAACATGAAGTGATATATATTATTCTACATTAGTTATTAAAACTACTTAAGGGTAATATTATTTGGGTGAATCTAATAATTTTTTACTTTGATGAAGAGACCTGTGGAAAATTTTCAGGAAGGTTGTGTTGATGTGAGAAGATTCTATAATCAGATTTTTATATGATAACTAAAACATGGAATATTTTTAATAGACCATTGATATTATTTGTTTAAAATACTTTTCCTGTCCCTTTCATGATTTAAATAATTAGAAAATTAAGTGGGAGAAGTTTTATTTTTTCATGGCATATACAATTGATAATTCCTAAAACTATAAATTATAGAATCGTAGAATCATTATTGTTTTATAATATTTTAAATCCCATTTTAAAGATGAGTGTATAATTTATCTTGATAGTGTAAATTAAAATGCATTGAATGAAATTTATTGGAGTTGGTATCACATGATGAGTAATTTTCAGGATAGATTATGATTTAAAATAATATTTTATACATCTATAAGTGTTCACAATGATTTCGAATTAGTTTATTCAGGGATAATTTCATAGAGTAAAGTGGTTTCATCCTTTTCTTATGTGTGTCTAGTTTTTCTTTTTTTTATGTTATAGAAGATGAAATTTCTTTCATGATTGAGCTATCAAATGAGAATGACAATTCATTACTATTTAAGTTTTAATTTATTGTAAATAAGGGGTAAAATAAAAAAATTGAATATTTAATTTAAATATAAAATAATATTAGAATAAGGGTTGTCAAAAAATAAAAAGGGTGATATTTATGTTCCCAATGTATTATGAGTGTTATTTTTTTTCATAAATTTATCAATGGGGATTAGAAGAGTTGAAGTTGGTAAAATTAAAATATATTTATATATAACATCAGATGTGGAAGAGATAAAAGATGATATGTTTCAAAATTGATTATTTTTCATGGAGATTATTCCTTGATTATTAAATGGAAAATATTATTTAAGTGTGACACTAAATCTTAATATTTGATGAGTATAAGAATAAAACTCTTTTTAAATTTGTGGGATTTATCTTTGTGTCATTCGCATGAAGAAATATGAATGTAATGAGAATGTAACTTGGATGATGATATTTTATGAGGCCATTTTTGATCTATGGAAGGTTCTATATTTTTTTATTATGAATTAAATAATTTTCATCTGATGAAATTTTACTTGTCTTTAGATAAGAAATAAGTTGATGATATAAAGTATATATATTCACTTCGGATAAGTTTATTATATGTTTCATATTCATTAGCATTATACTGATTTTTTGTAAGGTCTTAATAATTTTCTCAATTTGTTTGAGATTTATTGGTAACTAGATTAGGAAGTTTTTCAGTAGGATTGAAGTGGATTAGGTTGATTGATGATGAGTTGAGAAGGTTGGAAAAGAGTTCTGGAAGTTATTTGTTGTAGGATTTGATGATTTTGACAATGTAATCTACAAATAAGATTAAATTTGAATACATATTTATTATATAATAAAAATTTTGGTTCTTATTTTTTATAAAATAATTAAATATTATAATGTTATTTTGAAACATTATCTTAAAAAATAATATTCAAATGCTTCAAAAAACTGTACTATAAAAACAAAGAAACAATGATTGATCTAAATCATCCTATCTTTTATAGATATTTTAGAATGGAAAAAAGTTTATCTGAAATGAGACAAATTTATTTCAAAACTAGAATATTTTTTATTTGGAAATAATTGTCCAAAAATTGAAAAAAGGAAATGTTTTTGGAGGATGATGATCAATAGAATAAGATAATATTTAAGGAAGTTAATGAGAGACCTATATACTAAAGTATTAGGTAAATAATAATTTAGTGATTAAAAATATTGACTCAAAGGTTTACACTGATATGTAAGTGTAACTCAGAAGTTTTGAAAGACATGTGGTATTAAAATAATATTACATAAGACTAAATCACAGTTATAGATTTCAAATCTCAGGATATGTAAGATTTTTAGATTCTAATACATATGTAATTAGTAATTTGGAACACATAAGAGTGACTTTGATGTTTCAAATAATATAGAATATTTTTTTATAATGAGTAGAGTAATATTTATTTTCTAATGGATATAAAAGATCTATTTAGGGGGTATGTAACATTAACAAGGATTAATAGGGAAAAAATAATATCAAATTAAAAAATGCATAGGTTATTCTTCAAGGATTCCAACATAATGATGTTTATAATTATCATGATTCAAGATGAGGAAATTACAAACACATGAAACAGAATATGTAAGAAATTTTAAATTGATTTTAGGGATATTTAAAGAATAAATAAACTATTATTTATGAAGAACTAAATGAGTAAATAATTGAATAACAAACATTGAGGAAATATCATGGAGATTTATTGAGAATTTTTAATTGATCTCTGTGTAATAATTCTAGAATTTAAAGTTCAAATATTTAGTATTCATTTATAAAGATTGAATATGGATATTTATTGATATATTATTTTTTCTATTTTTAAAATATTAAAGTTCAAAATGGGTAAATTCATTCATGTTTTCATATTTGAATATGTCAGTTATAGAATAATACACACATGATATTTTGGATGAGTTTATAATATAAGATGAAGATGATTTTTTTGAGTTTTGTGACGAGATAATCACCATAAAATATCTTTAAAAAAAATAGATAAAGGGTTTATTTGAGATTTCAACACGACAACTGATGGAGATCTTAAGTGTTGAAAAATATTGAGAAGAAAGAAAAAGGAAACATATGTGAGATTAAAAGCGTTATATTATATTCTACATCAAGGTTAGTTTCTATTATCTCTAATCATTGGTAGTATTTCTACTAAAGATGAATATGGATATAGGGCTTTCTTGTTGTTTTATATTCAATGATCATGCTAAAGATTGATAAGAAGGTCAATGTTCATGTTGTTGTTCTTATTTTTCATAATTTTTTCAACACCCTTTGGTCGAGTGAGAAGATATTTCAATATGATATTTTTTTATCTTGGATTATAATGAAGATATTTTTTAAGAGTGGGATTGGGACCATATATGTAATCTAGAAGGATCTAGTATAAAGCACATATCAAGATATAATAGTATTTTTTGGATATAACTTTAGGGTCAGTGACGATACCTTTCACATGTAAATTTAATTATTATATTATAGAAACACCTATGTTTTAAACTAAAATTTAACCAAAGAAGGATATAGTCACCCACAATAGGGTTTGAAAAATATCATGTGTTGTGCCTTCTTTACATTCAATATTTCCTGCGTTGTATTTGTGTATCATGATTTATTTTATATTCAACCATTATAACATGTGAAAAAGTTTGAATATTTAATGTTAAAATAATTTGATAAATTTGGATCTACATTGGTTCACCCCCTCTTAATGTGACTACATGATCATACTATAATTTTAAGAATACATCTTTATGGGTTCTTCACATCATTAATAATATAATTCAACATCATTACGTTTGATTAACCACAATTCATTTAGAGGTATTCTAAAAATTTAACACTCAATAATTCCTCTTAGGTAAAATAGTCTGAAAACATCAACTTTCAAATTGAACTAGGTTTTATAGATTAGATGTTCATATCAAGAAATGCCTAGCTCATAACACTCACTAAAGGTTTGTATCCTGATAAAACCATTGAATATTAATTATCAATCGTTGTCAAAAATAAAATCATGATAACATTATGTTAAGTTGAATCAATCATCTCATTGGGTAATTTTATACCTTCCATAAATCTACGGTCCAACAAAAATTTCTTTGAACATCAGACTATGTTCACAAACATCCATGGCCTTGATGTCAATTTAAAATATTAATTGACTTTTAAGATTCAAATGATCCAACATAAACACATGTAATTTTCTACATAATAAAATAAACACAAAAATCTCTTAGAATAATTTATGTTTATTCATCATTAGTCTCAATGTTTAAATTTTGTATGTATAAAAAAATACCTTAAACTAAGTCACAAGGAATTAAAAGCCTTATCATTTTTTTCTACATGAAAGATGAGATATATTAACTATTTATTTATATAAAATCTATATTGAAAAAAAGATAAAATTTATAAAATTTTAATATAAAATTTAAAAGTCCTTGGGGCAACAACATAGTAGAAAATTACCTATCAGGAATGGTTCTTGAAATTTAATCTTAATGTATTGACCACTTTTTTGCAAACCAATAATGATTTTTGAAATATTTAAATAAAAATTCTTGTACTTACTATATATGAAATAAATAATGAAATATATATATATATTTATATTAAATCTGGTGGCATTGATATCATACCATATCACTATTATTTTTACATTACGCACACACAAAAAAAACATATACACTGACCCACAAAAAAACACACATACATTGATATATATATATATATATGTTTCTTTTTTTATGGCCAAATATCCACCCTTTTTCCAAAAATTGACACAAATTTTTTTCATTAAATATTGGTTTTTATAATTTTTTTCAATTTGTGGATCTATTTCCTCAACCTCCATCAGCCACCCCTACTTATTAGTCACTAACTATATTCCCATCGCTTATCATTATAAAAATTCCTCTTGAAATTTATCTAATAATCAGAAACCCAAATTTCTTCCTTTATTTCAAATATTTTGTTCATTATTAACCCTTAATGTTTTAGGGAAGTTGGAATTCAATAAATGTTATCTCTAAGAATAATTTCTACCCATTAATAAAATAATCATGATTAATATATTGGTAGATTAATCATTTAAATAATATTTTTTCTAACTATATTAATTTAATTTTATATATCAAAAATAAAATATATATTTTTATGTAAACTTGAATTATGGGAATGCATGAAGTAGTTTGGTATAGGGTTGAAATCACATAAATTTTTTCCCCAATTTTTTTTACACACTCACTTTTATACAAGAATCTATTTGAACATTGGAATCCCATTGGGATGTGGGGAGGGTGTAGAGAGATAAGTAGAAGTGAAAAATGATGCCTCAGATCATAAAAAAGATAATATATATATATATATACATATATTAAAATTTATGGGAATGATTTCATTACCTTGGTTTGACCATATAATCCTTCCAAAATGATGTATACCAATTATGCACTTAATTGTTTACTCTGATTTCTTACTTAACTATCCATTTTAAAGAATATTATTTGTTTATCTATTAGATATATTTGATTCCCAATATTGAAATTTCTTTCAAAAAATTCATATGAAACTTAACCATTACAACAATTGGACCCCTTTAATAAATGTGGTCATTAAAAAATAAAATGAAATTTGAAGGGTTCCATATTAGGTGCCTTGTCATTCTCAAATAAAAATTTGAGTTGTTATCATCTTAGTTGATAAATTTCAAAAAAAAATTCCCTTCAGTAAAATTCTGATGGTTCAAAAGAAAAGAATAAAAAAGCACCACGTAGTAAATACAATCACTAAAAAATCAAATTGAATTTAAAAACAGTTAAAGTTTTTATTTTAGTAAATTTCATTCTAAAAACCCTAACATTATAAAAGGTAATCTTAAGTGATGAAATAAAATAATAATAAATTATAATGAGGAGGATTATTAGTGGTATTGACCAAAAATCACAAATGGCCACTCAAAGTATCAAAATTGTTTATAAAATAAAAAATTTATCCAAAGAACTACAAAATCTATCCTTTTCTCTATCAAGTACCCAGTGTGGGTACACTAGCCATTAGAAGACCACAGAGTACTTGATGGATTATTACCAAACAATTGGTGGGGAAGCATAAACTACCACCTTCTGTCATAGATCCCACTTGGTACCAAGTATTTTCCACAGACTACTCGGTTATGCACTGACTCTAAATATCTATTTATTTTACTTTTAAATCAGACTCATTCCTACTCAAAACTCCATTTGAATTTCAAAATTTCAGATTAATTAAATGGGAAACATAAAGTTATATAAACTCAATCACTAAAATTAAAAGGTAAATCAGAAAATCCTCCCCATTGGTATTTAAATGAATGAAATGAATGTAAGATAATTCATTACAAAATACACTAATGATTTTGGAAATGATGTTGAAGTATCTATTAGAAATTATCCTCATAAAATATAAATAATCCAATATATCTCCCCACCAATCAAATTTCCGATTATTAGAGTCTTGTTATAGTATAAGAAAAAAGTAATTGAGAAGTTCTCCATACAACTACAAATAAGAATGAAAATATAAAAAAATTTAAGTCATTACTAAATCTAATTATCCTGTAAAATAAAATGAGATATTAATAAATAGAGTAACAACAATTCTTTCCAAAACCCATATAACTCATCAATTACTTCCCCCACGATATTTAATCTTACTATAGGTAAAATTTAATTTAGTATTTTATAACTCATTCATTTTATATGTTAGAAGAAAATATAACCATTCTATAAATAAATCAACAATTAAATATGTTAATAATTTCAAATTAATATGATAACTCACTTACACAGCCCACAACTATTTTTATTTAATCAAAAATACCAATTACCATAGTTCATTAAGAGTATATTTTAGTTTAAATAAACCAATATCATATTATTGATTCTAGAATACCCCAAACCAAATCACATTATCACATTATATTTATAAAAATATAAAACTTAAGACATAAAAAAATATGAATATAAATTTTCATAATGATTCATAAATATCCTTAATATATGAAAGATTTATTTAAAACAAGATATTAATTTATTTATAGGATGTAAATAATTTTTCAAATAACTTATGGAAAAATATTAAATAAAATAATACTCTATTACATATCATATATTAACATAGATTCCTTATTTACTAAACTAAGAAGAATAATAGATACCCTCTACAACATATTCTTTTCCAATAATCGATATTGAAGAGTTTTTGGTAGGGAAGCAGGTTTTTATGATCCAATACTGTTGTGGGGTTTGTGGTTTTGGAGATAGATCTTATTTGATCAGGTTGATTTAGGTTTTTTATAGGAAAATAGAGTTTTAAGGGATAAGACGTTGATACCTTCCAATAAGGTTACAATTGAAAAACTTCATAGTAAGAAATTTGGATAACTTGGTTTAGGTTATGAACCACCATCCATTTTGTATTATAATATAAGGGTATCACCATTTTACTTTGTTTTAGTAAATAATATCTTTTAGAGGTATCTAGATTTTTATCTGATAATCTATAAACTTTTTTTGCATCACAATTTTTTTAATTCCATTGTACTTTCCTTTGTGATAGTTAGATGATACTTAATGTTTCAATAGATTGAACTTACATTTTATTTTTCTAGAATATATTGGATTTGAGTTTAAAGAATAAATTTAAATGAAACTAAATTTTAGTGGAACAAAAATTTCCCCTTTTTAACTTCGATTCATTACCCCATATTGAAAGAATTTTACTTATCATATCCACCATTACTAGAATTGAACATCCTAAAATCAATGATAATATTTCTATACCTAATTACAAATTTTCAAAATTTTCTTTCAAACTTAATAATTAATATGTTTATATATTTGAGTAAAATAAATATTAATGTAATTTGATAATTGAGTTTGGTGAATCCAAAAGAGTAGTCTTAGAGTAAAATATTTTATTATGGGATAAATAAATTTTTTTAAACTCGTTAGTTGACAGAAGTTATATGGTATAATTTAAATTAAACATTGTATGTTTGAAAATATATTGAATAAATTTACAAAAAAGATAAAATATTTTGAAAATATCTATTGAAAATTGAAACCTAGAAGAACATCATTAGGAATTGGATATAAATTCACAGAGTTGGGTAAATTTCAATCAAATTATTATTCACATAGTAGTGGGTATTATTGTTTTATGTTTCAGATAGGTGGACATTGGAATTTTTTCATCAAAACATATTTTAATCTTCCGGACACCATAAGTCTAATATTTCTTAAGAACTTGAAGCTATAAAATATTGAAAATTTGGATATATGTGAGTTCCTAAATGTTTTTTTTATACATAATGGACCCAATATAATATGGTACCAAATTCATAGAATTGAATTTCTTAGGAATATTGCAAGAGTGACTACATCAAGAACATATAAAAAATAGGAATCAGTTGTTCTCAATATATAACAGAATAAAAATACGAGATTTAAAAATATACAAATATTAAAGGGTATATAAGTCATATTTAATGAGAATGAACAAGGTAAAACATATTGTATGGAAAATTTTGTTTTTCAAGGAAGAAATTTAATTTCTAATATCTCTAATGTATTAGGAATTGTGAATTTCTTCAATATATTTATATGTAAATATATTGAATTCGACTCTATAAAATATTGGAAATGATAGATATATCATTAAAATTTTGTTTGGAGTACAAACATTCTCTATTTATTGAAATGAAAATGTTTAAAATTTAATTATAGAAGTTCCTAGTCATTATAATTTACAATTTCTTAGTCTAGTAGAATATTCTTCTTGTATATAGAATGTAATATTTGGAAACCTCAATGTACAAAATTTAACTAAACTATGTAGTGATGGATTTTTTAGGGGTCTACAAGAACTTATATTTAATACTTCTAGTCTGTGACCCTTATAAATTTTTTAATAAACATACATCAATCTTTAAGTACTTAATTTAAGTATCAACATATGTTGCTTTATAGTTAGTGCACATTGAATATTTAGGGCCTACCAAAAATGTGATTATGAAAGGAATATAGTATATATAATTCCCAGTTACTGATTACACTAGATATACTCAGACCTAATTTTTAGGAATTTATTTATAATCTCTCTAAGTGTTAATTTGTTTTCTCATATTAAAAAAATTTAAAAGTCTACATGAAGTCACTGTTTGGAGTGGTTACGGTGGTGGTTTTGAAAACTCTATTTTTAAACCTTTTATATTTATTGATTATTTAATCATAATTTATTGTCTCCATGAACCCCATAATAGAATGGATTAGTTAAATGGAAGAATATGAACCTTCCTGAAATTATATTAATGATGTTGTGTGAATACCTGATACCTAATAGCTATATTTTTTTTTGGATAGAAGCTCTGATTACTATCTATTAAACTATAAATCATGTTTTATTTCAACTAGTATTAAAAAAACTCTTAATTAATTATTTAATTGAATAAAAATTAAACTTATTTACCTCAATATTATTGGATAATATGTGTTCACTTTGAATACTAAAGATAATATTAAAAAATTTGATCCAAAATTGAATATAGAAATATTTACTGCTTATTCCATTACTAGTAAGGTGTAATGAGTTCTCAAAAAACATAAAAATAATATTAATAAAATGATACATTTCGTGTTTGATGAAAATAATCCTTATTTAATTCTAGTTTTTTTGAATGTTGCACATTTGAATTTAAATTTTTAAAACCATCTTATTTTATTACTAGAAGTTATGTCACATCCACTAGAGAATGATGTCATATAAATAATAATGACAAAATAAGAACTTATAGAAGCTAGTTAAAAGGGAATTAATATATCCATAGATGATTATCTATATTTCTATTTACTTAGGAACTATATCTTTATGGAAACTATATCTTTATAAATATAAGAAATATATTGATGATAAATTATTTATATAGATGATTGGAAGCTTACTATATTTTATGGATAATCAATTATAAATTATTTTTTATATATTATTATGTATGGGATTCAAATAAAATCCCAAGTAATCACATTTTAAATAAGTCATTAAGATCTTTTTCTATATTAATGCTACTCCAAAAATTGGATTCTTCCATTTTCTCAAAGATGAATTTTCTGTTAATATTTTTTTTGATACTGAATTTTGAATGTGTAAAATGGATATGAAGGGAAGACTCGGAAATTTTTATTTCATAATTAAATCTTTTAAAACATGTTCCAACAAGAAACACTACTAAATTTCACTATCCAATTATGAATCTAAATATATGGTGGCTGGATGTTGTTGCACTTAGTTATTTTGGATGCAACACACACTTATATAATTTATATCGAGTATCACTCAATACTTTATTATTTGTGATAATACTTTCACTATATTTTTATATAATAAACTAGTATATCAGTCATGTGTGAATTGAATAGGTATAATAAAATATTTCCTTTAAGATCAAATAAAAAATAGATTCATTATTATTAATTTTATTAGAACTAAAAATAACAATAGAAATATTTTCAATAAACCCATAAACTTTGATAAATTTTAAAAAATTAAACAAAATATTATATTGTTCAACAAAAATTGGCCATAATTTATATTATGTTTACACAAAAATATCCTAAAATTGAAAAACTATTTAAGAAATGGGGAAGATATTATTTGTTTAATATTTATTTTAACACCTTATGTTGGTACATCATTTAATTAAAAAGTTCTATAAGTAGAATTTTCAATGAAATTTTTATATAACTACATCTTATGAAAGATACATATTTTAGTTAAGGTCAATGTACAATGTATTCTTTAATGTAAAATTTTATTAATGTTTCCTTTTTTCAAAACTATTCTATGTAATCGCTTCATGTTTTCTACTTTGATATCATTGTGATTATTTTTAAACAATTTACATAAAATTTGTGAACTTGATGGTAACTATCTTATACTCTAAAAAATTAAATTATTTATTGAATTCTATTTTCTTTTTTCCCGAATAATTTGATTTAGTTCTATAAATTTTTTATTTTTTGTGCTATGATATGTTGGTTCTTTTTAAATATTCATATTTTTAAGGTTATTAACCCCTAGTAGTAGAAACATTGTTAAATTTTACCAGGATTGAAAAATTTATTCTCTCTAATATAATAAAGAAAATTTAGAAAATTTCTAGAAACCATATTCAACAAAGAAAATCCCTCGTAGGCAATGGGAGATAGCCAGAGTAAGGTAATTTTTTGGACTCTCCCCCATGTAATTTTATTTACAATTTCATAAATATTTCTAGACCAGGGGAGATAAAACCTGATGAACCATTATAAAATACATCTATAACAAATTCCTTGATTATTAATAAAGGATAGTTTTAATCTTGAGTCTTACTCAATTTATTTTTAATTGGAATTTATTTATAAAATAAAAATTGGGTGAATATTGAGATTATTTTGTTTTTTAATAATGTTTTTCATTGGTGTTATGTTTGAGAATTGTTTTATTAATGTTAAATTTGATAAATATTATAATATAAATTTCAAAATGGTATAATTATTTAATAGTATGAAAGGTTTTTAAAATATCTAGATGTTAATAATTTTAATGGAAAGTAAAATAATTTTAAAGTAATTATTATTATAAAAATATTTAAATAATATTTTTTTATTTGTGTCTCTATTTCCCAAAAGGGTAATATTTTTCATCAAAAACTAAATTTATCCTTTTTTTGAAAATTAAAATACACTCATATAAAAATCTAATTTAACTTTTATTTTATAGAGTTTTTATGAACTTTTGTTATATTTTTGTCATGATCTCATGAACTAAAAGAATATATACATATATTTGAACATTAATGCGTGTAGTAGTGGAAAACATTATTTAACCTCATCAGATAATGTGTTTTTAATCTACATTTGAAAAATGATGTTGTTCTATATTCAATACTATTGCAACGGAACCTAAAGAACACATAATTTGACTATTTGAGTTTTTTACAATATCATCTAAAAATTCAACCCAAGGTGTTAAGGATTGGAAGCCCATACATTGAGTGAGCTAAATAGTTTGAAATTATTTGGATGTTAAAACAATTTGTTTTCTATATAAAATTCAATTGTTTATTTTTTAGATAATTATTTCATAGAGAATCTATGTGTGAGGATTTATTATAAATTCTCTCTTCCAAGTGATTTTTTTCCAATCATTAAAATCACATAGCTTTTCAGAGAGAAGTATGTTTTTACAATCCTTCATGATCAAGGGTTTTTATGTTTTGGAATATGTAGATTGTATGATCAGGTTGATTGGGGGATTCTATGTCATCAATGAAATAATGTTTGGGGACATGACAATAACACCCAATGAAAATTTTATACTTGAGTTCTTCTAGGTGTGGAAGTGGATAACTTTGTTTAGGTTAGAAGACACCATCTATTTTAGTCTAAAAGAAAAGTGTTCCATATGTAGAATTTATTTTAATAAATAATACATTTTAAGGGTATTATGTTTTTTATCTAATATTTTGGTCATTATTTTACTTGGAATTGATTTGTTAATTCCACTATTCCTCCTTTTTTTTATTTTCATAAAATTATTTATCTCTCGATAGATTTAATTTCGAATTCCATTTACCTTGATTACTTTTATTTGATAATATAGTTAATCTTCTGCCCAACTTAAATTTTATAAGGGATGAAAACATCTCATCAGGACGTTTTACTATAATTTACCCCTATTGATGGATTTCAACCCTCCACAACCATCATAGTAAGGAAAAATCACTTTAATTACAAAAAAATATCATTAAACATATTTTATATTTAATTTGCCACAAAATAACACCTCAAATATAGATTTTATGTAATTAAATTAAATAATTAACATACTTTATTTTATAATGGATATATTTTATTACTATTAAAAAATATAAATTTATAGATTAAACAACTATAAAACTTTTAAACAAACACTCTATATCTGATTTAATAATAACCATTTTTTTTAAATAAAAATAATCATACATTTATTAGATAAATAGAAAACAACAAATAACTATAAGACCTCATGTCTATCATAGTTTGAAAATTACTTGTGGAATTTCAAATTTTGAGTTTAGTGGATGAGTAGTTTAGAAAAATGATATTTTGAATTGATTTTGGTGTCTTTTAACACCTATAAGGGTGGTATTATGTCATGGTGGAAGACTCATGATACATAATGGGGGCATAGAGGAGAGCCATCTATTGGATGATTTTTTCTGGCAGTAGTAACTACAATTGTTACTAGACATGTGCTAGATGGTGAGATTATTATTGTGGGTAATTACCGTGTTCATTGATAGGAATTTTGACAGGATAGTCCCTTGTTTCGTCATATTTTTCCTCAAAACATTAGGGTGCCTCTACCATATCTCATCTACGTTTCCCATTTGTAATGGTGTGTTTTGGGTGGATATTTTCTGTATTTTGAGTTGAGTACCCTTATTTGGTAACATTTCTTCTTCTTCTTCCTACTTTATACTAATTTTTCTTTTCCCGGTTAGGGTTTTTTGATTTTTAAGCCTTTAGAGCATGGTTGAAAAAGTCATTGATGAATGGATTCTATTCTTGCTAATAAGACGGGGTCTTAATACCATGCCTTTTCATAGTTATTTAATTGTTCGGTAGAGGTATTTCACGCCGCCTAGTTATGAAGGGTTTACATTAAATTTATATTTAAATTATTATTTAATTGATGATTTTTTTAGTGTTTTTACCAAGATAATGTCAGGGCTCCCTTGCAGGCCTCATGATGATTGTTGGTTATTGTTACAATGTGACACAACTTTCTGTTTAGATTTTAGTGTTTATAAAAAATTGATTTAATTTCGTGTTGTTTTTTAAATTATGTAATTTAATTATAAATTGATTATAAATTATTAGGTATTTAAATATTTTGGGTCTGAGTTAGAGGCTTAGGATGGTTGGATGAGCTTGGATGAGGCTAGACAACCTTTTGAAGCAACTGTTGGTCTTTGGAAAGTAATTGAAAATGAATTTATTTTAAATTAGATTGTTTTTATGCATATTTATTTATTTATTATGATTTTATTTATATAAATGGGGTATAATTGGCCCCACCACTATTAGAGGTGATCCTATTTAATTTTTTTTATGTTGGTTAATAAAAATTAAGTCCCAAAATTATATTTCACAAGGTTCGGGGGCCCTAATGGACCCTGATGTATGGGATGAAAATATCAACCACTGATGTTATAGCATATAAATTTTTATTAATAGGGTGCAGTGGCCCCAGTGATAGGTGATCGACTGACCCCTAGTCAAATAGGGGTGAGGACTCAAAATGCATAGAAAATAGAGGCAATATCGGGTGTTTGGGATGACCTAGAACACCTGAGAAAGGGGATGATCATGAGGTAGTATCCCTAGTGTAATTTTTCTAAGATTATAATAAGGCCTCATGAGACATTAGTTGACCATAGTTTGTTACATTATGACTTGTGATACTAGTGAAATGGTGGAATTAGGAACTGATTGAGATTGTAACAAGTGTCACCTTTAAACCCATACTAGTGGCATGTTCCCGATGGGATATATATAAAAGTGGTGGTTTTTCCATTCCACCAAACCCTACCATGGGATTATAGATTCTTAATTATTATTAATATAGATAGTTATTATAAGATTTGTTTTCTAGGACCCATCCTATGGGTTTGGAGAGATGTGAAGGAGTTTTCATGGATTCCTAGAAGTATATCTTGTGATCCGACATGAGATCCTTAGGTTATAAAAATGTCATATGACTTTGATGTGTTGATATCATTGGGGATACCTATATGTGATTCATATTATTCAACTGTTTATTCATATAAGAATTCTTGATATTCCAAGATTTAACTATGGGCCTATATTGGACACCCTAAATACCATAATTACCTAAGATGAATAGCATGTGTATGATCCAATTGTAGATGCTTGGGGTTTTAATTTATTATCACTATGATTATGATGAGATGAATTTATCATGCCTAGGATTGAACTAGTCAATCCTACTAATACTACACATTCATGATCAGGATCCCCAAGATGCCTAGGATTTGGGTACTTTTCATAGTGATATTGGGATGATATTTTTAATTCAATGATTTCATGGGATGCCTGAGAATTAGAATTGATCTAGTTATTGCAGACAGATATTTTAAATATCATAGTATTACAAGGATTTATCTGTTGAGATATTTATGATCAAATGATTATCCATTAGATCTTATGATTCACAGATTCATAGGTTACACCCATAGATTTAGTTTTATATGGCTGGCATGGTCATCATGAGATGATTATGGAAACCCCAAAAATGGAAGAAGATGTTATGGTTGATCAGGGTCATTGGACTTAGGTTTAAACTGGTTACAAGTACCATGGTTGGACCTAGTTCCCCTGAGCGGTTATGGTTAGAATAGTCATTATGACATACTGAAAGACACTCTAAAAATGGATTAAGTTTATAGTTTGGTGGTTATTTGTTTTCGATACTTCATTTATTTATTTTAACTGAGCATGTCACATGAAGGTACACTATATATAATAGAATTTTATGAGACTATGTTAGTGATTTACTACAAGGTTATATACTCCCAACCTACTCAGGTGGCTATGAAACTTTGGTACCCGAGCAGATTTTTTTCTTTTTTCAAGCACATATTGTGTGGATGCTCAACTTAGATTGTTCATCCAGAAAACGTGGATGATATTGGAGATCGATATAAGGTGGTTCTTGGGGATTTATTCGAGACTTATAGTATTCTTATTTATTTATTTATTATATCATAATTTTTATATGTGATCAGACCATTGGGATATCATCATTATTTGACTATATAGATTTTTTAATGTATGTTATCATTGATTGTGTTATTTTACATATACTATATAATTTGATGTTTATTATTGAGTCACACTACTTGGTTATTTTATCCGTTATGGTGGAATATGATTATAGGGTATAGTCTCTCCACTTTATACTAACAATAATTAGTTAAAAGTTAGTTCACCCTCGATGAACTGTGGTGCGGAACACTATATACCGGATAAATAAGAGATCCCATTTATTATCACTTTTTAAGAGTGATGATAAAGCATAGAATATAATCATCACATATAAAAAGGCACTATTAAAATTTCCCCTTTAATAGTTCTTTTTAGCTCTGTTTAAGACCCCCTTTAATAGACCCCAAAAAATCAAAGTTAAAGACCCCATTAAATAGTGATTTTTAGTACTAACAAAGGTGGTATTTAACAGCGCTTTTTTCTAGTGTTGTTAAATACCTAGTACTACTTAAAACCAGTTTTTTAGTAGTGTGATCACTATTAATATGATGAGATTCCTAGGTATTCTTTCAGATCTGATCAATTGAGTTTGCTAACACTATGCATTCATGATCAGGATTCCCCTGATGTCAGGGATTAGGCTATTTGTTATGGTGACATGAAGATGATATTTATGATTCCATGAGTGTCTAGGATGCCTAAAAATCGGCCTTGATCCCTTTATTATACCTCAAGATTGGAGAGATTTCAATAACACATGAGATCTGGTTGTTGAGTTATTTATGATAAGATGTTTTCCTATTTGAGATTGTGTTTTTGTAATGAATGGGTTACACCCTCGGATCCAGTTTTACAGGGTTGCAATAATAATTTTGACATGTTTAGAGATACCCTGAAAGTGTCAAAAGTAGGTATTGTTTATCCGGGTCCAGATCCTTTGGATGAAAAATGGTTACTAGTAGCGAGGTATGTCCTGGCCCCCCTGAGTTTTTAAAGTTTTCATAGTAATTGTGAAATGATCATAGACTCCCCAAATATAACTAAATAAGGTTTAATGATAGTTTTTTTATTTTTGATTGTGTATTTTTTTATTTTAGCGGATCATGTCACATGAACATACGTTGTATATAATAGTTATTAATGGGACTATGTAATTGGTTCTCTTATGTGTTATAAACTCGCACCCTGATCGGGTGGCCATGCCCCTTGGGCACCCGATCAGAGTAACCACTCATTGTAGGCACATGTTGGGAATTGTCCTGATTTAGGTTTTTCTGCTAGAAAGTTGTGAAGGGATTGGATATCAAGATGAGGTAATACTTAGGGATGTAATTGTGACTTATATAGATTTATTTTAATATTTGGTTTATTCAACATTGAATCTTCTCATAGATTGAGTTGTTTTAGATGACATGCATACTTTGATGTTTATTATTGAGTAATTAAACTTGGTTATTTTATCCAATACTATACACTCTGATTATGGGATATAGTCCACCTATGTTACTACCCTATTCCATCGCTACTAGTTGATAACCCTTGGCATACAGTGTGACATACCTGAGGTCTTGTTGAAAATTAGGTCGGTGAACCAGTCAAGTGACATATTGATGAATGTATTATAAAAACAATACTATCCTAGTATAGTCATAATCAAATACCATATCTATGGTCATATTTTTTAAACTATCATTTTAATTAAATATTTTTTATAGGTTAAATAATAAATGATAAGCTTATAATTAAAAAAACTAACTATGATAAAATAATATTAACATACCTTGTTATTTATTTATATACATGTATTAATAAATGGTTTACATATTTATATAAATGATGACATCATTAATAGTAAAATAAACACACTTCATAATTATATTCAAACTTCTCATGCCATGTACAAACATTGGAAAATTATAATAATAATATTTAAAGAAAAGATAAACAATAATTTAATTTTCAACAAGAAATTTCTATTTATGTTTCAAAAACATGGATGAGTTAGAATAAAGTTGGTTGAAATAATAATTTCAAAAAATTATCATTATTTATATAGTAACAAAAATTTTCTTAAAAATTGAATTAATAATAATTCTTATTCTAAAATAACTAGGTATCTATTTGAATATACCACTGATAAAATCATTCAACTAAACATGCTTCTTATTAGATTATTTTGTAATGAACATGTAAATAATTTTACTTAAAATATAGAACATTTTAAAAAGAAACTACTTAAAGGGCCTATTTTTAAAAAACTACTTTCTCAAATAATCAGTTTCTTAACTTTGAAAAATGACAAACGATCATTATAATTAACTTAAAATAAATTTAAAATTATCTTACATTATAATATTGTAATACAAAAGAAGAAAACATATAACTAAATGTATAGTCCTATAGAATAAAAAAATACCTTTCTAATTTATCCATTTTAGTTTATCCAAATTAGTTCAAAATAATATTTAAATTAGACATAATTTTTTTAATTTTGAATCATTTTGAAAACATCTATTTTGAAAACATGAAGACACCTAAATAAATAATAATTATCAAAATGGTAAAAATCCTCTCCAATGATAACAAGACTAATTCAATTATAGAAACACATTCTTAAATACAATACAAAATTATAATCCATTGGACTTTGTAATGTTTTTCCCTAAATAATTTTTAAAAATTTAAATCATTTTCAATTCATCATTAGAATAATATATCACCAATTTTTTAAAAAATCAACTTTAATTGTTTTGAACAAGGATTTATACCTAAAATACTATTTAGTATTCCCAACCTCAATGTCTATATTTTCACGACTTTTTTAATTGAGAATTATAATTTTATCCAGAATACCTTTAAAAAGTAAGAAAAAATTAATAAAAAATATTTTATTTACTAAAAATAGAATTAAATGACATAAAATTAAACCAATATTTCAGGAATGAAATTCTAAAATAATTTGAAGGAAAAAATATAATATCATGAATCCTAATAAAAATCCCATAAGTTTAACTCAAAACCAATCACACATCATGATATCCATAATTATTAATTTTAAAAAATGTTAAACCATAGTTGGATTTTAAAATTCGAACTGTAATAAAACATTTCAGTTTCCCAACTATATTAAAAGAACCACAATAAAAATAGTCCATTTAAAGAAAAATTAACATATAATTAAAAAATAAAAAGAAAACTCTTACTAATAATAATAAAATTTACAAATAAAAATATATAAAAATATATATCAAAAGATATCCCACATAAGAGACTACAAAAAAATACTCAATTCATATCAAATGACATAAGTAGAATATATAATATATAAAAATTAGATGATTATAATAATTTAAATGGATAAATATATTATAATTAATTTGTTTGGGAAATTTTTTACAAACCTAGACCCAACATGTGGGTTTTTATCTTGTGGAAAATAAATACATTATTTTCAACATATTCCATAAATATATTTGAGAAAATTTTAATTTTCTATTTAAATCATTATAATAGAAATTTCCCGATTGAAATTTATTTTTCCAACTTGATGATTATCCAAAATAGATTTTTTATAAATTTTAAAATTATTATAAACTTAGATAATTTTTATACATTTTGACATTGAATTTAATTGCATTCACTTGGGCGTTTTTAGAAAACATTTTTTTTTGAAATTTAAAAACAATTATTCTTTAAAAATAACTATAAAACATCTTTATAAGAAGCAACAAATCATAAAAGTGAATAATTTTTATTTTCCAAAATCAATTTATGATAGTTACATATTAAAAAAATTACTATTCATGAAATTGATTAACCAATCAATGCATCAATAAAAATAATTGACAAATTAGAAAAATGAAAATTTAGGAATCTCATAAACCTATATATTTCAACTTATAAAGCCATAAATAAGCATTCAAGAAAAAAATTCAATATTTTTTGGTTCATAAATAACAAAAAAATGATTATGACATATATGACTCTAAATAAAACATTGGAAAAACATATTTATGGATTAATTATTTTTTCTCAATGATCCTATTTCATAATTTCCACCAACCGTAGTTACCTATAGTGTTATAAGATCATTATTAATTGCTAGTTTTATGTCCATCAGTATAACCTAGATCTTTGTAAGTATTCAATTACGCAATCTATCCACCTTAGTTTG
Organism: Viscum album; assembly: GCA_963277665.1. Taxonomy (NCBI): domain Eukaryota; kingdom Viridiplantae; phylum Streptophyta; class Magnoliopsida; order Santalales; family Viscaceae; genus Viscum; species Viscum album. Next base: position 1,283,758,507 of record OY728148.1, read on the forward strand.
GGACAAGTTATAAGGGATAAGACTAAATAGGTGGAAAGTGATTTAACCTTGTTATGATACAAAATGTAAAGGAATTGATCACATGTTAGTGAAACAATATATATATATACCATATGAAATGTAAAATACTATATAAAATGAATCCATAAAAATTTAAATACAATAAAAAAATGCTTCCATCAAAACTAGAGTACTAGAATCCAATACAAAATCAATATAATAGATCCTAAATTCTCTTACCTATTTCCTTAAAAAAATGTTTCACCATCTTTCTCTAGCATCTAACTCTGCCTATAAGTAGAATCCCATCAACCATGTAATTCCCTAAAACCCAAATACTAAATTTTACACATACCAAATAGGACACATATCAGGTGTGAGTAAAGTGCACTCGATAGGTGGTCACCACCAAAACCTAACCACTATTTCAGAAGTTTACATATCTATATAGGAATCAAAAGATATGTCAAACAATATTATAACAAAAAGTATCCGTTAACATGTCAATATAAGAATGAATGATAAATTATTTTACCTTGGGTATTATATTTTCATATTATAATAAAACAACCACTAAAACCAAAAAAATGATTCATAAATCCATATTTGGATTCCCATTAGCGTGAATTATATACACATAATATAAGATAAATTATAAATTTAAAATCTTCAAAATTAGGAAAACCCCCATAAATATCTTTAATTTGAGGAAAAATATCCAAGGATATATAACTGGGAAAACATCAATATTTGTATAAATACCCTATTCATTTGCATAGATTTGTTGTATTCCATTCATGATCTCAATAAACCTACATAAATGAGTTATAAAGGGTACCATACCAATGAATACTCTATTAGAAGTTTTGATTTTTTTATGTGTAAAGAAAATAAATATTTTTGTGATAAGAATCAACTCAAGGATTAAAATAATCACATGACTTGTTTTATTATTAAATTCGTACAATTTACAAATACAAAAATCTCAATAATAACCACCAAAAAAGAATATTTTATGAAAATAATAATAATAATTTATTAAAATTCATTTTTATATTTATTTAATTGTTGGTTTTATGTTAAAAATTGAGTTTATTCGATATAATTCATGTTTTTTGTTAATGATTATAGGAATATTGAAGCATTAGATTAGAATTAAAGATATTCAGAATATACTGAAGAAAGTTAGAGTAAACTATGATGTGGTGCCTTATAAACACATCATGGTTATATTATACGACATATAAAATTAAGATCTTATAAGAATTATTTCATAGTGGAGCCTATCAATTGTAAATAGTGATTTTTTTGTAATTAAAGTAAGAAACCAATGTATCCACTTTGATGTGGTGTGATTTATAGTTCATTTTCATCTATATATTTTTATCCCACAAAAATATCTATATACAACACCATTTCTAACAAAATAACCACAATGAATCCTCTATGCCATGGTAAGTTCAAGAAAGTTATTTTCAGTCGATCGAGATTTCGATATTTATATTAGAGATACCAACTATGTTATCCCATTTTCCTTGGAGAAGCAAACCAATCTGAAATAAATTGTAGAATCTATTATATTCCATGTCTTGGTTTTGATCATAGACTAATCACATAGTATTCAATTTTTTTATTTTGTATTCTTTAGGTGAAACACATATTTTTATCCTTATATTGCAAAACCACGATACAATGGAGTTAACGTATTCCATGGTCATCCAATATTTATAAATGTTTATTTTTTATTATAATTTAAATAGAAAAGGTTTTATGTCATATTTCATCATGTATTGAAATTTATTTTACATTATGGAACCTATATTTTGAATAATTCCTCATTGAACTTAGTAATTTTAATATTATTTTGGTTTTTTTAATTCATTATTGAATTATTTTTATTCAAATCCATTATTTTAATTCTTAAAATATATTTTGTAAGATGAGAGACCCATTAATGATTTATGTTTCTTTGATAACGAGTGACTAGGCACATAACATATAAGATATCAAGAGTGGAAATATGGGTAAAAAATATTTTATATTGAATTAATTCATAAGGATATTATTTTTAAAAACCCTTACTCCTACAACATAGGGTCGATGGTTACTTTATTTAGTGAATAATAGGTACAAGCAATCACATCACCAAGGATAGATTAGTTTAGTAATCTTAAAAAACTATGTGCACACATGGTACACTTATTAAATTGGTAATTAAAAATATAAAAATGAAGGAAGGTAATTTTCTCCATTGAACGTTTTCAACTATTTCATCTTCCTATCTTGGGGGAAGGAGAAAAAATTAAAGGGTGAACTCAAATTCCCAGTAAGAGTTACATATAACAAAATATATCATGATTAAATAATGCATAAGAAACATGGAAATGAAAAATAACTGGAAAAAAATCCATTTAATCCATAAAATTTATATCATGAAAGTATGTTGAATAATCATTATGGAAATGTAAACAAATGGGAAAAAATCCATTTAATTAGAAACATATGAAAAAACTAAATCCATAGATAAAGTCATAGTGAAAATATCTTGGATAAATATAAATGAATTATCAATGAAGGAAATAATTTACAATTTGACAGCCTGTTTCCCAAGAATATTATACCATTACCATCAATACCTTTAATAATACAGTTTAATCTTTATGGGTAAAAATCCATTTAATTTGGAAAATTTATTCATCTCATGAGACTATCGATTCATCGAAGGGATTTTCTGTATACCTCCCCAACCGATTATTGCATGTCCAAATAATTAATTATATATTTAATAATCGTTTTAATTCATGAAACAATATTCCTTATTTAAAAATATCTATATTGAGTAAAATATATAGATTTAAAATTATTTCTCCAGTTAGTGATATCAATTTCAAAGTAAATAAAAAATATTAAAATGGTATTAAAATTATGAAATACTAATATTCATGATAAAATAAATATGGATATTTAATATAAATGAAATTTTCAGTGAATTTTGAACATAAATAATACAAAGTTCAGTATATACACCGTAGAAACAAATAGGTTCATAACACTAAAATAAGCCTCAATGACATGAAATTGAGATAATTCCATTACAAATATATTATCATTAATGAAATGAATAATTTTTTTATCTACTAAAAATGAACATAAAATTTGAAAATACAACATAATATAATAAAAAGTCATTTCACACATAACCCTACCATGACATAATCAATAAAATATAAGTTTAGGCCAATGATGAAAATTGAGTCAAGAAATCCTTTACCTCGTGACTCCCTTTACTGGTGATTAATTTAACCTCCTATATAATGATTTAAAGAGCATTATTAATTTATTATTGATCCATGTTAATAATTTTTATACCATATATGATCCTTTTATAACATTATATCACTCATTTATGAATGATATTTCATTATTTTCATTGTTTTGGGTGTTTACTTCCTTATTTTCTCGTGTATATTTTATCATGAATGTCCCGATTAATTTTAATAGATATAGACCCATTATATTCAGAATTATATTAATGTTATAAGTGTCATATTTAATAATTAAATATAATTTTATAACCATTATTTAATGTTTAACATAGATATGAATAACATCACATCACAGAGATGGTAGACCGTACATATGCATGAGTGAAAATATGATTCAATTAATGGGTGAAACAATAAGGAATTGTGTGATATATTTATTTTATAGAATAAAAATCATTTCATAAGTAACATATATATCAACTATATCTATCATTATAACCATTCTCATAAAGTGGTGATGAAAAATAATTACACCACTACATAGAGATATTAAGTTGCACACACACACACAATGCTCTTGTTTTTAATAGGAGGGATAAAAGGTTGATCATATTTGTTTCATAATAAAAAAATATAAAAAAATATATTATAGTTGATATTTTAATTTTTTATGGAAAAAACACTTATGTAGGAAGTAGAATAGTGAATAATTTTTAAAGATTCAGTAATGAAAATTATATCTTCTATGAAGGGGCTCATTTTTAACTTCCCATATGGGACCTAGTATAGGAATTTTGGAAGGGAAAAAACCTACAATACATAAATAATGATTTTAATAGGATATATGGTCAGGAATAGGTTAAGGTAAGTTGGTATAAGTGGTGTGAATAAGTTAGGGATCAAGTTCCTTTTTATAATGGAGGTTATGGGAAATTTTGGAATTTATGAAAATATTAAATTATAATAAATTAATTTATCTTGAAAAATTAATGAAAATGGAATGTTAATTGAATATAGGATATGATAGTGTTGTAATATCATCAACGAATAGAATATAAACAATATTAGGTGTCATTTTAAACCTTATATTTGTGATTAACCCCTTTAATAATTATTTTTGACTATAACCATAATAAAAAATATTTTAATTATAAAGGGATTATAATGTTTCTATAAATACTAAAACTAAAGGACCCCAGAACCCCATGAGAGGGGAGGGGTGAATCAGCATGAGATTTTTTTATTTAAATTGATTAATCTTATTCCCATGTTGGAAGGAATCTGTTAATCCTATCTGAAGAGGAAGTGTAGAAAACAAACAATCATATGCCGTAATGACACAACAATTTTACGTGGTTCACCACTAAGGGCTATTTCCAAGGAGAATGCACTTAGAATCTGTCGCTCGTACAAAAAACCAAAAATCTTCACAAGTTGTGGATTACAAGTTTTTATCACAATCACTCAGCTCCATCCACACTTTCTTTATAAGGTTTTAGGGATAGCACACTGTGCCCCTCTGATCACTTCCACTGAATCCCATTTTTTCACTGTGTTGGAAGGATATTCACCCATTTTATTGACTTGATGTTCTCTTAAAATTTTAAGTATTAAATCATGTATCACGAATAGTAATGGATGATCTATTGAAGTCCCTTTCAACCCTCAAATTTAATTTACTTTCCCTCACATTGATAATTTATAGTAATAAACTTCACAAACTAATTTGGTTTATTTTCAGGCTTCCTTGGTTGTTCTACATACCGCTTCACCTCTGCCGCATACTGAGTAGCGAGTATGGTTCACAAATCACCTCTTTTGAGTACCACTATTGTTTCTATGTACCATCCAACTCGTCTATAAACTTCCATGCTCTGCATACTACCTTACTCCGCGTACTACTCAGCTTCTTTTCATACTATCCTCCTCCATGTACTACCTTGATATACCATGCACCGTGAGAGCTTCCACCATAAACCGCACTCTCTTCCATGAACTGTTTCCCTTATGTGGATAGTTCTCTTCGCATAACATATTCTCCTCTGTGAACCACTTTGGACAACACCAAAATTCCTTCCAAAATTTTAAATTCCAACCCCTTTATGAAATGAAGGGGTTTATCACTCTGTTAATAGGAATACAACTACGTATACTTTTCTAATCTGGTTTTCCAAAATTTTCGATGTGGGGAAATCATCACTGTATAATGAAGTCCATCCACATACTATTAGCTTCCACCATGTACTAATTCAACGTCTCAAACCGTAGCGATGCCACGATCCTTCAGCATTCCACATACCACATGCCTTCTCTGCGAAACGTCCCTACAAACCTTTTTCGGTCCTGCACATATCTCTACATACCGTACTCTCTTATCATCCATTAGAGGATTCACAAAAAACACTAACCATACTCTATTTATAACAAAGAATAGCTTGGGTTCCAATAAAAAACGACACCTAAATGGACCATTTATGTCATTTTAAACTATTTTCCATTCACTTGGCCAAATATAATATTTTTATTAATTTTAAATGATTTAAGAAAATATTATTTTGATAAATTATAATTAATGTCAATTTTGGCCCTATTAATTTAACTTGACTTAAAACACTTCAATACAAAAGGGATCCTATAATATAATGATTTCAAACATCTATAATATATCCTATAGATCTATAAATTGTTTTATACACATTAAACAATCCAAAATATATCAAAATTAATATTCTTCATATAACTTATTTTATTAATATCTTAATTAAATAAATATTATTTTAGAATTGTAGAAACATTTTAGGTAATTATATAATTTAAAAAATTCAAAATAAATTTATATGATGAAAATATTTTAATTAATATCAAAATACACATTTATTTTCATTAAAAGTTTACTTTTTTCCCATTGGGACACATAAAAGATATTAAAAAGAAAGAGAGTGAAATTTTGTAACTATCCTTTATTGAAATAATATATAAGTCATTTTCAAAACAAATTTTCTAATTGATTACTCAAAATCGAAACTTTGATGATAAGGGTTGAATTATATTCATCCGATAAGTTTTAATATGATTTATTATTAACTTATTACTTATATTTAACATGAATTAATCTAACTTACCCTTTACGAAGGTTATAAATTTTACTACGATTACTATTCGTTTTGACAATAAATAAAGGGGAAATATTTAATAAATTTAGACCATTTAAAAAATATATATATTACATTTATCAAATTTTAAAATAAATAATTTTTAGAATTTAATTTAAAATTAATGATTCAAAAGACAATAAAAAACAAATTTCTTGAGAAGTTCATTTTTGAGATAAAAAATATACGTATAATGAAATAAAGAATGAGAATGATTAAAATGAAATAAATTACATTATATTTTACTAAAAAAATACTAATGTTACTTTGAGGTCTAATTTAAATCATAAAGGTACTTTTTTTATATAAATGAAATTTTAGTTTTATAAAAATCAGTATTCTTCACAATTCAATAAAAAGTCGATATTTTTAGAAAATCCCAAAAAAATCACCATAAAATAATTTTAATATAATGAATTAAAAAATTATACTAGTATTATAAAATAAATTTATGTAATATCCTAATTTTTATTTTAATATTTACTCATAAAAATACAGAAAGTCATTTTAAATGAAACATTTTTTTAAGAAGAAATGAATTTAATAATTAATTGCTTAATTACCAAGAATTAATAAATATGAACTTCATATATATTTAGAAACATAGTTTATCCTATTCACACTATACGATTTAATGGAAAGTTTTTAGTGTTTCTGTTAAAATAATAATATTTAATATTATATCATTGTCCATTTATGCTCGGTGTCGTGTGGACATAAACTATCGTAGATATTGAATTTATTTAAGAATTGACATACCATAAAATCATGGGAAATTATATTATTACCTCTTATAAAAAATTTAATCCTTGAAATTTTCATTAATATTTTCTTTTAAATAGATGAGTGTGGTTCTTCTTAATAACTTCCTATCATTTGAACATTTCTTCCTCCTTTTTATGGTTTCTCCGAAGAGCCTTTAACCATCGAGATTTCTACTTCTTAAACACTTTGTCTATAGTGTCATGAATATTTATTGGATCTTAAGAGTAATTCATATCTCGTTCTTGTTCTATTTCTCTACAGGTGAGTAAATGCATTCGGTCTGGAATAAATTTCCTTAATTATGATATATGTAACACACCCTAAAAGTTGGAGAGACTTTATGGAATTTCTAATCGATAAGCTAAAACCTGTATTATTTCCACAATAGAAAATTATATGACATTACTAGGGATCAATATCCCTTTATTATAGAAACATATGACTCCCTTTCATGGATTTAATTTTAAAAAGACAATATCTCCCACTTGAAATTCAAAATCCTTTATCCATTTGTCCGCATAACTCTTTTGCTGACATTGAGATGATTTAATATGATCTTTAATAGTATTTACCTTTGTTTTAGTCTCATTAACATGTTCTGAGACTGTAAGATTATTTTTGATAACTTCATCCCAACATATTGGAGTATTAAATCTCATTACATATAATACTTTATACAATGCCATTTGAATACTTGAATGGAGACTATTATTGTAGGAAAACTCTACCAAATGTAAATAATAATCCCAAATACCACTAAAGTCATGGTAGAATGTTATAAAAAATATATTCTATTGTTTTAATAGTCATTTTAGTCTTTCCATTAGTTTTAGGATGGTTGGTGGTGCTCAAATGGGGCATAGTATCTAGATCCCTCTGAAGGATCTTCGAGACTTTTGATATAATCCGCAGTTCTTGATCAGATATAATTGATAGAGGACCACCATGAAGTCTTTAAAATTCTTTAATATATTCTTTTTAGGTTCTTAAGAGGAAAGCCTCTTTTATAAGTATAAAATTTTCCAATTATGTAAGGTTATTAATAATTACCCATATCACATCATTCAATTTAGGTTTCCTTAGTAGTCTGGTGACAAATCCCATATTAATTTCATCCAATTTACATTAAGGTATAGAAATAGATTGCACGAATCCTCTTGGATTTTATCTCTCTACCTTCACTTGTTGAAAAAATTGTCATCTTGACACATAATCAGCAATTTCCCACTTCATATTATCCCACAAAAAATGTTCCTTGAGATCGATATGCATCATGGTATAACCAGAGTGTATAGAGAAAGTGGATCTATGAGAATCATCCAAAAGTGACCTTTTTAACCCTATTACTGATAGAACACATAACCTTTTAACAAATTTTTGAATTCTATCTTTACAAAAAAATCCTCCCAATTTTCCATCATTCAAAACAATAATTCTATTATTAAAATCACCATCATCATACTGAGATCACTAAATCTTTTCTAATAAATTTGGTTTCACAGTAATTTGAAAAAGTGGTGGTCTACCCCCTTCCTTAATAATTATTATATCCATGTTTACTAAATCTAGTATCATAAGAGCTCTCTCAATATTTATTTGGGTCATAAATAAGTATATTTGTAAGGACCCGACCCCAGTTGCCCGAATCCGATGCCTTATATAATTACATTGGCATATAAAAAAGGAATATTCATCCCAAAGGATAGAGTTGTCTAGTAGATTTAGAAATAAGATACATATATAAGTTCAACATTTCAACTTTAATTGAAATAAAACATATAAGGTTTATTGGGAACATCTACAACTATAATCTTATCCCTATAGGTCATTCATAATAAAATTCTTCAAGTCATGAGAAAATAAAACATATAAAAGGGGGGAGATATAATGCTCGATAAGTGTATGAAATATAGCAGAATATGACATAAAATTTAGGCATGGTGAATAATTGAAAACCCATTCCCTTAAAAGAAAAATTTGAATATAATATAGTAGCAAGATGAGATGAGTAAATATCACCATAATAAAACATAATAATGGGTCTTCTAATAGCCGAATAAATTCATGAACATGAATTTATGGCTTCATAATGAGGAAATTTATTTGCCAAAATTTCTGAAACATACTGTCAAGGCCTCTACCAAGACATCTAAAAATGATTATGGCCTTGGTCAAAGCCATATCAAAAAATTGGAAAGGACTTGGCCAAGTCCAAATCTATTTGTCTCATGAGACCTAACGATTAACTGAGGGGATATAGAAGGCCCTACCCATGACTTAGTATTTCTAATGAATTGTTATTATGAATTGGGATAAACATAAAAAACATATACACTCATATTGAAACTAACATATGAAATGTCAATAACGTTCCCCGAACATTAAGCATAAACACTTAACAAATTGGTTAATGGTTTTAGGATAGCACATACATAGTCAAAATGATATTAATCCATTCAGTTAAATGTGATAGATGATATCATAAATAATTAAATCTATCATTACAAAATAATCAACAAAAGTTTTGAAAAAGATTAAGATACTCTAATAAAATCATTGAGTAATTTTTGATGTAAATACTCTTTTACTTTGAAAAGAAGAGTTCTTTTGTAAAAGTATTTGTGTAAAACCATAAGTCAAGTAGACAATATTTTCATAATAAAATGAGTATTTTTAGAAAGATAATATATTCTAAAACATATTATATAGTGCCCTTCAAAATAGATGAGAATTTGAGAAATTACCTTGAATCAGGCTTGTATTTCAGGAAGAATTTTTGAAAGATCCTTTTAAGTCATATAATTCCCTATAACTGACTGAAGGAATATGGTTGATATAAATATATATAACATTAAAGGATAATTTATGATTATTACTTATTAATGAATTAGAATATAATTGAGGTTAGTATAAAATAAAAGTAACCCGAATGAAAATGGTGGTTTATGTGGAAAACCCTTACCTTATGTATAATTATTTTCATTACATGATATTAATAACATGAATAATCAAATTTAAGTACATAAACTAATAGTTAAATAACCTTCTATAATTTAATTTATTTATTATATCCCCTTTTATGTTAATTAATGGCATTTTGATGGGTTAAGATATTCAATTTCATCACCCATGAGTGTTTTCTTCCTTGGTTTTCATGATTAGTTTACTTATATTAATGTATGGATAAACATTTATAATGATAATAGAAGTACATAATATAATTTGTACGTTATTATTGAAAAACCAGAATATTTAATGGTTATAAAAATATTTTGGTTATTGGGAGTGAAGATGAATCATTATATAAAACATTGAAGTCAATTGTTTGTGTTAATTGGCTGTTATTGATCATAACAGAATCATTTTGATTTATAAATTAATATCACCTGTAAAAAAGGATTAAATAAGCTTAAATAAGTTATGAAACAAATATTATAGTGTATTGTAAACCATAATAATGGTTTCATTGTAACACCCCAAGATTTCATAGTGTGTTATTTCTTCAAAATAATTAAATAACTTGCACTACACGCAACACCGAGTTCAATCACACCATGACTTACAAAAATAAGCCATTCAAAAGCGGTTATGAATAGTATTATCTAAATTTTAAACTTTATATAATCCTTATAATTTTAGAATCCATATTATGAGTTTCTTTGATATAATGCAAGAACAAATTCATTTTCAGTATTGCACTTTTATCAACTTTTAATAGTGAACCCTTTTTAAATACAATATTTTAAACATATTGACTAAATGGGGAAATCAAAAAAATTTAAAATGAAACATCCCAAGCTTCCACGGTACGCTTTCCTTTGAATAATACAGTAGCGTGTGTTATACGCAACTTCGAGTTTTAACACACACCACAACCGATTATACTAGCCGTTGTGAATAGTAATACCTAATTTTTGAAATCATATATATTTTATATTTCAAAATGGACTTCATTTTTGGATTCAGAATATCGAAATTAGCCTAGGGTGAAATTTTGGTACATTTCGGATAACTTTCATATTTTGATGAATAGTGAAAATTTCTAAATTTTAATTAAAAACAACTTTTTTAATCAAAATAATTAATAGTGATAAATTATGAATTTTAGTGGTTTTAAAGTATATTTAGAATATATTTTTACCATTTAATATAATGTTGGTCATTGGACATAATTTTACAATTAAACCGAACATAAACAAGTGTCAATCTTTTGATAGTTATTATCTCTTAAAAACACGCTTTTTGTTTTGACAGCGGGAATTAATTTTAAATTAATTTCTGCCACTTCTGTGTTTTGAATTTAGGAAAATGGATTCCATATTTGGAATCAGGATGTTCAAATTGTGTAAATAGGTAACTTTTATTTTTAGACATTTTGAAAAGTTACTGTGGTAAATATTTTATTTACCATGGTTAAAGGGTAAATCCGGTAAATAAGGGTTAAACAAATAATATTATAATAATACTAAATTACCCTAAAATGTGTCTTAACCCTATTGGTTGATACATGGTCGACCATGGGCATCTTTGGGTCTATTTTGGGACCCCATGGATCCACTTGTAAGTGATAATGACACATTATATTAATAAAGTTAAAATAAAAATAAAAATGGTATAAGCTTACATCTTTTAGAAGAACAATTTTTACATAGGGTTATACATGTTGGATTTTCGATTATAAATATTCATTAGAAAGATAAAAAGATTTCCTACATAATGATATTTTATTTATAATTTTTAGACATTAAATAATTTATTTTATTTATGACGCAATTATGATGCAGTAATTACTAAAATAGTGAAAAATTAAAATAATTGATCTTATAAATACCCAAATAATTATAATATGAAACTTTTAGTGAATTAAACTAATTTTCTATGATAATATGATATATAAGGATTGATTTAATTGACTTTTTTCGAAGTAATCAATCTGTTAGGAGTTTCACAAAAATCAACTATTGAATAGTGTCAAAATTGACATAAAAGAGTTCTTAAAACAAATATTATATTATTAATTGATATTAAATTCCTAAAAATCTAAGGTTCGGCCAAGAGACTTATATTATGATATGTTCCTCATTAATGGACCACTTGGGGGTCGCTTGGATGTATATAGTAAGTTTATTAACCATATTATATAAAAATACAAAGAGACATTGTAAAAGTGAAACTAATTAACTTAGAGTTAATACTTAAAGATATGGTGAATATAAGTACCCAAACCTGTCTAAATTCTATTGGTTGAGTGGTTTTCGACCTATCCCCACCTTAACCTTTGAATATTCAAATTTGGAGCCATTAGAAACCGAATATGAATTTATTATAAATTAATATTTCTAGCTTTTCCAAAGGTGCCCCTCACCCCTCTTATAAAAGGGAACTCCTCCTTCTCATTTCTTCACACCTCTCAAGCCACTTGGCTCGTCCAAACTCTGCCCAAATAAGCTCCCCACATCCCTCTCCTCCTCCTTGAAGCTTCCCCTTAGGAAGAAAGCATTTCAAGAAGTCCTTTGGTTCCAACCAAAGTGAGTTACCTAAATTAAAGGTAACGATTTCTCTTAAATTATTTTCATTTATTTTGCTTCTCCAACCCCATAAATCTTTTTATTTCCTTTCTTTTGTAACAACACCAGTATCCTCAATATACCAGGATGTTGTTATAAGAAGGATTCAAACTACACATACACACAACTCCATCTAATGGATGATGAACATAATGTTTCTGTGGATGGCAAACTAACGCCTCACGAAATGATGATTGTTCAAATACATCTTACCACCTCTCATGGTGGCCATTATGATGGAACTGTAATTAAATATGATATTAATGATATATATTTTATATATAATCTTCTGTAATTCCATTTTATTTCATACCATTATTCGTTTCATGTTGTATATACATACGATAATTTCATTTGAGGAAGTGCGGACTACCGCCCCCTTAAAATGATATGACTCGTTCATACCACACTTGGAACGTATAAAGGATGGTGTTAATGAACTTAAGTAACATATATAAAATATTATATTATACTGGAATAGTAATATACCTATGTATCATTTGGATTCGATTCTTTTAAAATAAAAATTAAATGGAAGTAGCGTTCGTGCGTACGTACGGACTACCGTCTCCACGAACGCGATGAGATTCATTCTCCATCGTATCCATTCAAGTATAATTATCATTTAATGATTTAAAAATGATGTTTAAGGACTTGATATCATTCTGGATATGAATAAGATACAACAAACATGACTTATGTAACAAAACATATAAAAGAAAATGAGTAAGTTAACACCCGAAACGACGATAATTCTAAGATATTATTAACAAATCAATGTTAAAAGATCATATATGATATCATATTAATATATATGATTCTTGTATAATTTAATAACAATTATTTCACCATTATACAGGAGGTTAACCTACCCCAACCAAGGAAAAGTACAAGGTAAGGGTTATTTCACAATCTCTTCATTATCCGAGGTTGTATTATACGTAATAATCTACTGGGATCTCTTTATCATCCACATCCATGTTTCTTCGAAATGTATTTCAAAACATTTTTACTATTTACAAGAATATGGGTTAAAGTCATTTATACCCTTGTTTGACTTTTTATAAGAGGTTTATAAAGGAATCTTTCCGTCGTTTTCAAAACAAGGTCCTTTTTAACCTTTTCGACAGAATTGAGGTAAGAATGTTTTTTTTAACTTATACGGCGGGTGCGGTTATTTTCCGCCGTTATAAAATCGTCTAAGCTTTCCTTACAAGCTTATAAGAATATTTTCAAAGAAAATGTTTTATTTTATATGGATCTTAAATGATTTCAAAATAAAAGGAGATACTTCTTTTAAAAGAATTTTGATTTCATCTATGTCAACATCCTTTGATGGATTTTAAGATTATTTGAAGTTGATTTATTATAATACAAAACTTATATAATGTATTGAAGGTTTTGTGATATGTTTGAATGTGGATGTGCTATTTTATACCATTCATCGTTTATGGTGAAACTATTGACATTTCGTATGCTAGTTTTAACCCGAATGTTTATGTTATATTTCAAACTTTTCTTCAGATGAATGTGCTAAACAAGTATGTTCCGGGTTGGGGACCGGTAAAAGTAAGCCCTCCAGGTTGGGGACTGGTTAAAGTAAGCCCTCCAGGTTAGGGACTGGTTAAAGTAAGACCTCCAGGTTAGGGACTGGTAAAAGTATGCCCTCCGGGTTGGTGTCCGGTTATTAGAGGCACTCCGGGTTGGCGTCCGGTTATTAGAGGAACTCCGGGTTGGTGTCCGGTTATTAGAGGCACTCCGGGTTGGGTTCCAGTTAGAAGTAACCCCTAGGTCTTGGGATGAGGCCTAGACAATGAAATTAACGTTTGGCATTATGCATTCCAACATTATGAAAATGGTTATTGATATTACATGTGATTATTCGATTAGTAGAATATCCATGTGAACAAGTAAATGGCATTATTTAATTTTACTTTTGCCATACTATGTTGAAGTTCAATTTTTAAAAGGCTTTTGTTTTAGTAATTCATTGCCTTAAATGTTTATGCTTATTTTGAATGTTCCGCTTTATTGTTATCCTTACTGGGCAATTGAGCTCACCCCTTTTTTATGTTTTATTTTTCCCAGGTAGTGAAGAAGTAAATTATGATTGACTTGCAGGGATATTATGGGTTTATAGTGTGGACGTTGGAAACATTATGTTGTTGTAGTAGTTTTTCATTTTATGATGTAATGTAAAACTTATGAATATATCTTGTGTTTCCAAGGCTACTAAACTAATCGGTCTTTCGGGATTTGATCTTTCTTGTGATCATGCCAATGTTACGTAATTAATGCACCGACTCTGGGCAGCTGGGGTCGGGGCGTTACAGTTGGTATCAGAGGAAGTTTAGTACAAACCGTGGAAGCTAGATTTAGATAAACTCTGATTAGAGCACGTAGACCTAAGATGAACTTTGAGGATTAGTATAGAAGAACTTCCTAGAATTTTGGTATTGTAGAGATTTTGTGAGTTTTCCAAGCAATACATCCCTGTCTGGATACGAGCAGGTAGAGGCGGCTCTGGCACAGATGTACCTAGGGGTAAAACCCGAAAACACCGCTTTGAGGTAGACTCGAACGGGAACTGGTGCACGACAACGGGCCTTGCTGCACTCTTGGTTACGACACTCCCGGGGGATATGCTTAGGATAACTCTCATTTTCTTTACAAATCATTTTGAAGGGATTATGAGTATATACTTCCTCAAAGAAAACATTCTTATGATTATGGATTATATCCATAAATAGTTCAATTTATGTCAAGTGTTTTATAAGTATGGGATTATGTATTTTGATTCATAAACTGATCTAGTTTATGCCATTGTTTAGAAATGGTGCCCAGTAGAAGGAATGAGAACTCCAGAAATACACATGATTCAAAGAGAAGGAAGGATCATATCTTTCATGGTCTTAAGCTAGAATTTATAAGAGAAATAGTCACCCATGTATTATCATCATATGAAGAAATAATATCATGTGTTGATAAGATAAGTAAAGAGTTTACTGAGTCCTATGCCTTTGAAGGGAAGCAAGAGAAGAAAAGGCTGGAAGAGAGAAAGATGGATAAAGGGAAGAGGGAAAAGAATAATTTTCCCATATGTGGTAACTGTGGAAAGAAACACCCTGGAACTTGCCTGAAAGGAATGAGAGTTTGTTATAAGTGTGGAGGA
This sequence comes from Viscum album, assembly GCA_963277665.1. Taxonomy (NCBI): domain Eukaryota; kingdom Viridiplantae; phylum Streptophyta; class Magnoliopsida; order Santalales; family Viscaceae; genus Viscum; species Viscum album. The sequence continues at coordinate 1,283,774,429 of OY728148.1, forward strand.
AAAAGGGCACAAAGTACGTGACTGCAAGGGTGAGAAAATGGTCTCAAATGTACAATGCTTCATTTGCAAGGAGTTTGGACACTATGCGAACCTATGTCCTAGTCATCAGACTATGCCGCAAATGATGCTATTGGATAATAATCAAGTTATGATACTACCACAGATGAGGAGGAATGATTAGAGTTCTTATGTTGATTATGTCAATTGAGTGTTGTATCAACAATGTACTTGTTATAATAATTATGGAGTATATAAGGATTGTACTGCAGTACTATTTCATTAAGGACTTGAGATTATGTGGAACAAAGAAAAGTGACTCAATAGCAGGATAAATTTTTGGAAAATATATGGTTGAGAGAATGATAAACCATAATATAGTTCTGATACCGAAGTAGTGATTTTGGAATAATACATGATTGTTTTGGATAAATTAAATTGGATATTCTTGACTACCTTCGAACTGATTAATGATTTGTATATTCCATCATTTTTGGGGTTTAAAACATTTTTGGATTAATGAAGTATATCCAGCTTTCTATATGGAATAAGGGAGCATGAATGTAATCAATAAGGAATATGGTAATTCAGGATGTTTCAGTGTATTAAAAGAATACATGATGAAGGTATTCATATGATATTACGGGGTAAAAAGGTTCTACATTATGTTTACCTTACTTATAAATGTTGGACTGTGAGTCTGGATAGAAGTATTTTGGATAGTTCTAGTTTGGATTATTTTGGATTACCATAAAAGGAAAACCCGGAGGTTGGGCGGTAACCCGTCGCGTCCGGCAAGGCTGCGAGACTTGAACCCGCAACTGAAGGGCGACAAGGGTGTATCACCTACCACTGGCCCACGAGATGTCCTGGATTAAATAATTTAGTTTTTATTAAAAGATCTGGTATATGAATTATAAATTCATTTATTTTGGAACCCTGTATAAATTTTTTTTACGTTCTATTATCTCTTAGAGTGAAAGATGAGTTTGTGGTAGAAATTTATTATTAGATAAAACTCTAATTATAAAGTAAGTATATCTCCTTATGATCTTAGACAAACTCATAAATAAATTCCTCAACATTAATAAAAGGAACTTAGAACAAAAATGTTGTCCTAGATGGTACCTTAAATCATCACTAATTTATGGCTTTAGGATTGTTGGCCTTTTCATAGCCATGTTCTCTACCACTCTCCGTCAGATAATTGATGGTTAGATTTCTCCTCCATATCCATATTTTCCTACATGGAACCCTAGTATGTGTTATTTTCGGTAATCTTCATACTTTCCACTCTTTATTTTAAATAGAGGCCTCGTTAATTCATTTTTCGATGTGGGATTTCAACTAAGATATTTTGAAACGTCAAAAATGTGTTATCCCAATACCCTATGTTTTGTTGAACCGATGGTATTTCAAATCATCATAGATTGATGAGTTTAAGGACCTCAATTTTACACTTGTTTGTGATTGATGACCTCAATCACTACCTATAAATATTTACGTTTTCCTCCAATTATATGTCTCTAATTGCCACCAATGTTCTCCTAATCGAGATCATAATTTGGTGGTGACCCTTTCATTTCTCTTTTCCTCATATTAAGACTAAATTTTAGTAACCCAATTTCCGATGTGGGTTTTCCCACAAATATATTTTCTATTTTCAACCTTTTATTTTTGAAGAACAATTTCAAATTGCGAGGACGCAATTTATTGAAGGAGGGGAGAATGTAACACCCCAAGATTTCATAGTGTGTTATTTCTTCAAAATAATTAAATAACTTGCACTACACGCAACACCGAGTTCAATCACACCATGACTTACAAAAATAAGCCATTCAAAAGAGGTTATGAATAGTATTATCTAAATTTTAAACTTTATATAATCCTTATAATTTTAGAATCCATATTATGAGTTTCTTTGATATAATGCAAGAACAAATTCATTTTCAGTATTGCACTTTTATCAACTTTTAATAGTGAACCCTTTTTAAATACAATATTTTAAACATATTGACTAAATGGGGACATCAAAAAAATTTAAAATGAAACATCCCAAGCTTCCACGGTACGCTTTCCTTTGAATAATACAGTAGCGTGTGTTATACGCAACTTCGAGTTTTAACACACACCACAACCGATTAAACTAGCCGTTGTGAATAGTAATACCTAATTTTTGAAATCATATATATTTTATATTTCAAAATGGACTTCATTTTTGGATTCAGAATATCGAAATTAGCCTAAGGTGAAATTTTGGTACATTTCGGATAACTTTCATATTTTGATGAATAGTGAAAATTTCTAAATTTTAATTAAAAACAACTTTTTTAATCAAAATAATTAATAGTGATAAATTATGAATTTTAGTGGTTTTAAAGTATATTTAGAATATATTTTTACCATTTAATATAATGTTGGTCATTGGACATAATTTTACAATTAAACCGAACATAAACAAGTGTCAATCTTTTGATAGTTATTATCTCTTAAAAACACGCTTTTTGTTTTGACAGCGGGAATTAATTTTACATTAATTTCTGCCACTTCTGTGTTTTGAATTTAGGAAAATGGATTCCATATTTGTAATCAGGATGTTCAAATTGTGTAAATAGGTAACTTTTATTTTTAGACATTTTGAAAAGTTACTGTGGTAAATATTTTATTTACCATGGTTAAAGGGTAAATCCGGTAAATAAGGGTTACAAAAATAATATTATAATAATACTAAATTACCCTAAAACGTGTCTTAACCCTATTGGTTGATACATGGTCGACCATGGGCATCTTTGGGTCTATTTTAGGACCCCATGGATCCACTTGTAAGTGATAATGACACATTATATTAATAAAGTTAAAATAAAAATAAAAATGGCATAAGCTTACATCTTTTAGAAGAACAATTTTTACATAGGGTTATACATGTTGGATTTTCGATTATAAATATTCATTAGAAAGATAAAAAGATTCCCTACATAATGATATTTTATTTATAATTTTTAGACATTATATAATTTATTTTATGTATGACACAATGATGATGCAGTAATTACTAAAATAGTGAAAAATTAAAATAATTGATCTTATAAATACCCAAATAATTATAATATGAAACTTTTAGTGAATTAAACTAATTTTCTATGATAATATGATATATTAGGATTGATTTAATTGACTTTTTTCGAAGTAATCAATCTGTTAGGAGTTTCACAAAAATCAACTATTGAATAGTGTCAAAATTGACATAAAAGAGTTCTTAAAACAAATATTATATTATTAATTGATATTAAATTCCTAAAAATCTAAGGTTCGGCCAAGAGACTTATATTCTGATAGGGTCCTCATTAATGGACCACTTGGGGGTCGCTTGGATGTATATAGTAAGTTTATTAACCATATTATATAAAAATACAAAGAGACATTGTAAAAGTGAAACTAATTAACTTAGAGTTAATACTTAAAGATAAGGTTAATATAAGTACCCAAACCTGTCTAAATTCTATTGGTTGAGTGGTTTTCGACCTATCCCCACCTTAACCTTTGAATATTTAACTTTGGAGCCATTAGAAACCGAATATGATTTTATTATAAATTAATATTTCTAGCTTTTCCAAAGGTGCCCCTCACCCCTCTTATAAAAGGGAACTCCTCCTTCTCATTTCTTCACACCTCTCAAGCCACATGGCTCGTCCAAACTCTGCCCAACTAAGATACCCACATCCCTCTCCTCCTCCTTGAAACTTCCCCTTAGGAAGAAAGCATTTCAAGAAGTCCTTTGGTTCCAACCAAAGTGAGTTACCAAAATTAAAGGTAACGATTTCTCTTAAATTATTTTCATTTATTTTGCTTCTCCAACCCCATAAATCTTTTTATTTCCTTTCTTTTGTAACAACAACAGTATCCTCAATATACTAGGATGTTGTTATAAGAAGGATTCAAACTACACATACACACAACTCCATCTAATGGATGATGAACATAATGTTTCTGTGGATGGCAAACTAACGCCTCACGAAATGATGATTGTTCAAATACATCTTACCACCTCTCATGGTGGCCATTATGATGGAACTGTAATTAAATATGATATTAATGATATATATTTTATATATAATCTTCTGTAATTCCATTTTATTTCATACCATTATTCGTTTCATGTTGTATATACATACGATAATTTCATTTGAGGAAGTGCGGACTACCGCCCCCTTAAAATGATATGACTCGTTCATACCACACTTGGAACGTATAAAGGATGGTGTTAATGAACTTAAGTAACATATATAAAATATTATATTATACTGGAATAGTAATATACCTATGTATCATTTGGATTCGATTCTTTTAAAATAAAAATTAAATGGAAGTAGCGTTCGTGCGTACGTACGGACTACCGTCTCCACGAACGCGATGAGATTCATTCTCCATCGTATCCATTCAAGTATAATTATCATTTAATGATTTAAAAATGATGTTTAAGGACTTGATATCATTCTGGATATGAATAAGATACAACAAACATGACTTATGTAACAAAACATATAAAATAAAATGAGTAAGTTAACACCCGAAACGACGATAATTCTAAGATATTATTAACAAATCAATGTTAAAAGATAATATATGATATCATATTAATATATATGATTATTGTATAATTTAATAACAATTATTTCACCATTATACAGGAGGTTAACCTACCCCAACCAAGGAAAAGTACAAGGTAAGGGTTATTTCACAATCTCTTCATTATCCGAGGTTGTATTATACGTAATAATCTACTGGGATCTCTTTATCATCCACATCCATGTTTCTTCGAAATGTATTTCAAAACATTTTTACTATTTACAAGAATATGGGTTAAAGTCATTTATACCCTTGTTTGACTTTTTATAAGAGGTTTATAAAGGAATCTTTCCGTCGTTTTCAAAACAAGGTCCTGTTTAACATTTTCGACAGAATTGAGGTAAGAATGTTTTTTTAACTTATACGGTGGGTGCGGTTATTTTCCGCCGTTATAAAATCGTCGAAGCTTTCCTTACAAGCTTATAAGAATATTTTCAAAGAAAATGTTTTATTTTATATGGATCTTAAATGATTTCAAAATAAAAGGAGATACTTCTTTTAAAAGAATTTTGATTTCATCTATGTCAACATCCTTTGATGGATTTTAAGATTATTTGAAGTTGATTTATTATAATACAAAACTTCTATAATGTATTGAAGGTTTTGTGATATGTTTGAATGTGGATGTGCTATTTTATACCATTCATAGTTTATGGTGAAACTATTGACATTTCGTATGCTAGTTTTAACCCGAATGTTTATGTTATATTTCAAACTTTTCTTCAGATGAATGTGCTAAACAAGTATGTTCCGGGTTGGGGACCGGTAAAAGTAAGCCCTCCAGGTTGGGGACTGGTTAAAGTAAGCCCTCCAGGTTAGGGACTGGTTAAAGTAAGCCCTCCAGGTTAGGGACTGGTAAAAGTATGCCCTCCGGGTTGGTGTCCGGTTATTAGAGGCACTCCGGGTTGGTGTCCGGTTATTAGAGGCACTCCGGGTTGGTGTCCGGTTATTAGAGGCACTCCGGGTTGGGTTCCGGTTAGAAGTAACCCCTAGGTCTTGGGATGAGGCCTAGACAATGAAATTAACGTTTGGCATTATGCATTCCAACATTATGAAAGTGGTTATTGATATTGCATGTGATTATTCGATTAGTAGAATATCCATGTGAACAAGTAAATGGCATTATTTCATTTTACTTTTGCCATACTATGTTGAAGTTCAATTTTTAAAAGGCTTTTGTTTTAGTAATTCATTGCCTTAAATGTTTATGCTTATTTTGAATGTTCCGCTTTATTGTTATCCTTACTGGGCATTTGAGCTCACCCCTTTTTTATGTTTAATTTTTCCCAGGTAGTGAAGAAGTAAATTATGATTGACTTTCAGGGATATTATGGGTTTACAGTGTGGACGTTGGAAACATTATGTTGTTGTAGTAGTTTTTCATTTTATGATGTAATGTAAAACTTATGAATATATCTAGTGTTTCCAAGGCTACTAAACTAATTGGTCTTTCGGGATTTGATCTTTCTTGTGATCATGCCAATGTTACGTAATTAATGCACCGACTCTGGGCAGCTGGGGTCGGGGTGTTACATTCATGATAATAATTGAATATGGAAATAGAAATTGAAAACCTGTTGTCCTTGAAAGTGATAAATTAACACATCTCGGATGGTGTTTTCATTTCAAGTATAAAAGAAGGGGAAAGGATAGATGATGAAGAATTATGAATTTGTAATAAAACATTCCATTACATTTAAGGTACCTGATACATCACAACATTTGGATGAGAGGAGGTGAGGAAGGAAAAAGAAAATAAAGGAAATTTAAATAAAAGAAATGAAAAGAGGAATTAACATCTTGAAGTAATCTTCCTTGAGAGCCTCTGTATGGGAATAGTTTTGGCCTTTTTATAACACTGAGGGCTGATGGACATGAGGTAAGAGATTTTGAGGATATTTTGTCATAATTTAGACAAGGAACAAGGTGTTACAGGAGTGAAGAGAAGAGGGAGTGAGGGTTTTTTTATAGTGGAGGTGAGGAGGGTTTCCCCATTATTTTTATCATTATTTTATTATTTTTCCAAAGACATCCAATAATGTTGATTCTTAAGTCCAAAAATAGTAATAAGTTCTTGTGAGTTATAACCAATGATCATTTACATAATACATGACTCGTCCAGGATTCAAAAATTCCATTATTTAGAATATTTTGTAAAATATAGAATTTCAGTATTCATGAAAAATTCTAGTATTTTAGAAAATTCTAAAAAATTCCCCATAACTATTTATTGACCTGTAGAATTCAAAAATGAACTCCATTTTTTGAAAATAATTTTCTCAATATTATTAATTTAATATTTAAATAAAATCATTATTTCTTCAAAAAATAACATTTTTTAAACTATAATTCATTTTATATCACCTTGAAAAATTAATCAGGATCTCACTATCTTATATCCTTAAGAAAATAAAATAATAATATAATTTACCATTCATAAGTTTAATTTTACTATTCATATTACTATTCATAAGGGTATGTTACTATTCACTAAAACATTAGTTTGTCTAATCAGACTCTAAATATCTTATTGAATGCAACTATGTATGTCAGTTTTTCAAAACTCAAATCATAAAGGTTGAAAAATTAAGTTTACTGGATATGTTATAACAAAGTGGATTTTAAAAGAGACTTGAAGTTTCAATCATTGAATGATAAATTTATTTTAAAAATCATGGGGTGTTACATAATTCCTTCACAAAACTGTCATCCTCAAAATTACCGGAATGTTACCTCACAAAAACATTTGGGTATTTCTTCATCATATGCTCCTCAATCTCTCATGCTTCCTCTTCAATTTTATGATTTTTACAAGGTAAATTTACCAGTGCAGTTTTCTGATTCCTCAACACGTTTTCCTTAATGTGCTGAATCCGGTTAGCCCCTTCATAGTAATATAGATGAGGTTCCAATTCTATACCTTGAGAAGTGAGAAAATGCATTGGGTCTGGCATGTAATTTCTCAGCAATGAGATATGGAACACATTGTGTACTTTATACAAGATAGGTGGCATAGCCAAACAATATGCATTAACTCCAATTCTATCCAGAATTTCAAAATGGCCTATTTACCTAGGGCTTAGATTCCCTTTCTTCCCAAATATTATAACCCCCTTCCATGGTGATAATTTTAAGAGAACATGATCTCCCACTTGAGACACCAAATCCTTCATTTTATTATCACCTTAGAATTTTTTTATACTTTGATATTTTTTGATGTGTCCTTGAATAGTACTTAACTTTATTGTTGTTTCCTACACAAGCTCTTGGATCACATGCTTCTTTTCTTTAACTGCATTCCAATATGTTTGTGTACGACATCTATTTCTGTACAATGCTTCGTATGCTTCCATTTGAATACTTTAATGGAAAATATTATTGTAGGAAACCTCCTATAAAGCTAAATATTTATCCCACATAACTTGAAACTCCCGTGAACAAGATATCAACATGTCCTATATGGTTTGGATCACCCTTTTTGATTTCCCGTCAGTTTGTGTGTGATAGGACATACTCAATCAAAGCTCAATATCCCAAAATTTATGCATACTTATTCTGAATTTAAATTTAAATTATGGACCATAATTAGATACAATTGAGAGAGGTTCTTCATGAAGTCTCACATATTCATTGATATATATTCGTGATTGGAGATCGTATGGAAAATATTCCCTTATAGTGAGGAAACATGCATATTTTTTAAGTATGTGAACAATTACCCATATTTCATTATTTATTCTCATAGTTTTGGGTAATCCCATGAAAAAATCCATGGGTATGTCATCCCATTTCCATGTAGGAATACATGTAGGTTTTCATGAATTCCCTAAGATGTATGCATTTGGCCTCCACTTGTTGACAGACTAAACATATTTATACATAATCCACAATTTCCCTCTTCATGTTATCCCACCAGAAATGTTATTTCAAATATTTATACATTTTAGTTCTGCCATGCTGTATAGAGAAATTTTATCTACAACCATAATCAAATAACTCTCCTTTTAGCTTAGGTATAGAGGGAACGCATAACCACTTCCCAAATTTCAGAATTCTATATTCACATACGAAGTCAACCAACCCCCGTCTTTCATTGCATTAATTTTCTTTTAGAGGTTCTCATCATCATGATGAGAGATTTTAATCCTTTCTAATAAAGACGGATGGGAAACCAAATGAAAAATTATTGATGTTTCACCTTCTCAGATAATTCCCATATCCATCCTCACTAGATCCATGTACAAAGGATCTATGTCAATCCACATTTTGTTAAGAAATCCATGATCTTTCATTCTGAATGCATTACCTACTTTATTTGTCTTTCTTGGGTGGTAGTGTATGGAACAATCATAATCTTTGAGTATTTCAAGAAACTGCCTTTTCCTCATGTTGAGTTCTATCTTTGAGAAGATATATTTTAGACTCTTATTATCCATATATATCTCAAATTTTTTACCATAGAGATAATGTGTCTATATCGTGATGAAAAGATTACCACTACTAACTCATGATCATGAGAAGGATAGTTTTGTTCATGAATTGTTAGCTTACTTGATCCATAGACAATAACACAATCATTCTACATAAGGACACAACCAAGTCTTTTATTTGATGTGTCTCTATAGATCAAAAACCCATAATTCCTAGATGATAGAGTTTGGATCAAAGGATTCACCAATATCCACTGATTTTTTTCAAAATAGTACTCACATTATTTTTTCCATAAGAATTTAACCCCTTTAAGTGTAATCTCGGTCATCAGGCTGGATAAACAAGAAAAGTGCTAAATGAAACACCGATAATGGCATGCTAATCCAATAAAACTACATAGCTCGGTTACGTCATTGGAGTAGGTCATTCAAGGACTACCTTTGTATTCAGAGGATCAACAAATATTCCATCCTTATAGAAAATGTGGCCAAGAAATTAAACTGATTGAATCCAAAATTCACACCTTCCTAAATATTCGATATAATTCATTTCTTCTTGGGGTCTCTAGAATAGTGCACTAGTGAATTTTATTGTCTTCATAGATTTTGGAGTATACCAAGACATCATCAATAAATACCACCACAATTTCATCAAGATAATCCTTGAAAACTCTCTTCATTAGATCCATGAAAACAAATGGTGAATTAGTCAGTCCAAAAGGCATTACTATAAACTTGTAATACCCATAACTAGTTCAAAAGGTTGTCTTTTGAATGTCTTCCTTCCTCACATGCAACTGATGATATTCAGATCGAAGATCAATCTTCGATAAATATTGATCTCCATGAATTTGATCTAATAAATCATCAATGAAAGGTAGTTCATACTTGTTATTTATTGTTATAGCATTGATCTTCTTATAGTAAATTCACGACCTCATAGATCCAACTTTATTCTTAATGAAAATAATAGGGGATCACCATGGAGAGACACTAGGGAGAATAAATCCTTTATCTCTCAATTCCTCTATTTGTTTCATCAATTCCACTAATTTCAAAATGGACATTCTATTAGGCATATTTGATATGGGTCATGCATTTGGAATTAAGTCTATGGAAAACAAAATTTTCCACTCCAAAGGATGTCGAGGTAAATCATCTGGAAATACATCATCATATTATTGAACAATTGGTATGCCCTTTATTTGAATATTATTTCCCTCACCCATCGTTATTTCATTCCCTTCCTCCCCAATAATTGAATTTGGTAGAGCTACTCGGGGTCGATCTAGTTCATAATCACATGGTGATGTTTCTTCCCTTAAAGTAAGGGAGTTCACATCGTCCTCAAAAATTGTAACCTCACTCTTCTTATAATAAATTTTATCATCATGGTTCAAAATCAAATTAGTAATGAAAATTATATCAAAGTAAATTATGGGTATGATACAAAATCATTAGATAAAGCACATTTATATGCTATAATAAGGAACCCCTAAAATAACTTTGTTCCAATGATACTTCCCACTTGAGTTTTGAATGAAAAATCCCTTATTAAATAACATTCAAAATATCTAATTTTCTTAGAAGTCTTGGATAATATGAAGGAATGTGATGATCTAGAATCAAATAAAGAATTCCATAAGTTCGAAAAAATGAAACAATTACCTACCACCATGTCATTATGAACATCAATATCAGAATTTGTGATCATATAATCATGTCCCTACTCCCTTGGCCTTTTCTTCGGAATGTTTCCTTGATGATTTAGTCAATAATTGAAATAGTGTCTCATCTCCCTAAAATTATAACATTGCACATTAGTACCTCTTTTCCTTTTTTGAAGGCACCATGATGTTTCCTTCCAAAATTTTGATCGGTTGTAAAGCCAACTCTTCCCTTCCTCCCAATTTCTTTATTTTATTTTCAATAGTGTTCAGCTTCTCTATTCTCCTATTTATTTACTTTTAATCCATAAGACATTGGGAACTCCTTTTTCATCTTGATAACACATGAGAATATATATTCATATTTTGTGAATTTTGGCAGACCCGATCCCATCAGAGGAATGCCTACATGCCATCAAATAATTGAACAATCCTGATTCTTGGATTTCATATATAGTCCAAAACATGAATTTATAATCTTGTGAAGTTATCTACAAACTTTGAAACATTCTCATCTTTCCTTTTCCCAAAATTCAGAAACTGCCTTTCCATATCTACTCGTTGTTTATGAGGAAAGTATTTATCTAATAAATATTCTTTAAATTCACTCCATTACATGTTTTATATGTATTCCTCCTCTTATGTGTTTTGAATTAGTGTCCACCATTGATCAACATATCCCGGAAGATCATAAAATTTCAGGACAAACTTCTGCCTTTCGTTACTTCCCAAGGTGTGAAATATATTCTATAAGGAACTTATCCATTTCTCAATTTCGAATCAGTTTGCAGTACCATTAAATAATGGAGGCTGTTCTTTCATCAAGAAATAAAACATAGATAATCTATGTTGTGGATCCAGATGCTACATCTGGGTGAGGTTATTGTTCATAATCTTAGTATGTTTTCCGAGTATAGTTATAAGTTTCTCTGCACTAGTCCCAGCTCTAGAGACAATATCAATATCTTGCGTTGGAGGGAAATCCCTATATAGGATACGTGCACTCATAAAAATTCCATTACTTCCACAAGGCTCTATTTCTAAATAATGTCATACACTAGATTAGGTTATGAATCACAATGTATAATCTCTACAAAGAAAAACACAGAGCATAAACTGAAATCCAATTCAAAGAAAATCCCATAATCACAAACATGGTTTCTTTTAGAAAAAATGTAGAGTTAAAACCTTGAAAATGGCCTATAAAGAAAATGTGAATTATACTTAGCATATCCTATTGTAGTTTCAAACCTAGTGCACAGTAAGGCCTATTGTCAGGTACCTGGATACCCTAGGTCATGCCTAAAACTCTTTGTCAGAGTATTCACTCCTTGGTACATCTTTCTCAGAACTATGTCCACTTATAGTATCTAGACAGTGATGTATTTCCTAGAAAGATCGACATAATCTATTCCTTACCAAGATTCTTGGATGTTCTTTTATGTTTATCCTCAGAAACTGTTATAGGGTTTTGTTCCCAAATCAACATTTTCTAAATATAGTTTCCATGTTTTCTACTAAACTTCCTCTAATACGAATTATAAGGATCTAACCCCAGTTTCCCAGAGCCGGGGCCTTATATTTTTTACATTGGCATATAAGCAAGGAATATGAATCCCAAAGGACTGACTAGTTTAGTAGATTTGGAAACAAGACACATAAATAATTTCAATATTGCAATATGAAACTAAATAAAAAATATAAGTTTAATTAGGAATAAATAGAACTATAAGTTTATCCCTACAAGGCATTCATAATAAAATTTTTCATGTACATAGAAAATGAAATATAAGAAAGGGGTTTGAATAAATTATCATTACGAGTAAGTAATATATTATATGACAACATAAACATTATTCATAGTAAATACTTTAAAACACTTGTCTTTAAAATAAAAATGTGAACATAATATAGAAGGAAAATGAGCTGAGTAAATATTTCCACAATAAAACATAATCATGGGTTTTGTATTTGTCAAATAACCTCATGAACATGAGTTTATAACTTCATAATGAGGGAAATAAATATTCCACCCATTCTGAAACATACTGTTAAGTCATTAGCCATGACATCTTAAAACTATTAATCCCTCTGACAAAACCATATCTAAAAACAGGCAAGGCCTCGACCAAGTCCATATCTATTTATCTTATGAGACCTAATAATGCATCGAGGAGATATAGAGGGAGATAACCATTAATTATTTTGTCTAATTCATTCCCCATATATATGGGGATAAATATAATCCACATATACTTTCATATAGAAACTTATTTTTGAAATTTGAATAATGTTCCACAAACATTAAGCATAAACATTAACCATCCGGAGTAAGTTGGGGAATGGTTTTAAGTTAGCACATCCACATTAAAAAATAATATTAAACCATTAAATTAAATATGGAAAATGAAATCTTAAAATACTAACTCCAACATTATATAATAATAAAAAAGATCATTGATAAAGATTATGATTCTCTTGTCAAATCATTATGTAATTCTTGAGATAAATAATCGTTTACTTTGAAAAGAGGTTTTATTTTGGAAAATTACTTGTGTAAAACAATAAGTGATATAGATAGTATTTTAATAATAAAATGAGTTATTTTATAAAGATAATGGTTTTCAAAAACAGATTATAGAGTGCCCTTTAAAATAGGTAATAATTTGATAAATTCCCTTTAATCGGGCATTTATTTTGGAAATAATTTTCGATAGATCCTTTTAAAACATATAATTTACAATAAATAAAGGTAGTATTATGGTTGGTACTGATATAGAAGAAACTAGAAAGATTTTATTAGGAGTAAATTTGAATGAATAATAATTTAATTGAGGTATGTATATAATTAATGTAACCCAAATGAAAATAGAGGTTCGGGTGGAAAACCATTACCTTATCTCTGATGGTGTTCCTCACTAGATCTTAATGACCTGAATAATAAAATTTAGGTTCATAAATTAATTATTCTAGAATATCCTCTACACTTAATTAATTTATTATAACCTTATTTTTGTTCATTCATGGCCTTTTGATTGGTTAATATATTCAAGTTCATTCATTGGGAGTGTTTTCTTCCTTGGTTTTCATGATCGGTTTACTTATATTCATGAATGGATAAACTTGTAGAATGAGAATGGATTTATAGAAAATAAGTTGAAAGTTATTGGTGAACCCCAATAATATTACTTGTTTATAAAATTAATTTGTTTGTTAGGAGTGAAGATTAATCATTATATACAATTTTAATGACAATTGTTTTGGTAAATTGGTAGTTCTTGATCACAATAAACTCATTTTGATTTATAAATTAATATCATGTTTAAAAAGGGATTAAATACTTTAAAAACGATTCAATACATATATTATAGTATGGTTCAACAATAAAAATGGTTTCATGACCCTAATTGATGATGGAAATATAAATTGAGAACCTTTTGTCCTTGAATGTGATAAATTAACACACCTTAGATGATGTTTTCATTTCTATTATAAAAGAAGGGGAAATGAGAGATGATGAAGAATTATACCATTATCAAAAAGAATTTCTAGTACATGTAAGGTATTATATTCATCAAAACATTGTATTAAATTAGGTGAGTAAAGAAAAAGAAAAGAAAAGAAGTTGAAATAAAAGAGACGAGAAGAGGAATTTTACTTTTTGAAGTAATCTCCATTGATAGCCTCTATAGGGGATATGTTTTGGTGTTTTTATGAGACCAAGGGATATTTGATGAGGGGGGGGGGATCTTTTGAGGATATTTGAGAAGAATATAGACATTCTATATGGATTTAGAGAAGTGAAGAGAAGAGGGAGTGAGTGGGGTTTTATAGTTGAGGAGAGGAGTTTCCTCCAATTATTTTAATCATTATTTTTTTTCAAAGACAACCAATAGTGTTAATTCTTGTGACCAAAATAGTAATAAGTGAATGTGAGTTCGAACTAATGGCCATTTACATCAACCATTACTCAACCATGATCCAAAAATTCACTTATGTAGAATATTTTTGTAAATTATTGAATTTCACTATTCACCAAAAATTCAAGTATTTCTGAAAAATTCCAAAAATTCAACCTAATTATTTTTGATGTGTATATTTTAAAAAACGAGCTATATTTTATGAAAATAATTTTCTAAATATTATTAATTTATCTTCTAAATAAAATCATAATTTATAAGAAAAATAACAATTCAAAAACTATAATTCATTTTATATCACATTTAAAATTAATCAAGATCCCATTATCTTAAAACCTTAAGACAATAAAATAATAATATGATTTACTATTCATAAAGTTAATATTACTATTCATATTAACATTTATAAGGATATGTTAATATTCACCAAAACTTTATTTTGTCTTATCACACTCCAAATATCTTTCTGAATGCAACTATGTATATCAGGTTTTCGAAATTCTAATTATAGAGGTGAAAAAATTATGTTTATCTGGATAGGTTATAATATAGTGTGTTTTTTGTAGAAACTCATTATTTCATGAATTTAATATAAACATATTTTCAAAATCATGGGTTGTTATAATATTTCCTACTTAATGCACATGAAACCTTATTTTCTTTTTCTATGTGGAAGCATATTGAGAAATTATAAGGTTTGAGTAACTCAAGCTTTCATCTATGGGTCAAATTGAATTCCTTCTATGTAAATATGTATTTTAAACTCTTTTTATACCTATATATCTCCAATTTTCACTATAGAGATATTGTCTCCATGTATTCATAGAAAAGATAATGGCAGCTAACTCTGGATTATGAGTTGGATAATGTTGTTCATTAGTCTTCAATTTTATTGATTCATATAAAATAACTTTATCATTTTTATAAGGATTAAACCCAGTCCATTCTTTGATGACTTAGGTTATATAAAAAACCTATCATTTATTTAAGGTAGAGTCAAAATCAGATCCTTGAAAAATATTCTCTTAAATTCATCAAAAACATAATTTTATCCTTATGTACATAACACCTTTACATTTGATCTTGGTTAACCAGTTAGCCAATTGGAAACAATTATGAATGAAACACTGATAGTAACCTACTAAACCATTGAAACTACGTACCTCTATTATGTTTGTTGGTGTAGGCCATTCTTAGAATTCCTTTTTCTTCATAGGATCTACCATGCTTTCATCCATAAATACAATATATCCATGAAATAAATTTGCCTAAATATAGAATTCGAACTGGATAAATTTAATATATAACTATTTCCTTATGATTTTTTCAATAATGAACCACAAGTTAGTCTAATAGTCTCAATAGATTTTATAATACTCAAAAATATCTTCAATGAATACCACAATAAAAGCATCAATATATTCTTTGAATACTCTATTCATTAGATCCACGAAAATATAGATTGAATTACTGTGTCCAAATGGAATTACTGTAAATATGTACTATCCATGCCTCATCCAAAAATAAATCGTTGGAATGCTTTCGGTATTTACTCAACGTTGGTGATACCAAAAATGATGGTTAATCTTTCAAAGATATTATTCTCCCTAAAGTTGATCGAATAATTCATCCCAACAAGGTATATGATACTCATTCTTTATTATAAAATAAATGACTTCTTTGTAATCAATTCACATACTCATCGATCCATATTTCTTAGTAAAAAATAAAATAGGGGATCCCCATAGTGATACAATAAGGAGAATAAATAACTTATTGCAAAACTCTTACTTTTGTTTCTTCAAGTTACACTAATTCCACAATTCTCATTCTATAGGGAGTATTTGATATTGGTATTTCATATGGGATTAAATCAATGAAAAATTATACTTCATGCTCCAGTGTATTTATATGTAATTCCTTAGGAAATACCATAATGTTTTCCTGTAAAATTATTACATCATTAATTTTGAGATTACGTTTTTCATCCATTGAATATTTTTTATCTTCTTCCATAACAATCGCAATTAGAAAAGCTACTAGGGTGGGTCTAGCTATGAATTAGGTGATAAAGTTTCTTCCCTAAAGATAAATAATTCTACATATTTCTGAAAAATCATAATTTCCTTCTTACTTGAATGTTTTGAATAATATATTGAAAACTATTCAATATCATGGATTATATCAAAGTGATGCATAGGTATGATGATAAGGTCAAAAAATAATGATTTTTTATGTGTCATAATTACAATTTTGTGACACATATTTATTTTAATGATACATCCCTAAGGATTTTTGACTTGAAACTCCCTCATTAAATAAAAGGGAAATTTCTAATTTTTTTGGCATACTGAGTATATATAAATGAGTGCGATGATCTAGAATCAAATAAAATATTATCTAAATTTAAATATATTATCAAAGTACGTTCCACTAGATCATTAAGAACATCCACCTCAACTGTATTGATCACGAAAGATTGTACTTCTCCTCTTGTCATATTCTACGTAATATTCCCCTACCACTTGGGGTTTTATTTCAAATAATTCCCCATTTATTTTTAGTTAAAGCACTGAATATTATTTTCATTCTTCCCCTTGAATTTATGATACAAATGACCCTTGTCTCTGTATTTATAACACACTCTTATTCTCATGAGTAATTTTCCTAGATATTTCTTCCAAAAAAGTTCACAAGTTTGAAATTTATTTATCCTCATATTTTTCTTCAGTGCGTTAACTTTCTCAGGGTTCTCATCCAACCTCTTCTTATCTTGATTTCCCTTGAATACATAGGCTCTAGAAAATTTCTTCCCCATTTTGATGGCATATAACATTATTTCATCATATGATGATATTTTTTTATCTGAAAATGACCTTAATATACTTGGATAAAGACCGTAAAATAAAAAATAAATCTTGATTTTGAAATTACATATATTAAATATAGAATACCTTACGAGTTTTTAAAGGTTTACTCATACTCTAAAACAATTTATTCTTATTTATTTCTTTAAGTTAATTAATTTTATATACATTTAAACTCCTTGATCATAAGGAAAATATTTTTCATATAATTATTCACCAAAGATATCTATTCATTGGTTTATATTTCATCTTCATCCCTAACATTATGGATCAATGGCCACAATTTATAAAAATGACCATTTAGAAAATATAATTACATTTATACATATTAATTTTCATCACATCACAATGATAGAAATATATTTTCAAGGAAATTTATCAGTTTAATATATACCATTGGATTATTAGTTGAACTAAATGTGGGGGCTTCTTCTAGATG
Source organism: Viscum album (assembly GCA_963277665.1). Lineage (NCBI taxonomy): Eukaryota > Viridiplantae > Streptophyta > Magnoliopsida > Santalales > Viscaceae > Viscum > Viscum album. The sequence continues at coordinate 1,283,792,375 of OY728148.1, forward strand.
AAACTATCCAACATAGGTGTTTCATGTCATGAAGCGCCAAGCTTCTCCATTTAAGAAAGGTAATTCATCATAACCTGAGTAAGCTATCCTAATATTTTCATGATATTATAAGCACCAAAACCAAAATTTTTAGTCTTTCTCAGTTGGGAAATCCCTAAATTGTTCATTGGTATTGATTCCCTCCATTACATTAGGTTCCATCACTAAATAATGGAAAACACTGAGTTATCCCATAATCATCATTAGTATTTATCCATCCAAATAAAAATTATTCTAATTTTAAATGTTTTTTAGTACAATAAGAAATTATAATAATACTCCTAGTATCTATGTTTAATTAACATATACTACCCATGGTTTTGACTAAAAGTTTTCTAATACCAACTTTAAAGATCCCAATTCTAGTAATCCAGCGTTAGTGTTTGCTTTTTTATATTGTCAATATGTACAAGTGATCACATCGCAAAGGATCTATCAGTTTAGTAGTCTTTAATAAATTTATATATACATGGAACCTTTATTATATTGTTAATTAGAAATAAAACATAAAAAATGAAATTAATATTCAACCTTGAATTCATTCAAACATTTTATCATCATAAAATTGGGAAAGGAGAATAAATAAATAGGTGAGCTCATATTCCTAATTTGAGTAACATAAAATGGAAGATATCTTGATTAAATAATCTATAATCAATATGGTAAGGAAAAATAACTAAACACACATTCTAGTTTCTCATTAACTTTTCTAAAATGATTGAATGATTAATAATCATTATGGAAATGTAAATAAATGAAAAAGATCCATTTAATCAATAAAATTTGTACAAACTGAATCTATGGATAATATAATAGCGAAGATCTCCTAGAAAATATATCTAAATTATTAGTGAAGTATATTCTCAACTATTAGATGTCATTTTCCCTGGATCATGATAACTTATCATCAAAACCTTTTACTAGGTAGTTTAATTTTTATGGGTAACAAATAATTTAATATCACCTAATTGTTCATCATAGTAGAGTACTGATGCATCGAGGGGATTATATATATATAATACCCACCCATTATTGAATATCCAAATAATTTATTATTATTGAATAATAAATTTAGTTTATAAAAAAATATGAGTTATCAAAAAGTATCTATATTGTGTAAAACATATAGATTTAACATTATTTCCATAGTTAATCAAACAATATTCAACATACACACCGTATATAAAAATGGTATATAACCTAGGAAATATTCATATACATGGTATAATAAATCTGTTTATTTAAGTGAAATTAAATTTTCAATGAATGATGATCATAAAAAACCAAATTGGAAATATATAAACCATATAAAATCAATTAGGTGCATAATATTAAAACATGCCTTAATGAAGTAAAATTGAGACTAAATCCCTTAAAATGATCATATAATTAATAAAATGAATCGATTATGTGTAACCTTTGACTATACAAATAAAAAAGGTGTAAATGAATAAAATTATAATCAAATTTCATTTCACACATTACATTTTGATGAAATAATCAATGAAATAGAAGTTTAACCCAATGAATGAAAATTGAGTTAAAGAATCCCATACCTCCCACTTTCCTTTACTAGTACATAATTTAAAATCTTGTATAATGGTTCAAATAATGTTAATAAAATATTAGAAAACCATATTTTTTTTATAATACCATATATGATCCTTTTGTAACATCTTGTCACCCATTCATTAATAATATTTCACAATTTTCGTTGTTTTATGTGTTAATTACCTTATTTTCTCATGAAGATTTTATCATGGATGAATTAGTTATTTTATTTAGGATATTGATCCATCATCTTTATAATTATTGTATTGTTATGAATATAATATTTAATAATTAAATATTGTTTTCTAACTATTCATGAATGACGAACATGGAAATTAATAGCATCGTATTGTGGAGATGGTATGCCTTATATTCACACGATTGAGGTTACCGTTCTATTAATAGGTAAACATTTATTGAATTAGTGATATATTAATTATATTGATCCATCATTAAAACTATCTTTGTAAAGTGGTGATTAAAAACCTATTACACCACTACGTGGAGATGGTAAGGCGTATGCATGCACACAAAATGCATTTTTTTTCATAGTATGTGCAATATAGTTGTTTCATAATAATAATAAAATCTGAGTATATAAATTATTAAAGAGTTATTAATTTATTCTGATAACAAAACTAGAGGAGGAAGTAAAATAAGGGAAAATTTCGAAAGAGTCTGTAAAGATGATTACCTCTTCTACAAAGGGGATCTTTTATAACTTCTATTAAGGACCCAAGGGTATGTCTTTATGAAGGAAAAAACCTCTAGAAATTAATAAAGTATGTTAATAAATTAAATTTTCATGACTTGATTGAGATTAATTTCTCATAGTGGTGTTAGGAATTGAGGGAGGAGGTGCCCTTTTATAATTGAGATGCATGACACATTTGGAATTTCTAAAAAGATTAATTTTAATAAATTCATTTATCATGAAAAATGACTGAAAATGGAAAGGGATTATAATAAAAGATAATATATTATAGTAATATCATTTCAAAATATAAATTAAATATGTTTTGTTGTCATTTTAAACATTATCTTTTTTATTAACCCCTTTGTTAATTATTTTTGACCTTTACCAGGGTAACCAATATTTTAATTATAAAGGTATTATAATGTTACTATACATGAAAAAATGAATCATAAATGGGAGATTTATTATTTTTCATAAAATTTATAATCAAATTTCCAAATATATTATTTTTATTAATTTTAAATATTTTAATAAAATATTATTTTGATAAATTATCCGCAATACCAATTTTTGACTATTAATTTAATTTGACTTCAAATAAATCATTAAAAATTGTAAATTTGTGTATAATGATTTAAAATATCAATAATATATCATATAGATTTATAAATGTTTTTATACAGATTAACTCACCCAAAATGTTTCAAAATTAATATTTTCAAAATCAATTATTTTATGTTTCTCTAAATTAAATAAATATTGTTTTTGAATTTTAGAAACATTTTGGGTAATTATATAATTTTCAAATATTGAAATAAATTTATATGATGAAAATAATTTCATTAGTATCCAAATATATATTTATTATCATTCATATTTTACTTTCATCCTAGGTGGACATGTAAAAGATATTAAAAACAAAGAGAGTGACATTTTGGAACGATCTTTGATTTAAGTAATATATAAGTCATTTCCATGGATAAGTTTCCATTAGATTACTAAAATTACATAATATGTGATAAGGGTCGAGTAATATTCATTTAATAATAATTAAAAAGAAATATTATAACCTTATCACTTAGATTTAACTTAATTTAATTAAAGTTACCATTTATAGGGGTGATAAATTTTACCAGGGTTAATATTCATTTTGAAAAAAATTAATCTTGCATATTTAATAAATTTGGATCCTATGAATCCAAATGTTTCCACAAATTTTCAAAATTCAAAACCTAGAATTTTTATAATTAAATATAAAATTAATCCTATACAAGGAAATGAAAAACAATTTTCTTTAAAAATTCACTTTTATTCCAAAAAATATACTTATACCAAAATAATGTATAATAATGATTAAAATTAAATTAACTAGATTATATATAATTAAATATTTCTTATGTTACATTGAAATAAAATTAAAATCAATAAGGTAATTTTTAATTAAAACCAAATAATGTGTTTTTTAAAATTGGTATTTTCACTATATAGTGGATAATCCATATTTTCAGAAAATTTCCATAAAATGACCATGAGATAATTTTAATATGATCATTTTGAAAATGATATTAGTATTATAAAATATATTTTATATATTTCCTATATATTTATGAAAATATTTACTCATAAAAAGAATGAAAAATATTTTGAAGAAGACCCATTTTTGAAGAATTAATGAATTTAAAAATTAAGTGATTATTTAATAAGAATTTTTAAATATACACCTCATATATATTTCATAAAAACATTAATCATTTTCACACCTATCAATTTTACAACTATTGTATCACCATCATGTTAAAATAATGATATTTAGTAATGTATAGCGTTTCATTTACAATCGGTGTTGCGTGCAATGTAAGCTATCAAAATATTTATTTTTTTAAGATGAAGCATACCGTAAAATCTTGGGGTATTATATTATCTTAATTGAGTATTGTCATGTCACTTCAGGTCATCCTGAATTCTTAATAAATCTTTTTCAAAAGTGATTTTTATGGGGTATTTTGAAGATAATCGAGAGGATTAAATTAAAAAACATATTATGGAATCATATTTTTATTTTTTAAGTTTGAAATTAATAAATTTATTTAGATTTATTTCATCAATTAATAGATTTAAATTGAAAAAATTATAATTTATTGATTTGATCACAATTAATTATATTTATTTTTAACAACCTTGAAACCATTTCATACCATTCATTTTTGAAGGAAGAAGGAAAATTATTTTATAAAAAATGATCATATAAAATTTATTTATTATTTATTATTATAATTAATTATCATTATTGAATTTAGAATTTAGTTTACTAGTGAATTTTCATTTTTTGCAAAGATTAAATTGAGGGTTACACAATATCATAAAATTAATTTTGAGGTCTAATTCACAATCCTTGTAGGAGGGATATCATACTTCCACTATTCAATTATTTAAGACATATTTTTTTGGAAAATGATGAGATCTTTTACAGATTAATAATTTTCTTTTATTTTATAAAGAAATATTCAAAATTATAAATTATTTCTCTTTACAAAGATCTCTTTGGAAAAGGGGAATAAGTTCATTATGAATGTAATCATAGAGATTTATATCATCACAAATTATCCCATTTTTGAAAGTACATCAACCAAGAAATTAATTTCTCATATAAATGTGTGATAAAGTTTCTCATGGATGAGAGGAGATCCAAGTATCTGATCCATTGAGAAGTGATTTTACATGTGGGATGCAATTGACCATTTTTGATATCTTGCACAATGATAATAGAATCAAAATCAATAAAAGTCTATTTCATCCCCTCAGTCTTGATATATTAATAACATTAATCATCCCAAGAATTTCACCCACTAAAGATGATGAAAACCCAAATAGTCTATAAATATACACTATGATATCACCATTTTGATCTCTATAGATTTATCTAATGCCAAATGTTCGTAGGTTACCCCAATATTTTCTATTTAAATTGAGTTTTATCCATAAAATAAATATAGAGTTCCATATTATTTAATAGTTACATTAGGTAGATTAAAATATTCAACTCTTCATATAATTCAAAGAATATAGAATCTATGTAAGGAATTAGCGCAACGACCATGCTGTAGTGGGTTCCAATTATTCATTGTAATCATGATTTTCATTAGATTAGACTGAAATGTAATGTGTGTTTTCACATGAATCCTTTTATTTCTAGTATTCTTGATTATGTGAATATTTTCAGCACTGGATACATGAAACAAGATGAGGAGCTATGGTTGAAGAGAAATCCAAACACAATATCTATGTTGAACCTACAAAGAGTTAGTTCGTGGGAACCATTCTACAAAAATATGAAAGATGATGTTTCATAGATATGAGGCAGTGTCATGCCTCAAGATTAGAATATATATACCCTCCATATACTAGGGGAATAAAATACAAATGTAAGGGAGTGAGATACCAAAATATTATAGATAGGAGTCAATGAGAATCATAGAGTGGGTGATTCTCCATATCTACTTGAATTGGGATAGTGTAATCTAGATTTTAATCATCCTTATAATCCATCCATGACTACTTCACTAAATTTAACTGTGATAAAATATATTAGAGGTGAGATTCACAATGAATGGAGGTTCCCAGATCTAGAAATCATCCTGATTAATGAAGATATAATTAATAGTCACCTCTTTAAATGTTTTCAAGAGTTCCATAGAGTAAGAACCCAATTACTCTTTGATATTTGAATTTATGTCTATCATGAAATAAATAGAGTCAATGAGATCCATCAAAGGTGTGACTATGATATTATTAAACAAAAAATTAAGAAAGTCGTTTTTTCTAACTAACCAGGGGGCTTGACAATTATTTTCGGAGAGGACAACAATGAGGGTTGTTAAAATAAAAGAATATATGTTTTTCAGATTTCAAGACTTGATGTTGTTGAAAAATATGGATCTAAAAAATCCAAGAGTATCTAATTTTTCATCGATAAACCTCTATATGAAATGTTCATGCAAAGTATAGTTGAAATTACTATGATTTTTTATTCTAATTCCTCTATGGGAAATAGGTTTGTAAAATTTATTCCTAGGTACAATAATAATTCTATACTCATGAATTATCCCAAAGTAGACAATGTTTTTGATAGGGGTGTTAGTGATGATCAGTAATGAAGTGGGCCATTTATTGAGTATGAATGAGTAGAAAAATTTATAGATGATAATCTGTTTCATAATATAGAACCTAATTTCCATTGGAATTGATTCAAACATACAAGAGTAAAATTAACATCAAATATAACACATAATATTATTGATTATTAAGGCTCAAGGCCTTCCCCAAAACATGGGAACTCCATTGTATGAGAAAGTAAAGGCCCTTTATCTCATTCTAATCTCATTGATGATTTAGATATTCCTGGAAGATGATATATTCTTCTCAATATTGAAAAAGTATTTACTAAAATTATTTTTCTAATCCGAAATGATTTCATAATTTATATACAAATCTTTAATATTACTATAATTATTTTTATCCCCCTGTGTAAAATAATTATATCACCAACATTACATTAATGAAATGGACTTAGGATACACGTTGATGCTCTGATGTGATTTATTTTTACATCTTTATAATATTAATAGGATGCATACTTAATAAATACTCAATAATTGAAAAAATAATTGATGAAAGGAGGTCATCCAGTATTAAAACTCTTCAAAATTTGAATTTTAACTCCATAGAGCAATTAATAATGAATGAAATATGAGTTGAGGCCATAATAATTTTAACCCAATTTCCAAATTTTTTATCAAATCCAAAATTATGATTAACCTTGAAAATAAATTACTAATCCATGGTGTCAAATAACATTTTATGTCAATATTCAAAGAAATGTTTCCACCTCAAGTAGACCATCTCAGAAGACTAACAAATCTAGAAGCAGTAATGAGTAAGTCCTTGATAGTCTTTCTTTTAATTAAATTAAAATCAATCAACAAGATAGTCTAATAAAAGATTTTATGAATCCTATTATCAATAATTTTACCAATAATTTTGGGGAGAATATTTACAATAGAAACCGGACCAAATAGATTTATTTAACTGGAATTTTCAACCATTGGAATAAGAGAAATAAATTGATCATTAATACCTTTGGATATATGACTACCCCTAAAAAACTGGAAAACCAACCTGCAGACGTCATAATGAATTGTTTATCAGAATACCTAGAAAAATAATTGTCGAAGCCATCTAGAACCTATAAAATACCATCATTTATATCAAATACAACCTATTTTATCTCAAAATATAGTTGAATATGGGTAAGCCTAACATTCTCATCATAACTCATAATCATGAGGATAATACCTTTCCTAAAATCAGAATTAGTTTCAAGGATATTAAAAAGATTCATTAATTAGGAAACAATATGATTAAAAAGGGCTTTCCCATAATTTAAAAAATGATTACTATCCTTTTGTAGGGAAAGATATTTTCTAAACTTTCTGTCGTTTTCAATGTATTTAATAATTTGGAATTTTAATCACCATATTTGAGCCATTTAGATTAGAACAAATATTTTTCTATATTATATTTTATAGTTAGGAGGTTGGAAAGTTCTAATGATACATCAACTTCATTCTTGAGATCCCTAGAGTTGTCATGATGAGTGTTTCCTTATTGAATAATTTGAAGGAAGGAATCAGGAGAAGAAATATATTTATCAATAGAGAAAAATAAATCCCTTCTCAAAAATATCATTTTATTATTTAGAAACAAAATCTTAAGAACACAAGATAAACAATCATCCTTTTAATATACATAATCAATATTTTCACGTACAAGATTTCATAAATCATGGTGTACATCCCACGAATTATTAAATATGAACGAGAAATAAGGCTTCGTGTCTCTAGAAAGAAAGATCACCATGAAAGGATGGTGATTAGTTTTGATTCTATATAAAATAGTGTAGGAAATAGAATCCCAAACATCTGGAGTTTCTTTATTGATACGACCTCTACCAATATTATTAGAGCCCATTTTATTAATGTACTTCCTATACCAATTATATTTGGATGCAATAATATTAAATTCAAATATATTTCTTTCCAAAACATAGGTTTGAAATTCTATGGATGCCGTGGAACAATTAACAACTCCCTATATTTTACTAGAATTGATAATTAAGATGAAATACATAAGAAGTGCCCACATGCCACTTATAGTTCTTGAAATGTAATTGATATCATTCCATAAAGATCCATGATTTTAGTGTCTCTTATAAGCAAATATAAATTAAAATTAGTGTTTAATTCCTTTAATTTTGGAGTTACAAGTAACCATCTATTCACTATAGCTAGCAATTGAAGTCCCACCAGATCAAGATGTGTAAAAAACATTACCCTTTTGAATTATGAAAGTGAATACTTTTTTCCAAGATGTTAATAACCACATATTTTAATTGAGGGAATATTTATATATAAATCCATATTAGGATCATAAATAACAATGATATCTAGCTTTTTATTTTGAATATTGATGATAGGAGTAATAACTATTTCTGGGATGTCTATTACCAAAAAATTACAAAATATAATCTTAATAATTATTTAATTCAATGTTTGGAGACATCTTATTTATCACACTATATTTTCTTTTTCCTAGAATATATCATGGGATTAAAATTATTTTTCAGTATATAGTTCAATGTTTCTGACCATTACCATACTTATTTGGGATAGGCATGTTACCATAGTTCCCTACTCTGTTCAATGTGGGAGTATACATAAAAAAATTACTTTGAATAGAATTGGAATTAAATCAATCATAATTGATTAATATTGTTCATGTTATACATGAGTCTAATTTTTTCCATCATGAGGATTATAGTTCATTGAAATAGAACATGAAAAAAATTTCTGTGCATTTTTTTCTTTCTATTTATGGTATATTTTATCCAAATTTGAATCTCATGATCCATGTTTGTAGTCTACATTTATCTATGTGAATTACTTCCACCCCGGACATCCAGGAGAGTAAGTAGAAAGGTGGGTCCATACAATAATATTATGATCTACCACATTTCCTTCAACACCAGATTAATGATCTAAAATAGAGCCTTATTATTTAGGGTAAAATTTAGTATTTTTCTGCGTGAATTCATTAAGGTCATAATTTTAATGTGGGGACCCAACTAAAGGGACATTTCAAGAGAATTCCAATTTTTAATTTTTATTAAAATAGGTGAAAAAGATATGAAAATTTTATGTGATTCCTTCTACAGTATTATAATAAGAGTCAGGGATCCTTGGTCTATATCATCATTCAATATATTATCTTTTATATGATATAACAACTCTATTTCCCTATTAGGGGAATGTGATATTTTTTTCATTATCCTATTCTTCTTCCATCTTATCACAAGATGATTTCTAGTAAGGATTCAAGGTGAACATTTCCTGGTAGTTTAATTGGTTCTCCATCAACTTCTTAGAGTATTCAACCATTTCTAAAACTGAGTCCTTTGTTTTGTGAGTTGTTCTCATCTCCCACTCTGACATTCAACTAGGGGTAGAATTCACCTACTTCTGTATTATCTTGATGTTGGAAGTTGAGTATCCCACCATTTTCCAAGCATCATAGAAGGGAGCGATAGTCTCAAAATCCTCATTGATTTCATTATTTTTCTTTTTTGCAAATCAAATTGAGGAAATTAGGTGGCATGGTATCTAAATTATTATCCACCAAGATTCATGCATAAAAGATAAGACCCAAACAAAGTGTTCATTGGTCCAAATTAATAGATATTACAATATACCAAGTGAGGCCATCAAGAACATTATTATGATAAATAACCAAGTATAATCCATGAATCTTAACTCAAATTTGATAAGTGGGATACATCTATATGAAATAATTGAAGTTACAATCCCAATCAGATATCGCGAGGAAACCTGAATTGAGAGGAATATTTTTGGTGGTCCTGACCACATTGAGTTCCCCCTTTTCCATTAAAATGATGAAAAAAGATCCAATTCTAATCAGAATAAATCTAATGTTACTAATCTTCTAAAAATTTATGATCCCAGCCTTTATATCATAAAAAGACCATGGTTTCCCTATCTTCATGTCGGTGATGTGTTTAAGGAGGTAAAACATGAAAATATCGAACCTTTGTTGAATCTCCTTGACATATTCCACCACTAAAAAACCACCACCATCATGATTTTTGGTAGATAATAAAGACAAATAGAATAAAATTACCCCCATGGATGAAATAATCAATCCCCATTCCTAACAAATCTAGATGAGAGATCTTAGGGGCTTTGAGTCATTGAGGTCCCCAGCTCATTGAAACTGGTCAGATCATCTACACTACTGGAAAAAAAATATCCTAACAAAAAAGCAAAAATAACTAGAAATTACAAACACCAATCATTCATAGATGATCATGACCAAATAAACTAGAGAGAACCAAACTGTTATGCAATCAAATTTCACTACCAAGTCTTTACATTAGAAATAATACCAAATATAATGAAAAACTCTTGTTCGTTGTATATAATGACAACATGATTAGAAATAGAACAACCAACATTATGATGGCCATATTAACTATTATACCAGTTCTAAAAACATCACATTGACCACAAAAATATCCTATAAATGACGACCATGAAGAACCTTTGATAGATATAGTGTTGGCCATAAACATCCCTCTAATAATTAATACACATACCATCAACCCTAGGAAAACCCACAACCGTAATATGTGGTACCACCCTAAAGAAGATACATTTGATTAAACTCGACTAGAAAATACACTATATATTGTTTGAAAAATAGGAACACAATAGATTATAGTGGGATATTTTAGATATAGTGGTAGTGGAAACACTCAAAAATGATATTAATAAATTAGACATCAAGAACAAGATTCCATTGGAGAAAGAACAACAACCACAACATAAATTCTCCCCCCATCACAGACTTCAAACACCATAATGAACCATTATTCTAGAATAAGGATAGTGTCTAGTGTGGTTAGATATTCCAAAAGATAAGTGAGGGATATGAGCGAGACGAAGAGCACAAAAACCCATCCATGAAAATTAGAGTAACCAAAATAAAACCCTATATTAAAAAAAGATGCTAAAACTTGAATCGACCTTCACCATGGTCCATTGACATTATCCAAAACCCCACATGAAACCATCCTATATAATTAATAAATTTTGTTACACAATGTGGTATTGTGAAATGGTAGCAGTGATAGAGAATAAAAGCATTAATCTAAATATTATCCATAAAATGAAAAATATCTTAAAATCCCAGATGATCATGGGAGACTCTATATGAGTAAGATGATGATGAAATGTAAATACTGTAGAAAAATGGTGGGATATAGAGGTTGATCGACTTTTAGGGAAGAAACTCTATCACTCTAAGGATAAAGATTCCTAGAGAAGTCATTGATAATATGGGATAATTATTTATTTAGTGAGGAAAACTACTTCCCCTTTTATAGGCATTAGTAGTTACATATATAATCTAAAAATTTAATAAATTTAAATTATTTAACAACGTTGAAAAGTATGATGATTGCATAAATTCATGTTTCTAACACCATTTCAGGTGGTTCCAGTTAAATTGAGAGTGAAAAATTACTTATTGATTAACTCATGTATTTTATTACCATATGTATGTTTTTTAATTTTTATCATCATTATGTGTTGAGGTGTTTGGTTTTTTCCCTTTAAGATCCATAGGTGTATGATCATGATTTAACTCACTCACTAGAGGAGTAAGGATATTTAAAACCTTAATATAATCCTAAAATTGATAGGTACCTTTTAAACCATAGATGAGAAGTTATGGTAAAGAATAATCTCCATATCTAATATAATTCAATACTTACAAATATTTCCTTAGGGAACCACTATAACAATTTAAAATAATTGGAATTATATTGAAACATTATGGACTATAGTCCATCAACCATTTTTGGGGATGCCAATACACTTATAGATAACATATTCAACAAAACAACACTGATATATATTCTCGTGTTCTCCAAATGATTCAATATATCGAAAAATCATGATTCATTTCAAATAAATATCATGATTACCATTTACGAAATTTCAATTGACATTTTCACCTCATTCAAGAATAAAAGAGTTTTTATTAATTTCATAATATGAAGTTAATTTAGTTATTTCTTAAAGGATACTGTTGAGTTTTTTTTGATGAAGTTGTTTGTTGGTTCTGACACAACATAGGATAGTTTAGAAAAAACATGTTTATATAAATAATTTTAAAAACTAAATATGATATTTTTGAGATCTGAAATTGATAATATTATTATTCTATATTGATAATCCACATTATAAGAATTGGACTGGTTTAAAAAGTTTTCTATAAATTTCCCACATAATGGAATTGGTGTTTGGATTTAAATTCAAACATTTAACAATTTGTTATAGTTAAAAAACTAGGTTTTGAATAATGCTTTAGCTGATATAATATTGATGATGAAAACTCTAAATGTTTCATGAGACGGACTCAATGAGATCAGTCAGGAAGATAAACAAACTAAAAGTGATAGAGTATAACTAAGAATAGAAATATATCATGTATATGATTCCATTTTATTAACTATCTATGTGTATAGCTCATTGATGATGTTATAAAACTCTCAATTGGTGACACCCAAACCTACACCACCCACTCTTATTTCACAATATAGTGAGATAGATTTAATTCAAAATCCTTATTAGGAGGGTAAGAATATTTCAAAAGGAAATAAAGAATTGGTCCAAATATAAAATAACTAAAAATGAGCTCAATAATAATTTGATAATTATTATGGTTAATGAAATCTAAAAAAACTAAAATTCAATCTAGAATCAATAAAAACTGAATTTATTTTATTGAGACTATGGTCAAATATATATAACCCTCAATTAGATGGCATAATACCTGCTAATCAATTATTTTCACATCATATAACTCAATTTAATCTTATACTATGGTAGTTTTTTCCATGAAAGAAACCCTAAAAACCTTATCTTAAGTATATGATCCCCATTTTGAATCAAAATTCATATCAAAATTTGAAAAACCAAGACAATTCATTTCTTAGTTCTCTATATATTCTTTAAAATAATGAACATCATGTTGAATTTATTCACCTTACATTCTAAAAAAAATCCCATTGTACATTTCTATATAACATGAGGAAAAACAAAAAAAGGATGTGAAGTAATTAAAATTATATTCTGAGAAGGATCTAGAATAAATTAGTCCAAATTTTTAAGAAAATTAAATGGATGAAAAAAGATAAAACTGAAAAAGTGAGTGATGATAAAATTGAGCATATAAAGGGAGGAGAAAAAAGGGAAATTATGAAGTTAAAAGAAAGGATAAAGTAGAATGGAATTCCCTAAACCACAGTTACACAATCTCAATATACCATTTTTGGAGTTTATGAGGTAGGGAAGAATATAAAATTGGTACAGAAAAATTTCTTAAAATATTTTCTGAAAATTTACATCAACTTACCTTTCATCAATAAAATATCTTAAAGTCTTGTATATTCTTGGAAAAATTTCTTGCCTTTAAAATAGAACTAAAGGATCTTAGATTAATTTCCCAAGTGATGAGTAATAAAATAGTTTTTAAAATAAAAACACCTAAATATAAGATATATTGTATATTTTTATCATACATACAATTGGATTGTGAGAATTTGGGATAACATTATGATACCAGGGATAAATATTTAATTTTATGCCAAAAATTGTGTTTTTTAAGCTAGGATTAAATGAACCAAACCATTTAAGGGTTTCAATTTACCTTATTAGTCTTTTAATGATGTATCATTATTGAATTCTTGATGGCATTTTTTTATAGTTGGAAGGTTTATATTTCATGTTGACTTTTTTATTCTCATAATGGAAAAATAATGGGGTTTTCCCATTATCCTTGGGAGACCCTTCCTAGTAAAAGTGGAATATTTACTTGATGGTTGTCAATGGAGGGTCATTATTTTAGTTGGTGATGAAAAAGTAAACAATTATCTTAATAAAGACATCAATCATGGTGCTAAATCTTAGGATTTACATGACATTTATTCTACTAAATAAAACTCAACTAGAAATATTTTTTATAAAGAGTTAGAAGGGAATATGATGAAAATTATTTGTGTCATGGTGGACATCATAAATAAAATATACAATTTAAATATGAATAAGAAGTTAAAAATATTTAGTGGATAAAACTCCAATCAAGGGAATCCTTCCTAGATTTTTCCACTTTAATCACCAAGACACAGACACTCAACTGTATAAAACTATAAAAACATTAAGGTATACGTTTTTGGGATAAAAATTTATTTTTTTTCATTTTAAAAATATATTTATCTTAGAAAGATGATGAAAAATCTCTTAAATGTGTTCAGGAAAAGGAAAAAATTATATCTTGGAGTATTACTGACATTTAGGGTTTTAAAAAACCATTATTTCACATAATATACTATTAAAGGAAGAAAACAAGCCAATCCACTAACCATAATGGAGACTTTCTCCCAAATTAATGAATTTGTGAATGTTTGAGTATTAAAGTGCCTTAGTTCAAGAATCATGACTTAAAATTTTGATTTTTTAGACAAATTCTTATTGTGTTTTGGAATGTTGGCATGTTTTTTGATTAAGGATAATGATTATAAGTAGAAACCATTAAGGTCTATTATAAGTTGGGTAATATTCACTGATTACCAAAGGTAAATAAAAACATAAACAAGATCCACTTTATACTTTCATAAATCGATAAAATACTTTAAATATAAGTATTATACGATATATATTTTCTTTAATATAGTTATTTTGATTATAATCAAATTATGATGGATCTAGTAGTGCACAATTTTTGGGTATTTACTTGTAAGCATGGTTCTAGTTCTTATGGACATATGTTTCTTAGCATTTTTAAAATACCAAATAAATTTCAAAGGTCCATGGAATATATTTTTTATTACATTGTGGTGGAAGTATTGGAAATATTAATTGGTGATATTTTGGTATACATAATATATTTTGATATATACCTTTATAACCATTACATAGTACTAAAATGATGTATGTAAAAGTGATTTTAAGATATTTAAAAAATCTGGTACATCGTGGTTTGAAAAGGAATTTTCCTTGGAAACCAAATTTCAAATATAGTAATAGAGATTTACCATACTAAAGAAAACTTTTATATAAGATATGCCTTATCCTACTTTAACAATGTTGATTAATAGATTTATTGGATATGTAGGATCTATCAATATATTATAATGGACTTTTTAAAGATATAATTACCACTCAAACACTTACTATCAAATGAATTAATGCTTATAATTATGTAAATGTTTATAGAATCATTTAATTTTTTAAAGGAATTGGGATGTTTACCCAATAATGATCTATCCCGAGAGAGATATTACCATTGAACTAATATTTCATGCTAGTGATTTCTTATATGTGAGATTATTTTGGATAAAATTATATAATTCAACCCATATATTATGAAAGATATACCCTCCTTAAGTCCCTAATCAATTATAATACCCCAGGTAATGAGATTATAATAGTGTTATTTAATTTTGAAATGATTATATTTCATTTATTACTCTATATATTAGTACTATATAAGGATAACACTTATTTTAGGTTAATTTTGAACAATAATTATGTAAAAACACTACCAATTTGATGGATATTGTTTCTGTAATAGTTTAAAAACATTACCAAACATATGAAGGGAATATAGGATATTTTTGATAACCAATAATGAATAATGACATTAAGGAATATGGGAGATTAATATGAGTGAAACATTGATGATGAATTCTAGAATAAGAAACTCTTTCTTATTTATTTTTAAGTGTATACTTGGATATTAAATAGAATAAAATTCTTGGAAAATTGATCCATTTGTGAAAACATCAATTATCTACAAATTTTGGAATCTTTATCCATTTCAAGACAATACTTTTGGAATGAACTATTATTATTCAGGACGTGTGGAGTAGGTTTCTTAAAGAAATATGTTCTCGAGTCAGGTGTGTGATGCATTGTTGAATGTGGTCATTCACTACCTACTAGACCACATCATGTTCCTAATATAATAGGGGAAAAGATCTTGTAAGGTTGATTATTTTATCCCACTTTCTTTAAAAATGAATATATATTTTTGAGAGCATGTTATTGATACCAACGGATAAGAAATATTTAGATGCACAATGAAACAACTCAATAATAAATTCTTGAAGTTGTAGTGTTTGATGTGTGGGAAATTTGTTTCATCCCCCCTTCCAAAAATCTATCAAAAATATTTACCTTATTGTGTGTGCATACTAAATTTATAAATGGATTAAATATAAGGAAATAAAAAATAATATATTGATAATGTTCATCAATGTTTTTAAAATTAATATATTTACATGATTTGGAATCCATTGGTTACTGGTTTTTGATAGATAAAATAAATTTAATAATCCCATTTTGAGGGGACTAATGGGAAAATATAAAATTTAGCATAATAAAAGCACTCATTATCACCAAAAGTTCATGGGAAATTAGAATTTTATAACTAATAAATAAAATAAATCATATAGAAGACGTGGATTCAAAATTCTATGAATTGGAGTAGGAATGTTTATAACTTTTTATGGAAACACTAAAAAATCTTTAAAATACTCATCAATATTTTCTATTTTGAGTTGATATGTCTTTTTATAGTGTACCTCAAGAAAAATTCAAATTTTTTTATAAATTAATTTCACATTGATCAGTAAAAAGGTTAGAATAATTATTAATATCAGGGGATGAATTGGAATAAATCAAAATGTATACTTATGAGAGTCAGTGGATTTAATATGAGAAGATCCTGAAGTGTAACAAATAACCTTTCAATTGACGAACATTCATGTTTAGAGATAAGGTACTCATATTTTATTATATTTTGAGATTATTTCAATAAAATATAAATAAATGTTGGTATGGATCCTTCATAGTCATCAAATCATATTATTATATATAAATAAAAAATAAATGGGTAAAATAACGATCATTCGGGGTTAATATAGAAATTTTTAAACTCTATACGGAGAATTTTTTTATTTTTCATTACATGAATTATATTTTATTAAATACTAAACGATATGTTGAGATCCAAAATTTAAATGAAGATATGACTAGAATTTATCCGATTCCACGTAAAAATTATCAAATATATACATTTTCCTTTTTGAAAAATTCAATTTTATTTTTTATTTTTATATTTTGAAAATTTTCAATTTTTATAAAGATGATGTTTGGGATAAATACCCATTAAACCCATGTTCATAGAGTGTATAAAATCTATAAATGATTCATCAAAATTAAAGGAAAAGAATTAGAAATGTAAGAGAATAAATCTAGAGAAGACTATATCATGAAGATGTGGTGTTGACCAAACTATGTCAAGACAAAGATACCTTATCCCTAAGGAGGACAAAATTACTAAACCAACAATAATATATCAAAAAAATTATACTATTAACAAACCAATAATAGGTTATTACAATTTTAGGGTAAATATTTGTTCATGATTTTTAGAGAGATATGTGAGAAATTATAATGAAGATGAAGGTCATCCTACTCTAGCATGATTATTTTCATTAAATTCTCAAATATAGATCTATTATCTACCTGATCAAATATTTTCCACATCCTTTTTTTTCACCTATTAACCAAAAACGAAAAACCTGTCACTAAACACATCATGGTGATGCCTAAGTATAACATAATTGATTTTTTTTATAAAAATCCTCCCCACCACCAAGTCATGGTTATATGTGACACTTCATTTTACCTACAGAAGACAATTTAAATGAAATATTCCACCTTAGATGTATTTCTAACATTAACCCAACTCAACCACACACTTACCTATAATAAATAACTACCATACTTCATATATTTTGTAACTATATTTCTCATTTCCTTTTACCTAACCATATCATGTCATTATAAATGAATATTTCAACTATTTTTATTTTATCCTAGATTTTTATATTAAACCATGATGTTAACCATGAAAAGACTAATAACACCTTCTGATTTTCAAATTGGTCCTTTCTGGTCATATCATGGGCTTAGCCAAAATTTCATGGTCAATTTCATCCCATCACGAATTCAAAATATATCATTGATCCTTGACCCAAGTAACCCCAAATAGTATTTTATTTTTTCCATGTGAAACATATTGTACATGACGTTGTGTTCTTGAAAACAAATATTGGTTTAACCATTCAGAGAAATAATATATATAAATAAACCCCCATTGTTATTTAAACCTATAACCCTCAAATTTCCTTGTCCTGTAAACTCCCTCACCCCAATACAATAACACCTACCATTATTAAAACAACCAACCTCATTAATGTATTTTATAAAAATACTCCTCACATTAAAAACATTTATCTTAAGTAGAATTATCAAAGTTACCATTTCAACTGATTACATTCCCACTTTGAAACCCCAACCCTTGTTTTCCCAAAATCCCAATATCAAATTCATTAGACCTTCACTAATGGGACATGAATCAATTGATTCCTAGAGTGTATTCTCTATTATTCTCTCTAATAAAATGAATGTAACCCAATATATAACACCAACTATAGTGTTTTAATATTGAAAATAACCAACCCATGAACCCCCTTCCAGTTCACCCTTATGTAATATATCCACCTTTAAAAATCCCACATCCCAACCCACATCTTCTTCCCCTATTTTTATCTTGACTCATGTAAACAAAAGTTCAATACAAATGATGATCTTATTTCTCTTTTCAATTATGTATATTTTTATTCCATGTTCATATTTCAATTTTTTTAATAAAGTTAATTTTGTTTATATGGATTATTTATTAAGGAAACATTTTATTCTTTACCATTTACATGGTTTTAAAGGAAGATATTTATTTTTCTTCTGAAAGGATTATTTTTTTACTTTCATTCCAAAAATTCAAATCAAAAGTTTATTTTCAATGTATATGGCATTAACTGATTTTACCTCCGCCAAAACAATTTAATGATATGTATATTATTTTACTTGTTTTTAATGGTTCAACAAAAAACTTATTTAATTTGAATTTATTTTTAAATTTTAATTCCATTTTTTCTATTTTCCAGAACATTTAATTTGAATATAAAATAAATTTTTTTAATTAATTGATTTCTATCTCGCATTTATTATGTGATTTTTTGATCATTAGATTATCCTTAAATATTCACTTTATTATGATCATATTTTATTGGATACTATATTTCTCTTCTATATCCATATTCATTATAGGATTTATATGTTTATTTCCTTAAATATTTAACATATCTAAATATGATGTTTTACAATTAACGCTATTTAATTACCTATAGAAATATTTATATTCCATATTTTTTACTCAATATGGATATTTATTGATGAGAGGTATTATTTTTCAATTAAATTAATAATTCTATATATTAGGATTTTATTTGATATATAGTTTTGAGTTAGTCCTGATAATATACTTCCCCTCGATGCGTCTAGAATTATCGTGAGACAAACAAGTTGGATAATATTACTAAATGGGTGTTTGGTGTATACCTACAAATATTTTAAAATATCATGACATAATTCCTTAGACTTTCTATCTGTTATTATTAACTTATTTCATTGATTGTTTTTTATTATTTTCCATGAGATTAATATATTTGATATTATCTAGGGATGAATTTCATGATCATGTTGTGGACTAAATGAAGTTTTTTTCAATTATCAAACTTTCCATATTGATTATGCCTTATTTACTCGTGACAGATTCCATTATACATAACCATTAATGGCTATTTTATCCCACACTTAATTTTTTTTCTTTCCCAAAGATTTGAAGACGGAATATTTGAATGAGTTTTAAGGATGTAGGATAATTACTTTTCTTATGTTTTATATTTTACTTCCAATGTAAAATGGGAATCATATAAGTTTCATGATCAGAAATAGAATGAATCTTTATTCTAATAAAAAAATTGATTTCTAATCTAGGGGCAGATCCTGAATTTAGAAAGTCTATAAGATAGTAAATAAGAGGATTCTCTAATGAGATATATTAACTTGGAAATCACTATATTTGGGCCACCTAGTAGTGATAAAAAATGGTTAGTTAACTAACTTGATATCTAAAAATTTTATTCTATTTTGGAAGGTCCTACATCTATTTGGAAGTAATTTTGGAGCTAGTTATACCAATAATAGTAGACACTATTACACCCATTATAATGGCCCATATCTATAAAGGTTTATATTTTCAGGGAAACTTAATTTTTTTATTCTAGAGTAAGGGTGATCTATAAAATAGGGTTCATATAAGATATCTGAGTTTTTATCCACCTTTAATAAGAACTTTTGAGTGTTTTAGGCATTTTAGAGGTGGATTTGGTTATTTTAATAGCATTAGAGGAGGTTCAGGTGGTGCTATTACATAATTAAGCATCCAAGGGACAATAAATTCTTTACTAGGTGGTGATGGGTACTCGGTGGCTATTTTAGAGGAATCATTACCCAGTAAACACCCACTAGCCACCTATTGGAGTATACTAGTTGACCAGTAGAAGGTCAAGTACCCACTATTTCTTGAATGAGTACTAAATATGCCCTGAATATGTTATTTTTAAGGACAATAATGATTATAATTTAATTGTGAATTATAATTGGTTATTCATTTATGGATTGAATTAAAATGTACATTTTTGTCCATAAATTCACTCATTTTACCTATCTCTACCCCCAGGAAGCCCCCTTGATGTGGGGTGTTTCAGATCAATTTTCATGGTGGTTTGAGGTGTAATTAAACTTATCCATCATTCATTATTCTTATACCTTATAGTATATAAATTTTTGTGGTTTTGAGAGAAGTATTTAAGTGGAAATTACATAGGAGGATGGTTGAATATTCTTGAGTGATGGGAATTTAGAGTTCCATGTCACAAATATTTTGAGAGATGGTGAATCTATATGACCTCTATTTATTTTGTGGGTGAAACTTTTCTTATGAGTTTTTACTTGGTTTTTTAAAACTAAATCTAAAATTGAAAATTAATTGGGTGCCTAATGATATTAATTTTTTATTTTTGAGGTATAGAAGGATTTTTATCGAAAGAAAAATTTCATTGGTCATAGTCTCAATTTTTTTGGTTACATAGTGAGTTTTTAAGTGTTATGTCACATTAGACTAAATGATTTAATTATAAATTTCAATTTTTTAGGGTATGTTACCTTATAAAGATTATATGAAGCTTGGTTTGTTTTAGTGTGGGATTTATTGATGATGGATAGGACAAGAAGAAGGAGTGAGACTCTTATAAATATGTCTGTGTTATATATATTAATTAACTATATTATTTTTTATGCGTGATTGTGTAATCCTTGATGATAATTTGTTTTTGGATAAAACATATGGGTATCATGTGTACACTATGTTGAGAAGTTGTATGGATTAGTACCTCTTAGGCTTGGATAATGTGCTTCATTGCACTTAAGTGTTTTGGAATTTCCATGTATTTTTTGAAAAAGGTGAGGATTCTAGTTGAGTTTACCAGAGGATTAGTATTGGTATTTTGGACCAGAATTGGATTTAGATAGATTAATAAAGTCCATCATAGGTATAATTAACAAGATAGGTGTATTTGGACTATGATTGATTAGTGATATAGCCACACATGTTATATTTTTATTTGGGTTACCCCCATGGGGGATTGCAATAACCACTGTGCATAGGGCCGAGTTTGATAAATCCTTAAAGGATTAGTATGTTGTGATTAGGAGAGTATTCACTAGATAAATGTCTTGAGATTTCACCAATGGTATATTTTAGATGAGATCTAGATGTTTCTTTTTTAGGATTACTCTAATGTTTTTGAATGGGATTTACTAGGGGGTTTTTTGGGGGTTTTAGATTGGGATGACCTTGGTATCATGATATGTATGGGGATTCTAGAGTTCAAAAATTTATTATACTATCCCCATTAGTATAGGGTTGGTTATGGAAATATATATGTGGGGTCACCATGGGGAAAATATATGGGTTGGTATCAGTGACGGGAGACCGAGTGAGAGTTAATGTACATAGACATTTTATTCCATTATCAGGATGGGTGAAAAGTCGGGTTTTCTATTACATACCTCATGTTATGGGTATTATTATACTATTTTTTGTTAGGAAAGTATTTTAAGGTATATTTTTTATATCATCATGGCGTTTCCTCTTGAAACTTTCATGTTATGTACTTGTGTTTTATTGAAGACTAAATTTTGGTTATTAACTATGTCAATTAATGAGATTTTTTAGTTAAAGAGCACCCTATTTTAATGTTTGGGTTATGTAATGTTTATCTTTTATGAATGTGTGTGTGGATATACCATGAGATGATACATATAAAAATGAGACGGCTAGTTTGGACTTAGTATGGGGACCTACCCTGGGACCATACCCTAAGTGATAGGATGGTGTTCATTGTTTTGTAAGTGGGTAGATAATGGGGTTTGTTATGAAAAAAATTTGTGTGAAAATTCCTGAGTTATGGTTCGGTATAAGACATCATATAAGTGAGAGGGAATAAGTTTGAAATAAGTGATTTCCCTAAATGGGAGGGTAGCTGTAGAGGTTTAACATGGGACATACCCTGTATGAGTGTGTTGATGTCTTGACATGGTGGGACATTGTTGATTTTTAGAATGTAATTTTCTATAAATGAGGTTGTGGGGGTTGATCAACAATACACCATCCCCAACGTAAGTACTATGTTAGGAGTCAAGGTTGGTGGAATTATTTGAAAACTTATTTCAACATAGGTCAAGGTAGGTATGATTTTGATTCATGGTGGACTGGTTAGAAAATGATGACCTGTCATGCATGTTTTTATGTCGTATATTTTGTTATTTTTCTTCCAATTTCATAAAAATGTATAAAATGGAATATATTAGTGTAAATTGGTGATACCATACAAATATGTGATTTTTTGTACCCTATATGAGAACCTTAGTGAATTTTAAGACCTCATATTATATAAGAAAGTATTATAATTGTTTGCAAAATAAATTTGGTTAGAGAAGTTTGAGAGTGATTAGAGATGGGTTCGAGGCGAGGCTTTATTTTTATAGTGAATCCTCTTCTATATTTTATTATTTTATTGATTTTAAGTATATCCAACCTAATTGGTGTTTTATAATTATTTATGGTTATAAGACTACACTGTACATTATCATATATTTGCACTATTTATTTTTTGATGGTTTATCATTGGCTATAAATCTCTATTTACAATCTGATTATCTATTGTTTAAGTAGTGTTTTTAATTATTTTTATTGATATATGTGAATCTAAGAATGGACTATCCCCAATTTTGATTGCATTCTCCCATTATCGGTCATCCACCATCGGTGTAAGGGGAGGCACACTTGAGGTCATGTTATGATTGAACATGGTTCCACTAATGTGTTTTTAGTTAAGGGTTTACAAAGTTTTATTAGATATTTTTATGTTATTTTATAAATTGGGATTTGTTAATCATATGTCATGAACCAAATGGGTTTTCCATCTGACCTGTCACCTGACCCAGTCTACGGCAAGGCCCGAAGGGCGTTCCCAATCCAAATGGGATAACATGGGTTGGTAAACTATGCAAAAACCATGTGGAACATACTATCTGAAAAGAGACCTCAAAACATATACATTTGCTGAGGAGCATGGTCATGCTAATGTCGTGCGGTATATTTAATCTCCTACTACACAATGTTTTGGGTGGGCACATAGTTACCACAAACCTTGCGCCAACTATGTACATGGGCTTGTTTTCAAAAATATTCTCCATTTTACTCCAAAATTAAAAAGGAAACCTAAGCGAAATAGATAGAGAAAACGAATAAATGTAAACAAGATCATGGGTGTGACAATTATCCCCAACATGGAAAATTTACGCCCTTAGAAATTCAACCCGAATCTTGATCGTAAAACAAAACCAGGAACTCTTGCTTGAGCCAAGAATTCTACCCCCAAGTATCATGTGTATCATTCAAATGCTTCCAAAGAACATGGAACAACATAACCGAATTCCCATGAATCACATTCTATTGGGAATCCACTATCCATACTAGATATTCAAACAATGATAAATCATGATCTATCTCCATCTCTTCCAAATTCATCACATGTGACAGGTCTAAGTTATACTTCTTCAGTTGAGAAATATTGAACAATTCGTGAATCAACGTCAACTAAGAATGAGTAGATAACCATTATTCTACCTTTCCAGTTAACTCAGTGATTCATAATGGCACAGAATACCTCAGTGTTAGCTTAATTTTCTTCCCCAAAAGAGGATTAATCAACTACGGGGCTAGTTTCATGAACACCCAGACACCCACAACAAATCATGTATTCTAGAATATGATTTTCTCACTCTGTCTGATAATATATTTGAGTATGGTATGTCATGCTCATTTTAATCTTCAACCCCATATCCCTTTTAAGGCCATCCCAAAATAGAGAGGTAAATAGAGGGTCCCTGTAAAAAACAATCTCAGACAGCACACCGCGAAGCCTAACAACTTCCTAAACATATTACTATCCCAGATCATCCACCTTTGCTGAATCATTGATAATAGTGAAGTGGTATGATTTAGTCAAGTGGTAAATCACTACCAAAATAGAATTTAATCCTCAAGGTGTATGAGGTAATACAATAATGATGTCCATGGTAACCTCACCTCACTTCCAGGTAGGAATGAGTAATGGATGAAGAAAACCAGAGGGTATTTGATGATAGACTTTCACCTCCCGACAAGTATAGAATCTCAATACAAATTCAGTAATGTTCTGTATCATACCTAGACACCTGAACTATCATCCAACATCATAAAAAATTTTAGTTGCACAAGGATGAATGACCCACTAAGACTGGTTTTTGTCCTGCATCTCCAGCTTCCTCTGAACTAATGGCTCCACAAAGCAGCGCTTGAAACACAGAATTCCATTGAGAGACAATAACCAATCAGAGGATGTCTATCCACCATGATAAAAATTCAAACACTGCTAACACATCACATCATTAGGATGTTCTTACTGAACAAGTTCCAAAAGAGAAGGGGCTAATTGCACACTATCTAAGAGCACAACTCCACTGTGTTCTTCAGCCTCTAAGTGCAATTGGGGAAAATCCCCATTAAAGTCCACTCATATCTGGACATCCTCAAATCTTGGAATAGAAATTTCCTAATCAAGGTTCCATCCATTACATTACCCTTGCCCAAGGTTAAGATGATATCAAAATCAAACCCCTGTTCATATTTAATCCCACAAAATTACCTTCGATTGAGATCCTTCTCGGCGAAGATATAAGATATGATCCAATGATCAGAGTAGACCACAAAATTATTCCAAAAGATGTAGTGACACCATGTATTCAAATCATGCATCACCACTATTGATTACATGTTTTGGGTTAGGTAAACTTTCTCATGTGTCCAAATTTGGAGAGAACTGTATGCCACCATGTGATCATCCTGCATATGCACACACCCGAGACCCATATCTAGAGTGTCGCAATAAACCACATACTCTTTTCCGAATTCTAGAAATATCAATACGGGTGGGGTAGTTAACCAACACTTCATCTCCTCAAAAGAGACATGACATTAAAAGCTCCATTCAAAATTCACCCCTCTTTGGGTGAGTGTAGTCATATAGGAGAGAGGCCACATGAAATCCTGAATGAACTACCTATAATACCATTCAAAGCCAAGGAAACTCCTAACCTCAAACATCTTCTTTGGATTATCCCACTAAATAACTAAAATGATCTTCTCAGGGTCCACTGAAACCCCTTCCTCCAAATTCATGTGGCCCATAAACTTCACTACCCAAATTCATAAACAGCATTTCAAGAACTTTTTATACATGTGATGATCCCGCATGGTTCCCCGCACAATCCAAAAATTATGATCGTGTTTCTATTTAGACTTGGAGTATACTAGGATGTCATCAAAAAATACCTTGATGAAGCTGTTGAGATACTCGAGGAACACCCTATTCACGAATTCCACAAAGACCACTAGAGTGCATGTCAATTCGAAAGGCATGACTAAATAATCAGAGTGGCCATACCTGCTTTGGAATGTCATCTTCAGGATATCCACCTCTTTCACCATGACTTGGTGGTAACCCAAACAAAGATCGATTTTGGAGAACCACTTTTCCACTTTTATTTGGTCAAACAAATCATCTATTTAGGGAAACTGGTACTTATTCTTAATGGTTACCTTATTTAACTTATTTCAGTCGATACACAACTGCAGACATACGTTACCCTTTTCCTCGAAAAAAATAGAAGAACCCCAAGAAGAGACGCTTGAGAAAATGAACTCATTGGATTCCAAATCATCTAGATTTATCATTAATTCCCTCAAATTGGTGGGGGCTATGATATATGAGAGAATAGATATTGGATGTGTTTATGGTGCCAAGTTTATTGAAAACTCTACACCCCGCTCCATGGGTAACCCTAAAACTACCATTTAGGAAATCCTATGAGTACTCATCCACTACATGTGGTAGCCCATCCTCTGTAGAATTTACATCACACTACAACATGAGTGAAAATAATTGAAAATCAAGACTTCCCACCTCTAGGAGTGGAGGTACAAGTAGGTCGAGTGTGTCCCACCTTCCCTTCTTGGTGGCACATGCTACACCCTGCATCTGAAGCCATAAAGGAAGGATGCATGGAAGGATGGAGTATGCTAAAAAAACACTTCCTCCATTGATCATCACACTTCCAATTCATTTTTGATGAACTGCCACATTCCATCACTAATATAGAACTAAAGGAACCTAACCTGACCTTACAATGAATATCCACCATAAAAGCCATGCCAACTACTTCAGCTTAAGTCATCAACTTGAACACGAAGGCATGAGAGAAAATATCTATCCCAATCACTTTTCAAACCTCATAGATTTCATTTGTTCATTTGAGAATATTTCAAGGGAATAACAAACCCGGTCAAGAAAATAGTTGGCATACTCCACCGCTGAGTGGTACCCCAGAACAAGATCAATGAAATCTCATGATCTAGTATATGACAAGACCTCAGGGTGGTACTGGCCATTAAAGACTTCCTTTAAGTGTTTAAATATCATTTTCTCATGCTTCAGAGCTTGAACTAAAGAGTCCCACCACATTCGTCTGCGAACCTCTAGCAGAAATGATGCACGCTTCACGATGACCTATTCAGGTATATCGAAGAACTCAAACATATACTATATCATCTTGTTCCATTCATCCACTTCCTCAGTATTTGAACTACCTTGAAAATTATGAGGTTATATCTTAAGGAAGTACTGAGATTTATCCTTCTAAGAGCTTGGGTTAGCATCCCAGACCAGAGTAGGAGAAGGACATGCTCCCCATCCCAGAGCCTAAACCGCTCGAACCACAACATCTATCAACCTATGATCATGTGGTGAGGGATAACTCTATCTGGCTCCATCCTATATTTAAAGAGGATTGTGTTAGGGTGGAATGTTTCTACAAGAATCAACAATCACATAAGATTGTCATTAACACAATGAATCTGAAATTTTTTAGAAAAACACTAAACTAATAAATCACATGTGGAAAAGAAATGCAATAACCAAACTACTCACCCCAAACTATGTCCATGTACAGTCTATAACCTGGATTTCCCCACCTAAAGGGGAATCCAAACCAACATCCCAAAATCCCATGTAAACCCAATGTCTTTCGTGAGATGTGCTGGCCGGGCACCCTACTCGTAGAAAGAACTTTTTTCCTCGACATTTGTAGCTCCCATCTATCCAGACTCATCCCACATAACATGAAAAAATGAGATAAACCTCCTCTGATACCATTTTTTCATGAACTAAGACAAGTTTCTATCTAAACATGAACTTGACTTGGACTATGGAAACGATCGAACGGTTTTACTAGTCCCTAAAAGCTAGAAAAGGTCCCCAAATATCAATACAAGCATGTATGAACCATTTACCAAATTATACAAATATGAAACAATCAACAATAGAAAGGAAACCAAATATAGTAAACAAAATCTAACAAGACTTTATAAGGTTTCATATTCAAGTAAAAATGTTATACAATACCATAAATGAGTTAATAGAAAAAGGGAACCAAAATGTATCTCAAAAACCACCATAAGTTAAGGGGAATATCTCCCTTAAGGGATCACCACAAAACCACCCAGGAGGATCACTAGCATCATAAACCACCATCACTATAAGCATTACCTTTAACTATATCAAAAATGACCAAGTATGACTACCCCCAATGGTGTGAGCAGTGTGTGAGCCAAATCCCAATAGCATGCTACCCAAAAGGATTCAATTATCTAAATGTTAAAGGAAAAATAATCATTCATGTTTAAAAAATTAAAGGAAGTTCTAGAAAATCATAAATAAAATTAGTATTAATGAAAATAAAATTTAAAATAATAAAATTTAAAATAAAACACCTCTACCATTTAGTGCTCAATCATGATTTATTTTCCATAAAATCTATCACTTCATACACACAACAAAACATGGACCTAGACATCAAAAAACACCATTTACACACCAAAAATCCTCTTTCACAATTCTTCACACCTGAAATCCTTTACAAAATATATTTCCCACCATTTAATCAATTTTATAAAACATTTAATCAATTTATAAAATAGTTAAAATGAACACAACAAGACCTCACTATAAAAAAACTCCAGTTTTACATATAAATTCCATTTTAAAAATAATAACATATGAAAACTCTTCAAAAACTACATTCCCCCATTTATAATTTATTAACATGCCAAAAAACATAAGGAATCCAAATAAATTCATCAATCAATGTTTAATCATGGAACAACCTACCTTTAGTATATAAATCCACTAAATCCGGTGAGAAACTCCACCAACACCTCAACCCTACCGAGAGGATGCTAGATTGAGCCCTAAAATAAGAGATCAAGCCATAAATATCAAGGATCAACCCTAAAATCGAAACATGTGTGCCGAAGAATATGAATGCCCAAAAGAAGAGAGAAAACTGTAGATTAGAGGGAGGAATCAAGGGAGATATCACTTACCAGATGAACCGAGGAAGAACCACACAAAATCAAGCAAGATAATAGAGCTCCTAGGGAGGTGGAAGGAGGGAGAGGTTCACATAGGGAGGAAAACACAATGTATAAGAGGAATGGGGTGTCTTAGGGGTCAAAAACAAGAAGAGATATAAAAAGGAAAACATTCTAATTTTCTAGTAGATTTTTAGGGTTAGTCCGCATGGTTTGGTAAACCATGCAGACCATTCTGTTTGAATAGAGAACTTCGCGGGGATACTTAGGCCAAGGCCCATGGATTTATGGAGGCCATGTGGTATGTTCTATCTCCAACCTCATAGTTTCATGGGTGGGTTCACAGTTACCACTAACCATTCACATAAGTCTATTTTTAAAAAAATTTCCTATCTTCCCCCATAATTCAAAAGGAAACCCTATGTAGAAAGATTGACAAAAACAAAATAAAAAAATACTTGAAACAATATCTTGGATATGACATCATATATAGGGAAATGGAGGAGTTTGTGATTAAACATGTGATGCTAGCCATTGGACACCTATATAATGGTAGTTTTATGTCATAATTTTAATGGGATTGTTGTTGTTGGTTTTTCCTATTATAATTAAAAAAGTTATTCTTGTATAAAGTACTAAATTGAATGTGTTAATTTTCATTTCATGGTTGGAACCTCAATATCATAGGAATGTGTACATCCATATTAATTGAAATATATTATAAACTTAAAATTCATGTTCTTGGGTGTGATAGATCCTTGGTTGTGCAGGATGGCCTAATTATTTATAGTATTGAAAACTTATATAGTTTTTTCCTATATAACTTGTTGGGTTAATTAAACTCAGATGGACTTAGATTTTTGACTCATGATAAGGTGGTGTTTTTAATGGTAATTAATTTTGATATTATCTTGGGATGTTCTATGATGATGACTACATGACCATTGGGTGTAGGTGATATGTGGTAACCATTAGCGGCTCGGTTTAGACATTAGATTCATTAGTGATTGATATAGGCTACGTACAAATGAAATATGGTTTAAACGGGAATGATTTTCCATGTTGATATGGATAACCTCAAGAGATTATAGAAAAACACATGGGATTATTTTTGCTATTGAGATTTGTATATATTATAGTGGTTCTGGTATCTTAGTTGAATTTGGATGGTAGGATTGGTAGGATTTCCAACCTTGTTGGATTTTGTTGTGGATTATGATGGTATAGTTTTAGATGATCCAAAATGGAAAGTTTAAGGATTAATATAACATATATAGACACTTCACGGTTTTCAAAATAAACCAAAGGGGAATTTAATTATGTTATAATTCTTTGATAAGAAATCCTGGGATACCTTGAGTTATGTGGAAAAAGGAACTAATTATTTTTCTGGGATTATATTAACATTCAAGGGAGGAATGCTCAATTCATTAGGTGTTCAGACCAATTGCACATGGTACATGACTCATGGGAGCCTATGTTTGGTTGTGTGGGTGAGTAATATGAGATTTTATACCCATTTTTATTTATATGCGATTGATATGTGTAAAGGGAAATAAGTAGTGATTATTTAGAGAGTTTAGTCTTTCTTGTAAAAAGGACAATGATTGGTTGAGTGGTCTCTCCTGGAAAGTATTAATCCATGAGTTAAAAGGAAATTTTTCTATGTCTGTTTAATTTTTGGTTATCCATTCACTAAATGGGAAATTTGTAGGTTTGTTAATAATTTTATAGGCTTTAGATAAACAAGAGTACTATAGTGATGGTGTTTGTACACCTTTGTTCTAACTTCTTGGGTGTATCATAAGGCATGAGTTGGTTGGTACTTGACCACCCTTGGAGTGTTATCAAAGAAGATATTTGAATTATTGGATTCTATAAAGGGTTGAAGGGTGATTAATTTAGGTAGACACTTATTGACCCGGTAGACCTAGTTTTTAATAAGAATTGGTGGTGTATCCTTTACTATAAGGGGATACATATTTGACAGAATAGAGTGTCATGATATGGTTTATCCATTCGTAAGAATATAAATGGATATATAGAAATGGGATGAATGTGTCTAATAATAATAACTTTTGTGATATTGAGACCCATCTTGGTCATTTATTCAAAATAATTATAAGGGAAGCCTATGGTGGGGAGCTTACCACTAGATATTCACGGGTGTAACCCCCCATGTAGGTGAATTTTGAAATATATTGAGGATTAAATTCTTAGTAATCTTGGATTGGATAGTGATATATGTTTTGGGATGGGTCTCAGTTATGAGCATGTCAGTCACATACAGTTAGTAATTTTATTAAAGGATCTGATGTGAGCTATGTAGATCAGTCATTTTTTAGAAATACAGTGTAAATTATACTCTTAGGGTGGGGGAATATTATCCCTCACTATAACACCTCGATATTTTATGGTTTGTCTCTTTTAAATTTGTAATCTTCCGTATTTATGTTTTGTGTAACACTGAACTTAAACGAACCATGATATACTATAAAATATGATCATAATCATTAGAGTAGGGATGTTACCGTTAGAAATATTAATATGGTCATTATAAAAATAACCTCACCCATAAAAGTATAAATAAATTTTAGGTATCTCATAAATTAAAATATGATATATTTATATCTTGGAATAATTAAATAAGTGTTTCAAAAATAATAAATTATGTATTGAGATTTTTTGTAGAATGTAAATATTTATTTACAATTTTATAATTAATAAAAAAATTTAAAATAAAATATATTTTGATAAAATATATTCACAAACTAATTTTTTGATTCATTATAATTATATGGCAATTTTAAGGGACCATAATTAATTTTTCCAAGTGACGTATAATCAATTATTATAATAAAATTGGCAATTTTTTAATTAAATGATGATTTTATTTAAATTTTAAATTTATAATATTTATAATATTATATTTATTAAAACTAGCCCATTTTTTAAATCTACACCTCAAAAAATGTTTAGGGTGAATATTTGATGAATAGTGAAATATGGTAACTTACAGTATTTAAAATTATAAGTAAAATGAATTAATTTTTTATTCATAGATGATGTTAGAATAATTTGTTAAAAATAACAGAAATTATTTACTATATATATTGAAAATAATTAACACCATTAATAGTCCTGAGAAAAAAAACTAATGAATAAAATAATAAAAAAATTCCCCTCTCCTCCACTATAAATACCACCCTCACCACCTATTCTCATCACACCTTCATGTTCATGGATATTGATTTTATTCTGAACAATTACTCTCCAAAAACTCTTTCCCATTTTTTGGTCTTTCTTATCTCACAAAAATACCATTTCCATGTCTCTTAAGGAGATTCTCATGGAGACGACACTTAAGAAGTAAAACCCTCCTTCGTTCCCTTATATTTTATTATCTTTTCGTATCCTCTCCTCACCCCAATTAAAAAATAGGCTGATGACTCCAATATCATATATATAATCTAATTTTACGATGTTAATGGAATATTCATCATCAAGTATCTTTTATTCTATTTTTATTCAAAAAATGAAAAAACCACCCGTAAGGTGTCAGTTCACTACCTTCATGGATGAAGAGTTTTATTTTTTTCTTACCACTTTTAAATATGGTCATAAAATCATTTTTATATTTGAAACATATTATAATATTTATATTACATATTTTTTATAAGTTATGTAACTAGTATATAAACACATAATTAAATAAAATGATATTAGTTTTTGATGGTCGTAAAATCCACCGAATTAAACTAATCATTTTTCATTAACATTATATTTAATAAATAATCCTCACACCATATAACCAAATTATACATTGGGAAAATTTAAAATCATGATTCTATATTTATATCATTCTATTACACTTCTAATGTTTTTCTTCCACATGAATAGAACTCCCATATTTGTGCTCAAGCGAGCCAACCATAAAACCATTTAATGAATGCTCCTAGAATAATGAAATTAAACATTATAATTCATCTATATGGATATAAATTAACTTAATAAAATTTTAATAAATCGAATATATGATGAATAGGTTATTTATTAAGTAATTAATTAATCTATTTTGATTATCCAGGATGTCTAGTACAAGTTCAGAATGCTTTCGAACATAAGGTAAGAGTTTTCCCATCTCAATTTTATTTCTATAAGTTATGACTTTTCACCACTTATTTATTATGTGTTGTGTATTTATACTTCAATATGATATATAATATCAAAAAACACTTTTTATTTATGGTATTAAATTGTTTTAATTGATAATTATTAATTTTATGTGGCTTACGACACACACACATTCTTTAAAAAGCTCTTATAAATGTTTTCTAAAATTTTAAGGGAAATGTTTTTAAACCTTATACAGCTTGAGAGTATATTAACTCTTTAAAAACGCCTTTATTACCTGAGGTATTATTTAAAACTTAAAAATATTATTTTCAAATAATTTTTTTCATTTATAATTTCACAGTTTTTAAAAAAAATTATTCCAAAGTAGAAAGAGAATTTTTATCAAGAAGTTTTCAATAGTTTTGTTAGAGTATTTTAATCTATAGAAACATCCTCTATTAAAGATTGTTATTAATCTAGTTTTACTTCTTGTGATACCTTATAGTATATTTTATCAAATTTTTTATTATTATTTTGATTGCGGATGTACTATCTTGATACCTTCCACCTTAGTACTTTGGATTTATTTATTATTATGCTTACTAATTGGGGAAATTATTTACATTTCATATTTTATTTTCAATATTAGTGTATGTTTTAATCATGTTTCAAAACCTTTGTATGATTAATTCCATGGACTTATTATGCATCAAGTGGGGCTCACTATATCCACTTGATGCATCAGTTAGTCTCATGATATAAACTAGACCGAGTTTTGGCTGAGGCCTTACCCATTTGTGTAGACTTCTTAGATGAGGCCTTAATGGTATGTCTATGATGTCCCACATTATGAATTACCTAATTATGAGATTATTTATTGAAAATACTTGTGACTATTTTACTTTAAGAATATATATAGTAAAGTTTCATTCTCAAGTGATTATTTAAATAGAATTTTTTCGTCAGATTTTATTCCTACCGTATTATGCTCAAGATTATGTTTTAATGGAACGTGTTTTTATTTATTCCCCATGGATTTTTTTATGATTATTTATGATTAATTAATATATATAATTATCCTTATTGAGAATATATGGTCACCCCTTTATTATGTTTCATTTTTCTCTCGAATTCCCTGATGTCTAGTATGATTGACAAGAAGGGAAAATCAAGGAGAATAAATATGTTTCCACAGAAGTTTATATATTGTTTTCATTTTATATTTTAATATAAAGATTATATTTTATCTAGTTTTAGAAATCTACTAAACTATTTGGCCATTTTTGATGTGATTTGTTGTACTAATTACCAATGTAATAAAGTAAGACACAAGCTATGGATACTGGGTTTTTTATTTATAGTCACTTTGTGAATGATCCTCATTTTTGAAGGATCTTAGTAAAATTGAATCTATTGAAATGTTGTTGAGATCATTCCTAGGGTAATGGTGCATGGGAATTTAGATCTCTCCTGTTGATTAATAAATACTATAACTTAAAATATTGATACAAATTTTGGTTAGGGTCGATTATTGGGAGATGAAATCTGTTTGAAATTTGGTGTTGTTATCAAAGGGGAATAGATTGAAGGTACATTGATACTCTATGGTAGATCATGAAAATGGGTTTATTTAATTTAAAATACAACCATTTAATTTCAAGGATTATATATTTAAACTTTATTTTAGTCATTTTTATTATTTCATGATTTCTTTTGAGGTAAAGTTATCATGATCAGGTGATACATTGTCACACAAACATGATAAGTTAAGTGCTTTGGGAATAGTTTTTCAAATAAGAGGATCAACTAGTGTGTTTGAATTTTATTTCATGTATTAAGGGAAAGAAAAAATTGTGTGACTCATTTGGGATGTGGGTTATGTGTCTGGGTGATCAAACTGAGGATTTCAGATGAAAAGTCGGCGTGTTAGGTTTGAGTGTATGATTGTTTGAGCCAGGCCTATTTTATTTTAGAATTGTGATGGAAGAGTTGTATTAAATTTTAATCAATGATAATGAGTTTGGGCGATTTTTCTGGGGGTTTCTTACAAATATAAATCACTATGGTGGAGATTTTATAATGATATACATCATTAAAGGTTTGGATTTTATGAAGAAATTTTAATTTTGGTTTGGTATCACTACTGGAAAACTAACCTTTACCAACGGTTTGGAACCGTTGGTATAGGCCTCCAAACCATTGGTATAGCCTATACCAACGGTTTGGAGAACCGTAGGCAATTAAGCCGTTGGGATAGGTCTATACCAACGGTTTTCCAAAAACCATTGGTATAGACCTATACCAATGGTTTTGGAAACCGTTGGTATAGGTAATATGAAATCTATACCAACGGTAATGGAACCGTTGGTATATAAATTCCAAAAATAAAACATCCACTGGGATTTGATCCCAGGACACCTCGTTTATAATCGAACGACTTAACCACTAAGCTAACATCACTTTTGTAAACATATTTTCATAAATATATATATGTATTATCATAATTATTTAAAATTTTGATTTATATAATGTTATCGGTTAGTAGATCTAGAAAAAAATTAAAGAACCTATCCCAACGGTTTTCAAAACCGTTGGGATAGGTTCTGGTGGGTTTATTTTTTAGGCCGAAGGTTGAATTTTTTGGTGATTTTTCCCGACGGTTTTGGAGAATCGTTGGGAAAGGTCACTCTTTCCCAACGGTTCACCAAAACCATTGGGAAAGGGGCTCAAAAAACACACCCTTTCCCAACGGTTTTGGTGAACCGTTGGGAAAGGTCACTCTTTCCCAACGGTTCACCAAAACCATTGGGAAAGAGGCTCAAATCTAAGGCTTCCCCAACAGTTTTGGTGAACCATTGGGAAATGGTATCTATACCAACGGTTTTTACAAACCGTTGGTATAGAAGTGTTGGGAAAGATCATATTTTCAGTAGTGTATTATAGGTGAGATAACTGAATAAAATTTTATTTTTTATTATTGGAGGAATAACTATGTATAATATATAATCATGGTGATCTAGAATGATGATGAAAAAGAGATTCTTCAACCAAAATGTTCTTATAAATAGAGTTGGAGGATATTATAGTGGATAAAATATTGAAAACATGGGAGATATCTCCTTTCACCTCCAAATTCCCACTTCTCTAATCCCCATTCCCCATATATGGAGGATCATGACAACCTGATTAATTATTATTTTTTCAATATCATATCAATTATATGAAATAAAAATTTATTGGATAAATTCAAAATATTTAAAGATTTAAGTTTTTGGAAATCTCTGGGATGTGTTTTGGGTGTGTTTAGAGGTTTGGGAGGTGGTATGACTGACCAGAATACAATCAGAGCTTGCTTGAGGTGGAACTAATACTAAATTTATTATCAAGGGTCCACCAGGTACCCAAAATGTTGGGGTGGTTACCTGATGGACTTTCATGAGGGTGAATTATCCCTGGAATTCTACTGACCACCCGGTGGATGAGTACTGGGTGTTTAGTGGATGGTCGGGTATAGGATGAAACCAAAATTCATTCCTGATATAGCTTAACCAAATACCTATAAATATTTGAGTATTTTTTTGTAGTGGAATGAAAATAATTTCACCAACTTCCCCCATCTATTATTTAATGTGTGTGGTATTGTGAATGATCATTTTGGGGGATATTACCTCATTATAACCCTCTCATACCCATTTAAGTATCCCTTGACACAAGGTGTTTTTTATATATTTACTTTGAGAATTGAGGTGTTATTTACATGATCCTTCTATCACTTTTCATTTCTATTTTATTCTTCATGTTGGTTATATTTTAGGATACATAATTAAGAGATTATTACCCTATATCATGGTAAAATATTTTAATAATGAAGATGATTTTTTATGTTGGTTAAAGGATGTTGAGATATGATGAATACATTTATTCACTCATCATTTTGTGGAATAAATGTTTCATGATGAGTTTATCTAGGGTTGACTCCATTTCCATTTGAAAATTGAAAATGATTAGATTCCAAATCTGTGGATTTTTCATGTAGAGGTGCTTGAGGAACATCATGGACCTCACACTAGTCATTGTCTTTTTATTGAAAAATTACTTAGTTGTGTTGTAATTTTTGGGTTGTATTTTTCATTAGACTAAATGGGTTACAAAATTATCAATGTTGTAATTAATGTTTTGAGATTTATAGATTGATTTTTGGGATTAGAATCTTAATGTGACTTAGTTTGGGAATGGCTAGTTATAATTTCCCAAACCAACTCCCACAAACATTTAATTGAACCACTTTGTTACATAACCATAGGTGCACCTCCCTATATTCCAGATGCTACCAAATAGTAGCAATGGTATAAAGTAAAAATTAGGGGGATTATAACCTCTTTATCTGTGTGAAAAAAATAAAGAAAATAATAATATATATATAGAGAAATGATATCCTATAATGACAATGAATCATATAAATGAACCCCTAATCATGATAAATGAATGAAAAACCATATTAAATACATTTTACGCCATAATAGTGTCATGTGTCAAAATAAATTCCAAAATAAATACACACTAACAATCCCTAGAACAGGTCTTGACTTCATATTTTGTCCCATTTTCCATGTTACATCCCATGTCCCAAAGTAACCTTTTTTATAGGGCCTTGAACCTTATACATATGTTCAACAATGATATTTTCTCGAGTACTAATAGAATCCTGAGAATGGTTTGAGTGTAACTCAATAGGCTACCATTAAAATTTTCGAAATCAATATATATTCTAAACATTAGTTTATGAAGATTTTCTAAGAATAAAAAACAGGGAAAAAATAAATAATGTTTTATAATTAAACAATTATCAATAAACCAGTTTTTTCCTCAGGTTATACTATGACATGTGACCAACTAAGCCTTGTTTGGATCATTCTAGAGGTCTGAACAATATACAATAAGGGTTAAACACTTTAAATCAAGAGGAGTTATATCTAATAAATTCAATTATTATCATCGGAGAATGACAGTATAATTACCTAAATGTGTCTAATTACAATTTTTTCCTGATACGTCATTTTGACACCTAATACAAGAATAACAAATGTCATGTCAAATATTTCAGATCAAGGATACTAAAAATCATGTATATACATCATAGGCCAAGGATATTTAATCTCTTTCCCATTATCCTTACCAATGGATATAGAGCATCAAGTTCAACATTTCTATCCTAAATATGTGGAGCTCTATATCCATCATCCCCAAACCATTCCTGATTGATCAACCAATAAAGATTCAACATAATTAAACATTTAAAATATTAATATAATGGGGGTTCACCTTTTTAACACGAATTATTCATAATGTTCTATAATAATGACAACATTTAACTAATTTTAGTTTTAAAACATGTCACAAATTAATTACATAACACAACCATCAAATATTATTTAGAAACATTTAATAACATAATAAAGACCCATTTTTAAAAATTTTAGTTACATCAATTTATCTTTTCATAAGACATTTAATTTACAAATATAAAAAATAATTTTATAATCCATTCTAAAAATGAATGAAACAAGTTTAACCAGTTCCAACCCATAATCCTTCCATTCTAATTTTTACAACCCACTATATGAATTTAAATGGATTATCAACTCCCATGGATGGTCATAGGCATGGTCTCATAATCATCAAAGAATCCAATGGGATCCATGATGGGCATAACATACCATAAAAATTCCCAATATATTATTCTTAAAAGAGGAATCAATTTGGGATAACATTTTCACAAAAGCGTATACCACACACACAAGAATTAAATCAAGACTATGAGAAAAATATCACACCTAAACCCGAAACTAATATTTTTTCGGAAACTCTTTATTTATTTTTTCTTCCATGTGTTTCCACATAAGATTGTAAAATTTGGAAATTGCGAGGGTGGATCATAGTTTGTACATGATTAGTAGAATACATAAGCCAAACCTCAAAAAACCTCATATCCTAGATAAAGGAATTGCATATCCCAAATAATTAGGTGAATGGGCCTATTTCCTGCCCCAGGAGGCCATGTAGCCCCAAGTTGAAGGACCAAGGCCCCACATTCTTAGGTGCACGATCTGGGAAACCATGTGTCCCAAACCTTTTTAATCCATCTAGTTGGTATAGAATCACCCACATAGTTAGTGTACAATCTGGTAGATCATGTTACCAAATCGTGCAACCATCCTAGATTCTTTAAAAATAGCGTTCTTAAATTCCCCCAAAATAAATAAAACTATAAAATGGGTATCTCCCACCCATCACCCTTACTCTTTTGACATTTCCATAGGGTTTGCAGGACTCACATTCATATCCTCCCTTCTTCCTCATTCATTAGCCATTTATCCTCAGGAATCATGGTGAAATCTTCTCGTGTAAGTATCTATCCATCTCTGTCAACTTCTCCACATTATTCTTACATATTTTCATTGTTTCTTTTATATCCCATGTGCTGTGAGAGACCTACATGAACCCTAACCGGAATGGGGTATTTTTGGTTCCTTTTGTTCTTGAGGATTGAGTTGAAGCTCATTTTAGTTGTGGTTATCGAATGCAACATCCTCTAATTTCCCAAAGGAATTCATTTTTTTATTTATATTTGATAATCCACTTTTCAAGGGGTGAGGTGGAACCCTTACTGGGCCCATATGTTTAAGTATTACAAGTCTCGTAGGCCTTCTATTAATTCATTGTCTCTAGGATTCAAACATTACATACAACCCAGACTAACTACTTAGAACGACTCCTCATCGTCATCTTCATCATGAGATAAGCTCTACAAATTCGCATGGATGTTTGAATAGGCTTTCCCAGGCATGCATAGGATTATTCCGATGGTAGGTGCCATACCCTCTCATTCTTGCAATCTATTTAGCTTCCACTGTGGTAAAATCTCCTTTCTCCTCCTCCTTCTGAAGTTTATTCCTTTTAGGTTGTCTGGTTTGTATGATTTCATTTTATCCAATTTTTAATTAGTTTTTTATAATTTTTCTATTCGTGTATATATTTAGAGTGTGTTTGACCTCCTAGAGGTTGCTCTAATCCACCATTTCCCAATATAACAATTTCCTCTTTAGAATGATGTAGGTTATCCTATGTCAAAGAATTAAATTTAAAAGGTTTTATTTATATATGGATTTAAACTTTTTATTCATTATTATTTATATTTTATATGAAATATAAAATGTTTTTGATGATTTATAATTGTATTTCTCATGTTTTATCTTTTTTATCTATGCTCTTAGTATTGGTTTCTTTAAAAAACCAATTTCCAGGCATGTTTTGAATTGTAAAACATTTTATGCATTTGATTGGATTTCTAAATGTTTTTTATCATTCGAAATGTGACTTCCCAAAAAAATTATTTGGTCTTTCAAAGGGATTTTATAAATTCCTATTGAAATGGTTTTGTTTTCTCGGAATCATCTCGGGGATTCTTGACACATTTTATTGTAGAATGTGGCTTGAACACACACACAAATAGAAATATAAATATTTATATAATTTTCATCACCGTTCATATTCAATAATTGTGATGGGAATATGTACATTTAGTGAAAGTGTGATTATATATATATAAAGTTTTATATGTTGTAAGAGTGGAGTGTGGTTTTTGAAGTCGAATGTTTTGGGGAAAAATGTTTTTTTTCTAAAATTATATTATTTATTTTATAGAGATGAGGCCTAGTTGGAACATTGAAAGGTTTTACGGAAATTGAAAACCCTCTTAAGGAATCCCCCTTGAATTGGAAACGTGATTTATGTGTTTGGTGTGTGATTTATGATATATTCGTGGTGAAGGGAGTTGTTCTTGGTTTGTGAGACTTGGAAAATGGGAAATGATATCCGCTTAAGTAGAAAAGTTAGAGGTGGGATAGTGGAATGTTGTTTTTATGAAATTTTATGATATGTATCTATATGTTAGTTTAATAAAACTCACCTCTATTTATATGTATTGGGATTTATTTTGTATTTATGTAAGATACCTAGTTACACATGTTGAATTATTTTAGATTACAAAATGGATTGCGGCCTTGAGTTAATAACATGACCTCCCATTAGATGCAACCCTATGTTGAACTAGGGAGGGTTTCACTGAATTCTTGGGAAGTGTTCGATGATACCTAGTTCTAGTAGAGATTTATTATTTTATTTTTTGTTGCTTAGTCTTAGGATTTCTTGACCACCACATTGGATCACATGACATGCATTTCACGCTAATGCTACTTTCCCTTTTTATTAGGTATTCTTTTTAAGTGACATCATCATTATGTATGTTGTATTGAGAAACCTATTTTATAAATGGTTACTTTTATAAAGAGTTCCAATGATATTCATTTCTTTTTTAACAATCCATTTTAAAAATTGAGTAAAAAATTATTTTTCTTTAAATGAAATCCCATTAATTATTTTCAAAACGGATAGAAAACCCTAATTTTATATGTATTATTCACATTATTCCTATATTATGAAATCATTACTTGTAATATTCATTATCAAACAAAAATTATAATTGTTAGTTTTATCTTCTCCCTATTCTTGATCAGTCATAGTGTGAGCACAGTTCTATGTATGGAGGTAACCTATGAGGTCACATGGAGGTATATGTAATACCTTTACTTCTTTTCCACAAATTGTTTGAAATTTTATTTTTATTTTTGTTTTTTATATTTTTTTACCATATAAACCATTCCAAATCAAGTTATATTTGGTGTCCAAAATTATTTCATAGCTCGGGAGTATTAGGATTGCCTCTTTGGTCTGGTTTTATATTGGCTCAGGTGTTTGGTTCAAGGTTAACCAAGATAGGTTCATGAAAAAATAGAATCAAAGCAATTGGCCTTGTCATATGGGGTTAATTATAGTTTTAATTTATGATTTTTCGATTTCAAGTGTTTAGTAGTAGTTGGGTTCTTAATCACTCAGAAGGTTACTTTAATTTTCAGTGTGGTCCGAGATGTTTGTGTGTCAAATATAAACTTGGATATTGGATTTTTTTGTTTTTTTGGTTTATTGAGTGTTTATCAGATTTGGGTTATTTTGAAAATATTAAATGTTTTGTGAAATTTTTTGGAGAGGTTTATAGGGTGTTTGGTTACTGTGTATTATCTAGAAAACCAAATATACATTTTCTAACATCTAGTGTGCTCACATGATTGGTTCATGGTTTGTGAAACTTTGAAGCCAAGCCATGTGTAACATCCATTTTCCTAGGTTTTGAAAAATTTTTTATGTTGAGTATTGAGTTTAAATTGTTTATTCATAGTTTAGGTTTAATATAGGTTCAGTGTGTTACCCTTGGATTTTAAAAATTATGATTGGTTTATAAAAATTGGATTTATAATATAAAATTTTTGTGTTTTAAGAATGAAATAGAAATTATTTTGAAAATGGAATTTAATTTATTATAGATTTTTAAATATCTTATATGGTGTAAATTGTAAGAAATGGGGAATTTGAAAATGAATTTTTGATGATAAAAGGTTGGTTAAAAATGTGTTGGAGTATCTCAAAGAGTAGTTTGGAAAGTGATATTTCTTTTTATCAACCCATGGTACTTCTATTAATGACAATTTATGTGGATTTATGTATGTGTTATGTGGATTTTTATTTATATGTGAGGATGTTTGACTATTTATTCATGGTAATTTATATATGTGTGGATTCATGGGATACCATTGGTATTTACCCAACCTTTCAATTTTATTTTACATTTTGAAAATGTTTTTGAAAATGGGATTTCTATGTTTTGATAAGTGAGACTTGTTTGAGGTTTTCTTTTTGTAATTTTGTGTTCTCTTATTTTGAAATATTATTTTAATGGTATTTTGAGTTGGGATATTGATTTATTTTTGGGACATGGAGTTTTATTTTATGATACATTTAGATTTAATTTTGTGCCTTTTATTTTTGGATTATTCCCTAGAATAGTCTCGATAATGTGTGTGTTGTCATTCCCTAGTATTTATTCCTCCATGTCTTAAAAAGATTAGTTTTATAAATTTTTCGGGGTCATTGTTTAGTGGGTTTATCTATTCATGTTAACGATGGATAGAATCTTTAAGGACACTCTGAATATGCTTTTCTATAGGTATTCCCCTTTGAAAACCCTTTTGGGAGAACCAATTATTTCATTGATCACTCATTTTGATGAAGTGAATGTATCTATTTTATTATCAAATTTTTTAATGGTAATGTTTTGGGTGAATTGATGGGGTTTATGTGAAGAGTTGTATGATTCATTTTATTTTTTGGGTTCACCAAGGTTTGGTGTCTCAAGATATGGTCCCAGGTTATCCAACCTTGATAAAAAATTGGAAATCTTATTGGTGTTGTTGAGGCATGTTTGTCTGAGGAATTATTAGCTGCATCTTGTCTTCATGTTCTATTTGGAATTTCTACTCGGGTTCCCTGAAGGGGTTCTTTGTGTTTCACTACTGGAGGAGGATGTTTTGGTTGGGGATTATATCTCCTACTATGAAGAATCATATTTCTGAAGATATCAAGGATCCTTCAAAAGGCCTCATAGTGAATCATTCCACTTAGTGAAGGAGTTTCTAAGTATTTCTATGTTTTCTTAGGAACCATCTACTATTTTGAATATTTCTTGTTCCTTTAGATTTTCTTTGTTCGTTAACTGAATTTTTTCTTGGTGTTGGGTTTTTGATTTCATTACCTTCCTTTAGAAGTTTGGGTTTCATCAAAAGTATCCAACGTGACATTCTAAATCTTATTTTTATGGATTGGTAGTGACTCTTGTTCTCTTTATCATCACTTGTATATTTGGACTTCATTATGACTAATTAAATTCTTATATATTGGGAAATTAATGTTTGGATAGAGTCCAAATTTTATGGGACACCCCCATAAAAGGAAGTCACAGTGAACTAATTTTCTATGATTTCTTGATGGGGAAGTTCACTGTTTCCAACCCACCTGTCCCCAATCATTGTGTCTTGGATAGTGGGTC
Source organism: Viscum album (assembly GCA_963277665.1). Classification (NCBI taxonomy): domain Eukaryota; kingdom Viridiplantae; phylum Streptophyta; class Magnoliopsida; order Santalales; family Viscaceae; genus Viscum; species Viscum album. Next base: position 1,283,836,978 of record OY728148.1, read on the forward strand.
ATGTAAAATATGTTCAGGAAGATCCAGAAAAAAACTACGATGATCTTATTTTTCATTTTATATGTTAGTGGTCGGGGTGTCCAATGTTTTGAGGTTTCTTTTGGGGATTTTGGTCTCTTTTATAGAATCTTTTATCTAATGGATTGATTTATTTGGTCAGGATAATTCTACCTTTCAGTGTGGTTTAATTTCATAAGGATGGAATCTTTAGTATTTTTTTGGATTAGGTTTTGGGAGGAATGTAAAATTTCATTTTTCGGTCATCCAGAGTTTGGGGATTCATTTATCAAGGTGTTATTTTATATTTTGTGTCTCTATTAAAAAAATATTTTGGACCTTATGGGGATATAAAGTCTTAATGGTGTGATGAATTAGCACATCCTAACCAAACCATATTATTTTTATATTATTTATTTTAGGATTCCCTTAATTTATTTTTTATAAAGATTTATTTTCCCCTAAAATTAAAAATTTAAAAAGATGTGAGGGTATCACATTGTTAGTTGAAACTGTGCTCCGACCCTAAAAAAATATATGGTCTATATTAAGCCACTAGGTAGCCCATACGATTAGGAACACTAGAGTTCATACTTCCATTAGAGGTCGTGAAGCCTAATGATTAATCACCAGGGCCCTCCATGATTGGTTTCCATGTTTTTGAAACTATGCAGCCCAAAAATGTGTGGCTCCCTCTTATTGGGACATTTTCACCTGCACGATTGGTGTATGGTTTGAAGACCATGTGTAAAAATAGAGTAGACCTCGTAGTATCATTAAAAATGGTGTTTTTATATTTTCCCTAATAAAATTAACATAAAAAGGGGTATCACCTTCCCCTCACCCTAAATACCTGGGCACGCAGACATGGATTTCTTGGATATGTGCATCCCTCCTCCCTTCTCCATCATTCTTTATCTGTTTTTCCTCCAGATTCATGGAACAATTTTACTAGGTACGCATTCCCCCACTATATCACCTCTTTATTTTTTATTATTTCATATTTTATTAGTTTCAGTTCTCTTCCATTAATTTCCTGAAACGTAGGTGAATCCTAACCGAAATGGTGTATTTTGGGTGATTCTTCATTCGCAGGATTAATGAGGACCGAGTTGAAGGATGTTCTTGTCACAGTTGTGGAAGGTGAAATATTCCCCATTATATATGTGTATGGTTATTTATGATTTCATTTTATACCAATTTTAATTATTTATTTTGTTAATTTCTAGTTTCGTGAATTTTTATTCTGTTATTTGGACCTACTTGAGGCCTATTTGATCCACTATTGTCAAAGGAAGCAAGTTCTTATTTGGTTAGAGGTAGGTTACCCTATGTTCAAGATATTAATTTTAAAACTATGATTTCATGATGGTTATAAGTTGTGTTTAATTATAATATAAATTTTATATGCAATTTAAAAGGGGTTTGATTCTTGGAAATTATTCTTCTCATGTTTTAAGTGTATTTTTAAGCTCTCAACATGGGTTTTCTCATAATTTTTTTCTATCTTCTTTCTAAAAGTAATTTTTTTATAACATTGACTATTTTCCATATAGTAATTACCATATTTAATTGGAATACCCAAAAAATTATTCCATATTCCGAATGGATTTTATAAAGGCCCAGTTATTGAGTAGATTCTAAATCCCTTTTCTTATTGAGTGTGGCTGACACACACACACACAATCATATATATATAATTTCCCTCTTTGTAAATATTTACCCATGTAAATGAGAATATGTATATTGGGTCAATGATTGATTATATATATGTATATATATATATATATCAATTTTTATATATTAGAAGAGTAAAGCATCGATTTTGGACTTGAAATATTTGGAAAAAATGTTTTTTCTAAAAGGATGTTATTTATTTAAATGTGACGAGGCCCAATTTCTACTTTAAAATATTTTATAAAAATATTAAAAACCTCTTAAGTATCTCTCCTTGAATTGTAAATGTGATGTATGTGTTAAATGGGTGATTTTTGATATGTACCTAGTGAAGATACTTGTGTTCGGTTTGTGTGACTTAGAAAGGCGGTGCAATTAGGGCGGGAGGTTAGATGTGAGAAAGTGGATAGTTGTTTTTATGAAATTCTATGATATATATTTATATTTTTTTTAATAAACATATTCTCAATTTATACATCATGGTATGTCTATGGTAGTTAAGTGGTATCCCTAGTTAGACATGTTAGGTGGTATCCCTCAGTCAAAGCAAAGAGGGTGTTGCTGACTGTTTGAGAAGTGTTTAATGATACTGGTTCTGATAGAGATTAATTATGTGAGTATTTATAACATAGTCCATGGATGTATGGACAAGTACATGGGATCACATGACACCCATTTTACACATATGATACTTTCATCAGTTTTCCATGTACATTTTAAAGGGACATCATTATTATGTATTTCTTTCTGAGACACCATTTTTAGTACTAGTAATTTATTAATGAATTCTTATGATATGATTTTACAAGAAAAATATTCTTAATGTGGGATATACGTTTTTTTCTCTTAAAATAATATCTTGTTACTTATTTTTGAAAAGGATGAGACATAGTGATTTTACATGTTTTTTTTTCAAACATGGATGTTTTTTATTTCTATTTAAAGGTGAGGTGTAATGTCCCTCCTACTCATTGGATTGATTAGGAGGTAGGAAAACTACTCCGCCTTAAGTTATATCTCTAATATGCCAGAGGCTGGTAATAAATTCTGATGGGTATCAAAAAATTTTGCGGATGATTTACCACTTAAGAATAAAGAAAATAACTAACAATACATAACTAAAAATACCACTATATGATGCATGATAACCATGAAGGAAAAATCAACATTTATTATATCAAAATCATACTCAAATAAAGTGCCACAAAGAAGACTACAACATCAAACTAAATAGTGGAAGATAATAAATAAAACATTAAGACGACCATAAGACTTCATGCTCCACAAGCTCCATGATCTCGAAGCTCCATTCTCCAACATCACAAAAAATACCAAGTATCATGAGGTCTTTATGAGGAAATGTTATACTTTAACTTTTCCCATGTCCTGTTTGATAACATCTATAAAAGGACCACAATTCCAAAGTAGGGGGGTGTACTCAAACTATGTAGTTTTTCTCCCAATTACTTACCAACTCACGCCACTAGGACAAAAGAGTTAACAACATTTATAATAAAAACATTATATAAAAAAATTCCCAAAATAGTTTATAACTGAAAATAAACAACCATTAATACTATTAATTACTAAATGTATACAACTTTTAAAATAGTTTATAACTAAATATATACAAGTGCTATTTAAATCAAATTTTCAGAAAATTTCATATTATAAGGAAACAACCAAATCATTCACTAAAACTATTTCACAGGGTAATATTTCAACCCAGCATCACAAATGTAATATAAATACACACACAAGTATGCCTAATACCATTTCCCAAACCAACATTCTGAAATCATTCCTATAAATCAACCTTTTATAGAAAAACCATTAAAAAACCATTTCACAAATTCAGCCAATCCATATTTTAAAATCACCATTTTAAAATCAAGAAATGAAATCAATTTAAACAAAAATTCTCCTCAATTTCCCAATTTTAGGAAAAACCATAAATCATCACTAAAGATGATGCATACAATTATTTTTACAACACTTCCAAATAATTGTTTTACCACAAATTAACTTGAAACCAATCTAATAAATTCAAGCGAAAATGAGTTGATATTGAAACCACCTACCTTGAGAGTTTCAGCGTAAATGATAAACAGGAGAAGAACGTAATTTTTTTTAAAAAACTTCCATAAAATTTCCTTAGATCTCTTTTCCTATCATTAACAAACCAAAATCTAGACTTATTTGGGATCCAAAACATTATTGATACCCAAAGAGAGAATAAATCTGAAAAAATGAGAGAATGAGAGAAGTAGATCTAAGGAAATCTTCAAGAAGGGTCAATAACAATTAATTAACATGAGAAATAGGGTTCTAATAACCAAGGGAAGACTTCAGATCACCTTCGAATTAATAGAAGAACCATCCTTTACCTTTTTAGAAGCACATCCTGAGTTATGTCCATATTGGTGGAGGAATGGGGCATTAAACCTTAAGGCTGCCCTAGATCCAGTTTTTAATGATGTGTTTTTGTCTCATAGAGGATTTAGTCGTATGGTTAGAAAACCCTTGCACTAATCATATGTTAGCTACTTCCTAGAAGATGATCCTTCATATAGAATCCTCACTCCATCCCCAGAAACATGCTCCAATTGTGATGAAGCCCCTGCCTCAAACTTCCAAAAACAACGGTTTCTCGAAGGCTGTCGCATGGTTTGGACAAACTGTGTGCCAGCTATGTTCCTTCCCATTAGGCCCAAAAACAGAAACAATTATTAGAAAACACTCATAAATTTTACCCTCATACTATATAAAAATAAAAATCATAATGAAAGGGTTACATACTAGAAACTACGGGTGCTACATTCATCCCACCAATGGCATTTCCATCCACAAAAGTGGAAAACCAACATTTCCATAAAAGAGTTCTGGCCATTAATCTTTCATTTCCTCCTCACGCTCCCCAGTGTCTTCCTAAATCTGTTCATGTTTCCATAAAACCTGCACTAGACCGATGCTTTTCCCATGCAAGGCTTTATATTTCCTATCAATAATCTAAACTGAGATATGTACCAAAATATAATCTATCTCTAGGTTAATGTGATTTCATCTGATCACACGATCAGGATGAGATTGATACCATTTAAACTGTGACACATGGGACACCTTATACCTCACACTGATCCTTGGGGGCCATAGAAACCGATTTAACACCTCTCCAACCCATTCAAGTATCTCGAGAGCGACTACACGATGAGGAGATAACATTCCCTGGTTCCCAAAAAATGACGTCGAAGCCGTAAAGAGATCCTTAAGAACACAAAATCACTCGATTTGATTGACAACGACCACCAACGATGATCTGAATAATATTTTTGATGACTATGATCCATCTCCACACATTTTATGGTCAATTGGATCTTATCTATTTTTTCAAGGACAAGGATCAGACCAATCAGGGATGTATTACCTATTTCCACCAAATAGAGTAGAGAAATAAATGGAAGCCCATACAATGTTTCAAAAGGATCCATATGTATCAAGGAATGATAGAAGTTTTTATGTGAGAACTCAACTAAGGGTATGTGATCTTCCCATGAGCCACCAACATCCATTACAAAAGCACACATCATGTCTTCCAATTTTGTATCGTCCTTTCAAATTAACCATACATCTGAGGATGATACACCATACGTATATAAAATATAGTTCTAAGTGCTTTCTATCTGGATTTCTAGAAGCGAGATGTGAACCTCATATCTGTTTCTGACACTATCGAAATAGGTATTCCATGTCTCTTTACCACATCTTGGATATATATTTTGGAGATATTCTCCACTATATGAGTTTCACAAATATGGATTAAATGAGCTGAACTGGTGAGTTGATCCACTATCTCCCATATGGATTCATGTTTCCAAACCATTCGTGGGAGAACTGTAAGAAAATCAATTGCTATCTACTCCAATTTCCATACAGGGGTTGGTAATGACTAAAACATATATGTGGTTTACTAATAGTCTACCTTAACCCATTTACATGTTAATAAATTTGAAACAAACTCAACCACATTCTTTTTCATACTGTTCCACCAGAACTATGGTTTCAAAGCTATATACATTTTCTATATTTCTATATGGAAAACCCATCTTGAATGGTTGTAATCCTGAAGATGTTATTATTGACAAGCCATACATACAACCATCTAATTTATAAACCACAACACAAAACTCCCATCCAATTTCCATATCTCTATGGTCTCCCCACCATTGAGTTTTGAACTCATTTCCACACATTCTGCATCGGATGTATACTATTCTTTAACCACATTTACCAAATCAAGAACTATGGAAACTAAAAATAAAACCAAAACATCACCTCGTTCCTCACATTCCAAAAGCATGTCGATGAGGACAGACCTCAACTTCCACTGTTATAAAGCTTATTTCTTCAGTTGTGCATATGAATTTAAACTTAATGCATCTACCACCACATTTCCTTTTCCCTGCGTATACATCAAGTCAAAGTCAAACATTTGTAAACACTCCATCCATCTCCTTTTCCTCAGATTCAAATCTCATTATGATAATTAATGTTTTTAGATCTTATGATCTTTTAAAATTGTATATTTATCCCAAAGAGATTATGAAACCAAGTATTCAAGGAACGGACGACTACAAATAACTCCAAATCATGTGTTAAGTAATTATTCTCCTTAATTCTCAAATACTTTAATACATAGGAAATGACATTGTTTCCTTTCTTGTGAACATATCCCAACCCTGCTCCTGAAGAATCACAATACACTACATATCTTTTCCTTGATTCCATAAATATCAAGATCAGTGCTGATGTAAGATAAAATTTCAAATCCTAGAGAGAATTTTGGAATTTCTCAATCCATTTGAATTGAACGTTCTTCATTGTCAAATCTCTCATAGGAAATGATACTCATGAGAATAAATTAACAAAGAGCCGATAATATCTAGAAATACCAGTAACAATTTGTATCTTAAATACATTCTTTGGTGGTTTCCAAGAGATAAGAGCTTCTATCTTTTCTGGATAAATAGAAACACCTTTTCCTGAAATTACATGGCCATGAAAGCATACTTCTTGTATCCAAAAATAACACTTAGATAGTTTATCATACAAGAAATTATCTCTTAATAGTCCCAACACTATATCCAGGTGTTTATCATGGTCTTCCCTTGTCCTTGAACAAACCAATACATCATCCACAAACACCACAACAAAAGAATCCATATATATCTGAAATATCCAATTAAACAATGAAATAAAGACTCCTGGAGAATATTTAAGACCTAAAGGAAATACGATATATTCATAATGGCTATGTCATCATTAGAATGATGTTTTTGGAATATCTACCTTCCTAACTAACAATTTGAGATATCTTGAATGCAAGTCAATTTTAGTGAACCACTATGTTCACATAAATTGATTAAACAGATCATCAATGCGTGGAAGTTATCACCTATTCTATTTCTCAACTTGATTAAGCATAAGATAATCGACAAAAAACCTCAGAGTTTCATATTCTTTCTTCACAAATAGGACTGGTGCTTCAGTTGAATATTTTCTTGTTCATATTAAACACTCTATTTTTATCTCTTCCGAGTCCACTTTTATGTCCCTTAATTCTGTTGGTTCCATCCTATAAGAGGGAACATAAATAGGAATGGTCCCAAGAAGGAGATAAATCGGAAACTCCACTTCCATTATAAGTGGGAACACTAAGAATTTCTTGGGAACCACATATTGAATTTGATTCATGACTGGAGGAGAACTATTACCCTAGTTATAGTCCATTAATGTCGAAGTTAATGCTGCATCTGATAAGAGATTATTCCCACTACCACTGCTAAAATATCCATTGCACATGTTCATCCACAAAACTATATTTTATAGTCTTGAATCACTATGAAGGATGGGTGGATTCATTTTGCGGAACTAGATGGAATGATCCACTTGGCTTGGATCAACCCTCTATTTCATTGTGTCCAAATCCTAAAATGATTGAATGATACTCTGAACCAACTGTAGGATAACTTGTTTCTTAGGTGCAACCACATTCTATATAACTTATTTCGGTTGGTTTCGATGAAACCTTTAATGTGCCATTTTATAAACAAACCACAAACCGTTGAAGTCTCACTTTATAGAAACGGAAGGCTTAGAAGTTTAAATTCTATGACATCAACAATCACACCATTTATTTCCAAAAATATACCCTTTTTTACATTTAGTCTTTTTTGAAAACATTTAAGTTTCTTTTTAAAGTGAAACAATTTTCAAAATACAACAACTATTCTCTTTTTAAAGTATTACATTGGAAAACATGCAACATGTTTCAAAAATCATCATAGTGCATCAAATCATAAATCATTACTCAAAATGAAATATGAAATCCTAGTGAGATTCCATTCCTCTAATTCTTGTCATGCTCGTCTCATTAGCTAAACCCATGATAATAAGATTCCAGTACCCTATAAGTGTCTGTAAAACCCTTATGTATCAAACTCCCTAATAACATGATGTTCAAAATAAAAAATTTTTCTATTTATTTTTATATTATGCATTTCAATTCCTAGAAATCATACCCCTTTCTAATATTCCAAACAAATGAATATAAAGAATTAATTCAACTCCCAAACCAAGAATACTGATGACTACCTATTCCAAAAGAAAAAAAAACAAGGTAATAACATTTATCCCAAACAAGATTTTGGACCGAACAAAATTGATTCCATTTGTAACATCTCTCCTTATCCTCATTGTATTGAGAAGGTGGGTGGATAGCTACTGGGCCTTAATAGACATCCCAATATTCCAATGGCTAATATTAAATCTAGAAGGGTTACAAAACATTTGGGGTCTGATTTAACCTTTAATAATAAAACACATAACCATCAATACATAACCAATCATACCACTATATGATGCATGATAACCATGAAAGAAAACTCAAAATTTCATATATCTAAAACATACTCAAATAAATTTCCATAGTAGAAGAGTAAAACATCCTAGTAAAGAGTGTAAGATAACTAATAAAACTCTAAGATGACCATAGGACTCTATGTTTCACATGCTCTATGATTCAACATCACCAAAAAGATCAAGTATCATGAGGAAATGGTAAGGGCATGCGATACTTTACCATTTCCCCTGTTCTAGTAGATGACATCTACAAAACCACCAAACTACCAAAGAAAGGGTGAGTAATAAAACTTACTAGGTTTTCACCAATGACTTCCCTACTCATGCCACTAGGATAGATGAGTTAGAAACATTTATAATAAATAATTTATATAGATTTTTTTCTAAAATATTATATAACTAAATATAAAAATCCATTAAAACAATTTATAACTAAACATAAAATACCTTTAAAATAGTTTAGAACTAAATATAAACAATTGATACATAAATCAATTTTATATAAAAGGATATATTCTGAGGAAACAATGAAATCATTATCTAAAACCATTTCACAAATTACATTTACATAATCACTTTCATTCCACATATCCACAGTACCAACCATTGATGATTTGTTATGAAAATTCCATACTCATGAGTTGTCTCTCATAGATCTACCATGCCTTCACATGATAATTATGTCCCATGTTCTATTAACCTTTTTTTCTCAAGAATAAGGTTATATTTCAACCAAACCTTGTAAATGCAATATGAATACACACACAAGTATGCCCTATATTATTTAAAAATTCATCATGAAAAAATTATTCCTATAAAACAACCATTTATTGATAAACCATTTTCCAACAAACCATTTCACAAATAAAACCAATCCGTATTTAAAATCACCATTTAAAAATCAAGAGATTAAATCAATTTACATAATAATTTTCCCCAAATTCACAATTTCACCAAGAACCATAAATCATTAGTAAAGAATATCTATACCCTAATTTTCACAAAAATTCTATAATAAATTTCATAAAACTCAACTAAATTGAAACTAAGATAATAAATTATAGAAAGAGGAGTCATGGGTGATGAATCCTACCTCGAGAGTTTTGGAGAAAATGATAAATGAGAGAAGAACATCCCAAAAACAAGTTAAAACTTATATGAACTCACTCTATATCTCTACCCCTACCATCAAAAAACAACAATCTAGACTTATTTGGGATCCAAAACCTTAGATATACCCATGGGGGGGCACAGAACAGAGAAAATGATATAATGGGTGAATTAGATCAAGGAAATCCTCAAGAAAAATAAAGAACAATGAATTACTAGGAGAAATCATATTCTAATCAGTAAGGGAAGCCTTAAAATAACCTCTAAATCAACAGAAGAACCATCCTTGAACTTTGGAGAAACAAAATCCTGATTAATGGATGCATAAGATGAGGAATGGGGAACTAAACATTAAGGCTGACCCGGATCTACTTTTTAAGGTGGTTGTTTTGATTCATACTTGGTTTTGTCACACGGTTAGATAAACCGTTCACTAGTATTATGTTAGACACTTCTTTAAATATGAACCTTCACACGGTCTCCTCACATGGTCCCCAAAACTGAGCTCCAACCACGCAAAATCCATAGCCTCAAACTTCTTATCCCACATGGTTTCTCTTAGGCCATCCCACAGTTTGGAAAAATTGTGCTCTACCGCCACACCACTCCTTTATCCCAAAAAACAAAAATAATGATCTCTAAACTCTCCCAAAACTCACCATTATACTTTATACACACAAAAACAATAACAAAAGGGTTACGTAACAGAAAATGGGGGTGCTACATGAGGCATAAGGAAAATTTCATCCTCTTGAATTCCTATTGGGAATATAAATGCTCAAACCTACTTATCACCTTTTCTGTTTTAGGCTCTCCCAGTTATGGTTCAATCATGGAGTGAACATGGTTTGGTTGTTAGTAGTGACCTGGGTGGTCAGATAGATGTATGTGTTGTAGTTATTATTTCTTTTCCAGAACCATTTAAGACTTTTATTTTTTTTCTTGTACCTTTATACATTTTTATGGGGCACAGTTTTCCCAATTTAGTTATCTTTTATGCTTGAAACTTTTTTCCTTCCAAACAGGATAGGTAAAATCTCTCAGGCTTTGTTGCATATCGGTTCGAGTGCGTAGTTTGGGGTCGACCAAGGTCAGTTCATGAAAAAAAATCTCATAGATCACCAACCTTTTGTTCATAAATAGCCCTTCATCAAACCTATACCATTGAATCAAGATAAAATAGACACAATCAAAATGTGAATAAATTCACTAAAAAGGGATCCTGATACATAGAAGAAGAGGGAAAACCGAGCTCTAAAACATTAAAAAATAAAAGGGAAAAAACTCATAGACGTACAAGTGGGGCGACGAATTTTTGTAAACAAGACACCAAAAACCATATATTTTATGGATACACACCCTTATGAGAGGAAAAACATTTTCTTACACCCTATGCAACTGAAAGTGGAATTAGCATGAAATCTAGGTTTAAAAGATACAATCTCAAGAGGGAATAATTAAAAATCCTATATTTTTAAACGAGGTGAATTGTTTGGAAACATGGTTGGCCAAACCAAGCAACAAGTATGTGTGATTCTCTATCCAAGTTTATCATGGGTCAAAAAACATTCTAGGCCACTACAATAGTTTGATAAACCATTTTGAAGCTGTGTTAATGTCTCTAGACCTTTGCTGCATGGTCTATATACCATCCTGTTTGGTTTTTATAACCATTTTCTCCCCATAACCATGACTCATGGTCATGGTGAACAGTGATCACTAATTGTGCAATATCCATGGGCCATGAAGTTTTACTCAATATTCACTCTTTTTTAATTCCCTCACTCTCGTGACACCTATGACCTTCCTTACATTCAAGAAACGTTATACATCCATGAAAAGAGAGTTTAACCAAAATCAAAATAGAAACAACAACAAAAATGTGTCGAGACCTTACAAAGTGATTGATAGAGCATGGAAAAATAGTGTAACTCAATTCAAGTGTAAAATGTTACCTTTAATACATAAATAATTTTTTTTAATTCCTGATTGTATTTTTCTTTTTGGGAATTTCGTTTTGGTTAAAATAGATAGGGGCTGAGAGATCCGTAGGTGGGTAATTTAGGTGGGTTTGTGCCTTCTAGAATCATTGATAGTATTTGATTTAATTTTAGTGGATTGGAATAATAAAATAACTTTTTTATAAGTTGAATGAAATTATTTTTGATTTTATAAGATAAATAAGAATGGTCATAGAGCCTGGTATAATTTATGGACATCCTATGCTAATCCTTCATTGGGATAGTCAATAGGCATGAGGGGTATATGTTTCTTGGTAATGGGTGAGATAGTCATACATATAACTTATAGTTTGCGGTACCCCCATGATTGTAAGTAATAACCATGGTTCATGAGGAGTGAATGATCATTCCCTAATAGATTAATATGGTCTTACAAGGACGCTTCCATTTAGATAATGGTCTTGTGAGCTCTCCTATTGGTGTTTTGCGATGATACCAAAATGTGGGTTATAAGAATTAATTTTATGGATTAAAAATGGGTTTAAAAGGAAAATTATGAGGATTTTATTTAGAAAAAATCTGTATCATGGTCAAGATAGTGGTGTGGGAATATATGAAATAATTTGATAGATGCTTTTAGGACTGGTTCTATTGTGTACTTCTGGTTATAGGGGAACTGTAGGGTAACCTAATATGGGTATTAATATGTTATTAGAGATAAATATAGGGTTAAATTAGTCTTTTGTTTACTTACCAAAGAGATATATGTTGATTTATAGGATTGGTATGATGTTCCTTGTGTGATAGGTCCTGTGATAAAAATTTGTGCGGGGAAATTGTTCAAGGATATTAATTTTTTCAATCTTATTTTGTTTTATTTTATCAATGATATAGGTATTATCATGGGTTTTCTTGAAGATTAGGGTGTTTTTATGACCAAGATTTATTGAGGAGAGGTCCATTCTCAAGTGGATTCTCTAATAATGGATGAGTTATGCAATACATATTTGTAGGGTTTGAGTGCACGATTAGATCATGAGATGATAAATATATCATGGTTTATTGCTTCTACAAACATGGTATGGATCCCTTCCATAATTGAGATGTTGGTGGTTAGGATCTAGCAAGGGAAGTTGTGGTGAACTTTCTTAAACATTCATTTTTCTACATTGCTTCTATAAATAATATATTAAATTTGATAATTAACTCAGAATCCCAAGAATCTATAGATTTAGTTTCTTTAGTGTTAGGATACATAAGATACTAATTTGAAAATTCTTTCAAAGGTTTCCCTATAATTTCAACATAAGATATCTTATTGTAAACATATACCATGTCAAATCATTCCCATGCACTGGGAACTAGAAACACAAAAAATGAGTTTTCGCTAATGAAACACCCCATGCTTTCATGATACGCTTCTCTTTGAATAATACAATAGCGTGTGTTGTACAGAACTTCGAGTTATAACACACCACAACTAATCAAACTAGCCATTCTGAATTGTAATACCAACTTTTTTAAATTTTATAATATTTATCTTTTAAAATGGACTTCATTTTTGGATTCAAAATATCGAAATTATCCTAGGGTTAATTTTTGGTATTTTTCTGAAAACTTTCAATTTTTGATTAATAGTTAAAAACAATGAGTTATAGTTTAAAATTGAATATTTTTTAAATGAATATTTATTTTATTTAAATTTATTTTAGTTCAAAATAGATACATAATACCAATATATGTTCAATATAATTCATTGTAGTTTTTTTATAATAATTTTAGATATATAAAAATATTATTGAACTTTTTATTGTCTTTTACCCACCTCCTAGGAGAATTTGAAAATTTACATAAAACATAATTTTACCACTTCTGTGTGTTCAATTTCAAAATTCTGAGAGACACGGTTGGTATTAGTAAGTAAAATGTTGTTCAATAAGATGAAAATAATTTTTGGTGAATTGTAACTTTTAAGTTTTATTTACCACGATTAAAAGCAAATAGGGTAATTAAGGGTAAAAATGATATTATTATTACGCTAAAACATGTACTAATTCTATTGGATAAGTATAATTCGACCAATAACAACCTTATGAAGAAACTATGATCCTTTAGGTCCCCTTGGATTAGATTAGTACAGTTATTACTATTTAATTCATAGAAGAGTTAAAAGTGTTATATTCAAAGTTCAATAACTAAAACATTTTTAATATAGGGTTACACATAAGATAAATTAGACTATAAATACTAATTATAAAGATAAAATATTTCTTACATAATGGTATTTTATTTATAATTTTTAGACATTAGATAATTTAATTTTTTTATGACAGAATGCTGATGCAGTAATTACCAAATTAATGAATGATTAAAATAATTGATATTATAAATATCTAAATAAATGTAATTTGAGACTTTTTATGAATTCCACTACTTTTATAGGTTAATATTACATGTTATTATTGGTTATATGAATTGCTTTCAAAATAATAATGCTGTTATGAATTTAGAAAAAACAAAATACCAAATAGTGTCAAAATTTACATAAAAGAGTTTTTAAAACAAATATTATATTATTAATTGATATTATATTCTTAAAAATCTAAGGGTTTTCCAAAGGATTTATAGGATTATAAGTGTATCATTAATTAATAAATTTTGGTTCGATTGGAAGTATATAGTATGTTTATAAAATATATAATATAAAAATACAAAGAGATATGGTTTATGTCAAACTATTTAACTAAGAGTTAAATTTAAAATATGAAGATAATATATTGACAAAAACCTGCCTAAAAACTATTGGTTGAGTGGTTTTTGACACATCACCACCTTAGTCTTTAAATATTTCTTTTTGGATCCATTAGAAACCGAAAATGCTTTTATTATAAAATAATATTTCTAGCTTCTCCTAAGGTGCCCCTCACCCTTCTTATAAAAGGGAACTCCCCCTACTCTCTAATTCACACCTTCAAAGCAATTTTTCTTAGCCAAAACCTTCCCAAATACTTTCTAAACAGCCCTAAATTTATCCTAGAGTCCTTAGTTTTGTCATAAATCCATCCTAAGGGGCCCTTTTTATCAAATCAAAAGGAAGAACCCGAAGAAGAGGTAAATTTTTCATCACCTCTTTCAAGTTCCTTTCTTCATCCACTTCCCATTTCATTGTTGTTTCCATTCTAAAATAATAACTCTAGTATATTCTATATAATGTGATGTTATTATAAAAATGGTACAATCATATTCATTATTCTATCCATCCTTTGAATTACATGCCACTATACGTGCGTGCGTTCGGCTTACCGTCTCCACGTCGTGGTGTAATTGTTATTCAATACATTATTATTTGGATGGGTATAATAATGATGTGTAATTGATGTAAATAATAAATATAACATGATAATTATTATTTATATATTATATACAATCCAATTACATATTATTTTAATATCTAAAGAATGATATTGTCGCTCGTGCGTACGTACGGATTACAGTCTCTACGAACGAGATGAGATTCGTTCCCCATTGTATCCATTCAAGACTAATTTTCATTGGATGATTAAAAATAATGTTTAAGGACTTAATATGATTATGATTATGAATAAGATACATCCTATCCATAACAAACATTACTTACATAATGAAGTTTATAAAGAAATCTGAATCAGTTAACACCCAAAACAACGATAATACTAATATATTATTAACAAATCAATGTTAAAAGATCATATATGATATCATATTAATGTATATGATTATTGTATAATTTAATAAAAATTATTTCACCATTATACATGAGGTTAACCAACCCTCGACTCATGAAAATTAAAAGTTAAGGGTTAATTCTACAATCTCTTCATTATCTGAGTTTTTTATACGTAATTATCTACTGAGACCTCTTTATCAACCACATCCATGTTTCTTAAAAATGTATTTCAAAAAATTATTAATATTTTATAGACTATGGGTTAAAGTCATTTATATCCTTAATTGACTTTTATAGGATGTTTATAAATGAATCTTTCAGTCATTTTCCAAACAAGGTATTTTATAACCTTTTCGAAAAAATTAAGGCAAGAATGTCCTTTTTTAACTTATACAGTGGGTGCGGTTATTTTCCACCATTATAATATCACCAAAGCTTCCCTTAAAAGAGTATAAGAATATTTACAAAATAAACATTTTCTTAAATGATTTCAAAATATTAAGAGATATTTCTCTAAAAAAGGTTTTTATTTCATCTATATCAACTTCCTTTGAAGGATTTCAAGCTTATTTGAAATTGATTTATTATGATACAAAACATCTATATTGTATTGAAGGTTTTGGTGATATGTTTGACTGTGGAAGTGTTATTTTTACACAATTCATTGTTTATGGATAATGTATTTACATTTCGTATTCTAGTTTTAATACAAATGTTTATGTTATGTTTAAATATTTTCATATGAGGAATGCATTGGACTTAGTAGGTGGTGGGTGGAGCCCGATATAGCTCCTCGATGCATCAGTAGGTCTCATGATACAAAATAGTGTCTTGGCATAAGGCCTTGGAAAAATGTTTTTTGTAGTCCTAGCACAAGGCCTTGACTATGTGGTTAAGAAAGTTTGGCATTATGCATTCCATCATTATGAAAGTGGCTATTGATATTGCATGTGATTATTCAACTATTAAAATATCTATGTGAGTAATTGAATGAAATTATTTTGATTTTATCTTTTCCATATTATGATAAATTTCATGTTTGAAAGTCTTTTGTTTTAGTCTTATACATTGCCTTAAATGTTTATTCTTATTTATGAAAGTTTCTTTGATATTGTTATCCTTACTGAGCATATGAGCTCACCCATTTCTGTGTTTTATTTTTCCCAGGATGCGAAGAAGTATATTTTGACTGAACTTCCGGGATAGTCTATGGGATCTAATTGTTGTCTATGGAAACAATTTGTTGTAGTTTTCTATTATATTATGTAATGTAAACCTTATGAATTTATCTAGTAATTCCAAGGCTACTAAACTAATTGGTCTTTAGAGACATGATCTTTTGTGATCATGCCAATGATATATAATAATGCACCAACTCTGGGTTTCTGGGGTCAGGGCATTATAGTTGGTATCAGAGGATGTTTTTTACTAAACATGGAAACTAGATTTAGATAAACTCTAATTAGAGCACCTATCCCTAAGATAGACTTTGAGGATTAGTATAGAAGAACTTACTAGAATTTTGGTATTGTAGAGATTTTTTGAGTTTTCAATGAAGTAAATCCCTATCTGGATACGAGTAGGTAGAGGAGAGTCTAGCATAGATGTACCAAGGGGTAAAACCAGAAAACACTGCTTTTAACTGGACTCAAATGGGAACTGGTGCATGATAATGGGCCTTGATGCACTCTTGGTTACGACACTTCCGGGGGGATATGATGAGGATAATTCTCATTTTCATTTCAAACCATTATAAAGGGTTTATTAGTATATACCTCCTCGAAGAAAACATTTTTTATGATTATGGATTATGTCCATAAGCTATTAAATTTATGGTAAGTATTTTACAAGTTTGGAGTTATGTATTGTGATTCATAATCTAATCTAGTGTATGCCATTGTTTAGAAATGGAACATAGTGAAAGGAATGGAAACCATATCAATGCATCCAATCCATATAGGGATTTCCCTCCTACTCAAGATAATTATAGTGGAGCTGGTGATGCAGTTGGTGCTGATCGACTAATCACCATACTGGGAAAGCCCACTCAGGTTATGAATCATAACCTTACCTGTATGGAGCACCCTAATCCACAACATGGAGGATCAATTTTAGATCACTTCATGAGGAAACAACCACCAAAATTAAATGGGGGTATAAATCCACTAGTAGCTATGAAATGGATAAATTCCGTAGAGAAAATATTCCATGCCATGGGGAGTAGAGAAAGGGAAAACGTTGTCATGGAATTTTACCACCTCACTAGAGATGATGATCAATGGTGGTCATTGATTCAAAACAAAAAGGAAGACATTGAAGTATCAAATATGGAATAGAGAGAGTTTAATGAAATTTTCATAGAAAAATACTTTTCTCATGACCATCAAGCTGCTATAGGAAGACAATTTCTGGGTCTGAGGCAAAAGGAGGATGTGAATGCCACAAAGTATGAAGCTAATTTTACAAGGTTAACGTGGCATGATACAAATTATACACGTAATAAAATAAGTAAGATTAATCGTTTCATTGATGGTTTAAAACCCTTTCTCCTTCAAGCATTATTCTCACAATCATTATCATCGTACGAAGATAGTGTCTCATGTGCTATTAAGACAGAAAAATAATTCTCGAAGTCTTACAACTTTAAAGAAAAGAAAGAGAAGAAGAGATCTGATGAACACTCTAGTAATGGAAATAAGGTGAAGAAGGGAAAATTTGAATATCCATCCTATAGTAAATTTAGGAAGAAACACCCTAGTAATTTCCTGAAGGGAATGAGAGTCTGTTACAAGTGTGGTGAAAAAAGCCACAAAGCTCTTTATTGAAAGGGGAAGAAAGTGGATGTCAATGTTAAATGCTACAATTGTGGAGAAAGGGGGCATCATATGAATGAATTTCCTAAGCGTCGGGGAAACATACCTCAGAAAAGGCCAAGGGATCAAGGCAAAGCTTATGCTATCACTACTGCAGAGGTCTAAGTTTCGAAATACATAATGGAAGGTAATTTAATGGCTTCCTCAAGTTTAGAAAATGATTTATTTGATTCTGGATAATCACATTGTTTCATATCTTCCCAGTTTGCTAAGAAAATTAGATAGTTCCAATTTGATTTAACAAGGGAGTTGTCAGTCAAAACTCCTTAGGGAAGTATCATTGCAACAATTTTTTGTTAATTAGTCCCTATTAGGGTATATAAATGTTCTTTATCTACTAATCTCATCGTCATAACCATGATTGAATTTGATATAATCCCCGGTATGGATTGTTTTTTGGGACATGATGCGAAAATTTATTGTAACAAGAAGGAGGTTACAATTTTTGATGCTGATAGGGAGTACCTTATCATTAGAGCAGAAACATAACCACCTAATTCTTATCTATATCAACCCCCTTTAGATCAACTAAATTCAATTGTTAGAGAGGAATAGAATGAAAGAACTGTGGGTCAGGAAAAGAATGTTCAAATAGAGGATGTACCTATTGTGAAATAATATGTTGTTGTGTTTCCAGAAGATTTTCTTGGACATCCTCCAGAATAAGAAATTGAGTTTTCAATTGATTTAATTCCTAGTTCAAGGCCCTTATCGAAGACCCATTATAGAATGAAAACTGTTGAATTAGTGGTACTAAAGAAACAACCAGAGGAATTGAGTAAAAAGATATTTATTCCCCATTGTGTTTCTCCATGGGGAGCCCCTGTCCTTTTTGTTCTGAAGAAAGATTGATCTATGAGGTTGTACATTGACTACATGAAGATCAATGCTATAATAATAAAGAATAAGTATCCCCGACCTTGCATTAATGATTTATTTGAACAACTTCATGGATCTCAATACTTTTCAAAGATTGAACTTTGATTTGGATATCATCAGTTGTGAGTGTAGAAGGAAGACATTTCAAAAACATCATTTCGAACCAGGTATGTGCATTACAAGTTTACAGTAATGCCTTTTGGATTGACTGATGCACCCTCTGTCATCATGGATCAAATGAATATAGTTTTCAAGGAATATCTTGATGAATTTTTAGTGGTATTTATTGATGAAATCTTGGTATACTCAAAAAATCTACGAAGATCATGAAAATCACTTGTGCATTATCCTGAAGACACTTAGAAGACACAAATTATATGGGATGTTCAAAAAGTGTGAATTATGGCTTCAGGAGATTTATTTTCTTGGACATATTGTCTCTACGGATGGAATATTTGTAGATCCTTCTAAAAACAAGGAAATCCAAGAATGGCCAGCACCGACGAGTATAACTGAGGTATGCAGTTTTATTGGTTGAGCATGTTATTATCGATGTTTCGTCTATAATTTTTCCCTATTGGCTAACCCATTAACAAAGCTCACACAAAAGGGGTTAAATTTGTTTGTACAAAAGAGTTTGAAGAATGTTTGGAATAACTGAATAGAAGATTAGTCAATGCTCCTATATTGACTCTACCATCTGGGAATGATGGTTTTGTTATTTATAATTATGCAACAGAGAACAGAATTTGTTGTGTCTTTATGCAGAATGATAGGGTTACTACCTAGGAATCACTACAACTAAAAATTCATGAGAAAAACTATACTACTCATGATCTTGAGTTAGAATCTGTAATATTTGTTTTGAAGAAATGGAGACATTATCACTATGGTGAAAAATGTGAGATATATACCGGCCACAAGAGTTTGAAGTATATTTTCTCAGAGAAAGAACTCAACATGAGGCAAAGATGATGGCTTCAACTAATCAAATATTATTATTTCACTATACACAACCACCCGAGGAAGGTAAATAAGGTAGAAGATGCTTTGAGCAGAAAGAATCATGCAGTTGTGAACAAGACGAGAGTTGAATAGGATCCTATATACATTGATATAGTAAAGATGGATATGGGAATAACCATGGAAGGTGAAACATCAATACTTTTTCAAATCATTTCCAAAACATTTTTAATATAAATAATAAAGAGTTCGCATACTGATGATGAAGAGTTTCGAAAGAAGATTAAAGCTGTGAATGATGGAGATTGAGTGACTTTGTGTATGAAGATTGAATTTTGACATTTTTGAAGAGAATTTGTGTTCCTGATATACCTGATCTAAAAAGGGAATTTTTGGATGATTCTCATAGTTCAAATTTTTATATACACCCTGGGAGCACTATGATGTATAGAGATTTGAAGGAACATTTTTGGTGGGACAACATGAAGAGGGAGATTGCGGGTTTTGTGTCAAGATGTATGGTTTGTCAACAAGTGAACGATGGAAGGTAATATCCTGGATGAGTCATGCAACCTCTTCCCATAGCTGAGTGGAAATGATATGATATGACTATGGACTTTGTCATGAGGCTACCAAAGACTCCTAGAAGGAATGATTCAATATGGGTCATCGTTGATCATCTTACCAAATCAGCACATTTTATTTCTATAAGAGAATATTTAAAACTTGAAAGTTTACCAAGACTATATATTAATGAAGTTTTAAGACTTCATGGAGTACCACTATTGATTGTTTCTAATCATGATCCCCATTTTACATCAATATTTTGGAAAATTCTTCAGAAATCCCTGGATACTGAACTTCTTTTGAGCACTACCTACCACCCTCAAACTGATGGACAATCAGAATGGACTATTCAAACCTTATAAGACATGTCAATCTGTTTCTCACTTGACTTTCAAGGTATGTGGGATCAATATTTACCTCTGGTAGAATTTTACTATAACAATAGCTTCCATTCAAGTATACAGATGGCACCATATAAAGCATTATATGGAAAGATATGTCGCACACCGACCTGTTGGGATGATGTTGGTGAAAGAGAACTCGTAGGCCTAGAACTTGTGGAGGAAACAATGGAAAAGGTGAAGGTAATCCAAAAACACATCAAAGCAGCTCAATGTAGGAAGACAAGAAATGCTGATAACCGAAGGAAGGATTTGGAATTTCAGGTAGGAGATCATGTTTTCTTGAAGGTATCTCCATGGAAGGTTGTTATACGTTTCGGTAAGAAGGGAAAATTATGTCCAAGGTACATCAGAACCCTCGAAATTCTATAACAAATTGGGGTTGTAGCCTACCATTTGGCAATGCCTCAAAGTCTCTCTAAAGTTCAAGATGTGTGCCACGTATCACTGTTGAGAAAATACATGCCTGACCCAACACATGTACTCACCTATGAGGAATTATAACTAGAACCCGATCTGTCTTATTGCGAAGAGCCTGTCAGGATTCTGGATATGATAGAACAAGTGCTGAGAAATCCAACGACTCGTCTGGTAAAAGTTCTTTGGAGAACACATAAGATGGAAGAGGCAACGTGGGAACCTGAGGAACTTATGATGAAGAACCACCTGAGTCCTTTTATTCATTAATAGTATAGAAATTTATAGGTTGCAATTATTTGATGGAGGGGAGAATTTAACAACCCAAGCTTCCACGATACACTTCTCTTTGAATAATTCAATAGTGTGTGTTGTACACAACTTCAAGTTCTAACAGACCACAACCAATATAACTGGACGTTATGAATAGTATTACCCAATTTTTAAATTTTATAAATTTTATCTTTCAAAATGGACTTCATTTTTGATTCGGAATATCAAAATTAGCCTAGGGTGAATTTTGGGTATTTTTATGAAAACATTCAATTTTTGATGAATAGTGAAGAACACTGAGTTATAGTTTAAAACCGAATTTTTATTTAAATATTTATTTATTTTATTTAAATTTATTTTAGTTCAAAATAGATACATAATAACTATTAAGTTCAATAAAATTCATTTGAGCCAGTTTATAATAATTTTAGATATATAAAAATTTATTGATATTTTTACCGTGTTTTACCCACCTCCTAGGAGCATTTGTAAATTAACATAAAACATAATTTTAGTGCTTCTATGGGTTAAATTTACAAATTCCAAGAGACACGATTGATATCAGTAAGTAAAACATGGTTCAATAAGATGAAAATATTTTTTGGTGAATAAAACATTTTTACTTTTATTTACCACGGTTAAAAGTAAATTGGGTAATTAAGAATAAAAATGATATTATTAATACCCTAACACATGTCATAACTCTATTGGAAAAGTATAATTCAACCAAAAACAAACTTATGAATAAAATTTTATCCTTTAGGTTCATTTTTATTATATTAGGATATTTATTATTATTTAATTCCAAGAAGAGTTAAAAGTGTTAAATTCAAAGTTTAATAACTAAACCATTTTTAATATACTGTTACACATAAGATCAATTAGACTATAAATATTAATTACAAATATAAAAATATTTCATACATAATTGAATTTTATTTATATTTTTTATACATTAAATAATTTAATTTATTTATCACACAATGATGATGCAGTAATTACCTAATTAATGAAATAGTAAAATAATCGATATTATAAATATCCAAATAAATTTAATTTGAGACTTTTTATGAATTAAAATAATTTTATAGGTTAATTTGAATTTTTAGGGTTGGTTGGATGATTTTTTTTCGAATTAATAATGATGTTATGAATTTATAAGAAACAAAATACCAAATAGTGTCAAAGTTGACATAAAAGAGTTTCAAAAAATATTATATTATTAATTGATATTCTATTCCTAGAAATATAAGGTTCAAAAAAATGGATTATATAATGATAGGTGTATCATTAATGAACCACTTGGGGTTCTCTTGGAAGTATATAGTATGTTTATTCTCCATATAATAAAAAATACTTAGAGACATGGTAAATTTCAAACTATTTAACTAATACTTAAATCTAAAAGATAAAGTTAATATAGAGACCTAAAACTTTCTAATACTTATTGGTTGATTGGTGTTATACCCATAACCACCTTAGGCTTTAAATTATTCATTTTTTATCCATTAGAAACCTAAAATTAATTTATTATAAAATAATATTTCTAGCTTTTCCTAAGGTGCCCCTTACCCCTCTTATAAATGGGAACCCCCCCTTCCCTCTAATTCACACCTTAAAATCCATTTTTCTCGTCCAACCCCATCCCAAATACCATCTCAATTGTTCTCCCTTCATTCTAGAGGCCTTCCTTCTGTAAGAAAGCCAACCTAAGGAGCCCTTTTGATCAAATCAAAAGGAAGAACCTGAAGAAGAGGTAAATATTTCATCACCTCTTTCAAGTTCCTTTCTTCTTCCACTTCCTCTTTATTTATTGTTTACATTCTAAAATAATAACTCCAGAATCTTCTATATACTATGATGTTATCATAAATATGGTACAACCATATTCATTATTCTATCCAACCTTTCAATGACATGTCACCATATGTGCGTATGTATGACTTACCGTCTCCACATCATGGTGTAATTATTATTCATTAAATTATTATTTGGATGGGTATAATAATGATATGTAATTCATGTAAATAATAAATTTAACATGATAATTATTCTGTATATATGATATACCATCCAATTACATATTAATTTAATATCAAAAGAATGATAGTGTCGCTCGTGCGTACGTATGGACTACCGTCTCCACGGACGCGATGAGATTCATTCCCCCTCGTATCCATTCAAGATTAATTCCATTTAATGATTAAAAATAATTCTTAAGGACTTGGTATAATTCTGGATATTAATAATATACAACCTATCCATAAAAAACACGGCTTATGTAACAAAACATATAAAAGAAAACGAGTAAGTTAACACATGAAACAACGACAAAACTAAGATATTATTAAAAAAGAAATATTAAAAGATCATATATGATATCATATTAATTTAAACGATTCTTGTATAATTTAATAACAATTATTTCACCATTATACAGGAGGTTAACCTACCCTTGACCAAGAGGTAATGTTTTCACCACCCTCTTTTAAGTTCATATATTCTTCAACTTCTTCTTTCTTTGTTATTTCCATTCTAAAATAATAACTCCAATATCTTATATATACTGTGATGTTATTATAAATATTTTACAACCATATTCAGTATTCTATCCATCCTTTTAATGACATGTCACCATACGTGCGTACGTATGGCTCACCGTCTCCACGTCATGATATAATTATTATTCATTAAATTTTTCTTTGGGTGGGTATAATAATGATGTGTAATTGATGTAAATAATACATATAACATGATAATGATTCCTTATATATGATATAACATGCAATTATATATTATTTTAATATCAAAAGAATGATATTTTCACTCGTGCGTACGTACGGATTACCGTCTCCACAAACACGATGAGATTCTTTCCCCATCATATCCATTTAAGACTAATTTTCATTAGATGGTTAAAAATAATGTTTAAAGACTTAATATCATTCTGAATATGAATAATATACATCCTATCCATAACAAACATTACTTACTTAAGAAAGCATATAAAGTAAAAAAATAAGTTAACACCCAAAATTACAATAATACTAAGATATTATTAAAAAAGCAATGGTAAAAGATCATATATGGTGTCATATTAATGTATATTATTCTTGTATAATTTAATAAAAATTATTTCACCATTATACAAGAGTTTAACCAACCCTTGACCAAGGAAAAGTACAAGGTAGGGGTTAATTATACAATCTCTTTATTATCCGAGGTTGTTTATATGTAATTATCTATTGGGACCTCTTTATCATACACATCCATGTTTCGTAAAAATGAAATTCAAAACAATCTTACTATTTTATAGAATATAGGTTAAAGTCATTTATACCCTTGATTGAATTTTATAAGATGTTTATAAAGGAATATTTCTGTCATTTTCCAAACAAGGTCCTTTATAACCTTTTCAACAAAAGTATGGTAAGAATGTATTTTTTTAAATTATATGGCGGGTGCGGATATTTTCCACCATTATAACATTGTTGAAGATTCCCTAACATGCTTATAAGAATATTTTAAAAATAAATTATTGATTAAATGATTTCAAAATATCAAGAGATATTTCTCTAAAAAAGGTTTTGGTTTTGTAACATCCCGGTTCCAGAAGCCACCCAGAGGCACCCTGTACCCAGTTGGTCACATGGCCTCAAGCGAATTTCCCTGAACGCCAGAGACTGCTAAATAGAAGTGAGGGCCTTGGGAGTGATAGTGGGGAAACTATACCCTAACTATAAGAGTACACAACTGATATAGACAACACACATTTAATAGCATAAGCAGTAAACATCCATACAAGAGTAAACAATGGATGACTGAGATAAAGAAACAACTAGAGCATGCATATATATAAATGATGCATGATGCATATGTCTAGGGAAGTATCCAAACAAGTCATAATGCTGGAAATACAAACAGTACTAAAAACAATTACAAAATAAAGATAAATAGCTCCTCAACATCACAAACCTAAGCTTGGTCCGATGCTCCCAAGCTCAACCACAAGTCAAGTACCTGAGGTCGAAGGGTGCTTGACCTTATCTATACCTGCAACAATATAATCTGTTTGGGCCCAAAAGAATGACCCAAATAGGGTGTGAGACAAAATTCTAGTAGGTAACCACAAAGATCTATACCTAACAGTCAGTGAATATATGGTTGGTAAAAGTACAAGAAGCAGTAAACAGGAAGTACTCAGTAGAAAACAATCCACAGTTTCTAGCATATAATTTACAAACAAGTAAGAAGCCACTCAATCAAGTAGAACAAATAGGTAACCCTCTGGGTAGTTCTCATAGCCTAACCCCTATGGATTAACCTACAATTACAAGAAACCCTCTGGGAGGCACACACTGCCTCACCCCTCTAGTTCAGCTAAAGAATATACTCTCTCGGGAAGCACTCACCGCCAATTCCCCCTATAGTCACATATAGTACTAAAGGTGTTCTGGGGAATCCCTCAACGTCTCATTCCCCCTGTGGCCCACTTCAAGGAACTACAGACACTCTGAGGAAGCACTCAACATCAATTCCCCCTTTGGTCTCACATCATATTATAAAGACACTCTGGAGAAGCCCTTACGTCCATTCTCCCTATGGTCTAATACACTATGTTCCCACAGCCCGATGTAAAGTCAGCATGTATCGCATTCCGTAACGGCCAAAGTAACCTCAAACGCTACTTGGCTAGCAGTCTACAGTATAAAAACATGTAAGAACAACAGTCACATTATCCTACAAACTAGGCATGGAACTGAAAATAGCCTAACAGGAAAAACTAGACCAAACGGTCATAAAAAGGAAAAACATTCATGGGAAAAACATCCAAATCACAATAAAATTTCCCTATTCACACACAGTAGCCTCTACTAAGGCCTATAAGAAAAGAAGGCAAACAAAAATGGAAAAACAGGAAAACACGCAATACCCTGTTCAAGGGTATTGGTGGAATTTGTACAAAATACTCAACGACTTTCTCCAGGAAGGCATAATCCACATACCTTGATGTTAGGATATCGATATACTTGAACCTCCAAGATTGATTCTACATGGAACGTCATATATCTAAGAAAACGTCCAAAATGTTCAACTCAAGATAACTTAAGAAAGATTATGAATTGGAAAATGAAGTTCTAGGAGAAGGAAGAGCTTACCACTACGATTCCAACGCGATCGATGGCGGTCGATTTGGAGAACAAATGGAGGCTTGGGGGATCGGAGAAGATACAAAGTCGTATGGTCTCTGCTGTTCTAACGAGACCTTGAAGAATACAACTCTGGTGATTAGACATGACCCTGGTGCGTTTAATGAAAAAAACAATGTTCACGACATGTACTTTTGGATTACACAACGTGTACTTGAATTTTCTTTACTCCGATTTTAGTGGCCTTCACATCACCCATACATGGCCGTGTGTATGGTCATGACATGGCCAACACACGACCTCGAGCGGCATCAAAGTACACGACGTGTACTTAGAAATTTCGGGATTTCCCCCTTTTTCCAAAAAAAGACCAGAAAAGGAAAAACGTACCTGAAAAGAAGATCTAAGTTCAAACAAACTTCCCAACTTAAAGAAATTCAAACCCAAATTTCCCTAATACGGTGTAGAAGAAGAATCTCCGAACAGCTCCAGCCTCTATTCTCGTACATCGGCCTCTCTCTCCCAAGTCTCATCATATATTTTCCCGTGATGCCATATCACCCATACCAGAGGAACAGACCAGCCACAGAGTACCTTTGTACTACAATCAACAATCAAGATAGGACGCTCCTAAAATGATGCATCCAGATTGAGCTCAACATCCTTGGGTTGAAAGACATGATACGAGTCTGAAAAGTAACGTCGAAGCTGAGAAATGTGGAAGACGTCATGCATATCCCGATACCTATGAGGTAACAACAACCAATAGGAAACCATCCCAACTCTCTCCAACACCTGAAATGACCAACCGTATCTTGGTGAAATCTTACCCTGTCTACTACTACTCTTATTCCCCAACCTCTGTGTGACATGCAGGAAAACCTGACCCCTCACCTCAAACTCCAGAGGTCATCTCCTCTAACCAGCATATGACTTCTGATGAGACTATGCAGTGGTCATCCTCTTCCGAATAAACTCTATCTGCTCTGTGGTCTCCTAGACAAGACGAGGTCCCAGCAAAGCTGCCTCTCCTGCCTCCAGCCAACACACGGGTGATCAACATGGACTACCGTACAAAGCCTCATAAGGTTCCATCTAAATAGTCTCTTGAAAACTATTATTGTAGGCAAACTCCACAAAATGTATATACCTGTCCCAAGAACCTCTAAAATCCATAATGCAAGTGCGTAGCATATCCTCAAGCATATGAATCGTACGCTCGGACGGGCCATCTGTCTGGGATGGTATGTTGTTCTCAAAAGTACCTATGTACCCATAGCCTTATGAAGCCCCTTCTAGACTTGAGAAGTAAAACACACATCCCTATCTGAAACAATGAAGTGTGGAACTCCATGTAGATGTCCAATCTCTCAGATGTTCAACCGTCCCAGCTCATCAACACAAAAGGTCTACTTGAATGGAAAGAAGTGAGAAAACTTCATAATCATGTTGATGAAAACCCAAACAACATCATTATCTTAAAGTCTCCTCAGCAACCCTGTCATGAAATCCATCGCAACGTCGTTCCAGTTCCACTTGAGGAATGCATAACTGCTGGAAAAGCCCTGCTGGTCATAGATGCTCCGTCTTCACCTGTTGAAAAGTGGAACAACTCATGACAAAACCAACAACATCTCTTTCCATACCTTTCCAACAATACTGGTGGTGTAAATCCCGATACATCCTGGTGATGCCAGGATGAACTGCCCAAACTGATGAATGGAAATCTCACCTCAGAGCCTCGCTTAAAAATCCCGGCACCCATACACGTCCCTAGAAATTCAAGATCTCATCCGCTCATACTGTCTATCTAGGAAGAGGTTATTCTCCTAACACACTCTCCCGTAGGACTAGGCAATCATAATCTGATATCTGCCTCATTCAAACTCGATCATAAAGTGTAGAGGTAACAACTATAGAAGACAGAATAGTCTTCCCCTATCTGTCGTGACCCTCCAAATGCATCTCAGAGAACATAGAAATAAGATTCCACTCATTACTGGCCTCCTGAACTACCTATATCTGAGTTTTCCTTCTCAACGAGTCAGCCACTGCGTTTCCTTTCCTAGGTGTATAGGCAAGCTCAAAGTCAAAGGACTAAAGATACTCGACAAACCTACATTATCTCAGATTCAGATCGTGCTGAGTGAATATATACTTGAGACTATTGTGGTCGGTGAAAACAACAAAATTCTCTCCCAGAATATAATGTCTCCAACAGAATAAGGCATTAACAACTACCTCCAGCTTGACATTGTGCGTCAGGTAGTTCCTCTCATGCGGCCTCAAATTCTAAGACCCCGTATGAGACAACTCCATCTCCCTGCAAATGTACAACTCCCAAAACGATACATGAAGCATCACTATAAACTGTGTAGCTCTTGACCGGATCTGGCAAGAATAGTATCGGTGCTGAGGTCCACCTCCCTTTCAGCTCCTGAAAGCCTGTCACATAAGAATCTGACCATAAAAACTTTGCACCCTTCTTAGTCAGACCTGTCAGCGGTGCTGCTAAATGTGGAAAGTTCTGTATGTAGCGTCTGTAGTATCCAGCCATCCCTAGAAAACTCAGCACCTCAAAGGCATTTTCGGTTGCTACTATGAAACTACTTCTCTCACATTCTTTGGGTCTACTGATACTTCTGTCTGTGAGATAACATGACCCAAGAAGTGAATCTGATCCATTGAAGAGTGTCACTTCAAGAGCTTATCATATAACAGATGATCTCTCAGTGTACTCAAAAAGA
This sequence comes from Viscum album, assembly GCA_963277665.1. Lineage (NCBI taxonomy): Eukaryota > Viridiplantae > Streptophyta > Magnoliopsida > Santalales > Viscaceae > Viscum > Viscum album. Next base: position 1,283,866,617 of record OY728148.1, read on the forward strand.
TCTCAAGATGGGTAGCATAGTCATGTCGAGTGTGAGAGTACACAAAGATATCGTCCATGAAGACCACCACAAAAGAGTCTAAGTATGGATGGAACACTCAGTTCATCAGTTCCATGAAAACTATAGGCGTGTCCGTGAGGCCGAACGACATAACCATATACTCTTATAGACCATACCTACTCCGGAAAGCATTAAAAGGTATATCAGATGGTCTAATAGGAAACTGATGATAACCAGACCTCAAATAGATCTTCTAGAACACCCGGGCTCCTCAAAGCTGATCAAATAGGTCATCAATTCTAGACAAGGGAAATCAGTTCTTGACCGCCAACTAGTTCAGCTTATTATAATCAACACAGATACTAAGGGTGTCATCTGCCTTCTTCGCAAACAGGACAGTCGAACCCCAAGGAGAAGTACTAGGTTAGATGAAACTCTTTTCCTGCAACTCCTCCAAATGATTCTTGAGCTCCTGCAACTCAGGTGTATCCATACTCTAAGGAGGAATGGACACCTGTGCTGCTCCTGGCACTAGATCAATAGAAAATTCTATCTCATGCTCTAGAGGAAAACCTAAAAAGTCATCTAGAAAGTCATCCCTGAAACGATCCACCACTGGAGGAAGGTCTAACTACGAAGTCCACTGGTCATCCAAATACAGACTGGAAATCGGGGCTGTAACTCCTCCTAGCCCGTGATGCCCGGGTCCTGATCGACTCACCTGGACATCCCACTCACCACAATGAAGAAAGGATCCAACCTCTGTTGATATAAAACTCACCCTGTGGCGATATCAATCAACAACTGCCAAAAAGAGGACTAACTAGTCCATTCCAAGAATGACATCATAGCTCGTCATCTCTAGGACATAGAGGTCCCACAAGAAGTGACAACCCGCAACCTCAAGAGGGAACTCTTTGCACTGACCTATAGAGGCTCTGGGATCCTGCTTCTGCTGGGTCTGCTCTACTGCAAAAGCCAGGCCTGTACCACAGCCTCAGGACCCTGCCTGACTACTCTGAGCTAATCCACCCTGTTGTCACTAAAAGACCAGTGATTGACCACTACGGCCTCGACCTCAACCTCGGCCCGAACGGCCGGAAGAACTCTAGTTGCCAGACTGGTGAGAAACTGGTGGTGCTGCTCCTGAATGAGGAGTCATGGATAAACCCCAGTCACCTGCTTCTGGTAAGAGAACATGATAGAAGCACTAAAGGTGACCCATATTTCCACAATATCGACACTCCTCTAGGTCTCTATGGCACTGTAGCCTCGTATGCCCAGCCCTTCCACACTGGTAGCATACCATCTAGAAACCTGAAGATGTGTCTCACTGCCTCGGATCACCGAGCGTAGACTCCCTATGGAGATTTCTACTGTCATCAAGTGAATCATTTACTCTGGAAGTGGAACTGCCCTGGAACTCAGCTCTAAAATATCTTAGATTGCGCTCCACAACCAGTGTCTGGTTAAATATGGAAGCAATGGAAGTCATCTGGAAGATATTCACCTGTGAGCGTATCTCCCATATGAGACCATCCTTAAGCTTCTTTGCCAAGAACAATCCATCTCTGCCCTAGAGGGGTGTGAAACGCTGAAGCTCAGTGAAACCAGAGGAATACTCCAGGAAAGAAAGAGTACACTACTCCAGAATCATAAACTCCAGGGCACTGTCGGCCCTTAGGGTATCCAAATAGAAGTAGTCATAAAAGAGGTGCTGAAACTCCTCCCACGCCATAACCTGATGAAGACCCACCTGAGAGATCATGTCCCACCACCACTTGGCAGAGTACTATAGCATATAGGTAGAGATCTTTACCCTCCTCTCTGGAGGAGTCTCCAGATGCTCGATGATCGTTAGCATAGATTCTAGCCACGACTCTGCAGCCTGCAGTCCTCTTTCCCCTGAGAAGGTGGGAGGTTGCTGCTGCTGGAAAACCCATGTAAAGTCATCCATAGACGTTGTAGAAAGCAGATCTCCCTGGAAGGTCTACATCATCCTCATAAATCCTTCCCTAAACATCCCATCGGGGCTTGTAACCAGTATCACTGCTGGTTCCAAGGCTGGCACAGCAGGAGGATCTGCCTGAAGTCCCTGATCATCCATATCCGGCGTCTGATCACCACCTGGAAAATGGGGTGCGACTGGAGGACGTCTCAATACCATGAATCTTCAAGGCCATATTCACACTTTAGATCACCTTATAAAGGACTGAAGTCTATTAGCGTAAGAAGGGAATATGAGAAATAAGGCATTAAAAATCCACAAAACATGCCTACACGGCGTGTATAAAGGCTACACACTGTGTTCCTTCAAGAAATTTAAATGGGTGTGTAATCCTGCTTAAACTGGTCATGTAACACCCGAAATAGACGACGTATTGTCTGAACACATGGTGTGTACTTGAATCCTCTTCTCTGCCAGAGTCCTTCTACACGGTCTAGCCACATGGCACTCTTAAGAAGAAACTACACAGTGTGTTCAAGGCAGACACGACATGTACTAGACATGCCTTACCAGGCCTTTGTTGCTAGCGAAAAGGCCTGACACATGGTTAACACTACACGACATGTTCCAGATGGAAATGACATGTACGAGAAACATTAAATGGACCCATGTTGTTAGTTACACTGTCAGATCCATGGTTAAATATCAAAAGTGTGTTCCACAGGAACACGGAATGCACTTGTAGGAATTTCGCGACCCATGTTGTTCGTGACACGGCCGGGTACCCAGGTCATACAACACGACATGTAGAATTCAGACACGGTGTGTATGTGAATAGATAACATGACCCGTGTCTTTCGTGACGCTGCCGATATAGCTATTTCAAACTACACGACGTGCTAAATTAGTACACAACGTGTTCGTACATGAATTATCACAACCATATGTCCCTGCCCACATAGTTAGTGACACGACTATAGACAACACGATGTGTAACCATAATATACACACCATGTATTCTGGGTTTTTTCAGACAGTAGCCTTAGAAATAGCTTCAAAGCCTAGAAAACATAGAAAACTAGTGTTAAAGTCCCAAATTCCGATCCCTGAGGGCCCATACTCCCCGCGAATCAAAGCTCGACATCTTATACAAGACATAACAAGGAAAAAAGCAATGATCCACCAAATTATGGCCCATAAGGGCCCATAACACCTCAAGACCAATGTATGTCGTCTATCTAAGCAAAGAACTATACAAAAAAATTTCCTATCAAACCGAAGGGATTCTATCAAATAATCTATCACAACATCATGCATAATCTACACAACGTCTATCAGAAGAATAAGAAATCGCTAATGCATCCTAGATGTCATGACAAGAATGCATGGCATGTGATTTATAATAGGTGCCTATATGATGCATGAGATAGAATACCCTCATCTCATTGGGTTCCGACTGAAATAGAACCACAATAACAACAATGATAACAACAAAAAACATGTGAATCACCCAATGGTGAAATGAAATCAACTGCAAAATTGAAAACCAGTAAAATTGATAATTACGAGGTAGTATGGATTTTACATGTACCCCGGTTAGCTACTCCCAGGGACAACTTATTACCAAGTACCCATTCTGTCCTATCTCCCGCCGAAGGCTCCAAATAGTAAGTCAAGAGAAAAGAGACCCTCTAATACCAAATGTAGCAACTGGGCCCTAGTGACAGCATAAACACCCCGCCTTAACATGGATGTCAGGTCCTAGACGGCTAGGAACCACCGGTTTCCCTACAGACACATGGTCCCCACTCTAGGGCCCACCCACATGCCCAAATGGGTCATACGACTAATGACTATCCCCACAGGCCAACACATGTCCTTTCTGGTGTACTTTTTCCTCACTCACACGCATCTTGGTAAACCTCCCAGAAGGTCACCCATCCTGATAACTACACCATGCCAAGCACGCTTAACTATGGAGTTTTAATCAGACAAGATCCCGAAAAAGAATGTGTACCTTGTTGACATTAGTCATATCATTAAGTCATTTACCCCTTTACCATTCGGGGGTGTTACAATAACCCCCTCTTTAAAGCACAACGTCCTCATTGTAGGCCCTACATGTCATCCCAGGTAGTGCATCACACTTAAGGCTGGGTTCCACCTCTGATACCACTCTGTAATGTCCTGGTTCTCAAAGCCACCAAGAGGCACCCTGTACCCGATTGCTAAAATGACCTCAAATGCATTTCCCTGAATGCCAGAGGCTTCCGACTAGAAGTGGGGGCCTTGGGCGTGATAGTGGGGAAACTATGCCCTCATTGGCAGAGTAAATAGTGGAAGTAAACAGCACACATACAATAGCGGAAGTAGTAAACATCCATACAAGAGTAAACATCGGAAGAATGAGATAGAGAAACAACTCGAGAATGCATATATATAAATGATGCATGATTCATATGTCTAGGAAAGCATCAAAACAAGTCAAAATGCTGGAAATACAAACAGTACTGAAAACAAGCACAAAAGAAGGATAAACATCTACTCAACATCGCAAGCCTAAGCTTGGTCCCATGCTCCCCACCTCTACAACAAGTCAAGTACATGAGGTCTAAGGGCACTTTCCCTTATCTATACCTGCAACAATATAATCTGTTTGCGCCCAAAAGAATGACCCAAACACGGTGTGAGACAAAATCCCTGTAGGCAACCACCCGAAGATCTGTCCCTAATAGTCATTGAATATATGGCAGGTAAAAGTATAAGAAGCAGTAAATAGGAAGTACTCAGCAGTAAAAAAATCCACAGTTTCTGGAATATAATTTACAAACAAGTAAGCAACCACTCAAGAAAGTAGAACAAACAGATATCCATCTGGGTAGTTCTCATAGCCTAACCCCTATGGTTCAACCTATAAGGACTAGTAACCCTCCGGGAGGCACACATAGTCTCACCCCTATGGTTTAGCTAAAGAATAAACTCTCTGGGGAAGCACTCACTGTCATTTACCCCTGTAGTCTTGTATCTTACTAAAGGTGCTCTGGGGAATAACTCAACGTCTTATTCCCCTTATGGCCCAGGTCGAGGAACTACGGACACTCTGAGAAAGCACTCAATGTCAATTCCCCATGTGGTCTCACATAGTATTATAAAGACACTCTGGAGAAACCCTTACGTAAATTCTCCCTACGGCCAACTACATTAGGTTCCCACAACCCTGTGTAATGTTAGCAAGTATCGCATCATGTAACAGACAAAGTAACCTCAGAAACTACTTGGCTAGTATTCTACAACATAACAGCATGGTAGAACAACAGTCGCATCATCCTATAAACTACGCATGGAACTGACAATAGCCTAACATGCAAAAATAGACCAAACAGTCATAAACAGGCAAATCATGCATGGGCAAAACATCCAAAGCAAACTAAAATATCCCAATTCACAAACAGTAACCTCTACTAAGGCCTATAAGCAAATAAGAAAAACAACAAGGGAAAAACAGGAAAACATGCAATACCCCGTTCAAGGGTATTGGTGGAATTTGCACAAAATACTCAAAGACTTTCTGCAGAAAGGCACAAACCACCTACCATGACGTTAGAAGATCGATATACTTGATCCTTGAAGATTGATTCTCCTTGGAAAATCATAGATCTAAGAAAACGTCCAAAATTTTCAACCGAGGATAACTTGAGAAAGAGGAGGAATTGGAAAAAGAAGATCTAGGAGAAGGAAGAGCTTACCGCTATGATTCCAACGTGATCAACAATGGTCGATTCGGAGAGCAGACCGAGGTTCGGGGGATCAGAGAAGATTCACAGCCATACAGTCTCTCCCGGTCGAACGATACCTAGAAGATGACACCTCTGGTGATTAGAGGTGACCCTAGTGCGTTTAATAAAAAGAAAAAAAGTACACAGCGTGTACTTTAGGAGTACACGACGTGTAGTTGCCTTTTCCATACTCCGATTTAGGTGGCCTCCGCATCACCCATACATGGCCATGAGTATGGTAATGACATGACCAAGACACGACCTTGAGTGGCATCAATATACACGACGCGTACTTATAAAGTACAAGTCATGTACTTAGAAAATTTCCATATTTTCCCCTTTTTCCCAAAAATGACCAGAAAAGGAAAAGCATACCTAAAAAGAAGATTCAGGTTCTTACAGATTTCATCTATTTGAACATCATTTGATGGATTTTGAGCTTATTTGATGTTTATTTAATATGATACAAAACTTCCATATTTTATTGATGTTTTTGTGATATGTTTGACTGTGGATGTGTTATTTTTACACCATTCATGGTTTATGGATAAATTATTGACACTTCGTACACTAGTTTCAATACGAATGTTTATGTTATGTTTAAATGTTTTCGTATGAGGAATGAATTGGACTTAGTAAGTGGTGGGTGGATCCACCTATAGCTACTTGATGTATCCATAGGGCTCATGAGAAAAACTAGTGTCTTGACATAAGGCCTTGAAAAAATCTTGTTTGTATTCTTGGCACAAGGCCTTGAATATGTGGTTTTTAAAGTCTTGCATTATGCATTCTATCATTCTGAAAGTGGAAATTGATATTGCATGCGATTATTCGACTAGTAGAATATCCATATGAGTAAGTAAATGGCATTATTTTGATTTTATATTTTCCATATTATATAGAAGTTCATGTTTAAAAGGTTTTTTTAGTCTTATAGATTGCCTTATATGTTTTTGCTTATTTATGAAAGTTTCATCTATATTGTTATCCTTACTAAGCATCTGGGATCACCCCTTTCTATGTTTTCTTTTTCCCAGGATGCGAAAAAGTTTTTTATGACTAACCTACAGGGATAGTCAATGGGATCTCAGTGTTGTATACGGAGACAATGTTGTTGTTGTTTTCCATTTTATGATGTAATGTAAACCTTATGAATGTATCTAGTTCTTCCACGGATACTAAACTAATCTGTCTTTTGAGACTTGATCTTTTGTGATCATGCCATTGATACGTAATTATGCACCAACTCTGGGCTTCTCAGGTCGGGGCATTATAGCTAACACTTAGTACACAAAAAAATACACCAACATGTTACGTAGGGTAATATAATAAGAATATGAGAAAACATAATTAGGTGGTTATTATCATATTAGAAGTACATAGAAACATAAAAATGTTTCATATAGTAATATTAGAGTAAAAATAGTGGCATATTATCAAACATATAACTTGGTGTAAAGATTGAAAAAACATAAGACTTAAACCAGAATCCAAAAAGTATGAATAGTCACATATCAAAGGAGTGTGGTAAAAAAAATCATAGAAACACAGAATAGTTGATATAGAATCACTACCCATTTCCCATCGTGGATTATCCATTGTATCATGATTCTGGTAATAGAAAAATTATCACAACCTATTTCACATAGTGGATAGAACATCACAACATGTTTCCCATTTTTGATCAAGCATCACTACTCGTTTCACCATTATCTCATGGTATTTAAGGATTTACCCATTTCATTGTAGGGATATATATTTTCTAGTAGTGACAAAATGATCAAATAAATGTATGTGTTTTGTAAGAAAACATTTAATTATCAGATCCTTAAAACCCATGGAAAAGAATGATTTTCATTCTCAATTTAAATATCTATAACATAAATAATCACAAAAACTAGGTAAATTTATTCTAAATTTAACCAAACAAAAATGATCTTTATATAATAATTTATATGGTTATTCATAAAACATAACATCTAGGAAAATAGATACATTTTGAGATAATGATATAAATTAAATGAAAATCATAACAGAGAGTAAAAATATAATCTATAAATGAAATTATGAAGATGAAATGAATTTATACATTATTGGATATCAAAATAATAAAGGATAGAAGTGGGGATAACTAAAAACATTGACTTGGGAGAAAAATATATAAAATAGATATAAACAATTAAAAAGATGGGAATTATTAAAAATATAATTTATTTTTTGGGACCAGAAAATAATTCATGGATGAGTATTTGAACTGAAAAATAATTATTCATGTAGAGAAAAAAGTGGATATAATATGTAAAATATTATCCCTAAATATAATAAACATTAATGGTTGAATCTCAAATGATATTTCCAAACTCAAAGAAGGAAATTTGAGTTCCCAAAGTCCATTAAATTTAGTCTGGATACGCAACATAGTACTTCAAACTCCTTGATAATGAAGATAAACATAATAATTAACTAATTACGAAACATATTCTTATATATTTCCATTTAGAACCTTAATTTGTAATTATTCACTTCATGTGTTATATTTTTGTTATCAAGTGTTGATTTCTTATACAAATATATTAATAATGATTCGGAATTTATTATTTTCATGAATTTTTTCATTATAAAATCACAAAAGTTACTTGTATTGAATTTTTATATTATATTATAATGATATATTTCTTTAATATGAGTGTTTTATTTCTTTTTTAGAAAGAGAGTTCGATGAAGACATAGTTTTGGGTTATTTATCCATGCCAATGTATTACCACATAAGGACTATTAATTAATTTTTTCCCATAAATATTTACATTACTGATATATAATACTCATATATATATATATAAATTAACAAATTATAAACTAAAACCATCCATCACGGTAGTATAGAAAAATGGGCCTCAACGTTTTATAGAGACAGTAATCCACACATACACATGGATGAAGATTTCATTTATCAAGGAAGTAATGGAATATTTAATATGTTTCCTTGTTTAAGACTCTTAAACTAGTCATATATATCATACATATTTATTAAATTTACTCTTTTATACTATCCATGTTAAGTGGTTAAGTAAAATAGAACAAGTTTATTCTTGGAGGCTATAGTCCCCACAAATATATGACTAACATATTTTTCTTAAAAGAAAAGGGAATGTTGGTTAATATTGTACCATCAGTATAGTAATATATCAGTATACTAGTGATGCTTAGGTTATTATTTTAATATGGTGCGATGTAAATTTACTATTTATATTTTTATATAAAAAAATATAAAATAAAAAAGGATCAGTTAGAAAATTTTACCTCATTACTTTGTATATCTAATTTTATAAGGGTAAAAAAACTCTTAATTATGGTCATTTAAGAATACCAAAAAATATTTAAGGTGTTTAGTAGTGTTTAAAATAGTTTTGGGTTGATATTTGGCTTAAATCAGTTTTTTTTGTTAGAGGAAAAGTACAGTGGGGAGAGCCTCTTTAATAAGTAAAAAGGGATGAAATTATTTTTAATACCCATAAATATTTATTAATGGGATGTCACTATCATAAAAATTGGATATAAAATTGATAAATAACAGATAGAATAAGTGAAAAGTTCAAGGAATGCCCCAACCACACATTCCCACCCATGTTCCAATAATATTGGATGTCATTCAAACTTATATTTTAACTTGTACCATTTTATCTTTTTTAGGGTAACTAGTTCTCACCTAAGTAACTTATCTTTTTAGCATTAAAATAAAAAAATTTACTTATGATATAATTTTGTATTACTATTAAAAAAATTTGAATACATTTTATTTGATAAAATTTATAATTGTGATGAAAATAAATTTTAAAATAATAACTAAACAATGTATTCAAAAAATTTCATCTGAAAGATGATACTGCATTTCTAGAACATTAAATATATGTTTGTAAACTATGATAATTATTTTTAAAATTTCTAATTTAACTTATAAAATGAATATTTGTTTTCAAAAAATGGGTTTCATAAACTTTCAAATAATTCTAATCATCTAATACTTCCAATAGAAGAAAAATATTCTTAAAAACGTTATATTATCCTATTCACCCCAAAATCTTTTTACCTTATAAAAGATAAAAATGTCTATTAATCTAATATTTACATGATAAATATAACAATGTGATTAGTTTTTTAAAAATAATTTTATTAAATTTATAAAGTTTTCTTTTTATTTAATTTCCTAAAATATGTTGAAAATTAATTTTATAGGAATGTAAATTTTGGTACATTATCTCATATTTATTACCATTTTCTATTACTACTAAAACTAGTATTAATAATTATTGTTTTCCACTGAATATTATACTAAAAGATTAAATTTAAAAAAAATATTTTTCTAGTTTCTTAGCAACATTATTATAGTATATATTAAAGGTAACATTATATTTTTCGATACTTATATATATATATATGTATATTTATATATGTCATAATCCATTACCGCTATTTATACCTACAAATTATACAACAACCATAGAATGTTCCATATTTTTTTGGTATTGATCTTGTGTGTAGATAAGTGTGTTGATGTACATATTTAATTAAGGATGAATATTTCACTAAAACTTAGGTCATTACATTATACCTCACATAAAAAAAATCCCCTTGAAATTTTATTACATTTAAGAAAACATGTTATGGAACTTTTCTATCATCACATCATCAAGTTCCCATATATCCCCTTCAATGTTATAATTTCTTCAAAAAAATTTTACTATTTTTGTGGTACTTTTTCTTGAACCTTTTTTGTTTGATCTAAGATATTCACCTTTTGTTCCTCATATAAACTGTTATGTTCCAATTGTATAGCTTCTCAACTCATTAGATATGCCTGATCTAGTAAGTACTACCTCAAACGAGATACATGGAACACCATGAAATTGAGAGAGGTGTAAAGGGACTGTTATGAAATATGATACAACCCCTAAATAATCAATGATCTCAAATGGATCAATATATATAGGGATCATCTTCCATTTCTTCCCAAATCTCATAACCACTTCCACGAAGATATTGGAAGTAACACCTTGCTACTAACTTTAATCTATAGACATAATTAATAATTTACTATATAACAATTTTTTTTTTGAAATTGTGTCACTTTAATATGTTACTGAATGGTGTGAACCCATCCAAAATTTCTGGGATAAGGCTAGGATCATTAATCTTTCCCTCTCCAACTTTCATCATGCATATTGGCGTCCAATATTTCTTCCTATAAAGATCTATATATAGTACCTTCTAACTGATATAATAGAGACTAGTTTTATATGAGAACTGTACAAGGGGAAGGTGGTAATTCGAAAATACTTTTAAATCAATAAAACATGATCTCAAAATATACTACAGATTTTGATGGTCATTTTATATTTACCATCCATATAAGGATGATAATAAGTGAAAAAATAGGATTATTTATAATTGTTTTTATACCTTGGATCTTGATAAAATATAATGGAAGTTGGTACTCTATGAAGCCTCAACACTTTTATTTTGAATATTACGGGGAATTTGGAAAATAAGAAAGTTTATTTGATGGAAATAAAATTCAGTAACTTCATGGGTAGATTGACTAAATTAAAATAACATTATATCCTTCTTACATCTTATGGATTCCTATGATAAAATTCAAATTGATGTTTTCTGAGTTATTTATTGGCTTGGGAAATGGTTGCAAGATACCATTTGATTTTTTTTCCTTCATCATTAAGTACTTATTATACCACACATCAAGATATTTATTTCATAATATCTCTCTTCATGCTATCACACCAAAAAATTGGTTTTTGGTATCTATAAATCATAATACTTACTGTATTAATAGAAAATGATGAGCAATATGCATCATAAAAAATTTCATTTTTCAATTCTATTTTTAATGAGAAATATATGTTTGTTTTAGACCTTATAAATCCATCTTTATCAAAGTTGAACTTTAGAACGTTTTCAACCATTTTTACAGATCTACATCATCATTATGGGGTTATTTGATCTTTATGATAATGGATGATTGAGAAGTAATTTAGTAAATATATTACTTCTTAACCTTTACTATGACTTCAAGATATATCCTTTCTAAATCAATGAGTACTGTGTCTTTTTCAATCCTTTTAATTTAGAGGGTATCCTGACCTTTTCTTCTTAGTACAATATCCACATATTATTCCTTTAATATGTGGTAATTTATTGTGTAGTCATAACCATTAATATATTAATACCTTTTATTTTGACTTATATTTGACTCCTTCTGTGTAAATATATATATTCAAGTTCTTATGATTAGTCTATATACCACACTTTAATCTATAGAGTTAATTTCTTCGAATTTTCAATGTAAATATCACTACTTCCACATCTAAATCTCACATTGGTAAATTTTCCTCAAGTGTCTTTAACTGATGGGCTATATAAGTAATTACCTTATCATTATCCATGTGGATGAAACCAAAACCATTTTTTGAAGCAAAACTATATATTACAACCCCTTCTCCATTTTTGGATATTTTAAGTACATGAGCGGGGAACAACCTTTTTTTGAGTTCCTCAAAGATATATTCATATTCCATTTTCTAATGTTTCATTACCTCTTTCCATGTTAAATTGGTTAATTGATTTGATATCCATGATAATATATCTCACAGAGAATCAATAATATCTTAATAACCCCAGATAACTATGAATATATTTTGTAATGGTCAGTCTGGGAAATTTCATAATAACTCCTATATTTGTTGGATCTCTTGTTGTTACCTTACTTGTAATTACATGAAATAAGGATGATAAATTATATAGACATAACACACACTTGATAAATTTGGTAGATAATTTTTCATTTATGAAGGTCTTTATCATTATATAAAAATGATCTTCCTTGAATTTTGAGTATTTATGAATATCATAAATAAATGAACCTCAAATTGGTCGTGATAGTCTCTAAAGAATATATTCATTAGATCTAAAATATGTAAGGACAATCACTCAGTAAAAATGGGGTCACTATAAATTCATCGTTGTTAGATACCATTTGATAATCTATTTTTGTAATATCCTTCCTTTTGACCATTAATTTTTGATATCTATATTTTTGGAAAATGTTTAAAAACTATTAATCTCCAATTAGTGGATAAAGTAGGATTTAGAATTTGGGAAAATGATATTTATTTTTAATTGTGATATTTTAATCTAATTATAGTCAATGTGATGATTCATTTATCTATATTTATTCTTCATAAAGAGGACTTTTGTCCCCATAGTGATTCATTTGGAATGAATGATTGGTTTTCCCAATTCTATGTTATCCACTTATTCAATTCATCCAATTAAATAAAGTCCATCTTATATGTAATCACTGAGATATGTAGAGATCCACGTATAATTTGAATTGGCAAATAAAATTCACACTGTGAGGAAAGTCATGATAGTTCACCTGGGAATATATTAGTATATTTTGATACAATAGGAATTTCATTAATGTTAAATTTCTCTTTAATCATTCCTGTTATATATCCCTCATTTATAGGTATCTGTATCCAGATAATTGTAAGAGTAGGAATTTTTAATGATATTTCAATATCCAAAGATGGATGCGATGATTTAATATTATTATCAATCTTGTGTGATATAAAAGAATATGAAGAAAAACAATCATATAATGTATTCATAGATATATAATTGATGATTAGGTTACCAAACATCTCTTTATTATTATGATCTAAAATAGTGGTAGTGATTGTGTATGCTCTCCCTTATTCCCAAGGCATGGGAAGTTAGTGAGTACTATTCTCTTTATTAGATCTGAGATTTTGGAAATTATTAAAAAATATTCCAAACTCCTTACATTTGAAACATTGAAGTGTGGGTGAAGAATTTGTGGAAAACTTTGAAAATACCCCAAACAGAGAAGCCCAAAACTAGTTAGTAATTTAATACATTATCACTAAATACAAGAGATCGCATCCCAAAGAACAATTAGTATTTTAGTCATGAAAGAATATATACAGACCTCAATCTCACATTATATTTGAAAACATAAAATACAGCATAATACTTTCATTGAGTACTTAATTATTCCCTTTATTATATCATTTATTATAAATCATAGTACACTTCTTGACATCCTTAGGAAAGGAAACATTATAAAGGCATGATACCAGATTATTAGTAATGGAATACATAAAATAAAAGCTATTATATAATAAATATGGCATGAATTACAAGGTAGGGATAATTATGATAAGAATATTCAATATATTTAATGTGATTATTTTGAATGTTATCAATTTTTTTATAACTATAATTACATGGAAATAAATAATTCATTTCATAAACTTTTAATGTCTACTTTGGTATTTTTTTCAACTTACTGTGGAGGCCTCGTGCCAAAACATCTTATATAAATGGGTATGGCCTCATCAAAATACTCAACCTATTTTTCCTCAAGATTCATGTTGATTCATTGTGGGGATATTTAATTCTAGGTCCCACCCATAACTCAAAAATAGTAACATATTCATTATATGAATAAAAAATACCACTTAATCAATATGCCTAAAAAATCCATAACATTCCACATAGGATGAAATAATATAAAAAATGTCAAATTGTTTTCGTAAAATTATTAGAATCCGTAATTGAAATATATTGGATGTTATAATTATAGTAAATAGACACTAAATCATAATATCTACCAAAGGATATTGTCATCAATGAATTTATTTTAAAAAGTTAAGTATATTTGTTTTTTCGAGAAAAAATCATTTCATTTAAAAATCCATTTTTTAAAATCAAAAAATTTAAAAAATTTATAGAAAAGCATTTTTTTAAAGAACTATATAGAATTGAAACGTAATATTTAAATTTAATATTTGTAATAGTTGAGGTAAAATCCATTCTTTTAGTGTACATCAATAAAAATACTATGTTTACAGCTTTCGTAAAATGTGACTCATTTGAAAAATGACAAGAAGAACCCTTTTATAAATTTTTATAAAAATTAAAAAATATATAAAAATTTCTGTAATAAATCATTTGAAAATAATAAAAACATTATTGAAATAATTTTAAAGAAAATATTGAAATTGAATAAAAATCTTCCTAATCGAATTAAAAAAAGTTGGTTTTCATTTAAAACTTTATTTTGGCATTGTTGTTTTTAAAATAAGCTAAAAATGGAAATAATACATGAAATCCAGATAAATAAACATAGTATTATAAAATTTATTAGGTTTAAGATAGAAATGTTATATAATTCCATGAATAGAAACGCAGATATAAATATTCTCTCTTAATGATGATATTGTGAAATAAAACCTTTGATCATGTTTGAATTTATTTCTTTGTGATTTTAACCTAATATATAAAAATTTTAAATTAATTGAACTACCATAAAATAAAATTATAAATTATTTTAATATCATATATGATCTCTTATAAAATTTCAATAACTGATTATTAATAATTATTTATTTAAATCATCATTTTTGTGTGTTTACTGCTCTGTTCACAATATATGTTTTGGTTTCATTACTTTATTCCTTTAATATTAATCATGGTTCTATAATTTCAATATTTTGAATAATTATATTAATGTATTATATATTCATTATAAACATATTTATATTTATCCTTTAAAGGAGGAGATGAAAAATGAGTCACATCACTTTGTGGAGGTGGTAGTCCACATGTACACACAAGCGATGTTATAACATTGTTATTTAGTGTAATGGTAAGAAGGTAAATAATATATTATATTTAAATAATAATATTTATTCTTTAATTATCATATATATTAATTATTTCTATTTATATAACAAACTATGTAAAATTGTGATGATAAATGAATTACTCCGTTATGTGGATACGATAAGTCATACATATGCTTGAGTGATGTTTTCACTTTACATAGGATATAAAATAAGTAAAAAAATTATCCCATAATAATAATAAAATTTAAGTAAATTAATTAAGTTCAATTTAATCTTTTTGGATGCGTACAATATATTTGGATGAATTAGAATAAAAAATAAATTTGAATGAGCTTTTAAAAATGATTATGTCTTCTTCAATAGACATACTTTCGATATCTTCTTAAGAACACATGGAATTATATTTTAAGAATAAACTACCATATAATTCATGTCCAATGAAGTTATATAATATAAATTGGTGGGTTTGGTTGATTTTGATGGTTTAAATTTCTATAAAGAAGAGAGAGGAGTGGTGTCCTTTTTTAAAGTGAGGGAAATGACACACTGGGAATAAATAAAATATTAAATAATATATATAACATAATTGTGTAATGTCTTAGAATGGAACCCAAATTTCTAGTATAATATGTGTTTGGGTTGATTTAAACTCAAAAAATCATATTTGGAAATGTTTTGTGCACAATTTAAGCCTTATACTCTTATTAAACAACTTTAAACTCATGTTTATCCTCAACCTTGTTAACTTACATTTGTTACAAAGATAAAATAATTATAAAACCAATAATAATAGGGTCAATATAACAGAATATTTAAATAATTATTAAAAATTTGGATTTCATTTTATCTGATTCAATTCCAATTAGTGGTTGTAATTACATTAAATATAACAACATAGAACATAATAAAATAAGTTTTTTAAAAAATATTTCATTTACGTATAAAAATAATTTCACCTTGAAATAAACTAATAAGATTATTTTAAATATTTTTATTAATAATAAAACTAGTAATTTTTTAAACTTATAGAGCATTAAAAAACCAAATGGATTTTTTAAACCATGACACTAAATTCAAAGACCCAAAAATAGTTTTTAATTTGAACAAATTATAACTTATATTCATAAAAGTAAAGAATGGGATTGAAATTATAAAATAATTTTTTTATATAAATTATTTTTCATGATTAAAATATGTTTGTTCAATAAAAACTCATGTAATAGGATATAGGCAGGTGTTGGAGTGATTTTAAAGATTAAACCCACATTTTAACCAACTTTTACCTATTTTACTGAGGTGACAACTCTTTACCATGGTATCTATTCATAATCACAGACACATTTGGGAAAATTATTACCTAATATTAATTATGTTGATTAAAAACGTGGAAACAATTTAAGAAGATTTAATTTTTTAAGTAGTATAAATGAATTTTAATAAAAGTGTTCATAATGGAATAAAATCCTTTTTTTCAAAAATTTGTTTTATTTAAAAAATGAACCCATACCTAAATCAAGTATAATGGTGATTAATATGTAATTTATTAGATTAAATATAATTAAATAATAATTATTTTAATTTATGATAGAATTTAAAATATCATGGTGCATGATTTAATGAATAGAAATGAAATTTTTACAAAAAACAAAATTTTTCACTATTCACTGAAAAATAATTGTTTTGAGAAAAATTTATAAATATTCACCCTATGATAAAATTTACACACTTCAATAATTTTATTCATTTTTAATTTTTTTATAATGGTGTCAAAATATCATTATAATTTCCACACACTAATGGAAATAAAAATCCTTTTTGAAGAAACCATATATTCAAAGTATACAGTGAATTTATTGAAAATGGAGTACTTATTTATTAGAAATTAAGGAATTGTTAAAAAAAGTATACATATTTTCAGTTTTTTTATTCGTATTCACACCCAGAAATCTAGTGGATAGTTTATAAGGGTTTTTTATATCATATTTCATTTATACTTGGTGTTTCATATTATGAAATATGTCAATGAAATTGATCCTATTTAAAGATAACAATATCAAAAAACTTTGGGTGTTACATTCTAACAACCATATAAGAACTTAATACATTAAATTACATCATGATTATACACACCACTATATATACATCTATCTTATCATAACCTTTGGTTCCTAGGTATCTTCCTAAAATTTATGGTTTCACTACACAAGTTTGGCCAGATGAGTTATCTTGTTTCATAGTACTTTCTATATATGATCTAAAATATCTACTATTTTTTCCTTATAGTAAATATATTTCTATAGTGGTATGTCATTGAATTTTAGTGCAATTTAATGATGTATTAAGCAATTCCTTATTATAGATACATGGTACACATTGTAAACTTGATTGTGGTTTGGTGGAGGGTCAAAATGATAAGTTACCATCATGACAAGATCAAGAATTTTTAAGGGACTACTATTTCTAGAGATTATATTTACACTATTTCTAAATCTCATAACCTTATTCCAAGGTGGTATTCATAATAATCCCTTATCATCATCTTTTATCTCTAGATATCTCCAATGATTGTCTACATGGATTTTTTTGTTGACTTTGAGATGGACTTATAAGATGTTAATGACTCTAATATTCTTCGTTGTTTTATCATATAGACAAGATCTCAATAGCATTATTTCATTATCTTCATCCAAAATAAATTTTATTTCTATACTTCGTTCCTTATAGGTCTTCATAAGGATTTTTCTACGCCATTCATTGAATGAAAATATTTAGTAAAAATTACACTAAAGGTAGGTTTTGATCCCTACCTCCATTGAAATCAATAGAGCGAGATATCAATTTGTATTCTAGATTTTGAATTGTATAATTATAATGACTATATTTATAAGGATTATATTCTAAAATGAAACTCAAATCTATTTTTAGTGCCTATAAAACACTTCTCTAGAACATTGAGGTAAACCTACAATCCTAATCAGATAAAATTGAGAGTGGTACACTGTATAATCTCAAGACCTCATTTCCCATGAACTCAATCTAGTTTCCATGAATACCGGCACCAAATATTGCCCACAGTAAGGCCTGAGGGTCATTCCTTATTCGCACGGGCTGGTACAAGTTCACGAGAATTAATAAATTAGGTTTGGGAATGATTTACTAGATTATGAATGCATAAAACCTTAAAAACAATCAATAATATGAATATGAAATTTTCAGGCCAAACAAGACTTATGAAAAATTCAGATCTGAATAGATGGTTTTAAAAAATGTACAAGAGCTCCAAACATAAATTTAAACAGCAGAAAAACAGCCACAAAGGCTCCACCCAACATGGGGTCATCTCCCCTGAGTCGTCTCCACAATACCACACCATAGGAGTGGACTGACAACCCAAACTGCCTTCACCCGATGCTTTACCATTACCTATGTCAAAAATAATCAATTATAACTACACCAAAGGGGTTGAATTAGGGTGTAAGCCTAAGCCCAATATAATACCACCCAAATATTACAAATAGTATGAAATACAAGGTGAAAAATCCCATAGTTTTAATATGTCTGGAAAGTCAGCAATAAATTAAAGAAATTCAAATTTCAATTGAAAAATGTTTTCAAACTAAAACATAAAAATACTAACACATTTAAATAAGAAATTTTTCATCTATAAATTATAGAAAAACACACCCTAATACAAAGTTGAATACTACAAATAAGATGAGAATCAAAACTGGGAACACCCCTAGGCATCTAGGTAGTCTCGGCCCCTATGTACCTCATACCTCTTTGTAATGTATCTAAGTCGATATCCTTTACTGTGAATGGTCCACTACTATGGAACATACCCATAACCTATTGGTCCTCAAACATCATGAACATAGTTTAGTATGAATCGTCTTTTTTCATTTTCTTAGTGAAATGAGGACAATACCCATTCGGTTCACTAGCTGTACAAGTACATATCCGCCCACCTAGGTTCCTGGGCTTCCACTTTTGTGCTTAAACAATTTTAGAAATAAAAACACATTACTGTTCATATGAAAACACCACTACTAGTCCCATACAAACAATAAATTTAAAAACACATTTGATACCACTTAAAACACACCACAATACAATTTGATTTTCAGTAGTACATCTTCTCAAAATCTCACATTTTTTAGCAACCAAAACACTTTGAAATATCCACTTTGAACAATATGTGCACACTTTTAAGTCACCAAAAATATTATTATAGTTAATTACCCTTTAATTAAACCAGAAATTCCATTATGGGTTAGCCCCATATGAACCAGTAAGTTATATCTTTTATAAAACCCCATTTTCACAAAAAAAATGGATCTTAAAGTCCATTGGCTTCACAAAAACCATTTAAAAAAACTTTCTCAAGAACAAAAAATATAAATCATCAAAACATTATTTTTAACCCTAATAAATTTCAATAAAATCAACTTGGTAATTATAGGGAAGCCCCAAATGATCCAATACAATATTTATAAGGAAACCCCAATTTCATCTAAAATTGGCACTTAAAATACACTTGCATTAAAAAACACTTAAACAAATTTTTTCAGCAATAATAAAATGTAATAAACATGAAAGTATCATAAAAATGGCTTCTACGTTACAAATATTTCATACACAATGGAATCACATACCAA
Source organism: Viscum album (assembly GCA_963277665.1). NCBI lineage: Eukaryota > Viridiplantae > Streptophyta > Magnoliopsida > Santalales > Viscaceae > Viscum > Viscum album. Next base: position 1,283,886,727 of record OY728148.1, read on the forward strand.
AATAATGAAAAAACTTGAATAATTATGTGAAAATCAAACCGCACTACCACCACACCACAAGGGTATTATATCAAGACTAAAACCAAAATAATAGACCAAGAAATCCAGAATCAAACCTATAGTTTAAAGTTTAGTTTCTATATATTATTAACCTCAAGGGTAATGGAAAAACCCAAAGCAAATTGAATGAAACCCTTAGTAAATTCAAAGAAGAATGATGGAGACCCACTTACTTGAGGGATCATGAAGAAATCAACCCAATTACACTAGTAGATGATTTTTAAAATAGAAAAAAATGAAATTGAAGTTAGAATAAGGAAGACGAAGTCATGTAGGAATTGGAATTAGGGAAAAAGAGTAATAATTGGAAGAGTGATTAAGGAATGAAGTTACCTCTTCAAATCTAGATGATTTGAGAAACCCTATGAAATTCTTCCCTACTTCACGATGCATAGGAGCTCCAAAGAGGGAGGAAATATAAAGGAAGAGTGTATGGGTTCAGTGTTCTTGGGAGAAACTTAGAATCACTAAAGAATAATAAAATATTAATTAGTTAATAAATAAACATTAAAAAAACTAGAAACGGGCTTCCAGGATGGCCCAATTCCTTAAATAAAAACCAAAATCCACCATTAATATGGATTCCTAGAGGGTCCAAATTTAAATGGTGCTATTAATTGGTCAAGGGAGGCCATTTCTTATTTGTAATGGATGAAAAATATTGAAAATTGAAAGAGTTATAACAAATAAAAAATTATATTTTTAGATTTGGAAATGGGCTCACGGTTTGGCCCAAATTTCAAAAACACACAACTTCCACCAAAATGAATGGGAATACCCCAAAACCAAGAAATAATTTAAATTAAATGAAAAATAACTTTAAAATAATTTATTTATGTGACAATTCTCCCCACCATAAAAACTATCCATCCTGAAAATTCAACCTGATGCCTGATCGGAAAACCGGAACGAGTACTCTTCCTCAACCCATGACTTCTGCTCCCATATCTCATGTGTATCATTCCCATGCAGCCAAAGAACTCAAACCAATAGAATAGAATTTCTACAAAGAACATTTTCTTTGAATTACACTATTCGTATCTACTACTCAACAACAGATAAATTAGGCTCTATATCTAACTCCACACAATTCAGTACATGGGATGGATCTAGGTTGTATTTATTGAAATGGGAGAGATGGAAGATGTCATGGATGAAAGTCAACTGAGAAGGTAGGGAAAACCTATATTCCACCTTTCAAATAAGCTCTGTAATCTCAAAAGGTCTGACATACCATGGTGTCTACTTCCTTTAATTTCCTAATAAAAAAAGGCTATGAATAGGGGCCACTTTCCAGAATAACTTTTCACCCACTAAAATCACATGGTATCGACGCCTTTGGATAGCCTAAGATTTATGGTGACATTGAGCTATCAATAACTTTTGCCTAATCAACTTCGGCTTCTCTGATGTCTCCTGCACCAGACTCGACCCCAAAAGTGTGGTCTCACATACCTTATCCCAACACAAGGGGGGATGAAAATGCCGACAATAGAGCGCCTCAAAAGGATCCATTCGAATAGAATATTGGTAACTATTATTAAAAGAAAACTCAACAAATCCGAAATGACTATCACGAGAACTTCCAAAGTCCATGACACATGTACAGAGCATGTCCTCCAAAATCTGATTCACCCGCTCAGTTTGACCATCCATATGAGGGTGGTATTTCGTGCTCATCTTAATCTAAGACCCCAACTCATCCACTTTAGCTGTATCTCTGATCGGAATGAACTGGATTGATTTGGTCAGATGATCAATCACCACCCAAATGGAATTATTACCCCAAGGTGTATGAGTAAAGACAACAAATAATTCCATGGAAACTTTGTCCCACTTACAGATAAGAATGGGTAATGGTTGGAGCAAACCAGAGGGCCTTTGATGCTCTTCTTTCACCTACTGGCTTGTGTGGAATCTCGATATGATGTCCGCGATGTCTCTTCACATACCTAGCCCCTAGAAATGTCATTGAAAATTATAATACATCTTAGTTGAACCCAGATGAATAGACCACCGAGGTTGGTGGCTGTCCACCATCACCACCTTTCGCAGAGATAAGAGCACTACTGAATAGACCTTCAAGCACAAGATTCCATAGGGAGGCGACCTCCAATCAGAGGAAGTCTCCCATCCATGATGAAACTGCCTCAACCACTAACAAAGATCATCACCTGTATTTTCCCACAGAATCGACCAAAAAAGATAAGGATTCAATTGAATGATCACTAAGAACAGACCCCCATTTTTATCCTTGTTGTCCACATGCATCTGAGAAAAAAGTTCCATCAAAGTCCACTCAGCACTAGACTTCCTCAAATCCCAAACTAGAACTCTTCTTCTCAAGGAGTCACCACAACATTAACATTTCATAGGGTATTGACAATTTCAAAGGAAAACCCTTGCATGTACTCGATCCAATGATGCTGCCTCATGTTGAGGTCCTTCTGCATGAATAAATAGGACAAGATTTTGTGATCAGATTATACCAAAAAATTCTCCCTAAAGCGGTAGTGACACCATGTATTTAATGTGTGCATTACCGCTTCTAACTCCAAGTCATGGGTTGGGTAATTATTTTCGTGTGGTTAGAGTTAGCGAGAGCCATTAACCACCACTTGATCGTCCTGTATAAGAACACACTTAAGATGCATACATGAAGTGTCGCAACAGACCACATACCCCTTCCCGGCCTCAGGAAAAGTTAGAACGGGGGTGGTAGTCAACCGCTTCTTCAGCTCCTTGAAGGATGCGTGACATTTTGGGGCCCATGCAAACATCAACACTTTCTGGGTGAGCATAGTCATCGGTGAAGAAAGCTGAGAGAAATACCGAACGAATCTCCTCTCTTAACTTGCTATGCCAAGTAAACTCTTGATCTGGAACACATTATTCAGCTTCTCCCAAGACATAACTGCACTGATCTTCTTGGGGTCCACTAATACCCCCTACTCTATGATCAAGTTCCTTATAAATTTCACTTCCCTGATCTAGAAAGTGCACTTTGACAGCATTGCATAGAGGTGATGATCCCTAAAAGTTCCCAAAACGATCCTCAAGTGATGTTCATGCTCCTCCTAAAAGCCAACATATTCAAAAATATCATCCCAAAACACCACAACCAAAGAATAGATATACTGATGGAATTACTGGTTCTTGAGTTCCATAAAGACCACAGGAGCATTGGTCAGTCTGCAGGGAATGACCAAATAATCAAAGTGGCCTTACTTACTTTAGAAGGCTTTATTTCGGATTTCTACTTCTTCAACACTGAGTTGATGATGGCCTAAACGCGTTTTTATTTTTTACATCCACTTTCCCTCTTAAACTAATCAAACAAACCATCTATTTTCGTCAAAGGGTATTTGTTATTAATTGTTTTCTCATTTATATTTTGGTAGTAAATGCAAAACTAGAAGGATCCATCATCCATTTTCGCAAACAACACAAGAGCAACCCAAGGATAGACGATCGGGTGGATGAATCTATTGGATTCTAATTTTTCCAACTATATCTTTAGTTGCCTAATCTCAGTGGGGCCGTGAAATATGAGGGAAGATGGATCTGGGCCCTCTGGGTCCAACCAGGTCGGACCGGACCCGGGCCCACTATGGCCCCTTTTACTTTCTTTTGGCCATATATTTGGCACAAGATTTCCATTTGAAAAACCGCTAGCTGTGTTGGAAATCATGGAGTGATACGGTCCCTTGGAGTATATTTCACAGAGTTTTGGATTGAGATGGGGAATGTTCAGATTGGATCGAGCAAAAATCCATCCAGGCCCCCATGACTAAAAGGCTTATAACTCATAGACTGAGTGTCCGATTGAAGCGCTGTCTATTACGTTGAGATCCCTATGACATAGAGGACCAATGAGATAATTATTTGTGGGACTTCATGGCAGTTGGTGTATCGAACAATAGATTGTGGAGTGGATCCTCTCGGAGATGAGTGAGCATTGTGCGAGAACCTAGTAGTTGGCTGAGACTTGAGGACTGCTGACTGTTTCGACTCAGAGTGACTCGAATGGCCTAGTGGGGAGCACCTTGGGGATGTGGGAGACCCACAGTGGGGAGTGCCTTGGGGACACAGAAGTCCCACAATACTTGACAGGAGGAGTACCACAACAGGCCATGAGGGGGAGCACCTCTGTGTGATAGGGCAAACCCATGGTGGGGAGCGCCTCTGTGTGACGCGGCAGACCCACGGTAATCGACCGGAGGAGTACCTCATCAGTCCAAGGATAGTGGGAAGAGCCTCTGTGTGATGCGGTAGGCCCACTGTAATCGATTGAGGAGGAGTTCTATGGCAGCCGAAGGATCAAAATGTTAATTGTTATTACAACCCTGGAATAAAGGTTGGTATGAGGTGAGTGAGTTCCACTGTGTTTTCCTCATGATTGAGATGGATTACAAGATAACTCAGTTATATGTATGGGCATATACCTAAGTAAGGTTACCTATTTATTTTATACATTTTGTTTATCCTTGATGGATTTTGTGATACCTAGAGGGTCTCAGTGTCCCTACTGAGTATCTTTATACTCACCCATGCACGGGCTATGCCTGTACATCATTATGTTTGGTGCATATGACAAAAAAAGTTTACTGAGGATGAGAGTGCCATGTCTAGACAATACCTAGAGGTGGACCTTACGACTAGTCAGTACATGGAGTAGATAGATGAACAAGGAGTGCTGAGGAGGAAATATGTACCTACCCTTGAGGTATGAACTATAGAGGATGACCCAACAGCTGACTTTCCCTTTATTCAGTTGTATTGTTTCACAATTGTACTTGTACTTTCCTGTTGGGCTTGTATTCTAGCCCCTTTTTACTTTCAGCACTCTTTTGTTACACAGTTTACTTAGTGTTTCGTATCCAACTGTGTGATTTATTGTGTTTGTTTACATGTTATAAAGGAAATCCCTTCCCAGTTTTAGGGAATTACACCTTTGGTGCTATCACCAGTGCCTAGCCTATGGAAGGAGGGTTTGGGGTGGTCATGGCACGGGCCCTGGGGGACGGCTCCAGACATAAGTACATTCCGAAAACAATTTATGAAAGAAGATCTATATACTTGAGACGAGATCATCTTATCATTGGATTTTTTTGCAACCAAGTCAACATCTAATCTTCATGGTGGTTATTTTATAAACTTATAAAATTTTTCGGATATTCATGCTTGGGTAGGACCTAAATCAAACAAAACTTTTTCACTTATAGAGTGGATGATAGTTATACCTTTCACCACTTAACTAGGAACTACAACCCCAAATTTTGAAATTTCATGATCATTTCATTCTCCCTTCATCTTATTCTATCGTATGTTCCCTTGATGTTTGGGAAATTTGTGTGTATATTTCGACATCTCTATATAGCTAAAGCAGTGTACTTTGATAGATTCTTTATTACCTTTGAATTCATGAGTATGATGGCCTTTTTCTGCACACTTGATGTCAACTCATGTTCCCATTAATAAAATACCAGGTTATTTCCTTCCAAAATTATCACATGTGGAAAAAATCGCCCTTCATTTATTCACCTTATCCATTATTTTCTCATCCTACCAATTCTTATATTTCTTTCCTTTGAATACATAATACATGGGGATTTTTTTTATTTTGGTAGCACATGACATAATATTCTCATATGAAATGTCTATTTGAGAGACTGGTTTTCTTTAATGGATTGGATTTATCCCAATATATAAATGGTAAATATTACTCTACAGATTTCATAAATAGTTCATAAAATTCCATTTTAACCTTTTAAATTTAGGATCAAACTTAATTATACATTCCTGTTCCATTTTCCTTATAATCCAGAAGTTTCTCTCTATATCTATTCATTGTTCATGAATAATGTATTTCTTCAAGAAAATTATATTTAAATCCTTCCACTCAAATATCACTATTTTATCCACACCCTTAGTGTTTTGAATAAATAACCACCATTGACCAACATCCCATATGAGATTAAAAAACACCATGTCAAACTTATCCCTTTCATTACATTCTAAAGTAAGATGTATATTTTCTATGGAAATTTTCCACCAACTAGTGTAAAATTGATTTGTGGTTATATTTAATTATGAAGGCTATTGTCTCACAAAATAGCCAAACATTGTTACACATTGTTTTAGTGATCACATAATGATTAACTATTCATTAAAACCATTATACTACAATGTTAAACTGGTTTTTGTATTGTAAATTAAAAATATAATAAAACATTTCCAATTAAATTTTATTCAAATATCTATTTTTAGTTATTATTAAAATTGAATTTTTTTTGTTTGTGTTATTTAGTTTTAGGAGGGGGTGATTTGGAGTGTCCTGGATAAAGTTAATGAAAAAATGGGAGAAAATTCATGGAATCCCAAAAACATATGCACACTATTTTCCATATTATGTGAAATTAGTATATAAAATATGGATTAAATTTTCTGGGATCATCCAAAAATAATATTTCTACAACTCTTATGAAGAAATAAAATCATAATTAAACAATATATTGGTCCAACCAAACTAATATTTCTAGGAATCTGAATCTACTTAAATTCAAGAAATTGGTTTGTTATTTTTTCAATATATCCCATTATAAATTTCTAATGGATAGAAACATTTAAAGGGATATATTAATTATTTTTATTAGGAACTCATATATTTTTTAAAATTGATGATTAGGATTTTTACCTATCCAAAACTGAGACACAAATTGTATCTGAAAATATGGGATGCCAAATTCACCTCCAACTTTTCCTATAAAAATAGCCCTTGGGAATTTCATTTTCAAGATCAAATAAGAACTGAATTGCTATAATTTTAGAGTTCTAATGGATTACATTAATAATCATGGAGGTTCTGGAGCTCCCTATCTCATTGTGGGAGATGATATAAAGAAGTATATCATACTGATCATCCCCCTCCTCTCGGAGACATCTAATTATTAGTTGATCATTATGATGGAGTTAAGAACATGTAAATGGAGTTACAAAACTACAATTAGATGTTGGTTTTTTATATTTTCTATACATAAACTTCTCTTATAGTTTTATCTTACATTTATTTATATTTTAATACTTTACCTTGGTGAAATTTAATTTTATTATCTTTGTTTCCAAATGATTGTAGTGAGACTTGGAGTGCAAGAATTGTGATATTTATTTTGGGAAACATGTTAATCCCTCTCCATTAGAAAATTATTGAGGTTTAAATATTTTTTTATTCTCTTATACCATGCATAAGGTTTTGATACCGCCTATATGATTGTTATGTAAATGTTTAGTTTGAATTTCATTGATACGAAGTCTTGAAGTGTAATTAGTATTCTGGTTAAGCTCAAACAAAGGTTTGTTCTAAGTTAAATCATATTTTTATAACTTGATACATGAAATTTTATGTAGTGAACATGAATTATGTCATATCAGACTCGAAGTCAAAAAAATTAATTATTTTAACAATTTTTATAATCATTTTTTATTTCAAGTTGGAATGAGATAAATTTTAAAATTCTAAAGTGAGGTGGGATCCTATGAATGGGTGGCACATGATTAATAATATCGATGATAAAACCACGTAGGATGAACATGTTAGAAAATAAAATTAATTAAATGGAAAAAATATAAAAATAAAATAATGGTAAAAAAGGTGTTTTAATAATAATAATAATACCGGTGATAATGATTATTATTATTGATATTATTATTATTTATATTATTACTATTATTATTATTTATATTATTACTACTAATAATTGTTTTCATTTATTTAATTATTTACTTTCCTTTTATTTTCAATTTTTGTTTCTTTATTTCATTTTTTTCTCCTTGTTCCCTTATTCCTTGTGCGCAACATGGGTATGCCTACCTCCATTACCATGTCCACACATCGGCCCACATTTGGACCTCTCTTCTTCTAAAAAAACAACCATATTCTTTCCAGTTTCGTGGTCACAACTTTGAGGTAAGACTTTATCTGCACTCTTGTCTCTTGATTTGGCCGATTTTCTATCTCTTCGTCGCCCAATATGTATCATATGAAACGTTCGGTTTTAGATGGGGTTTGATTTGATACTATACTTATTTTTAGTGCATGTAGTGGGATCCTTGGATTGTCTTTGGGTTTGTTCTCAAATCCAGAACCGAAGTCGACGTGGGTTGGCTCATCTCGGCTTTCCGACATTGCTTTAGGTAAGAGTTTTCTCCCAATATTTTATTTAACATTCTTAATTAGATAATGTTAAGGTGTATATGAGTTCCAGGTAATAGAATGCCCCAACCCTAGTTTCCCAGAGTCAATGCATTATTACATATCATTGGCATGATCACAAGGAAATCATTTCTCGAAAGATGAATCAGTTTATTATTATTGAAAACAAGATTCAAACAAAAGTTCAACTTTACAGCTTAAAAAAAACACAACACGAATATATTCCATTATCAATATCCAAGCCTCCTAGATTATTCATGCAAGTCACTCATAAATAACTTCTTCATTTCCTAGGAAAATGAAACATAAGAAAGGGGTGAGCTCAAATTCTTAGTAAGGGTAAGCAATATAATGGAAAATAACATAAATATTAAGCATGGTGAATAATTAAAACCACATGCATTTAATAATAATAAACATGAATACTTTTATGGAAGGATTATGAGTTGAGTAAATAATGCCATAATAAAACATAATCATGGGTATTCCGCTAGTCTAATGACCACATGAACCATCAATATTATTTTCATAATGAGGGAATGTATAATCCTGTAAATTCTGGAACATTTTTTACAAGTCCTCGGCCAAGTCATCTAAAAATGATTAAGGCCTTGGCCAAAACCATATATCAAATTGGGAAAGTACTCCTCCAATTCCACGTCTTGTTGTCTCATGAGACCTACTGATGCATCGAGGAGTTATAGCAGGCTCCACCCATCACTTACTAAGTCCAATACATTCCTCATATGAAAAGGTTGAAAAATAACATAAACCTTCGTATTAAAAGTAGCATACTAAATGTCAATACTTTATCTAAAAACCATGAAAGGTATACAAATAGAATATCCATAGTCAAACATATCACAAAACCTTCAATACAATAAAGAAGTTTTTTGTCATAATAAATCATCTTCAAATAAAAATAAAATCGATGAAAGGATGTTGACATAGATGAAATCAAAACATTTTTTATAGAAATATCTCTTTCTATTTTAAAAAAATTTAAGAGTCACAAAATTGTAAAGAAAACATTTATTTTTAAAATACTCTTATAAGATTATATGGAAATCTTCGACGTTGTTATAATAATGTAATATAGTAGCACCCACCGTATAAGTTAAAAAAACATTCTTACCTTAATTTTTTCTAAAAGGTCATAAAGTAACTTGTTTGGAAAACGACAGAAAGATTAAATTATAAACATATTATAAAAGTCAAAAAGGATATAAATGACTTTAACCCATAGTCTATAAAATAGTAAGAATGTTTTGAAATACATTTTTAAGAAACAAGGATATGGATGATAAAGAGGTCCCAGTAGATAATTACGTATAAACAACCTGAGATAATAAAGAGATTGTGAAATTAACCCTTAACTTGTACTTTTCCTTGGTCAAGGGTAGATTAAACTGTTGTTTAGTGGTGAAGTAATTGTTATTAAATTTTACAAAAATCATATACATTAATATGATATCATATATGATCTTTTAATATTTCTTTCACTATTGGAATTGCAGGATTTCCCAATGGTTTAGAACTGTTGGGAAAGGCTGCAGAACCGTTGGTATATGTTATACCAAGGGTTCTGAAAACCGTAGGGAAGTAAGCAGTTGGGAAAGGTTTTTCCCAATATTTTATAGTGAACCATTGCGATAGGTTGCTGAAAAATTACCATATCCCAACGGTTCTAGAAAACCGTTGGGAAATCTTTTTCCCAACGGTTTACAGCCGTTGGGATACAGTGCCCAAAATTATCATGTTTTTTCCAACGGTTTGGAAAACCGTTCGAAAAAACCCACCATATCCTCTTTCCCAATGGTTCTATGAACTGTTGGTAAAACAAGACCTATACATTCTATGCCAACAGTTTTGAACCGTTGGCATAGCCTCTACTGGGAAAATTTCACAACAGCTCTGCAATTTACCCAACAGCTCTCCAATTTGACCACTGGCTATCCAATGTGCCCACTAGGTCTCATTTTGTGGGTTCCCTCTAATTTTCAATCCAATTATTGTACCTTCAATAAACTAACACATACATATACAATTATTGTACCTACAATAACCAACTAACACTTACATATAGAGAACAAATTCATACACATTTAACATATAATGGTGGAACTATACACATCCCTAATTAAATTAGAATTCATAACATATTTACAAACATACATAATATATTTAGAATTCAATTTAAAATTTAGATGACAATTATATGAGGAATCCAGAAGTCAATTCATAATTTGATTGTTTTTTTGTATACCATATATTTTTACATGAAATAATGTCCATTTTAAACATAATACATACTCTTGGAGAGGTATCGGCCACACCATGCCTCATATTGAGGCGGGGTTGACTCATACACGTCAAATATGACCCATGGATCGTTGTGCTAATGTATTGACACAATCCAAACGCATTTGGTCAGTTTTTCGTAATCTAGTTGATGTTTTTCAATTAAAATGACATACTTTTGAAACAAAAGGATGACACTTTGAGTGGTGCCAGCCACACTGCGCCTCATATTGAGGCGGCGTTGACTCGTACACATCACATACGACCCATGGATCGTTCTCCTAAGGTTTCAATGGAAACCGAATACGTTTGGTCCGTTTTCTGTATGTACTTAAATTATTGTCCATTTTATGCAAAAGAGAGCCACTTAGAGTGATTCCGGGCACACTGTGCCTCAGATTAAGGTGGGGTTGACTCGTACACGTCACATATGACCCATGGATCATTATGCTAAAGTATCGACACAATCCGAATGTGTTTGGTCGGTTTTCTGTATTCCAGTTGATGTTTTTCACTTCAAATGACGACCTTTTGAAACAAAAGAAAGACACTTTGAGTGGTGGCGGCCACACCATTCCTCGGATTGAGGCGGGTTTGACTCGTACACGTCACATATGACCCATGGATCGTTTTTCTAATGTATCGGCACAATCCGAATGCATTTGGTCGGTTTTCCGTATGCCAGTTGATGTTTTTCAATTAAAATGACGTACTTTTGAAACAAAAGGCAGACACATTGAGTGGTTCCGGCCACACCGCGCCTCAGATTGAGGCGGGGTTGACTCGTACATGTCAGATATGACCCATGGATCATTCTCCTAAAGTTTCAATGGAAATCGAATGGGTTTGGTCGATTTTCCATATGTACTTAAATTGTTGTCCATTTAAAGAAAAAAACAGACACTTTGAGTGGTGGCGGCCACACCACACCTTGGATTGAGGCGGGGTTGACTCATACACATCACATATGACCCATGGATCGTTGTGCTAATGTATCGAAACAATCTGAATGCATTTGGTTGGTTTTCCGTATGCCAGTTGATGTATTTCACTTCAAATTATTTCCTTTTGAAACAAAAGACAGACACTTTGAGTGGTGGCGGACACACCGCACCTTGGATTGAGGCGTGGTTGACTCATACATGTCACATATGACCCATGGATCGTTGTGGTAATGTGTTGACACAATCCGAATGTGTTTAGTCAGTTTTCTGTTTTCCAGTTGATTTTTTTCAATTAAAATGACGTACTTTTGAAACAAAAGGCAGACACTTTTAGTGGACGAGGCCACACCACACCTCGGATTGAGGAGGCGTTGACTCGTACACGTCACATATGACCCATGGATCGTTCTCCTAAATTTTCAATGGAAACCGAATGCGTTTGGTCGGTTTTCCGTATGTACTTAAATTGTTGTCCATTTTAAGCAATAGAGAGACACTTAGAGTGATTCCGGCCACACCGTTCCTCATATTCAGGCGGGGTTGACTCGTACATGTCACATATGGCCCATGGATCGTTTTTCTAAAGTATTGACACAATCTGAATGTGTTTGGTCTGTTTTCCGTATGCCAGTTGATGTTTTTCACTTCAAATGACGTCCTTTTGAAACAAAAGACATACACTTTGAGTGGTGGCGGCCACACTGCACCTCAGATTGAGGCGGGGTTGACTCGTAAACATCACATATGACCCATGGATTGTTGTGCTAATGTATCGACACAATACGAATGCATTTGGTCTGTTTTCTGTATTCCAGTTGATGTTTTTCAATTAAAATGACGTACTTTTGAAACAAAAGGCAGACGCTTTGAGTGGTGCCGGCCACATCGTGCCTTGGATTGAGGCGGTGTTGACTTGTACACGTCACATATGACCCATGGATCGTTATCCTAAAGTTTCAAAGGGAAACCGAATGTGTTTTGTCGGTTTTCCGTATGTACTTAAGTTGTTGTCCAGTTTAAGAAAAAGACAGACACTTTGAGTGGTGGCGGCCACACCACTCCTCGGATTGAGGCGGGGTTGACTTTTACACGTCACATATGACCCATGGGTCGTTGTTCTAAAGTATCGACACAATTCGAATGCGTTTGGTTGGTTTTCCGTATGCCAGTTGATGTATTTCACTTCAAATTATGCCCTTTTGAAACAGAAGACATACACTTTGAGTGGTGGCGGCCACACCGCGCCTCAGATTGAGGCGGGGTTGACTCGTACACATCAAAAATGACCCATGGATCATTTTTTTAATGTATAGACACAATCCGAATGCATTTGGTTGGTATTTCGTACGCCAGTTGATGTTTTTTCAAATAAAGTTACGTACTTTTGAAACAAAAGGCAGATACTTTGAGTGGTGCCAGCCACACCGCGCCTCAGATTTAGGCAGTGTTGACTCGTACAAGTCAAATATGACCCATGGATCATTCTCCTAATGTTTCAATGGAAACCAAATGTGTTTGGTTGGTTCTCCGTATGTACTTAAATTGTTGTCCATTTTAAGCAAAATAGAGCCACTTAGAGTGATTACGGCCACAATATGCCTCAGATTCAGGTGGGGTTGACTCGTACACGTCACGTATGACCCATGGATCGATGTGCTAAAGTATCGACATAATACGAATGTGTTTGGTCAGTTTTCCGTATGCAAGTTGAGGTTTTTCACTTAAAATGACGTCATTTTGAAACAAAAGACAGACACTTTGACTGGTGGCGGCCACACCGCGCCTCGGATTGAGGCGGGGTTGACTCGTACACATCACATATGACCCATGGATCGTTTTGCTAATGTATCAACACAATCCGAATGAGTTTGGTCAGTTTTACGTATGTACTTAAAATGTTTTCCATTTTATGAGAAACCTCTGTGCGGGGGGGGGGGGGGTTGTTCGGGGTCCAAGGAAGAGGGTGGGGGGCTGTCCGGGGGGTGTTCGGGGGGTTGTCTGGGGTCCAAGGAGGAGGGTGGGGGGGGGGGGGGGGTGCTGTCCGGGGGGCTGTTTGGGGGGCTGTCTAGTGTCAAGGGAGGAGTGTGGGGGGCTGTCCGGGGGGCTATTCGGGGGGCTGTCCGAGGGCTGTGCAGGGCTATTAGGGGGGTTGTCTGGGGTCCAAGGAAGGGGGTGGGGGGGGGATGTCTGGGGGGCTGTATGGGGGGCTGTCTGGGGGGTTGTCCGGGGTCCAGGGAAGAGGGTGGGGGGTGCTGTCCGGGGGGCTGTCCGGCGGGGCTGTCTGGGGTCCAGGGAGGAGGGTGGGGGTTGTCGAGGATCCAGGAAGGAGGGGGGTTCCCAAACACACAACCACTAAAAGACAAAAAAAAACCATAAAAACAGATAATATATAAAAATAACTCAACTCTAATACTATACTACGAGTCTAGATAAAACCAACAACTAGAATAGATTAAATATCAATCTCAGTAATATCAGTAAAAAATGTAATGGATCAACTTGTCCCACATCACCATAACCATAATCACCATCATCATCATCACCCTCATCCTCGTCCCCATCATCATCCTCACCCTCGCCCTCCTCCTCGTCCTCGCCCTCGTCCTCACCCTCGCCACCCGCCTCGCCCTCCTCCTCTCCCTCCTCTTCCACATCAGTCTCCTCGCCATCATCATCATCAAGCTATACATCATCCTAACCACCACTAGAACTTCCACCTGGTGCCCCATATATAGAATGTATCGATGACATATACTCATCAAAAGCTGGACTGGACTCTGCTGGAAGTATAGGACATAGAACTTCAGTAAATTTCATAAACGCACTGTTTTCCCTAGCAGACTGTTCTGCCGTCACTGTGGACCTTTTATCCGCCTGTTCTGCCTGTGCCCTAACCTGCTGTAGCTCGGTGGCACTATAGCTCATACCTGAAGAGGGCCAATACCTCGTCGGGGCTATCCTAGGTCGGCAGCGTACTCTGCCAGAATTCTCCTCTCCCAACACCTGATGTAAGTGATCTGTTGGCCCAAAATTGTCTGTTTCTTGGACATCGAGGGCCTATAAAGCAGCCTGTTAAAAATATAAATATATCATTAAGTTACAAAATAGATATTAAAAAATAAATTCAATAGATTAAAACTTACAATCTATTGCTGAGTCACTTTATTGACGGCACTTCCATCCTTTTTCCGTCTACTCGGGAAAAACAGTTTTGCTCGAGGCACGCGTCCTTCAATATTTTGTATTTACCTCTACAATGACATTGAAAACTAAAATTATATGAAAACATTAGCAAGCTGTTAAATAATTTAAGAAAAAAAAGAAAGTGTGTGTTGTAAATAAAATTTATAAACAATTTTTATACCTGCTTCCTCTCATAATCAGGCATCGTAGTGTGTCCCTGTGTGTAGAGGTATTTTTTTGCATCAATGTTCTTTTTATTTTTTCCAGATGATTCTTAAATAAAATTAAAAAATTCAACAGATAGTATTAATGGAAAACATGAAAGTTATTATTTAAGTACCTCAAATGTTATTAATACATTAAACTGGGTACTCGTCCAATGAGTAATCATCTATAGATACTGATCTATAGGACAATCATCCACCGCTGGTACCGCCTCTAACTCAGTGTCAACTCTAGCAACCCAGCCAGTATATAACTCATGCTTGTAGGCTCTCCAAAGATCTCCTAAATCCTTTAGACGTTCCGATCGTGCACCCTCACCATCGGGAAAATTCTATCGAAGCATAAATCAAAATATTAATTCATATAAATACAAAAATAATTCATGGCATTAAATAGAACATATTTTTCTACCCATATCTCTGACCAAGCTCTATCCTTGACCTCATGTGGCAAATGTCTCCACGATAGCGGGCTGACGGGAATGATGTCGTAGTATTTGGCAAGCGTCGCCAAAGAACTCTGACACTGCTACCCTGTTTTCTCAAACATTTGGTTGTCTTCATTATAATCCACCATAACCTGTGTGCGGCGGTTCCACGCCGAATGCATGCGTGTACACGCCTGCCCATGCCTCCTGTCAGTAGATGTATCTGTCTTGAAAAAAAAAATATTTTATCAAAACATGTTATAATGAAAATTAATATTTCTATAAAAATTTGTTAGGGTTCTATAAATATACCTGTGCCGGTCAAATCAATGAGTGCCGCTGGATCCACAGAAACTGATGGAACACCTTGTGGTAGATCAGGAGTCAAAGACGATTTAATATAGAAGCTCGGAGAGACAGAAGTAGAAGGAAAAGAAGATGGGACAGCTGTATGACCGGATGCGGACTAAGGAGTGGGAATCATAATGGGATGTGAAAATGATGGGCCAGAAGATGTAGAAGGTAGCGAAAAAATGGGAGGCCTAAATATCCCGTGTGTCTCTAATGACACACCGGGATCAGAATGTGGGAAGGATGACATGTCAGTGGGAGGGGTAGGGTCTAGTCGGGTATGCGCAACTGCTCATCCACCTCTGGTACAAACCCTCCTCGTACCACCGGCCTGAGTACTAGGACTAGTACTAGGCTCCTCATCGAATAACTGTCGACGTATAGGTGGATCCTACAAAAATGTTTAAAAAAAATTAATCACATGACATTATATATTCTTTAAATATATCAATTTAAAATAAAGTACTCACTGTAGGCACTAATGGTGGAACACCCATCTCCATCATTCGAAGATTGTTCTCCATCATTTTTTTCCTTCGTCTCTCTTCAATTGGCTTCATTTACTGCTTTTGAAAACACATATGTAATTAATTAGAAAATGAAAACTAATGTGTAACCCAAAAAACTAAATATATGGGGGAATAGGGGATTCATATGCAATTTAGCAATCAATTGTTTTAGAATAGCTTGAATGGATTTAATAAATCATACAAGTTGTAATGTTCACCAAGTTAGAAATATTGTTTGACTATGTTTGAATATAGTTCAATTCCAAATTAGAAAATGCAATTCAAATAAAACTGCAACCAATAAACATAGAAAATTCATATAATGGTCAATGAGGCTATCAAATGTTTTAAAAGAGCTTGAATGGATTTAATAAATCATACAAGTTGTAATTTCACCAAGTTAGAAATATTGTTTGACTATGTTTGAATACAGTTCAATTACAAATTATAAAATACAATTCAAATAAAACTGCAACCAATAAACATTGAAAATTCACATAACGGTTAAGTCAGCTAAAACATATTTGTGATCAATACTAGATCAATTTGAATATTACCAACCATAACAACCCAACTCGAGGTAAACCAAAATAATTGAGAACATGGATGAATGATTCTATATATTTTCAACCACAACTTCAGGTTCCCAATCAACTCTGAAAATTGAGCTATTTGAGTCATCAAAAGAAATAGATGGATTGGTTCCAATGGCACTAGGGATAGTGTAAATTCCATCATCACCATCATCAAAAATATGTCTTGGAATTACTTTAACTATGACACCAAATTCAGGTCTAAGTTGGTCTTCGACATAAAAACTTGTTTAGCCATTGATGCCAACACATATGGTTCTTTGGTAGCAAGAGTGCAAGTCATATTAATTACTCGAAATCCAAAATCATCAACAAATGTTCCATTTATTATCATCGAATCAAACCAATGGCATTTATTCATTGTGACTCATCCATGATAATAATAATCCAATATTATTATTTTCTCAAAAACTCCATAATAACCCACATTTTCAAATCGGAGTCTACTATCTGATGCACTGGCATAACAATCTGTTGTGGCAGTAATCATAACACCATCATGTTGTGTTCTCATGTTCTTTGCTCGTTCAGTGACAATAAATTTGTACCCATTGATAAAAATTGATTTACAGTCACGAACCACGGTATTAGGACCAAAAGCCAAAGCTATTATTTCCTCAGAGACAGAGTCAGCAGATAAACTCAATACCTGCAATCTAAATGACTATTATACTTAATTAAATATTGATATAATTATTTTAAACATTAATTTTTTTATACCTTCAGTTTTAACCAAGCAGAAAACTCTTTGCTATAAAAAGTCTCTCTCCTTCTCAAAGATAAAGAACGATGCTTCCTATTTATCATTGTTTTATGTTCCCTGCAGATAAAAAATATTAATAGTTTAACAGATATATATGTAAGATATACATAATCAATTTAGTTACCTGATATAGTCATCGAACAAATCAGAGTTGAATAAAACTGTGCGATATGCCATCTCCCGCTCTTCATGGCTTAATGTATTCAATGTATATGATCCAAGAATTCCTTCTATTTGAGGAAGTGATGGAAAAATGGGTTCAATTTGCTCATACTGTTCTTATCCATTTCTCATTGGTATGTTCAATCTTGTAGTAAGATTAGACAAATACATCGAGCAGAAATCCATACATTCATGAGCCAAGTAACCGTTCACGATAGAACCTTCGGGATGATTTCTGTTTCGGACATAAGACTTTAATGTGAACATATTTCTTTCAGTTGGATACATCCAACTAAAAGAAATAGGTCCTCTGAAAAGTATTTCAGTGGGAATATGGATAGTCAGATGCAACATGCATGTGAAAAATGATGGAGGGAATATTTTCTCCAACTCACACAAAATTTATGGGGCATCTGTCAACATTTTTTACAAGAAAGACTTGGACAAATTCTTAGCACAAAGAACACTAAAAAAATGGCACAACCGAATAACATCCACCCTTACATTATTGGACAAAAGATGACAGATTGCTATTGGAAGCAACTCATGTAGTAGAACATGATAATCATGAGTCTTCAAAGATTTTAGCTTCAACTCTCCTATGTTGACCAGTTTAGATATATTTCTTGAATAACCATCAGGAACTATAATAGTCTCTAATACTTCCAAAAATTGTTTTTTTCCCATAGGTGTCATCACCTAAGAAGCACATGGAAGTTTCCATTTATTTTCACTGATACACACAGGATGCAATTCTGGTCTGATGCCCCAATCCACCAAGTCATACTGAGATCGTAAATCATCTTTCCTCTTTCCCTTGACATTTAGAGGAACTGAAAGAAACATTTCACATATATTCTTTTCAATATGCATTACGTCTAAGCAATGACATAACAAATTGGTTGACCAATAAGGCAAATCAAAAAAGATACTCTTCTTCATCCAATTATTACAGGTTTTAGTTGAAACATTCTTTCTCTTTCCAAATTTCATTTGACCCTTCCCGAATGAAAAACTAAAATCATTCAATTCATTAAGCATGTTAGTTCCAAACATACACTGAGGTGGATCATCGGTCTCTATGGTATTATCAAATCTTTGGCGATTCATTCTATATGGATGATCATTTGGTAAGAATCGTCGATGTCTCATTAAACTGAAACTACAACGTTGTTTCAGTCTTCTGGATTGTGTATTCTTCATACAAACTGGACATGATAGTTTTCCCTTCGTGCTCCATCCAGACATCATTTCATAATCCGGAAAATCATTGATCATCCACATAAGCGCAGCAAGCATCTGAAATATGTCTTTCAAACATGCATTTTATGTGCGCACACCCACATCCCAAAGAAGTTTCAACTCTTTTATTAAAGGTTGCATGTATACATCAATATCAATGCCGGGATCAGAAGGACCAGATATGAGTATACTCATGAAAGTGAAAGGTTTTTTCATACACAACCATGGGGGAAGATTATAAATGTGTATAAAAACTGGCCATGTGCTGTGTGAAGTAAGCATCTGCCTAAACGGATTAAAACCGTCGCATGAAAGACCCTGCCTCACATTACGCACGTCAGCTGCAAAATCAAGATGTCGAGCATCAAATCTCTACCATGCAAATCCATCTGCAGGATGAACCAACTCATCATTAGTCTTCTTTCTCTCGGTATCATGACATCTCATTTTTATTGATATGTCATCAGACATAAAAATATTCTGATGTTTGGGGATCAATGGAAAGCACCACATTACTTTTTGTGGAATGCGGGATGGTGTTCCATCAGATTTTGGATCCCAGCGGGATGTGCCACATTTTATACAATCATTTCATTCAGCGGTTTCCTCCTAGAATAAACTACAATCTTTCTGGCAAGCATGAATTTTGTTTCTTGAAAATCCATGTTCCTCAACTAACTTGCATGCCATATAGTGGTTTGAGGGAATATCTACATGATCTGGAAGTAAATCCTTCAAGAGGGTAATAATGTAATCGATTTCTATATTAGAAATTCCATACATAGTTTTCCGATGAAACAATCGGATTAAAAATTCCAGCTTTCTCATTTTATCACATTGTCGATATACTGGAGTCGTGGCAACATCATTCAATTTTTTCAATCTATCAATATTATCATTTTCACTAGATGCATCAGCTGTACTCATATCAAAGTCTTCTTGATTCGAAATCCTATCTTTTTCATGATGACGAATAAACGGAATCCAATCATCTAAGAAATTATCCATTCTAGTCCTTTCATTTCGATCATCACCAATTTGAGATTTCATTTTCTCCCCATTGTGATACCACACAAAGTAGTTTGCTTGAAAACCATTTTTGGTTATGTGGTATCTGACTTCTTCACGGCTCAGCCAATTTCTACCAACATAATTGGATCATGGGCATTGTATGCGACCACTATCTGAAGCATTGTGATATGAAAAATCAATAAAGCTCTCCATATTGTTTTGAAAATCACTTGAGATCCGATCGGTTTCATACATCCAACTTCTGTCCATTCTGTAAAAGGAATTTATATAAGTCATTTTGTCATAAACAATTCAATAGGATTGAACTTTAATAGAAAAGACATTTAAGTAAACGATAAAGGAAGAGAATAGTCAAGGTATCAACTACACATGTGAAAAAAACATACAAATGTGTTTTTGAAAAAATGTAAAACCAACAAGAACTTAATGTGTTATATCACATCACAACATCCCTCATCCCATAACCATATTAGTAGGGTATCATGAACATGAATAACATAATCATTGTGCCATCCTCCTACCCTACATGACCCCAACCACATGCCACATCTTATTATAGCCTTATCACATCACACCTCACCAGAAAACACTAGGGAAATCATAGTACATATCACCTGAAGACACATGGACAATCACATCACATCTTGCCAAAAAACACATGGTCAATCACTTTTGAAGGATGATTAGGGAAGACATGGTTTCTATCCAACAATATAACCACCATCCTAGATATTAGAAAAAATACCCATAACTCAAAACCTCTGATCGTTGGTAAGTTTATCCAACTCTGGTTGGGAATGTGTAGAAATAACAAAAAAATACATGATATATAGATAGCACAAAATACTAAACCTTTGGGTTCACTTTAACTACATAATCGCACACTTCACTACTACCATAAAACACATAAACCACACCACCACCACACAAGACGCATATCATTTATCACTTTCATTTATAAGCCACTTCATTCACACTTACATTATCCATTCATTTAATATTAAATCAATTAAATCCATTTACCACACATCCATTTCTATTCCATATCATTTATTTAATATCTTGTTTTTTTGTTTTAACAGCATAATTTATTCCATAGATAACCAGGAAACTAATAAAACCACCACACAATAACTCACCATCTCACAATAACCATCGACCCCATGTTACATTGACCAACCATCTCACCAAAACAACCACATATCATAACAAAAATATTGCACATCAAAAACCAACACACAACCAAAACCATCTCACCACATCATACACCACAACTTTATCACACAACACCTCCACACGACACACCACCACCACACATCATCACTATCATATAACTTCACATGTCACACCCATGCCCACTAACCATCACATTACAACCCCACATATCACAAAGCCCAACTGGTCACCTCAATACCCATAAAACAGCCTACAACATACAATGAAACATTACAAAAAACCTCTCATAGAGGCAACATACCCCAACTTCCACAATTTATTTATTCAAGGTCTTTTATTACATTACCCCTTTATTTAGCGTGGACATTATAACACAACTGATATTCTAGGGGAGACTAAATAATTAAAAAAATATTCATTCATTTCCCTATTTTTCATGGTGGAATCACATCAAAATAAAAACTTAAAACTAAAATATTAGATCGATAACAAACCATATGTGTATAAAGAATAAAATACCTGATTTGAGATGATTCAGATGGGTTTTCACCTATTCGGATGGGGGAGTTCGAGAGTAGCAGAGAGCTAGAGCTAGATTGATAACTTAAAACTAAAATATTAGATCAATAACAATTACAATAAGGTAGTATATGTGTATAAAGGAAGAATAACTAATTTTAGATGGGTTTTCACCTCTTCTGATGGGGGAGTTCGTGAGAGGAGTAGAGCGCTGGAGCAGGAATGAATTGTGGGTTCTGTCACGAATGGGGGAGAGCAGCACCGCGGCTGTATTTGGGGGAAATATTTCCCAACAGTTTTTAAAAACCGTTGGGAAAGAGATGTTTAGGATGACCTTTCCCAACAGTTCTATAGAACTGTTGGCAAAAGGGTACCCTTTCCCAACAGTTCTGTTGAACCGTTCTCAAAAGGGAACACTGTTGGCAAAGGGGTGACTTTTCCCAACGGTTTCAGTGAACCATTGGGAAAGGCTTCCTTTTCCATTTCATTACCAACAGTTTTATGAAACCGTTGGTAAAGAGTTCCCTAATCCTTCAGCACCAACAGTTTATGAAAACCGTTCGTAAACACCCGTTGGTAAAAACCAGAATTCCAGTAGTGTTTGTTAACAATATCTTAATATTATCGTCGTTTCAGGTGTTAACTGATTTGTTTTCCTTTATATGATTTGTTTATTATGTAATGATTATTTATGGATAGGATGTATCTCATTCATACTCAGAATGACATTAAGTCTTTATACATTATTTTTATTCATCTAATGAAAATTATTCTTGAATGGATATGAGGGGGAAGGAATCTCATCGTGTTCGTGGAGACAGTAATCCGTACGTACGCACGAGCAAAAATATCATTCCTTTGATATTAAAATAATATATAATTGGATGGTATATCATATATACAGAATCATTATCTTGGTATATTTATTATTTACATCAATTACACTTCATTATTATACCCTTCCATATAATAATGTGTTGAATAACAATTTACCACGACGTAGAGATTGTAAGTCGTACGTACGCACGTATGGTGACATGTTATTCAAAGGATGGATAGAATAATGAATTTGGATGTTCCATATTTATAATAACATCACAGTATATAGAAGATAATTGAGTTATTATTTTATAATGGAAACAACAATGAAAAAGGAAGTGGAAGAAGAAAGGAACTTCAAAGAGGTGGTGAGATAATTACCTCTTCTTCAGATTCTTCCTTTTGATTTGATAAAAAGGGCTCCGTAGGTTGGATTTATGACTAAATTAAGTCCTCTAGGATGAAGGGAGGAGAGTTGAGAGGGTATTTTGGCAGGTTTTGTCCAAGCCAAATGGCTTTGAAGGTGTGAATTAGAGGGAAGGGTGAGTTCCCTTTTATAAGAGGGGTGAGGGGAACCTTAGTAAAAGTTAGAAATATTATTTTATAATAAAATAATTTTCGGTTTATAATGGATTAAAAATTTATTACATAAATTATAATGTGGGTATGGGTCAAAAAACACTCAACCAATAGTTTTTAGATAGGTTTGAGTCATTATATTATATTTATATTTAATATTTAACTCTTAGTTAAGTAGTTTGACATTTACCATGTCTCTTTGAATTTTTATATTATATGGTTAATAAAATTACTATATACTTCCAAGATAACATAAATTGGTTCATCAATGATACATATATCATTATATAAGTCCTTTGGACAGACCTTATATTTTTAGGATTTGAATATTTACTAATATTAAAATATTTGTTTTAAAAACTCTTTTATGTCAATTTTGATACTATTGTGTATTTTGTTTTTTCTAAATATATAACAGAATTATTAATTAGAAAAAAATTCATATAACCAACCCTAACATGTCATATTAACCTATAAAATTAGTGTAATTCATAAAAAGTCTCAAATTACATTTATTTGGATATTTATAATATCGATTATTTTAATATTTCATTAATTAGGTAATTACTCGGTCATCATTGAGTCATAAATAAATTAAATTATTTAATTTATAAAAATATAAATAAAATACCATTATGTAGTCAATATTTTTATCTTTATAATTAATATTTATCGTCTAATTTATCTTATTTATTAACATATATTAAAAAAATTAGTTATGAAACTTTGATTTTAACTCTTTTAACTATTCTTTAAATAAAATAATAATAAGTGTAAAAATCCCATCCAAGTGGACAAAAGAGGTTAATATTTTATTCCTAAGGTTGTTTTGGTCGAATTAAACTTATCCAATATAATTAGGACATATGTTAGCGTAATAATAATATCATTTTTACCCTTAAGTACCCTATTTACTTTAAACCGTGGTAAATAAAAGTAAAAAGTTACTATTCATCAAAAATTATTTTCATCTTATTAATCCACATTTTACTTAATGATATCAATCATGTATTGAGTATTTTTTAAATTCCAAGCATATAAGTGGTAAAATTATGTTTTATGTGAACTTGAAAATTCTCCTAGGAGGTGGGTAAAAGACGGTGAAAAGCTTAATAAAATTTTTATAAATATAAAATTATTATAAACTGACTCTAATGAATTAAATTGAACTTATATAGGTATTATGTATCTATTTTGAACTAAAATAAATTTAAATAAAATAAATAATTATTTAAATAAAATTTCGGTTTTAAACTATAACTTAGTGTTTTCACTATTAATCAAAAATTAAATGTTTTCAGAAAAATAACAAAAATTTACCCAAATCTAATTTTAATATTCTGAATCCAAAAATGAAGTCTATTTTGAAAGATAAAATTTATAATATTTTAAAAATTGGGTATTACTATTCATAACGGCTACTTTGATTGGTCGTGGTGTGTTAAAATCTCGAAGTTGCGTATAACACAATCTATTTCATTTTTCAAAGGGAAACATACCATAGAAGCTTTGGGTGTTATATTCTCCCCCCTTTAAATAATTTTTTCCTAGAAATTTCTAGAATACTACCTCATGAAAAGACTTGGGTGAGTTTTCATCATAAGATCCTCAAGTTCCCACATTGCCTCTTCTATCTTGTGGTTTCTCCATTGAACTTTTACCAGACGAGTAGTCCGGTTTCTCACAACTTGTTCACTAGTATCAAGAATCTTGACAGGCTCTTCGCAATAAGAAAAATCGTGGTCCAGTTCTAATTCCTCATAGGTGAGTACATGCATTGGGTCAGACATGTATTTTCTCAACAGTGATACATGGAACACATCGTGAACTTTGGAGATACTTGGCGTCATTGTGAAATTGTAAGCTACAGCCCCAATTCGTTCTAGAATTTCGAAATATGTACCTGCGACTTATTTTTACCTTCTTATCGAAATGTATAACACCCTTCCATGGAGATAACTTCATGAAAACATGATCTCCTAACTGAAATTCCAAATCCTTCCTTTAGTTATCTGTGTTGCTCTTCTTCCTACTTTGAGCTTCTTTGATGTGGTTTTTGACTACCTTCACCTTTTCCATCGTTTTCTTCACATGTTCTGGGCCTACTAGTTTTCTTTCACCAACATCATCCCAACAGGTTGTTGTGCGACATCTTTTTCCATATAACGCTTTATATGGTGCCATCTGAATACTTTAATGGAAGCTATTGTTACCGGAGAATTATACCAGAGGTAAATATTGATCCCACATACCTTGAAAGTCAAGTGATCATTATATCAACATGTCTTCTAAGGTTTGAATAGTCCATTCTGATTGTCCATCAGTTTGGGTGTCGTAGACAGTGCTCAAACGAAGCTCAGTATCCAGGTCTTTCTGAAGACTTTTCCAGAATCATGATGTAAAACGGGGATCACGATCAGAAATAATTGATATTGGTACTCCATTAAGTCTTATAACTTCATTAATATATAGTCTTGCTAATAGTTTAAGTGGTAAAGCTTATCTTATATCAAGGAAAATTGTTCATTTGGAAAGATGATCAACGATGAACCATATTGCATCATTCCTTCTAGGAGTTGTTGGTATTCTCATGATAAAGTCCATCCTAATATTATCCAATTTCCACTCAGGTATGGGAAGAGGTGGAAAGATCCCTCCAGGATATTTCCTTCTACCTTTCACTTGTGAAAAAACCATACATCTTGACACAAAATCAGCAATCTCCCACTTCATGTTGTCCCACAAAAAATGTTCCTTCAAATCTCTATACCTTTTGATTTTACAAGGGTGTACAGAGAAATTGAAACTATGAGCATCATCCAACAATTTATTTTTTAGATCAGGTATATCGGGAACACAAAGTCTCTTCCCAACGTTCAAAAGACCATATTTATACACAAATTCAATCAATCTCCCATCATTTACGGCTTTAATATTCTTTTGAAACTCTTCTTCATTGGTTTGAAAACTATTTATCCTTTCTAGTAATGATGGTTTGGATAAAATTTGAAAAAGTATTGATGTTTCACCTTCCATGGTGATTACCATATCCATCTTTACTAGATCTATGTGTACATGATCCTTTTTTAACTCTCATATTGTTCAAAACTCCATGATCCTTTATACTCAAACCATATTCCACCTTATTTACCTTCCCTGGGTGATTGTGTATCATCAAATCATAGTCCTTGAGTAGTTCAAGCCATCTCCTTTGCCTCATGTGGAGTTCATTGTGTGACAAAATATACTTCACACTCTTGTGATCAGTATAAATCTCACATTTTTCACGATAGAGATAGTGTCTCCAAATATTCAATGTAAATATTATAGATGCTAACTCAATATCATGAGTAGGATACTTTTCCTTAGGATTTTTCAACTGTTGTGATTCATAGGCAATAACTCCATCATTCTACAAAAGGACACAACCAAGTCCTTTCTTCAATGCATCACCATAAATAACAAGCCCATCACTCCCTGATGGTAGAGTCAAGATTTGTGAACTGACTAATCTTCTCTTCAGTTCTTCAAAAAATTCTTCACACTCTTTTGTCCAAACAAATTTAACCCCTTTTCATGTGAGCTTTGTTAATGGGGTAGCCAATCGGGAAAAATTCTGGATGAAATGTCGATAATATCCTGCTAAACCAATAAAACTGCGTACCCTAGTTATACTTGTCGGTGATGGAAATTCTTGGATTGCCTTGGTCTTAGAAGGACTAATAGAGATTCCATCCTTGGAGACAATATGGCCCAGAAAATAAATCTCTTAGAGCTAGAAATCACACTTTCTAAACTTCCTATATAATTCATGTCTTCTCAGAGTCTTTAGGATAATGCGCATGTGATTTTCATGACATTCATAGCTTTTGGATTATTCCAAGATATCAAAAATTAATACCACTAAATATTTAT
This sequence comes from Viscum album, assembly GCA_963277665.1. NCBI lineage: Eukaryota > Viridiplantae > Streptophyta > Magnoliopsida > Santalales > Viscaceae > Viscum > Viscum album. The sequence continues at coordinate 1,283,913,739 of OY728148.1, forward strand.
TAGGATATTCCTTGAAAACTATATTCATTAGATCCATGAAGATAGAGGGTGCAATAGTCAATCCAAAAGGCATCACTGTAAACTCGTAATGCCCAAACCTGGTTCAAAATGATGTTTTCAGAATGTCTTCCTTCTTCACACAAATCTGATGATATCCAGATCAAAGGATAATCTTTGAAAATTATTGAGCTCCATGAATGTGGTCGAATAAATCATCAATGCAAGGTATGGGATATTTGTTCTTTATTATTATTGCATTGATCTCCCTATAGTCAATGCACAAATCATAGATCCATATTTTTTCTTAAAAAAAGAATTGGGGATCCTCATAGAGAAACACTGGTGAAAATAAATAACTTAGTAATCAATTCCCCTAGTTTTTTATTTTGTTCCACTAATTCCACAGTGGCCATTCTATAAGGGGTCTTTGATATGGGCCTTGAACCAGGAATTAAATCAATAGAAATCTCAATTTCTCATTCTAGAGGATGTCCAGGTAAATCTTCTGAAAACACGTCAACATATTCTTTCACAATAGGTACATCCTCTATTTGAAAATTCCTTTCCTCACCCACATTTATTTCATTCTCATCCTCCCCAATAATTGAATTTAGTTGAGCTTCTGGGGGTGGATCTAAATAAGAATTAGGTGGTAAAGATTCTGCTCTAAATATAAGGTGTTCTTTATCATTGTCATCAAAAATAGAAACCTATTTCTTCTTACAATAAATTTTTGCATCATGGTCTAAAAGACAATACATACTAAGGATTATATCAAATTCAATCATGGGTATGATGAAGAGATCAACATATAAAGAACATTTATATTCCTTAATGGGGACTGATTCACAAAACATTGTGGCAATGATATTTCCCTTATTTGTTTTGACTGACAACTCCTTTGTTAAATAAAATTGGAAATATCTAATTTTATTAGAAAACTAGGAAGATATGAAACAATTCAATGATCCAGAATCAAATAAAGAATTGGTTAAATGTGAGGAAACCATTAAATTACACGTCACCAAGTCTTTTGGGGTTTCAACCTGAGCAGTAGTGATCATATAAGCTTTGCCTTGATCCCTTGGACTTTTCTGAGGTATGTTTCCCTGACGCTCAGGAAATTCATTTTCATAAAGTCCCATCTCTCTGAAATTTTAACATTGAACATTGATAGAGTCTTTCATTCCCTTACAATCACCAACAATATGGAAATTCTATCCAAATTTGTAGCATACTCCTTTTCCTTTTAGACAGGCACCCGGGTTATTCCTTCTGAAATTATCAGAGGGTGGAAATTCAATTCTTACCTTCTTCCCAATTTCTTTATTTCCTTTCCTATAGTGTTCAACAGATCTCTTGTCTCTTGCTTTTCTTTAAAGTCATAAGACTTCGAGAATTCAATTTCTATCTTGATAACACACGAGACTATATCTTTGTATGATGTGAAGGATTGTGATACTAATGCTCTATGGAGAAATGGTTTTAACCCATAAAAGAAATGGAAAATATTACTTCTTGGGTTATGTATAGAATCTTTTTCATGCCTCACAAACCCTGTAAAGTTAGCTTCATACTATGTGACATTCTCATCCTCCTTTTTCCTCAGACTCAGAAATTGTCTTTCCATATCTGTTTGATGGTCATGAGGAATGTATTTTTGTAAGAAAATTTCATTAAACTCCGTCTATTCCATATTTGATACTTCATCATCTTCCTTTGTGTTTTTAATCAATGACCACCATTGATCAGCATCTCCAGTGAGGCGGTAAACTGCTCTAAAATCTTTTTCCCTTTCGCTACTCGCCAAGGCTTGGAATATTTACTCTAAGCAATATATCCATTTCTAAACTACTAGTGGATTTGTACCCCTATTGAATGTTGTTGGTTTTTTCCTCATGAATCAGTCTAATATTGATCCTCTGTGATGTGGATTAGGGTGCTCCATACGGGTAAGGTTATTATTCATAACCAGTGTGAGTTGTCCCAGTATGGTGATAAGATGATCAGCACCAGTTGTATCACCAACTCCTCTACAATTATGTTGAATAGGAGGGTAATCCCTACATGAAGTGCGTTCGTTTATACAGTTTTCATTCCTTCCACTAGGCGCTATTTCTAAACAATGGAATACACTAGATTAGTTTATGAATCACAATACATAAATCCAAACTTGTAAAACACTTAACATAAATTGAATAGTTTATGGATATAATCCATAATCATAAAAAAAATTTCTTTGAGGAAGTATACAATCATAAACCCTTCATAATGGTTTGTAATGAAAATCAAAATTATCCTAATCATATCCCCCAAGAGTGTCGTAACCAAGAGTGCAGCAAGGCCTGTTGTCGTACAGCAGTTCACGTTCAAATGTAGCTCAAAGCAGTGTTTTCGGGTTTTACCCCAAGGTACATCTGTGCCATCACCGCCTCTACCTTCTTGTATCCCGAAAGGGATGTATTTCTTGGAAAAATCACAAAATCTCTACAGTACCAATATTATAGGAAGTTATTCTATACTAACCCTCAAAGTCTATCTTAGGGTAATGTGCTCTATTCAGATTTTATATAAATCTAGTTTCCACGGTTTGTACTAATCTTTCTCTGATACCATCTGTAACACCCCGAACCTATTTATACAGATTCAGTGCATTATTACATAACATTAGCATGATCAAAAGGAAATGATGTCTTGCATGACTGGTTAGTTTAGTTTTATTGGAAACAAGATCCATACATAAGTTCAACATTGCAACTTGAAAAGAAATACAACACGAATAAATTCCATTAGAAAATCCAAGACTCCTAGATTATGCCTTAAATTCCCTCATAACTAACTTCTCCATATCCTGGGAAAATGAAACATAATAAAGTGGTGGGCTCAAATGGTTAGTAAGGGTAATAAATAAGGTGGAACATAACATAAATATTAATCATGGTGAATAATTGAAACCACATGCCTTTACCAATAATAACCATGAATACGTATATGGAAGGAATATGATCTGAGTAAATAATGCAATGATCAAACATAGTCAGGTGTATTCTACAATTCGAATGACCACATGAACCCTAAATATTATTTTCCAAATGAGGGAATGTATAATGCCAGACATTCTGAAACTTTTTTTCAAGGCCTCAACCAAGACTTCTAAAAATGATTAAGTCCTCGGCCAAAACCATATATCAAATTGGGAAAGGCCTCAACCAATTCCATATCTAGTTGTCTCATAAGACCTACCGATGCATCTTGGAGGTATAGCAGGCGCCACCCGTCACATACTAAGTCCAATACATTCCTCATATGAAAATTTCGAAATATAACATAAACATTCGTATTAAAACTAGCATATGAAATTTCAATACTTTAACCATAAACCATGAAAGGTATACAAATAGAAAATCCATTTTCAAACATATCACAAAACCTTCAATATAATATATAAGTTTTGTATCATAATAAATCAACTTCTAATAAACTTAAAATCCATCAAAGTATGTTGACAAAGATGAAATCATAACCTTTTTTAGAGAAATATCTCTTTTTATTTTGAAATCATTTAAGAGTCATATAATTATAAAGAAAAAATTTATTTTGAAAATATTCATATAATATTTTGGTCCTCTTCCTTCATTTGAATAAAATAATAAAAATGGAATTGTATGGCTATAATGACGCAATATAGCCACACCCACCGTATATGTTAAAAAAACATTTTTAACTTAATTTTTGTCGAAAAGGTCATAAAGTACCTTGTTTGGAAAACGATGGAAAGATTCCATTATAAAAATCTTATAAAAGTCAAAAAAGGGTATCAATGACTTTAACCTGTAGTATATAAAATAGTAATAATTTTTTGAAATACGTTCTTAAGAAACATGGATGTGGATGATAAAGAGGTCCCAGTAGATAATTACGTATAAACAATCTCGGATAATAAAGAGATTGTGAAATTAACCCTTACTTTTTACATTTCCTTGGTAGAGGGTAGCTTAACCTCATTTAAAATAGAAAAATAATTTTTATTAAATTATTCAAGAATCATATAAATTAATATGTTATCATATATGATCTTTTAATATTTCTTTGTTAATAATATCATAGTATTATCGTCGTTTCTGGTGTAAACTGATTTGTTTTCCTTTATATGATTCGTTATGTATGTAATGTTTATTATAGATAAGATGCATATTATTCATATTCATAATGATATCAAGTATATAAACATTATTTTTAATCATCTAATGAAAATTAGTCTTGAATGGATACTGTGCGGAATGAATCTCAATGCATTCACGGAGACGGTAATCCGTACGTACGCACGAGCGACAATATCATTTTTTTATATTAAAACAATATATAATTGGATGGTATATCATATATACAGAATAATTATCATGTTATATATATTATTTACATCAATTACACATCATTATTATACTTATCCAAATAACAATGCATTGAATAACAATTACACCACGACTTGTAGGCGACAAGCCATACGTACGCCGGTATGGTGACATGTTATTCAAAGGATGGATAGAAAAATGAATTTGGTTGTACCATATTTATAATAAAATCACAATATATATAATATACTGGTTTTATTATTTTTTAATTGAAACAACCAAGAAAAATGAAGTGGAAGAACAGAGGAACTAGAAAGAGGTGGTGAGATATTTACCTCTTCTTCATGTTCTTCATTTTGATTTGATAAAAAGGGATCCTTAGGTTGGATTTATGACTAAAGTAAAGCCTCTAGGATTAAGGGAAGACAGTTTAGAGGGTATTTGGGTAGGGTTTGGTTGATCCAAATGGCTTTGAAGGTGTGAATTATAGGGAAGGGTGAGTTCCCTTTTATAAGAGGGGTGAGGGGTACCTTAGGAAATGATAGAAATATTATTTTATAATAAATTCGTTTTCGGTTACTAATGGCTTCAAAATGGATTATTTAAAGGATAATATTGGGATGATTCTAAAAACACTCAAGAAATAGGTTTTAGACAGGTTTGGGTCATTATATTAACTTTATCTTTTTGATTTAACTCTTAGACAAATAGTTTGACATTTACCACATCTCTTTGTATTTTTATATTATATTGTTAATAAACATAATATATACTTCCAAGAGAACCTCAAGTGGTTCATTGATGATAAGAATATCATTATATAATACCTTTTTCTGAACCATATATTTTTAGTAATATAATATCAATTAATAATATAATATTCGTTTTAAAAACTCTTTTATGTCAATTTTTACACTATTTGCTATTTTGTTTTTTCTAAAATTATAAAAGAATTTATACTTATCTAAAATTTCATTTAACCAACACTAACATGACATATTAACATAGAAAGTTCTTTTAATTCATAAAAAGTCTCAAATGAAATTGATTTGTATATTTATAATATTGATTATTTTAATATTTCATTAATTTGGTAATTACTGCATCATCATTGTGTCATAAATAAATTAAATTTTTTGATGTATAAAAAATAAAAATAAACTAAAATTATGTAGTAAATATTTTTATCTTTATAATTAATATTTATAGTTGAATTTATTTTATGTATAACTATATATTAAAAATGTTTTTGTTATTATACTTTGATTTTAACTATTTTAACTATTGTTTAAAAAAATAATAATAAGTGTCCTAATCTAATACAAGTGGACCAAAGAGGTTCATATTTTATTCCTAAGGTTTTATCGGTCGATTTATACTTATAAAATAGAATTAGGTCATGTTTTAGGGTAATAATAATATCATTTTCACCCTTAATTACCCAATTTACTTTTAACCGTGGTAAATAAAAGTAAAATGTTACTGTTCACCAAAAATTATTTTAATCTTATTGAACCAAATTTTAATTACTGATATCAATATTGTCTCTCGTGTTTTTTAAATACCACTCATAGAAGCGGTAAAATTATGTTTTATGTAAATTTGATAATTCTCCAAGGAGGTGGGTAAAACACGGTGAAAAGTTCAATAAAATTTTTATACCTATAAAATTATTATAAATTGACTCCAATGAATTAAATTGATCTTATATAGGTATTATGTATCTATTTTGACCTAAAATAAATTTAAATAATATAAATATTTATTTGAATTAAAATTCGGTTTTAAACTATAACTTGGTGTTTTCACTATTCACCAAAAATTGAATGTTTTCAAAAAAACACCAAAAATTCACCCTAAGATAAGTTCGATACATTGAATCCAAAAATGATGTCCATTTTGGAAGATAAAATTTTTAAAATTTCAAAAAGTGGATATTACTATTAATAATGACAATTTTGATTGGTCGTGATGTGTTAGAATATCGATGTCGCGTACAATGAAAGCTATTGCATTATTCATAGGGAAATGTACCGTGTAAGCTTGCGATGTTACAGGTAAATTAACTGGAGGTGTGTTTTTTTCACTACTTTAGTTTTTGATACCTTTTGATGTTATCGTTAGTTTGGTCAACGATAGAGGGTGAAAAATAGTATACTTAAGGTTTGTATATATATAATATATATAATTTATAAATATGTCCTCTATGTACATATTTACTCATGTAATGGTGAATAAGTGCATTGGATTTTGGATACATGTATATATATAGGTATGTGCATGTGAGTGTGGTCTGGTTATGAGTCGTCACTGTATAATTCGTCAAGTTACAATGTGTTCAGCATGACCTGATTCATTTTTAGGTGGGTGGTTCCAAGTATTACTTTCCTAAGGCATTCCTTTGATTTTTGTATTTTTAATTAAATTTGTATATTTATCTCGCAGCTCTATAACACCCATGTTTAACTTGATATAGCATTTTGGAGTTGGTTTGCTATATAAAAAAATAGGTTTTCAAACTAATTTCTGTGAAATGTATAGTTATGGATCCTATGGTGTTTATTTTAAAAGATAATTATTTTCTATTGTGAAATTGGGGATTTTTGGTGAAATTTTATACCATTTGATGTTGTGTGGATATTTTTTATTGTGTGATTGGTATGGTGTGCATATTTTTTATGATAAAGTTTGTTATATGTATTAAAGTGTTTTGGAAAGGTCTTTTTGGTTTTAGAGGGGAGTGTTTCATGTCCCCCAAAATAAGGGGGATGGTTGGTTATGGTTTATTTAAAATAAATTGTGTAGTATGGAAATGTTTATCGAGTCACTCTTTAGATTTGTTATGTACTATTATATGTTGCCACATCCATTGGTGTACTAGGTGCACACATGGATCTATCTACAAATGATGATAGTGACTTAAATATGTGTTTTCCTTGAATCCTTGGTTTCCTAAATGGTTCTCATCTTATAAATGGTGTCCGGGTATTTTTTGTTGTTTCTAAAAAAACTGTTTAATGTTGAGCATTACAGTGTGTGCATGTTTGGCTCTCCATGTGGGTTTTGGTGAATTCTCTGTTTAATGACCCATTTGGCTTTGCAATTATAAAAGTGGTGTTAGTATGTTATTTTGGAAATGAATTTAATTATTTAAAGTTTAAAGGACCATTTCTATCTTTGAACTCATTGGTGATATTGGTATAATTTTTTAATAAAGGATGTTGTTTGGAAATTGTGTGTGCCGAGTTAGAGTTTTAAATGTTTCTAATAAAATGGTTTTGATATGGACATGCAGTGATAGCCCAGTTGGCACCTTAATTAGGTTTGATCAATATGCATATATAGAGAACCTTTATAAGAGGTATTTCCATTAGTGGTAGTCATATATTGGTGTCAGTGTTTGGGGTAGGCAAGTGCGGTGGCGGTAGGTAAGGTGTGTCACGCGGGCGAGGGCCTCCCGCTTACACAGTTTACTTTCACCATTTGTTCATGGGAGAATTTTAGTTGATCGAGTGATAGTTTTTTTCTTTCCCTAACTAGATGGGGTAGTACCCCTAGATTTGTTGACATACCTTGAGGGTTGTACCCTTACTAAGGCCAGGTTAGAGCAACTTGTTGGTTATTGACTTAGGGGCTTCCCCATGCGCCGATAGGTGGTTTCGAAATGCATACATCTAGGGGTTTTCTAGGGATGTTTTGGATCACCCGCAGTTATTATTTACATTCTTTATTTACATATGATTGTAACAGAATCTATGCTCTCTTAGTTTATCTTGTTTCTATTTGAAGTGCACTAGTTTTCATAGTTTGGAAATTTTGATTTCAAAATGCCATTTAGTTTGTAAATTTAATATGTTTTCTGTTGTTTTGTAAACTTATAGAAAAACCTATTTATAAAAATATATTCTCAAACTATTGTCATTGTTTTTATTTAGGAAGAGAAATAATTGGACTTAATAGTTTATTCTTGGAATCCAAACTGAGCATTTCTGTTCTCATGCCTATTTTATAATTTTAGTTTTAGGTTCCCTTTTCTAAGGTTCCCCTTGATTAGTTGCTCATTATTAGAGCATAGTTAGTCTTTGGTTGGGTCGTGGCCTAGCAGGTAACATGGAGGTATGTGTTGTTTATCTTCTTCCCACTATTAGTAGTTTTCTTTGTTTTTAATTATGTATTATTTTATTTATTTTTATTTTATTTATGGGCCAAATAGGTCCTACATGTTAGTTTTGAGGACCAAAATTAGTTTCCTTCCTGTGGGGATAGGGAATGCCATTCATGCCTTACTGCAGACTAGCTAGGGTGACCGGTTCAGGGTCGAACATGATTGGTTCATGAAACAATGCTATCAATGGAATGTTCTTTGTAATTTGGAATGTCCAGTAGTTAGATAATTGGACTGTCAGGACTCGGGCGGTCGGTATGGGAAGAGCATCGTGAACTCTGGCTCATTATCATCATTGAGTTTCTAGGGGTATCTCAGGATTTGAGTCTTTGGTTTTGGTTTTTGTTGATGGGTAATGACCAATGGAGCTATATGTTGTTTCACTACATACATGCATGTATTAGAAACCCATGTGGAGCTCGAAGGTATGATTTTAGACACTCTTAGTGGTTGGTTCTTTCTTGGAGCATGGTATGCTAAACCATGTTTTCGAATTTTGCATGACCACTAGTTTCTTATTTTTGTTTTTTGGGCATGGATGTTTCTTGGTCTGATTTTTGTTGGTGTTAATTTAAAATGGTTTTGGGTTGAATTCGTCAGTTCTTGGTTGTGGTTTGAAGTGGTTTTGGGTAGGTTTCCTGAGTTATGAAATGAGAATTGATTTGTAATGGTTGAATTTCAAAAGTGAAAAACATTGGGCTATTTTTGGAATAGAAGGGAAACTATTTGGAATTTTGAATGTTTTAAAGAAATTTGAAATGATAATTTAGTTGGGAATGCTAGGCTTTAACAAAAAGGGAGTATTTGTGACCCTTGGTGATTCTTATCGACGATTACATACGTGCATCTAAAGGGAAAGTGCATGTTGGAAATTATGTGGGAATAAGATAAGTAGAATTGGGGACAACACTTATATGATGATTCATAGCATACCATTGGCGAGTCTTTGAAAATAAAATATTTATATAGTCTTCCAAAGTAGTTTTTGAAAAGGGAAAGGCTTTTAAAAAAAGCGGCTGGATTTTTAAAGAGATTTTTGGTTTAAATAGAAAAGTATTACAATGTTTTTTATTTTAAAGTGGATTTGATGGAATGATCATTAAAATGGAAAATTATTTTATATTTTAAAAGGGGGTTAAATTTGAATGTGAAAGAATTTGAAAAATGGTGAATTTCAAAAGAGGAATATTGGATTGTTTTTTGATGTGGTTGTTGTTTTATTTTGTTGGTGAATTGATATTACCTCGATTTGGTTATGATGTGATGTTATATGAGTTTATCATTTTGTTGGTGATGTTATTTTTGGTTGATATTTGGTTGGGTGTTTACTCAGTTTTGTGTTATTTTGTTATTCAGAGTATGCAACCCCCGAAGTTCCCTGATATTTCCTGTGCCTTTTGGTCTTTGGACTTTCCCATACTCCTAGTGTAGTTATGATATTGATTTCAGTTTGGTTTTTACCCTTTTCTATGATGATCAATTAATTTTAGAAGTATTTTAGTGTCTTGAGGAAGTCAGAAGTGTTTTATGGAACTCCTAGAGTGGTGAGGGTTCAAGCAGTTTTGATTTTGTTTGGTGGTCCGACATTGAACCGAAGGAGGTTGGTCATCCTAGTATCATAGTATTTTGGGGTGTCATGGATAGTGTTTAATACCACATTAATCAAGTGATGCGTAGCTTTGGAGGTAAAGGAGAGGAATTCGATGGATCTCATGCGTGTTTAGAAAGGTTAGTGGATGATGAAGGCTGTTGTTGACAAGATTGAGGTGCTGGGTTCCATTTCATTAGAGGTAGAATTGGAAGATCCATTTGGTACATAGGTGGATGAATCGTTTTTAGCTGAGTTAGTTTCTAGAGCACAAACAGTTAGAAATATGGTGTGTATTGTTTCCCATGAAGGTTCCCTATCTAGAGAGAGGTGTGTGCCAAATGATCATATTTCGGAAGGGTAACCATCATTGAGTTTGATCTACATTTCTTCATAGAATTTGATTATTTTCCACCAGTGGGCATTTTAACACAATCAACTAAAAATTCTCAAGATGCTGGTCATTGATGTGGCCATCTAGGTCACTTCGGGAAGTTCTACAAGTGGCATCATTTAAAAGCGGAAGTCTTGGCCAAAGGATGTTAGCGCCTTGATGTGAGGAAGGATATTCTTCAATCATCAAGGCTCTAGTCATATTCCTTATAGTGAAGCTCGCGTATAGTTAGGAAAATTCTTAGGGACCGAAAAACCATGGCCCAATTTTTGGTCTTTGGTGTTGGAGTGGAGACAACTACAACCTCTCTTGTAATTTAATTCTTGTTGTGAGTTTAATTTCTCTATATAAGAGACTTGGAAACACTGTCTTCTCATAATATCATCTTAGTTTTTTGAATGCGACTCCTTAAATTTTTCACCATTCTTAAGGGTGTATTTATCCCTTATGTGGGTGGGTTTTAGTTTTAGTTGTGCTCGTTTGGAGATTTATGTGCTTGTGGAAATTTATGTCTCTGGTTTGTCTTCTAGTTCACCGACTAGTTAAAGTTTTTTTGTTAATTTATACCCTTTTGTTGGGACCCTAGATCTTATGGGGAATCCTCAATGCTGGCTGTGGTGTGGGTTTTTTCATGCTAAAGAATTAAGATAAGTTTGTGTGAGGAGTTCCCTAGTTTTCAGTTGCATAAAGGTGTTGTTTGGAGAGTGTGGAGAGGTCGAGCTAGTTTCTAAGGTCTCTTTTTTATGGTGTGATTCATAGTGGATTTTATGTTTAACTCCTGGTGGTGTTTTTTGATTTTTTAATGATTAGGTTCCTGTTGAGTTCTTGTGGTGGGGAGAACCCCCATCATGTTCTCCCCACATTCTTGTGTTGTGGATTATTCTTGATTAGGCATGTGTGAATGGTAGAATGAAGGGTCACCATGAGTTTGTAGTTTTGTTTCCCTTGTTCAATATTGAGCTTGAGTATGATTCCTCTATTGACTATGTGAATTCATGGGGGTAGAAATTTAATATCGTGGGTAGAATTGTCTCACCTCAACCTCAAAAAAATTAATTACTTTAATAATTTTTATCATCTCTTTTGATTTCAAGATAGTATAGGTAATATTTTAAAATTATCCATTGAGGTGGGGTCATACGCATTATTTGAACACGATAATGAATAACCATGTGACAATCGTGTGGGATGCCTATGTTCTAAAATAAAATAAAATAAATGGAAATCAAATATAGAAATTAAATAAAGTTAAAGAAGGTGTTTTAATAATAATAATCAGTATTATTATTATTATTTTCATGTTATTGTTATCATTGTTATTATTATTATTGATATTATTGATATTATTAAGGATACTATTACTCTAACTTTTATTTTTGATATTATTATTATTATTATTTTTTATGTAGGATTTTAGTTAATTTATTAATTAATTAATTTTTTTATTTTCTTTATTTTTTTGTATTTCCTTCCTCCTTATGCATCGTGAGGGTGCACCTCCTCCCCTCCCTTGGCCACACAACACCACTCCTTTACCCCTATCTTCTTCAGGTGAAAAAACCATATTCCTTCTGGTTTCGTGGTCACAACCTTGAGGTAATCCTTTCCCTCCACTCCTCTCCCATGATTTTTTATTTTTTCTATCTCTTCGTCTCTTGGTATGGCTCAAATGAACCCTAGGGTTTCATATAGGGTGATTTTTTATGTTATAATTGTTTCTAGGGCGTGAAAAGGTATCGCCGGGTTATCCATTGGTGTGTTCTGGCATCCTCTTCCAGAGGTGAAGTGGGTTGGATCATCTCGGCTTGTTGGCATTGTTTGTGGTAAGAGTTTTCTCTAAATATTTTAGTTCAAATTTTTAATTTGATAATTTTGATGTGTATATGAGTCCATGATAAATTAGTTGGATGTGTGTTGGTCTTCATCACCTTAATTTTTGATAGTTTATGATGTTGTAGTGAGTTTGTTCAATGATAGAGGGCTCACACACATATACTTAAGGTATGTATATATATAATATATATATATATATATGTACTCCATGTACATATTTCATCTTGGCATGGGGAATAAGTGATTTGGATTCTGGAAATATGTATATATATATATAGGTTTGTGTGTGGGAGTTCAAGAAAATTATGAGTGGTCCCCACCAAATTTATCAAGTTCCAACATGTTCGACACGAACCAATTGCTTTTTGAGGTAGGTGTTTCAAAGTATTACTTTACTAAGGCATTCCATTAATAGTTGGATTTTAATTAAATTTATATATTTTTATTGTACCTCTATGGATCCCATGTTCAACTTGATATTTCATTATAGAGTTGGTTTGGTTAAAAAAATGTTTTCAAACCGATTTGAGTGCAATTTCTAGTCGTGGCACCTAGGGAGTTTATTTTAAATGATAATGGTCTGAAATTGTGATATTGGGGTTTTGGTAAAGTTTTTATCATATTTGATGTTGTGTGGATATTTTATGGATGTGTGATTCGTTGGATGTACATTTTTGTAACGATTTAGTTTGTTATATGTGTTAAAGTGTTTTGGAATGGTTTTTGGGGTTTTAAGGGGGAATTATTTCTTGTCCCCAAAAATTCTGTGGATGTTTGGTTATGGTTATTTAAAAAAATGGTGTTTTATAGAAATGGTTATTGAGTAACGCTTTGGTTGTGTGATGTACCATTAGTTGTTGACACATCCATGAGTGCACTATGGGCACACATGGATGTGTATCCAAATGAAGATGGTTACTTAAATTTGTGTTTTCCTTGAATCCTTGGTTTCCTAAATGGTTATCGACTTCTAATTGGTGTTGGGGTCTTTTATGGTTTCAAAAAAATAGTTTAATGTGGCGCTTTAGAGGGTGTGACTGTTTGGATCTTCATATGTGTTTTTTTGTATGCGCTGTTTAAAGTCCCTTTTGGCTTTGTAATTATAAAATTACTGTTGGTATGATGTTTTGGGAATGAATTTAATTATGTCAAATTTAATGGCATGTTTGAAGCTTTGAACTCAAAGGTGATGTTTGCCTAAATTTTTAGTAAAATATATTTTTTCAAAATTGTTTGTGCATGGTTAGAGTTTTAAATGTGTTTTTAAAATGGTTTTGATATTGACTTGACGTGACGACCTGGTTGGTACCTTATGTTGTTTGATCTATATTCATATATAGAGAACCTTTATATGAGGTATTTCCCTTTGGGGGTATTTGTATATTGGTGTCCATGTTTGGGGTAGGCAAGTGCGGTGGCGGTATGCAAGGTGAGTCATGCGTGCAAGGTCCTTCAACTTACAAAGTTTACATTTACCATGGGTTCCTGGGAATCTTTTAGATGATTGAGGGACAATTTCTTGCAAGCCCCAATTAAATGGGTTATTACCCTTGGATTTATAGATAGTTTAAGAGGTATGTGTCACTAGTGAGTCTAGGTTAGGTTAGCTAGTTGGTTATTGACTTAGGGGATTCACCATACACCGGTAGGTGGTTCTGAACAAATTTTGTCAATGGATTGTCTAGGGATTTTCATAATCACCCGTGGTTATTATTTACATTTCTTGTATACTATTGATTGAAATAGAATCTATTCTTGTATCATTTATTTGTTTCATCTTTGCATTGCCCTAATTTTCTTAGTTTTGAAATTTTGATTTCAAAATGGCATTTATTCTGTGAATGAAATATGTTGTCTATTGATTTCTGAACTTATAGATAACCCTATTTATATAACATTATTCTCAAACTAGTGTAATTGTTCTGTTTTTTGAAAAGAAATACTTGTATTCAGTGGTTTATTCTTGGCATCCCTACGGAGAATTTCACTTCTCATGTCTATTTTATCATTTAAGTTGTAGTTTCCCATTGCTCAGGTTCTCTGGGCTTAGTTTCTCGTTATTAAGGAAAGGTTGGTCTTTGGTGGGATGGTACCTAGACGGTCACATGGAGGTATGTGCCATTTATCTTCTTTTTGTTGTTAGTAGTTTTTCAGTTTTTACTATTTTATTTATTTTAATTTCATTTATGGGCCAAATCATTCCCACTTGTTTTTTTTGTTTGCCGATATTAGTTTCCAGCCAGTGAGAATCAGGAATGCCCTTCAGGCCTTTCCATGGTCCAACTCAGGTGACCAGTTTAGGGTCAACCCAGGTTGGTTCTTGACATATCCTCCTTATATTTCATTTACTAATTGAGGTGTATTTTTAATCTATTAAAATCCTATTCATGTTTCTTTATTAAAACTATATTTCAAATAAACTCCTATTTTTGCCATTTTTCTTAAAAACAGACACTATAAACAAATATATTTACCTTGAGAGGTGACATAAGGTCATACCTAGGAAAAAGTTAATATTCTAAAACCTAATCAATTTTATAAGTCATGAACAATTTGACAAAATTTAGCCCCATTTTCTTGGGAAACATTTTTTACAATGTGTTTTTATAAGTAATTTGTTTCTTGTAAATATTTATTTATTTATCGCTTTAGATATTTGTATTTAAGTGGTGTTATAACTTTTTTTTGGATTTTTTCATAGAGTATTTTTATTTTGGTAAACTACAAACATTAGATATTGAAATTGAATGTATTATGAATCACCAACACTTAGAGACACAATCCAATCCTTTGAAAGAGGACACACAAACCATTCTAGATCCTATAAATTCATCTTCTCATTCATCTTTTATATATAAAAACGAAACAATAATAAAAATGAATGATATGGATGGAAATAGTGTTAATTTTAATGAATTATTATTTTTTATGTTGAAATCCAATCCACTTATATTCAAACACATGGAAAAGCACTGAACTTTTAACTAAAATATGGTCTAATTTATTTGATTCAAAAATTTAATGGAGATACTAGAGGGAGGAATATACGAATTTTATGAAATTTTACAATATTTTTTGGATAATAAAACCTTAAAATGGTGATTAAGATCAATTAAAACATAGATTATTCCAATTTTCATTAGAATTATCTGAAAATTTTTGTTATATTATGTTAATTTTCTTATTAGAAGCTTGTCAAACATGAAATTCAACTTACTTGAAACATACATCCCAACCTTTTGAACTAAAATAAGAAGGTGAAGAATTTATTAAATAAGACAATATTAAGGGGAGAAACTTCACAAATATTGGAGAAGATTTAAAAAACATTGTTTATGTTTTCTACACCACTAAATACTTGATCACATTTTAATAAGTTTTTAATTTTTACTAATTTTCATTGGATAGAAACATGATTGATGATGTTGTAGGAATCTAACTAGTTAAATAATACCCAATTTAGGAAAAGCCCATTATTGAGAATGTGGAATAAAACATGATAAAATTTGGTTCAAGGTTAAATATAACCCTAATTGGTGTCCATGTGGTGAAATGTTTTGATTTCAAGAAGAAGTTGGACACAATGTTTGAAGAGGTAAATAAACCACTAAAAACTCTTTTTTATATAAATATATTGATAGGTTCTTATATGTGACCTAATTGAATGTTAATTTACTAATTATGAGTTTCATTGAAGACATTGATGATTTGTGTACACTTTTGTAATAACAATGTTATGGAAATACATGAAGGAAAATGTGGAAATTGAGGAACAAAAAGTCACTTCATGCTAAGATGCTTCACGGAGTGGCATGAAAATTTAAATATGACCATGATGAGATTGAATATTGAATCAAAATAGATCCTGGAGTCACAAAACCGAATAAATGAAGAAGAACAAAGCTTTTGATGTGAGAAACATATATTAAATGTCGTGTTACAACATTTCAGGATATAAAGATTCAAGACTTTAACAATTTATTGGCCATGAAGAAGAATAAACTACCATGTGCTAAAACTTTTGGGGATCAAATATTAGACTTAATGCAATCATTACACGATATATAAGTATTTAACACTGAAGAAAAAACTCTAAATTTCTCGCATATCTTCGATGGTATTTTTTATCCTCAACCCCTTGGGTTGTCCATATAATGTGGGTTTTGAACTGGGGGACCCCTAAGATGAATTCTATGTTTTTAAATAAGGGTTTACAACTATGATATTTTGATTCCATTAAAATATTTAGGTGTGTCCATTGGGAGGCTACAATAGGGTTCTTAACAACAATACTTTGGAGATATAGTTTGGTGTTTTCTCTTCTTCTTCATCATCAAATTTACATTTTTATTTGGAATGTGAAAATACATCCAAAAGAACAATAGAATCAAAGAGAACTAAGGTTGTCTGAAATGGTGAAGGACGAGGGAATCCCCTCTTATCAGATTTACCCTTTCGGGTTTCAAAGTGATAATATCATGCAACCATATCTGATCATTACCAGAGACCTCCATCGAAGCCAGATGATCCGCCACTTGGTTACCCATTCACCAGGAGTTTCTTATTTTGATGCTACAAGTGATCATGATTTTTCACATTTTGATAATGTAGATTATATGACCATGGGGAATAGTGAATATCATTCAGGACATCATGAAGTATCTTAGAGTCTGTTTCAACTTCAAATAACGTTAACCCTTTCTGGTGGTAGAGATGTATACCCATAAGCATAGCCTTGGCTTCAACATGAAGAGAGGAAATACGACCAATGAAGGAGGAGAAGGCCAAGAGGACTGAGTCTCGAAAGTCCCAGACAACCACACCCCCTTACAAGACGCTCGACCCGTGGGACCCATCTTAATTGTGTTTAAAGACCCTTGGGGGGATTCCATCTCACCCAGATGCCTCAGTTAATGATGATCTCCACCTTGGCCTCATGTGAGTGATGAATCATCCACCATAGTGGGGGGGGGCATCATTCCAGTTTCCAATGATCTGAGCCAAATCAAGGAGAATGATTTTATTCCTAATGATGGTATAATTAACAGCTAAATGGATCCCATCATGTCTAAGACTATTCTTGGCCTACCATATATACCAACACCCATCATAGAGGATCACCGAGCATGCCATATTCTATGACCCTCTATTTCTAGTCTAATTATAACCTCTATTTTTTATTAATTACCCTTCTCATTCAATATCATACTTAGTTTTTTCTTATTGAATATGGTTTATTAATCATTAGTTGTTTGAATTTTTTAATCGTTATATCGAGCTTTCTAATTATTTCCCTGAGTTTGTTCAATTCCATCACACATGGCTAATCAGATCGGGGTAAGGATTTATTATTATTGCAGATATTAATCCTAATGAATCTATAAATAAATCCTTGGTAACAATAGGGATATTAATTAGGTTAAAAACAATTGTTTGTTGCCTTTTTTAGACAAACTTTTTCATGAGAAGTGAAATTGAATGATCCTAAAATAATTGGAGTCTAGAAGGAATATGAAAATTATTAAGTGATGATTTATGCATAGAAGATAATAATAATTCACCTAGGTTTTTAGCTACACCTTGACTGTGGGATAGTTTCAGCATAGGTAGATGCATTTTTTTTGACAAAAACGAATTGGTGAACCTTGTATTGCTTGACAACCTATGTTGTAGGACTAACCCATGTCAGATTTATGATTATCCCTTACATATACCCTAAAATTCACCAAGATCTATTATTTCATTTTTTCCTATAGTCATTTATTTAATTCCAATCATCTAATTTGTTTAATAAAATGAAACTCAATTTGGAGAAATCAAAATATAGGTGTAGAATTGTCCACCCATTCCTTAATATATGTGGGTTCAACTCCAAACTTCCACTTGTCTATGCCATTGTAGTTAGTATTTTTTGTGATATATTTTTTATACCCATGGGAAATGAATATTCCCTTTGGGAATGTCACCAAATCTTACAACCTTCTCTTTTACATAGTTAATACCATCCTTATCCTTGAATTCATTGCATTATTTGTTCCATTGAAATAAAAAATTGTAACCATTTCACTTAATTGATAGAACAAGAGATAATGATTCAATAATGTTACCACTATAAAAAATTTCTATTTTTAAAATCTAGTGCAGTGGAGACCATGAGGTTTCCTCTCATTGAGGTTTCAAGCTAATTTATGAAATATACAATTGATTTTTTTAATGCTAGTAAATTTGGGGATTTAAAATATATGTTAAAAAAAGCCAAATGGAAAAATCATAATATTATTAAAAATAAAAGAGATATACTATAAATTCAACGAAATATGGATTGAAAATGTTAAGATAAAGATAAAAATAGCTAACAAGATTCGATCATTAGAAACTTCCTTCATAGTTGTATAAAATTTTTCTCTGATTTAATTATCCAATTATAGATCAAGAACTGAAATTATACATACAAATTTTAAAACAACAGCATCGATACCTCAAATTTGATATTTTTTATCACATTTTAAAAGTGATTTGATTACAAAAAGACCTCATAGAAACAAAAACAAATTGAAAATTTTTATGCTCATTGGGAAGAACTCAGCCGAAGAAATTTTTAAAAAATAAAATTATTTTATATTCATTTTTAGATAAAAAAATAAAAAAAATCAAATAATGTCGAAAAAAGAAATAATGATACCTATTTCAATTAAGAAAATATTTTCTGGAATAATTAACAAGAAAAGTGTTTACAATGAAATCATCGAACTCAAAAAGGAATAACATCTTTATCTTCACTACACATCACTACTTGAAATTTATACCTTCATGGATTTACTAATTCATGAAAAAATTATAATCTACATCCAATATTCCCCAACACAGCCGACACCTCCTTACAACTATCTTTTTTAAATGAAGGTAATAAGAAAACATATCATGAAGAGGGGTGGAAAAGATGAAGTCCAATTTTTATCTATTGAATGTTTTCTGGATTTACACCTAGATTGAGGATGAATATCAATACGGAATCTTATTTAATTTTTCATACCCCATCATATATCTTTATCAAAAACATTTTAAATAAATTTTATACATGGAGAAAATGTTAAATCTTAATTACTCATGTGAACTTTTTATTGGTGAAGTGTCTCTTAATATTCTTCAAATTACACGAGCCCATAAACAACTTTAATGAAATAATTTGAATGTGAAATTTAATGGAGAGTTTAATTTTTTTTAATTATTTATTAATATTCTTTAATGAATGAAATTATTTTATTTTTGGCTGAGTTATATCTCCAATAATGATGGTCTATCAATTCTATCTAAAAAATATTTTCCAAATAGAGTGATTTATTAAACCCCAAAAAATGATCAATTCTAAAATTATCCTAGTTAGAGGAAATGAATCCCATGAGCATAGGGACGCTATATTTTTTTTTATAAAATTGGATCGGTATTGAAAACATTATGGCCGAAACACCAATGTTCTAAAAAAGAGGTTAAAATTAAAAAAAAATTAATGATTTTTCATAATATAGAATAGAAGTCATAAAAATGTAAAAAATAATTGACTTTCACTTAATTGTAAATATTGGAGGGGATATATTTATTTAAATATATATAAAAAATAATGAAAATATTTTCTCAATCAAGAAAATTCTTATAGTTGTGAGGTAATCTTTCCAAGCCTCCTCTATAACCAACACATTAGCAAGAACCATATTATATATCCAACTCTAAATAGAAGGATGAACAAAAATTCAGAAAATGAGTAGGGGTACTATTACAAACATCAATAGTCTTGGAACCACTAAGGTTGGGAAGTAAACCCCAACCATTACCCAAAAAATCAACAACTATGAAAAATGCCTTTCCAAAACCCCCCTAAAAACTGGAGCCTAGTATTTGGGACATGTCTAAAAAATGGAAGCAAATAATATTAAATTACAACGAAAAACACAAGCATCAATACATGACCTATAAACCCAATTATGAAAACATTCCATTCTAGTGATTGAAATCCAATTTCAAGGGTTTGGTAAACATTTTTCTAATCCACATGTTAATCCTACAGAAAGTGGAAATTCTAGAGCCATCACCCTTTGGTTTGGTATACAACATAAAATCCAAATGAAACCTCAATTAGAGGAATACCCTTCTAAGAAAAAACTATTTCATCTCTCTCAATTGATCTAACTGAGAAGAACCATTTTCGTAAATAAAACCTAATAAAGAAATGAGATTATATTTTTAAGAGACACCAAGCCAAACCATTCCACATTCTTTTCACAAAAGGTCTGCCCAAACATAGAAATAAAAAAAACTGTCCTTATTAATTAATATTAGAAACACTCAAAAAATACCAAGTTAAAATTTCCTTGATGGATGTCATGTTGAGAGTTACTCAATATTCCTTGCTTGTAAAGAAGACGTGTATGAAATGATGAATACATTGAGGTTATGGATGAATAATATTGGGTAAGAATGTTTCAGCATTGATAGAGACATCATTTTACACTAAATTCAATTATTTTGTAAAATTATCAAATTTGTAAATAATAGGATTAATATTTATTTTCTAATGCTATGTTTGTCTTGGTTGCTTCTATAAATGTTATTCCCCACACATTTCTTATTAACAATATGTTGGGGAACTGATGACCAATAAAATTTTCATTCCATTGGAAAATCATAGCACCACACACTCTACTGGTGTCTAAGAGTTTAGTATTTTGAGGATTAGAAATTTTTTTTTACTTCTTCTTTATTTTCTTAAAATAGAATATGATAAGTTGTATAGACATGAACCAATTATATTCATGTAACATTGCTTAAAAACTACTAAATTAGTCACTAACGTACACAATGGTACATTGTATACTGGTATTGGTGTTGAGATTGTCTACTAAATAATCCTTGATGCAAGGAATCACCCCTAAAAGTATTCCTCTCACTCGATTAATTTAATTGATGTACTCCATACCCCCCCCAAATAATTATTTTATCTCCCATGATCTACGTTTTGTGTTTTCATTGTTGATAAAAATTCTTGTAAATGGTTATTTTGTTTAATGTTGCAATGATTTGGAAAAATGTCAAGTATGTCCTTTAATTAATGATTTCAAAATCACCAAGGACATGATAACCATCAATGATACATTTATTATTATAAAATGTTACTCCTCATCTAAGGATTTTTTAATCAAAATTTTTTATGATATCATTGACTTCTCAGATTTAGATTAAATCCCATCAATAAAAAATAACATTAAATTAGAACATAACACACTAACTCAAAATTTAAAATATTCATATATTGAGAATGGAAATTAGTTGTATTTCATCATTAATAGTTCACTCCTTTTAAAGCATGAATTGTGATATTCTTAACCATTTAAGGGTGTAAAAACAAAGCATTGTAATAGACACCTTTTGAAGTTATTTTTATTATACGATCAATTTTCATGCATAATATATTGTTAAAGGATGTGGCTAAATTGTTGATTCATGAACAACACTAACTGATTCATGACCTCATTAATATTTTTTAAAAGGAGGTAGAAATACTATTAAATACTTTAATATTTTACCCTATCTCTAATATCCGATGTATTATTGAAAAATACATAGTTTTTAAATAAACTAATCACAGTTTAATCAAAAAATGAAAAAAATAAATTGGTTGCTACCCGTGTGAAGAATTTTTGGCCTATATGTAAAAAATATTACTAACTAAAGTGTCTCACTAGGAAATACAATTTCCAATTTTAATTCTTTGAATAGATTTTAGAGAGTATAGAGGAGAATTCTTTGTTATTTTTCCTTAATGGATACTCATGATACTTTATGATATATATTTCCCTGGAGGATTAGAAAAATATCATGGAAATATTCATGGATTATTTCACTATTTTTTTTCCTATATTGATGATTTTTTGAGTAGCCTTTTATATTTATTTTATCTCAATTTTGAATATTTTATATTATTAAATAATGGTAAATGATATTTCATGTTCTGACAGAGTATGATACTTATATATTCTATTTCTGAGGATGGTTTGCTAGTTGATAAATCTAAATTAGATATAATTTCTTCCTAACCATTCATAAAAAATGTGCGAGATGTGAAGTCTTTCTTATGTCATGTTAGTTTTTTTCATTATTTCATTTATGAAATTAATAATATTTTAGTCCCTATCTCATAATTAATCTAAAATAGAAAAAAGAATTTATTTTTGACAAAATCTCAGATGACGATTTTAAAAAATTAAAATAGATTATTACATCACCTCCAATAATCCTACAACCTTAGTGGAATTTAACATTCAATTCAATGAATGATTCCAATTACTATGAAGTTGGGGTAGTATTTTCTTGATAGGTTTGTCAATCTCCACATGTCACTGCTTATACCTCATGCATTTTGGACCTTGACTATAGTGACCCTGCTCTTTTTATATTACAATACATTATTATAATGATAAAAAATAAAAACATTACACAATGAGGATGACAAGTTTTAGTATATTGCACAAAATAGGGCCATATATAACTTATATGACATAAAACATAAAAATTTATGTAATTTTTTCTTCATTTAATTCGTATTTCCCATAGTGTTCACCTTAGTACAAGTAGTCACCTGATGATATACATTAAAAAGAGGTGAGATAAAATCCCAATAAGAGGATAGAAAAGAAAATAAAATAATATAATGTGGGGTGAACATAATAATTATCATCATAACATGGGAATAAGATAATAATAACTATATGAATCATTAATAAAGGTCATGAAATGTGGAAATTCTTAAAAATTAAACATCATGTATTAGTGGTAAACTACCACACATAGTTGTGAAATATACTTGAATCATGTTCATGCATATTCCACTTTACTCACATGGTTATTCACATTACTGAATGCATTGGAGCGCTATATAATTATAGGTGTACCCATCACATCATAACGTTTTATTTGCGCTATAAAATTCATGGCACACCCATCACATCACAACATTTACATTATCATGCATGCCACATAAAACATATATAAATCATGAACACATAAAAACCAATACATATGAATGGGTTTCATTTCATAATCATAAATTCTTAACCATTTGTTTCCCAAATTAAAAATGGAATAACATACATGACATAAGAATTATCAACCATGAGTGATGGAAACAATCTTGAGAACAAAAAGTTATTTTTTTTGAAAGAAGAGTTATTTTGAAAAAATGTGTTTTTAATCAACTCCAGTAGAAAGAATGTATATCCAAAAAAAGTAATTTAATGATTATTAAATTATTTTTAAGGAATAACCATAATGAATATGGAGTAAAAGAGGGAAAACCCAAAGAAAGAGGGTTGAGTTCAAGAATTCCCCTTACCATGCGGCCGAATAATTTCCACACTTTAATGTCCTATATAATCACATTATATTCAATAGTTAAAAACTCCATAACCATTATACATGAATAAAATTAATTATTGTCTTATTATGTTAACTTTAGGTCCTTTGAATGAGTTATAGATTTTAATTTCATCGTTCGGGACTTATTATTTTCATAGATTTCATAATTGGTTCGTTTGTATAAATGAATGGAGGATTGTTTAAAATAATTATGAATTTTAAAAAAATTTATTATATGTAATTAATTATCCTAAATAATATTAAATGATAATATATGTTATTTTTTTTAATTTGGGGGTGGATGAATCATTAGATAATATCTTAGTGATAAAGATTTAGACTATTTTGGGCGATTTGGAAACATTGAATTTATTTTGTTTTATTATTTAACATCTTGTGCGTATAAAGAATAAAAATCATTACATAAAATTTATTAGATATATTATAATCTGGTTCAACCATAAAAATTTTATCAAGGCTATAATTGAAGAAGATAATATAATTGAAAACCCCTCATCCTTGAATGCAATAAATTAACAAATGTCAAACAATGTTTTTTATTTTTTTTATAAAAGGATCGGAAAGAGAGGTGATGAAGAATAATTACAATAGAAAAAAAAACTTATAGAATATGTGGCATACTAATGTTTTCATACCATTTTGATGGGACTAAGTGAGGATATAAAAATAAAAGAAATGAACTTGAATGAAAAAAAAATAATCGGAATGAGGAATGTACCTCTTGAATTTATCCTGCTTAAGAGCCTCAACAGGGAAGTGGTTATGGTATTTTGATGAGACCAAGAGCTCTTGGATGTGGGTAAATTGATAGGGAAGGTATTTGAGGATAATTTAGAAAAGTCTCAATGTTTGAGAGGTGTGACGAGAAGTGGGTGTGAGGGGTGGTATTTATAGTGGAGGGGATGAGTATTTTCTTATTATTTTAATAATTAGTGTCTTATTTTTCTCAATAAAACCAATAGTGATGGTTCTTGTGACTAAAAATATTAATTAGATATTTTTATTTCAAACCAATGTTTATTTCCTCAGCAATGAATCATTAAATAGTTCTTTTATCTTATAATATATATATAATATAAATTACTTTATTTTACTATTCAAGAAAAATTCTATTATTTCAAAAAAAAGTATAAAATTGACCGTAACCATTTTTTGAAATTTAAAATTAAAAAATGAACTAAATTTTATGTAAATAAGTTTCTCAATATGATTAATTTAGTTTATATTTAAAGTAATCATTTACTTGTAAAATAAAAAATTTTAAAATTAAAATTGATTTTATAACACTTTGAAAAATTATTTTTGTTGGATAGTCAATAAAATTCCCATGGTATTTAGTAGAATGATGTTTCATAGTGTTTCCTAGTGAGATTTTACATGTAATAACTGTTAGATGAAAATTTCCATTCATAATACATTTAGTCATTACATTCCTCCCCCTATTAAAATTTCACCCTCAGAATTTTGTTTTACATAAATAGGTAAGGGTACTTCTCCTTCATCACCTCCTTTGGTACCCAAGTTTATCCTTCATACTTTTGGTTCCTACACTTCACTTTTACAAGGATGGTTTTATTCTTTCATTGAACCTTATCTCTCCAGTCTGTAATCTTTACCGAATTCTCATCATAAGAGAGAACATCTTCCAGTTGTACCACCATTGAGTTCAGTACATGTGAGGGATCTGGTATGTAATTCCTCAAGAGTGATATGTGGAACACATCATGAAATCAAACCATATTATGTGTAAGGGAATGATGATTGGCCAAAAATACTATGCGATCAAGGATCTCAAATGGGCGAATTTACCTGAGACTTAACTACCATCTTTTTCCAAACTGCATGGATATCATTCATAGAAATAAATGATGGAAGAATTTATCCCCAACATCGAACTCCAAGTCCATTAAATGATTTTTAGAGTAGATATTTTTTTAACTTTGAAGATATTTGATATGTTTATTTATGGAAAGAACCTTCTTTATCATCTCTTACACAATATCGGGTCCAAGTAGCTTTCATTCCCCAACTTTATCTTAACAGGTTGAAGTTCTACATCACTTTTCTTATTGAGCATCACATGGATCCATCTGAATACATGAGTGCAATATATTTTTTATGTGAACACACTAAATGGGATATCATTATCCCACATTCCATTGAATACTAAATAATGGGCACTTAACGTATATTCTAGCATCTGGATTTACCATTCATATTGACCGTCTGTTTGGGGGTGATATGCCATGATGAAATTCAATTTAGCACTCAAGGAATATTGAAGAATCCTATAGAATTTGGAAGTGAACCTAAGATCTTGATCAGGGAAAATTGATAATGTAACCCCATTTAGTCTCAACTATTCATCCATATATTTATTTTCAAGCTGTTCAGGAGAGAGATCTTCCCAAATACAGATAAGGTAGGCACTTTTGGTGAGTTGGTACACAATAACCCATTTTATATTATTTCTTTTGGATATCATTGGGAGACTCATGAAATATTCCATGGTGACATTCTCCCATTTTTATATCGGTATAGGCAGTGGTTTATCTTCCCTTTGGACTATTTTCTCTCTACTTTAACTTACTGGCATATTAAACACCTTGAGATATATTCCACAATATGCTTATTCATGTCATCCTACCAGAAGTGTTCTTGGAGATCCTGGTACATCTTGGTTATACCAGGATGGATAGAGAATATCGATCCATGTTAATTATCTAATAGATTCTTTTTTATCCCAGGTGATGAAGGGACAGAAAGCCTCATTCCAAACTGAATTACACTATCATCATCGATATAGAACTCTTGCGACTTTCCTTTCTTTTCTGCATTCACCCACTATTGCAACTCTGGATCATCCCTTTGGGCCTCCTTAATTTTTTATTATATAGATGGTTTGAAAATAATTTAGTAAAGGTAGGATGTCAGTACTGGAAAAAGCCCATTTGCGACGGGTCAGTTGCGACAGGATCCCGTCGCAAAAGGATATTTATGATGGGGGTGTCTCACAAATGACCCGTTGCGGTAAATGGCATCGCAACTAACACTATTTGCATTGCTAAAAATATTATTTGCGACAGTAATATGTCCCATCACAAATACTAATTGATACATATATTAAAAACTTTAAATAACACTTTTGCGATGGGCCCGTCCCAAATGTTATTTGCGACAGGCCATGAATACCTTCACGAAAGAGTTAAATTTTTTTAAAAAAAAGAAATAAGTAATTGCGATGGGCCCGTCGCAATAGGCAATTTAAAAAAATTTTAAATAAATTTATTTGCGACGGGATACCGTCCCACCGCAATTACCTATTGCGACGAGATAATCATCCTGTCGCAAATATGTGTAAAAAAATTAAATTTTTAATAAATTTTTTTATTAATATTATAATAGTAATAATACAATTATAATTCATTCAAATATTATAACAAAAAATCCTTCAAATATTTAAAAAATTATAATTAAATTAAAATATTAAAAAATTTATATATATATATATAAAAATTAATATTATAAAATATGAATTATATTATTAATCATATTATTATTGTAATATAAATAATATAATATTTTATAAAAATAATATATACCAAATTCATATTATTATAAATATTTAAAAAATTATAATTTTAATTAAAATTTTTGAAACTTTTTATGTATTAAAAATACTAAATATAATATTATTAAAATGATTAGAAAATAAAAATATGAAAATTATAAACATTTGAAAAAAGAAATATAAACAAATAATAAAATAATAAGAGTAATATTATTATTAATAAAATAAACAAACATCAAAATAAATACCAATAATAAATAATAAAGTTTAATAAATAAATAGAAATTAAATAATACAATACTGACACCAGTATAAGAGAGACAGAAACTCTGAATAGAAAAATGTCATATTTTAAATTTACAAACTTTATAACATCTAAACAATAACTAATCTGAAGGAGGAGGGGGAGGGGGGGATATGCTGGTGGAGGAAACTCCATCCCTAAGGTATGAGTGAGTCGGCGCATGTACTCCATCTGCTCCTGCTGCTACTGCTGCCACCGACTCATCTGCTCCTCGTACACCTGCTACTGTCGTCAGCTCTCCTCCTCATGCTACTGCTACTGACGCATCTCATCCTGCTCCTTTTGGAGACTCTCTATCAATTATGTCTTAGATTGCAATCGATCCTCATACTGTGTAGCGGAAGAAGATGCACGAGCTCCTCTCGAGCTGGACGCCGACATCCCAACACTACCATAATAATCTCCGGGAGTCGGTCGAGAGCCGATACAAACTACCCGGCCCTTCTCAAAGGCATATTGGGTCGCCTGCATCCATGCCGCCTCATCAAACTGATGGCCACTAGTCTGATCCGATGCCTTGGCTTGACCCTCAGGCCGGGTCTGTGACACTTCGGTCTCATATGACTCCTATAGTTCCAATTTAAAATTATAATTTTGAATACATTATATGCAGTTAATTTTTAAACTTGAAAACAAATAATACTGAACACGATGTGACACTGGCAATCACCTCTGAGCTCCCCAGTAGCTGGATCACTGTAAATCCTCCGATATACGTCGTACTCCGTAATATCCGGGTGCTTGACAGCCTATAAGAATATAAAATAAATTGTTAATATTTAAAGTTATATAAAATATTTATAAAAAATGTACGTACCAAATGCTGTCTATGAGTACTGAAAGTACGAATCCCAGCTCGATGAGTCACCTCATATCTCCCCCGATGCTGCCTCCCCACCGATGATCTCCTTTGAAAGACACCACTCAACCAGTGTGCACATAATCCATCCCATACGTGGGATGAAATGTACTCTGGTCGGTGTTCTCTACATGACTCATCAAAATCTGACACTCCTTCTTTCTTTATGGCAGCTCTTCTTAAATTGTGCAAAAACTGACGAAAGCGATCACGCATGGCCACCTCCCATGCCTCGTGGATGGCATCACGCATGGTATCCTTGATCAGATACCATAAACCCTACAAATAATTCAAAATATCAAGTTATAAATGAAATAAATTTCAAAATAAAAATTATTTTTTTACGTACGTACCAACTAATGACCGAACATGGCCTGCTGCACATCAATAGGAATATGCTCCTATGCCAACCATGGCTGAGAAAAATAGTTGCGCAAAATAGCACTGCCCTGTCCGACTACTATATACGGAAAACTGTAAAAAAAATAATCAAACATTTATTATGTAAATAGATTAATGAATCGTAGTAAAATGCACAGGTTATCACACCTCTGGGTGCGTGGATCGAACCCAAGACGTGGTCGTCGCTTGGGGATGGGGTCATGAATCATCAGTCGTGCAAGACGGCGCCCCCTCCGCGTACTCCCTGAAGTGCCTTCAGGCTGAGGGTTAGGTGCTAGCAACTCGTCTGCATCGAAAGATAGGTCAACATCCGCCAAATCACGAAATGTGTCCTCATCCATCAGAAACAGAAAACGAATGTTGTTAGCAAATAATTGATAATTATTATTATATACATATATATTCGATATGATTATATATAACTACCTTTGAATTGTATCAATTTTCAACTTCATCATCATATTCATATCTGTCAACGTCATCTTCATATTCCTCCTCAATATCATCGATATCCATTTGAGTTCCAGTTGCTTCATCTCTTACCATTTCATATTCATTTGTGACGTCATTATCATAATCATCATCATCACTGACTCTTAATTGAGGGGTGTCATCATCGATACTCATGTATCTTTGTGACAAAGATTGATTTTTCGTACTCTCTTGAAAAACTTCAATTCCTTGAACATCTGTGAAAGCACATTCACTTTGACTAAATTGATTGTCACGAATTTTCATTTTTATTATGCTCCACCAATCAGTCAAGTCTCTTGACGTAGTAGAGTAATTTTCATAATAAACTTGATGTTCCTGTTGAGCGAGTAAGAATGGTTCATTTATTGCAATAACACTTTTACATTTAATATCGATGATTCTATGAGTCGGATGAACATGCACGTCTCTCTCAGTATCCAACCACCGATATTTGAATATCGTTATGTAATGGTGTCCTAGACAATAGAGTTCAATGATTTCATCAAGTATGCCATAAAAGTCAACTTCATTTTCTCTATGATGAGATTCTCTCAAGAAAACTCCACTGTTCATTTTTTTTGATTCCCCATATGCATGTGTATGAAATCAAAAACCATTCACCACATATGGATTATAAGATTTCACCATTTTGGATGGTGGGTTACTCAATATAAATAGTCGTTTGTAAATTTTATCAGCATTTCGAGAAAACTGAATTTTTTTGAAATAATTATCAATATACTAAACTATAAATTGAAGGAGATGTTAATGTATGAAAAATTTATGTTACCTTTATTTGAAAACACTGAGAATTTTTTTTGTCTGCGTTCTTCAAGAGTAGCTGCAGTAATTTGTGGAAGTTATTTCTTGATATGATTATTATACAATCTATAAAAAAAGTTATTTATTGTAACATAAATATTAGAATAAGTAATAGAAGAAATTACAGTACAAATGATGTAATCTCTTCACAGTTGAGCAGAACATATGTATGAGCTCTGTAATGTTCATCATCTGAAATCCATCGTTCATGAACTCCAGCAAAACCAAGCTCTGACTGGTTAAAAACAGATAATTGATTATCGATTTCGTCAATCTTCCCCTCATTCTGTCCCATGAGGTTGTGTTTTGAACGATACTCAGATTTAAAATAGTGGGAGTAGAAAAAAGATATCTTCTCCTGCAAATAATCTTAAGCAATAGATCCTTCAACCGATGCTTTGTTACGTACTTTTTTTTTCAATTTCTATATGCATCTTCCGAATGGGTACATCCATCGAATATCTATCGGACTTCCACATTTTTCTTCATATGAAAAATTTAATATCAAAGGTTCTATTGAGTCGAAGAAAGACGACAAAAATATTTTTTCCAGTTTACATATAATTACAACAATATCATCTTCAAGTTTTCATATAGCATCGTAATCTTTTGTTGCCACACAAATGTCCCGAAAAAATATGATACGTCTGTTATGGTATCCCATATCACAGAATTCAACAGACCTCTTAATCCAATGGGTAGAATTCTTTCCATTATAACATGACAATCAAGACTTTTTAATCCTGTAATATGACCATTGTTTACACATCTACCCAAATTATAAGCACATCCATCTGGAAGTCTCAAATATTCAACCCATTGACAAAATAATAAGAGGCTTTCTTTGGACAATGTATAAGCTGATTTTGGTTTCATTAACCTTTCTGTTCTGACATTCTCAAATAGTTCGAGTTCTGGACGCCTGCAAATTTAAGCAAGATCTAATAGTGAATTTACATTATCTTTTATATTTCCTGGTGTATCCAAAACGGTATGAAACAAATTATCAAAACAGTTCTTCTCAATATTCATGACATCCAACATGTGGCGGACCAGCAAATTAGACCAATATAGAAAATCCAAAAATATGCTACGTTTTAGACAATTGTGTTCTTTCCCAAAACCAGAAATTTTCTGTTGGTTTATTGTGGGTCCAAATGTGATGGGAGGTAATGAATATACAACTAATTTTAACTCCGTACCTGATAGAATTTTTGGAGGTCCATCCCTTTCAACTGTGCGTTTTCTAAAGTGAGATCTGTTTCTGTGAAAAGGATGATCAGCTGGAAGAAATCTGTGATGACAATCAAAATATCAAGGTTTTTTCCATGTATGAGCATAAATGCCTTGTTCTCTCCCATACAGTAAGGACATGATTTCGGCCCATGTGTAATCTAGCCAGATAACATGCCATAAGCCGGGAAGTCACTGATTGTCCACATCAACGCTGCTCTTAGTATGAAATTCTGTTTCGCAACAACATCATAAGTACTGACACCAGTACTCCACAATATATTTAATTCATCAATCAATGTTTTCAAATAAACATCAATATTCTTCTTCAGATGTCCTGGGATTAGTAAGGTCAAAAAGATATAGGGTTCCTTCATCAACATCCATAGAGGTAAATTGTACGGAGTTAAAAAGACAGGCCAACATGAATACTGCCTACCATAAGATCCGAATGGACAGAAACCATCTGTGGAAAGACCCAATCACACATTTCGGGATTCTAAAGCATAGGATGGATGTACTCTATCAAAATGTTTCCATGAATCACCATCGGCCGGATGTTTCAAGCTTTTACCGGTTAAAATATTCGTTTTGTGCCATGACTTCATTGTTGCTATATTCTTAGACATGAATAAACGCTGGAGTATGGATGTAAGAGGAAAATATATCAACTGTTTTACAAGAATCAAGCCAGACATTCCATGTTGAGATTCTTTATACCTCGATTACCCACACGTGGGACAACTATCCAACGACTCAATTTCCTTAGAATATAAAATGCAATCATTTGAACATGCATGAAACTTCTGAAAACTAAGTCCTAAATTCCGAACTAGCCTCTTACTCTCATAGTAATTTGTAGGAAAAACATTTCCTTTGGGTTACAATGTTTTAACCAAAGAAAATATTTTATCAAAACACATGTTTGACATTCCATTATTTGATTTGATAGCCATAAATTTTGCAACTGCTTATAATTTTCTTATCTTACAACCAGGATATAACACATCCTCAACAAACCTCAACAACTCATAAAATTCAGAGTGTGCCAACTCAGGAGTTGAATCACTATCATCTTGAGTTTCTGTATGTTGAATATATGGACCTGTAACATCATGTACTAATTTTTGAAACCAGGATGGATCCAGAATTAAGTTAGTATCACCTTCTGTAGAACTGTGTTCACCATATGATACCAAAAAACAGAATCCGGTTGAAATCCAAAATGCAAGAGATGTCCCCCAACTTTTTCAAACGTGTCAAATGTTCTCAGTGCACATTTTTTAAAAGGACATTTTATTGTGCCTTCTGTAACAAATTCTGGATTTGATGCCGCAAATGCTAAAAAAGTCTCCACACCCTCTAAATATAATGGATTTAAACCAGAACCGTTTGGATTTCTATGTTGATTTATCCATATGTGGTCATCTAATAATTACTATTGACGACCTTGTTGTTCCATATTTATCTATAAAATATAAAAGCATTACTGGTTTTGAATAATTTGTTAGAAAAAACACTCAAGCAAGGATAATTATAGAGTTTACATTAGACACGACTGACGCAAATTTTTATAGGGATAGACCTAAAAATTGACCCTTTAAGAATTGAACATGTTAAGAATAAAGCAAAACTTGATAAAAATATTGATAATTTTAATATTTTATAAATTTTTTATTATTTTAATAATACTAATATTATTTTTTCATAAATATTAATTATATATTAATAACATTATTACATTATTAGTATTTTTTATTATTAATATTAAAATAATATTATTTTCTATATTATGTTACAATTCTCTTTTCATTTGTGTGTTTAATATTCTGCCTCTATATGTAATATTTGCATTCACTTTCACCTCTCTATTGGTGAGTAGGTTGATAATTTTGAAAAAGAATGCAAATATTACATGTGGAGATAGAAGTTTTCTTAAAACCAATACAGAGATGAAAAGATAATTGAGAAAGATAATGATCACGCTAGTTTTTTCCAATTAGATAATTATTGGTAATTATTCTTAATTATTGGTAATTATTCTTAATTATTGGTAATTATTACTAATTATTGGTAATTATTCCTAATTATTGGTAATTATTCCTAATTATTGATAATTATTCTTAATTATTGGTAATTATTCTTAATTATTGGTAATTATTACTAATTATTGGTAATTATTCCTAATTATTGGTAATTATTCCTAATTACTGGTAAATATTGACAATTATTGACAATTATTGGTAAATATTGGCAATTATTGGTAAATATTGGTAAATATGGGTAATTATTACTAACTATTACTAATTATTGTTAATTATTACTAATTACTGTTAATTATTACTAATTATTGGTAATTATTGTTAGTTATTAATAATTATTGGTAATTATTGGTAATTAGTGGTAATTATTACTAATTATTGGTAACTGTTACTAATTATTCGTAATTATTCCCAATTATTGGTAATTATTCCTAATTATTGGTAATTATTCCTAATTATTGGTAATTATTCCTAATTACTGATAATTATTCCTAATTATCGGTAATTATTCCTAATTATTGTTAGTTATTCCTAATTATTACTAATTATTCCTAATTATTTGTAATTATTCCTAATTATTAGTAAATATTGACAATTATTGGTAATTATTGGTAAATATTGGTAAATATTGGTAAATATTGGTAATTATTGATAATTATTGTTAATTATTGTTAATTATTACTAATTATTGGTAATTATTGTTAATTATTACAAATTATTGGTAATTATTGGTAATTATTACTAATTATTGGTAATTATTGGTAAAAATTCCTAATTATGGTTAATTACTCTTAATTATTGGTATTTATTACTAATTATTGGCAATTATTGGTAATTATTATTAATTATTACTAAATATTCCTAATTATTGGTAATTATTCCTAATTATTGGTAATTATTGGTAATTATTTTTAATTATTCCTAATTATTCTAAATTATTGGTAATTATTCCTAATTATTGGTAATTATTCCTAATTATTGGTAATTATTCCTAATTATTGGTAATTATTCCTAATTATTGGTAATTATTCCTAATTATTGGTAAATGTTGACAATTATTGGTAATTATTGGTAAATATTGGTAAATATTGGTAAATATTGGTAATTATTACTAATTATTAGTAATTATTGTTAATTATAACTAATTATTGGTAATTATTGGTAAATATTTGTATATATTGGTAATTATTGGTAATTATTACTAATTATTGGTAATTATTGGTAATTATTGGTAATTTTTACTAATTATTCCTAATTATTGGTAATTATTCCTAATTATTGGTAATTATTGGTAATTATTATTAATTATTACAAATTATTCCTAATTATTGGTAATTATTCCTAATTATTGGTAATTATTCCTAATTATTGATAATTATTCCGAATTATTGGTAATTATTGGTAATTATTGGTAATTATTCTTAATTATTGGTAATTATTGGTAATTATTATTAATTATTGTTAAGTATTCCTAATTATTGTTATTTATTCCTAATTATTGGTAATTATTCCTAATTATTGGTAATTATTCCTAATTATTGGTAATTATTGGTAATTATTGGTAATTATTTTCAATTATTGGTAATTATTCCTAATTATTGGTAATTATTCTTAATTATTGGTAATTATTCCTAATTATTGGAAATTATTCCTAATTATTCGTAATTATTCCTAATTATTGGCAATTATTCCTAATTATTGGTAATTATTCCTAATTATTGGTAAATATTGACAATTATTGGCAATTATTGGTAAATATTGGTAATTATTGGAAAATATTGACAATTATTGGCAATTATTGGAAAATATTGGTAAATATTGTTAATTATTGATAATTATTACTAATTATTACTAATTATTACTAATTATTGGTAATTATTGTTAATTATTACTAATTATTGGTAATTATTGGTAATTATTGTTAATTATTATTAATTATTACTAATTATTACTAATTAATGTTACTTATTACTAATTATTGTTAATTTTTTTAATTATTACTATTTTTTGAATTATTTCAATTATTACAAATTATATTCATTAATTACTAGTTACATTCATTATCTACAAATTACATTCATTAATTGCTAATTACATTCACTAATTACTAATTACTATCTTTAATTAAAATTAAAGTTATTAATTACTAATTATAGTAACTTAATTATTAAATATTGTTAATTACTAATAATGAAATCTATCAAATCAAATTTAAAACCTTAATACAACATAATTATATCTAATAAGAAATAATAAAAACTAACATAAAAATATAAAACAAAAACATTAAATAAATATTAAATTAAAATTCAGAAAAAAACCTTAAATTAGTTTATGAGATTTCGATTTTTTGTACTTGTAGGATGATCCCCGCAACCTCCTTGAAATCGACTTGCAAAACAAAAATCACTCAACACATATAAACTTGTAAAAAGTAGTTCAGATTCAGAAAACTTGTCAAGGCTGGCTGTATTTATAGGTTAGATTATTTGCGACGAGGTTTATTGCGACGGTATTCCCGTCGCAATTGTTATTATTTGCGATGAGACCGTTGAAAATAACCCCAACCACATTTATTATGGGCGACAATAAATGGGATTATTTGCGACGGGGCCTGTCACAAATAACCCCTGCCGTGAGGTTATTAGCGACGCGAACCCCTTCCCGTCACAAATAACCTGTTACCGCCGCTGGTTATTTGTGACGGGAAGGGGATCCCATCGCAGATATCTTTCACGCGATTTGGCACGCATTCGTGCCAAACCATTTGCGACGGGGATTATGCCTCATCGCAAATACCCCGATTGCAGGGGTGATTTGCGACGGGACATATTCCCGTCGCAAATAACCCGTCGCTAATACCACTTTTTCCCGTAGTGTGTATTCCCTTCTATTGTGATTTCCAAATCCTTCTATTGAATATCCATGAAGATAATGTCTTTTTAATCCACAACATGGATATAGTAGCATGTTATTTTCTTCTTAGAGTGTCAGCTACCTTGTTCTCCTTATCAAGATGAGAGTGAATAGAGGAATCATAGTCTTTGATTAGCTTTAACCATATCCTCTCGTGCATGTTGAGCTACTCTTGTGTGAATATTTACATTAGTCTTTTTTGATTGGGATTTATGTCACACTTCTCACCATAGAGGTAGTGCCATTATATTTTCAAGGAAAAAATCATACCCGTTAGCTCTAGATCATTCACCAGGTAGTTATTCTTAGTGATCTTCAACTATCATGAGCTGTAGAATATCACATTTTTATTTTTCATGAGTACACAACTCTTGCCTTTCTTGAAATCATAACTGTATATTACAAAACATTCTGCAATTTTCTGTAATGAGAGTACAAGTGTAGTGATAAGCCTTATCATTATCTCCATGAATATTTCATCACATTATTACATAAATACAAACTCGACCATTTTCCTTGGGAAGATAGTTTGCGGGATTAAAAATCATGAGAAATATCTCACAAAAATATGATATTACCCTACTAATCCAAGAGAAATACAAATTTCTGTTATACTATAGGGTCTAGTCCATTCCTCAATTACCATTTTTTCCAGGGTCGACTGAAATTCCAACACTTGTGATCACATGTGCATGACTGCTACATCCAAAATCCACAATTACTGACTGTGGAAAAAAAATTATCCTTCCTCAATGTCACAAACACAAGTCTTAGAGGTTATTCATGTTCCTAATTTATATTGGAGTATATGAGAATATAATCAATACAAAATAGCACAAACTTGTCAAGGTAATGTCTAAAGATTATATTTATTTAATTTTTGAATATTTTAAGGGAAATAGTATGTCTGAAGGACATCACAAAAAAACTCATACTATCAATACCTTGTACGGAAGGCATTCTTTTAAATATATTCTTCTTTAGCTTTAGATGATGAAAACTCGATTTGGGATCCCCCTTTAAGAAGTACTGAGTTTTTGTCAATTGATCAATGAAGTAATTAAACCTTAGAGGATGATAGTTATTCATTATGGTGGAATTGCTGAGTTCCCGAAAGTCGACACACAACCAAATTTTTCCACCCATCTTCTTGAAAAATAGCATTAGTTTACCCCACAGTGATTCACTTGGGAATATGAACCCTTAATCAAAATTCTCTTGAAATTGTTTCTATAACTCCTATAGTTTGATTGAAGACATCCTTTCAGGACAATTTGAGATAGAAGTTGCTTCAGCTATGATTTATATTGATAAATCTACCTCACAATCTAGGGGTAGTACGAGTTGCTCTTTTGGAAATAAATCACTGTATTCCCTCAGAATTGGATTTTCCCTTGGATGATACCTTCCTTTGAATTGGCCATTTAATTAAGGTATTCTTATTCATTGAGAATTATCACCCAAACCACTGAAGTATTATTCTAAGGAGATTCATGATCTTCCTTTTATTTTTAGAGGAGCATGGTATGTTTAGGAATATTAAAAGATATTTTCTTTTCTCAATAGTATATATGTTCTCTATATAATGAGATCCAATCCATTTCCAATATAGAGTTGAATTCCACCAAGGGAAGTGTCACCAGATTTATTGGAATAATCTTCCCACATACGCAAATAGGAGAGGATTCCAACAATTGGTTTACAATAACTTCTCCTCTTGGTGTTTTTATAGATATATCTACTTCAAGGATTCTAGTATTTGATTCAATAGTTGTAGAAAACATGTGAGATATAAAGGAACACATAGAATGAAAATCAAATAAGAATTTTTGCATTCTTATATAAATTGGAAGTGTACCTTGTAGTACATCATTCCCCTGCACCAATTTCATAGAATTTATGGCATAATCCTACCCATTCTCCTTCAGTTTTGGTGACTAATGATGCTGATTACCCTTATGGACTCGAGGTTTAGTGTACTGGCCTTCATAGTCACCATTCTCCCTACAATTGTAACATTAGACCATGGGTGGTGATATCCTTTCCTCAACCACATTGTTCTGCCTTTTCATGCCTTTTAGACATTCATGAGCTTGGTGTACTTCTCTCCCACACTTAAAGCATTTCTTTATCCCTTTGAGGTTGTTCCCATGATGCTTCTTCCCACATTTTTAACATGTGGGTGGTTGAGTTTTCTTTCCACCCTTTTCATTAGATCTTCTAACTTGAAACTCTATATTTAGTTTCTTATCACTATAGCCATGGGAACAATCTCAAAAATCTATCTCCAATTTGAGAGCACATCAAAATAATTCTTAACAACTTCAAATGTCATGAATTTCAAGAGCCTTTCTAATGTGTGGTTTTAAATCAATAAAGAATCTATCAATTTTTCAATAATTGTTGATAAAAAACCCCAAATAATACCTTGCAAGACTTTATAAATTTTCTCTGTAGGATGTGAAATATTATCATTCCTTTTCTTCCCCTATTTGAATTGTCTCTACATATTTGTACAATGATTTTGAGGGAAATAATTATTAAGAAATATTAACATAACGTCTTCACATTTCATCTATTCTATTTCATGAGTTGTTTCTGCATAACACACTTGATAACCAGTTCCCCATATTTGGTGAAGGAGGGTGTTACTCATTATTTTGGTTATTGTTCTTCACCTGAGATATCTAGGTAAGAATCAACAAGAAATTTTGAACTCCACCTCCCAAATCATTGGATATTTTATTCAAGAAATCACTGCATTGTCCCTCACACCGGTGACTGGCCTTGTTCATCCGGGTTCCCACCATTTTCTAATATAGAAAATCTTAGAACAAAACCTAAGATAACAAGTCATGAATAAATAATTTATTATTTTGCGTGTTTAATTATAAAGTCAAATGTTGTGGGAACCCTATTTTTTTCATTTTCTAAAATATATCTTCTTGGGTGGTCCCTTATACTTAGTCTCAAACTAAGAGTTTTTCTTATAGTTATCCAATCCAAATTACCAAACCGACTACACCGTCCTCTAATACCAACTATAGGGACCTTGTTCTTATTATATTACTAATACCTCATTTTAATGTTAAGCAACTTAAAAACATTATACAATGAGGATCCAACTGTTTAGTGTAATAGGGAATCTAAGACTATACACACCATTTACAACATAAAACATAAACATTTTTTTAATTCCCTATTCTCTAGATTATTTTCCCCCTTGTGTTCTCCTTAGTAAAAAGAGTCACCTGAGGATATACATCAAAAATAGGCGAGATAAAAGACCAAGAATAAGACCGTTAATAAACTATAATAGTATAGCATGGGTTGATCATAATCATTATCATCATAACATAGTAATAGTATCATAATCATTATAGGAATCATTAAAGAAATACTTGGAATGTGGCAATGCATAAAAATGAAATATCACGTCTTAGTGGTCGTACACCACACATCGTTGTGAAAAAAGATAGAATATTTTTCATGCATATTTCATATTAATCATGTTGTTATTCACATTAGAAAATTAATTGGTGTGATATATAATTCTGGGTTCTCAATTCAAATCATACCATTTACATTTTTCTATATAATTTTAGGCCTACCCGTCAAATCAACAACATCAACATTATCATGCATTCCACATAGAACATATATCAATAATGGACATATAATAACCCATGTAATGTAATTGGTTTCATTCCATAATCATAAATTTATAATGATTGGTTTTTCTAAATGAAAAATGGAATGACATACTTGATATAAGAAACATCACCCTTGAGTGATGGAAACAATATTAATATGTAAAAGGTGTATTTTTTTAAAGAAGGGTTCTCTTGGAAAATAATGTTTATATCATAAACTCAAGTAGAAAAAATTTATATCCATGAAAAGGTATGATAAATATTAATAAATTATTTTTATTTAATAACTATATAGAAAATGGAGCCAAAGGGGTTAAATCCAAAAAAGAGGGCTGGGTTCCAGAATTCCCATTACCTTGTGTCTTATTGCCTTCCTCACATTAATGTTCTATATAATCATACTATATTAATTGATTAAAATCACTATAACCCATTATAAAAGAATATAATTCATAACAGTCTTATTATGTTATCTTATGGTCCTTTGGATTAGTAATAGAATTTCATTTCATCATTTGGGATTTTTTGTTTTCATAGTTTTCATGATCGGTTTGTTTGTATACAAAAATGAATATTAGTTTAAAATGAGAAAAAATTTAATGTATTGTTATCATAAGTTATTAATGAATCTAAAAATTATTAAATTATCATATAAGTCATTTTCCTATGTTTCGTGAAGATGAATCATTAGATAAGATGTTAGTGATAAACATTAGGATTATTTGGGGAGATTTCACTATAATGAATTTGATTTGTTCTATTATTTAAAATAACGTGTTTAAAAAGAATACCAAAAATTACATAAGATATATTATATATATTATAATCTTGTTAGACCATAAAAATGGCTTCATGACCAGAATTGAAGATGATAATAGAAATATAATACCTGTCGTCCTTGAACGCTATAAATTAATGCATTAGAGATGGTGTTTTCAATTTTAGTATTTTTTGGAGGGGAAAGAGATGTGATGAAGAATTATTACATTAGAATAAAAACATTCTTGTTTCAGTAGGGTAATTATGTTTTCATTCCATTTTTATGATAGCATGTGAGGATAGAAAATGAAAAGAAAGGAACTTGAAAGAAAATAAAAGAATCAGAAAGAGGAGGTTACCTCTTCAATTTATCCTCACTTAGAACATCTTTAGGGAAATGGTTTCTGTCTTTTGATGAGGCTGATAAATCCTGGATATGGGTAAGTTGATAGGGAGGAAATTTGAGAATATTTTACACAAGGTTCCAGGCTTTAGAGGTGTGAGGATAGAGGGAGTGAGGGGTGGTATTTATAGTGGATGGGAGGGATGTTTTCTTATAATTTTAATCATTAGTTTATTATTTTGCTCAAGAAAAGAAATAATAAAGATTATTTTGACTAGGAAAAGTAATTTGATCATGTTAGTTCAAAATAATGGTCATTAAATTAGTGATGAATCAACTTATATTATTTTAGCTTATAATTTATATATACTGTAAATTATTGTATTTTACTATTTAAAAAAAATAAAGTACTTATGAAAAATCTCAAAAATTAACCAAAAGAATTTTTGGACGTGTAAAATTTAAATATGAAAAAATATTATGATTTTTTTTATAAATGTTAGTATAATAATTTTTAATTAAAATCATCATTTACTTCGAATCTTCATATTTCGTTATTATAACTGATTTTGTAACACATTGAAAAATTACTTAAGGTCTCATAAAATTATCTTAATATCACAAGACATAAAAATGTTAATATATAAATGTATTTAATGAAAATAAATTCTATTTTAAATTAATAATTATAAAATTTTAGTTAAATAATTACGAATTACAAAAACACCAAATCACTTAACTAATAAGTTAGAAACATTTATTTACTTAGTCTATTATACCATTATTTTATATATAAGATGCGTAAATGTTATTTATACATTATTGAGTGATGTAACAATTATTTTTGTTAGTTTACTATTTATGAGGGTCATATTACTATGCATAATGGTAAAATTACTATCCATAAGGTTAATTTACTATTTCACCAAAAATTATGTTTGTCCTACTAGACTCCAAATATCTTATTTATTGCAAACATGTATGTTAGATTTTAGAAATTCAAATCACAGAAGTGGAAAAATTATATTTAATAGCTATTATATAAAAGTCTCATTGTATTATGTGGAATAATGTGGTATTTTTTTTCCTAATTTGATTTTATGTGACATAATTGATAGAATGAAATTTCCATTAATAAAACATTGGGGCTTTACGTTGACCATGTAAGCTACACGATAACTAAAAAAATATTTTCTTTCCACCGTGCTTAACATGAATAAACTTAGGTCAAAATGTTTATGGTCAAAATTAATAGTGATCTCTGACCATATAGACCTCCGATATCTCCTAAATAAATCAAATGTTAAACCACATCTCATTTATTGGATGATCTACCTTTTGGAAATTAATTTAGAAATTACTGATAAAATAGAGCAGATAATGTGCTAAACCCCATCTCATTAATTTTCTACTCCTCCTTTTGGAATCATATTTTCTTCATGATGATTTAAATTAAATTATATTCGATATTATAAAACGTGAGTCTTATTGGTATATTTTGGATGAACCGAACCTTTGGTGCATATATTGTCACGAACCAGCACAAGTTGACCCTCAACCGGTCACCCGAGCCAGCCCGCGACATGTCCCAAGAGGCATTACCGATCCTCCCGGGATGGGGACAAGAACCAAGGGAATCAATAGAGTACACAAGGGAACAATTTTTCCCATATATAATCAATCAAACAAACAACGGAAATAAATGGACAGCCCAAAATGAATTTATATGAAAATTGAACTAAACATTATTTATACAAGAAACTAAAAGTAGAACTAAACCAAAAACTCAACTAACCAAACCCAATAACCAAATAAATCCATGTGACACCTCTGTTCACTATCAAGAACAATGGTCACACATCACCCAAGGAGATCAAAATCAAGTCGAAACCTGCACAAGGTCTAAAAACAAAAGAAGACTATAGGCGTGAGTATTAAATCTTAGTAGGTTCGCTCAATATTCTATTCCCAATGCACTTCCTTTAAAATAAAAGAAACATAAATTTCATGTTTTAAATAAAAGATATCAATGTATTTTT
The DNA here is from genome assembly GCA_963277665.1 of Viscum album. NCBI lineage: Eukaryota > Viridiplantae > Streptophyta > Magnoliopsida > Santalales > Viscaceae > Viscum > Viscum album. Next base: position 1,283,956,915 of record OY728148.1, read on the forward strand.
TTCAAATGAGGTTCCATGCTATAATAATTATCAGACAAAAAAATGAATGTTTTATAAACAAAAATGAAAGTAAATTTTTTTCAAAGAGGTGAACTTTAAAATGAAAACTGTTTTAGTGAGGGGTGATTTAAAGATTGTACAATTTTAACTAAATAATACACACTACTATATTTACCAACCAAAAACACTGTATGACTATGGTGAGTAAAAAATATCCAATGAGCACTACTCACGAGAACACCCCTAGGCACTAGTTAGTTGTGAGCCCTAGGCTCCTCGTTTATTAGTGAGAGTAACCATAATAAATATCTATTATCATGAAAATGAGCCACTAGTATGGAGAATACCCATACCCTAGTGGTCCCGCAACAACATAATCATGATAATTTAGTTAGTGTTTTCATCATCAAACTTGCTACGTGAAACAGCGGCCAAACCCGACGGAATCACTAGCATACTATTACACGTCCGCCCACCTAGATACCTGGGATACCCTTTGGTGCTCAATAAATTTACACATATTATCAAATAAACTTTACACATCAAAATTCCATTCCCAAACCATAAACTCAAAAACATCCCACAATCTTTCTTCACATATCTTTCTCGAATCAATAATCCACTAAATTTTTTTGTAAAATAATTTCCAGTAGTATCACGAGGCCTTGCAGATAAAATACACTCAAAGATGCTCGTTTAAGGAAACAAAACCATAAATAACATAAAAACCATATTTGGAATCCCCAAAAACAATTAATAAATCATTTTCATGGACTATAAAATTTCCCAAAAAAAGGGAATATGAAATATACATGGAGACCATTTTTACAAAACAAATCAAATGCCAAACGGGCATTTAAGGATTTCTCAAAACTAATATTTGACCGAGGTATGCATTAAATTTTATTAAGGAGATGTATACACACTGTTTATAGAAGAAACCAAAATTCATAAATCCCTTAAAACACTCTGGTTACAAATTAAAAACACAACCATTTTCATAAGGATGTGAAACAGACCATTTTCCGACAACTCGGGCCAAAACATATTGTCAACCAAAACCCATTTGTTTGTAAAAACACATTCAAATTTTAAATCCATATAAGGACCCAAAAATAAAATTTATAATTCTTCCAATTCATTTATAAATCTAAAAAAATATTTTCCAAATCACACATCACACATAAAAGCCAACCAAGAAATTTACTGAACACATGGCATGCCCTTTTTAAACAAAACAATTTATTTTAAGAACATGAAAAGGAATAAAACACAAATTGAATGACATATTTTATTCAAGATACCATAACATGTTAAAAATAACATCAAAAATATTATAAACCCCACAAAACATTTTTAAGTATATCATAACATTTAAACAAACACTTGGTGTGCACTTTTATGACAAAACAACACTACCTTTCACAAAACAAGGCATAAACAACCGTTTTGAACCAAAAAAACAATCCAAAGGCTGAAAAGGAATAATAAACACATATATATCTTGTGATAACAATAATAAAATTATGAAACTAAAATAATAAATGCAAGTGCAAGGGATATCCTACCTCAAAACCTTGGCGTAATGGAAACACACACACGAAATCACTATCCAAGTGTTTAGAAACACTAAACCTATGACGACCAGATAGAAATGAATAAAAAACCCACAATAAATTATGTAATAATAGAACCCTAAGTATAACAGGACTAGGGGAGATTATAAAACCAAAAAATAATGAAAGGAGGAAGAAGATGGAGGATAAAGTAGAAGGAATCTCACCGTTTCAACTAGAAAACACTTCGCATTCCACTCGATCTGCACCATTTTATAAAAGGTAATGTCTAGGAACTCTTTGGAGAGACTAATAAGGATAGGAAGAACCAGGGAAAGGGGATTGGTGTCCAACAGAGTAAGAATTGATTGATTCAGGAGTGACACAACCTACCATGTCAATTCTGGATGATTTGAGGGACAATGAGAATGTTTCCCCACTCCGTGACTATTCTGAGTTCCAAAGGGGGAAAATCAATAATGGGGGCAAGGATAGGGTTATTATATTCGGGTGGGAGGTTTAATCACTAAAAAATATTAAATATGTAATTAGATAAAATAAACAGATTATTTTTCTTAAAACTTGAAATGGGCCCATGGGCAGGCCCAATGCCTAAAAAAGTAAACCCAATTCACCGTGATTATAAATTCTTAATGGGTCCAAAAGGATATTGTAGTTTGAATATATCAGTTTAGGCCATGTGGGAAGTAGAATAGATGAAAAATGTTCAAAAAAGAAGTTATAAAAGATACAAATTTGGTTTTTAAAAATAGAAATGGGCTCACTGTTGGCCCAAATCATGAAGTAACCACAATTTCTACAAAAACTCCTAAAAAAGAAATGGGGAACCCAAATTAGTGTGATTAAAAATATATGAAACTTAAAAAATAAACATTAATCTCATACAAGACAAATGAAAAGTATCAGGATTTCAAATGAACCAGATAAAAAAAGACATGAAAAACCGGGTGTGGCAATTCTCCCCACCATTAAAGCTTTCTTCCCTTGAAAATCCATAACACATTCAGCTGAGAGATAAACACCTAAGGATTCTTTATCAACACATCCCAACCTATCAATCCAGTGAAATATATTTTTCCATAAACCTAACTTAATCTTCTTTCCCAAACAAAACACTAACTCACAACCACTTTGTGAAAATCAATGGAATAGTCAAGCCACCACCTCCACAACCAAGCCAAGAAGCCGATTGTTGGGAATTATCCTAATGAAACAAACAATCACCAAAACAAAAGAGAAATTTATATAACCAAGGAATATAGGGGAGTACAGAATGTACTCCCCAACATTAACAAACAACTATTACTAGAAATGTTCATATGAGGAAAAATCAACGAGACCTTTGGTGGCTCTCCCCACCATTAGAACCCAACTAGAAACGAAACAAACAAGAACTCAAAATTACCTCACATTCAAAAGTATAATAAAAAATCTCCCACAAAAACCCACCAACCCAAGTTAATAGGGTTAAAACATAAAAATATAAACTACCCACTCTTATATAGAGGGGATGAGAACTTGGCCAATAGTTTCAGCACGGATCCAGACCCCCACCACAAGGGGAGGAGAGGGAAGGGGACCCAGTAATTTGGCCACTGGAACCACAAAAGAAACAAAGGAACTACCCAAAACTCTCCACCTATGAATAGGTAACACCAAAACCGCACTCTATTTACAGAGGAGGTCAATAAAGGGACATTGATCGGAAACCTACATCCATGAAGGCATTACCATAGAAACTATGTGAGGGGTAATTAAACCACAATTGTTGTGACAAATGGAAATTCACAGTAATGAGGAACCACAATATAGACATATAAAATACCTTACCATAATGGTGGAGGAAGGAGAATGGTCAAGCACCCCAAACCTCTGTAGATTTTCTGACTACGTGAAAAGCTTCACTCCAAGGCCTAGGTCTAGAGCCCTAAATCATAAAGCAGCTACTGCCCCACAGTCAGGTACTATGTATCACACAACTCAGAAAAAACTATCCTGATCAACAAAAAAAATTCATCAAAATAGGAACTCATAGATACATAAAAAAATTCTATCTCACTCGGAACGAGGAACATAATGGACAATGAATACGGTGAAAAACATCAACATCAACGAACACAACTGCTATGTCCACAAGAATTATCACGAACTGAAATCACATTAAATAGATCCCAAGAATCTCTCTATTTAAACTGAAAGGATGAGGAATTATTTTAGTAGGTGGGTATAGCTTCCGAAACATGATAAATAATCCTTAGGTTTATCAATTGGAAATCTTGCAATCATAGAACTTTCTATGGCCACATCACAATATCCAGCACATCTTTAGAATCCCACTGAACATTAATCCAAACCCGAGCCACCAACAAGATGCCATCTCAAGATACAACAAGAGTATGAATTATAGATCATAAGGGAGATTACTGAATAAAAAACACTACTAATACATAGGATAGACCATCCATAGAACCTTTGGTTCAAAATAAACACCAAAAGTTTTCAGGTAAAAACACTTTTGAAAACAAAAAACTAACTTTGTGGATTTTCACATTCACCAATGGTGTTTTATCAAGTCTCACTCACATGAACATTTATGTGCCACCCCAGGTACTCAAAAACCATGACATATAGGCCATCCTACCAGATAACAATAAAACCATGCATGTGAGAACCCATGAAAACACCAATGTCAGAAACAAAATAAACATCATTCCAAAAATCATGTACCGTCAAAAGGAACACCAACGACCAAGTCAAAAACTCTTTCCATATTCCGAAAAACAAACCACACTTCATCAAGAAACATTTGATAAAAACAATCTATTTCATTTAATATAACTTACAAAAACAACCATTCTAATTCAAATATCCCTTTCCCATTTTTAAAATAATTCAATAAGGTCTCTTTTCATTATATGACAACCAAAAAAGGCAAAACCCCTTTCCAAAAAAACACCAGCTGCACAAAACCGAATTTACAAAACCTTTTCATCATATTCAAACACTTTTCAAGAGCCCAAGAAACCCCATTTAAAACGAATTTTCATAATTACATTAAAATTATTCACACTTTAAAAACATTTTATTTCCACAAACCACAAGTTTAGATTAGGGAAAATCCAATATCGTTAAATCATTTCCACTTCCTCCCCAAATTTTGTTTAAAAAAAAACCTTACCAAAACAATTATTATATTCTATTTTTGAAAACCCCTTTTCTGCATTTCCAAATCCAATACTTCCTTTAAAACCCATTTCCATAATTCTCACATAAGGATTTTGAAAACAAAAAATTAGAATTCATGAAAGATCCAAGAAACCCACAAAAGGGAACTAGTGTCGGTGGGTGACATGACCATATGGTTGGAAGAAATATGTAAAATACAAAACCAATAGTAAGAGACTTATAAGGAACACACCCTATCTCCACATGGATTTCTTGGACCTGTGAGCTCACATATTCTATTAGTCAGACTCCCCGGGTCAGATCCTAATAAAAAACAATCAGCAAGAAGAAAGGACACTAATAAAACAAGACATCCCATCAAAACCCTTGGATCAGAATGAGCAAGAGTTCGTGACGTTCTTTACAGATTTACCCCTCAAGTCCCAATAATCCTATTCCATTTACCTTGACATACCAAAATAACAAAGGCGCTCTAAAAAGAATGGTTTGATTAGAGCTGACTTCCTCTGATACCATTTTGTCACGAACCGGCCCGAGTGGACCTTGAACCAGTCACCCGGGCTAGCCCGCGACAAGTCCCGAGAGGCATTCCTGATCATACCCAGAAAGAGAAGAGCACCAAGGGAATCAATAGAGTACACAAGGGAACAATTTCTCTCATATATAAACAATCAAACAAACAAAAAAAATTAATAGACAACCCAAAATGCATTTATATAAAAATTGAACAAAAATTTATTTGTACAAGAAACTAAAAATAGAACTAAACCAACAAATCAACTAACCAAACCCGTTAACCATCTAACTCCATGTGAAACTACTGTTCACTCTCCAACACAATGAACACACATCTTCTAAGGCGATCGAACTCAAGCTGAAACCTGCACGAGGGATAAAAATAGAAAAAGACTATAGGCATGAGTATTAAAACAATCTATGTTAGCCCTATATTCTATTCCCAATGCACTTCCATTAAAATAAATGAAACATCAATTTCATGTTTTAAATACAAGATATAAATGTATATTTTTCAAATGAGGTTTTATACTATAATAATTATCAGACAAAAACTTGCATGTTTTATAAACAAAAATGAAAGTAACAATTTTTAAAAGAGGTGAAACTTCAAAATGAAAATTGTTATAATGAGGGATAATTTAAATATTGTAAACATTTAAATAAATAACACACAATATAAAATTTACCAACCAAACACACCATATGCCGATGGTGAGTACAAAATAGCCAATGAGTACAACTCACGGGAACACCGCTAGGCACTAGTTTTGTGTGTGCCCCATGTACCTTGTATCTAAGTGAAAGTAACCATAATAAATATATGTTCTCGTGCATAGGAGCCAATAGTAGGTAGAAAAACCATAACCTAGTGGTCCCCCATTATCATCATCATCATAGTTTAGTTAGTGTTTTCATCATCAAACTTGCTACGTGAAATAGAGGCCAAACCCCACAGAATCACTAGCGTACAAGTACACGTACTCCAACCTAGATACCAGAGATTCCATTTGGTGCTCAATCAAGTTACACATATTATCAAATACAATTTACACATCAAAATTCCATTCCCAAACCATAAAAACACAAAAATCCCACAAAATTGATTCATATTTCTTTCAAGAATCAATAAACCACTAAAAATATTCATAAAAACATTTAAAGGAGTATCACGAGGCCTTGCACATAAAATTTATTCAAAGATACTCTTATAAGAAAAAAAACCCATAAATAACATAACAAACCATATTAGGAATCCCCAAAAACAATTAATAAATAATTTTCATCGACCATAGAATTTCCCAAAAAGATAGATAATGAAATACACATGGAAACCTTTTTTACAAAACAAAACAAATACCAAACAGGCCTTTAAACCTTTCTCAAAACTAAAATTTGACCAAGGTATGAATTAAATTTTTTAAGGTGGTTTATAGAAACCATTTATATTAGCAACCCAAATTCATAAATGTAATGACCTAAAGTTTCAAAAATGGAAATCCCTCTTGATCTAATTAAATGTCTCTTTATGTTTATATAAAATGTCAAATTCATTGGTTTTATGTTTAGAATTTTGTCCGTTGCTAATATAGCCATTGAACAATGATTACATGATTAGTATAAATATAGGGCTTTAGCAAATCCTTCTTACTCAGACAAATGAAGCGATAGGCTCATCTAGTAGAATTGCCCCATACAAAGCCCATTTTTCGGAGCTCAGAAAAGAGGTGGCGTCTTTGGGCATTACCCTTGACCAAGCACAAGCTGAGCTTCATCATGTCAAGCTCGAACAGGACCGTCTATGGGAGAAGTGGAAGTTGATAGAAATTACCACTCGAGCGATGTTATCCGACCCACCCCAAGAGTCTGTCACCATCGCACACCTTAGCCTTAGGTCTTATGCGGCTGTTTTAAGGGGTTATTTAACAAATATGTAGTACTATGTTCATGTACATTATTTTCTGTATATAAAAATGAATATAATTTCTAGTCATTTTTTATACATTGTAAATAGTTTTTAAAGTACAAATGGTGTTTTTAGTTATTATTTAATTAAGAAATATATTTTATTAAATTAAGGGATTTTTGAATTAAATAATATTTTAATAAAATATTATTATTATTATTAAATTAATTTTTATTAAATATAAATGATCTTATAATTTTATGAATGCAGTTATAATTTTTATTAAGGTTTGAAAGCAATTTCTATCAAAACCTGTGAATTTTCGACAAATGTCAGTTTTTATTTTAAAAGTGAAAATTAACATATTTAGAAAATTATTATATAAAATAAATTTTATTTCTGGAATGAGGATGTCGAAATTATCTAACTGTGAATTTTTCATAATTTTCTGAGATAGTCAAATTTTTGGGTAAAAATTAAATACCGTTTAAATATATAATGTGTTTTATGACATCATAACGATTTAATATTGATGTAGTAAAATACTATATTCTTTATGTTCGGCCAATATATGTTTTAACATTAAAAAAAATGTTATTTGGGGTTTTTTTGAATTACTTTTCAAAGCATTAATGGACCCCTCAAGGCTTATTCAACACCTTGCCTTTTTAAATTAATTTCCATGGGAGTGTGACTCACATCCACATAAGCAACCCTAATATTTTAAGAATTTCTGACTTTGGCCTTATAAAATATTGTTTTTTTCTTCCCTTTGAAGAAAACCATGGGCAAAAACCATGGGATGGTTAGTGGTTTGGATTTATTTAATGTAAGTGGACCCAAACCTAAATAATAAAGAATTACCTCACCTTTCCTATATAAACCCACCCAAGCTCCCAATTCGGCCTCACTGAAAGCCTTTGGAGTTCGTCCAAACTCTGCCCAAATCTCTCTTGAATCCTCCCAAGGTTCCCCAAACTCCCAAGAAGCCTCTCACAAGCCTCTCTATAGCCTTTGGTAGCACACTTCCAACTAAGGGTTTTGTCTTCCTTTCTCATTTTTGTCAATTTTATTTAAGTTGTATTGCCCATTTAATTTCAATTATGAATGTTGGGGTGTGGTTTCGCACCACCCCCACACTTCTATCTTATTGTTTGAATGATGGGAGACCCCTTTCTCTCTCATTAAATTCATCCCATGTACACCCGTTACTATGCCGAAATTCTGAAAGGAACTTCTCTCTCCTCTTTTACATTCATGAAATACTTTGGTTTTATGAATCTAAATTCCATTAAAATTGTTGGGACATGTATCTAAATAACCTCCATACTGTCCATTACATGTAAATATGATGAGGAACCCCTTTCTTTCTCATCAATCGTTTTTATGAATTCCTATGTCACGCCATTACGCTGCCGAAATCGCACCGATTTTCTAAGCAAAACCCATTGTGTAGTGAATACCATTCCCATTTCTCCATCAAGGGTATTCACCATTATGCACATTTACATATTGATTTTGAAGTTTCATGTATGAATTCCACATTCCTTTATCATGGAATAAATGATTATGTTTTATGAATCCATGTTTTATGATCCATGTGGCACACTTATGCATGAAATGAAATGTTTAATAAGGGTGCGCCCTTATAGCACTCCAATGCATTGGGTAAAGTATAGTATCATGATACGTCATGTGAAATGAGTTCTTACTCATGATAATTCAAATTCAATGAGGGTTTACTCATGTTTTATGTGCAATGAGGATTTACTCATGCTCCAGGATCCTTGGCTCATGGTAATTCTATGTTAAGTGTTGTTGCCACATTTCCATGTTATAATTATCATGCTTTGTCATGCCATTATGTTCATGTTTTTCTTATGCTCTATTGATATGCCTATTCTATAACATGTATTGTACTCCTCTTTTTATTCCATGTGTACTCCCTTACTGGGCTTTATAACTCACCCTTTTCTTATGCATGTCCTCAGGTTATCCCATACAATGCTAAGTACGAGGGAATGTAGTGGTCATGTGAATGAAGTTTTAAATAAAGATGTTTTGTTTCATATTCTTAGTTTTTATGTAATGATCATAAGCACCAAATACACTAAACCTCTTGATATTCTTATTGTATCAAGCAACGTTTTATGTAATAAATCATGTTTAAGTTTGTAATAAAAGTAGGGTTGTCATAGTTGGTATCAAAGGATAGGTTTAGTTATTTTTGGGATTAGGAATCCCTAGTAAAGCATTAAATACAAGACTACGTAAAATATAATCTTCCCTATGTTTTGGTAAGCACTGAGTAAGTGGTTTATCAAACAAATACATCCCTGTATGGATACGATCAGGTAGAGGCGGCTCTGGCACAGATGTATCCTAGGGGTAAAACCCGAAAACACCGCTTTGAGCTAGACTCGAACGAGAACTAGTGCACGACAACGGGCCTTGCTACACTCTTGGTTACGACACTCCCTGGTGATATGTTTTGATAAATTCAAAAGCTTAGTATGAACCCCTATTAATGGAATTAAAAAAATGCCCCTACGAATATATGTTAGAAAGTATATAATGAGAATCCTAGATTGAAGCCTATAGACTCATGAGTTATGGAAATAAAAGTTTATTTATAAGTTATCAAATTTTGTCTTTGGATTACCATTTATGTGTTACCCCTAACTTTCCTTTTATTCCAGCCAATGGCCAGTAATAGGAGGACTCTGGCTAACAACAGTTGTGAAGATCAGTGTGATGACTGTACTAATGAGATTCCCAATCTAATGGGAGCAGGAATCACAAACATTGTCATGCTTCTCTCTCAGCTAACTCAAGTTTTGAATAGAAACACGGGTCAAGAAGAACATTCAACCCCCCCTAAGAAAGAACAAGTCACTATCAGGAGCTTCATGAGACAAAGGCCTCGTACTTTTAGTGTATCATCCGATCCCATGATTACTGAACAATGGATCCACTCCATTTAAAAGATCTTCTCCATCCTTCAATGTTCTGAATAAGAGAAGGTCCTCCTTGGGGCTTATTGTATGGAGGGTGAAGCTGATCAATGGTGGACTTTGATCAAAAATACGAAGCCTGAGGAGGAGATCGAGGCATTAGAATGGAAGGATTTCTAAAAGATGTTTTTTGATAAATATTTTCCGCACACCCTCCAGCTTAAGATGGAAAGGGGCTTCCTTTACCTCAAACCAAAAGATGAAGAATCTATCGGAGCGTATGAGGAAAACTTCACAAGGCTAGCATGATATGATTCCGGCTTTGTCGTTAAACCCAAATTCAATGTTTACTACTTCTTTGGTGGGCTCAACCCAAGATTTCAGAAAGCATTAGCGATTCGTGACTTCGACAGCTATGAGGAAATTGTCTGATGTGCCCTCAAGGTAGAAATGGAGATCGGGGAATCACAATGGTATCATGGGGACAATAAGCATATGGTGGAATTCAATGCTGGTGGTGTGATGGATAAATCCAGTGGTGCTAAGAAGATCCCGCACCCCACTTGCCAAAAGTGCGAAAAGAAGAACCCTGGAAATTGCATCAAGGGGACGAGAAAATGCTTCAGGTGTGGAAGAGAAGGGCACCTAGATATTAACTGTCAGCAAGAAAGACCCACGACTACGAAAGAGGAGAGGAACTCTCCATTCGAACCTCAACGCATTTTTCAATGCTAAAAATGCAAAGAACCAGGACATTTTTCAAATCAGTGCCCTAATCCAATGGTTTTTGGAGACTACCAAAAACCTCCAAGGTAGCAAGGAAGATCTTTTGCCATCACTTCTGCCGAAGTGAACCCCAACAATGAAGTGGTGACAGGTATGATAGTTATTCATTCATGAATAGCGAACATACTTTTTGATTCAGGTTCTATGAATTCTTTTATATTTCGAAAGTTTAGTAGAACAATCCCAGCACCACCACAGATCATGGAAGTGAAGATGTTGGTGAGTACGGAAAATGGGGAAATCATTGCATCCCAGGAATATAAGTCCTCCCCTGTTATAATCTGTGGATTTAATTTCCTGGCGAACCTCGTCATACTCCCTCTGGTGGAATTTGATTCAATTCTTGTCATGGATTGGATTTCCTTATATAGAGCCAACAGAAATTGTTGGGAGAGGGAAATCACACTCCATATGGAGAATCGACCCCTGATTATTTATAAGTGTCAGGGGGAAGATGAATCTACTTTAGCTCCATCATCTCAAGCGTGGATATTTCTGCCTTATGAGCACACGTATCTGGCTTAGACGATTGAGTCCAAGGAAGAAACCATCCTTGAAGAAATGCCTATTGTGAGGGAATTCGCTGAAGTGTTTCCCGAGGAACTGCCTGGTCTTCCTCCTAGAAGAGATGTTGAGTTCTCGATTGAACTTATACCTGGGGCACTACCAATATCCAAGACTCCATATAGAATGGCTGTTTTTGAGCTTGAAGAGTTGAAGAAACAACTACAGGAGAATCTGGATAAAGGGTTTATACACCCAAGTGCTTCACCATGGGGTGCACTAGTCCTCTTCCTCAAGAAGAAGGATGGGTCAACGCGTATTTTCATCGATTATCATGAACTTAACAAAATCACAATAAAGAACAAGTATCATCTACCAAGAATTGATGACTTGTTCGATCAGATGTATGGAGCACAATACTTCTCCAAGGTGGACTCACGGTTGAGATGTTATCAAGTAAGGGTGAAGAAGGATGATATCCCCAAGACTCCTTTTCGTACAAGATTCGGGCACTATGAATTCATTGTAATGCCTTTCAAACTCACCAATTCTCTAGCAATATTCATGGACTTGATGAATATAGTATTTAGATATTACCATGAAAAATTTGTGGTAGTCTTTATAGATGACATTCTAATAAACTCCAAAACCAATGAGGATCATGAGGAGCATTTAAGAACTGTACTAGAGACTTTGCACAAGGAGAAGCTATATACAAAGCACAGAAAGTGTGAGTTCTAGTTGAAAGAGGTATCATTCTTGGGCCATATCATCAAAAGCAATGGGATATTTGTGGATACCTCTAAAACAAATGCAATTGAGGGTTGGCCGAGGCCAACATCGATAACGGATATCCGTAGCTTCTTGGGGTTAGATGGTTATTATCGATGATTTGTGAGGAATTTCTCATGAATGTCCAACCCTCTTACCAAGATAACTCAGAAGGGAGTAATGTTTGCTTGTAGTGATGAATGCGAAGAAATATTCAAGGAGTTGAAAAGGAGGCTTATCACCATGCCCGTGATCAATTTACCCACACGTGGGGAGCTTTTTTTGGTATTTAGTGATGCTTCAAAGAAGGGATTAGGTTGTGTGCAAATGCAGAATAATATAGTTATATCCTATGCCTCAATGGAGTTGAAAACCCATGAGCAAAACTATCCAACACATGATCTGGAGTTGGCGGTGGTGATCTTTTCCTTGAAAATCTGGCGGCATTACCTCTATAGAGAGAAATGTGAGATATATAATGACCATAAGAGTCTTAAATATATGTTCACACCGAAAGAGCTTAATATGCGCCAAAGAAGATGGATAGAGCTCATCAAGGATTATGACTGTTCAATAGATTACCACCCTGGGAAAGCGAACAAGGTGGCAGATGCCCTAAGTAGAAAAGACCCAGTAATTCTATCAATGATGCGAATTGAGAAGGATCCAATCTTCTTTGACTTGATGATGATGGACGTGGGACTCATAACGAAGGGAAAATCATCAATCCTTTCACAAATGATTGTTCAACAATATCTTTTGGAAATGTTAATGGTTTCTCAAAAGGATGATGTGGGAATTCAAGAAAAAGTGGAAGCTATCAAAAAAAGGAAATCCTCATAGTTTAATGTTAATGAAGAAGGAATTGTGCGGTTTGGGAAAAGACTATGTGTTCCATCATGTTCGGAGCTGAAGAAGGATCTTTTGGATGACGCACATAGTTCGAATTTCTCTATTCACTCAGGGAGCACAAAGATGTATCGAGAACTCCGAGAAAACTTTTGGTGGGATAATATGAAGAAGGAGATCGCTGAATATACATCAAAGTGCCTAGTGTGTCAGCAAGTGAAGGCAGAGAGGCAAAAGTCTAAGGGGATGATGCAACCATTGCCCATACCAGAATGGAAATGGGAGAACATCACTATGGACTTTGTGAACGGACTTCCGAGAACATCCAAAGGCAATAATGAAATCTGGGTTGTTGTGGATCATCATACAAAGACTGCACACTTCATTACTATTCGGGGGGATTTCTCTTTGGATCAACTGGAACATATATATATCAGGGAAGTGGTAAGGTTTCATGGAGTACCACTATCTATTGTGTTTCACCAAGATCCAAGATTCACATATAAGTTTTGGAAGAGTCATAAATATTCCCTGAATAATAAATTGAACTTCAATATGACCTATCATCCTCAAACTGATGGCCAATCTGAGTGGACTATCCAAACACATGAGGATATGTTGAGAGCTTTCTCAATGGACATTAAAGGAGGATGGGATCAAAAACTTCCTCTGGTTGAGTTCTCTTATAATAAAAGTTTCCACTCGAGCATCCAAATGGCACCATATGAAGCCCTCTATGGGAAAAGGTGTAGAACACCGACATGTTTGGATAAGGTCGATGAACGTAAGCTCCTTGGACCAGAAATGGTCGAGGAAATGGTGGAGAAGGTGAAAACCATTCAGCAACATATCAAGGAATCCCAGAGTCAAAAGAAGAGTTATGAAGATAATTGTCGATGAGACCTTGAGTTTAAATTTGGAGACATGGGTTTTCAACGCATATCTCCATGGAAGAAGGTCATGAGGTTTGGAAAGAAAGGGTAGTTAAGTCCAAGGGACATAGAGACCTTCGATATTCTTGATCATGTTGGGGATGGGGCCTATCGACTAACACTTCCACCTACAATGGACAAAGTACATGATGTCTTTCATGTATCCCTCTTATGGAAGTAAATACCGGACCCTTCACATGTACTCTCTTTTGAGGTGGTACAATTGTAAGAAGGTCTTTCTTATGAGGAGAAACCAGTGAAGATCATAGATCATAGAGAAAAAGTTGTATGAAATAAGACAATGCACCTAATCAAGGTGTTATGGAGAAACCACAAGTTTGAAGAAGAAACATGGGGATCGGAGGATATGATGAAGCTGAGTTACCCACATTTGTTTTAGTGTGGGAAAAGGAAAATTTCGAGGGTGAAATTTTTTAAGGGGGAATATTGTAACGACCCAAAGTTTCATAAATGGAAATCCCTCTTGATCTAATTAAATGTCTCTTTATGTTTATATATAATGTCAAATTCATTGGTTTTATGTTAAAAATTTTGAGCATTGCTAATATAGCCGTTGAACAGTGATTACATGATTAATATAAATATAGGGATTTAACAAATCCTTTTTACTCAGACAAAGGAAGAGATGGCCTCATCAAGTAGAATTTCCCCATAAGAAGCCCATTTTTCAGAGCTCGGAAAAGAGGTGTCGTCTTTGGGCTTCGCCCTGGACCATGCCCAAGCTGAGCTTTATCATGTCAAGATCGAATGAGACCGTCTATGGGAGAATTGGAAGTTGATAGAAATTACCACTCGAGCAATGTTATCCGAAGCACCCAAGAGTCTATCACCCTCACACACCTTACCCTTAGGTCTTATGTGGCTATTTTAAGGGGATATTTAACAAATAAGTAGTACTATGTTCATGTACATTATTTTCTATATTCAAAAATGAATATAATTTCTAGTCATTTTTGATACATTGTAAATAGTTTTTAAAGTAAAAATGGTGTTTTAGTTATTATTTAATTAAGAAATCTATTTTATTAAATTAAGGGATTTTTGAATTAAATAATATTTTAATAAAATATTATTATTATTATTAAATTAATTTTTATTAAATATAAATGATCTTATAAATTAATGAATGCAGTTATAATTTTTATTATGGTTTGAAATCCATTAATGTCAAAACCCGTGAATTTTCGATAAATGTCGGTTTAATAAAAATGAATATTAACATATTTAAAAAATTATTTAGATAAAATAAATGTTATTTTAGGAATCAGGATTTCAAAATTATCCAACGGGGAATTTTGCATAATTTTCTGAGACAGTCAACTATTTGGGTAAAAATTAAATACCGTTTAAATATATAATGTGTTTTATGACCTTATAAAGACCCAATAGTGATGTAATAAAATACTATAATCTTTATGTTCGGCCAATATATGTTTCAACATTAAAATAATGTGATTTTGGGTTTGTTTGACTTACTTTTCATAGAATTAATGGACCCCTCAAGAATTATTCAACACCTTGCCTTTTTAAATTAATTTCTATGAGAGTGTGACTCACCTCCACATAAGAAACCCTAATATTTTAAGAATTTAGGAATTTGTACTTATAAAATATTCTTTTCCTCTTCCCTTTGCCAAAAACGAAGGGAAAAAACCATGGGATGGTTTGTGGTTTGGATTAATTTAGTGTAAGGGGACCCAAACCTAAATAATAAAGAATTCCCTCACCTTTCCTATATAAACCAATTCAAGCTCCCAATTACTCCTCACTCAAAGCCTTTGGAGTTCGTCCAAACTCTGCCGAAATCTCTCTATAAGCCCTCAAAGGTGCCCCAAACTCCCAAGAATCCTCTCACAAGCCTCTCTCTAGCCTTTGGAAGCACACATCCAAGTAAGGGTTTTTTTCTTCCTTTCTCATTTTTGTCAATTTTCTTTCAGTTATATTTCCCATTTAATTTCAATTATGAATGTTGGGGTATGGTTTTGAACCTCCCCCATAATGCCATATTATTTTTTTAATGATGGGAGACCCCTTTCTCTCTCATTAAAAGCCTCCCATGTACACCTTTTACTATGCCGAAATTTCGAAAGGAACTTCTCTCTCCTCTTTTACATTCAAGAAATAATTTGGTTTTATGAATCTAAATTCCATTAAAATTGTTGGTACATGTATCTAAATGACCTCCTTACTATCCATTACAAGTAAATATGATGAGGAACCCCTTTCTCTCCCATCAACCATTTTTATGAATTCTTTTGTTACACCATTACACTTTCGAAATCACACCGATTTTCTAAGCCAAACCCATTGTGTAGTGAATACAATTCCCATTTCTCCACAAAGGGTATTCAAATTTATGCACATTTACATATTGATTATAAAGTTTCATGTATGAATTCCACATTCCTTTATCGTGGAATAAATGATTATGTTTTATGAATCCATGTTTTATGATCCATGTGGCACACTTATGCATGAAATGAAATGTTTAAGATGGGTGCACCCTTATAGCACTCCAATGCATTGGGTAAAGTATAGTATCATGATACGTCATGTGCAATGAGTGTTGACTCATGGTAATTAAAGTGCAATGAGGGTTTCCTCGCGCTTTATGTGCAATGAGGATTTAATCATGCTCAATGTACAATGAGCCTTGGCTCATGCTAATTCCATGTTAAGTGTTGTTTCCACATTTCCATGTTATGATTATCATGCTTTATTATTCCTTTATGTTCATGTTTTTCTTATGTTCTATTGATATGCCTATTGTCTAACATGTATTGTACTCCTCATGTTATTACATGTGTACACCCTTACTGGGCTTTATAGCTCACCGTTTTCTTATACATGTCCTCAGGTTATCCCATGCAATGCTAAGTATGAGGGAATGTAGTGGTCATGTAATGGATGTTTTTAATAAAGATGTTGTATTTCATGTTTTATGTTTTTATGTAATGATCCTAACCCCCAAGACACTAAAACTCTCGATCTTCTTATTGTATCAAGAGAAGTTTTATGTAATAAATAATGTTTAAATTTGTAATAAAAGCAGGGTTGACATAATAAATCTCTTGAAACACTCTGGTTACATATTCAAAACACAACCATTTTCATTAGGATGTGAAAATGGCTATTTTCCAACAACTCGATCCAAAACATGTTATAAACCAAAACCCATTTATTGGTAAAAACAACTCAAAATTGGAAATCCATACATGGACACAAAAATACCATTTATAATTCTTAAAATTTAATTATAAATCCAAAAAAATAATTTTTAAATCACAAATCACAAAAAAAACCCAACCGGGGAATTTACATAACCGATGGAATACCCTTTTTAAAGAAAACAATTTATTTTCAAAACTTGAAATGGAATAAAATACCAATTGAATGTCATATTTTATTCAAGATTCTGTAACATGTTCAAAATTCTAGAAAAAATGTTATAAACATCACAAAACAGTTTTAAAGGATAGCAGAACATTTAAAAAAACACTTGTTGTGCACTTTTATGACAAAACGACACAACCTTTCACAAAACAAGGCATAAATAATCGTTTTTCACACTAATAAAACTATAAAAGGCTGAAAAACAATAATAAACATTTATATATATATATATATATCAGGTGTTAAAAATAAGAAAATGATGAAACTTAAATAACAAAGGCATGTTCAAGGGATACCCTACCTCAAATCCTTGGCGTAGTGGAAACACACACACAAAATCACCATCCAAGGGTTTAAAAACCCTAAACCTATGATGAACAGACCCAAGTGAATGAAAAACCCATCATAAATCATTTAATAACATAATCCTAAGTCGAACAGGACTAGGGGGATTATAAAACCATTCAATAATGAAAGGAGGAAGAAGATGGACGATAAAGGAGAAGGAATCTCACCATTTAAACTAGAAAACTATTCGTATTCCTCTAGATCTGCACCCATAGATAAAAGGTAATGTCTTGAGACTTATTAAAGAGATTTCTAAGGTCTGGACTAAATAGGTAAATAATATTGGTGTCCAAAAGTATAAGAATTGATTGTTTTATGAATGATTAATTTTACCTTGTCCATTCTGGATGATTTGGGAGACATTGTAAAAGATTCCCCTCTCCGAGACTATTATAATCTTAAAGGAGGGAAAATAGATAATGTGGGTGCGTATAGGGATATTGGATTCAGGTGGGAGGTGGAATCATTGAAATATAATAAATATTTAATTGGATATACAATAAAAAAATAATATTTTTAAAACTGGAAATGGGCCCATTGGATGGACCAATGCCTAAATAAGTAACCCCAATTAACCTTGATTATGAATTATTAAGTGGTCCAAAAGGATAATGTAGTTTTAATATATCATTTTAGGCTATGTGGGAAGTGTAATTGGTTAAAAGTTTTGCAAAAAAGGAGTTATAAAAGAAACAAATTTGGGTTTTAAAACTGGAAATGGGCTTCAGGTTGGCCCAAATCATGAAGTAACCACCCTTTCTCCAAAAACTCCTAAACAAGCAATGGGGAAACCAAATAAGTGTGATTAGAAATATATTAAGTTTAAAAACTCAACATTAATCTCACACAAGACCCATAAAAATTTTTGGGATTTCAAATGAACCAGTTCAGATCAAAGACATGGAAAATAGTGTGCGACATATATAGTGATCAAGTCCTTCAGAGGTTCATTCCCAATAGTGAGTTTTAGCATATCCTTTGGTTTTGTCACATGATTGAATGTGGGGTCCCCCTAGGTTCTATATATATTTCCTGATAGGTCATCAATTATTTCCTAATTTATCCAACACTACTTTTTAATTTACATAAATTTTGTAGAGCTCATCCTTATTATTATAGGATAGAGAATTTCTTTGAAAACTGTGAAATGGAAAAATATTTATTCTTTTCTTTGTAATTTTTGATGTTTTAGGAATTGAATTTGTGGATATATTTACAATTTTTTTTTTAATTTTTATGACTATAGATTAATTTTTAATACGGTTAGAGGCATGATCTGTAAAGACTGATGATTCAAAGGAAGATGTAGAATTTTTGAGAACCTAAAGTTTTT
Source organism: Viscum album (assembly GCA_963277665.1). Lineage (NCBI taxonomy): Eukaryota > Viridiplantae > Streptophyta > Magnoliopsida > Santalales > Viscaceae > Viscum > Viscum album. Next base: position 1,283,975,991 of record OY728148.1, read on the forward strand.
ATCGGTTTGGATTTTTAAGGTCCATCAACTGTGAATAGGTTTATCATTTCTATATCTAAAATATTAAGTCACTTTTACATTGGTATAGGGTTGGGGATATAGTTTTTATAGAACCTAACCCATAAGAAAATGTTCAAGTTAAGGTTTCAAATAGAGAAATTAAGGTAATCAATTAAAAATGGTTAAAATCAATATAAAGGTATATTGTCATAGTATCAATAATTTATTTTGGGATTAACATATTGCCCCCAAAACTCCAAATGAAATACCACATTATAGGTTAGTTTTTATAATAATTTTCCACCATCTTATTGAAATAGATAACTAGAACAACTAGTCCGTTAAACAATGTAATAATAATCATTATGGTTCATGTTATAAAAATTAGTTATAGATTCAGGATCTAGAGGAATTGAGAAGAGACTCATATGAGAACACTTGTATCTATAATTAGATAACCAGGACTACCCATGAATCTCTAATCCTAATTATTTTTAACCCATTGGGAATAGGGTTCTCTATTTCAGTGAAATGTTGAACTTTCTCTTAGGTAAGCTTCATTTTTTACTTTTTGTGCCATATATTATTACTAATGTCTATTCATTTGTTGTCGTTCCAATTTAAAACAATGATACAAGACACTCAATAATTTTCAATTGGTAGTGGATGATTAACTTTCATTAAAAATTTTGGGAGTCCCCAATGGATGAACACGACCTTCAAGAAGCAAACAACCTATGACGCCTAATAGGTTTTACCATTCCTTCCCACATAATATTTTATTATAGTAAGGAAATTTCACTATATAGGCATGAGTTTGTGTGTGTGTTGAGGGGGGTGGGGGGGGGGGTGGGGTGGGGTTGTACATTTGAGGGTTAGGTAGGATTTTTATCATATATTTAATTTTTTTTTTCTTTTTCACTTGTTTCATGGTATGTTTACTTCACATATCCTCCTTTTATCAATTTTTTCCAAAATACTGATATTTAATTCCCACTTTATCATGAAAATTACTGGAAATGAATAAAAATATCAGTATTTCAAGTTGTGTTAACATTTATTAGTAATTTTTTTATTGATGGATTCTGATTTAAAGATTTAAATTAACATTTATATGGTTATTTTTTGTAAATTGAATACTTTTTAGTAATATAAATGATTTTAGTTTTATAAAACATTTTAGATGTATTTACCTTATGTGAGAGTTTTTATTATTCAATCATGTCATTTAAACTCTCTAAGCATCATCACACTTGTCCATGTAGTGAGAATACATCTTACTTAATTGAAGGTAAAAACATGTTAGTTTATAATTTATTAACATTAAAAAATGTGTTCTCCATATGTTATTTTATTATTTCATCATTTTCTTTTCTGTATCAGATGGAACTACATGTGTGTATGTAATACCCGATTTTTATACCCCCAAAAGTAAATTAAAAAATTTAAAAAATTAAAATTTAACACAAATAAATAATGAAGGGTTTGATCATATATAAAACATATGGGGATATCTTGGACAATATCTTAAATATGACTAATATTAAGGCTTAATTGAGTGGTTCTTGAAATTTTTATTACGAAGGATGTAGATAAATTTTGGTGGCCAGAATTAGGAAAGAATGATTTTTTTAATATAACAAATATTTATTGGATTATATGTAGAATGAGTAGTATGAAATGGTAATCACACGCTCACATATGGAGTTTTAGTTACATGGTTTTCTTGTGAATTCATTTCCAAGACTAGTTATATTTATCTCATTGGATTTTTTATACAATTTATAAGACAATCATTTCATTTCTTGTAGTGTTGTACTCTTTGGTATGATTTTTCCTTTGAACACTATACTATCATTTAACTACTTTTCAATGAATGATATATCATCAAAATCTATTTAAAATATTCAATCAACATTTATAATATGTGACTTTTCCTAAGAGTAAAAATGTTTTTGTGGGGGGTTATGATCACATAGTGATTCACAATTCATTTTCACCTTTATACCTCTGTGTTAAACATGCTTTTTTATTATAAATTAAAAACATAATAATAAATTTCACTACCATTTTAATTCAAATAGTTAATTTTATTTTCTATTAAAATTTTAAATTTTAAATTGTTTGGGGTATTGTGTTGTTGGAAGAGGTGATTGGGAGGGTCCAAGATAACCTTGAAGAAAAATGAGCCAAACTATATGGATTCCCAAAACAATATGTACACTATTTCTCAAATTAAGAGTTAAAATTATACCCAATTGGGATTTGGTTATGTGGTATGATCCAAAACATAGTGTTTTAAAACTCTTCTAAAAATGTTTATTCCAAGTTCATCCATTTGTTGGTCCACCCTAAATAATTTTTCCATAAAATTGAATCTGTTTTAGTTCTGGAGTTTGGTTTCATAGTTTGATGATTCCTCCCACTCTAGTTGTCTAATAGACTCCATATTTTTCATAGAAAAATTTAATATTACTTTATATAATATTTATTTTTTTTAAAAGTCGGTATTATTCCATTTACGGATCAAAAACCATGAAATATGTGGTATCTTGGAATATCTATGTCCAAAGCCACTACAATTTTTCTTATAAAATGAAACACTGGGAACAAAAATTTAATTATTCACCAAAATGTAAATTAATTCCATTTTGGAGTTACAATGGATTCCTCTTATCACCCTTGAGGTTTTTGTTCCTATATCCTCTTAGGTAGAGTTTAGATGAAGAAAAATATCCACCTGATCATCCACAACCTCTAAATAGAAATATAATTGGTGGGTTATTGTTATGAAGAAGCAACACACATGTCAATGGTGTTTCAGAACACATGTTAGATAATAGTTTAGTTTAATTTGGTTTCTAAAAAAACTATTTTATTATTATCTTACTTTTAATAATATTCTAGTTAATTGTATGTGGGTGATTGAATTTTATGTTATTTGATTCTAACTTATTGGTGTGAGATTTTGATTGTTTGAATTGTGTTCTTCTGAATGGAAAATACAATAGTCTATTGAATTACTACATTATTAGGATTTAAATATAATTTAGAATCTTTAATTCCATTCATAAGGTCTAGGACCTATCTATACAATTGTTTGGTAAATGTTTCGTCCTAATTTTATTGATATAAAGGATTAAAGGATAATCGACATACTGGTTAGAATCAACCAAAGAGTTATTATAAAAAATGGAAATTATAGAATGATGAACACAAAATATTTCTATATTTAACATGAAATTATATCCCCATATCTCATATAAAAATTTATTTCCACTTGACAACTATCAAACTCTTTATTTATTTTGTTTTCTTAAAACCATTTTTAGTACCGCCAACAATTTTTAGTTCTTTTTATTAAAATTTCACAAATAAAAACCAATAAATTAACTTTGAGAGATGAAATATGGTCATCCATTCTATACATTTAATCTAATAATAAATAATATATCTGACATGTTATGAAAACATAATCATGTGGATCAAAAGGATGATTGATATGAACAACTTTATTAGTCATAAGATAAGTTGGATACACCAATATATTCAAAGAATTTTTATATCCAGCTCTACTTCCAGATCCAAATTCATTATCTTGACTAACATGGGAATAACTATGTCAAATATTTTCATTTACATGATATCTATTCCTTCCACTATCTTCTATTTCTAAAAAGTTGCATAAGAGAAATTAGACCATAACAACTTGAATTATAATGTAATATTAAAAACTAGTGAAACAATTATCATAAATGGAAAATTTATGCATTGATAATATTTGAATTGATAGAATGGTATTTTTGGGAATATATTTAAATCAATAATATATTTTGTAATACTTTACAATGGTTTTACATTACTTGAATATAGCCAAACCAATTCCTCAGGATTGTCAAATTAGGTGCACAGTAAGGTCAAATTCACCATGCACCAGACTGATGGATGATATATATTTATCCAATTTTTCAGGGTATTACCCATAAATTCATCTAAACTAACACCATGTTAAATTTTAGTATCCATAAAAGGCTTAATTTTCCAGAAGAACACATAATTTATCACTTAGAAAAAAATTTATGATATTATCCTTCCATTATACATATCGTCAATGTTTTTCATAATGTAATGTTCTCTATTATATTATAGCATAAATATAGTGCCAAGGATTATACTAATCCTTATATGATAACAACAATAAAGATCCAGAAACATAGTTTCCCACAAATAGTAGTTACATTAATACAATGTAATTGGATACCTGTGATTACATCTTAAATGATTGACTAGTTTAGTAGTCTTGGAAAACTAAATATATGCATGAATAACACATTAAATTTGAAAACATAAAATAAAAAATAGTAATTTCTTTGGGAACATAATTATTTCTTCAAGAAAATTATTATATCTATATCAAAGTACACTTCCAGAAATTCTAGTAAAAGGAATCATAAAGATGTTGAGAGATCAAATGCTCAGTATGTGAATGTGTAAACAATTTCTAATATAAAATAAATAAGAAATAAATAGCACGACTTGAATAAATGAGGATAAAAACCCATATAAATAATATGATGATCTTGAAACTTATCCTTGTATATCATAACTAAGATCAAATTGAAATTAATAAATGATTTTATATAATTATGGAATGCATAATGCATGGGAATGACTAATTTCCATCGGGGCATTGTATTAAGACATCTTACATAAATGGGTTAGGTTTGGCCAAATACATAATTTTTTTTCTCATGATAACTACCCAATTCATAAAGGGGATATGTAATTATAGTCCTTGATTATCACTTAATATGTCCAATGTATGAATTATATGAATAAATTATATAACTAAATTAACATACCTTAATAATCAATAATTGTCTATATAAGAAGTACTATCATACAAAATGTCAATAAATTCCCAATAAAAATAATTATTAGACATGAAGTTAAATATTTTAGATGGTATAATTATATTATTTACAGAGTAAACAAAACGATTCAAAAAATGATGTTGGTATAGGTGAAAATAGTTTTAAATAATAAATATATTTTTTTGAGAAAAAGACATTTATCATTTTGAAACTACTTATTTAAAATATAAAAAGTTGAAAAATATTAGAGAAAAAATTTTATTTTGGAAAATCCATGAAATAATTAAAAGTATTCTTCAATGAAAAGGGTAGTCATGGTGGAGACAAAAACCATTCATTTAGTGTATTTCAAAAAATATATTTTTTCACACCTTCAGTAAAGAGTATAATTTTTGGAATATGAAGAGAATATTAATTTTAATCATTTTAATAGGAAGTGAAACATGTATACAAATTTATTTAATAAATTATAGGAGAATAGTAAGAACATTCGTTAGTTTTACTTTGAAACATTCTTTTGGTAATTTTGAGTGCCCTAGAAGGTAAAAATGAGACAAATAATTAAAAAACTATAAATAAACATATGCGAAGAAATGTTATGGGATTTAAGATATAAAGTTCATATAATTACTCTATCAAAAAGATCAATGTAGAAAATATATAATAATAATGATATTTTTAAATAAACCATTATATAAATATATAGAATTTTCATTAAATGGAGGACATGAAAAATGATCACATCGCTTCCTGAAGGTGGAAGCACACACATATACATAAGGGTTGTTATCAATTTTTTTATGATTGGAATTGTAAGAAGGTAAATGATATGTTATATTTTCAAAATAATAATTAGTCCATAAATAAAACATATGTTCTGTAGTTCTATCTTTATTATAATCCAATTAAAATGGAGATGAAAAAATAATTACATCACTACATGGAAATAGTAATACATATGTATGAGAAAGGTATGTTTTCCCTTTATGTAACATGAAAATGATATAGAAAATGGTTGAAATATAATCATAGTAACATCTAATTTTATTGATTTTATTGGTTTCATTATTTTTGGGTGGTTATAAAAAATTTAGATGAAGTATAAGAAGAAATAAATTTAAAAGAGTCATTATAAATAGTTACCTCTTCTTTGGTATACCTCTGTTAGATCCCTTATTAATAACACTTTGAATGGTATTTGAATAATTCTTAAACATATATTTTATGAATAGGTAATTTCATAAGATAATTTGGTTGATTTTAGTTAATCCAGTTCGCTCAAAGTGGAGTTATGAAAAGATATGATCTATTACCTTTTATGAGTGAGGGAAATGATCCAATTACAATTACTTACAAGATTAAATAATATATATATCATAATAATTTAATTTTTTTAATAATGTACCCAAAATTATAATATAAGATGTTATATGTTTAAAAAACTAAACTGCTCATATTTAAACAAGTATTTGAAATTATTTAAGTCTTGTCTCCTAGTTAAACCACTTAAAACCATTTTATTCTCAATCCTGAGTGCTTAACTACTTGAAATGATTAAATAATTATATGATAAAAAGAAATGGGGTATTCATACAAATTTTAGGCAATGTAATAGAAAATTTCTAAAAATGTTTTTCAGATTAAATTCCTATGGGTTCAAGAAATGGAATTTAATATGACTAGACACAACATTAGAAAAACTGTTTTTTTAGAAAATTATAGATTTGTTTGTAAAAACCATTTCACCTTAAAATCAAGTTGTATGTTGGTTTATATGAAATTGGTTAATAATAAAATCTGTTTTTTATACTTTTGAACCAATATAGAACCAAATTTTATCTTCAAACCATGACCTTAAATGAAAATATCAAAAGATAGTTTTAATTTTTAACAAAATATATCATTCTTCACATTACTAAATCTTTAGTACCCAATTTAAGCATGATGTTCCGTTGTTACCTTTTCCTATATTTGTATTTTTTTCATGAAATCATAGTTTTTTACAAATATTTTTTTTACTTGAGAATGTTTTTTGAAGTTTCATAAGAATGTTTTACAATGAATTTGGCGAGGGATGACCCAATTAACCTTTTTAAAAAAAATACTTAATAGTAAGATGGTTTTAAACAGTTCAAAAATTCATTAAAATATATAAAAAATGATTTTCCTAGAAGTTTCACAAATGAGAAGATTAAATTTTCTAATTTTTTTTCAGATTGATGAAAGTTGATAATGATAAAAATGAATATATTTATAAAAAGGATAGATAAAAGGTTATAAACCAAAAAATTCACACAAGACATATAAATTTTAGAATGAGTTTTTTCATAAATTTCTAAATGATTTTTTGTTAAAAATGTGGTAATTAAAAATTGGGATAATTCAAATATTTGAGACGTTATAATTTGAATTATTATGCATGAAAAAAGGGGTGAAATAAAATTTGAAGCAATTAAAACCTGTGGAGGAAATCTGCGTTGGGAAATAGATAGAGAAATTACATGTGGTTGAAGTATTTAGAATTTTAAACAATGTGTTCAACCATCTTCAGAGATATATGATGTTTATAGGCAAATATCTTCTAGGATCATCAATAGGGAAAGTATTTGTTAGAGGTTGAGTGAAGTTCAAAGATGTATAGTTATGAAGTGTGTTGCTAATGGAAGGGAAATGGATTGAGCCCATTATATAAAGATCCATTGGATTCAAATTCATCAAATGAGGGTTTTTTGAGAATTTTGAGATGTGGTAGAATGGATGAAAAAATTCATTGGTTAAAGTTATTTAGATGAAGATTATGAGGCATTGAGAACTGAATAAAATGTTATTAATGAAATATTTAGAAAAACATTTCACCAGATATATGAGTTTCTAAATAATTCATTTTAAGAACTACCTAGTGACATATATTTTATATTATTTTCATTACATTGTTAATTAAATTAACATGATAACGTTGTATTGTTTTTTAGTTTGATTTTTTTATCTGTAAAAATTAATGGAAAATTACTAATGTTCCTTAACATATCATGTTAAGAAATTTCAAAGAAGGTTGTAAAAATTGTTGTATTCCTGAATGTTGCAGAATATTTGGGAATAGTTTATAAGGATCAAGAGGGTTTATAAGAATTTATTTATTGGGGAAAGTAAAATTGGTTTCCCAACTCTTCTTCTTTAAAATCACTTATAAAACGGGGTGAGAAGTACAATCATAATTTACACTATTCACCCATGAAAAAAGAGGAAATGATTATCATCAGTTTTTTAATCATATATTCCAAACATAGAGAAACATATAGTGTTCTTGGGAAGATTTTAAGGTTTAATAGTTTTGTTAATATGATAGAATTCTTATAATAATGGTAACGCAATTTAATTAAGGAATACTAGATGAAGTATCATCAAACGAAGGAAGATCACACAAGATTAATATTACATGATATAAAAAAATAGACTAATATTTTCAGACGAAATTTTGGTATAATAATTTAATATTTTCACAACATTTTGGTTTGGTCATTTTTTTAAGGAAATTTTTTTAAGATTATTGTATTCTATATAATCATTCCTATTGGAAGATTGAATGAGTCAGATGATGGTTTAATGATGTAGGGTTCACTTCTTTTTAATAGTATACATCCGTTGACTAATAAGAATCACCATGATAAGAATGTATGTTCTCAGACTATGTTCGAAGCTTTTAAATATTTCCTGCATTGAATAAATGTATTATAATTTTATACTTGTTATTATTCTATAAAAATGTAATTAGGATAAAACTATAACATGTTATAGTGGTTAAATGTGGTACAATTAATTTTAGTAAAAAGATAACCACTGACCCAACCCCCTAATATATATTTCAATAAACCTAAGGGAATACAATTAGTATTGTAGCTATAATGTTCCCTTGAAATATCATTAAAATGGAAAAAATAAATTCAGTCAATAGTAGAGGTATTCCCTCATTCGATAGAAAACATAATCATCATTGAAAAAATTGAATGATAACATATCTTTTTTCATATTTCATAGTGGTTATTAATGGAATAATAAATGGGTTTACAACCATTTAAATAAATTCAATGAATTTTGATGAAAAAAGGAATATTTTTATTGTTTAAAAAGATAGAAATGTTATTCTTATTTATTTTTCAGAAAATGTTTTCATGAATGGGATGGGTCACAAAAAAACAATGATTCTTTGAAAAAACTATAAAGTATCATTAATGGAAATAAAAAAGTGATGTAAATATAAGTTATGAATATGTCAAATCATGTTTAATGATATTTGAATAGAAGATAAATATTCTATTGAAGGGTACTTTTCTATATTTAATGATGTGTTTTGCAACATCAAATAATTTTAGAGATATCATGAAAGATTATATCATTGTTACGAAACAAAAGAAATATTTCCCTGAAAAATTTGATTCTAAAATATTTCCATTAAAAGATATTGTTTTATCTATTGATATATTTCCTAAAACAATAATTTTTATTGATATGGGGGAAAATCCTGTATTTAAAAGGATGATAGAGGATGAAATTTATTTTGAAGATATGAATAATCTAAAAATATAATTTGATGATATTGATAGAAATAGTGATTTTAAAGAAAATAAAGATGTTTTAATAAATGAAATAAAAATTTCTTCTATCATTGAAAGGAATTGGTGATGTTGAGGAAAGTAAAGAGGTAAAAAAACATAAATGTCGTAAGTGTAGAGTAATTGAGAATCCTATTATGAAGTTCTATATCAATAAAGTTGGTGATTATGATAAACATTATCAAGAAAAAACTCAATCAATGAAGTTGAAAAAAACATATAGGGATGATAATAAATTCAATGGTGGTAAGAAAAAGTTATCTAGAAACAAAATAAGTATATTGAATAAGAAATTTGAATCCAAATTTATCAATGAGAATTTTTTATAAGATAAATGTTAAAATAATTTTAGAACCATATTTGATAATGCTTAGATAAACTATGATTCCCCAAACTGTGAAGAATACAAATCTTATAAATAAAATTAATGATAATGTTAGTTAATTTCAAAAAATTTGGCATTTATTGATAAAAAAATTCAAAATAGAATACAGAATTATAAAGAAAAAAAATGGAAAGAAAAATCTACATAAGAAATATGTCATTAAATTTGAAGATGACTGTGTCTAAGAGATTATAAAACTCAAACTAAAAGTCACTGAAAAAGGAATGATGTAGGAATATATTTCTTAGATATGTGTCCCTAAGGTAATGGATGTTTTTATAAATTAATTAAGTCTTATGGTAGTTGAAATTAACTTAATAAATACAAAATAGAAAAATGTTATGAATGTTCATCTGATTTCTATAACCATGCATGTGTTTGGAAAAATTATAGGAAATATGGGGTTGATAAAGGATTTGAGAGATCTATAAAATAAATAAAAGTTAAAAAACAACCTATGTAAGAAAATATCCCGAAACTGGGTGAAAAAAAATAGGAAAATGTTATGAACCCAAAAAAATTTATATAGACAAAGATCTTACTTCTACAGAAGATCAAGATGATGGTTTTTATTTTTACTATAAAATTCATGATAATTTTCTTTACAAATATTGGTAATAAATGTGTCTCTTAAAAAATTGGATTGATCCAAAGGGTAGAGATAGTGAAAGAAAGATGAGAAACATACCAAAAATACTGGAGGAAAGAAAGGAAACATCCAAAAGAGGATTGAAATTTTACATCAAAAAAAGAGTTGAATTTACGGAGGAAATATATTTATTATGTTTCCGACTGGGTCACTTTAATGAAGAATTTATTACTACTCTTCTAGGAAAACGCTCTTATGCTTAGAATGAAATTAAGTAGGAAAAAGGAAAGTTGAGGTAATAGACTTTATTTTCGAAAAAACTCTATTTGATAGAAGAACGGGAAAACCCTATATTCTTCATATTGGTTGTTCATCATATATGAAAGGTTATATAAATATCATGAATTATATAGAATATTTTAAATGAGAAGAAGTTACATTTGAAAATGATAGTTCTATAAAAATTATATGAATAAGTATTATTGAGACTGAATCTCAGAAAATGAAATAAAAATAAGTTTTATATTTTGATGGGATAAAACCAAAATTACAGAGTGTTAGCTATATTTTTGATTATGGTAAGGATGTAATCATCTGGAAAGTTTTGTTTTATCATATTATGTATGAAAGATATAAAAATTATGACCAAGGGAGAAAAATCCTATATAAATCTCTTCCAAAGTAGCGATCTTTGTAACTCATATTACTTATGTGATGTAGATGAAAATAATTGTTGGCTTCATAGCTTATGAATATTGTGATAAAATATATGAGAAATTTTTTTAAGGAATATAATTTAATAAAATTAGAAAAATTGAAAAGGAAAGATGATGTTATTTGTATAACTTCTTAAAAAATAGGATATGATTTATAATGGTATAATAATGTCAAAGTTAAATCTACCCAAACACTGGACCTTGTTTACTCAGATCTGTGTATGTCGATGTGTCAAAAATCAACAAAAAAGGATTTTTTTTCTTTATAACATTTATTGAAGAATTCAAATGAATGGCCAATGTAATGTTTATGAATTGTAAATAAGATGCTATTGAAATGTTCCGATTCATTAGATGGGATTTTATGTGTGGGATAGGTTTTTGTATGTTGAAGATGATAACTGAAATTAGAAGGGTGTAAAAATGTAATTATCTCAAACACTATCACATGAAATAGGGAATCAAACATAAATACAATGCTCTATACCCATCTCTACAAAATAGAGTGTTATTAATGGAAAACATAAGTTTACTAGAAATGGGATGAATTATGAATTTGGATTTAAAACTTTTTTAATTTTTATAGAGATAATCCAATAATACTAATTTTCATGTACAAATATAATTTTTGTTATCAATATAAATGATAATGACTTCATAAAAATTGTGGTATATAAAAAAAACTTCCATGAAATCATTCAAATTTTTAGGAGTCATTTCTTTACAAAGATTAATAATATACATCTTAGGATATTGGATGTAAATGTTGAGGAATTTTCCAAGGATATTTTTTAATGAAATAATATATAAGATTTTGAATAAAAATCCATAAAAGTATGTGGATTCCTAATATGGGAATTTTTTCAGAATCCATTATCCTTCAGAAATTTTTTTAAAAAATTGTGGTATTTATTTTGAAATTATTTAATAAGAATAAAAAAATAAAGATTATTGTGAACTGAAATTGGGAGGCGATGATTCAAAAGCATTATGTAATGAGGAAAGTGTGACAGAAAGAAAATATCTAAAATATCATACCTTACATAAACATGATAACTATTAGAACATTATTAGAAATATTAATAATTAGGTTCAAAATAGAATAAATTTGATATTATAAAATTAGAAATCACTCATATAATATTTTGAACAAGAATTAGTTTGAATGAAATGTAAACCCAAATAATTTGTTGAAGTTATGAATGAAGAGTTAGATTAGACACAGAAGAATGAAATTTACGAACTGAATCCATGACCAGAAGGATTGAATATTATTAGTTAAAGATGATTCATAAAAAATGAATAAAAATCAAGAATTGAAAATAATCCTAGAATAAATTGTTTTTAAAGTCTATTAACATTTTAATGTTGTTTGTTTTTCAAAATCTTACACTCTTTATGGTATTTGAAACTATAAAATCTCTCTTGATTGTGGTAAAACATTATTATTTCTAATTTTATAAGATAAATGTAAATTCATCATTACTGAATATAAATATCGGAGATGAAGTTTATATTAAGTAAAATAATGGGTTCCTAATTGAAGAATATGGTGCTAAGGTGTATTAGATGAATAAATTATTGTATGAGTAGAAAAAATCTCCTTGATCATGGTACTAAAAAAATGATGGTTGTCTGAAAAAATAAAACTTTTCTACGGGAAAAGTTTATATTATTCTATATGTAAAGGAGATGAACTAAGGCAGCCTAATTATTCATATTTATGTTTCTGAAATAATTTCAGGATGCGATAAAGGTAAAACATGTAAATATTTTTTTAATGAAATGAAGAAAAACTGTGAAAACTCAATACTCTCATAATATTATTTATCTTTTATCTTACAAGTGAAGTACAGGGAAATATATATTTTTTCAATGATAATAGAATTTATCAAGAGAGTTTAGAAAATTTTGTCATGATAGATTTAAAACAAGTTTCATCTCCCATTTTCGATAGTATACATATGAGTGAAGATGGATAGAGAAAAGACATAATCAATAGTATTTTCATTAGTTGACTATATTTTTTATCAATCTCAATGATTCTTGGCCAGAAATAATTTATCGTATTAATTTACATTCATGATATTAGTGTTATAAAAAATAATTATTCATTCTTGTAGTACATAGAATTATGGGATATAGTAATTAAACAGATTCTTATGAAATATTCTATAAAAGGAGTCATGACAAAAACTTTATCGGATATAATTATTCTAATTGGGTTAAATGTTTCAACAATAAAAATTACACATTTGGAGGGAATGTTTTCTTGGGGGACTGTTTTGTGAGATTTAATAGTAATAAAAGAGTATTGTTACTTTGTTTATAGTGAAATTTGAATATTTTTCTATATACCATGCTTGTACAAAAATTATTGGGATTAATTTTTAGTTGAAAAATTTGAGGGTGAATGTTTCTACACCATTAAAGAAACTTTTTGATAATTTAATTTAAATTGACCTTTTCAAAAACCTTGAAAAACACTCAAGACCATAACACATAGATATAAATTATCACTTTATAAAATGGAATGTTTCTAGTGGAGTTGTTTGGAATAAGAAAATAACTTTAAAATATAAAATTGTTAGTGTTTTCATAAAAGCTAGGTCATTGGAAGGGTTTACGAAACTGAGGCTACAACAAGATGTTCTTCCTCTACTAATTCTTTAATAAAGTTATTACGTTACTACCCACACTATTATTTGTATTATGTTCTCCAAGGGGGATGAAAACATCAATATTTCCTTAAAAGGGGGATATTAGGTATAAGTCATCATAAAATGAATCTAATGTTATGGTTATGAGAAAATGGGGGAGGTAAAATGAGAGTGAAATTGAGGGGGAGTTTATCTTTTCATAACCAAAAAATAAATTATCATAGAGTTATGAAATTCCATAAAAAACATTACATTATATAGTATTGTGGTGTTAATAATTTCACTATACGAAAGGTTTTCATTTGATGAGATTTTTGAAATATTGAGTTGTCACTATTTTTAGAGTTGAAAAAATGCGTGATAATTTTTTAATGATTACAATAAATCAAAAGGGTTGTATTGAAGATCCTTTATGACATTTTCCTAATATTTTTTTTCTTTTTTTGAAAATATTTTTTCGTTAAAAATGTTTTGGTTAACATGTGATAACATTGATGGAAGTTTCTTAAGAATTATTTTAATAATTTTTTTGAAGGAAGGGAATGATGTTTCCAAAGCTTATTATGAATTCCTGATATAATTTATATGATGCTAATATATTAAAAAAGTTACTACAGTAATGAAAATCTCATCATCAAAAAATTTGTACAAATGGGGAGTTCAAAATTGTTAGCATAAAGAGTTTTCTGGAGGGATGGATATAGATAAAGATAAAAATGAAAAAGTTACTAAATAGAAGATATAAAAGGTTGTAACGAGACAATGGAACACCAGACAAACAATTCCTAGGTAGATATTTTGTTGAATTTTTTATCAGGGATTCTCTTAAAAATGTATGAAGTAAAAATCAAGAGAAGAATAATATTTTAGAATTTAGAATTTGATCTGTTATCTATGAATGAAAAGGGGAATAATCTTCCTTATGATTAAATAGAAAATAATGGAAGAAATTATAATAGAGCATTATATAGAGATGTTTCTTGTGACTAATGTCTTTATAAGTTACAATAATGTAGTTAATAAAATTCAGAGAGATATATTTTTCAAAACAAAACGTTTTTATCATGTTATGGAGTGAAATTGTTTGATATAGGATTAATGTAGTTAAAAATTGTAAATTTATAATATACACTTCTAATGTAAGGGAAAAAGATCTAGTCGGTAAGAATAAAACAATATGAAATAAAATTCATCAGATAAAAATTTATATGATGATGTTTTAGGAGAAGTCTGTATAATGAAGAAGTTTGAATTGAGGTATAATGACCAAAAAACATCTAATAATTCCAATCTGAGAAATAAGATCATAGAGATTGAATTATAAAGAAAATTGTTAAAAAAATACAACACATACATTCATAGGTTGATGGACTTACTGATGAATTCATCAGATGAACTATGATAGGATGAAGATTTTTAAATATTTATATAACTTGGTGAATCCCATAAATATAATGAATTTTATTTTTGTTTTCATTTGATTTTTTATATTTCCATGTTAAAATCAAATTGAGGAATTTCATTAATGTCTGATGTTATGAAATTTGGAAGAATTTTGGAACTAATGGAGTCTTCATCAAGGTTCTAGAATACCCCAGAACACTCTAGAAATATCCATAATGGTCAAGTGATTTCTAGTGAGTGATAAAGTGAAATTTCATTCCCAAATTTCATACCTGTGTATCACCTATAAAAACGGGTGAATGGTATAATTGTTCATAACAATATTCACCCATGAAAAAATATGAAACTTTTTTGAGTATATGTTAGTGTTAGTTTCCAATGAAGTTAGTATTCTTGTTAAATAAAATTAATAGATAATGTGTTCAATTGAAAAATTAGAAAACCATTTATATTCTGGTAATCCAAATATAGAGAAAAATATAGATATTATGCGCTAAGATTGAGGAGGATAAAATTTTCTAATTGGAAAAAATATAGGATAGAAAATTTGTGCAGTTTTAGTGAAGAACACTAGAAAAAGTTTCATCAAATGGAGGAAGAGTGCATCAACTGAAAATTAAATATATGGGGAAAAACATATATATTTCAAGAATAACTTTTGGTAGATTAATTTAATAAGTTTCTTATTTTTTTGATGGATCAATTTTAAGGAAAACATTTTAAATGGACAGGAACCAGTTTAATCATTAATATTGGGAGATATAAGTAGTCTAATAGGGGTTACCTCAAGTTGTTTCACTTCTTTCAAATTTTGAATTCCAATTAACCGTTGTGAGTCACCATGATTAGGATATACATTCCCATATAGAGGTAAAACCTTGAAAATATTGTGTCCCAATTATTTCATTCTTAGAGTTTTATGAATATGGGTTTGTTATAAAAAATAGATAATGATAAAACAATAACATGTTTCAGAGGTAAAATTTTAGATAATTCTATTTATTAAAATGATAACCACTGATTCAACCCCCATCTAAGTGGTTCAAAAATTATCAGTAAATTCACAAATTAAGGTTTTAAAATAACTAAATTAAGAACTTAAATATATTGTTCATCAAATAACACTCATTCAATAATACATATAGTGGTTTTATAGATATTTTACATGTTTTACAAATATTGTTAACCTAGTTTTACATGTTTTCCAGAGCAGAAAATCTTTACCATGGTTACTATTCATTAGTTTAACATTACAAAATAATAATATTTATCATGAATGGTATTATGGAATACATTTAATAATATTCAATTTATATAATTGGTTTGAGTTTACATTAATTTATGTTCATAAACCTAGAAAAAAGAGTTTTTTAAGAAAAATGTGATTTAAGTCTAATGATTTTTTTTAAAAAGGGTTGAGGCGCAAAGGCCTCTATGTTAAATGAAAAAGGAAAACAGCAGAGGAACAACAAAGAACCACAAAAAATACAGATAACCAGAACCAGGTTTTTTAACCCATTCAAGCGCCGCATTCTGATTTAAGGAGTCCCGCCTGAGTCCAAGCATTGCTGTCCATAAATTGGCTGGAAGCCCCAGGTGCTGTTCTCCTTCTCAATCTGGGATGGAATTCAAATTGATGGCATTTCTTATCTTATGTTGAACTATTCATTCTTCTCCAGTGCCAGAAACAGGTTGGACGACTCCTTTAATTCTGATAAAATATCCTCCAAACTGTACCATCAAGCAGCACCTTTACTGCTCTTGAGGGTAAGCTCATCAGATCATGCTATCATCATCAAAGAGTCTAACCATCCATGCATGCCTCACCAGGGTCCTCAAAAGGAGACCAGATAAAGATAAAAATGAATTAGAAAGATACCAGAAGAAAAATATAGATAACAGAACATCCCTGGTCAGATAATGAAGAATCAATAATGAGGTCTAAAATACAGGCCAAGAAGAATATAAATTCCTAAATCTGAAATTCAGTAACAAGAAACTCAAACGTAAGACCAAACCGTACAGTGCATAGTTTGAGAATACTGATTAACCACATTCAGAAAAGCACCAATTCAAGAAATGATCCTAAAAATATGAGATCTGTCCAAATCCCTTTTCAAGAGGGGTAAAAAAACATCAGAAAGCTTGTCATACCAAATGAAGACAACACCTTCAGCTCCTTTGTTAGCCAATCCATCTGCAATAGAATTAGCTTCCCTATAGACATGAGTAATAATATGATTCATATAGAATAGGGAATCTAAACAATTAAACAATCGATTTTGAAGCTTCCAGGAAAGGTGACATGAACCATCCCTAATAGCAGAGACAATCCTAGTCGAATCACTCTCTAGCCAGATATTATTCCAGCCATATTTTTTGGCCTCCTCCACTGCAATGATAATTCCCATCATCTCAGTATCAATTGAAGAAACAATACCACAAGAACCATGAAAGCAACCAACCACCATTACCATATGATCTCTGAACCCGACACCATATCCAGAAGGACCAGGATTCCCTTTCGATGCACCATCTGAATTAACTTTCAACCAACAAACAATAGGCGATTTCTATAGAACTTAAAAACTGCCAACTGGAGGTTTGAAATTTCCTTTAATACCAATTCCGTCAATAACAGTGAAATCATGAATGGAATTAGCACAATAATGCTTCTTAGGTAGGCCAGCCGCACGTATCTTAGCAAGTATGCGTGAGAGGGAAGAGGTTACCGAGAAGGATTTATTCTCATGGAGAATTTGATTCCTAGAGAACCAGAAAAAATGCAACAATTCAGAAGCAGCAACTTGAAATAAATCTAGTAGTTGTGAGGATAGACCAAGATAGTTCCATATTTGAATAAAGTCTACAATAGAGGACGTCCTAGGAAGAGAAATCTCAAAGATATCTGCTAAAGCCTTCCATATTGATGCTGTAGTTGCACAACAGAGGAATAAATGATCAGCATCCTCTCTGTGTTGGTGATAGAAAACACAAGAAGAACATAAAGATATACCACAAAGTTGAAGAAAATAATCAATTGGAATCTTGCAATGAGCAATTATCCAAACCAAATTGGAGCGAGATGGTCTAATAAAAGTTTTATGCAAGTTCCTCATCCATTTATTGTCAAAGTTGGGGTTCAAGGAGAACTCATAAAAAACCTTTGAAGTGAGAATTCCATTAGCTGTAGGCTCCCAAGCCCAAAAATCCTTCTTGTTTGAGAAACAATAATTGTTGACAATATTTATAATGTTATTTGGAAGTCCTTACAAGTCTTGAAGTTGGGCCTTGATGGTAATATATAGATCAATGTTCGTATCATCCATCACCAACTCTGTAAGGGGATCACCATTCCATTTGGCTTTCCCGAAATTAAGAGATGAGTCCTTCGAGACTAACCATCTAGAATGAGCATCAATTGAGGAAAATATTTATTTGAAAGGAGGTCAGACAGAGGAATCAATATGATTAAAAGACCCCATCTTTATCCTGTTGACGAATTTTCCTTGAAGAAAGTGTGGACTATCAGAACTACTGTTAAAAACCCTCCACAGGAATGAAGCCTGCAAAGAATGATTAAAGAGCACCAGATTGTTTATACCTAAACCCCCAGCATCATATGGCTTGCAAAAATCTGAACAAGGATCCGTGGCCTGCTTTTTTTTTTTGAAGATACTTCCACTCCAAATAAAGTTCCTAAGAGAGGTATTGACACTTTTTATAAGAGAAATAGGCCATTTGTAAACCATAAAAGAGTATACCATATTGGATATATTAACTGATTTCACTAAACAAACCCTGCCATCCATGGAGAGGGACATTCCTTTCAAGGTAGAGGGACTCCTTCTAATCTTACTAAAAATCTCTGTAAAATAACAAGTTTTCGTCATCCCAAAAAATAAGGGAACTCCCAGATAATTAAAGGGAAGAGATCCTTCCTTAACATTAAGATCATTGTCAATAAATTTTTCCTTTTCTCACTTATGTTCTTACCAAAGTAAGCAGAAGATTTATCCCAGCTGATATCTTGACTAGAGATAGAAGCGTAGTGTAAAAGAGCTCTTTTTATATTCTTTATATGTTTCTTATCACCCAAAGTGAATATGATGATATAATCTGCATATAAAAGGTCAGTGGGAGCAATGATACCTCTTCCAGCATTAATAGAATTCATCTTCCCATTCCCAACCAAGATAGAAAGTAGTATACTCAAATAATCCTCTACTATGGTGAAAATAATTGCAGAAAGGGTATCAACTTGTCTAACCCCTCTAGAGAAATCAAAGAAACCACGAGGGGATCCATTAATAAGAATTGAAATCCGAGCAGAGCAAAATATGGTCTTGATACAAGCAATGAAAACTTCATTAAACCCAAACATAAGAAGAACTTTGCAAATAAAACCCCAACTCATAGTATCAAAGGCCTTTCTGACATTAATCTTGAGGGAAATATTACCACCTCGTGTAGGTTTCTTAAGAAAATTAACACATTTTGAGGCAGTAATGAGACAATCTTGAATAGATCTACCCTTGATAAAGGCAAATTGATTATGGGAAACAATCCTACTAGAAATTGTTGTGAGTCTTGTGGAAAGGATTTTACTGATGATTTTAAAAATGGTGTTAACTAAAGCCACAGGTCTGAACAAATGCATTTCATTAGCATTGTCAGTTTTTGGGATAAGAGCAAGGAACTGAGCATTTATTCCAGAAGGGAGGTCACCACATTTACAGAAATGAATTAAAATATTACAGACATCACATTGAATGATGTACCAGTAAGTTTGGAAAAAGAAGTTACTAAAACCATCTGGACCTTGGGAGCTTTCATGTTTGAGACTAAAAACAGCCTCTTTAATTTCAATGCTCAAAGGAATATAAGTGAGATTAGCATTATCCTGATAAGTGACCAATTTGGGGATAATACCTTCCACCGGCCCATTCATTAAAGTAGGGCCATTAAATAGATCCTTGAAATAAGAAATGACAAGTTCTGAGAGATCCCTGTCATTGTCAATAACTTGGTCCCCATTCTTGATCATCGAAAGAGGTTTAGAAATATTCCTGATTCGTTGTAGGGAATTGACGAATTTTGTGTTCCTGTTACCATCCTTGAACAATTTAGCCTTAAAAATTTCCCTTTGCAGAGCATATTTCATATTCAAGAGGTTATTAAGCTTTGAAACAATCTCCGAATCCTCCTGGAGCCCATTAGAAAAGTTATTCAAAGTATTATGAACTTACAAATACCGAAGAGAATCTTCAAGAGATGAGATATCCTGATCAATAAGGCCAAATTCCTCTTTGCTCCATGTTCTCAGAGATCATTTAAGGAATTTAAATTTGTCAATGCAAACAAACACATTATGACTTGAGCTGATAGAATTCCAAGTGTTTTTAACTACAGAAGCACAGTCAGGATGATTAACCCAGGCTTTGTTGAATCTGAAGGGAAAAGGAGGTCTAGATTCCTTGCCACACAGATTAACAAGTATTGGATGATGATCAGAATTAATCTTAGGAAGAGTTATATAGGAGATGGATCCCCAGTAATCATGGGAATCTTCATTAATAAGTGCTCTGTCAATTCTTCTAGCAACAATTCTATTTAAAAAACTCTTGTACCAGGTGAATTTTTCCCCAAACAAATTAATTTCATGAAAATCATTGGAATCTATGCAATTATTAAAATCCCTAGAGGGGATGGCATTAAACACTGCACCCAGATTTTCATCTGGATGAATAATTGAATTAATGTCACCAAGAATAATCCAAGGATTAGAAATTATAGAATAAAGTACACCAATATCCATCCATAGTCTCCTACGATCCTAATAACTGGTATTGGCATAAATAAAAGAGCAATAGTGATGAAGACCAGAGACTTTGAAGGAACAAGTCACATGTTGTCCACCATTATCAATTAAAGACATGTCAGACAAAGATGTGTGAGCCAAGAACCAGAGACTTTTGAATTCAAAGAAACAAATATTATAGTCCACTAAGTAAAAACCAAGAGAGTTCATACTAGCAATGTTTGGGGAGAAAATCCTCTTGGGTTCAGAAATACCAATAAGAAGAGGTCTGTGCTATATAAAAAAGGATTTCAGGGATCTCATAGTGTATGAATTGGCCAATCCCTAACAGTTCTAATACAAGATCTTCATTTAAACTTAATGCCAGGTTTGAACCCTCTTTTTTGGGACATTCTCTTTGATTTTGATTTCCTTAGAGGGTCTTCCTACTTTCCTTTTGGGAATTTCTGAACTTTTAACACATTGAAAAAGATCATCAATATTTGAAACCTTGAGATTTTCTTTCTCTTGAGATTCAGGGGATATTCTGTCATTAAAACTTCTATTATGACCACTTTGACTACCAGTAGAAGTCAAATTAGTTACAAAATCTTATTCATTACCCGAAGTATATAAGGAGATAACAAATTAATGTAATAACTGACTAGAAGTAACTTTTAAATCCATAGTATTAGAAGGAATCAAAGTATTATAAGAAGGATCTTAGCATGACTGAACAACAACATGATGATAAACAGAGTGTGCCTCTAAACATGCATCGGTTTCCAAAAGATTCTCAGCTAATGTAGGAACTGTAAAAAAATCAAAAGCATTGCATACCATGGGAGACATGACTGTCATGTCTGACTTAGGTATGAAAGCATCAGGATTAAATTGAGTGGTTCCTAACTCACTAAGAATAGAATCTGGATCAGCAGTGCAATCCTGCTTACCAGAGTTAAGGTTTCCAGTCTCCCTACTATTCTGTAAGGACAACACAAGATCAAAAATGTCTTTATAATAGTCTAGAAATATTTGATTCTCCTCGTCTTCCTTATGTGAGGCCGCAACAAGTTTATGAACCTCATTGAACAGTTTAGTAAATTGTTCCATATCATCCTCACAGACCCATTCTAAATTCTGCTCTTCCTCCTCAACCATGTCAGACCAAGAGACCTTGTGTGAAGAGGAAGAAACAGATTGATTTGCAACAGAAACATTGGAAGTATTTGTAGCAGGTAGGTTTTGAACATGAGGGACCAATGGGATTTTTAGAATCCCTTTTTTTCTCTACAAAGACTGAATTGTTCTTTTTGTTCCTATTAACCTCAGTCCAATCCGAGGTTTTGACTGTAGTACTAGGATACCTCTGAATCATCCTACAATTAGAGACCATGTTCCCTACAATTTTACATACATCACGAAAATAATGAACATTTTTATATTCCAATCTGATATCAGTTTTGAATCCATTAGCAATAAAAAGATTGCTACTAGGTCTTTTAACTTCTAGATTTATGTCAACCAAAATTCTTGCAAAGAATCCAATTTTACCATCTAGTGTACGCTGATCCAACCTAATTGGGGTGCCTAGACATGATGCAATGTGATTAAGAATTCTCAGATTCCAGTATACCCAATTTAAACCATACAGTCTCACCCATATTTGTGCATTCGATTGTTTAAAAGTAAAAGGATTGAAATTAACATCCCAATCAGATAGTCTTAAAATCCCTGGCTTAAGTTGCAAATTACCAAGATTCCAGGAAAAATTAAAATATTCAGATGAATTGAGAATAATGTGAAAATAAACCTTACCGATTGAGATTAATCTCTAATCCCTTAAGCCCCAGTAGTGTGAAATTCTTCTCTTAAAATCATAATGAGACCAAAGTTTGTCTCCTTTTGAATAAATCAAATGACCGACTAAAGAAAATTTTCATAGATCTAACCTTTTTTGCAAGGCATCCAGGTCCGCCACCACCGAGAAACCACCATTTTCTAATCTGATGATATTTGAGGTTTTAGACGACACCTCCTTTACCCGATTTGTAGAACCCGAAAGAACCTCCGTAAAGGACAACTTTCTTCCTCGAAGATTTGAGGAATCATGATATCCCAAGGACTTACCCTCTTCCTTCGAGACATGTTAATTGTCTGTATGTATCACTTCCCACTCTAGATTGAACGAATACATATAACGACTCAAAAAAGCAGAACAGAAAGCGGAAAATCGCCATTGACCTGAAGAGGAAATAGGGTTTCACTCTTCATCACGCTCTCATGAATTCTAGTTTACCTAAAATCAAAGAATCTATCAATCTGATTTAAGTCTAATGATGAATATATATGAATGTCTAGTATAATGTTAATTTATATGCAATGGATTAGAATTTATCTATAAATGGAGGCATATTTTTCTTAAAAATAAAATTAATTTCATAATGGGACTTGATTTAATAAAAATAATATTAGTTTTAAAAAGAAATTTTTTTCCCTATTCACAAAAAATTAAATCATTTTAGAAAAATCCTCGAAATGTAACCCAATATAAATTTTCAAAGAAATTTTCAAAAATTATTTTCAATTTCTATTATAAAAATTATAACTTTTTTAAATTTTAATAATAATTTCAGTATTTAACACTTAATAAAAATAAATTTTGAAGAAGGAATAATTTTGAATCATAAAATGAATTTATGGAAAATTAGGTACTTATTTATTATTAATCAAAACATTATATAAAATATAATACATCTATTTTATTATTTATTTATTCATATTAATAATGTAAAATATAAGGGATATATTATAATTTAATAGTATTTCACTGTTCCTATGAATCAAGGTGGCGTGCAAAGAAAACTATAAAAGAATTTATATTTATTTGAAGATACATATATCATAAAATATTAGGGTGTTAATACATTTTTCTCTTCTATAGTTCTTTTTAAATCCTTTATGAATTCATGAGAATTATTGCTCACTCTACCACAATTATAATATCTTATTTATCTTCTTATAAATTTTTCAAATTGTTTCTTACAAAATTTAAAGTATGAATGAAGTTGACTCTTCTGTCCTTCAGAATATTTTTCATCTAAGTTACCTCGAAACTCTATCTAATATTTTTATTCTTTAGAGTAATCAAAGTCAGCATCTTCCATATCCCTAAGAGCACATTTAATGATCTATTTATATCTACCAAATTATCGTATAAATACTCCCCTTAGAACACATGGTTTATGTCCTCAAGCTTATAATTATATCTTACTCTCAAGATCCCTAATTAATCTTCAGCCATACCTCATTAGCCCTGTGATATTTTATTCATATGTGAAAATGGATTAATAATCCTTTTTTTTATTTCCAAGAATTTATTTTCCATCTCCAAGTGAATATTTTGATAAAAATACTTAGTGAGAAACACTTAAGTAAACTCTAGCCATACCATAGAGTCAACATCCGCCTTCTTCGTAGTATTCTTAATTAGATTCCACTATTGGTAGGCCTCAACTTACCACTTATAGATAACTAGAATATCATTATCATGTTCTAAAAACCGTTGAATGTAAAAAATATTTTATTTAGAAATGATCTATAACTTATTAATAATTGGATTGATATAACCACTGAAGGATTATTAATTTTGTCACATTAATGTATGAATACAAAGATTCCACCTACTTGTAAAATTTGGGAGTTCAAGATGATTTCAATTATTATTAATATATTGTGAGAGTTTTATGATAATTTCTAGAAGGTTTTGTACTCCAATATATACTCTATTAATTTTCTTGTTAAGTCATTCATCTCATTGTTCCACAACCCCATTATCAATTCAGTTCATTATAGTTCCTGAAAAATATTAAACCAAAGGGGTTAACATAAGTGAAAAGGATTCAATATTATAGGGGGATTATCATAATCAATAACATAAATGGAAAGATACCTTATAATCTTTTACCCTTTTACACCATGATTTTATCACGTAATTGCTTTATTTTAACCTATATAAATTCTAGTTTTAGCTTGGATACATTAAGTTCCGTTATCTTATACTTATCATCCTCATCCCTCAAAGTATATAGGAAATTAATATATCATAGTGGTTTATAAAGAGAATATGAACAACCAATTAATATTCCCTCAGAGTGTTTATCAAGGTGTGTATTTTTAGTTAAACTCATCATGTATCTTATTTATAATCGATTAAATTCCAGTCCAACCCGTTTCTAGGTGAACACCCAAAGATCATTGGTTCTAAAACCACATAACCTATCCATATCAACATATGGATGTACTGTGAGGAAACAAACATACTCTAGAAATTGCCAATATTACAAGATATCATCCTATACATACAATCCTCTATAGACTTTTCACTAAATTTTTCTTACCCTAATACCAAATGTAACTAAAATTTTATATAGTAATAGAAAACCTTAAATTTTACTGCAAATATTATGATCCATGCTAAACATGACTGTATTCTGTATCATTTAAATAATTAATAACATGCATTATATAATAAAATCAATATCTGAAGAATCGATAGGCTTAGTGTATTTTGGGGAAATGAGGATAAGCTAATTTTTTTATAATTATTGTAAAAATTTCACCATAATTTCATTATACAATATATTATATAAAACAACTCCCATGTCAAACTCTCCATCATGCCATGGGAAATCGAAACATTGGAAAGGTGTGAGATCAAGCACATAGTAAGTAAAAAAATAAACATATCAACAAGTTAACCATGATGAGATTATAAACAAATGAGAACCATAATATGGAGAAAAATATTATACTAATATAACATGAAATCCTAAAAATGGTTTATTTGGAAGTATATGAGAATAAATATTCTCATATGATCAATCATATAACATTGTGTAATGACTGGGAAAACATCATAAAAAATAATGCTATGGGGAGTAGAGCATAGCCTTTTATAAATGTATTTTGGCCCCATAATAATTCTAAAAAAACAAAATTGTGGATTGAGAAACACCACCCATTTTAAAGAGTGGATCAGACATCACAGATTATTTCTCATTACAGATCAAGAATCCTAACCTTTTTCTTGTAAGCGATCATACATCAGAACTTGTTTCTCATGTTGGATAAAGAACCAATACACATTTAACCATTATATAATCATATCTAAAGCTTTACCCAATACATTTTAGGGTTATATTAGGAAAAATAATAACATATTGATTAAAGATACTTAGGTGTTACATAATAGAACATATAATCATCACATCATTCAATCCTTGGAATAAGAATGGGTTTTATAATAAATATAAAATTCTATCACAGAAATAAGCATATAAAAGACATCAATTTATACCATATTATATAACCCAAAAGTGGGACTTTATATTATAACACAGTGGGTGATTTATAAAACATAACATCATGGAAAATATGCCCCTTTTTTTGATAAAGAGTAAAATGGAATCCAAATCCAAAAAAGTGAGTAACAAAAAATATATTTAAAATTAAAGTGCAATGATGACCTAAACTGAAAATAAAAGGATTTGAAAAAAATAAAAGTACAACATTGGATGTTAGTGAAAAAATGGGTGTGGAAAAAAGGACCATATAAGTGAAATGGTCACATCTGGGAATATGAATTTTTCAAAACATATTATAATTTTATTAAAAAATAATTCTTTTATGGGGATTTCAATTAAGAAATTATTTTCTATAGACACCTTTATAACCATTAGAAAATAATATTTCTTAGAGTAAATTGATTCTAAAAAAGACTTGGGCAAGAAAGAAAGAAGGAATTTCTCATGTATACTTCTAAAATGATAACACCATTAAATAATGAAAACCAAACACTAACCCTCCACAGCACAGAACATGAATGTCCTCTAGAAGAAGTATATAATAGAATAAATAGAATAAAAAATATTGATACTAATGATAGAATGATATAGATGTATATGAAGAAAGAAAAGACCCTCATGTGATTAATGCAGACAGATCCTCTATCTAAATTTTCGACACACATCAACCAAGATGGTCTATGGTCTGACTAGCATATTCAACACCATGGACATGAGAATTATCTCTACTTCAAGTATTGATCATATACTAGAGTGGGTTAAATAAAGGAGTGTTAATCACCTGAATAAAACAAATAAAAATGGGTAGATGATAAGCCATCCATACCTCTTATGATCTCTATCCCCTCTGGCTCTATGGCCTCTACTACTTCCAATTGGAGACTCCCATCACTTATGACTCTCTTCAAACAGAAAACTATATAAAATATTTTATTTCTAGGTCCCTAGAGATAGGGAGTACCATGGATTCCATTTTACTACTCCATCCACTCTTATTAGACCATAATCTAACTGCCCCTATAGCTAATTGGCCTCACCCGAAGCTATTATTGGAACCAACACTGAACATATCATCCTTTACAATAATGAGATATGCGAACCACTTAGATCTGATTCTAATGATGACCCAAATTCCCACAAGAGAAGAATATGGTCCCAATACATCCAAAAAATCTCAAAACTCAGTAGTCCAAGATGGCCAAAAAATGAAGCAGTTGAGGTCGAATCCCTACTAGTCAAAACCTTGATGGACCAGATTCCTAAAAATATCCACTAAAAAATATGATTATTGAGGAACCCAACTTGCTCTCTTATTATGGTAAAATTGGTCATGAGTTTAGATTCTTGATTATGTTATCCATATTGTGATCCTTCAAATACATTGGCAATATAAAAATGACTATCTTCATATTGTATGGTAAGATGAATTTCCTCCTTAAGACACTACACTTTGGTGAATAATAATAACCAATACCGAAGACTACAAAGTAAATACCCAAAAGGAAAAACATGGGTAACAATACAAAAATAGTTCAAAGGTTTGAGCTAGTGATTACCTGCGTAGTCCGCCCAGTCCTCCCAAAAATATGACTTTTTTTTATACATGGGGTGAACAAACAAGTATACATGACCTGATACCCAAAGCCTCTTTTGTACATGTGGATGATGCATAATAATTCACCAGTAAAAAAAATAATAGAACCAATATCACATAAACCTATTTACTAATAAAAAACATACTCACCAGGGATTTCCCACCAAATAGAGCATCCAATTATAGTAACATAATAAGAAGTATATCCATAAATGGATACCCGATACTACATGATAACAAAAAATCCCTTCATTATTTATTGATCCCAGATTTATTACATAATATTCACTTAATAAAACTGTAATGATTGAGAATTATAGTGTCTTAGAGAATTATGTTCATGTAATAGCATCTTGAACAAGGGATAAAACAACATTATTTCAAACTTACATAACATTTTTATAAAATTCTATGTCTTTAAAATTTTAGGGGATAACATGTGGAAAAACATGAGAAAGGGGTCATCTATAAATCCCAGAAAAGGAATAAAGAATTTATAGGATGATGAATATAATAAATTTTATTCAATAGGAATATTAAGGGGTCTGAAATGAAAAATGAACAATTAGGATTGATATAGAATGATAAATATAACAAGTGAAATAAGGAAACAAAACAAAACACTGCTTCATAAATAGAGTTTAAGGATAAACCCCCAAGACATCATGGTGAACAATGTCCCATAAAGGAACCAGGTTCACTACCTATCACAACATGATGTATCATGATACTAAATATTACCCAATGAATTGGAATTATATATATTTATAGTCACACCCATCACATTCATTTCATTCTCATGCTTAAGTGTTCCACGTAGATCGTACAATATGGATTAATTAATCATAGTAATTTATTCTAAAATCAAGGATTGTGGAAAACAAACATGTAAGTCTGTAATAAAAAATTATATATATATAAAGGTGAACAACTTTGAAAATGAATAGGTACAATATTCACTATATAGTTGGTTTGGCATGGAAAATCACAACGATATTTCGGTAGAATAACATTGTTACATAATTTTTTTGATAATGGGTTGTTGATATAGAAATAGATCTCTAATTATTCAAAAATAAAATGGGATGTAATAGGGACATTGACAGACAATTTTTAATAATAATAATTGGAAATAGGAGGAAAAAATCATAAAGAAACATTAATAAAGGGAAGAACCCTCATCAAATTCAGCATGATATTGGGTGTACATAATGGATAATGGGAGGTTTGATGAATTAGATAGGGGTCACATTATTTTTAAATAAAATGGTAATAACGGGTAATATTAAGAAATATATTTGAACATGTCAAAATTGAAATTGAGGATCATATCATAAAGGAGGTTTTTTAAAGGAAATGATAAGAGATAAATACCTTTTAGAATTTAGACACAAAAATGTCTCCAGTAATGATCAAAATGAGATAGAATTTAACACCCTGGGATTTTCATGATATAGATTTTTCTTTAAAATTAATTGATTTATTTGGTTAAATGCTAAACCTCAGTAATATTTTCCTACCTAGAAAACCAGATTATCTTGTGATATAATCAACACTATTCTTGGCTTTTGTGACACCAAATTCCATGTTCTTTTGATAGAATTCATTTCATGAAAGACCGAGTATAAGCGAGTAATAAAATATTATTATGTTACCTTATATCCTATCCATTTAATAGAGGGTTTGAAAACTATTAAATGAATTATAAAAATATTCTTTTCACTTGTATATATAATTACTTCTCTGGTGGGAAATTAAATAGAAATTTAAATAAAACCCCTTTTAAATGAAAATAATGCTTTTATGAAAAACTATTTAAATGAAAATAAAGGAGTTTAATAAATAATAAAGTAACACCTTATAAATATAATTAATGAATTTTATGTGTAATATAATCATTATTATTTTTAAAATTCATATTATATGTTTTATATAAATGATATAATAACAATATCAATTTTTCAAATAAAAGAAGTATGTTTTTAAAAAAATTCATTTTTACCACCTTTTGATAGAACTCCAATTTTAAATTGTTTTGATACTTATATAAGTTATATATAGAAAAATAAACATATAATTTGTAATTGGGACATCAAAATTTAGTTTATATATATTTTTTGTTATTTTTTTGAAAATTTATAAATTTAAATGAGTAGTGAAATTTGCTGCATTTTAATTAAAAACTACTTTTTTCATCTATTTTATTAATACTAATAGACTATAATTATAATTGGTTTTAAATTAAAATTATGTTATGTTTTTATAATTTAATCAAATATTTTTCATTGTAATTATTTTTACAATGAAATGGGATATAAATACAAGTCAATCTTTTGATGGTTTTTACGTTTTAAAATCCAATTTTCCTATTTTTTTCAATGGTATTAATTTTAAATTAATTACTACAACTTATATGTTTTAAATTTATAAAATTTGATTCCATATTAGGAATAATTGGGTATAATTTATGTTAATATGTTACTTTTATTTTGTAGATATTATGTATAGTAACTATGATAATTTTTATTTAACGTGGTTAAAGATAAATTGGATAATTTTGGTAACTAAATAATATGATAAGGAAATTAAAATTACTCTAACACGTTCTAAATAATATTGAATGAGTTACCATCAAATCTTAAAAAATAATAATCTGAATTGACTCATTTAATAGACCTTTCCCATGAAAATGGTATAAATATTATTAAAATAAAATAAAGCGATATGGAATTGACGAAATGTTTGCCGCTTAATGTTTATAAATATAATAATTTAAATATATGTATAAGAAATTTATAATTTAGATAATAAATAATTTATATAAATATAATGAAATTATATAAATCATGGTAATTTATTTGTAATTTTTAGAGATTAAATAATTATAATAAATACTGACACAACTATGATACAATAATTTTTTTTCAGAATAAATATCAAAAAATTGATATGAAAAATATTAAAATAAACATAAATTAAATTAATTAGGAAACTCCATTATATATATATAGGAGAATATGACAAATTATAATTCTATTAAATTGTGTTTTAGATGTTATATCACTATTTAGATTTTATTTAAATTCAATGAAATGATTAGTTCCAAAATTGACAGTATTGATAATTTACAAACCTAATATTTAATTAAATTATTTTAAATTACAAAAAATATTTAAATATTAAAAAATAACTATTTAAGGTCTAAAAGGTCATTAAGTGTCTATTTATGGGAAATATACCCCATATAAGTAAAAGTTGTTGTATTTTAATACTTAAAATATTGTTACCACAATGAAAATTAAAACATAATAATTAAGGGTAAAACGAAATGATAAGGTTTAGAATGAAATTAAAAAATTTATAAAAATAATTGATTGAGAGGATATATAACCATAATGATATTATATTTGACATAAATTAGGTTGGATTTATTTTTATTTTAAAATTAATTTATATTAAATTAATAGTTTTTGAGATTCCTAATGTTCCTCTCAGTAAAATTTTAAAAGAGCACATATTCCCTCACAACAACACCGAAATTTGAACCTTTAGTCTATGATATACCCTTTCCATTTCCCTCATCAAATATCCTAGTCACATTCTAGATGTTCATTTCTTCTTAAAAGAACAACTCTATTGCCTTTAAGAGGATATCTAGAGGGCGATCACCAAGGAAGAGGTAATCTCCACTACCGATTCCTGTGGACTTTGTTTTCATCCTCTCTTTATTCATCATGAGTTGTTTCCATTTTAAATTAATAAATACAAAATATATTATATACTAAGATTTTTTTTATTATTATGTAATACCATATTTCACCTTCTATCCATCTTATGAAAATGAAAATCACCACGCATGTGTACGTATGACTTACAGTCTCCACGTTGTAGTGTAATTTGTTTTTCACCACCTCTCTAAATGGATGGGAATAATGATGGGAATAATAGTTATATATGATTATTATGTCAATATTATGATTCTATAGATATATATATACCATCCACTTCCATACCATTCAACAATTAAGGGAATGATATCATCACTCGTGTGTACTTACGACCTACTGTCTCCACATTGCAATGCGATTCCTTCTACATGATATCTATTATATAATGATTTTATAAATGTATATAATGGATAAATATGATATAAATTTTTTTAGATTAATTTTGGTATGATATAACTTGGACGTAATGATGGATAATAAGAACTTATTAAACAAAACATGCATAAGAAAATCAAGCAATCAATACACAAATAATGAGTAATAATGAAATGTTATTAAAAAAGAATGATAATAAGATCATGTATGATATCATAAAATTTAATATTATTATGGATTAGTCAATGAAATTATTTAAATCATTACACAAATGGTTCAGATACATACAAAAGATATCATACCAAAGGTAAGGAATTATTTTTCCACACTTTATTTTTGTGGGACATATGCTTCATACACCTCCTATTTATTTTTTGTGGTGATTTTGATTACCATGAAGGTTTTTATGATGATTATTATTAATGTTATTATATTTACATATAAATATAATGTTATGATTCATAGTATTTAACGAAACATAAATTTCTAAGGGATAGTTTTGAAATATCATTTTTATCTGAGATTGTTTATACATAAGTATTTACTGGGGAATAATTATCATCTATGTACATGTTTTATACAAATGTAGTATCAAATATTCTTCATATTCTTCTACTATTTTTTATAGTAAATTTTACCCATTGGATAATATTTACAATTCCTTATGAAATGAATGCTTTTTTCGTTTTCAATAAGTTGTACTTTTTGACTTTCAAAAGTTATACAACATGAACAGATTTTTACATTTGAATAACACCTTATTTCTAGGAAGAAACCTTTAAAATATTTCAAGCTTATTTTCAAAGAATTTCTTTTATTTTAAAAATTCATGTCATCTTGAGAAAATAAATGTAATTGAAGATTAAATTATATTTTCTTGAAAAATTAATTTCAAGTGTTTTGTTAAAATTATTATCCATATATGATGACATTATTTAATAGGGTTATGTTTCAAGTATGTTGTATCTCTTATTTATATAGTTTTATTGTGTTTATGAAATAATTCTAAAACTGAAATATTTTTATTTAACATGGATTATGTTATGATGAAATTATGTTTTTGAATATCATTTTATTCATTAGGTTATTCTTTGATGAATGATTTCTATTTTTATAGAATCATTATGAATGATTTCATTATGAGATGGGTGAGACCTATATCTCCCTCTAACACATTGTGTAAAGATTTATATATCATGAGATATAAAGGAACAGAACGGGAAATGGTTATGGTTTAGTAATACATGGATAAAATTTTAAGTATACCTAGTTCAATAATGTAGGGTTGGAATGAGGATTAAACTCTGTTCAATAATGGAATTTTTACACTATTATCATATAAGAAATATACCTTGGATAATATGGGATTTTTTTCTTATTCAGTTTCCACAATTCCTTATTTTATTCGAATGTTATTTTCTCATGGATCATGTTCCTTTATGATTTTTTCCTTATTAATTTTCCATGATTTATTTCATGACTCAATATTTTGATATATCTTATACGTGTTATTATTTTAAAAAGTTATGTTCAGGTTTTTACATTCTTATATTCAAGATCTATTTGATATTTTTATTATTTACCCTTGCTGAGCATATGAGATCACCCTTTTTAAATGATTTCTTTTCCCCAAGATTAAAGAAATGGGTTTAGTAGGAAAAACCTAGGTAAGATATATAATTTATTTTTTTATGATCTCTCACCAAATTTGAATAATGTGTTCCACGATTCAGATGGCACTAAAATAATATAGTCATTGGGAATCTAATTATATAACATATTTTGTATTCCGCAAAAGTAACGTACTGCTCATAAATGTGAATATTAGTTAGTTAGAGAGAATCAATGATATATCATGGAAACAACTTCCATAGGATAGTAAAGATTGTTTTTAAATTAATGTTATAATAAATATTTCAATTAAGAACACAAATTTCAAAGGAGGTGATTGAATTGAAAGGAGGCGAGGTATGTGATGATCCATTACTTGTGTGTGTTAGTTCAAAAGCGTGGGATGGGATTATTGAGATCTTGGGGGTACCATGAGAGGACTCTATATAGATAGGAAATAGTATGGACATGCTACATAGAATTTGAGTAAATTTAATTTGGATCTTTAGTAGGTTTATATAGTAAATTAGGTGGAGTAATTTTCTATTTTGGTTTTGGACTCCACATAATTAAATATCCAAAACCACAAACCATACCATGGTTTTTGACCATGGTTACTCCCAGACTGGATTGGATTTTATTATTTTATAAATTAAATATATCAACTTATGATAATAATTCCCTTTCTTATGTGGAGGTGATTCACACTCTTAAAGAAATGATTTTAAACCTTAAATTATATTATAGGTTTTTGGGGGATTCATAATGTATATTAAGATTAAATCAAATATATGTAAAAACACATTATTTTAAATAAAAAAACGTATTTCATATAGGATCAGAATTTGATTAATTAGTACATCATCTTTGTGCCATTATGATGTCATAAAACACAATTTATATTTATATGATTTACAAATTTTAACTAAAAATTCTACTATCTCTGAAAATTATGAAAAATTCACCATTAGATAATTTAGAAAATATTATTCCAAAAAATTATATGGTCATTTATATATGTTTAACATTATTTAATAATTATAATAAAATAGTATTTATTTTAAAAATACATTAATTACTAAAATTCATTAATTTATTTTGAATATTAACCAAAAATACGATTTGTGATATATTGTACCAAAATAAAAATCATTTACAAATTAATAAAAATAGGATGCGTTTATATTCATTATTCTGTACAAAAGAGTGTATGTATTCATATTTCTAGGGTCGTGATACATTTCCCTTTAATTCACAAGAAAATGAATTACGAGTAAGGTGTGTGATGGTGGGACTTTCATGGGGTGGTTCGATAAACATGGTTTTGGATTTGATATGGATAAGCTTGAAGTCATGATGAAAATGATTTCACTCTTGATTAATTTATTGGGACTCCACTTGGGGTTGGTGGTAGGAAAATACAAGAAATTATATCTCCCTCATAAGCTCCAATAAATGGTCTTCAAAGTGTACAATCCAATTGGTTTTGGTCATCATTTAATTTTTCTATGTCTATTAGAATTTTTAAAACCCTATATTTATACTAATATTGTGATTACTATTCAATGGCTATGTTATAAATGATTAAGATATTTAACAGTATTTTAAATACGACTAGATAAAATAAAAAAGTAATTTTATGTTTTTTCTATAACTATATTACTAAATAAGAAATTTAATTAAAACAAACAGTGAATTTTATTTCAAACATTTTGGGTCAATACATACTCTCACAATGATTTTATTCTCTCTCGCTTCAATGTCATATGTCTTGGAGTTCCCATATCATCCAAATAGAAACATGACCAAAGACACTAGGGCTATCAGATCACATTACACCCATAGACACCAACGCCATTACGTCACACTATATCTGTAACACCCCGACCCTAGTTACCCAGAATCAGTGCATTATTACATAAGTAGCCTTGGATGTACTAGATTCATACATAAGTTTTACATTACATTCTGAAATAAATAAACAAAATTTTTTCCCATTTGAACACTCTTATATCCCTTAGAATATTCCTACAGGTTAATCATAATATACTTCTTTTCATCCTAGAAAAAATAAAACATAATAAAGGGTTGAGCTCAGATGCACAATAAGGATAACAATATAGTGGAAACTATCATAAATAAGAACAATCATTTAAGGCAATGTATAATAATTGAACACAAGATACTTAATCTTAAACTACAACATAATATGGAAAAGATGAATCAAATAATTCCATTTACTTATTCACAAGGATATTCTACTAGTTGAATAATCACATTTTATATCAATAGGCAATTTCATAACGATGGAATGCATAATGCCAGACTTCCTAACCACATAGTGAAGGCCTTCTACCAAGGCTACAAATAAGATTTTGTCACGGCCTTGTGCCAAGACACTAGTTTGTCTAATGAGACCTACTTATACATTTAGAAGATATAGTGGGCTCCACCTGTCACATACTAATTCCAATTCATTCCTCATATGAAAATGTTGAAACATAACACAAACATTTGTATTAAACTAGCATACAAAATGACAATACTTTAACCATAAACCATGAATGGTATAAAAATATAAAATCTACAGTCAAACATAGATCATTCAATAAAATATAGTTTATTTTTATTATAATAAATTAACATCAATCAATAATAATGTAGGATATTAATAATGATGAAAATAATCATAAAAACTATTTGAGAGAGATATCCCCATTTTTATTGAAAACATTTAAAAGTATCATTATTTATCAAGAATCTTTTTAAACTAGATTTTTTAATCAAAGTGTCCCATACCAATTTGAATCTCTTAAAAGTAATTTTAATTCTAAAACATTAATGTCCATATAAATAAATTCCTTAAAACCATTTTTAAAAAATGGACATTAGAGAGAAAGATTTAGATGAATAAATTTTTAAAACATTAAAAATGATATTTTAGTTTGAGTTTCTATCCAAAGGATAGATGCTTGAATAAAAATAATTGAGGTAATAAAAACTTAATAATATCATGAGAATAAATGGATTCATGATATATTATGTCAATGTACAATTTATACACAAAATAAAAATGAATTGGCGCATAACAACAAAGATGTCTTAATGGAATATACGGTGAGAAGAAATCTCTTATAAAGACAGTATCGTTAGGTTAAGGATAAATCAATGAAATAATTATGTGTGAAAAATATAAATACACTACATATTTTTGGATATTCTGTGTAAAACAATCAGAGGGAATTCACACATAATCTTGTAACAACAACACCAATGAATTGGATGTTTAACTCAATGAATGAAAATTGTGTTAAGATTACTCTTATCAAGTTCACATCGATGAATTGTTAAATTATCAATGGAGTGATTATGTGTATCAAATGAATATCCACACCAAGGGGATTTTCAATTACTACATAAATAAATAAATAGTGATTTCACACATAATCTTGGTGTAAAATAATCCATGAAGTTTGCGTTAAACCCAATGAGCAGAAATCGGAATTCAAAATTCCGTTAACAATTTGGTGACTTATGAAACATACACCCCATGAAAGACGGATCATTAAATGAAGTTTAAAATACCCATAAATTAAATCATATTACATAAGGAATACAATCATGGGTAGTACATACACCACAAAAAAGCAAATAGTAGAAATATAGCATGTATCTCATAGAAATAAGAGGGGAAATGAAAACCCCTTACCATGTTGTAATCAATTGAGTCATATGACCAAAAGTTAATAACAACCAAATTAATCATAGAATAAAATTAATTTAAAAAGAATCATGTTAATATAAAACAAATTTCAATACAGAATACACCACATGCAATAAATAAGTGGCGAACAACTGAAAGCTCATGGAATTAAAAGTGAGATAAGAAACCCCTTAACTTGTAATTTAACATAGTATAGGGTAGGTTAACCTCATGAATAATGGAAAAATAATTGTTATTAAACTATAAAGGAACCAGATACATAAATATGATATAATATATGATCTTCTAATATTGATTTGTTAAAAATATTTTAGTAGGGTCATCGTTTTGGGTGTTAACTTATTCGTCTTCCTTTATATGCTTGGTAATGTAAGACATGTTTTTTATGGATATGATGTATTTGATTCATATAAATAATTATATTATGTTCATAAAAAATATTTGTAATCATTAAATGAAAATCATTCTTGAATTATTATGATGGGGAATGAATCTTATCACGTTTGTGGAGACGGTAATCAGTACATACGCACAGGCAACAATATCATTATATTGATGGACAAATCATATGTAATTGGATGGTATATCATATATAATTAATAATTATCATGTAATATTTATTATTTAAATAAGTTACACCCATTATTATACCCATCCAAATAATTAAGTGTTCGAATAACAAACTATACCATGATGTGGAGAAGGTAAGCTGTACGTACGCACGTTTGGTGACTTTGTCATTTATAGGATGAATAGAATAACGAATATGGTGGTACCATATTTATAATGACATCATAGTATATAGAAGGTACTGGAGTTAATATTTTTGTATGGAAAAAAATGAAGAGGAAGTGGAAGTTGAAAGGAATAGAAATAGGGTGGTGAAATTATTACATTTTTCTTGTGTGTTTCATTTTTAGTTGATCAAAAGGGCTACTTAAGTTGGCTTTCTGATCAAAGAAAGGAATCTAGGATTATGTGAGGGAAGTTGGGAATATATTTATGTAGGGTTTTGCCAAGACCAATGGATTTTGAGGTTTTATATTTAGAGAAGGGGATGTACCCTTTTATAAGAGAGGTGAGTATCACTTTAGAAAAACCTTGAAATATTATTTTATAATAAAACCATTTTCGGTTTCTAATGGCCCCAAAATTATTTATTTTGAAGAAAAGGGTGGTATGGGTAGCAAAAACCTCACAAAATGGGATTTAAAAAGGTTTCGATTACCATTGTAACATTATCTTTTTTATTTAACTCATAGTTAAATAGTTTAATGTTAACCGTGTCTTCTTGTATTCCTACACTATATGGTTAATAAATATAATCTAAACCTACAAGAGAACCTAAAGTGGTTTATTAATGCCATATATAATATTATTTAATCCCTTTTTCCAATGCTTAGATTTATAGGAATATAATATCAACCACTAATATAGTATTTGTTTTGAAAACCCATTTCGGTCAATTTTGAAATTATTTAGTAATTGGTTTTTGTGAAAATCATCACAAAATGATAAATTCTGAAAAAAATTAATTAATAAAGTCTAACAAGTCATATTAACTTATAAAATTATTTAATTCATCAAAATTCTCAAATAATAATTATTTGGTTATTTTTAATTTCAATAATTTTATTCATTCATTAATATGGTAATTTCTGCATCATGATTGTGTCATAAATAAATTTAATTATCCAATTTCTAAAAATTATAAATAAAATACCATTATTTAGGAAATAGTTTTATATTTCTAATGAATATTTATAGTTGAAGTTATCTTGTGTATAAACCTATATTATAAATGGTTTAGTTATTAAACATTTAATTTAACTCTTTTAACTATTCTTTAAAAGAAATCATTATAAATGTCCTAATCTAATACAAGTGAAACAATGAGGATCGTATTTTATTCCTAAGGTTGTTTTTGGTTGAATTACATTTATCCAATATAATTATGACATGTGTTACGGTAATTATAATTTCATTTTTACCATTATTTACCCTATTTACATTTAACCGTGGTAAATAAAAGTTAGAATTTACTATTCACCACAAATTAATTTCATCTTATTGAACCACATTTTACTTACTAATGTCATCCATGTCTCTAAGATTTTTTAAATTCAACTCACATAAGTAGTAAAATTCTATTTTATGAAAATTTGGAAATTCTTCTAGAAGGTAGGTAAAAGACGGTAAAAAGATCAACATAACTGTATACATCTAATATTATTATAAAATGACTCCAATGAATTACACTTAACTTATATAGGTATTATATATCTATTTTATCTTAAAATAAATTTAAATAAGATAAATAATTATTTGAATAAAAATTCAGGTTTAAACTATAAAGTAGTGTTTTTCAGTATTTATCAAAAATTAAATGTTTTCAGAAAAAACAAAAAATTCACCCCAAGTTAATTTTGATATTCCAAATTCAAAAATTAATTATATTTTTGCAAATTCAAAACATATAAGTTTCATTATTTAATTTTAAATCAATCACCTTTTTCGAAACAGAAAATTGTGTTTTTAAAAATTTAAAATTATTAAAAGATTGACATGTGTTTCTGTCAAATTTAAATGTTGAATTACTAATAATGACCTAAAGTGTATTAAATGATAAAAATATAATCTAATTATAATTTCAAAACATTTAAATGAATAATTTTACCCAATAAAGTATTTTGATTAAAAAAGTTGTTTTCAATTAAGATTTAGTATTCTTCAGTATTCATCAAAATATGAAAGTTATCAAAAAAGTTCCAAAAATTTATTCAAAATAGATTTTTATGTCCTGATTATAAAGAAGAATTTAATTTCCTTAAGTTGAATATATAAAAGTTTCAAATATTGGTTTTAAAAAGGGTTTACCATTAAAAGGTGGTAAAATTGTATTTTTTGAAATATAATTCTTTTATATGAAAAAAATGAATTTGTTCTTATATTATGTTTAAGAAACACATAATACGGAATCTAAAAATAAATGAAGTATATAAAATTCAAAATTCAGTTAATAATATACAAAACCACTTTTGAATGACTATTTTGGTAAGTCATGATGCACTCAAACTTAGTGTTGTGTGTAGCGCAAGGTATTGAATTAATTTAAAGAAAATAAATTACTATGAAATATTGGGGTGTTACATTCCCCCCCCCTTTTGGAAATTGAATCCTCTCAATTTTAAAATTGGTCTTGGGAACTTCATTGAAAGTCCCACATCAGAAAAATAGTCAATAATACTATCACATTATAAGAAGGAAAGAGAAGTACAATGGTCACCCAAGATAACTCATACTAGGATTCCATGTAGGAAATCATGGATATGGAAGATAAATTAAGTGTCATTTTTTGATATAGAGTGAGAGAAAACAAGATCAGGAGAAATTTAGCTACAAGAAAAACACAAAATTGTTATAGGATAAATGGTCATTAGTTTCAAAGTAGGAGAGTAAAAGTATAACAATTTTTTTGTTTTATATTACATTTCATAAAATTGATGAATTAATTTATGAGATTGTCTAAGAACATAAAGAGATATACTTACTTTTTTAAGTAGAGTTTCATCCTTTAATAAATTTCTACCACTAACTCATATTATTTTTTCAAACAATGAGTATTTAAGATGACTTGGTCACACCTAAAGTGCTAGAATCAACTTCTAGAGAATCACATGATCCACAAAGGATAAACTATATATTTTCTTTGTCTTTAGAGACTAACCAAAACCAAAATGGTTAGTTCAAGATTAGATGACCCTTAAAAAGTATAATTCTGTTAAGAAAGAAATATTAATCTAAATTTTTAAAATTAAACCAATAATACCCAAAGTTCAATAAATACCATTTAATAAACAATTTTCCTTAAAATAATTAAATATAATCCAATCTAATATTGAAACAAAAAACATAGGATAATTTGATTACGTAGTCTTCCACGTTAAATTGTATCTACAAATAACATCGACCACTCTTCAAGTCACATACTTAAAGAAATTTACATAATAAAATATTATCTATAATAGGTTAATCATTTCCACAAATAACCCAACTCAATTTAAATCCAAAATAAAAACATAGATAAAAATACACCATTACTCCTCAAAAGTAATCTTATAGTATTCAATTTTCTTCAGGCATTTAGTGTTCCCAAAAAATCCTACGTCTTCCTAAATAAAATTTATCACATAATCAACAAATAATTTTCTATACTAAGGATATCTATTTGATAAGAAAAAAGATCCCAAATCAACTTATTATTTATCAATAAAGTCATTTAACTAAAAAGAATTAGTCACATTAACTAGGGTCTTCACATAGTCCAGTGGTAGGTGATAAATCCCAATCAGACTCTGGTTGTGGGTATGATTTCCACAACTTTGTTCGACTCGATAGGTTGTCACATGATCTGTGTGTTGTCATTTCTCAATGACTATATTTTATAACATTCCCAAAATGAGAAATATTCTCCAAATAGCCATAACAGAATTTCACCACAAATTTTTTCTCATACCTCATATTTTCATCCCAAAATTTAATAACTTGTAATTTCCTCGAATAAAAGGATCATATAAAACCAAATGCTTATTTATAACTATAATAGAAAGGATAATTCTTACTAAAATAGTATTTTCACCTAACAAACTATAGGGTTACACATACAGGAGAAAAGTCTTCCAAAGTAATCCCATCAACATAGAACACTAATAATTTTAAACATTTCGCCATCCATTTATTTACACATAGGTTTTTCCATGACCAGGAGGTTATCCTAAAGAATAGTGCATTCACTCGAGTAATGGCCAGGTCCCCTACATTTATGGAAAATTACTGTAAATGTATTTTTGGGATCATTTTAATTTTCTTCCATAGTATTATTCTTTTTTCATCACCAATTCTTTACTTTATGTTCTTATTTTCCACACATGAAGCATTTCTTTTTTCCATTGAAACACTTTCCTAGGTTTCTCCATCCACATTTCCTGCATGATGGAAATTGAGCATTCTTTTCTCCATGGTCTCCACTGGTGGAGATCTAATCATTCACTACCTTTCTCTTCATTGTTGAGTCTAGGAGTTGGTTATTATATATGTTGTTGATCATATTTTCAGAAATTGATGTGGCCTAAAAATGATATCTTTTACACCTATAAACAATAAATTTCGTTTCTCATTTCCACCACTGAAACCACCTAGTATATCATGTTCATGTTTACTATCACTTCCTTGGAATCCAGCCATTAAAAGACAGAAGAAAGAATTATGTGGGTCATAAAATAATTTAGTTAATATCATAACACATTATTTTCAATCTAAAACACCTTAGGATTAAACCAGTTTATTTATTCTCATCTTGTATTACAATCCTTCAAATCGATTTGTAATGAAAATGTGAATTATCCAAAGAATATCCCCCAAAAGTGTTGTAACCAAGAGTGCATCAAGGCCCGTTTTCATGTAAAAGGAAACCCCGATTCATGCCCAAAACACCTTGTTAGTGTTTTCACTCCTAGATACATCTGTTCCCAAGATGCCTCTACCTTCTCATATCCAGAAAGGGATGTATTTCTTGGAAAACCCACATAATATTTACATTACCAAATATTTTGGATTTTCTTGTATACTATTCCTCAATGTCTATCTTAGGGTAGGGTTTCCTATTCAATGTTTTTTTTCTAAATATGGCTTCCAAGGGTTATACTAAACATCCTCTTATACCAACTTTAATGCCCCGACCCCAGTTACAATTAATCGGTCCATTATTACATAAAATTTTCATGATACATGGAATCATGTCCCGAAAGACCTATCGGTTTAGTAGCCTTTGAAGTACAAGATATATACCTATGTTTTACATTACATCATGAAATTGAAAAAACAAAATTTTGTCCCCTTTGAACATTATTATAACCCTTATAATATTCCTATAAGTTAATCATAATATATTTCTTTTCATCCTAGGAAAAATAAAACATAATAAAGGGGTGAGATCAGATGCTTAGTAAAGATAACAATATAGCGGAAACTGTCATAAATAAGAACAAACATTTAAGGCAATGTTTATGACTTAACACAAGCCTTCTAAACTTAATCTTCAACATAATATGGAAAAGATAAATCAAATAATTCCATTTAATTATTCACATGTATATTCTACTAGTAGAATAATCACATGTAATATCAATAG
Source organism: Viscum album (assembly GCA_963277665.1). Lineage (NCBI taxonomy): Eukaryota > Viridiplantae > Streptophyta > Magnoliopsida > Santalales > Viscaceae > Viscum > Viscum album. The sequence continues at coordinate 1,284,019,617 of OY728148.1, forward strand.
CCAATTTCATAATGATGGAATGCATAATGCCAGACTTCATAACCACATAGTCAATGCCTTATGCCAAGTCTACAAATAAGATTTTTTCAAGGCCTTTTTCCAAGACACTAGTATTTCTCATGAGACCTACCAATGTATTGAGGAACTATAATGGGATCCACCAATCACTTACTAAGTCCAATTCATTCCTCATACGAAATTGTTGAAACATAACATAAACATTTCTTTTAAACTAGCATATGAAATTTCAATACATTAACTATAAACCATGAGTGGTCTAAAAACAACTCTTCCATAGTTAAACATAACTCATTAAATAAAATATTTAAGATTGTATTATAATAAATTAACCTCAATCAGGAATAATTAAGGATATTGACATAGATGAAAATAATAATCAAAACTATTTGAGAGAAATAACCCCTTTTTCTTAAATTCGTTTAAAAGTATTGGTATTTATCAAGAAGTTGTTTAAAATAGATTTTTGAATCAAAGTGTTTCATACCACTATGAAACTTTTTAAATGAATTTTAATTTAAAATTTTAATGTCTATATAAATAAATCCTTAAACCCCTTTTTAAAATACAGACAGTAATGAGAGTGATTTAGAAGAATAAATTTTTAAAACATTTAAAATGAAATTTTAGTTAGAGTTCCCAACCAAATGAGAGACACTTGAATACAAGTAATTGAAGTAATAAAAACCTAATAATATCAAGAGAATAAAGGGATTCATGATATATTATGTCAAAGTACAGTATATACAACAAATAAAAATGAATTGGCACATAAAAAGAAATAAGTCTCAATGGAATCTAAGTTGAGATGAAATCCCTTGTAAAGACCATATCCTTAGTTTAAGGATATATCAATGACATAATTATCTGTGAAAATATAAATTCACTAAATATGATTGGATATTAAGTGTAAAACAATCCGAGGACATTCACACATATTCTTTTAACAACAACACCAATGACTTGGAAGTTTGACTCAATGAATGAAAATTGAGTTAAGATCACTCTAAAAAGTTCATATCGATGTCTTCAAAATTTATAAATGGAGTTATTATGTGCATCAAAACAATATAAACGCAAAGGGGAGTTGAAATTACTAAATAAATAAATAAATAGTGATTTGACACATAATTTTGGAGTAAAATAATCAATGAAGTTTGCGTAAAACACAATGAGTGGAAATCGAAATTAGAAATTCCCTTACCAATTTGGGGACATACGAAACATACACCCCATGAAAGAAGGATCATACAATGAAGATGAAAATACCCACAAATTAAATTATATTATATAAGGAATAAAATCATGGGAAGTACATACACCACACAAAAGCATATAGTGTCAGTATTACATGAATCTCACAGAAATCAAAAGTGAGATGAAAACCCCTTACCATGTTGTAATCAACCAAGTCGTATGACCAAAAGGTAATAAACACCTAATGAATCATCGAATACCATGAATATAAATAGAATCATGATAATATATATTAAATGGAAGAACACAATACACCACATGCAATAAATAAGTGGTGAACAATGGAAATATCGTGGAATTAAAAGTGAGATAAGAAACCCCTTACCTTTTACTTTTCCTTAGTATAGGTTAAGTTAACCTCCTGTAAAATGTAAAATCATTTTTATTAAATTATTTTAGAACCAAATACATAAATATGATATCATATATGATATTCTAATATTTCATTGTTATCAATATTTCAGTAGTATCATCATTTCAGGAGTTAACAAATTCGTTTTACTTTAAATGCTTAGTTACATAGGCCATATTTGTTATGTATAAGATGTATTTGATTCATATAAAGAATTATATTATGATCATAAACATTATTTTTAATCATAAAAAGAAAATTATTCTTGAATGATTATGATGGGGAATGAATCTCATCGCGTTCGTGGAGACGGTAATCCGCACGTGCGCACGAGCGACAATATCGTTATATTGATGGTGAAATCGTATATAATTGGATGGTATATCATATATACAGCATCATTATAAGGTTATATTTATTATTTAAATAATTTAGACTCATTATTATACCCATCCAAATAATGAAGTGTTTGAATAACAAACTACACCAAGACGTGGAGACGGTAAGCCGTATGTACACATGTATTGTGAATTTGTCATTTATAGGATGAATAGAATAATGAATATGGTTGTACCATATTTATAATAACATAAAAGAAAGAGGATGTGGAAGAGGAAAAGAACTTGAAAGATGGTGGTGAAATTGTTATCTCTTCCTCGGGTGTTTTCTTTTGAGTTGATCAAAAGGGATCTTTAAGTTAGCATTATGATCAAAATAAGGAATCTTGGATGATTTTAGGGAATTTGGGAGGATATTTGGGCAGTGGTTGGCCGAGTAAAATGGCTTTGGAGGTGTAAAATTAAGAGAAGGGGAAGTACCCTTTTCTAGGAGAGGTGAGGGTCACTTTAGGAAAACCTTGAAATATTATTTTATAATAAATTCATTTTCGGTTTAAAATGGATTGAAATTGATTTATTTATAAGATATGGTGGGGATGGGTCGGAAAAAGTTCTATAAATAAGTTTTATACAAGTTAAGGTTACAATTTTAACCTTATATTTTAGATTTAACTCATAGTTAAATATTTTAACATTTACCGTGTCTTCCTGTATTCTTACACTATATGGTTAATAGACTTACTCTAAAATTCCTAGAGAACCTCAAGTGGTTCAGAAATGAAATATATAATATTATTTAAGACCTCTGGCCAAACCTCAGATTTTTAGGAATATTATATCAACCGATATTATAGTATTTTAAAAAACAATTCATTTATGTCATTTCTCACATTATTTAGTATTTGGTTTTTTTGAAAATCAGAACAGCATTATTAATTCGAAAAAAAATTATTTAATAAACCCTAACATGTTATATTAACCTAAAAAATTAGTTTAATTCATAAAAAGTCTAAAATTACATTTATTTGGATATTTATAATATCAATTATTTCAACCGTTCAATAATAATGTAATTACTGCATCATTATTGTGTCATAAATAAATTTAAAAATATAATTTCTACTATTTAAAAATAAAATACCATTATGTAATAAATATTTTTAGATTTATAATGAATAAATATAGTCCAATTTATCTTATGTAGAACCCTATATTAAAAAAGGTTCCGTTATTAAACTTTGAATTTAACTCTTTTAACTCTTCTTTAAATAAAACAATAATAAATGTCAAAGTCTAATCCATGTGGACAAAAGAGGATCCTATTTTATTACTAAGGATGTTTTTGACCTAATTAAATTTATCCAATTGAATTTGGACATGTGTTATTGTAATTATAATATCATTTTGACCATTAATTAACCGATTTAATTTTTCCTAGGTAAATAAAAGTCCAAGGTTACTATTCACCAAATATTATTTTCATCATATTGAAAAACATTTTACTAATGGATGTCAATAATTTCTCTTGGATTTTTGAAATTCAACTCAGAGAAGCTGTAAAATTATGTTTTATGCAAATTTGCAAATTCGAAGAGATGGTGTGTGTAAGGCGGTAAAATGTTTGACATAATTTTATACATCTAATTTTATTATAAAATGACTCTAATGAATTAAATTTAACTTATATAGGTATTATATACCTATTTTGACTTAAATAAATTTCAACAAAATAAATAATTACTTAAATAGAAAGTCGGTTTTAAACTATAACGCAATGTTTTTCACTATTTATAAAAAATTGAATGTTTTCAGAAAAATACCAAAAACTCACCCTAAGATAATTTTGATATTATGATTTCAAAAATGAATTCTATTTTACCAAATTAAATAAATATAATTTTCATTAATTAATTTCAAATTATTTCTTGTTGTTGAAACCGAAAAGTGGGGATTTTAAAAAAGTAAAAACTATCAAATGTTTGACATGTGTTTATGTTAAATTTAAATGTTGTATTACATGTAATAACCTAAATTGTATTAAATGATAAAAATATAATATAATTATAATTGAAAACCATTAAAATTCATAATTTAACCTTATAAATTATTTCTATTAAAAAATTTGTTTTAAATTAAAATTTATTATTTTTCAGTATTCATCAGAATATGAATGTTATTAGAAAAGTACCAAAATTTTATTCAAAAAAAAGTTTTCTGCCCCAATTCTAAAGAAGATTTAATTTCATTAAATTGAATATATTAAAGTGTCAAATATTGTTTTTAAAAAAGGTTTTCCATTAGAATGTGGTAAAATTAAATTTTTAAAAATACTTCTTTTATCTGAAAAAATGAATTTGTTCATATATTAGGTATAAGAAACAGATAATATGGATTCTAAAATTATATGGAGTATATAAAATTCAAAATATAGTTAACAATATTCATAACTGCTTTTTAACGACTAGTTTGGTATATTGTTGTATGCTCAAACTCCGTGTTGAGTGTAACGTAAGCTATTGAATTACTTTTATGAAAATAACTTACTATGAAATATTGGGGTGTTATAACATCTCACCCATAGACACATGGTATATCACACCACGACCAATTAAAAATGATAAATTGGGCATTAGGTTATTACTAAATAGAAGTAAATCATCCTTATTCCCTCCTACTATATACGACCCGCACCATAAGACTTCTCCGCAAAATCACCAAAATGAACTTTTTCACTTCTTGCCATCATAGCCCATGCAAGGAAATGTCTCTTGGAAGAGATGATAAAGAAACATGAGTAACCATGTATATATCTACATAAACACGATGTTGTAAAAACACTACTAAACATTTGGCTATTGGGAAAATGTGATTGTAATGTGTAGGGATATATAGAAATCTCAAAAAACATACAAGTTAAATATAAAATTCATCACAAAATACCTACCTATATGTTTATAAAAAATCTCTATCCCATGACACAATATCACCACCAAACCTCCCAAAATTTTACACTTTCACTATAACTAGTCAATTTACAACACCACACAAGCTTGCTACAATCCAAAATCTACAAGCCAAATTCCACGTTTCATTAAAATTTAAGCGAAATCCCAAATTTCTCATGATGAACAAATTTAAATCACTAGCCAATTGATTTCATTATTTCATCCTATTTATTTCAAAAATATCAATAACAACATTTAAACATAATTCCAATTATTATTTCAAGCATCCATTAACTCTTTAAACCTATAAATTTTTTACATTTCAGTAACATTTAATACGATTACAACTCAGAACTTTACCCCAATATAACATATCACAACAAACCATCCTCCTCCATCCAAAAATCCCCCACATTAAAAATATTTCACATCACAACCACTTGTCATCACATCCGAAACATCAAGACCACTTTCCATCACATTCTATACATAACACAACCTCTTCTCATCACATCCTCCTAACAGATAACAACTAAACACCCCCACCACAAAATACTGAGACTCATCGCCACCATAAATCACAACCAGACAACAAAACCACACATCACTTCCACTCCTCACCACCACATATTACAACCACAATTAATGACCGCTTTCCGTATAATTCACAAATTTTTTTAGATTTAGATTGGAGATTTTCATCACATTGACAGGTTTATTTCAAGGGTACTCTCCCATAATCCATAGTCCCCTTTTGTAACCAATTTCGTATCCATATATAGATGGTTATCCATTTTCATTCATGGTGAAAAAAAATAAACTCACAAAAAGGATTCCATGACACATCAATTATCAGTCAAAATAAACGATGCCTATAGACATGATTTACATCAAGTATTAAAGACCATACAATTTCAATAGTAATATTTTCAATGCAATAAAACAAATGATTTCAATCCCTTTACCCTTTTAATTTTTAGATTAAAAATTCAGTCTCATCAATAGGTATGTAAATAGTATCTTCCAAAAATATAATAAGAGAATATAACCTATTAAATGATAAAACTAGATGAAAAAATGATACCCTACACCACACTAAGATTTTCTGATTTGATACACAAGGTTGGAACTAGAGGGTGGCCACCAAAAAATATTATAATGAATTAAAATACACTTCCCATCCTAAAACATAATTACCAAAAAAATTTCCCATTGAAAAAAACCATTTATTTTGGTGACAAAATCCCTTACCCAATTAAATAAATAGGTTGCAAAAAAATAAGGTAAGGAGTGGAATTACCTAAAACCACCATTGATCAAACCCCCAAGGATAGGGTTTAAAGAAAAAAATATGGGGCAATGGTATATCTTGGGTTGCACTTGGGTCATGCATGAAATGAAAGAATAGAATTATTTGTAGTGTTTCATAATGATATTGATATTTTGGAGGTGGTCTAAGATATTAATTATGGAAGATATCCAAAACGTATTAGATTTTGGAGTTTTTTTTAAAATTTCATTATAGGAGATAGTGAAATGGGTTCTTATTTTGGATATTAAGGTCTTCTTTAGAGGTGGGATCTTTCCCCAGGTTACTTATTTGTCCACCTTGATCCTCATTCCAAAGGTAGAGGATCCCTCAACCCTAAACCATTATAGGGAAATTTGTATGTGTAATTTTCTCTTCAAATTATTGTAAAATGTTATAAATATAAGACATGCATGTTACTTGACTCAATGGGTCGTTGGGAGTCAACAAGTTTTAATTAAAGATAAATCCTCACCAAAAACCATTTCCATTGTTCAGGAATTGGTTGGGGATGTTAACGAAAAATAGATAGGATCCAACATTGTGGTCAAGATCGTTATACATAAAACCTATGAAAATATGGAATAGTGCTTCCTCATTAAGGTGTAGAATAGAAATAGATTCTAAATATGGTAATTTGAAATCCTCTTAAAATATTTTAGCTCATAGTGGATAACTGTCCCCTTTAAAGGAAAATAATTTTGGCTCATTAATTATATCTTTGGCCTTAGGTATTGGGAAACTATACCTTAATTTCTTACTCCATGACCCAGACACACTCATAAGATATTTGGATAAATAAATTCTCAGGGGAATTATTCATCCCTACAATGATATGATTAATACTACAAACAACTCTCACATTTTTTTGGATACGACCTAATATTTTTCTTTAACAAAAAATATCATTAATATTTTATTATTCAACAAGAGCATTGAGATGTATTGAATATGGATTGTTCAATACATTAAATAGGAAAAATCAATGTGCTCACATCAAAATGTTGTAAAAATGGTGGGGAATAAAAATAAAGGAAAGGATAGTTATGCGTAGGATATCCTTCCCCATTGAAAACCACGGTGCCCTGATATCTCTAGGAAGGATCCATGTTCACCACCTTGATGTGCTGGTAGATAAAATAACTATATGCATTTCAAATTGGAATAATTGATTTCAATAATTTCGGGGGATGAATAACTCGTGTTAATTGTGTCTTGACGTCCATTCTTGGGAATGTGATGTTAGTGTTTAATGTTCCCAATGTTGTCTTGAGAAACATTTAAAAAATAATGTCTAGTTTCATTTTGGACTCCCATTCTCAAGGCCAGTCTCATTGGGTTTTTTGGGATGGTGTGGAACAATAGGTGGTGGATTGTGGTATCGATCTAAGTAATTTTGTGGAAGTCATGAATATATTCAAAGATAAGCTGACATGGGATATCATGGAGGGTAAATTGATGTGGTCCAAATTCGTTATAAAAACATACGACAACAAGATTAATAGTTATTGGGGAAGTATCTCTTGGCTATGGATCTTGATCTCTTGGAATATCCATATACCCTAGAATCATTCAAGATGTATTATTGGAAACAGAAAAAATAAATTTCTAGTGAGGAAATTCTCTTGCATTGTTCCTTGGATTCCGAAGGTGCCTAACCCCAAACATCATTTTTTCACAAGATAGAAGATTCAAGACTGTGATGCTCACTAGTCTCGACCAACAACAACTGAATATCTTCAATAGTATTGACATGAATTAGGAGTCATACAAGATCATTTTCATGAGTTCTTCATTAGTTTAGTTCTCAGCAAAATACTACACTTTCCTTACAAAATTATAGGGTGTGATGGATTAGTGGAATGAAACCACCTGGTGTAGATACCTCCCCATTAATTTTATTTTTTTTGGTATGGTGTCCCCATATTCATTACATTCCAAAATATAAGGAAATTTAAAGAAAAGGGTTCAAGATTTCCTCTCATTTTTTGGGGTTCTGGGACTAAAATGAGGATTCCTCTATCCACTTTTTATTCAAGATTAAATGGGAAGAAGTTTTCTGGAGTGATCTTGGTGGGCTCATGAAGCCAGGGGACTGAGTCATTAATCACAATAATTTTTTCCAATCATGGTTTTTGGAGATTGGAAAAAAAACTATAGAATATATAGAAAGATCTATTATAGTTACAATGAGATGTTGGGGTATTAGGAGTTCAATGAATCAATACCAACATAAAGGTACCCCTAGTTGGTGGTTGGGATTCATTGTCAAAATGTTTAATTTAGAGGTGGATATTGTAACATCCCAAGTAAGTAATGAATAATAGATATTTTTATCTATGTCTATTAATGATAAAGATAGTGTTTTAGAGGCTTAAAATGAAAATAAATACAATCTTATGCATGGAATACACTAATATTCTTAAAGGATTGTTTTAGTGCCTTTTGATGGAAAACCATTTTTGAATCTATATTTTGACAATTTTAGAAACTATGTTTGTCAAAATAAAATTATCCTTTATGATTGGGACATCAAAATTTACCTTGTGTGAATTTTTGGTAATTTTCCGACAATGTTCATTTTTAAATGAATAGTGAAAAATACTGCATTTTACATCAAAACTACTTTTTAATCTAATTTATTTATATGATTAGATTATGTTTTGAATTGGTTTTGAAGTGAAATTAGAATATATTTTTACCATTTTATCCAATGGTGGTCATTGGAATCAATTTCGATTTGAAATTAGACTTAAACTGGTGTCAATCTTTTGATACTTATTGTTTTGTAAAAACACGCTATTTGCTCTGGCAGCGGGAATTAATTATTAAATTAATTAATGTGACTTATATGATTTGAATTTTGTAAAATAGACTTCATTTTTGAATTCGTAATATCAAATATAGCTTAGAGTGAATTTTTGGTAATTTTCTGAAAAACTTCAATTTTGATGAATAGTGAAACCACTAAGTGGTAATCAAGCAAACTGTTTTTTTCAGTTAAATTAAAGTTTACCACTAATGTGTATTGAATTTTGAAAATCCGACATACATGGTTGTCATTAAGAAGTAAAATGTGGTTCAATGAGATTAAAATAATTTTTTGGTGAATAGTAACTTATTAAGTTCTTAATCGCGATTAGTGGTAATTAGGGTAGTTTAATGTATAAATAATGCTTTAATAATATAAAATGACCTAGACACATGTCCCAACCTCATTGGTTGTGTCATGTCCGACCAAGACAAGCCATGGCCTAACTTGGGGACCCCATGTATCCACTTTAGTTGGAAAATGACAATAATATATTTTTATTTAATGTTAAAGTGAAAGTGACACAAACATAATATGTTTTGCGAAAACAATTTTTAAGTGGGGTTATACAAGCCCAAATTTTGATTATAAATATTCAATGGAAAGCTAAAAAGATTTCCTACATCATAGTAATTTGTTTATAATTTTTAGACATTATATAAATTTAATTATTTATGACATAATAATGATGCAGCGATGACATCATTATTTGACGATTTAAATAAAATGGAAAGATAAAATAAAATCTATGAACTACACATGTCCAAAACCAATTGGATGAATGGATTTCGATGCCTTATCACCTTATCCACTAATTCTATCAATGTGGGACCTTTTAAAACCGAAACACATTTTCAAATAATGTAATGTTTCTTAACTTTCCAAAAGTGCCCCTCCTCTCCTCTTATAAAAGGCCCCCACCTCTACCTCATTTCACACACTCTTCAAGCCTTTGGCTCGGCCAACCCCTGCCCATTTTCTCTCTCCACATCCCTCTCCTCATCCTAGAGGATTCCCTTTGGGCAGAATCCTTTCAAAGGAAGCCTTTAGGCTCAAACCAAAAGAAGTTACACTTTTTAAGGTATTTCATTCTCTCATGTTCATTTGTTTTATTTTTCTTCTCCAACCCCCTAAACTCTTTTTATTTACTTCTTTTATAACAAAACCAGTATCTTCAATATACTAGGATGTTGTTATAAGATTTATTTGATCTACACTCTCACACAACTACATCAAATGGTTAAAGAACATACGGTTTCCGTGGATGGCGAAATTCTGCCTCCCGAAACGATGATTGTTCAATACTCATTTAACACCTTCAAAGGTGGCCATTATGATGTCACTATTTTTATATATGATATATAATATGTTTAGGTTTTCCTTAAGCTTCTGTTTTTTTCATTTTTGGCATACCTTTATGGTTTCCATTATGGGTAAAACACGATATCTTCATTTTAAGGAAGTGCGGACTACCGCCCCCTCAAAGTGATGTGATTCGTTAATGCCATATGTGGGACGTGTAAAGGATGGATTTAAAGTTATTATATATGATGTTATACTGGAATTATAATATACCTATATATCATTATCATTTATTTCCATTAAAGTATGAGATAGAAATGAAAGTAGCGTTCATGCGTACGTACGGACTACCGTCTCCATGAACGGTGCGTTTCATTTCTTATCCCCAAATGTAATTTATTATTAAAAGTACATGTATATAATGGATATATATAATTAATGATATATCTAAATGATGAATATAATTCTGGAATTAAAATATACATAAGTCTCATTTAGTTTTAATTCCATTAATATGACAAAGAAATGAAAGTAGCGTTCATGCGTACGTACGGCTTACCGTCTCCATGAACGGTGCATTTCATTTCTTACCTCTAAATGATTATGTAATATTTTAAATACATGTATGTACTGTATATATATGACATATATGATATCTACATCATGAATACCATTCTGGATATAATGAAACATTGACCAAATTAACAACATGTAAGTGTAAGAAGTCTATTTTTGACTTAAGAACCAAATACCGACAAAATGAACATTAATAACTTAAATGATTAAATGATGTTCATAACATGGTATAAAATGAATAATGAACTTGGAAAATATTCATAATCAAGTATATATTAACTAAATTTTATTATTCAGGAGTTTAAAGAACGGTCGGGTCAAGTCAGATACGAGGTATGGGAACTTCTTAACCCAATTTCCATTCTTTGGGTTAATCTCCTACTTTCAAATTATGTCATTATATTATTATGTCGTATCTTGTATTTGTACTTTATTTATGTGTACTTATAGTGAATACACATAATGTATCTATTTTATTTTAAAAATTATCTTTGTATGGGACTTCGTCTCAATCTCCTTTCGTTGAGGCATATTTTATTTTATACACCACTTTCTTTTATATGGTGTATAAACCCCTTTGACTTTTACGTTTATTCAAAAGAAATCTTTTTTATATGAAGCATTTACTAAACGACAAAAGAGAATGTTTTTTTCGTACGTATGCGGCGACAACGACTTCTCCGTCGTCGTGACCGTTATTTGAGTTTCGGGTTCCACTACAAGCCATACCTTCTTTTTAAAAGAAAAATAAATACCATGTTTTACTTTTCTTTTATTTTAGTATTGAAAATGGTTTTCATAATGTTTTTTTTTATATATCAATGTGTTGTATTGATATCTTGTGATTGAAATGTGGAAATGTTTTGTTTCCTTTATGCATGTTTTATGTGATATGATTATGTTATGGTTCTTGGGCATTATTATGAAGACGGGTGGTTCCGTGATAAACTAAGGGCGGGTGAGCCCGTTATAGCTCTCCAATGCATTGGGTAACGCGAAGGAGTGAAACGTTAAGGTTTCTCCGAAGAGATTTTAGGGAATATACTGTGATGGGTATTCCAAACGTAACCAAGAGGGTTACCCCCTATGTAAGAATGTTATGAATGCCTCAAGTTACCTTTACGTATTATGATTTATATGATTTATTCATGTTTTTATGAGGTATGTTAAAGTGCCTATGTTTTATGGGTAAAGTATGATTTCATTCTTATGTATATATGAACTCATGTTTCCTTTCCATGTTTTTTTTATAACCCATACTGAGTTTTTATGCTCATCCCAAGTTTTTGAAATGTTTTTCACAGGTCAAGGGAAAGGTACATGATAAGATGATAGAGTCAAGGATGTGTGAAGAAATAATCCATGTTTTATTTTAAATGTGTTCCCATTGATGGGAATGAAGAATACAATCTTTATGTAACCATTTTGTTTATATGTGGAATGTAATGCAAGTTTTATGATCTAATTCTCTAAAACTCTAAACCCGAAAAGATCCTCAATGTGTAATCTTGTAATAACTCAAGATTAAGTAAGGTTTAAGGCTTGGGCCTTATAGTTGGTATCAGAGGTCGGTTTAGACAACTTTAGGAGTTAGAAAAGTGTTAAATTATAATATGATTGAAATGATATAGCATTTACAGATTACCATGTTGCTTCGCCTAAGATATTTCCATGTTCAGAATGGTTTTCCGCAGAGGAAACAGGGAGGCAGTGCTAGGAAGGCATACAGAAGGAAATAACCTTCCGAATCAGCATCCAGAAATGGTCGGAATCGGAACTGAACAGTTTGTTGCAGTGATGGCACAGTTGACTCCGGCTATAAATGGCGGTGGTATCCATGCACGAGATCAGCCAGATCAACCGCAGAGGAACATGTCAGTGGTGGAACATTTCATAAGGCAACATCCCCCATCATTCAGAGGATCATCTGACCCTGTGCTAGCTGAAGGGTGGATTAAAGCACTGGAGAAGATTTTTGATGTCATGGGGTGTTCAGACAATCAAAAGGTTAGTCTTGCTATTTACCGTTTGGAGGGTGAAGCAGATCAGTGGTGGTCTATGGTTAAAAATATCAGGGATGCCGATGAGATTGATGCTCTTGACTGGGATGATTTCAAAGGTATGTTTCTTGAGAAGTATTTTCCTAAGGCTGTTCGACTTAGGATGGAAAAGCAATTCTTGGAATTGAGGCAAGAGGAAGACTCAGTGGCTGCCTATGAAGAAAGGTTCACTCGATTGGCAAGGTATGCTCCCAATTTTATCCGGGACCTTGATAGTAAAATCAATCGTTTTTACTCAGGATTAAAGCCAAAGTATCGAAGGGCATTAGCTTCTCGAGAGTTTAAAAGTTATGAAATGCTTGTTCGATGTGCTGAGAAGGTGGAAATGGAGTTTGCCGATGACCAAGTGTCCTATAACAACCAGCAGAAGAAGAGACCGAGGTGGCAGGAGAAAGGTAAGAATTCTTCAAAGAAGTCTGATGGTAAGAGAACTAAGTTTCCAGTTTGTGATAAATGTGGAAAAAGGCATGCTGGGGAATGTCTTCTGAATTCTGGGAAGTGCTACCGATGTGGTAAGATGGGACATAAGGCTCGTGATTGCACTGAAAAGGATCAAGGTGAAGGTAAGAACAAATTTGATTTACAGTTAGTGAAATGTTTTAAGTGCAATGAGATGGGTCACTATGCAAACGAGTGTCCAACAAGGAGCTTGAGTGATGGGAAGCAGTTAGACTACAAGCAGAAAGGGGTGGTGAAATCCTTTGCAACTACTTCAGCAGATGTTGGGCCATCGAATGAAGTGGTATCAGCTCCAGGGAGCTCAGTATTTTTCGAAGATTGACTTGAGGTCGGGGTACCATCAGTTGAAAGTAAAAGAAGCAGACGACTGCGTTCCGTACTAGATATGGCCATTATGAATTTGTAGTTATGCCTTTTGGGTTAACCAATGCACCTGCTGTATTCATGGACCTTATGAATAAAATTTTCCATGAGTTCTTGGATAAGTTTGTGTTTGTGTTTTGAGGTTTGTGAAGACGTTATGTGTGCCTTGTGATTCACAGTTGAAGAATGAGTTGTTTTTTCATCCTGGCAGTACTAAGATGTATGGAGATCTGCGGGAGTATTACTGGTGGGATGGAATGAAAAGTGATATTGCTGATTTTACTATGAAGTGTTTGACTTGTTAGCAGGTTAAAGCAGAGCGGCAGTTACCGAAAGGGATGCTTCAGCCTTTACCAGTTCCAGAGTGGAAATGGGAGAATATATCCATGGACTTTGTTGTTGGATTACCAAAGACATCTTGAGGTAATAATGCAATCTGGGTTATTGTTGATCGCTTGACCAAATCTGCTCATTTCCTTGCTATACGAGATACTTTCTCTCTTGGTCAACTTTCCCGTTTGTATCTTAAAGAGATAGTCAGGTTACATGGAGTTCCTCTCTCCATTGTATCGGATCGTGATCCCAGGTTTACTTCTAACTTTTGGAAAGGCCTTCAGAAGTCGTTGGGTACTGAATTAAATTTTAGTACAGCTTTTCATCCTCAATCAGATGGACAGTCAGAGCGAACAATTCAGACATTGGAGGATATGCTACGAGCTTGTTCTATGGATTATCAGGGAAGTTGGGACCAGCATCTTTCTTTGGTTGAGTTTTCATATAATAACAGTTTCCATTCTAGTATACAGATGGCACCATTTCAGGAATTATATGGGAAGCGGTGTCGAACTCCAGCTTTCTGGGATGAAGTGGGTGAAAGAAAATTGATGGGACCAGAATTGGTAGAAGAGATGGCAGAAAAAGTTCAGTTGATTCAGAAACACATGAGAACAGCTCAGAGCAGGCAGAAGAGTTATGCGGATAACCGGAGGAAGGATCTATCTTTTGAGGTAGGTGATCATGTTTTTCTCAAGGTTTCTCCTTGGAAAAGTGTGATGAGATTTGGTAAGAAAGGAAAGTTGAGTCCAAGGTTTGTTGGACCATACGAAATTCTGGAAAGAGTTGGATCGGTTGCATACCGAGTGGCTTTACCTCCGAGTTTATCTCAGGTACACAATGTTTTTCACGTTTCGATGTTGAGAAAGTATATGCCAGATCCATCTCATGTTTTGAGTCCAGAGGTAGTTCAGCTGGAAGAGAACCTATCTTATGAGGAACAACCGGTCCAGATTCTTGACCACAGGGAGCAAGTGTTACGGAATAAGGTGATTAAGCAGGTAAAGGTTTTGTGGAAAAACCACATGATTGAAGAGGCAACATGGGAATCCGAAAATGCAATGAGGGATAAGTACCCCAATTTATTTGATAAGTAAATAAATTGCGGGGACGCAATTTTCTAAAGGGGGGAAGGATGTAACATCCCAAGTAAGTAATGAATAATAGATATTTTTATCTATGTCTATTAATGATAAAGATAGTGTTTTAGAGGCTTAAAATGAAAATAAATACAATCTTATGCATGGAATACACTAATATTCTTAAAGGATTGTTTTAGTGCCTTTTGATGGAAAACCATTTTTGAATCTATATTTTGACAATTTTAGAAACTATGTTTGTCAAAATAAAATTATCCTTTATGATTGGGACATCAAAATTTACCTTGTGTGAATTTTTGGTAATTTTCCGACAATGTTCATTTTTAAATGAATAGTGAAAAATACTGCATTTTACATCAAAACTACTTTTTAATCTAATTTATTTATATGATTAGATTATGTTTTGAATTGGTTTTGAAGTGAAATTAGAATATATTTTTACCATTTTATCCAATGGTGGTCATTGGAATCAATTTCGATTTGAAATTAGACTTAAACTGGTGTCAATCTTTTGATACTTATTGTTTTGTAAAAACACGCTATTTGCTCTGGCAGCGGGAATTAATTATTAAATTAATTAATGTGACTTATATGATTTGAATTTTGTAAAATAGACTTCATTTTTGAATTCGTAATATCAAATATAGCTTAGAGTGAATTTTTGGTAATTTTCTGAAAAACTTCAATTTTGATGAATAGTGAAACCACTAAGTGGTAATCAAGCAAACTGTTTTTTTCAGTTAAATTAAAGTTTACCACTAATGTGTATTGAATTTTGAAAATCCGACATACATGGTTGTCATTAAGAAGTAAAATCTGGTTCAATGAGATTAAAATAATTTTTTGGTGAATAGTAACTTATTAAGTTCTTAATCGCGATTAGTGGTAATTAGGGTAGTTTAATGTATAAATAATGCTTTAATAATATAAAATGACCTAGACACATGTCCCAACCTCATTGGTTGTGTCATGGCCGACCAAGACAAGCCATGGCCTAACTTGGGGACCCCATGTATCCACTTTAGTTGGAAAATGACAATAATATATTTTTATTTAATGTTAAAGTGAAAGTGACACAAACATAATATGTTTTGCGAAAACAATTTTTAAGTGGGGTTATACAAGCCCAAATTTTGATTATAAATATTCAATGGAAAGCTAAAAAGATTTCCTACATCATAGTAATTTGTTTATAATTTTTAGACATTATATAAATTTAATTATTTATGACATAATAATGATGCAGCGATGACATCATTATTTGACGATTTAAATAAAATGGAAAGATAAAATAAAATCTATGAACTACACATGTCCAAAACCAATTGGATGAATGGATTTCGATGCCTTATCACCTTATCCACGAATTCTATCAATGTGGGACCTTTTAAAACCGAAACACATTTTCAAATAATGTAATGTTTCTTAACTTTCCAAAAGTGCCCCTCCTCTCCTCTTATAAAAGGCCCCCACCTCTACCTCATTTCACACACTCTTCAAGCCTTTGGCTCGGCCAACCCCTGCCCATTTTCTCTCTCCACATCCCTCTCCTCATGCTAGAGGATTCCCTTTGGGCAGAATCCTTTCAAAGGAAGCCTTTAGGCTCAAACCAAAAGAAGTTACACTTTTTAAGGTATTTCATTCTCTCATGTTCATTTGTTTTATTTTTCTTCTCCAACCCCCTAAACTCTTTTTATTTACTTCTTTTATAACAAAACCAGTATCTTCAATATACTAGGATGTTGTTATAAGATTTATTTGATCTACACTCTCACACAACTACATCAAATGGTTAAAGAACATACGGTTTCCGTGGATGGCGAAATTCTGCCTCCCGAAACGATGATTGTTCAATACTCATTTAACACCTTCAAAGGTGGCCATTATGATGTCACTATTTTTATATATGATATATAATATGTTTATGTTTTCCTTAAGCTTCTGTTTTTTTCATTTTTGGCATACCTTTATGGTTTCCATTATGGGTAAAACACGATATCTTCATTTTAAGGAAGTGCGGACTACCGCCCCCTCAAAGTGATGTGATTCGTTAATGCCATATGTGGGACGTGTAAAGGATGGATTTAAAGTTATTATATATGATGTTATACTGGAATTATAATATACCTATATATCATTATCATTTATTTCCATTAAAGTATGAGATAGAAATGAAAGTAGCGTTCATGCGTACGTACGGACTACCGTCTCCATGAACGGTGCGTTTCATTTCTTATCCCCAAATGTAATTTATTATTAAAAGTACATGTATATAATGGATATATATAATTAATGATATATCTAAATGATGAATATAATTCTGGAATTAAAATATACATAAGTCTCATTTAGTTTTAATTCCATTAATATGACAAAGAAATGAAAGTAGCGTTCATGCGTACGTACGGCTTACCGTCTCCATGAACGGTGCATTTCATTTCTTACCTCTAAATGATTATGTAATATTTTAAATACATGTATGTACTGTATATATATGACATATATGATATCTACATCATGAATACCATTCTGGATATAATGAAACATTGACCAAATTAACAACATGTAAGTGTAAGAAGTCTATTTTTGACTTAAGAACCAAATACCGACAAAATGAACATTATTAACTTAAATGATTAAATGATGTTCATAACATGGTATAAAATGAATAATGAACTTGGAAAATATTCATAATCAAGTATATATTAACTAAATTTTATTATTCAGGAGTTTAAAGAACGGTCGGGTCAAGTCAGATACGAGGTATGGGAACTTCTTAACCCAATTTCCATTCTTTGGGTTAATCTCCTACTTTCAAATTATGTCATTATATTATTATGTCGTATCTTGTATTTGTACTTTATTTATGTGTACTTATAGTGAATACACATAATGTATCTATTTTATTTTAAAAATTATCTTTGTATGGGACTTCGTCTCAATCTCCTTTCGTTGAGGCATATTTTATTTTATACACCACTTTCTTTTATATGGTGTATAAACCCCTTTGACTTTTACGTTTATTCAAAAGAAATCTTTTTTATATGAAGCATTTAATAAACGACAAAAGAGAATGTTTTTTTCGTACGTATGCGGCGACAACGACTTCTCCGTCGTCGTGACCGTTATTTGAGTTTCGGGTTCCACTACAAGCCATACCTTCTTTTTAAAAGAAAAATAAATACCATGTTTTACTTTTCTTTTATTTTAGTATTGAAAATGGTTTTCATAATGTTTTTTTTATATATCAATGTGTTGTATTGATATCTTGTGATTGAAATGTGGAAATGTTTTGTTTCCTTTATGCATGTTTTATGTGATATGATTATGTTATGGTTCTTGGGCATTATTATGAAGACGGGTGGTTCCGTGATAAACTAAGGGCGGGTGAGCCCGTTATAGCTCTCCAATGCATTGGGTAACGCGAAGGAGTGAAACGTTAAGGTTTCTCCGAAGAGATTTTAGGGAATATACTGTGATGGGTATTCCAAACGTAACCAAGAGGGTTACCCCCTATGTAAGAATGTTATGAATGCCTCAAGTTACCTTTACGTATTATGATTTATATGATTTATTCATGTTTTTATGAGGTATGTTAAAGTGCCTATGTTTTATGGGTAAAGTATGATTTCATTCTTATGTATATATGAACTCATGTTTCCTTTCCATGTTTTTTTTATAACCCATACTGAGTTTTTATGCTCATCCCAAGTTTTTGAAATGTTTTTCACAGGTCAAGGGAAAGGTACATGATAAGATGATAGAGTCAAGGATGTGTGAAGAAATAATCCATGTTTTATTTTAAATGTGTTCCCATTGATGGGAATGAAGAATACAATCTTTATGTAACCATTTTGTTTATATGTGGAATGTAATGCAAGTTTTATGATCTAATTCTCTAAAACTCTAAACCCGAAAAGATCCTCAATGTGTAATCTTGTAATAACTCAAGATTAAGTAAGGTTTAAGGCTGGGGCCTTATAGATATGGCTCCAAATATTAAGAATGGGGAATTCACTCTCTCATTAAGTAACATAATTTTTTGAGTAAACATAATTCAATCTCTTTGGGACCATAGTAGATAGGGAATATTAGAGATATGTATTCATTATAACAATGGTTATAAAATTAATGTTGATAGGTACAACATTTAGGATTCATGTGAGTAAGAGGTTTTGTTTGTCACCATCCAGGTTCGGTGACCCTGGATTTAGGAAAGGGCTATGGGATGGGGACTCCGTTTTGGAAGAGGCTTGGGAGATAAGGTGAGGTATTGAGAATTTTAATAATCAAAACATCCATATGATGTTTTTGGAAATATACTTAACTATATGTCATGGGTCACTTCAGGAGAAACTTTAAATACCATGGGCCAAACATACCATATCTGTATGGAAAAAACCTTCTGTAACCCTGGGTAAACATCTGTCATACCTGGAAGAAGGGGAATAAGCTGGAAGACTTCCTAGCTTATGAGGAAAATATTTAAGGATATTTTTTTTATATTTTCTTGTGTATTTTCTCTTCCAAATGAGTTTGGTTTCCTTATTAGATAGGATACACTTGGTCTTCACTACTATAGACCACCTTGATCTTGTTTGGGTTTGAGACGAGCCCAACATGTAATATTATTTTTAGTTTTGACGATGAGGGTATTTTAGAATTTATATGTATTCAATAAAAAATAAGACAACGGTGCGACCCCTACCACCACAATACTGGACTTCTAAAAATAGGGAAGACAAAAATGTAATTCATGAAACTTTAATGAAAAAATATTGGAAAAACAGGATTCAAGAAATAATGTTATGTCTATGTTGTAGTTCTTATAAAAAGAAGAGATGAAACCATAGAGTAGCCAATAATGATATATCATAGAACCTAGCAACAGGAAGGGTGATACACTGCAACCCATATCTATGGTGTAGCAACCCCCCAAAATAGAAGGACCATATAACCACCTCTCTCAATCGCATATGTCATATATGGATACTATATGGTTTAAAACCGAACTATCATATAGGGGGTATACCATAGTAAAGATCTATTAAATAAAAATTAAAAAATTAGAACAAGTACTAAAATATCATCCCTCGATCTAGTATGTCGTAGTTGAACTCCCTATGCCTCATTATTCACCCTTAAGTCACATCCCATGGCTCTATGACACATAACTCCTCTCATTTGAGATTTTTCAAGTTGCAACCTATTTTTACCCTCTAAGCCTCTTTTATCCTCCCCAAGACACATTTTCCACTAGAATTCTTAAAAATTAATGGTTTAGAATTTTTGGACCATTAAAAAATACTTCTCACTGTTTCAAAGAAGATAATGATAAAAAATATAACAAACTATCAACAATTCCAATATTTATTCATCCTACCAATTTAGATTTATTGTTAATAGAAAACTCACCAGACCATCATCAAATTTCTTAAACATATGTTAATTGTTTGGTTTTCTCAAAATAAACTTTTTTGAAACCATAGTTGAAGATAAATCAATGTTTTATGTGAATTCCTTCACTCAATGATATGACATTTTTATCTTATGATTTCGATGCACTCCCCTTTAATCTACTAAACCAATTATCACCCTTCATTAATAAAAACTATTTTAGAATTAGAATGTAATTATCAATTTTTTTTGAAAAAATCTCCCTAATTGACTATAAAATCCAACAGATATTAGGGCATAAAAAAAAAATAAGTTACCGAGAAGGTATAAATAGGAATATTCAAACATTCATTTTTAAATCATTAACCTTATCTGGGGCGTAGTGAAAATATTTATAATATGAATCTTTTTATAATCATATTCTATCGTCACATATCTATTAGAAACCTTCTCTCAATTTAAATGACTTTTGATATTAATATGATTTGATTTATTTGTGTGAACTGGATTTTTGGATTACTTAGTTCTACTTTAGTTGTAAAATGTAATTATTATTGGATTATAAATTGAAACTGAAAATTACTTTAATTGTTATCATATAAATATTATTTATATAGATATATGGGATATATCCTGTACTCATTTTTTTAGTGAATAAAAAAATAAATTATGATGAATATTGTTTTATCTGTTATAAATGTGATGCAATGTCAATGAGGAGTAAAGACAATATGTTCTAAAGGTAAATAAAAACTGCAGAATATCCTAAAACATTCGATAATTAGTTTAAATGTATATATATTTAATGGAATTATTTCTTGGGTGATGAAAATTAGTTGGGATAAATTTAAAAAAATATATTTAAAAGATATATGGTCTTCATGATGGAATTTCATATGTTTACTTTTGTGGATACATGTTTTACTACAAGTATATCACGAGCTTTGAATTTTTAATGTCAAAATATAAGTAAAGATCAGATATGTAACTAGAAGTTAATATTTAATGAGATTGAGTGTTTGGATTACTAATATAGATGATATAAGATGATGTATTTATATAATTAATTAGGTCAATTCCACTACCATTTAAAATAGTGATCATTGGCAGTAGTTTGAATATATTTAAAGATTATAGAGACGAACATAATGATAATAATATACATGTTTTTTTGTTTATTAATGAATTGTATACAACACATTTATTATTAAGGTGTTAATTTAGAGGAATAGAATTTTCTGAAAGTTACATAAATTAATTTTTAATACCAGGAAGATCAATGTATTGAAGTTAACCATGTTCTGTAGAATAATTATAGAAGCACCATTTGTGAATAGTGTTCTATTTAAGATAATCTAGAGGATTGGAAGGTGATGATTTTTATTTTTCCATATTATAACATTCATAATCTATATAATGAGTAGTGAATATTGAGTGAGAGGAATTTAAAATACAATATATGATTTCGTATAAACATTTTAAAGATATAATGATACAATGATGAATGATATGTTGTTGAAATAGATGGATTGAATCCATAATAAGAATCCCAAATAATTATTGAAAGAGGTTATATAAAAAATCTTGAAGAATTATATACGTTAAGAATTATATATGTTAGATGATCTGTAGATTTTCTGACGAACACTAAAATTGTAAAAGAAGAAATATCCTATGCTTATATGTATGATATTTCCTATATTTCATACTATAATCCAGTAATGGAATGAATCTTATGTGTTACATACTATATTTGAATGAAATTCTAAATTATTGATGTTATAGTACCATAATCGAATATCTAAATGGTGAATTTTAAGGTCCAAATAGATGAATCTATATTGGTCTTTTAAAGTGAGAAATTTCTCAATTAATAATAGAGAATATTTTTTCATGATGAGTCTGGATGTCTTAAGATCCATAAGACGGATTTTCGAAATATCTGGTCATTTAATGGTAAGTAAAATTTTTGAATGTGAAAGTGAAAATTATAAGGTAAAGTGATGAATATATTGATGGAGACTTATAGAAATTGTACAATTCAATAACTTTGATGACATTGAAATCTAAAAGTGTTAAAGGAAAATAAGTAAAATTACATTATTGAGATGAAGTGAGAGACATCTGAATTAGTAGAGGCTGGGGTAGATAAATTAAATATAAAATTAAATATGATGTTAAAGTTGATGTTATTTTAGTTATATGTAGAAGTTGTTTTAAGATGATGAAATACCCATGTATAAAATTTCAAAATTTTAAAAGGGAATAATATGGGAAGTTAAAAATATGAAAAGATTAAAAGTTACGAAGACGAGTTGATCAGATGTTAAATATTATACGTATTTATGTTATATTAAAATAGTAGTATTAGAAGTTGAGTCATGTGTAATTATTGAATTCCAATAGATTACAATAATATATGGAGAAATGAATGCAAGGTTAGTTGAGAAGTGTGTGGTCTGGGTGATCAAAAATGTCCTCCTATGTGAACTTGGTGTCATTTGAGAATTATAGATAAATAATTTTATAGAATAAAAAATTGATTCACATGGGATATGTTTATCTTATTAAGTTGGATTAACGTTATCATTAAGGGATTGATTTAAATCATGAGGAGATAATTTAGATATTTGACTATGTGATTTATTATTTCATAAGGATTATTTGAATTTATTCAATGCATGAAGACATATATATAAACTAACCATTAAAAAAATTAGAAAGTCCACCTATATGTTGGAAATAATTTTTGGGTTAAAGAACTTATGGAAATAGGTTTTATGATTCTGTATTTCAATATTAAGGAGTCACTGAAATTTATAAATCTACAAGTTAAAAGAATTGATATATTGGATGTTAGTATACTAGATGTTTATAAGAAATTTCAATTATCCCTGAACTATGTAATGTTTAGATGTTACAACACTAAAATGATGTTGAGAAAAATTAGAAGATACATCTTCTTAATATCCATAAATTTTCGGAAGTTGAATACTTTTCGAAACATGAAAAATTATGAGTCGATCATTCTAATGCTTGATAGAATTTGTATAAGTCGAAGTCAATTGAAGTTATTCATTAGCAGACAATCAAAGACCTACAACTAGGAAAAATTACTTACTTTTTGATATAGGTACATCAAAGAGCACACTAAAGATGTTATTGAGGACTTTTAGGAGGGTAGTTTATGACAAGAGGGATCATGTATAATCCAATCCAAACAATTTGAGAGGCTAAATACTGACCAGATGTAATTTATAGAACATATCATGATATATTTATTTTCAAAAGGAAGTGATATTATAAAAAATTCTTTCACATTAGTGATAAAATATGTGTCTCAAAATTGATTTGAAGATAACTAAGAGTTATTCCCATGTTGGGGTTAATCCTTATAAAAATCTGGTGTGTTGGTTTCTATTTTTTTTACAATTTTGCATGTGGTGGTGTGTTTTGTAAAAAATAAAGAGATTTAGATATCATTACCAAGATAGGGATTTGAATACTAAAAGTATGGGAAATAATTTTATTTGAGAGAATTTAGTAAAACATATTGACACAAATTCATGCCCTCTTAGTGTGAATACTCATCCAATAGAAATATCATTTAGTATGAGGAATGATGTTGGTTTTCTATAATTAGATTCATTTTCAATCCATACTATAATTATTTGATATATTCCATGTACACATATGAATATGTTTCATCATTTACTTAGATTGAAAATAATGTTCCAATTACTATGATTACTAACGTGGGTATTTTATCTAGATCCAAAATTGTAGAAAAAAGAAGTTGAAAAAGAATATAAAAAATCTCAAAATAATAAGTGGGTATATCAATGATTGATTGTTATCAATTGTGATGTTAATATGTTATATCCTTTCTAATGTATCCTCTTAAGGAATCCAACTTTAACAGTGGATATAAAATTTCAATTGAAGTCTAACACTCTCCAGGTATGGAATACATGATAAAGGACCCCATTCAAGTTTTTCTTCATTTTTTTAAATTCATCAGGGAACTCCATAATGAGAAGAAATAAGTGGAAATAAAAAAGAATATTCATAAAAATGATACATTAATAACTTTTAATAATTCACACGTTTGAAATTTTTTATTAAATCCAAATAATAAAAAAATATTTCTTTTAGGGAAAATATTTATTTGGTTAAATAATAATTTTATAGGAATTGTTTCGATAATGTTTTGATTTTGGATGTTTATGAGGAAACGTTTCCTGCATCAAATGAATTCATTTATTTCAATGATTCTCAACCAATAGGGTGACAATAAAAAAGTACATATATAAGATGCCATATCATTCTCTGTATGTACCTCATTGATTTTTTTGAGCCTCAGTGGATGAGTCTTGTTTAGATACAGATATCCTTCATTGAGGAAAATGACCTAATGTTCAGGGATGTATGCTTGTTTTAATTAATTGAGTCTAGTTACAAATGGGTTATGTGTTTCCATGTTTCATGGTAATTTGATAATCATTATAGGAGGTTTGGGTTGTTTAAAGGGGAAATGGGATGAAAAACCATCTGTATAACATTTATATTCTGTGCAAAGGGACAATAAATTAATTAATTTCGAGGGTGTTTTAATTAAAATATATTTGTGGTGATGGGGTTTTCAGAATATTCCCTTAAAAAGATTCTAGTAATGTGTAACCAAATTACCAGAAGTTTAATTCCATGATCTTCTAGTTTAAATATTATGTGTTAATGGATTTCATTTCATTCAATTTAAACTCTTCTCTTCTTGACCAGAGACCACCATCTAAGATATTTTGGAGTGAAAACTTCTCCTCCATATGTATAGTTCGTGTTAGAAATCCCTAGTAAGACTTTTGAATTAGGTTCTTCCTCGATATCATTTCTTAAACCAACTATTATGCTGAAATCATTGGACCTAGTGAATTGTTGGTTTTGATCTTAATCATTTTTTATCTAGGTTTATCTTGTAATTCACATGCACCATCTTCCTCAAGGGAGATCCCTGTTGGAATCATTATTGTATCATCAGTTAAAGGTAGGGGGTCTATATATTAACCATGTGGTTTGATAATTGTTATGTTTTTGCAATATTATGATTTAATCAATGGAATGTAAAGCCAAACTAAACAAATTTATTAATCATATTATAACATAAAGTCCTTTGGTTTCAATTGGCATCAGACCTGGATTACGGTTACCCTTAGAGTGAGAAAACAATGAATATAAATGAATTAAATAATGGTTAAATATTTTTTATGATTTAAAGATATGTTATGTGATTGCTTGATCTAAAATCTCTAAATTGTGTCTTATTTCTTATTGGTATAACTATTAATCAATGGTTATTTAATTAAAAGTTTTATATAAAAGGTAAATGGTAATTAACATAATTAACACTTCAATTTTATAATGTGAAATTGTGATATCGATGCAGAATGATATGACCTATATTACATGAAAAAATGCATAAAATCGGGCTTGTCATAGGAACATGCACACCTATATTCTTTAATTCTAATATTGAGAAATCTCATCCCAATCACATACTGTAATTTTTATAGAGAGTGATCTCTACATAGTCCCATGCTTTAATTCTTATAGAGCTATGATTGAGATTCCTTAATGCTTATTGGGATTTTACCCATATTTTTGTTACTATAACATGTTTATATGGTTGTGGTTGTTATGTTCATATAAAATGATTTGAGATATTCTAGCATGGAATTAAAAGAGGTTATTTATTCTTGGTTATATATTTGTATTTTTCATGGTCATAATACTTTCTCAGAGATATTACAGCCTGAAATTGAAGTAGGTTCTTGTTTTGTTTTATTAATTTTTGAATGAATTGATAATAATTTTATCACTTTATTGAATACACTTCTTATCAGACATGATAGTTTAAATATGATAGTGTAATCCTATTTATTTATACTCACACACTATTTAGTCATCGATTTGGTACTCGAGCAGATTATGGGGATGCATTTTTGGAAGATGGAAATGGACTTTGTTGTGGACATTTTTCTTTCTAGATGGGATGGAATTTGGAGATGGGACTTGTATGAGGTTTGTGATTATGGACTTTTGAGGCTCCATTTGATTCATATACTTTTTTACATATATTATATCCGTAATGAAATTTAATTACATTCAAGAATGTCATTACATTATTCCTATATTATTTTTTGGATTATTCAGTTGGATTGTATTATAAAATTCTACTATGTCTATAAACTGATTTATTTAATTTATATAGTATATCTTCTACTATTATGGAACTTCATACTTGGGGGGTATAGTCTCCCTGCCATACATATCCCACATCCACTACTTGTCATCACCCTCTGGCGTAAAGGGAGGTGCGCTTGAGGTCTCATAAAGTACCTATTTTTTTATGTGAGAGTGTGACAGATTGGGGGATATTACAAAGTGGTGTTAGAGGAGAGAGTTTTCTTTTCGTATGAATTAGTATCTGGGAAAGGTATAAAGGAGAATAGGATGTGTCGAGAATTGTAAGTGAGGTCGTTCATGGGAGTAGATAACCCATGTATGTTAGAAAATCCATGCACCTTGGGATGGGATTGTTGTTTTTTCTATTTTTTGTTATAGTTGATGTTATGTTACCTAATTTAATTCACATGTTTTGTGGGGTTATTGTTTTATGTTGTTACTATATGTTTAGATTTTTACTCGTGGACTGGTATAGTGAGAGGGGATAATAAATTCATCATAAAATTCACATTAGGATATATTGACATGAATTATTCATGATAAGGGCATATTTTTTTCAAGTCATATATACTTTCCTATTGAACTGTTACATGAGAAATCTGTTTCACTGGATAAATGAAATGAGATTCCGTTTTATTCTAAAACACATGTAAGGATTATTTTGAGAGACCAATATTTAGTGAATCTCTATTTTATTTACCTATTTAGGCTGAACTTTTAGTTATCTAGTGCTCCAATGTGTGAATTTATCTTGTAGAGAAAATGAATCCTCATTGTCTTCGAGTTGAGCATCATGAGATTTGAAATCAACATTCCCCTTACACAATTGTACTCGAGGTTCCTATAGTTCCATAGAATTAAATGGATGTTTAGCTTCAATAAAACTTACTAATGGTCTTATGATCTAAAAAAATGTAGAATGGTACCGTCACATTGATGTATGAGCTGAGAAGAGATTTTTAGTTGTAGCATTTTCCAATTTTTACTTGGGATGGATGGCCTTTTGAAGTTGAGTTATGGGGAAAGTTAGTCCATAATATTTTCAAGCATATTGATACACCCATTAATAAATGGGTGAATAGTTCTATATAAATGCTTCATGGGATTTCCATGAATTGGTGGGATATTCTTGAGGAAGGTGGCTAGCAAGATGAGATATCTTAGAAGGGCATAGTGATAAAGTTCC
This sequence comes from Viscum album, assembly GCA_963277665.1. Lineage (NCBI taxonomy): Eukaryota > Viridiplantae > Streptophyta > Magnoliopsida > Santalales > Viscaceae > Viscum > Viscum album. The sequence continues at coordinate 1,284,047,664 of OY728148.1, forward strand.
CCATCCATTTATATCCTATGACTTTTGGGGGATGAAAAATATTATGAGTTATTGCATATAATATAAGAGGTAATATCAATTATGTACTATGTTAAATACTTCACTAACCTACAATGGTTTTTGTGATCTTTGGTAGGTGATGAGATCACTAAGGATTGATGTTGTCAGGACGGGGTAAAAAAAATACACCTGTGAAAATTTGAAGATGTGATGAAACAGTCACTTATCTTGGAATGGAATATAAGAGAGGCCCTGATTAGTGGATTGTTTGTTTCCACAGGGAGATATAGGAGTTCATTGAGTGGTAAGAACTGCCACTATGATAGTTTATTTCAAGGTTGAAGTGGGATTAATAGCAAGGATAGTATGAATCCATCCCAATATTATATTCCATTCCAGTTCTATTAGTGTGGAATATTTTCCCACAAGGGACCACTATGTCCTAACCCCACAGTTGAGGGTTTCATCAATGGAATACTGGGTCATAATCAAAGGTTATGTAAAAAATGTCCACACTAGATCAGTGGCATGGGATCTGGACATGCACCTAAGGTAGGAAGAGGATCAAATAACCCTTAGCAGGATAATATCTAGACTTCCACTAGCCATTTTGGCCTTGGTAAGGGACAAGGTAACCCAGTGCATTTGTAATAGTACCAGTCATGATAAATATCTTAGCATAGTAAGACTGGATCCAAGGGAAAAGGGAAAAGGTAGCTGCACAATATGTACATTATTTCGATTGTCATGGATGCCTGAATGTTTACCTTTATAGTTATGATTCCAATAGCATATACATGATCGTGTGTTTTGTTTGATACTTGGACATAAAATTATTTTAAATATTTCATTTTTTCAAATGGTTTTGGATTGGATATGGAACCTTGTATTTTGTTTTGACCATTGACACACTGTTGGGAGTTTGTTCAAAGAATTTCAAACATTTTATGGCAGGTTATCTAGATATTGGGGGATATCATTTCATCTAGGAACCATTTGTACATGAAATGACTAGATTTGACGATAATTTTACTATGAATTGGTTGGTTTCATATAAAGTCCATATCGATAGTTATTAGAGGAGAGTTACCTTTTTATCTATAGAAAGAGGAAGAAATTTTCAATAAGGTTGGTGGGATCTTCAGGGTATTCATTCCAGACCAATTCACTGCATATGGGATTTTTTCATGGGTTAGATAGCCGATATTTCTTTAGATGATAATCAAATGTAGTAGGATTTTTTTTCCTCCAGTGGAAGACCATTTTTATATTTTTTTCTAGATGAGTTATATATCTTACCAGCCGAACAAGAGATTGATTTCACTATCGAGTGGGTGTTGGGAGCAGAGCTAGTTTCTATCCCACATTAGAGAGTGGAACATGCTAGTCTTAGAGAGTTGAAAGTTCCATTGAGATACCTAGAATATAAGGGCTTCATGTGACCTAGTATATCCCCTTAGGGTTATCCATTTCTCTTCACCAAGAAGGATGATGGGTATTTCACTAATGCAATGATTATTGGTTGTTGAATAAGATTATGTTCATGAATTAGTATCTTATTCAGCACATTGATGATTTTTTTGATATGTTTATTGGTGATAATTAATTATCCTAGAAAGTTTTTAGGTCAATTTACTATCAATTATCGATGATACCATCAGAAATACATCATAGTACTTTTTGGAGAAGGGATGGCTTGTTTGAATTTCAAATGGTTCCATTTGGGTTAACTAACACAACAATGTTATTCATGGGATTGATGAATAAGATATTTCATCATATTCTGGACCATTTTTTGGGGATATTTTTCAAATATTTCTTATTGCACTCTTAGTTAGAAAAAGATAATTCCAAAAATCATGACATCATCGAGAGTACATTTAGATAGAATCAGATTTACGACAAACTAACCAATTGTTGTTTCTGGATTAAATAGTTGTACTTATCTAATTTTAGAGGAAAGAGTGTCTTTGGAACCCTATAAAGTCACAAAAATGGTATATTGGGGACAATGTAAAAATTACATTGGGATTCATAGATTTATGGGGTTTTAGTTTATTATTAGTGATTTATCTAGTATTTCGCCTATTTGGTAGCACTGATGATTGGGATGACCAAGAAGGGGGAGAAGTTTGTTTGGTCCATCGCTTATGAGAGATATTTTAAGAAGATTAAATGCATGTAAAATCTAAACCAATCCTCACTTAACTTTTGTAGGGTAAAACTTATACCATGTACAGTGAAGCATCTTGATTTGGACTCGAAGAAGTTCTAATACAAAAGGATCTAGTGGTTTCTTATGACTCTAGATAGCTGAGACTGCATGATAAGAATTTCCCTAATCATGATTTGGGGTTTTCATTAGTGGTAAATGACCTAATATACTAGAGATAATATCTCATGGGTGAGAGGTTTGTGAAATAAATGTTCCATATGTGCCTCATGTACATATTTTATCCGCAATACCTGATCCCTCGATAAAAGATGTGGGTCAAGTATCAACAGTATTCAGGACTATGAAATAGAATATATACTAGGAAAGGGAAAAATTGTTACTAATGATTTACACTAAAAGACATAGAATGTGGTAGTACGAGGGTCTTGTAATGAGTGGTTGATAACCAAAATATTTTTAGACATGCATTTAGAGGATCAAGAGTCTCTAGGATAGGTTTATCTAACTTTGACATCTATTATACCTATACTTTTGGACCGAAATAAGACCAAGGATCTATTTAATATGGAGACATATGTTTTGAGAGAAATATTATATGGTGGGGAGATACCATTAGGATAGTCTCTTAGTAGTGGAAATCCACTTCCCTTCCACGGTAGAGTATGGGTTCTGACAATCTTACGTGTGGAGATGAGGAGAGAGTTTCAAGGTTCGAGATAGGTAATTCCTCGTAGTTTGACAAAAAATTCATTTAGATCTCTCTAGACTATACGGATGCTGAGGAATGAAATGTAACGACCCAAAGTTTCATTAATGAAAATCCCTCTTGATCCAGTTAAATGTCTCTTTATGAAACATGTTTTTATAAGATGTCAACTTCTTTAGTTTTACGTTAATATTTGTGACCATTACTTTTATAGCCGTTGAACAGTGATCATCTGGGTAGTTTAAATATAAGGCTTTAATGAACCAATTTTCTACTCAGACAAAGGAAGCGATGGCCTCATCCAGTAGAATTTCCCCTTATGAAGCCCATTTGTTGGAGCTCGGAAAAGAGGTGGCGTCTTTGGGCTTTGCCCTTGACCAAGCCCAAGCTGAGCTTCATCAAGTCAAGCTCGAATGTGATCGTCTATGGGAAAAATGGAAGTTGATTGAAATTACAACTCGAGCAATGTTATCCGAGCAACCCCAAGAGTCTGTCACCATCGCACACCTTACCCTTAGGTCTTATGCGGCTATTTTAAGGGGTTATGAAACAAATAAGTAGCACCATGTTCATGTACATTGTTTTTGTATATAATAATGAATATAATTTATAGTCATTTTTGATACGTTGTAATTAGTTTTAAAGTACAAATGGTGTTTTTAGTTATTATTTAATTAAAAATTATATTTTATTAAATTAAAGTATTTTTTAAATAAATAATATTTTAATAAAACATTATTATTAATATTAAATTAATTTTTTATTAATTATAAATGATCTTATAATTTTATGAATGCAATTAAAATTTTTATTAAGGTTTGAAACCCATTTCTGTCAAAACCCGAGAATTTTTTTATAAATGTCGGTTTTTATTTTAAAAATGAAAATTCACATATTTAGAAAATTATTTAGATAAAATAAATATTATTTTTGGAATCAGGACGTCGAAATTATCCAACAGTGAATTTTTAATAATTTTCTGAGACAGTCAAATTTTTGGGTAAAAATTAAATACCATTTAAATATATAATGTGTTTTATGACATCATAATGACCCAATGGTGATGTAATAAAATACCATAATCCTTATGTTCGGCCAATATATGTATTATCATTAAAATAATGAGGTTTTGGGTTTGTTTGACTCACTTTTCAAAGCATTAATGGAGCCCTCAAGACTTATTCAACACTTTGCCTTTTTAAATTAATTTCCATGGGAGTGTGACTCACCTCCACATAAGAAACCCTAATTTTTTAATATGTTCGGACCTTGGCCTTGTAAAATATTGTTTTCCTCTTTCCTTTTCCAGAAACCATGGGCAAATACCATGGGATGGTTTGTGGTTTGGACAATTTTAATATAAGGGGTCCCAAACCTAAATAATAAAGAATTCTCTCACCTTTCCTATATAAACCCACCCAAGCTCCCACTTCCTCCTCATTCAAAGCCCTTGAAGTTCGTCCAACCTCTGCCCTACTTTATCTAGAATCCTCCCAAAGTGCCCCAATCTCCCAAGAAGCCTCTCACAAGCCTCTCTCTAGCCTTTGGAAGCACACATCCAAGTAAGGGGTTTTCTTCCTTTCTCATTTTTGTCAATTTTATTTAAGTTTTATTTCCCTTTTAATTTCAATTATGAATGTTGGGGTATGGTTCCGCACCTCTCCCATACTGCCATCTTATTTTTTTAATGATGGGAGATCCGTTTCTCTCTCATTAAATGCCTCCCATGTACACCCGTTACTATGCCGAAATTCCGAAAGGAACCTTTTTCTCCTCTTTTATATTCAAGCAATACTTTTGTATCATGAATCTAAATTCATTTTCAATTGTTGGGACATGTATCTATATTACCTCCTTACTGTCCATTACATGTAAATATGATGAGTAACCCCTTTCTCTCTCATCAACCTTTTTTATGAATTCTTATGTAACGCCGTTACGCTGTCGAAATCGCACCGATTTTCAAAGCCAATGTCATTGTGTAGTGAATACCATGCCCATTTCTCCATCAAGGGTATTCAACTTTATGCACATTTACTTATTGATTGTAAAGTTTCATGTATGAATTCCACATTCCTTTATCGTGGAATAAATTATTATGTTTTATGAATCCATGTTTTTATGATCCATGTGGCACACTTATGCATGAAATGAAATGTTTAAGAAGGGTGCGCCCTTTATAGCGCTCCAATGCATTGGGTAAAGTATAGTATCATGATACGTCATGTGCAATGAGTGTTTACTCATGCTAATTCAAGTTCAACGAGGGTTTACTCGTGCTTCAAGTGCAATAAGGGTTTACTCATGCTCCATGTGCAATGAGCCTTGGCTCATGCTAATTCAATGTTAAGTGTTGTTGCCACATTTCCATGTTATGATTATCATGCTTTATCATGCCTTTATGTTCATGTTTCTCTTATTCTCTATTGATATTCCTATTGCATAACATGTATTGTACTCCTCATGTTATTCATTGTTTACTCCCTTACTGGGCTTTATAGCTCACCCTTTTCTTATGCATGTCCTCAGGTTATCCCATGCAATGCTAAGTACGAAGGAATGTAGTGGTCATGTAAAGGGAGTTTTCAATAAAGATGTTGTATTTCATGTTTAAAGTTTTTATGTAATGATCCTAAGCCCCAAAGACACTAAACCTCTTGATCTTCTTTGTTGTATCAAGTGATGTTTTATGTAATAAATCATGCTTAAGTTGTATTAAAAAGCAGGGTTGTCATAGTTGGTATCAGAGGATTGGTTTAGTTATTTTTGGGATTAGGAAACCCTAGTAATGCCTTAGATACAAAACTAAGCATAATAAAAACATCCCTAAGTTTTGGTAAATACTATGTAAGTGGTTTATCAAACAAATACATCCCTGTCTGGATACAAGCAGGTAGAGGCGGCTCTGGAACAGATGTATCCTAGGGGTAAAACCCGAAAACCCCGCTTTGAGCTAGACTCGAACGGGAATTGGTGCACGACAACGGGCCTTGCTGCACTCTTGGTTACGAAAATCCCGGGGGATATGTTTTGATAAATTCACAATCTTAGTATGAACCCTTATTAAGGGAAAAATGTCCCTAAGAATATATGTTAGAAGGAAGATCATGAAAAGCCTGGATTGAATCCTATAGACTCATGAGTTAAAGAGATTAATGTTTATTTATAAGTCATCAAATTTTTTCTTTGGATTACCCTTTATGTGTTACCCCTAACTTTCCTTTTATTCCAGCCGATGGATGGTAATAGGAGAACTCGGGCTAACAATCGTTGTGAAGATCAGTGTGATGATTGTACTTATGAGATGCCCAATCCAATGGGAGCCGGAATCGCGAACTTTGTCACGCTTCTCTCTCAGCTAACTCATGTTTTGAATAGAAACACTGGTCAAGAGGAACGTTCAACCCCCCCTAAGAAAGAACAAGTCGCTATTGAAAGCTTCATGAGACAATGGACTCCTACTTTTAGTGGATCATCCGATCCCACAATCGCTGAACAATGGATTAACTCCATTGAAAAGATATTCTCCATCCTCCAATGCTCTGAAAAAGAGAAGGTTCTCCTGGAAGCTTATCATATGGAGGGTGAAGCTGATCAATGGTGGACGTTGATCAAAAATACGAATCCTGAGGAGGAGATCGAGGCTTTGGAATGGAAGGAATTCCAGAAGATGTTTTTCGATAAATATTTTCAACGCACCCTCCGTCTTAAGAGGGAAAGGGACTTACTTTCCCTCAAGTAGTAAGATGAAGAATCTGTGGGAGCGTATGAGGCAAACTTCACAAGGCTTGCACGATACGCTTATGGCTTTTTCGTTACCCCCGAATGCAAGGTTGACCGCTTCTTAGGTGGGCTGAAGCCTAGCTTGCGGAAAGCATTAGCGATCCGTGACTTCGACAGCTATGAGGAAATTGTCCGATGTGCCCTCAAGGTTGAAATGAAGATCGAAGAATCACAGGGGTATCATTGGGACAAGAAGCGTAAGGTGGAATTCAATGCTGGTGGTCCGATGGATAAATCCAACGGCGCTAAGAAATTCCAGCACCCCACTTTCCAAAAGTGTGGAAAGAAGCACCCTGGAAATTGCCTTAGGGGGACAAGAAAATGCTTCAAGTGTAGAAGAGAAGGGAACCTAGCTGTTAACTGTCAGCAAGAAGGACCCGCGGCTGCGACAGAGGGGAGGAACGCTCCGTTCGAACCTCAACGCGTTGTTCAATGCTACAAATGCAAAGAACTGGGTCATTTTGCAAATCAGTGCCCTAATCTAAGGGTTATCGGAGGCCACCAACAACCTCCAAGACAACAAGGGAGAGCTTTTGCCATCACTTCTGCCGAAGTGAACCCCGACAATGAAGTGGTGACAGGTACACTAGTTATTCATTCAAGAATAGCAAACATACTTTTTGATTCAGGTTCTACGCATTCTTTTATATCTCAAAAGTTTAGTAGAACAATCCTAGAACCACCACAAATCCTGGAAGTAAAGATGTCGGTGAGTACGGAAAATGGGGCAATCATTGTATCCCATGAGTATAAGTCCTCCTCTGTTATAATCTGTGGATTGAATTTCCCAGCGAACCTCGTCATACTCCCTTTGGTGGAATTTGATGAAATTCTTGGCATGGATTGGCTTTCCTTATATAGAGCCAATATAAATTGTCGGGAGAGAGAAATCACACTCCATATGGAGAATCGACCCCCGATTCTTTACAAGTGTCAGGAGCAAGATGAATTCTCTTTTAGCTCCATCATCTCAAGCATGGATATTACTGCCTTATGAGCACGCATATCTGGCTCAGATGATTGAGTCCAAGGAACAAAACCACCCTTGAAGAAATGCCTATTGTGAGGGAATTCGCTGAAGTATTTCCCGAGGAACTTCATGGTCTTCCTCCAAGAAGAAATGTTGAGTTCTCAATTGAACTTATACCTGGGGCGCTACCAATATCCAAGACTCCATATAGAATGGCTGTTGTTGAGCTTGAAGAGCTGAAGAAACAACTACAGGAGAATCTGGATAAAGGGTTTATACGCCCTAGTGCTTCACCGTGGGGTGCACCAGTCCTCTTCATCAAGAAGAAGGATGGGTCAATGCGGCTTTGCATCGATTATCGTGAACTTAACAAAATCACGATAAATAACAAGTATCCTCTCTCAAGAATCGATGACTTGTTTGATCAGCTACGTGGAGCACAATACTTCTCCAAGGTGGACTTGCGGTCGGGATATTATCAAGTAAGGGTGAAGAAAGAAGATATCCCCAAGACTGCTTTTCGTACAAGGTATGGGCACTATGAATTCATAGTAATGCCTTTCAGACTCACCAATGCTCCAGAAATATTCATGGACTTGATGAATAGAGTCTTTAGAGATTACCTAGACAAATTTGTGGTAGTCTTTATAGATGATATTCTAATATACTCCAAAACCAAGGAGGACCATGAGGAGCATTTAAGAATTGTACTGGAGACTTTGCGTAAGGAGAAGCTCTATGCCAAGTACAGCAAGTGTGAGTTCTAGTTGAAGGAGGTATCATTCTTGGGCCATATCATCACAAGCAATGAGATATCTGTGGACCCCTCCAAAACATATGCAATTGAGCGATGGCCGAGGCCAACATCGGTAACTGATATCCGTAGCTTCTTGGGGTTAGCTGGATATTATCGACGATTTGTGAGAAATTTCTCACGATTGTCCAACCCTCTTACCAAGCTAACTCGAAAGGGAGTAAAGTTTTCTTGGAGTGATGAATGCGAAGAATGCTTCAAGGAGTTGAAAAGGAGGCTTATCACTGCACCCGTACTCACTTTACCCACAAGTGGGGAACGTTTTGTGGTATTCAGTGATGCCTCAAAGAAGGGCTTAGGATGTGTGCTAATGCAGAATGATAAAGTGATATCCTATGCCTCAAGGCAGTTGAAAATCCATGAGCGAAACTATCCAACGCATGATCTGGAGTTGGCGGCGGTGATCTTTGCCTTGAAAATCTGGCGGCATTATCTCTATGGAGAGAAATGTGAGATATATACTGACCACAAGAGTCTTAAATATTTATTCACACAGAAAGAGCTTAATATGCGCCAGAGAATATGGATAGAGCTCATCAAGGATTATGACTGTTCAATACATTACCACCCTGGGAAAGCGAACAAGGTGGCAGATGCCCTAAGTAGAAAGGATCCAGCTATTCTATTAATGATGAGAATTGAAAAGGATCCAATCTTCTTAGACTTAATGAAGATGGATGTGGGAATCATAAAGAAGGGAACATCATCAATCCTTTCACAAATTATTGCTCAACCATATCTTTTGGAAAGGTTAAAGGATGCTCAAAAGGATAATGTGGGAATCCAAGAAAAAGTGGAAGCTATCAAAAAGGGAAAATCCTCAGAGTTTAATGTTAATGAAGAAGGAACTGTGCGGTTTGGGAAAAGTCTATGTGTCCCATCAAGTTCGAAGATGAAGAAGGAACTTTTGGATGATGCACATAGTTCAAATTTCTCCATTCACCCAGGGAGCACAAAGATGTATCGAGATCTCCGAGAAAACTTTTGGTGGGATAATATGAAGAAGGAGATCACTGAATATACATCACAGTGCCTGGTGTGTCAGCAAGTGAAGGCAGAGTGGCAGAAGTCTAAGGGGATGATGCAACCATTTCCCATACCAGAATGGAAATGGGAGAACATCACCATGGACTTCATCACTGGACTTCCAAGGACATCAAAAGGCAACAATGCAATCTGGGTTGTTGTGGATCGTCTTACAAAGACTGCACACTTCATTGCTATTCGAGAGGATTTCTCTTTGGATCAACTGGAACGAATATATATCAGGGAAGTGGTACGGTTGCATGGAGTACCACTATCTATTGTGTCTGACCGAGATCCAAGATTTACCTCTAAGTTTTGGAAGAATCTTCAACATGCTCTGAATACTGAACTGAACTTCAGTACGGCCTATCATCCTCAAATTGATGGCCAATCCGAGCGGACTATCCAAACACTTGAGGATATGTTGAGAGCGTGCTCAATGGACTTTAAAGGAGGATGGGATCAACATATTCCTCTGGTTGAGTTCTCTTATAATAATAGTTTACACTCGAGCATCCAAATGGCACCATATGAAGCCCTATATGGGAAAAGGTGCAGAACACTGACATGTTGGGATGAGGTCGGTGAACGTAAGCTGCTTGGACCAGAAATGGTCGAAGAAATGGTGGAGAAGTTGAAAACCATTCAGCAGTATATCAAGGCAGCCCAAAGTCTACAGAAGAGTTATGTAGATAATCGTCGACGAGACCTTGAGTTTAAAGTCGGAGACATGGTGTTTTTATGCATATCTCCGTGGAAGAAGGTCATGAGGTTTGGAAAGAAAGGGAAGTTAATTCCAAGGTACATCGGCCCCTTAGAGATTCATGATCATGTTGGGGCTGTGGCCTATCGACTAGCACTTCCACCTACTATGGCCAAGGTGCATGATGTCTTCCATGTATCCCTCTTAAGGAAGTACATACCAGACCCTTCACATGTACTCTCTTCCGAGGTGGTACAATTAGAAGACTATCTTTCTTATGAGGAGCAACCAGTGAAGATCTTAGATCGTAGAGAAAAAGTTCTACGAAATAAGACAATGCCCCTCGTCAAGGTGTTGTGGAGAAACCACAAGTTTGAAGAAGAAACTTGGGAGTCAGAGGATATAATGAAGCTAAGTTACCCACATTTGTTTTAGTGTGGGAAAAGGAAAATTTCGAGGGCGAAATTTCTTAAGGGGGGAATGTTGTAACGACCCAAAGTTTCATTAATGAAAATCCCTCTTGATCTAGTTAAATGTCTCTTTATGAAAAATGTTTTTATAAGATGTCAACTTCTTTAGTTTTACTTTAAGATTTGTGACCGTTACTTTTATAGCCGTTAAACAGTGATCATCTGGGTAGTTTAAATATAAGGCTTTAACGAACCAATTTTCTACTCAGACAAAGGAAGCGATGGACTCATCCAGTAGAATTGCCCCTTATGAAGCCCATTTGTCGGAGCTCAGAAAATAGGTGGCGTCTTTGGGCTTTGGCCTTGACCAAGCCCAAGCTGAGCTTCGTCAAGTCAAGCTCGAACGTGATCGTCGACGGGAAAAATGGAAGTTGATTGAAATTACAACTCGAGCGATGTTATCCGAGCAACCCCAAGAGTCTGTCACCATCGCACACCATACCCTTAGGTCTTATGCGGCTATTTTAAGGGGTTATGTAACAAATAAGTAGCACCATGTTCATGTACATTATTTTTGTATATAATAATGAATATAATTTCTAGTCATTTTTGATACGTTGTAATTAGTTTTTAAAGTACAAATGGTGTTTTTAGTTATTATTTAATTAAGAATTATATTTTATTAAATTAAAGGATTTTTGAATTAAATAATAGTTTAATAAAATATTATTATTAATATTAAATTAATTTTTTATTAAGTATAAATGATCTTATAATTTTATGAATGCAATTAAAATTTTTATAAAGGTTTGAAAGCCATTTCTGTCAAAACCCGTGAATTTTTTTATAAATGTCGGTTTTTATTTTAAAAATGAAAATTCACATATTTAGAAAATTATTTAGATAAAATAAATATTATTTTTGGAATCAGGACGTCGAAATTATCCAACAGTGAATTTTTCATAATTTTCTGAGATAGACAAATTTTTGGGTAAAAATTAAATACCATTTAAATATATAATGTGTTTTATGACATCATAATGACCCAATGGTGATGTAATAAAATACCATAATCCTTATGTTCGGCCAATATATGTTTTATCATTAAAATAATGAGGTTTTGGGTTTGTTTGACTCACTTTTCAAAGCATTAATGGAGCCCTCAAGACTTATTCAACACTTTGCCTTTTTAAATTAATTTCCATGGGAGTGTGACTCACCTCCACATAAGCAACCCTAATTTTTTAATAAGTTCGTACCTTGGCCTTGTAAAATATTGTTTTCCTCATTCCTTTTCCAGAAACCATGGGCAAATACCATGGGATGGTTTGTGGTTTGGACAATTTTAATATAAGGGGTCCCAAACCTAAATAATAAAGAATTCTCTCACCTTTCCTATATAAACCCACCCAAGCTCCCACTTCCTCCTCACTCAAAGCCCTTGAAGTTCGTCCAACCTCTGCCCTACTCTCTCTATAATCTTCCCAAGGTGCCCCAAGCTCCCAAGAAGCCTCTCACAAGCCTCTCTCTAGCCTTTGGAAGCACACTTCCAAGTAAGGGGTTTTCTTCCTTTCTCATTTTTGTCAATTATATTTAAGTTCTATTGCCATTTTAATTTCAATTATGAATGTTGGGGTATGGTTCCACACCTCTCCCATACTGCCCTCTTATTTTTTTAATGATGGGAGATCCCTTTCTCTCTCATTAAATGCCTCCCATGTACACCCGTTACTATGCCGAAATTCCGAAAGGAACCTTTTTCTCCTCTTTTATATTCAAGCAATAATTTTGTATCATGAATCTAAATTCCTTTTCAATTGTTGGGACATGTATCTATATTACCTCCTTACTGTCCATTACATGTAAATATGATGAGTAACCCCTTTCTCTCTCATCAACCTTTTTTATGAATTCTTATGTAACGCAGTTACGCTGCCGATATCGCACCGATTTTCTAAGCCAATGTCATTGTGTAGTGAATACCATGCCCAATTCTCCATCAAGGGTATTCACCTTTATGCACATTTACTTATTGATTGTAAAGTTTCATGTATGAATTCCACATTCCTTTATCGTGGAATAAATGATTATGTTTTATGAATCCATGTTTTTATGATCCATGTGGCACAGTTATGCATGAAATGAAATGTTTATGAAGGGTGCGCCCTTTATAGCGCTCCAATGCATTGGGTAAAGTATAGTATCATGATACATCATGTGCAATGAGTGTTTACTCATGATAATTCAAGTGCAACGAGGGTTTACTCGTGATTCAAGTGCAATGAGGGTTTACTCATGCTCCATGTGCAATGATCCTTGGCTCATGCTAATTCAATGTTAAGTGTTGTTTCCAAATTTCCATGTTCTGATTATCATGCCTTTATCATGCCTTTATGTTCATGTTTCTCTTATGCTCTATTGATATTCCTATTTCCTAACATGTATTGTACTCCTCATGTTATTCATTGTGTACTCCCTTACTGGGCTTTATAGCTCACCCTTTTCTTATGCATGTCCTCAAGTTATCCCATGCAATGCTAAGTACGAAAGAATGTAGTGGTCATGTAAAGGATGTTTTCAATAAAGATGTTGTATTTCAAGTTTAAAGTTTTTATGTAATAATCCTAAGCCCCAAATACACTAAACTTCTCGATCTTCTTTGTTGTATCAAGTGACGTTTTATGTAATAAAGCATGCTTAAGTTGTATTAAAAACCAGGGTTGTCAAATGAAATGGGAGAGGCAAGATTTGTGGATAGATGCTTCCCTTGTCATTTGGTTAAAGTTGAGAATGAGAGGCCTACTGGGATTTTGTTTCCTTTGAAAATTTCTGGGAGAAAATGGGATGGCTTAACAATGGATTTTTAAAAAGGATTACCAATGAAAACCAATAAGAATGACACAATATGGGATGTTGCGTGTCATCAAAAAAGGTATACCCTTTATCATCTATTAATGAAACCTTTATAGTTAATTATCCGAGAAGTATTTATGTGTGTGAGGTGGTCTGGTTGAATTTTTTTTCATGGAGTATCATTTCATACATGGATCGTTCATTCACATTAGGTTTCTATTAGGTTCTTTAGAAGGATTTGGAATCAAATTTGATTTTAAACATAGCCTAATATCAAAAATATATTTTCAATCTGAGAGAACTATTTAGGTTCTAGAGGATATGTTATGAGCCTGTGTTTTAGATTTTGGTGGTTCATGGAGAAAAATATGGCACTGGTAGAGTTTTCATATAATGAATAATTCCAAGAAATGATTTAAATGGAACATTTTGTGGATTTTTATTGAAGGCCGTGATGTTCACCTACTTGTCAGATAGATGTAAGTAAGATAACAATTGTTGTGTGTAATCTTATTTAAGAGAAATATAAGCTGGTTCAAGTGACCAGAAATCTGTAGGTAATAACAAAGAGTTGGAAAATATAATATTATTACCATCGAAGATAACTTATGAAATATGATGGTAGTCATCAAGTTTTTATTTGTGTGTCACACAGGTTTAGAAAATTCCATATTAAAAAATAGTAAAAGTCAACACAAAGGGTTTTCCGGACATTTGAGATAGTGGAAAGGGTTAGTCTAGTGGAATATCATTTATCCATTCCACAACACTACAGTTCCATGAATGATGTTTTAAATGTGTCACATCTACAATGATATCATACAGACACTTCCCATTTGAAAGACATAATATACATTTATCGTTTTGTTGATAAATCCTTCATGGTGAATCTGAAATGGGTTTTAGATAATGGTGAGGAATATTTTTGGGGTAGGACTATAAAATCAGTTCATGTGTTGTGAAAGCATTGATTAGTTCAGGGGGAGACATGGGAGAGGGAGTATGATATATAAACAGATGTTTCCAGACTTGTTCTTATATACCTCACAATGATGTTTGGAGATGCTCGAGTATGAGATGTTATATGGTTGGGAGGTTGTAAGATCCCTTATTTTCTATGTACATCCCTATTTGAATTTTCTATTTGAGACTTGGTGGTTGATTCAAGTTCTGTGATAGAGATCCTTTGTTGTATAAAATGACCTAAATAACATGGATATATTCTTGTTTGAATTAATGGAGTCTAGCTATAATTGGGTTAAGTTTCTCATGGGTTCTTGTTAAGTTGTTAATATTTAATGGAGGTCTGGGTTTTTAAATGGATCATGATCTGAAATACAATCTGTATAACATTTACATGCCATATAAAGGGATTGAACATTGTGTAATTTTTTAGGTGTTTTAATTAATGTTATTCTATGGTTATGGGGTTTTAGATGTATTCCATTTAACATATTTACACGACGTGTAACCAAATGAAGTACTATGTCATTACCTAAATTGATATTTTGAACATGGTGTGTGGCTGAATTTCATTTAATTCCACTACAATTCTTCTCCTCATATCCTAGGAATACCATCTATGAAATTTTTGAGTTCCAACTTGCCTCTCACATTTTCCGTTGGTGTGAGAAATCCCTAGTAAATTTTTTCAGTTAGGTTAATCACTTCTCTCCTTCTTCTTCCAACCATAATGGTGAAATCCTTTTATCTTGTTCCTTGTTGGTTTTGATCTTGATCAGTTTTTATCTAAGTTTCTCTTCTAATTGATCTGGACCTTCTTTGTCATGGGATCTTTCTATTGGAAGCATTGTCAGATCACTAGTTAATGGTTGTGGTTCTAGATATTAACCCTATGGTTTGATAATTTTAATTTTTATAAAATATTTTGATTCCAACAAAATAATGTTCACCCAAACCCATTATATAATTAATGTGATTATTCCATCAAGTGACTTGGTTTTAAATGGATTTCTACCTGGATTATGGTTACCCTTAGGGTGAGTGAACCATGAATATAATTGAATTGGATAATGTTTAATGTGTGTTAAGAAATACATGAGTCCTTACGTGATTACCTGATATAGAATCCCTATATTGAGTCTTATTTATTGTTATTTTAACTATTAATCAATTAATATTTAATTGAAATTGGAATATGAAATATAAATTATAATTTTCATAAATAACTATTTATTTTTATGATATGATATTTTGATATCCTTACTTTATCGTAGGAATTGTGCTCCATGCTGAAATAAGTAGTAATGATGATATTAAGTTGTCTCGTCCTAGTTCCATACAATAATTCTTATATAGAGATCTCTGCCCAGTCCCATGCTATAAATATTATATGGATTTGACCTAGATGTTGTAATTCTTATAGGTTTTTGAACTAGATTATTGGGACTGTACCATGGTTATATGGTGTTTGACTGTAAGGTTGTAATACATGCTTTGAGATATTTCAACATGGTGCCAAAGTAGTCTATTTTACCGTAGTTATGTGGTTTTGGTTAACATGGTCACATGACGTTCTCATAGATATTACTTTATAGAGATAAATAAGGTTGTTGCTTTATTTTATTAATTTTCAAATTAATTAATACACTTTTCTTTCTATTCGTTGAATATACTTATTATTAGGCTATTATTTTAGAAATGTTGGTTTCAACCTACTGAGTTATACTCACACCCTATCCAGACCTCCATTTGGTACCCAAGAAGATTACATGGCTTCTGGTATGGATAAGATAAGATGACCTTACTATTTATTGTTTTCTTGTTATATGAGTTGAATTTTGGATATGGGACTAATGTGGGGTTCAAGACTGGGGACATTTGAGTCTTTATTTGAAGCTGCTAGCCTTTTTCTTGTATTATTTCTTTCATGAAATTTATTTACATTCTATTATGACTTATCGTTATATCTTTATTATTTATTGGAATATTCAATTGGATTTTACTATCAACTTCTTCTATATCTATAATTTTATTTATTTCATTTATATGATTTATATTCTACTACTATGATACTTTATACTAGTTGGTATAATCTCCCTATTACAAATCTAACACCCCTGCTTCTAATCGTTAGCCTCTATCAAATGGGGAATCACACTTAATGTCTCATAAAAACCCCTTTTGTCCTTGTGAGAGAGTTCCAGATTAGGGTATGTTATAACCTATCAAACATTCAATGAGGAATTTCTCCATGTTTTAAATGAGGGGAGTTCAACACTATTATGGATAAGTAAAAGAATAAATGTGGAATGCTTATGTCAGAAGGAAGATAAAAGACTCATGGGATTAATGGTGAACAAGGGGATGTTGGACAAGGTATTTTACAGGGATCCATTCACCTAGTAAAACAACCAAATAGGAAGATGGGGAATTTGGAGTAGGCTAGACCGATGTTTTACCCACATCCAAGGAATCTATGCCTTTCACTGAGAAAAAATTACACATCTAAAACATTTATTTTCTATTTAATCTCCAATTATGGTTCAACATAAAATAAGATATAGTAGAAGTTATGAACAATTATTTTACTCATTAACCTAGAAATGTGAAAAGGTTATCTTAGATAAAGTGAGAAATATATGGTATGAACGAGGTGAAGGGTCCTAATGGGATGTCCTATGTAAGTGTAAAAAATACTCATGAAGGATTTACAGAAGTTGTATTTTAGGAGATCCGATAATGAGGTTAATATTAAAAATAAATAATAGGTTATTGATAAAATAGAGGCATGTATAAAGAAGTAGTAGAATGGTGATATCTCAATAATTTTGGTCCAGAATAAAGACCTTATATTTGAGAAGATGCTATAAGTCTAGAGGATCAGAAGAGATAAGTGAAGGGTGCTCTGGATTTGAGAAGGGTATAAGAACACAATGTACTTCTAGGAATGGACTATAGAAATAAAGGATTAGAGAAGGATCAATATCCTTATTGAAAAGGACTCAAACATAGGAGATGTGGTTGTGGTAGGAAGTCTATCCAAGAAGTATTTCAAGGGAATTATCATAGGGACATCCAATTATAATGGATGGGGTATTCAATTCTCACAAAGTGAGGAAAAAATTCTTGAATAATTTTCCTATAATAGTGGAGTATAGTGATGCTGACCATATGGAAGGAATTTTGGATGGAAATTTGATCAATGAGAACATTTAAAATACAAACTCAAAAAGTTATCAAGGTTTTGATGGGTTTCCAGGATCATTTTATGTGGATGCATGTGACCTCATAATGTTGCGTGTAATGTAGGCAGTGCAAGGCTTATTTAGGGACAAAGCACTTATGAGGGCGAAACATGCTTCCAGGGTGGTTATGGTTCCAGTGGTTTCGGATCCCATGAATCATAAATGTTTATACATATATTCATATTAAAATTATTATATAAAATCGTTACTTGAATAATGAATAGGGGAGTTAACTAGATTTTATCAAATAACATTTCATATGAACATTACAGCTTCATGGATGGACAGATCTTACAAGGGAAAATCAAAGTTTCCAAATACATGATTGATTATAAAAATGACAATACAATGGGATATAAAAATTTGATTAATGTGGTTATGGAAAAGGATTATGATATAGTGTATTGAATATTCATTATAATGGTTATAATTCTCTTTAGTTTCAAGGAATGTGTATGTGATTTGTTTTTTAGATGATATACATCCCCTTGGATTCCCTCTTCAATCATGGGTTGGAGTTTAATTCTTTTTCAAACTATTTTCGTTTTAATACATGGATACTTTGTTTCCATCACTATTTCTAATATTTTATAAAAGGTTCTTACCATAAAAATGAATTTTCATTAGGATGAAGGGAAAATGTTATCGTATAGAAAGTAATAAAGGTCAGGTATTATTTTCCATATGTTTTTCATAGAAGACATGCTATTGATCATTAATGGTAGAAAATGATCTATTAATGGAACCATAATGGAAACTAAGATTTATAGTGAATAGAATGAGTAACATATCATCTTGGGGGGAAGAGTGGTTTCTATATCTCAAATAGGTTTACAAAAAAATTAGAAAAACTAATTAAAGATGAGATGGATATTCAAAGACATAACCTCCAGATGGATTATATATAAGTTCCCATTTTAGAATGAAAGATAAATAAGGTGTACTTAAAAGGAATAATTAACCTTTTTTATATCTCATATATATAGTTAGAAAATACGATTCCATTATTTTTTGTGAAGAATTATACTACTAAATAGTGTACTTATAATCATACCCATGAAAAATTTATTCATCATTAAAGATGCCAAAGGAAAAATAAATAACCTTTAAAAAAACCATGCTAACCAACTTCTAGCTAGATAGTAAAAAAGTAATTTTTAATTGTACATTTCGGAAAAGGATTGTGAAGTCTAGTGAGGTAGGGTAATTAAGAAAACATTGTTTTTTGTGGGAAAAATTTCATAGATGATGAACCTGATAGGGGTGTTTTATCAACATCGACGTCTTGGTATTTTAATTTGTGGTATTACTTTTTGTTAATTTATGTTGAGCATTAAAACAATGAATGGGCGATAAAAGTTTGGTGTTAGTAAATACCATCGAAAATGATTTTTTTGATTTTTAGGATGAGGAATAAAGTAGTTCTAATGGATGATAGTGTGAAAAAATGGGATTTCATTGGCCCTATGATGATGGTTCCATGAGGCCGATCTTCAGAATTGACATGGAATACGTTTTTAGAGGAGAGTGGGCTATTATCCTTTTGGGGAGTTCCATTCAGTTTTGGGGATCATTTTACAAGTGGAACCTACTTTATAATTTATTTGTTCATGGATCTATAAGGTGGGACCACATAATGTAGATACCAAGGTGCATATAATGATTCTTCCAGAAATGTGATTAGTGTCATGGGAATCCTAGTACAAAGAAAGGCAAGGAATACAATACTCACATTATTGAATTCAAATTCAGTTGAAATCAGTCATGGTGGAAATCAATGCACTTATTTATGGTGAGCGTTTATCAGAATCCAAAATAAGGATCTTTTTTAGAACATGTGGTTACTAGGAGGAAGGTATCATGGATTATTATGGGAGTTGGTTTAGTTGGAGGGATCAATTATCATGGATTCAATAGAACATAATGAAATCATGTGTGTATATCAATAGAACATAATGAAATCATGTGTGCATAGGGAAATGAGAGGTGGTGGCCTAATGTGAGATAGAAAAGGATCTATGTTTTTTAGTTTTAGTACTATCTATGTTCTTGGAAATTCTATTAGGGTTGAACCAAGAGTAATGCAAAAAAGACTCTTATTATGAATGCTATATAACAATTTCATTTCTTGGGGGGATTACGATTCCAAAATCATTGTGGGCCTCTACAATGGTATGGTTAAAATTACATGGATCGTAGATTATTATATCAGGAAGTGTAGATGATGATAAGGATGTACAATGATGTTATTCACACATGGTGGGAAGAGATCTTGGTGACTCTTATCATTTATAACTATGTCATTCTAAGGGATAATATCATTCTCTAATTATGTATTGGGTTAGTATCTCATGATTGTAATATTTTCATATGTGGTGATGCTATTTGGATTCAATAATTTTAGACCCCATGAGATCTAGTCCACATTAAATGAAAATTTATTTTATTTATTGATAAGTGGTCTAAAGGAAAAAAAATTTACTCAAAATAAGAACGGTTTCAAATCCATCCAGATTACGACATGAAAAAAACAAAAAATAATTATTGGGCATTGTTTGTGATGCGAATGGTTTAGACACATGAAAATTACTTGTAATTATAAATTCATATTTTATATTACACAATTAAGGAATATACCAAAGTTAAATATATATATATTGTTATGGTAAAATCTATTGAGAAAAATAAAGATTCACAGATTAAGATAGGAGGGAAATTTTCCACCAACAACATATTCTGATTCTTTGTTGATTTCTATGGTATTTTTGATATAAGGGGTCATAATGAAAATTTTTACCATTATAAATCTAACAATAATAATATAAAATTTATCAACTTAATTATACCATAGTAGATAAAGAAATAAAAAAAAATTGGAGATGAGACTTCCTTGGGGTATAAGTAGAAGAATATTGTTATGAAAACTATACCTAAGAAGAATATTTAAAAATAGTATAAAAAAAGAGAAGATTATTTTACTCTGGTACAAAATGAAATATCAAAAACCCCTAAAATTTAGACATGAACATAACATTTAAGTAAATAAAGGTAGAATTACTAAAAGAATCCATCCAAGAAAGAAATAAACGGATTGGTTTAGTGGGAGACATCTCACAAGAATAATTTTTGAAGTTACCAATGAAGGGTAAATATAAGATGGAATAAAAATTATTTTACTTTAAATATAAACTAGAAAAACTCTTAGAAAATGTTTGACATGGATACTATAATAGAACGTTTTTTAGGAAAATAGTAAATGAACCATCGTATCTATGTGTTATGAATGATTCATTGAAAAATACGTCCACACATAAGAATAAAGATGATATTATTTATATGAAGTGTATGATAATGTGTCTAGAACAACATGACAATTCTAAGAAAATGAATCAAGTAGAGTAAAGCAAATTAGAATAACTAACCAATTTGAAAAGTAAAATTCCACATTACAGGAAATATAAAGAGAAAGAAAATGATATATTTTCTATAAACTCTAAATACTTAAAATTCAAATGAGAATTTATCATGGTGAGTTATCACTATGATGAAGATAAATATAGAATTTTTTCATGCTTTTGGAATAAATCACTACCATGTTTCTATCATTAAGGATCAAAAGAATAATCCTCCAAATTCCCATATTTATTTCTTTATGATTTTATGTAGGAAACTGAACGTGTGTCATATAGGGTGAGAAATTGATTATAATAGTGAAAATATTAAATCTTAAAAATATATCCATCATGGAATAGTTCTTTTCATTTGGTATCAACCACAAAATTCCATGTGGTATCATCTACGATAAATAAGAACACTGGAGTTTACTCTGTGACTGATATTTGAGTTCAATAGATTCTAGAACGTTGTTATTGAAAGTAAATCTGATTTTTTAGAAAATATGAATACAAGTTATTATAATCACACATCCAAATTATTATTTTTTCCAAATCATTTATGATTATTAAAGTTTGAAAAGTTTTGAGATATAAAGGTTGTGAAAATATCTTCTACTTGATTGTTTATATGTGTTTTCAAATTGAGTGTGAGAAGTATTTTTTTTTCAAAAACATTCTTGAATATATAAATGACATAATTTGATGAGTGGGTGTCACATTTTGAATAATTTATGGAAACTATAATGCCTTTTTCAATATTCCATTATTTATATATCAATCATTTCCCACAAAGACTTAATTATAATTATATTATAAAACATTGATTTATGAAAAGTGATATCATCCTTATCTCAATTAAATCAATAATAAATTTCAAAAAATTGGAATATTTCTGAGAGAGTATGAAATATCAATCCATTATTCTAGGATGAGACGAATTTTCCTTTCCCCTATATAAAGAGTATTCACATGAGATAAAAATCCTTTGTATTTATTTCCAATAAGTGGTAGGGAATCTAAGTACTTATTTTTGAATGATATTTAATATTGAATTGAAATGGGTATTTAAAAAAATAAAAATAGGGATCTAGAATAAAATAAATTTATTAGGATGAAGAGTGTTGTATTTATTATCAATGTGAGAAAATACAGTTATTTGTAAAGTCAATATTTTTCAGAAGGTGAAAATAAATTATGAAATAGGATCATCCAAATGAGAATTTACATGAAGAATTTTTCAAAGAATAGAAGACTCACTCGGATAAAGAAAATTAGTTGATATGAATATAATATATGAGATTTGGAAGATAAGTGGTCCAGAAGATGTATTTTTTGATGTCATATTTCTAATTTAAATGTTAATTAAATTTATATTATGATTTTTGGAATTTTACTCTCTTGATCTGGGTATTGTTAAAATCTAAATATAGAAAGTAACACTGGATGAGATAGATATTATGGATAATTAATCTTAGTATTGGAAGAGGTTTTGTTTTTTATAAATAATTGGATTAATTATTTTGATAGTCAAGGATGAAGATATTAGAGAGAATATTGAATGAATATAATGATTTCTGAACTAGACTTAATGATAATCCATGGAATGAAATTATGGTTGATGAATGGATCATCCAAAACATATAAAATATGTTGGTGTTATGTTGAAGGTAAATACATTCTGCTAGTCACATAGACGAACTATGAATACTTGGTATATTAATGTTTAAAATTTACCTATATTCTATATAAGAAGAATGAATGAACTATTTTTTTGAATTATCATACATTAATTACAATCATGAAGATCATCAGGTGAATGATTTTTGTTTTATTGGTGATACTATTTAATAGATATCAAATGGGTTGGTTACATTTAGTTGAGAATAATATTTATGATAAAATATAAAAGAAGATATATATTTAGAATATATGTGGGTACACTGCTGAAAGATAATAATTTCTTCGAATAACATACATCTAGAATAATAATCCTTGAGAAAGATTGATTATGGTTTGGAGCATAATCTTGTAGAAACATGGATGGTATAAATTCTATATGTAATATGATTTAGAGAAGTATTGATGTATTCGAAAATTTGAAAATGAAATTTTCTTACATTGATAAATTATTAATTTTTCAGAGAGTATATGGCACTGAAACAAAAGAACGAATCTTAAGTGGGTCGTAAGATATTTAAAATCATTTGAATGTTTTTTATATTCTAGAACTGAAACATGATATTTTTAAGATAAATATATAAGTATAATCAAATGATCTACTGTTGATCATTCAACATTAGAATAATCATAATTACTAAATGAAAATTTTTATTCCTTGTTAATATGAAAGTTTTCGGTTTTGAAATATGATAATATAAACTAGATCAGTAGATGAAGGTAAAATAATGTTTTGAAGAAGTAGTAGAAATTATGATGTCTGATGATGAGGTCCTAGATGAAGATGTATAGATGTTTGAGAAGATTCCAATTATGATAAATTTGTTTGAAATAAATATGAATGTGTATGAGTGAATCATGTGTAATTTATTCATGTAGATGAAGTAATGGAAAACTAAATCAATAAATGTTGGTGAAGCTCAATGAAAGATAAAAAATGTTTAATTTTAAGTTGATGTTTTTTAGTTTAGTTTGAAATTAATTTCCTGGTGCCAATCCTTGAAAATCTAGATGATTTGATGTTTAGTAGGAAGGAGTTAACATATATGAAGGAGAAGAAACTCCTTTTAATGACCTAATGTTTTATTAATGGAAATTTCCTTCCTATTATTATGTAACATAAAATCACATTAGGAAACACAATGCCACATCATGATACTAAATAATATTCGAATTTTATAGACTTCCCAATAAACATTATTTTTCCACTTTTTTGATTTCAATTTCGAAAATCCAACTTACATGGTCGCGATCAGTAATATATTTTTTGTTTGGTAATAAAAAATTAATTTTTTATAAAAAGTAACTTACCCTTATGAATTGTAATGTTACCCATTGTGAATAGTAATTTGACCCTTATAAATTGTAAATGGACCAATGCAAAAGTATCCTCACCAATGAAAGTGTCAATGAATTTTTGACTTCTTACAAATAAAATAATGGTATAATAGACTATGTAATTAAAGGTTTTAAAATTATTAATTAATTTATTGGTATTTTTCTAATTCATAATTATTAAATTATAATTTTTTATTTAATAATTTAAATGAAAATGTATTTTCATAAAATAAATTCATTTATTAACATTTTTTTGTTTTGTGATTTAAATATAATCTTATGAGACCTTAACTAAAATTTTAATGTGATTAAAAACAGTTTTAATTTTAAATCAGCAATTTGCATGTAAATTAAAATTTTAATTAAAAATTTAATTACAGTTATTTTGAAAAATATTTTGATAAAATGTAGTTTATTTTGAAATTCTACACTGTGAAATTTGTTTGGGTTAATTTTTTATATTTTTTAAAATACTTGAATTTTTTGTGAATAGTTTAATACGACAATTTATAGTATATATACATTATAAGATAAAAGAACTATTAATTGAGTCATAAATGATGTATGAAACATTTTTTAGAACTCACATGATCTAATTATAGTTTTTAGCCACAATAATCCTCATTATTTATTGACTTGATAAAAATAATAAACTAATGAATAAAATAATAAGAAAACACCCCTCCCCTCCACTATAAATACCACCCCTAACACCCTCTTCTTCTCACACCTCACAAGATTTGAGCCTTGTCTATCGTCTAATCAAATCTTCTCTTTAGCCTCTTACTAACATCCATGATCTATTTTTCTCATCTAAAGACCAAAACAACATCCCTAAAGAGGCTATCAAGGAGGATAGATTCTATCGACAAATTCCTATTTCTAATTCATTTTTTTTATTTCAAGTTAATTTATTTTCTTTTTCTATACTCACCTCCTATCATCAAAATGGTATGAAAACATATTTTCCTAACATATATAGTTATTATTTTATTCTAATGGGCTAATTATTCATCACCTCTCTTTCCAATCATTTTATACTAAAAATGAAAACACAGTCAGAGATTTGTTAATTTATTACATTCAAAAATCACATATTTTCAAATTATTATTATCATATTAAATTATTTTCATGAATCCATTTTTATGACTTAAATATATTATAATATATATTATATATCTTATGTAATGTTCTGGAGTCATTATACACCCATGATGTTTAACAATAAAAAAAATCATTTTAGCAAAATCACAAAAAATAATCCAAACGTTAATCATTATGATCTAATTTAATGATTCATTTTTAACCAAGTAGAAAAATGATTTATATGATCATTTTAACTTTAATAGGATCATTAATAAAATCTAATAACAATTTTGGATATTCATACTCATTTTATACAGACTTCCATTCATGTATACAAACGAACCGATCATGAAAACTATGATAACAAAAACTGATGATCGATAAAATTAAACCCTATAACTCATCGAAAGAACCATAATAGAACTTAAGAAGACCATAATGAATAATATTCATTTATAAAATGTCATGGAGTTTCTAATTATAGAATATAATTTGAATATAAAGGACATTAAATTGAGGAAATCATTCAAACATAAGGTGGGGGGAAATCATGAGCCCCACACCATTTATTTGGGTTTTCCATCATTCAGTTCATTTTTCGTATCGTTAGTCCTTAAAAATAGTTTATTCCTCATTATATTTCTCTTTTTGGGATATAAATGTTTTATACACAAGTTTATGAACAACACATTGGTTTCCAAAACTATTCTTCTTTAAAAAAACACACCTTTTACATCTCAATATTGTTTCCATTACCCAAGATTGATGAGTATTATATTATGTATGTTATTAACCTTTTAATTTGAGAATACAAGGTTTATTCATCTATTCTTATTTAATGAAAATCATTCCTTTCCATGGGTTATCATGTGTTCATGATTGATATATGTTTTATGTGGCATGCATGACAATGTAAATTTTGTGATATGACAGGTGCCCCCATAATTTTATAGCACAATGTAAATGTTATGATGTGAGAGGTGTTCCCAAAATATTTATAGAGCTAAAATTCACTTGGTAATGTGAATAACCTAAAGTTTAAATTGAAATATGTCTGAAAATGTTTCTATCTCTATTCATAACTATGTGTGGCAGTCAACCCCTAAGACATGATGTTTCATTTTTATGCATAACCACATTCCTTGTATTTTATTAATGATTCTTATCATGATTATGATCCTATGACTATGTAGTGATTATAATTACTACAATATAACCATTTTATATTGTTTAATTCTATTATCTAACCACTTAATAGGCTTTTATCTCACCCCTTTTTGATGTAAATTCTTAGGTGACTACTTTTACAAAGGAGAAAACAAGGGGAAATAAGAATCTGTAGAAGACGGAATTAAATAAATGTTTTTGTTTTATATTGTAAAATTTTTATATGGTCCCAGTTTTCCCAAGACACTAAACCTTTGTATCCTCATTGTTTAACGTTTTTATATTTTTTATCATTAAAATTTTGTATTAGTAATATAAGAATATGAGGGTCGCTATAGTTGGTATTAGATGATGGTTTAGTGAATTTTGGGCACAAGATTAGTAAACTATAGGGAAAACCCATAGTATGAGTCTAATTATAAGTGATCACCTGAGAAGATTTGTTTTATAAAATGATAAACATAAGGATCCCACAAGATTTTCCTCTAGACATAAACTCAAAATGGAATAAATTACTTATTCTTTAATTGTTAACTTATGTTTTGTTCCATCTTTTTATATTTTTGAAAATGGTAGGATCCCATCCAGAAACCTATGTAAGGGACAATGAGGAAATTTCCCAAATGACATCTCCAATGCTTTGGGATATTGAGTTCAAAATTTCATGGTGATGTATACCTAGTTGTCTTAGGTTATGAATAGAATTAGGGACATCCTTTTTCACCAATGACGGGGAAAATAGCTATTGAGTGTTTTAGTGAAAATTAAATTTATATTATTGAAACCCTTTTAAGGAAAAACACTAGGAACCATGAGTTTGACCACATAAGAAAATAGTAGAACAATTGAAAGACAACTTAATCCTACTAGAATAAATCTCCCTAAAAATTTTCCAAGATATGTTGTTAAATGACTTATCGAGTTCCTCCATTAATAAATATTCAAAATTAATGGTCAACTTGTCCTATGACTAGATATACTATTCAATTATAATAATTCAACTGTTGAATCCCCAAAAAAGTATTAGATCCTTCCTGTTGGCCCAATTGTACTGTCCTTATTGAGGTCCTCCATTAAAGAACTCCCCATAGTTATAAAATATTTCTCCTCAGTAGAATTAAGTGATGTAGTCTGTTCAACCACTTATTCTTCTGAGATTATAAACAATTATGATGATTAATCAGACACCTCACCTGATTTATATAGTTGGAATGAATCATTACTATGAGTCTTCTTATCTTTCAATTTCATTTTGGAATGTGTATTGATTAGATATGGGAAATAAGATTTATTATTAATCTCTTTACAAATTCATTTTCGGCTTTGGTTTCTCCACAGTCTAAAAGATATATCTTACAGATCCTCCTCCACTAATTCTACCTCTCTAGATTCAATCTAATCCTTAATCTCCTGGCTTAGGTCAACAAGTGAAAGCTATTCGAAGTGATTACATAACTCTACTACTATGAACTACATACTAGGACATGTCCTAGTGCATTTCAATGAGAACAAAACCACCACAAAAGAATCTCCCGTGGGACTCTTAGAAGATGCCTCAATCACTTTAGAATCCTCTTCACTAACTGGACACGATCTTTCCATCTTAGGGGGGGGGGGTTATTTTATTTTACCTGCATCCTTTTCTAACACAGAACACATTACATCGGTCACCCTTTACATTCCCAATTGAGTGACATTATCAGTATCACTACAAACAACAACATCCAGTTCATTTACAGGTGCCACATACATTGGTGGATTTGGTCCATTGAGATCACATATTAACAAAATGGAAAAACTCTTGAATTTATGATAAAGATGCAAGGATTATATAGCTTCAACCTTAGCTAATAATCTTTACCTGAATTTGAAATGTCCTCAATCCGAGTGATCAAAATATTTCAGGGTTTACCCCACTTCATAGAAATAGCATTGCACTCATCCTTCAATGCCAATATAGAATAATCTTTATTAGTAAGTTCAAAAACCACCAAAGAACTAAAAAACTTTACACACAATGAAATGTCCTGAGTAGCAGTAATCTTATCTAGGATGAGTTCTTTCTGATAAGCATTTACTCTAGGTTCTTACCATAATTCACTCCTTCATGCCTTCTGTTTATGTCTCAATTTCTAACACATGGGAAAAAAATCATACCAAGATTCAAAAATAATGGATTGATTATATTTAAACTCTTCACTAAAAGATATAAAATAAATCAATATGTCGATATGAGAAATCAACCTCAAAAAAGTTCATAAGTTCAATTGGGTGACATACTGCTCATGTTCATCTATCCAAGAAAAAATAATGACCTATGAGATTCCCTAAAATATAAATAAATAAAGGGTTCGAAAAGGGAATGTGAGGTTTGGGAATCCATACCCAAACCTCAATGAAGGACAAATACTGCTTCTGATGGTAGTAGTAATACCATTAGAAGAGAAGAAAACAAGTTCTAGTATAGGAGTGGGGAGCACTCGACCAAGCCAAAATAATATATTCATCAAAAGAAAACATGATAATGATTCTTTTAGAATGAAGATGTTTGACTGTCGCACACTTTTGAAGGCCCCATGAATCAATGATGTATCAGTACGAAACATCCGATGACAGTTTATGATGATTGAAATTGGAAATCAATTATAGATGTTTCATGGAAGAAGCTTCAATGAACTCCCAATTTGTAAACAACCCATGTAGAGTGCCATTGAAGATATCATGAACTTTGAGCTAATGCATTTCTAAGGGAAGAAGGGGAGACTCTCAATGTTGGAGAAATTATTATAAGAAGGGGGTCAACCAAATTCTAAAGTTCCTAAAGGACCCTCCCCCATGAATGGGGGTGGGGCCACTGTGAGGTCCACCAGTAGCCAGGGAATGATGAAATAGAAAGAGTGATCCCTCTTCCAACCCGCCATGTTATGTTGAGTTTTTTATGCTAAAAAGACCACCACAGAATAGTGGATCTTCTGATCCACTAGTTACAGAACAGTGGGTAAACTCGACCAAAGATATATTATGTGCTCTATTATTCTGAGATGTGGAAGGTGACTCTGACTGTTTATCGTCTAGATGGAGAGGCTGATCAATGGTTGTATCTAATTAAGATCACCCAACCAAGGGACGAAATAGACGAGTTGGAATGTGAAGGCCTTAAGATAATGTTTCTTAAAAATAATTTCCTTCAAAATATTTGTACAGTGATGGAGATAGAATTCATAGCGATGAAGCAAAAGGAAGAAGAATCTGTCACAGCCTACGAAGAAAATTTCAAAAGGATATCACGATATGCTTAGGGGTTTATTACCAACAATGATAACAAAATTTATAGATTCTTTAGCGATTTAAAGCCATACCTTTGATAGGATCTTGAAATTCGAGACATTAAGAGTTATAAAGAAGTTGTTCTATGTGATCTTAAAGAAGAGATGGAGTTTGGAGATTGGTCCCATAGATATGTTGATAAGAAATTAAATATTTGGTTTTAAAGTTGGGGGATCTAATGACATAGGTGGAAAGAAAATCCACCACCCATATGTTAAAAATATTGAAAGAATCATATTTGGAACTGAAGAAAAGTGACAGAGAAATGCTTCAAACTTGGAAGGGAAGGCCACCCAGCTCACTAATGATGAAAAGACATGAAATAGAAGGAAATTGTGGTTGAAGAAAGGGGAGAATCATCCATGGTCCAAGGATAAAACATCAGGGAGAAAGTGAACAATTCAAGCCAGTGCACTAAACCTTGATTCCTCAAGATAATCAGCATCATCATCCACCAAAACCAATGATCAAGGGAAGAGTTATACCATTACTACTAAAAATTTGGAGAAAGATAATGAAGTCCTACAAGGTACACTTACAATTCACTCAATAATGGAATAAGTCATATTTGATTCGGTTGGTACACATTCCTTTATATATCAAAAGTTTGATAATACTATTGAATCAATCCACTGAAACCTTGAAGTAGATATATCTATAAAGACAACTATTGGTGAAATCACTATTACCAAAGTGTTGTAATATTCTCTTGTTGGAATATGTGGGAAGACTCATTCAAAAAAATCTCCTTATAGTCCCCTTAATTTAAATTGATCATATATAGTTGATGGATTGGATATCACTATATAGAGAACATATAAACAGTCTGGAAAAGAAAATATCTTTTCATATTCGGAACCATCCCATGATACTCTAACAATCTAAGGAGGATAATGAATATCCTTTGAAAAATCCTTCAACTATTTGGGTGTTGATTCCCTAGAAAGAAGCATATCTCGCTCAAATTTTTTGATCCAAAAGAGGTCATAAACATTGGATAAATTCCCATTATAAGGAAATATAGTGATATATTTCCTATCGAGTTACCCAAACTACCCCTAGAACTTGTGGCAGAGTTCTCAATAAAACTCAAGCTTGGAGCTACTTCTTTCTCAAATTGTCCTTATAGGATGTCTCCTATCGAACAGGTGGATCTAGAGAAATTACTACAAGATCATTTGGATTAAGTGTTAAAACACCCTAGTGCATCACCATTTGGTGAACTAGTGCTATTTTCTAGAAGTAGGATGGTACAATGCCATTGTGTAACGATTATCATGAACTCAACAAGATCACCATAAAGAACAATATTCTCCCTAGGTGACTGATGACATGTTTTATTAGTTGAGAGGAGATCATCACTTTTCAAAGGATGATCTACATTCTCAATATCATCAAGTAATGTTTAAGAAAGAAGATATTCAAAAGTCTACCTTCCGTACATGGTATGGGAAATATGAGTTTTTGGTTATTACCTTTGGACTTACTAATGTCTTTAAAATATTCATGTATTTAATAAATAAATTCTGTAGAAATCGACAAATTAATGGATCTATTTATCGATTATATTCTAAATTACTCGATGATAAAGCCGGAACATAAAGAATATATAAGACATATGTTTGAGAAATTGAGGAAGGAGAAGTTATATGCCATGTTCTGCAAGTGTGAATTTTTGATGCAGCAAGTCACAGGCATATGCTCACAAGTTAGAAAAATTTCAATAGACCATTAAAAAATGCAATTGAGAATTCCCCAGACCATCTAGTGTCACAAAAATTCGTTTTTTTCTTGGATTATCAGGGTAATATCGATGTTTTTTGAGATATTTATCATGATTTTAAATCCCACTAAACAAGTTAACAAGGAAAGGGGAAAATTTAGTCTAGATGGAAGAATGTGAGTAAATCTTCATGGAGATAAAAAGTATTTTTTATCACTGCACCAGTACTCACATTACAAAAATGTGAAGATCATTTTCAGCTATACAATGATGATCCAAGAAGGGATTGGGTTTTGTAGTAATGAAAATTTATAACTTGTTAGCCTACACCTACTGAGAGTTAACGACTTATAGGTAAAACAACCTAACACATGATCTAGAGCTAGTAGTTATGATTTGTCTTGAAAATCTGGTGGAACTACCTCTATATTGAGATGTGTGACATATATATTGATCCCAAGAAACTAAAGTATATATTCACACAAAAGGAGATGAACATGCTTCAAAGGTTATGGTTATATCTAATCAAAGACTACAATTTTTTCATTAAAATATCATCTTAGAAAGGCGAAAAATTTAGGTTATACTCTATGTAAAAAACAACCCGCTACACTATCCATGTTATAAATTGAAAAAAATCCTAACATCATGGACATTCAAAGGATGAAACTTTTAAATCACAGTGATAGGTAATACATTATACCTTTCCAAAATATTTCCCAACCATATATCCAAGAGAAGTTTAAGGAGGCCCAAAGGGATTATGCAACCATTGCCTGTACTCGTAAAGAAATGGTTAAATATCAAAATGGATTTTACATGGGAATATCGAAGTAATTTAAAAGAAATAATGTGAAATGGGTGGTGGTGGACTGGCTCACCAAGACTGACCACATAATCACTATTCGGGAAGATCTATCTCTAGAACAATTTTCAATGATTTATATGAAGGATGTGGTGAGAATATATGTTGTTCCACTCTCGATTGTCTCTGATTATGATCCAATGTTAATATCTAAAATTAGAAGGAGTCTTCAACATGACATTAGTACTATTAATTTTAGCATGACCTATCACCCCCAAACCGATGTCCAATCTAAAAGAACTATTCAGTCAATCGAATATATGTTAGGAGGATGTTCTTTAGAATTCCAGGGTGGATGGGATCAACATCTCCAATTGGTCGAGTTATCATAGAACAATAGCTTCCACTCAAGTATTCATATGGATCCATATAAAGCTCTATATGGAATGTGATGTATAACTCAAACCTATTAAGATGATGTTGGGGAATGAAATCTACATGGATATGATATTGTGCAAGAGATGGTAGAGAAGGTTCATGTTATCCAACAACATATCAATGATGTCAGAGTTGGAAAATGAGCTATGAAGGCTACCGTTTAAGAGACATGGTGTTCAATGTTGGGGATAAAATTTTCCTTCAGATATCATCATGGAAGAGAGTCATGTTGTCTAGAAAAAAGGGAAGTTAAGCCGAAGATACATTGGCCCCTTTGATCTCCTTGATCACATATGAGGTGTGGCCTATCAGCCTTCACTTCCACTGAATATGGATTATGTTCATGATGTGTTCCACATATCACTCCTGAGGAAGTACATACTAGATCTCTCTGATGTACTGAACTCAGAGGTGGTAGAACTGGAAGATGATGTCTTTTATGTGGAGAAGCCAGTAAATATTGTGGATCATAGAGATAAAGTTTTATACAACAAGACAACCTAGCCTGTCAATGTTTTTGGGAGGAACCATAATTATGAAGAAGAAACTTTGGAACTACAAGAGGTGATGAAGGATAAGTACCCTCACATGTTTAAGTAAAACAAAATTTCAAGGGAGAAATTTAAAAATGGGGGAAGAATGTAACTGCCCAATGTTTTATCAATGTATATTTTCTTCTTAAAATTATGTCACACAAGACCACATTAGGAAACACAATTCCAAATCATGCTACTAAATTCAATGTGACTTTTATATACTAGACATTAAATATATTTTTCCACTACTATGATTTGAATTTGAAAAATATAACATACATGGTTGAGATGAGTAAGATATTTGGTGTTCGGTTGGGAAAAATTAATTTTTGCGAATAGTAACTTACCCTTATGCATAGTTATGTTACCCTAGTGAATAGTAATATGATCCTTATGAATAGTAAACAGACCAAATGAATATTAAGTTCAATAGTGAAAGTATAAATAAAAATTAGGAATCTTATAAATAAAATAATGGTATAATAGAAAAAGTAAATAAATGTTTGAAAATTATTAATTAAGTGATTGGTATTTTTGTAATTCATAATAATTTAATTACAACCTTATAACTAATAATTTAAAATAATTTTTTTCATAAAGTAAATTCATAGCTTAAAATTTTTATTTCTTTTTATATTAATAAAATATTATGAGACCAATAGTAATTTTTAAAAGTGTTATAAAATCAGTTATAATTATAAAATCAGTTTTTCAAGTAAATGGTGATTTTAATTGAAAATTAATTTAGTTATATTTATAATATTATTTTCATAAAATATAGTTAATTTTTAAATTCTATACATTTATAAATGGTTAGGGTTATTTATTGTGATTTTTTGGAAATATTTGAATTTTAGTGAATAGTAAAATACCTTAATTTACAATATATAAACATTACAAGCTAAAATAACTATTAATTGAGTAATCACTGTGTAATTACCATTGGTTCAAACTCACATGATATAATCATTATTTTTAATAACCATAATTCTCACTATTTCTTTTCTTTATCAAATTAATAAACTAATGATTAAAATAAAATGAAAACACCCATTCCCACCACTATAAAAATCACTCCTCACACCCTCTTCTCCTCACACCTCTCATGCCCTGATCACTATCTAAATTAAACTAAAATCTACTCCCTATATCATTAACATCATCGAGGAGCTCTTGGTATCATCAAAATATTTTAATCTCTTCCCTAAAGATGCTCTCTAGGAGGATAAATTCAAGAGGTAAATTCCTCTTTCTGATTATTTTGTTTTCTTTCATGCTTATTTCTTTTATTTTTCTATCCTCACCTCCTCTCATACAATTTTAATGTAAAATATAGTACATTAAATATTATATAATGTTTTTATATAAATATAATAATTATTCATCACATTCTTTCAATTCATTTTATACTAAAAATGAAAACACCATCTGAGATGTGTTAATATATCACATTCAAGGATGATGGGGTTTCAATTTTTATTTTCATATTAAATTCGTGTAATTTAACCATTTTATGGATAAAAAATATTTTAAAATATGTAATATATCTTATTTAATGTTTTGGGCTCTTTATTCACACATGATTTTAAATAATAAAACCAAAAACGATTCATTACAATGAAAACACCCAAAATAATGAAAACATTTAACAATAAGATCTTATCTAAGGATTTATCCTCCCACAAATTAACCAAATAACATATGATTATTTATGTTTATATAGTATCATTGATAAATTATATTAATAATTTGGGTACTCATACTGATTTTAAAAAAACCTCTATTCATGTATATAAATGAATCGATATAGAAAACAATGAAAACGAAAAGTCCCGAATGATGAAATTAAACTCTATATCTAATTCAATGGACAATAATATAACTTAATAAGAGAATAATTGAATTATATTCATGTATAAAACGATACATATTTCTTAATTAATGAATATAATTTTATTATATTTGACAATAATCTAAGGAAA
This sequence comes from Viscum album, assembly GCA_963277665.1. NCBI lineage: Eukaryota > Viridiplantae > Streptophyta > Magnoliopsida > Santalales > Viscaceae > Viscum > Viscum album. The sequence goes on from OY728148.1 coordinate 1,284,082,788, forward strand.
GCATTCAGAAACAAGGTATGTGGAATTCTTGATCCCAACCCTCTTTCTTTGGGTTTTCCCACTTTTGCTCCATTTCCATAGGGTTATTCCTTAAAATTAATTTATTCATTGTTATCATAATTTTTTTGGGATATAAATATTTTCTAAATTAGTTTATAAAAAACATATTGTTTTCTAAAATAAGTATACTTTCATAAAGAAATACAGATTTGACTTCTCAAGATTTTTTCCCTCTCTCAATGTTGATGAATATTATATCAAGTATGGTGTTCCAATTTTCATTTTGGAAAATAATGTTTATGAATCTATTCTTAAAAAATTAAACCCATTCATTTCTATGGGTTATTATGTGTAAAATATTGATATATGTTCTAGGTGGCATGTGTGATAATATAAATGTTGTGAGTGGATGTGTTCACCCAGAATTATATTGTGCAATGTAAATGTTATTTTGTGATGAGTGTTCTTATAATTATATATATCTTAAATAAATTTTGTAACATTAAGAACATCATGAGTAAATTGAAACATGTGTGAACATGATGATAGCTTTTTTCACAATATATTGTGGTAGTTTACCAACAAGACATAATGATTAATTTACATGCATTGCCACATGCCAATTATTTTTACTCGTGATTATTATGATGAATATTATCCTATACCTATATTATAATTATAATTATTATGATCACCCCATGATATATTGTTTTATGTTCTTATGTATCATCTTACTGTGATTTTAGGTCATCACTTTTTGATGTATATCCTCAGGTAACTACTTGTACTAAGAATAACACAAGGGGAAATAAGAAGCCTAGAGATGTAGAAATTAAATAAATTTTTAGGTTTACGCTATGAAAGATATGTATTGTCATATTTTTGATAAGAAACTAAACCTTTGGATCGTCTTTGTAATTTTTTTTCTGTTTTTTATCATTAAAATAATTTATTAGTTATATAAGAAGAGAATTGTCACTATAATCATGAGTTATAAGGATGAATTTATTAGAAGTTAAATGGTCTGGATGATTGAGAAATATAAATACAAAGTCAGTATTAGAAGTTTAGTGATGTATAGGTAATGTTTTTGAAAATATAATGTTGAGATGTTAAGAAAATAATGCAAGGTAGGGATAATTTGTAGTGGTTTGGATGGTTTAAAAAGACATTTTATATGATCATGGTATTATCTAAGAATGAGTGATGAAATAACTTTTGGAATTATGAAGGCATGTGTGTTGGATCCATATTACTTATAAATAGGAATTAACATCATAATTTATTGATTGATTAAAATTGAGAGAAGGCAATGAGAAGGTAAGAATATGTGATCTATTAACCCAAAAGGCTTGAAAAGGTATTAATTACATGAATAAATATATGAAAACTAATAGTAACATAATAATATAGATAATTAATTTTTTTTTGATATTATTTGGGGCATATAACATGATGGGGCAAAACATATGACTCTAATGTACAGTAAAAATGAGATATGTAATATGTTTGCCCATAAATTAGGGTACATGAGGCTCCAGAAGTTAGGAAAATGAAATTTTATTAGAAAAGATAAATATATTTATTCTGTATTTTATTTAGTAGAGTTTTAAGTTAAACTATGTTGAGTTTGATAGGCATTTAAATCTTCCATATATTCATAAAACGGAGGGATAAAAAATAGTAAGAATAATAAAAAATATAAATTTGTTCATTTAATATCTATGAGAAAAGAACTAATGTTAGTATGGTTGAATTTATTTATTCAATTACACACAAATACTTAATATTGTAAATTCAAATCTTACTTTATTATGATGATATATCTAAGAGTGTACTAAAGACTATTGGGCGGTTGTATAAAAAACCAATCAAGAGATATTGGATTTCCTAGGGAATGAGTTTTTTAACATTCCCTAATCCTTCCCTTGGAGAAAAATAAAATTATACTAGTGTTTTTTATAAGACGATAACTTATCACACATTTGTAATGAAATTTCTTCACTGGTGAAAAAATATGTTTCTTGAGCTCAAACTGAACACTATAGAAGTGTATATTACCATATTGGAGTTTAATATTAATAAAATTATTCATCCAATTATCTCATGTTCATTTACCATATTTCAAGTGGGTATGTGTATTGGTAACATAGAGAAAATCCATGTGTCTTTATTAAGAAAACTATTAATTAGTAAAAGTGGTCAAATGTTTAATTTGAATGAATTTTTATAATTGTGAAGACACTGATTCACCACCCTCTCAGTGTGACTACATGATCCCATAATCCCTTTAATATGTATAGAAGAAAATCTATATTTCCTATGATTAGATCTATTTTTATTTTCATCTATTTTTATTAAAAAAATCCAACATTTATTTCTGAATAAGATTAAATGATTTTATAGAGGAAACGAGTTTTTTCAATCAATATATGTACTTAGATAAAGGTTTCATCCAAAGACATGAATAATAATCATAAGAAGGTGGAAATGAATCTAATGAGGAATGATCCTATTAAAGAATCAAACTCAAATTTATTTGATTATAAATCCATTTCATACAACTATTCCCGTGTTAATAACAACTTAAAGAAATTGACTATTGAATTAGTTACTCATATATTAATATTTATTGAGTTATTACATGATGAGAAGAAAAAACAGGAAAACGATGAAGAGTACAGTAAATAATAATTGATTCAAATGTAATTTGATGTTATAGACCTCACACCACTTGTTAAATCTAAGGAACAGATTGAATTATTCTTATAAGGAATAATTTTATCTGGTTTATGAAGAACAAAAATTAAATATTTTTTATGAAATTAAGAATAATAATGTTTTTGATAAAAATTTTCATGCATTAAGATAAGATATTTGTGTCAAATATTGTTAGTTTAAATCAAATATAAAAGGATAAAGGATATTGGAAATGTTTTACAATAAGAGAACAAGATTCATGAAGTTCATATTTTAATTATGGAGCAATAATGTAAAAATTTAATGAAATGATTATAGGATGAGAAAAATATCATCAATATGATATTCCTAGACATTGATTTCAAATTAGACAAATCCATAGTTGGTTTATGATAAATCATAACATTAATATAAAATAAGAGTTTCTTCCACAAAAGTGTTTTAATAGATTATTATTTCTAAAAAGGATCATATTATTTTCAAGAAGAATTTAAAATCATCATAGAATATATCACATGTATGCTCAATGAAAAAGCTAACATTATTCCAAGTGGTTTCTGTTTGAACTCTTACTACTTTAAATGATAATACATGTTTAAAATGAAAATATGAAAAACTTATTGTGGGGAAAAGTCATTCAAACATACTAATTCAACATTTTTTATTTAAAAACATAAAAAATTTATTTGACCATATTATGTCGTATAGGAATAATATTTTATTAAAAAATAAATTTTTGAAAAATCATAAAATATAAGGATAAAAAATAAATTCACATTATTTATTTTACACTATTAGTGTTATAAATTTTTTAAATACAATTCCATTGATTGTGGTAATAACATCACAATCATTGGAAATAATTCAGATTGTACTAAGGGGTTTAATTTGAAGTGAAGAAAATCCAATTTCGTAATATAAAAACTTATAGAAGAATATGGTAGTGAATCTTTCCATCAAGAATAGATTTGGATTCTTGGAGGATTTCTAGTGTATTTTAAATTAAAGTTGTCACAATGATGGGGAGTTATGTTGTAAATATACCAAATTATATTCCACAATATATCTAGGGTATATGTACATATCAGATAGAAAAATAGTGATTATTATTCCTTTGAGTATAAGTTTTTATAAAGCTATTATGAAAACTATACTCATGCTGAATATTAAAATGGTATCTACACCAATGAGAAAATTCTTTTACTATCATAGAAAATTTATCGTCATAGAACATTAAAAAATATCTATAAATATCAATATTTATTTAAGAAAGAGAGAATAAAATAGATAATAAATTCTAGAAATAAATAAAAAGATTGGTATGATGGAATACATCCCATTTGAAGAACTGATGACATAACTAAATATGGACAACTCAAAGAAAGAGTAAAACTATTATAATTGTTCAAAAATATTTTAAACCCTCATAAAAAATTAAGGAAAATACTAATAGTGGAGATGAATTTATTTTTAAATGAATGAAAACATCTTTAGATCTATTTGTTAAGAAGTCTTATGTGAAAAAGAATTCCTCACATAATAAGAATGTTGGGAATTTTCCTAAGGAGTGTATAAATAAATTTTTAGTATTATTGGAAGATAATATAAAAATATATAAATAAAAGAAAGGTAAATATGAATTTATAGTTTAATTTAAAAGTCAAATTATACACTATATGAAATCTAAATGAAAAATAATAACCATTTCCAACGACAATTATTGAGTATTGGTAGTCAAAGAAGGAGTTGGTAGGAAGAGACCACACTAACCAGTAGTTAAAAATAAAATAGTGTCTGGGTTGAGTAATAAATATCTAATCTATTTATCTAATTAAGTAGAGAAAGTTAAACAGACCTTATTAATACATTTTTTTTGTTTTCCTTTATATGCATGGAATTAGTGGTGATTCATATATGGGATGAACATTTTGATATTCAACCATTTTATAGATATAAAAGATACCAAGAGAGTATTTTATTTTAATTGATATAAAAAAACCATTTCATGTAGTGTGTTTCATGATGAATGTGGATGTAGTTTAACCATTAATGGTGAGTTGAGTTAAACAACTATCAAGACACTATTATTTCATGTAAATTTTTAATTTCCAGATAAATATATAGATGAGGTATGATAATCAAACTTTCCCATTCATATGTTGACTAAATTATTTCTATTTTTAAATCGGGGAATGTGTTGAGAAAGAAGGGGGATCTTATAATTGACTATTTTTATGTGTTTTTTAAATTGAGTGAAGGTGGAAATATTATTGGAAAATATACATTAGCAACACCTAGAAATATATCCACTTATCGATATCAACTGGTAAAACAAATTATAGAATGAATTTTATGTCTAGCATAATCTCATTTGTTTCTTAGAATGAGAAATTATCATATATACTTATTGTAAATTAATTTATGTACAATTTATTTAATAAAATTTATTTCACACTTCTTTTAATAAAACAAGATTTAAATTCAATTAAAATGAAGATATGAGAGATAATATGAAATTTCAAGTCATGGTTCGATGATTAGACGAGTGTGACTTTTACATACTCAAAGAATATCAATAAAAGATAGAAGATATATGTATACATATTTGATGAAATCACTGTCCAACATATATTGAGGTTGAAGGAGAGATGTTTTTCGAAGATAACTTTTGGATGTTACATAAATTAAATAACAATATTGGTTAGATGAAAGTTTGAATGATACGAATTTTCTAGAGAAAATGTTCTAAAGCCTTATTTCTTAAAGAATCTTATATTTATGATAATCATGAATATTATTATGTATATAAGTAAAGTTGTTCTAAAGATATCATTCATAGGATATCTATTGATTTTCAGATATGAAGCTGTGAAAAATAAAAAATATAATATATCAAGGAAGATATACATTCAAAAGATATACTGATGCACTTTTAAAAGACATGCTTCGGATCTAGAGAGTGTGAGTACAAAAGAAGAATCCATGATAATGGTTCAAATAGGTTCTTGGAAAAATCTTGAAGATATTTTGAAGGTAAAATTTCTAAGGGTTATATGATTTGGAGAAGTGCTAAAGAATTCGTATAGTAGAAAAAGAAAAGATGTAACATCTGTATATAAGATATTTTATGGTGTTCATATTGGAGTGAGACAAAGGAAATAGTCTTATCGGGAAAAAAGATATTTTATTGCATTCTGAAATTTTCAATTTTCCATAATTGGTAACTGATATACAAAATAAGAATTCTAAAGATAAATCATATAAAATTTTTTTGATCACGTAAATTAACACTTTTAATAGTAACGAAATGAGATTCATAATTGATGTTGAGTATATAAGTATATGTTTAAAAATATTATTTGTCGAACTAATAGATTTGATGAAATTAAAATGTATGTCCAAAATAAGTAGGATTTATGATGGTTAATGAATTTTTTTTGAAGAAGATATATATAATCAATAACCATTATTCATAATAAAAACATTATTATGTAAATTTGAATGTTTCTAAGTTAAAAAATTATAATTGAATGAACTAGAAGAAGTGAAATACAACCAAATAACCATAAGAAAGATATGATTAGCTAATGATAAATGAAATGTTAATGTTGAATTTTAGTTTTAATGAGTTAAGTCTTAGAGGTATTTCATGATGATAATATTCCTAATCCTAGATGATTAGATGTTAATAATGGTAAAAAAATGAGAAGTGTAACAGGTAAAAGGATCAATAATTATTAAGATGATTCGATTTAAAGATATATGGTTTAGATTATTGAGTACATTGTGAGTATTTTTTTCATGTGTAAGAAATATTATCGATGAGATTATGTTGATATTTGGAGAAAATCATCTAAAGTAGGATGAAGCACTCAGAGGTTTGGCAGTCTCAAAAGTCTTATTATGAGAAGTTGGTGTCATATGAAAAGAAGATACAAATTATTTTTCAGAAACATGAATTCTTGTATACTGGATTAGTTTTTCATATAAATAGTTATTAAACATTTCATTAACGTAATGATAATTTTTTTTGAGATTATATTTAGATATAAAAAAATTATTAATTCACACATAAGGATAATGAAAATGTATTACTTGCATGAAAACATATAATAAAACTATTGATTTCATAAAACTGAAAATCATACATGAAATTTACTGATAGAGTTTGGGGTGTTGTACTTGGAAACATAAATATTAGATTATGAAGTACAACGATGGGGAGACCATGAATGTTAGGATTGTAGAAGTTAGCATACATGATACATTGAAAGTTATGAAACCAAAAGTTACCAGGTAAGAAAAAATACATGTATCCTATATAAGTATTCGAAGTATGGACTCTAGAGTGGGGAAATGATGAATCATAAGTTATATCTTCCAAATATTCATAAAACTATGGAATAAGAAAACCTTAATAAACATTCAAAATACTGAGTTTATGATTCTGAAGATTTGGAGAATAGTGTGGATGCAGATACATTTGATGTTATCAATTAATTTTTAGTTGAAGGCCTACCATTAAAGAAGAATTAATTACATTTTCATATACATTATTCAATGATAATATTTAATATTATATTTTAGAGTTCACGGAGAATCCTTGGTGACTAAAGGGATGAAATATAAAATAATCAATTTATAAAACATTGGGTCGTTACATTCTTCCTCCATTATGAAATTTCCCCTTTGAAATTTCTTTTTACATTCTATGCCATAAACAGGTGGGGGTAAATTTCCTTCATTGCTTCCTCTAGTTCCCATGTTTCCTCTTTGTACCTATGGTTTCACCATAGTACCTTCACCAGGTTACCAGTTTAGATACTTAGAACATTATCTCTATGATCCAAGACCTTCACTGGTTACTCCTTGTAAGAAATATCATCTGCCTACTATACCACCTCTGAAGCGAGTACATGTTAAGGGTTTGGTATGTACTTCCTTAAGAGGGATACATGAAAGTCATCACATACTTTGTACATGGTATGTGGAAGTGTTAATGGATAGGCCAAAATCCCAAATGATAAAAAATCTCTAAGGGGCTGATTTACTTGGGACTAGACCTACCTTTATTTCCAAACCACATGATCTTCTTCTATGGAGATACTTGTAGAAATACCATGTCTCTCAATTTGAACTCAAGGTCTATTCATCGGTTGTCTGCCTAATGATTTTGTCGAATTTGGGATGCCTTTATTTGATACTGAATGGTTTTCACCTTCTCCACCATTTGATTGAACATTTCTGGTCCTATAATCTTACAATAACTGAATTCATCCAAATGCCCTTGTGTTCTGCCCCTTTCCCCATAAACAGCTTCATAGTGTGCCATTCATATGCTCGATTGGAAACTATTATTGTAAGAGAATTCAAACACTGGAAGATGTTGGTCCCATCCTCCTTTGAAGTCCATAGAACATGATCTCAACATATCTTATAATGTATAAATATTTCATTTATATTGGCTATCCGTTTGAGGATGATAGGTTGTAATGATGTTTAGTTCAGTGTTCAGAGCATGTTGGATACTTTTATAGAATGTCGAGGTGAATTTTAGATCAAGATTAGATACAATAGATAGCGGTAATACATGAAGCATTACCACTCCATTGATGTATATCCATATAGGTTGATCTAATGAGAAATGCTCTCAAATTGTGATAATGTGAGATGTCTTTTTAAGACAATCCACAATGACCCATATAGCATTTTTCCCTCTCGATGTCCTTAGACATCCAACAGAAAAGTACATGTAATTCTGTCCCACTTACATGTTGGTATGTGTAGTGGTTGCATTATCCCCTCACACATTTTCCTCTCAGCCTTCACTTGCTCATATACCGAGCACATGAATGTTTATTTAGAAATATACATTTTCATATTGTCCAACCAAAAGTTTTCTCAATGATCTTGATCCATCTTTGTGCTCCCTGGGTGAATAGAGAAGGTCGATCTATGTGCGTCATTCAAAATCTATTTCTTTATATATGGATTAGATGATACATTTAATCGTGACCCAAATCATAGAAATCCTTCCTCATCAATTTTTAAATCAGAGGATTTAACATTCCTAATAGCTTCCACACTTGTTTGAACATCCACATCTTTTCTTTAAGCATCCTTTATTTTCTCAATGAGAGATGGTTGAGAAATCATTTGCGAAAAGAATGATGTTATTCCTCCCTTATTGATTCCATTTTCCATTCTTTGAAAATCTATGAATATTGGGTCCTTTTCAACTCTCATTATTGATAAAGCTGCATGATCCTTTCTGCTTAGGGAATTCAACAACTTATTTTCTTTACCAGGATGGTAGTGGATTGAGAAGTCATAATCCATGATGAGATCTAACCATATTCACTGGTGCATATTAAGCTCTTTCTGGGTGAATATATATTTGATACTCTTGTAGTCAGTATATATCTCCCACTTCAACAAATATAGAAAATGCTGTCGTATTTTTAATGCAAAGATCATATCTACCAACACAAGATAATGCATGGGATAGTTTTTCTCATTGATTTTAAACATTTTTAGGAGTAGGAAATGATATATTCATTTTAACATAGATTACAACAAAGAGACATTTTTTATATTTTCAATAAGAACATTTCTTAAAACAACAACATTTTATACAATACTCATAGATGTTTCCCCTAATGATTTAATATCATTTTATATAGAAACTCAATGTTCATAGAAAACATGAAAGATATACTAGTAGAAAATGAATTAAAATACATTATAACAGACACTACTTTGAATTAGTGGTTACATGTATTTTAGTCATCACTATACACCTTATTATAAGACCTTTTGTGCTCCCTTGATCATGAAGATTGATGATGCTCAACATGCTTCTCGGCCCTTGAAATAGTGCATCATGTTGGATAGTGTACAACTTATAAAAATTTATCACATAGAACTATGTAAGATTATTTATATGTACATTTTTTTACCATTCATCACATTATTCATTTTGTCTCGGTTATTGGCTACTTTATGCCCAATCTTTCCATACCCAAGACATCTAAAGTCCCTTTATGAGATTTCCTTTCGAGCCTCTTTGCACACATGTTTCACAAAGGAGATCAGGTCTTCTTTCCCTTATTTTCTTTATTAGATGACCCTTCACGATATTTTATCTTCCTCTTCCTTGACACTATTTGTAATTCAACCATTTAACAATTGTTAATCATGATTTTTTATAACTATTTTTGCATAATCACAATATGTCCTTCATGAGATCTAATCTAAGTAGGGATCTTGATTTGGCGTTCATCACATTACCCTTCAAATCATTTTTAACCTGATTGATCCTATTAACTTCCATTGGATAGAATAAAAATAAAATTTTGGTATGAGTATGATATAAATGGGAAACCAGTGAAATTAAAGGGAAAACTTACAAATTATACATATCTCTATAACTTATGTGTTTCTAGGCCTCAGGTAATGTTATTCATGATTTGTCTTCTAGCATGTATTCTTATGGGATCTTTTTGTTCCCTTTATAATGGTTTATACTATTCTTAGTAATTTTCCAAATCATATCCCATAGGGGTGTCAATCCAAGAGTGCTTCAAGGCCTGTTGTTGTGTACCCGGAGACCCTGAGTCAGGCCCAAAACTCCTTGTCGAAGATTTCACTCCTAGGTACATCTATGCCGGATCCACCTCTAGCTGTTTGTATCCAATAAGGGATGTATTTTATTGATAATCCACATAATATATAAATACCATAATTTAGGGTTGTTTTCCAATACTTCGTCTCATTCTTAAGGTTCTTACTAAAGTGCTCTTTTCCTAATATCCAAAAATTTCTAGACAATCCTTTGATATAAACTATTGTGACCCCTAACTTTTATATATAAAATTACATTATTTGAATCATAATTATACATTAGAGTACAATCCAAGTATCATTAATTATATTGTTTTGGAAGACTAGGTAAATAAAACATAATAAATGGGGCAAAAACCCTTCTTTATTTAATCTCCATAAAGAGATCCTAACTTTCTTTGAGCCCTTACATCTGCTTAGGGTATCCTTGGGAACAGATGAACAAATGGATGACCTAAAAAGACTAGTAAGGGAATGAACATAATAATAGACCTAAATAACATGAGGTAAGATCATGACATACTGATATCAAAATCAAGGAACATATAAAATCATTTCATATAAACAAGGGATCATATAAACATGGAATCTTATAAATGTAGAAAAATCATAAAAAATTTATTTAGTAAAGGTCATGGATAACTGAAAATAAAATTTCCCATAATATTATGGGTCAAGTCTAACCGCCAATCCCATTTCCCATAGTGGTATGTGTCAAGGCTAACCGCCAATCCCATTTCCTATAGTATTATGGGTCTATGCTAACTGCCAATCCCGTTGCACATAGCATCTCATGGGACATAACGTTACCCAATTAATTGAAGAACTACTTGAGCACAGCCATATTAAATTTCATGAATATGTTTTCCACTTTAACAATCATACATAATCAATCATACATAGACACAAGGGTTACACATGGAAAGAACCAGGTACCACCATCATGGCGTAAAGAATAAACAATGGGTGTATCAAGAAAGTGTCAATGAATGAATGGAATTAGAAATTTCATGGATGTTCATTAGGTAAAATAGGAATATATAATGTAAATTTATGTCAATCAAAAGTTGAGACATTTATGAAATATATTTGAGAAATATTAGCATTAAAACATTTGTGTGCAGTTTTAAGGAAAATATTATTGAGATTTTAAAATAAAAAAGAGTACAGTATTTTATATAAAACTAGAATAGAACCAATAAAGTTTTAATAATAAAAATAATTATTTTAAAAATACAATGGTGGATTTAGACAGAAAATATAGTGCACTTTAAATTGGGTAAAAATTCTGAAAGTTCCCTTAAAACATGTTTTCTTATTAGATAGTACTAAGGGGGGATCTTTTAAAAACTTGTATATACCAAAAAGAGATTGATGAAAGGGTTATGATAAATGATTTTTGTACAAATAAATATAATTTATAATATTTACATAAATATATAAGATCACTCCATTTTGACATAAAGAAAGATAAGGTAACCCGAAAGAACAAAAGAGGTTCAGGTAGTATTCGTTACGGTTTATCGGCATGTAGTCAAGTGTAGCTAAGTGGGATTACTGACAAAGAAAAGGGATTTATCATCACTTATACATAATAAGGTAATTATGTGGGATTTGAGAAATAATACCCACTATATGGGATAAAAAAAATATCCTAGTATAGTGGTCATCATTATTAAGAGTGAAATGGAGAGGATACCTTACCTTAGGTCCAATGGTGATCTTTGCTTGAAAATAATAACCTGAATTTAATTATCAGGTTTATATAATTAATAGTTACATAAAATATTATATAAGTAATTGATTTATTTTAACAATTTTTCAGTTCTTTCAAGATCCTTTTGATTGGTTATAAGGTTCAATTTCATTATTCTAGTCTGTTTGATTCCTTGGTTTTAATTATCAGTTTACTTATATTCATGTTCGGATAAACCTCACAAATGAAAGTGGTTTTCCAGAATTGGATTTTTTTGTCATTAGTGAACATACCAGATATGCAATGTTTATGTAAATTTATTTGGTTATTGGGAGTGAAGATAAATTATTATATAAAACCATAGTGACAACCATTTTCATTAATCACTGGGTTTTGATTACAACAAACATGTTTTTCTTTATAACTTAATTCCATTTGTACGAAAGGATTATAGAACCATATCTAGGATATATTATATATAATAATTTGTTTTAATGATAACCCAAATGGTATTAGGACCATAATTAACGATGATAAAAGAAATTGATAAGTCATTGTCCTTGAATGTGCTAAATTAACACATCTCAAATTTTGTTTTCTTTTCATTCAAATAAAACACGGGGAAAGGAGAGAAGAAGATGAATTATTGAATTAGCATTATATCATTAAAATACATATATGTTACTGGATTTATCATACTATTTGGTTTAATGGAGGTTAAGAAAGAAACAAGAAAAGAAAATAATATTGGAAAGGCATAAATCTTGAGAGGAGTGATGAGAAGAGGGAGTGGGGGGGGGGGGGTTAAAGTAGAGGAGGGGAGTGTTTTAAAAAAAATTCAGCATTTGAGTATATATTTCCCTCATGAACAAAAATAGTGATGATTACTTGAACAATAATAGTAAATGGATAATGGGAATTCCAACCAACGGTGGGGACATCAGCCATGATCCTACTAATAGATTATTTAGCTTATAATGTATATATAAGGTAAATTCTCGTATTTTACTATGCATAAAAATTCAATTATTTAAGAAAAATCTCAAAAATTCAGCCTAACCATTTTTGGACATGTAGAATAAAAAATGAATTACATTTTCAAAAATAAATTTCTAAATTTTATTAATTTAATATTTAATTAAAATCATAATATCTTATTAAAAAACCCATTTCAAAACATTCATTTACTTATTCTAAAATATAAGTACATCATACTTTCACTTGAATCTTATTTATATACTCTCATAAGTTAGTTTACTATTCATCAGGGTATATCACTAATCATAAGGGTAAAATTAATATTCATAAGGGTACACTACATTTCAAAGAAAAATATGTTTTTTTTATCTATCTCCAAATAACATACTAATCGCAACCATGTATGTCAGATTTTTGAAATTTGAAACACAGGAGTGAAAAAAATATGTTTTATCATCACAATGCACTTAATAGTTCATTATATTTTTATTTTATGTGATTATAAGAAATATTTATATAGAAGGGATATCCATTTATAAAACATTGGGTCATTACAAAATAGAGGATTTAAAAAAAATTTGTAAAATTTTACGTTAAAATAATTTAGTAGAACATAGCTACACTGATTCAACCCCTCTATAAGTATGAATATATGTTCCATTTGGGAATTCAATTTGTACTTTTCTTGAATAATTTTTTCTTCCTGAAATTACTACTCACATACCTGCCCACCAAAAATAATGTACGTATTGATTTTGATTTTCATTCATCAAAATTTCGTGCCCTACTAATATCAGTGTATCCATAAAATTTAAATTTTACACATCTTATATAAAGTATAACATAACCAAAAAGTTCCTTCTGATATCTAATAACTCAAATGTGAATCTATTGGAATATATTTGTACCGAGCACTAAATTTCACAACATCAGTCAATTTAGTTCTTGAGGTAGTGGGATAAAGTAGGATTCCAATCAGTTTCCTGATATATTTTTGGTTCAAACTTTTTCATACATCATTGTTTATTATCTTCAAAAAAACATTCAAGGGTGTGGATATCTCTTTAGAGACTTTGAGTAAAAATGATTTCAAAATTACCTTAATATATTTTATTGGTATAGAATAATGAAATCAATTTTTTTAAACAATTCAATCCTTGTAAAAAACTGCATACTACAAGATTTTTAATATAAAAATTATTTTTGATTTAAATTTATTGATACTATTATGAATATGTAATATCACCTAGAAAATTGATTTCTTCAAAATATACAATGATAATAAATATATATGTGCTCATTTATTTTATATAAATATTAATTTCCAATTTTCCTTCAGAAATAAGTTATTTATTTCATGAAACTATCTTGGGACACCCTAGTGTCACTGTTAATTTATATTTTATAATAAGATGGTGTTATTTAAATCTTTAGAATTTTTTATGGTTAAAGTTTTCATTTTGTATAAATTTTCTTCCGATTACATAATTAGTGGGCATAGGTTAGAGGAAAACATATATATTGTCTTAGGAATGATCTTTTTAGTTTATTTTTTAGTGCACTTTGTAACCCCTGATGATTTTAAATTATATCTTATATTGAAAGATAAGTTGTTTGATAGTTTTCTTCATAATGAAACCAAATAGAAATCACACCTAAATAAATATAAAATCATTAAAATGTACCTTTAAATTTTTGGGGGAAAATTATAATAATTGAATTATGAAATAAATATAGACATAAGAAATTTGTATTTGTTTATACCAAGGAAGTGATAAAATTCAATTAATAAAGAAAAGTAATTAGTAATATTGATTTATAATTTAAATTAATACACTTCTAGAATTAGATTATATGAGATTTATTTTAAGATACTAAATAAATTATTTATAAAATATATTGTTTATGTAAATAATATTTTAACATTAATTATATTAATAATTTATATGAAATAAGAATAAGAATAATTAATTTTTTTAAAATTTATTTTCTTGTGAAAGAATTTTCATAATATTTATATATCTAAATTTAAAAATTAATTTACAAAATAAAATAATTTTAATTTCAAAAAAATGAAATTCATTTATCAAATATGCGATTCAAAATTTTATTGAGATATATTATTGGAATTTTTAAATAATAATTTTTAGGTGGATAGGGAAAGATACTATTTTATGATAATACCATGACTTTTTTGACATTATTATTATATAAAATTTTCTTGTATTTTTTAAACACTTTTAAAGACATAATATGTATTTCATAAGATATATTTTATTTATAAAAATATTTATTCTGGTTTAAAATCCCATGTTTGATATTAAAACATAACATACACCATTCATTAAAACTTTTTTATATACATTCAATATTTATATATTAGAAATTATTTTTTATAACATGTATAAAGTGAATGTAGTAAAATGTATAAATTTTTTTTTAATGTTAATGATCATATTTTTGAAATAGGACCAATTTATCTTAATTCATAAAAATTAATTTCTTAGATATAAACTTGTTAATTCGTCATAACTCAAAAATGGTAAATATGGTTAACAAAAGAGGTAGATGAAATTATAGGTTAAAAAAATACTTATAATTGATTTTTTTGAGGGTTTTTCTTTCAGAAAAGAACCATAATATATTATTTTAATTTTTGGATCCTTATTGGCATGTGAAATAAGTGTTCTATTTATATTAAGATGCAATATTTACAACTATTCAATTCTCAAGACTTATAAAATGGAATTTCCTCCACACTTTAAAGAAAATTCTAAATTTTAATTTATTGGTATATATAAACCATATTTACTTATTCCATAACTCTATTTCACTTCAATAAATTTTTTTTACAAAAGAGTGTGAATAAGGTCTTCCCTTTCTAAGGAATCCTCTAAGGGAAGCCCAATCATCTCAACGTAAGAACTAACTTTTCCATTAAACTGTTTTTTACATATCTCCCATTTAAATATATTTTTTCCAAACATGATATTATTTATTACAAATTTCTATTATAATTAATGTTTTTATATTTTGGAAACAATAATTTACCACCTTACCCCTTTTTCATGAACAAAAGGAAAAATTTCCTCGATGTGATTGTGTGGAAAACCGACTCAATAAAGAAACATTGTTAATTTAAAAAGTATTTTATTAATTATTTATTAAAATATTTGAAAATATGATTCACCACCTTAAAATTATCTAAATAATATAATTATTCTTATAAATAATGACATCATTCCAAAATTAACCACTTTTATATCCATACTCATATATTAATTGTGGTATATTCAGGTTTGGGTCAATCTAACCACCTACTTGAACAATGCTATAATATAATATCTAGGATGAAAATGAAAACTTAATTAATGATAATATATTATATTAATAAGTCATTTTTTCTGGAATGGTAACATTAATATTGTGGTCAATAACTAAGATACTAATTTCAGTTAAAAATTAGTGAAACAAGCTAATTACAAAATCTACCATTAAAAATCATAATAAAATCCCATAGAATGATATAATGAAATTTTTAATAATTTAAAGTTTCATATATATTATATTGTATGATATAGGAATAGTTTTATTTAGATAGGAATGAAGAACAACACCACTACTATGAGACTATTTCAAAATGATAATGATTATTTAGATCCGATATTGAAAATACATAATAACTAACTGATATACAAGTTTTTTATAATATTTACCATTGTCTTGCATTTTACTCATTGCGTGATAAACAAACCCACCACTTCTTCTTGGCCTAGTATCTTCTCTTTTTCATCCTTATAGATTAGATAATTTTCAATATTCCCTTATTTATGCCTCAATTATTGATCACTGCCATTTTATACTTTTTTAAATTATTTAATAATATTTTAAACGAATGTTTAATTCTATCCATATGGGTCATTTTTGAAAATTTCGAGAAGAATATATTTTAAATGTTTATGTGTGAACATATATTTCCACTATTGGTTATTTTCATTGAAAATTAAAATTTACAATTTCATAGTTCCTAAATTAAATCATTATGATTATGATTTTAAATATATGTTTACTTTAATAAATGTTTTTAAAAGGAAAAGGTTATTTCTGGTTTCCATTTTTTCTAAATCCTTTTAAAAGCTGTATTTCATGAAAGACTACATGTTTTGACATATTTTATGCTTCTTAAAGGGATTTTTTTGAATTATACCTTAAAATTCTTATCTTAGGATGTCTTATATAATGTTTTCTTCTATTATTGGAATGATTCATCCCCACCTTTATCTTGAAAAATCATCAAATATGTATAAATATCGATTTTTATTTAATTATTTTCATTTATAAAAACTATTTATTTTCTTTAATTGATTTAATTATGTTGACATAGATGCCATTTTTTGATCAATTTAGAGAAATTATAGACATAACCAAGTACCAATTACTCTATAAAGTGTTAGTTTTAGGGATTCTTTTAGATAAAACATTATATTTGTTGGTGGAAATTCGGAAAATATGTATACTTATTATTTCTGTATGGATGCTTATTGATTATTTAGGTATATTGGTTATATATTGTATATTTTATTTATTCTTTAATATGATGAATGTATTGGAATTAATTAGGGATTGGTGGGGCCGGAAATATCATATTGATCCATCACCAGGTCTCATGGGACATTATATGCTGGGTATTTGGTTTATGTTTGTCAATTTATTAAGATGTATTGACTTCAGTCCTAAAAGGATTTTTATTTCAAATAATAAAGCCTTTGAGATATGTTATTTCTCGGTATAAGGCCTTGAATATTGACACCTTTTTCATTCCATCATAGATAATAGATTTGTTATATTTTTATATTAATTTATATCATTAACTATGGATTTAATTAAAGATCATGTGATCAGTTATACAATATTATTTTATTATTATTTAATTCATACCATATTATTCAGGAATATTTTATTATATGATATTTTCTAGTAAATGATTTCCCTTATATATGTTTTATCTCCATTTTATTATGTTTTCATTTTCCATTGTTATTAAGAAAAGTATTTAAAATGATATGTCTAGAAGAATAGTGTGTTTGGAGAATTTATGATAGGTGATAAAGTATTATTATTTGTTAATTATTTTATCATTTACTAGAATAATGTAATTTTAAAGAGAAATAAAAGAGATTTTTTATTAAATTATTTTCCACATTTATGTATACACCTAAATGTTAAAGGAAATGAATATAATGAAATATTTACTTTTTGTCATGAAATTATGGTAAAATTATATTTTGGTTGTTATAGTTTGTATCAAATACAATATCTAAAGTATGATTACTTATAACTAGATCTGGGAGTGTGTTTATGGCGTATCAAAGACTATCTTCTTAAACAAGTACCATACAGTTGGTTTTGAATCATAGAAAATGTATTAAAAGTTAATGTGATTGTTTTTTAGTAGTGGTGGCTTTCATAGTTAGAAGTTGGTTTGTTAAACCACGTGGCCAAATCATCTGGGTGTGTAGTTTCTTATCGGTGGGAGCCACATGGTTAATATAATCTTTGGTAAACTATGAAACTGAGCCATTCGAGTAACCCAGTTTTTATAAAACATGAAATCCCAATATTCTTCTCATTTTTTTCATTGATTCCAACCTCTCCTGCTCACTCATTCGGGATGGCCTTATATCATTAAGTGATCCCCCTCCACCCCTCTTCATTTTTGCGACCCCGTCATTTTTTAAAATGTGGATTCTCTAAGGTTGACCCCTCCATCCTCTTATTTCATCCATTTTCCTTCCCTTATATTCTATTTTAATTTGGTTCCACATTATTTCAAGAATATTAATGGATATTTGGATAATATTATGGTATGTAAGTGTCTCTATTTTTGGGAATTTTTTATTTATTATTATACAGTTCTTACACTTTCTTGTTTTGGCCTTCTCTATAAAAGGTGTCAATTTTTAGCTTCTTGCATTGGGGTTTCCACTTCAAATAAGGGAATTTTGTTTATAAATTTACATTAATGAGAATATAATTGAGTTCTTGTTGTATTCATTTATTTTTTTGAAGTAAAATTTATATTGAATAGCCTTAAAGAATTTAAAAAAAGTCCTCAAGGTTTTCACACTTTCCATAAGCGGTGTTTATATTGTTTTATAAAATTTTAAGTGAATAATGTGTACAAAGAATATGAGAAATGATTTCATATATATTTTTAAATAAATTTTCTTTAATAATAGTAATTTATCACATTTGGGTCATGAAAAAAATTATTCAAATGGTTTATATAAATCTATTTGAAAATAAAAAAATTGTTACATTTTATAAATAGTTATGAATGGAATGATATTTTGCGTTTAAATGATTTTATATATGTTTATTCATTATTTTAATTAAAATAATATTTTATAGTGTATTTAATGTATTTTTAAACATAATATTTCATGTTGTGTGAAATGGATAGACATCCTGATATTGTTTTCAATGGTCTATTTATCGGTTTAAGTGTTTCTTTTAAAAAGTTGGGTGAAGCTTAGCTGGGACCCTAGAAATTTTGACAAATATTTGACCTAAAAGGGAATGATATTTATTCTTCAAAAATTTTCTAATTCTTATGAATATGGAAATGTGTTCTTTCATATAAGGGTGTTATATGTGAAATGTGATTTGTAATTTCCTTATTTTTATGTTGACCATGAGATGATTTTGGTATGATTTTCTACTCACATATATCTTGATATATCATTAGAGTCTATATATTTGGTTGATGAACTGAATAAGTGTTCCCCATATTGTAATTTATTTTCTAGATATGGGAATTTTTTCCCACACATACTAAGTGCCCCCCAATAGAAGTGTCCCATGGATGCTATGCACTTCCAAAATAGATTTAATAACTAAAATAGTTCTCTATGACTACCAGGACATTGAAAAAATCTTTAGTTGTACCCTTAGGTTCCATTCACCAATTTAGGTTCATATTAATTGAGTTCTAGTTGGTTTCCCATGATAAGTAGTTCTTTTTTAGGATTATTTATTATATTATGTTATGTGATTTTCCCCAAGATCTTGATTGGTTTTCATGGAATCATTAATTTCAACATCGATTTTGTTATATTACCATAATAACTCAGTGTTTATTGTTTTCCTTGATTTATTTTTGTTATGATTTTGATTACTTATAAATAAATCTATTATTTGGTTTATAAATAAATCTAAAAGAAAAGTGGTGTGTATGTTATATGATGGTGTTTTAGTAATTTTCTTGGAATATATTATTGGATTTTTATTTATTTATAATAATTTTTTACAGGATCTTACTTCCACGACTTCATTTGTGTTTGATTTTTCTGATTTTCCCTTTATTAATATATAAATGTAAATGTTTTATAAAATTGATTTATTGAATGTTACTTGTTTTTTAAATGATTCATTAAATGTTTTTTACTCTTTATATTTTAAAATTTAATAAATAAATTGTATTTTGAAAGGAAATTTCAAAATATCTTTTGTGAAATCATATTGGGGATTTTTATCTGAGACGCTACATATACCATATAGCATATTAAAATATTATTATATGTTTAAATTTCTTAGGGTTTGGTAAATTTTTGGTTTTTATGTGAGATCTATGATTATTGAAAATTTCCTACTGTTTTGTGTGACTATGGGTCTAATATAGATGGTTATAAGTGGCTTTATTGGCTTTTTTATTTTTAGATATTTATGTTTAATCCATTTTTGTGAGGTGTTTTATTCATTTTGGATTAGACTATAATTATATTCATCAAAAATGTTTTTTTATGTGATTGTCATTTTTTAATTTTCTTTATTACTTAATTATTATTTATTTTCATGTTTTATTTATATTGATGTGGAATATTTTATGTTTAGGTGTTCGACACAGATGCGAGTCATGACAAATTCTTAATAAAGTTTCATATACTTATACATATTATTTTACAAGGGTAATACCTTTCGCAAGTGGATTTTATTGATACATGGTATATAGTTATCAATTTATTAGGATCAATTACACCCTTTAGGTCTAGTGGTGAATCAGATCTGTTGATTAACTAGGTTATCCAAGGCTGGTTCTTTTAAAAATAGTATTAAATCCTAGGTTCCTAGTTGGGTATATGTTTTTTATGAATTCTCTTTTTTTGGGTTTATCATGGTATAAATATTATTAATACCATTTCATGAACTCTTATCATTAATATGTTCTTGATCACAACCATTCATGATAAAACTTGAGTTAACATATGAATTTCGGACAAGAGTTTTGATTTTTAGTTATTTTTTGTTTATCCTTGAGGGTTTTGATATGAGATTATGGATTTTTAATACCTATTCAACATATTAGTGATTTTGGGGGGTCCCATTGATATTTTTTGGTTAAAATGATGTTATAACAATATTTTCATAGTTATAATACTTGGTATAGATAATTGTATGGATATCATGAGGATTAGTATGTAATCATTTCTGAGGTTGTTGCATGGATGGAATTGGGTTTGAAAAATCATGAAACCAAACCATTTAAAGCTCATATGGTCCATTGGATTAATTATTATGGGATCCCATGGATTTGAAATTTAATCCAATGGTGTTTCCAATTTTTTTAAATTAATTTAGGGAAATTTATGGTAAATTAATGCTATTGCCTTATATTTTATTGAGTCTTTGGGATTGTATTTTGAAGAATTGTTTTTGAAAAAATAAATATTTTTTAATTAATGGGTTTATTTGTTTCATAAAAAACTAGTTTTAATTAGGGGCTAAAGGAATTATTGTGTTTATAATTTTTTTAAATTGGTTGGTCTTACTATAAAATTTTAACTTGAATTCTTTTTTTAAATTAAAAATATTATTTTTTGAGGTTATTCTATTTTGAAATCCAATTATTGTGGTTTATTTGTAAGATAGTTTTTATGTAATTAAATTGTTTTAATTTTTTTTGATTTCATTATGATGTTTTTGAAAATTATTTGAATAGATAGTAGAAGACATGGAACATTATTCGAAATGAATGTTTTTTTCATGGAAAAATTTTGAAAAGGAAACTAGTTTCATGAAATGTTTAGGTTTTATAATGGAACTAATAGAGGGTTTTGAAACCTAAAATGAACTCGATGATGTTTTAGTGGGTTTTTATTTAAAAAACATGTTTTAGATATTACATTTGCTTATTTGAAATGGGGTTTAATTTAATTTATAAATTTATATATTTTAAATAAATCTATTTTCTTGTGGCCTTTCCAATTAATGTGATGCATTACCAAAATGGGGTTATTTATTTTCATCTTTCTTTGTTTTATGTTTTCCATGTTGAAATTATGTTTCATAATTTATCCCTCTAGAAATATTGGGACCATTAGATTTTTTTTTGAATATTTATTTGGTAATATTAATGTCAAATATTTCTCAATTGTGCTACCTCTAAAGGTCCTGGGAGAATATTGAATGTATAATTATTAGGATGAACTATAGAGTGAATCCTACTATTACTTAGGTATATTATTTATGGTTTTTTAATCTACCAAGTCTATTTATGGAGTATTTGAGGTAAAATATTCTTTTCTCAAGCACTTCTTGAGTAACAGTGTTGTAATTTGTTAAAATAAAAGTCATTTTGATGATATGGATTGTTATATTATATTTATAAATCCCATGAGTTGAATTACTCAAATAATTCTATAGTTTTGGTTTATGATGGAATTATTCTCATTATGTTTATAGAGGATTATGGGTTTTAGTTGATTTATACATATTGTATTGTTTGATGAATTTATGTATTCTCGTTTAGAGGTGTTGATTTTAGTGATTTGAAATTATGAATCTATGCCTAATTTTATGCCTTGTGGGTTATGTGTAATGATTGATGTGGTTGAGTTTGGATGGTCTTGGAATGGGAAAGACATGGGCATGGGTACTGATACCCAAGGATAAATGTTCCACTAGTTGAGATAATGTACTAGCTATTGTTGGTTTCAATGTTTTTAGGTTCATAATGAGATTGTTTTCTATGTATTAGGTATTAAATAATCACATTAACTATTTTTAGTAAACTAATATTAATAGAATTATAATTTATTATTTAATAATGTATTCGATTCTATTTATTTTAGTGAGATGAGATATAATGGATTTTTTATGAAATTTTTTAGTAATCAATTTAAATACCATTCAGGTTACACTTTCATTGAAGAAATTATATTGGTTCTTGAATCATTATTTTAGTTTATGGATGATTGTTTCTTTACTATTGTTCTTGGTTATATCAGGGTTTTCCAAGTGGGGTTTCCCTTTTAGAAGTTTTTATCTAATTTTTCATCATTTTAAAATAATTCTATATATAAGGGAGGCCTATAATATGTCTCATTTTTTCTAATGCCTTGTGATATATTGAATATGACTTAATCATGATCAGATAGGTGTTATTATATTTGGGAATTGAATCCATGGTTTTAATGAGTTGTGTGTTTTCTAGTGATTTATTCCTCCTGGATCATATTTTGTTATTCTGGCCCAACCTCTTTTCAAAGTGTTTAGATTTTAATTTATAATTTCTTTTTACATTTCTAAATGAATTTATTGTTTCATTAAGTTCCATTATAAAGATATTTTTACCCCCACAGGTCACTGCTGTTTTATATTTCATATAAATTTTGAGAAGATTATTTTTTTTGGATTTTTAGTTTTGAAATTTTCTTTCTGCGGAAATTTTATTTTTATTATTTCGTTATTTCTCGTAGGTTAGAGGAAACATTGAAAATTTTATTGTACAATGTTTTTCATTTTATTTTTAGTGAACATTTTTTTACATAGGTAGTGCATGGTTGGGTGTAAACCATTCGATATTCTGTGAGAACTAACTGAATCATTTTTGGGAAAATTAGAACATGGATTTATCATAGTGCAGAGGAAACATATGATTAACCCTGATGTAGTGATGAATATTTTTGAGTATTAGTTTTTTTGATTTGTTTGGTTCCTGGTTTACTAAACCATGCATCCAAACAATGTGAGTGGGTTGTGCTTGTCCAATACCTTTCATATGGTAAGCACACAATTTTATAAGTGGGACACAATTTTGTAAACAATATGTCCTCATTCTAAAAACCACTTAGTTTTAGTCAAATTTGAAATTACCATATACTCCTCTATTTATGTTAGAGAGTCTGGACCAACATATCCCTACTCATTCAACCGATAATAGGAACTCAAATCTTGGTCCTCCCCTTCATTTCTTCTTAATTTTAGTTCTGTCCCCTCTTTGTTTTTTCTTTATCCTTCCATTATCATCAATTGTTTATTTTTTTAATTATTACCACATAAAAAATAGGGGTTTTGTGAGGATATTAGGGAATGGAAGTGGCTCAAATTTGGGGATGTTTTTATTAGGGGTTTCATGGGTCTTAACATTTATTGTTTGGGCCATCCTTAATGAAACATACTATTTGTATATTTTTGTGTGGGTGCTCTTCTTAGAATGATGTTGGTGTTTCTGTGTATTTTGTTTAATTGCAATATTATTGAGTTATTAATGATTAAATTTTATTTTATAAAATTAAATTTATAGGTGGTGATATAAAGGTATTTTAAAAAGGCCAACATGGTTTTCTCAGTTTACATAAAGATTGTTTATGTTATTTTCTTAATATAAAACTGATATTTGAGTGCAATAGTTTGAGAAATATTCATGTGGACCATTTTGAATAAATCTTTATGAATTGGATTATCTATAATTATTAGGGACTTGGAAAACATAAAATAATGGTTTATATAATGTTTTTAATGAAAGAAATGTTTTCATTTCTTGAATTTTTTTGAATTACATAGAGATTTTGTTTTAAATACATCTATGTTTCTTTCACCATGTTTTAAATTCAAATATGTTTTAATTTTTTTAAATAATTTTTGGGAATGGTATTTCTAGTACTGTTTAACGGTTTGGGATCCTAATTTTTTTTCCATACTATATTGTGAAATTTTAATGGAGCTTTTTAAACTTGTGAGTAAATCTATTTAAGACATTAACATTTTTATAAATTGTAGACCCAAAAGAGAATTATTTTTTTTCCTATATATTTAATGCTAATTCATGTGGAATATGTGTGTCTCATGATAAGGTGTTTGAGGTGAGATATTAGATTTACTTTGCATATTTTTTTATATCATGTTACTATTATTCTTTTATTGTGTGATAAACTCCACCATGAAATATCAAGGGACTAAAATGAGTTGGTATATAGAACACATGGATACACCTCTCGTATTATAGAATTTGTTCTAGCTTGGGGATTTATAGACTATAGATTATTAGAAATCCCTGATGTTGGTGGCCATTGATTTTGCGAACTCCCTAAATGGATTTTATAACATGGTTAGTTTTTAAGGACTATCCGGATGATAACAGATCTTATATTTTTAGCATGGTGTTCCCATTTGTAGTTCAAGTTTGTATTATATGATTATTATGGATTTTATTAGAATACTTATTTCATCTTTTGGATTATTTAGGGGACTCTATTTTATAACTTTATGTTATATACTATTTTTTTATTGGATATCATGGTACCATACCTTGGGGCATTTTTATGTTCCCTTTATAACTTGGTGTATGTTGTGTGCTCTGTTTTGTTTTAGATAAAACTTGGATTAATTTAAAATCAATTTGTAAAATTATTTATAAAGTTATTTAAAAATAAATTTTTGTTGAATTTTATAAAAATTTAATTTTAGAAATTTTTCTGTAGGGGAATTTATCATTTGTATTTTTTAACAATTTATTAAAAGATCCTCTTTGTTTAGTATTAACAAAATTTTCAAAAATAAGTTCTGGTTCTTCACTTTATAACTCTAAAAGGAGTGATGTTTTATAAATGTGATTTATGAAATGTTACTTATTTTTGTTAAAATTTAAATTGATAATAGTATTTTATATTTATAATAAAATATATAATTAATAAACATTATATTGAAAGGTATTTTCCAAATTTGTTTTGTTAAATCATATTGTGTGTGTTTATCTCACCCCATGTATACACCATATTAGGATTGTATCTCTTAAGAATAATTTTTGGTACCCAAGTTATGGTATCATTAAGGTTCTTTATGCAGGCAGTTTGATGAGGGACATAGTTATGGTGTGGGGCGTAACTATGGGTTACATGGAGATGGTTGGAGGTGGCTTCAGGTTTGGAATTTTCTTTTTTATTAGATGATTCTCTACAATCATGTTTATTTTTATGGTTTCCTTATTTATAATTATGTTTTATTTATACTAATTTATCATATTATTTATTATTATTTTATTTTCAAATTTTCATTTTATTATTATTGTGTTATGCTATGATTGGAAATTTCATTTATTATAAGGCTGCTTATTTTGTGCATAGGTGTCTGATACATGGATGGGTCACATCATATTATTACTGTAGTGTCCTATTTTTATGTATATTATTTTATGATGTTGAAAACATTTAAAGTAGTATGTTATTGATACATAGGAACTAGGTTCTAGACTATGGGGATAGAGAATTCCCTTTAGTTATAGTGGTGAATTGGGTTGGGTGATGAGTTAGGTCATTCTATCCCTATTCATTATAATTAGTATTTAAGATGAAGTAATTTAAAAGTCCTAGTTTCTTTAAGAAATGTATTTTTTGTTGTGTCATGGTTGAATGTATATTATTATCATCATCATGATTCAATTGGTTTATCACGAGTAGGTGATAAATCCCTAGTTTTCATGATGAAATTTGAGATACTATGGGCTATTAGGAATTGAGTATTGATTTTAATCATTGTTTTAATTATACTAAATGGTTTTTGATGTGATATTGTTTTTTTATCCCAAATGATAATAATTATGATTTTAGTGGTCTATATGTTCTTTTGGGGTGAAACTAAAAAAATCGTCAAAGGCACATGGTTAACTCACATTGTCTAGAAATCCAAGTGTAGACTATATATAGGGAACTGCGAACCATTTTTTCGATTTCACAGTTTTACAAACATTATATCTAATCCATGCATAGTTATTTAAGCCCCCTAGATTTATTTTATTTTCTACCTAGGATACCATATTTAATCCAAATATATTTTTCAATAGAGTGATGTTATGTTATGCAGTTTTATGGTCAATTGTTCCTCTCTATTAAATTTTTATAATTCATTTTCCTTTATTTTAAGAATATTTTTTTAAACATATTTTTAAATATTCTAAAAATATAATTTTTTAATATTTTTCTTAATTTTTTATGAATCAATAATGTGATGGGGAAGAAATAAATTCTGTTATTTGTGAAATATTTAGTATGATAATAGTATTATTATTCCATTTTTATTTTTAATATTTATTTCAATATAAAAAAAAGATTTTTTGGTGTAATTTTGTTTTTAAAACATATTGTTGTGATATTATTTTTAAGGGGTTATTTATATCGAATTAATGATCTAAATACTCTTTATTTTAATATAAAGTTTTGGAAATGTCTTTTATAGTGATGTGGAATTAATATAATTTTACTTGTGATAAAATTAGATTTTTATAGAAATGTTTTGAAAAGGATGAAATCATCATAAATAGTTTTCAGTTTTTAATGTAAATCATGGAGTATTTTTAAAAATTAAAGAATCTTTTTAATTTGTTATTGGACTTAAATTAAAAAGAAATTTATTTCTTTAGTGTTTTCTTGTTTTTTTTGAAATGATTTTTTGGGATAATTTTTTAATACAGAGATTTATAAAAAATATATTCTCATCTAATATTTATAATTGATATGAAGAATTTTTAAAATGGGGTGTAATGTTCTTAATCTTGTTTTGTTATATGTTATTAATTGATGAACTTGTATATTTGAATTTTTATGGTGTGGTATATCAGTACCATTTGATTTGGTTTATGATTCGTGAAAGGGTCTGATTCATATTTCATATTTCTTGGTTGTGCATCCAAGAAAGGAATTGAGATGATGAAAAGTGTCTAACATATTATATTATACTTTTTCTTAATCATCTTGTTGGAAATGAATAGTTCTTCTAGTTTTAGAATCTACCCATTCTCTAAATTGAGATGTTAAGAAGTAATTTTAATTGTTATTAATTTTTTTGTGTCACCAAATACTCTGTCACACTTTTCAAAGTCATTTTGAGGCTATGAGGTGGTTAGTATTTTTTCAACAAATAATTTGAGTTGAATGAAACAATGTATCCTGTAGTGATGGTTTATTTTTGGATTTTGACCAATGAGTTTTGTATAGAATGTGGTTTTTGGGGAAATTATTATCAGGTTTATTCCTTGATGTTTTTGTGGTATCTCATTTATTAGGTGTTGTTTATAGTTGTTTTTACTTATGACTTAGTGTTCAAAATTTCCTCTTATGGATTATGTGTAACTATTTTTTTTTGGTTTGATGGTTTTGGTATGTTTTGGGTTAGGCATGTGTTTCAAGTACCTCAAAAAGAAGATGCACCCGTTGAGATTATACACTAGTTAGTGTTGGTCTAGATCTTATGGAGTTCCCAATAAAATGGTGTTCAATATATGTGGTTATAGATTTACCATTTCACATATTTTTAACCGATGGATGAGGCCCTTTTTTCGTAATGAGACATTTATTTTATAAATGTAAATTTCTATTTTTGGTATATGAGATATAGTGAATTATGGAGGAATTTTCTCTTGATCCTTTTAAGTGTTCCTCAGGTTGGGTATTCTTTGAGGATATAAAATCTGTTCTGGGATTTTTTTGGTGTTTTATTATTATTTTATTTTCTTTGAGTTTTTTGTGATATCATGGGTTTCCTGGTGGTGTTTTTATTCTAAGAGTGTTTATCCATTTTCACCATTATTGAGGAGTTATAATTGGTATGGAGACATATATTTTGTCTCTTTCATTAAAATAAATTTCTTATTTATTGGTTATGAGTTTGTAGTGGTTATAAAGCTATTGTGGAAATGATATTTTTGTTATAAGGAGTGGATTAATTTTTTACTGTTTTAATATATCTAACCCTTATTTTATTCTTCTGACCCCAACCACCTCTTCTGTAGGTATTGTATATTTTATATCATTTTTATTTTTTACTTTTATATGATTTTTATGGAAGAAAATATCATTTTGGTGAGAATTATGGCACTACTAGAATGGAAATCCATGTTCTAGTGATTGGGAACACCCATCGGGTCTAACTGTGAATTGGGTCTAGTGAAGAGTCGAGTCCACCCTTGCCATTTCATTATAAATGGTATGAGAGCCAAAATTAGTATGATGTTTTAGGTTCTTAATATAATATCATTTTATTTGTATATTATATGGTAGATCGAATATTGGGATCATTATTATAACTCAAGAGTTAAATCAAGAGTAGGTGATCAATCACCATTTTTTATGATAAAAAACTAGTTATCATGGAAAATCAGGGTTGTAGTCCGAATTTTGAGATTGATTTTGATTATCAATGATATTTTCTGATATGAGATTATCTTTTTTATCTCCATCGAGTATAATAGTTATTTATGAGGCCTCCTTATTCTTTTTGGGTCAGTATATATGAACAACTAGACTCACATACTTTGTAGGCATAGTTTGGTAAATAATGAGGAGCCCATGTGGATGGATCTGTAAACTACTTCAGTGGTCATTGTAATGGATGATGATGATTTCAATGCCCATATGGGAAAACTGTAAATATTTAGAAATTCCCCCATCATTATTTGGGATCTTTTGGACTTTTAATTGATTCGAATAGTGTTTACCATTGACATGACATTAATTAAGGATGTTTTATGGTAAATTAATATTATCGGTTAATGTTTCGTTTATGTGTTTCTAATTTTTTTAAAATATTGTTTTTTTAATTTGTAAAAAGTCTATATTTTAATTTAAGGGAATATTTTCTTTGTGAAACGTGTTTAGGAAGGAGTGAAATTAATTTTAGTGTTTAGGAGTTTTTCTAAAAGTGATTGGTCTTCCTATTTCATTTTGAATTTGATGATATGTTTCAAATTAAAGAGAAAATTTTTGGATGTGTTTTGGTTTTGAAAATTGAGTATTTTGTTTAATTTATAAGTTGTTTTTATTGTTCATAAAATGCTTTAAAAGTGGATGATATTATTATGAAGTTTGGGAAATGTTCATTAAAGCGAATTAAGATTGGTGGAAAAATATTATATATGAAAGTGTATTTTAATAAAAGTATTTTAAAAATTGAAGAGTGTAATATAAAGTTTTTTGGTCTGGTAATAGAATTTATGGAGATTTTTGAAAGTTAAAAGGACAATTTTAATTTTTAATTGGGGTTTTGTGTTAATAAGAAATGATGGTTTTAATAATTTTTGTTTATTTTTTGAATGAGTTTTTGAGCCTCTTTTTCTAAATTTTCCCCTAGAGGTATTTTGGGACCATTTGATTCGGTTTACGAAACATGAATTGGTCTGAATCACATGTCATGATTCTTGAATGTACCTCCCATAATGGTATTGAGATAATGTAGAATTTATAACTTATAGGATGAGTCATACAGTGAATCCACCTATTTCACAAGTGTACTTATTTCAGTTCTTGACTCTATACATACCTTGAATAGAGTAGTATATTTAAAATTTTCATTTTTTCCAAGACATATCAATTCCTTATGTTACCATTCATAGTAATCAAATACCTTATGATTATATGAATCAGTTATGTTGTTTTTATAAATACCATGAGTTAAATTACCTAGAGTAGTCCTTAGTGAGGGTTTATTTTGGGAATATTTTGTCTATGTTTATTGAGTATTGTTGTTTTTGAGGTTATCTCTTCGGTGTCAATTCCTTAATTATTTTATGGGTTATCGTATATGATGTTTTTATTATAGTTATTTTAACTAATTACATGGTGTCTAAGATTTTTTCTTGGGGATTATGTGTAATCTTTCTTGTGGCTTGGTTTTGATCATTTGTGAAAGGGAAACCCATGGGTTTTTTGAATTTTTCTAGGATAGAAGTGGCATTAGTTCTGATTATTCACGCCATGATCTTATTGGGTTCACCAAGTGATGTCATTCTATTTATTAGGTCATAGATTAACCCTAAAATTTAGTACTATAACACGAGTTTATGAGTATTTTCATATTTTATGTATTTAATAGATGAAGGTATCTTTTACTCATTTATTAATGTGAGATATTATAGGTTTTGTTGGAATTTTTGTGTGATAATTTTAATAACCCATTAGGTTGTGATTTATTTAACGACATGAGAATGATTCATTTTTTATAGAACCCTTTATGTTCATCCAAACCCTCCCATCTATTATGTAGATCATTAAATTTTAGTTAATTTTTATTTTTAATTTTATTAATGAATTTTTAGGGGTATATATTTTTATTCTTGGGATAATTTTGACCTTATCATGTCACTATTGTTTTTATTTTGTATTACTTTGGTGTAATATATGTTTTTTATGGTTATGGATTGAAATATTCTTTATCTGGAAACTAATATATCGGGATTTAGTTTATTTTTTCATATTTTATTACCTGGGAAACACTTGGTTAGGTCTAAGCTAAGTGAAATCTTCTGAAAAATGTTCAAGTTGTTTTATTCGGTGGGTTAGAGAATGGCTTATTCATGGTTTGGTGGAACTATTTGGGTGATCATATGATATATTTGTATCTTTTATTAGTATTTTTTTATCATTGTTAGAAAATGGTTTGGAAAACCATATGGAAAACCCATTAGATTATGTAGTTCTTGTTCGATGTGGGTTCACAGTTGTAATATTGTTTTGTAAACCATGTAGCCCAACTGTCCATGTTTTCTAGTTTTAGAAAAATAAGAAATACCATTATTACATCATTAAATTTTAGTGAATTTTTTCCTTCCATCTCATCCTAACTCATTTAGTAAATCCTTGTAACATGAACGGAGCTCCTCCCCTTTCTGCTCTCTTCAGTTTGGAGGCCCCCCTTCAATTAAAAGTGTTTTATCTAAGGTAAACCCCTCTCTCCTCATCCTTCATCCTTTTTTACATAATTTTTCATCCATTTGACTTATATTACTCAATATAATATATAAAATATGTTTGATTAGGGTGAGATTAGCATACTCAAGGGGAACGCTTTTTTGTATAAAACTAATTTGGTATTTGAGCTCTCATCCCCTTGTTTGTTTGGACTTCATCACATAAGGAAAATCTTTATGTATTATTTCGAGGGGTTTTCCCATGGAATGACGTATGTATTATTGTGAATTAATTTTAGTTATCATATATTTACCAATTTTTTTAGTTTCCTTTTTTTGATAAATTTAACTTATATTTGATATCTTTAATTGATGTTACGATTTTTCTTTAGGTTTTATCACTTGTCATAAAGGTTATTTAATTTTTTTTCTCAATTTTAAAGTATTTTATGAGTGTTAAGGGTTTGTTTAATGTTTATGTGGTTTTTAAAGATGAAACATCTATAATAAAGGTATTTCATCTTATTTGGGACATGAGAAATGGAAATTCAGGGTTTGTATAATGATTTTTTAAAGGTAATAAATTTTTTATATTTTATGAATGGTTTTGAGTGATAATATTTTTTGAATTTAAATATTTGTAAATCTAATTGTCCATGATTAACATTAAAATAATATTATAATGTGTTTTATGGGATGTTTTGGGATGATATTTCATATTGTGAGAAATTTATTGGAATCTTGAGTTTATTTACAATTTATGTTAGGTAATTTGAAGGCGTTTTTTTAAAAACATGTGATGTTATTAGAAGTGATATGTGATATTTAAATATATTTTTTTATTACTCATCATGTGATGATTATTATTGTATTGTTTTCCCAACCAAAAATTGAAATATTATGGGAGTCGTAGGAGTTGGTAGATGAGTTAGATGAGTGCACCAACCTTAGATTGCAATTTAGAATTGGGAATTATGGAATGTGGATGTCTATAACTACCCTATGAAGGTGAAAATGGATTTTTATAACTCTAGGGATGGATTTTATTTCCCAGACAGTTTTATTGCAACCCTAAGAATTTAAAATAGTATTTAACATTAGAATATGGTTATTTTATCTGGTTTTGGACTATATTACATTAATACTACAGAGTTTCCCAGATACAATGATCATTTTGAGGATTACTTATGGGATTATGTTGTATTTCATTTCACATCCCTTGGTGTTTAGTTGGATTGTATGGAACCATTCCTTTGGAGATTTTTTTATGTTCCCTTGATAACTTATTGTTTATTTTTTATGGTTAATTTTTTTTATGATTCTAATTACATTCGAATAAATTTTTAAAATGGGTTGGAATGTGATTTTATATGAAAATTGAAATGTATTTTATAAAAATAGTTTTCGAGAAGCTTTTTTAAGAGAAAAAATGGGACTTGGATTGATTTTTATAAATCTATAAAATGATCCATTTTCAATGGTTTTATAGATGTGTTAAATAAAAATCCTTTGTTACTTCATTTCATACCAAAAAAGAGGTTGTTTTTATAAATTTGACATATGAAATGTTACTAACATTTGTTAAACTCCAAATTAAAAATTCCGTGTTCTATTTACAATTCCTAAAATCATTAATGAAATGGATTTTGAAAAGAAATTGGACAATATCTTGGGTGAAATATTAAAAGGATAGTCAACACCACACTCTATACACACCACATGGTGTAGGAAAATGTTAGGATTTTTTAGTATCTCATGTTATGGTCTAGTTATGGTTAGTTGTTTAGATTTTCCGATGATAGACATTGTTTTGGTCTGTTTTGTGATAGTGGTCCATAAAGAGAATGTTGGTAGTGTATTTAGTTATTTTTGTTGATGGTTATATATCATCTACTATTGCAATTTTTTTCATTATTCTTATTCTTATGTATAAAAATTCGTTTAGAAGGTTTTTTTATCCGAGGGTTAGATTTTCATTTTAATATTTTTGTATTATTCCCTAATGGGATATTTCTTTTATATTAAAAATACTTATTTTATGTGTTGGCTTCTGATATAAGAATGTGTCATCACCAATTATAGAAAAACATTAATTATTTTAAAATTATTTTCTTATGGTTAATACATTCCATAGTTTACATTATTGATACCCATGAATGTGTTTCCTTCCCATGGGGATTGGGACCTCCCTTCAGGACTAGTAGCGAATCAATATGTGTGATGATCTGAGTCAGCAAGGCCTGGTTTGTTACATGTCCAGTAAATCATGGATATAAGGGCATGATTTAACCTGAAATATATTTACCCATTTTCATACCACTTTACCAACATTTTTATGGTTAAAACAATTAATTTTCTTAATGAATACATCTTTTTCTAGTTCTCTATTTAAGAAAGTAGTAATTATGTCCTTATGCTTAACCTTACTATGTATATGAATTTCAACTACTAGAAAAATTATAATTTCTATAGATCTTGGTACGAGTGAAGACGTGTCTCATAAATATACTCCTTCAATATAATATAATCCTTTACATACCGTGCATATTTTTTTCTTTAAGGTCTTATAATTAATATTGAATTTACTTCAGAACACCCACATGGTGCCAATATGTTTACGAATTTTCATCTTTAAAAAATATAAAAGGATCAATTCCTTTTAATATTAGCAAGATAATCATTTATATAATTTATATAATCCTTATTATAAATACTTTTAGTAAATTATAATGACTCAACCAAATAAAAAATGGATGTTTAGTCGGCGCATCACCACTGTTGTTTAGAATAAATTGGTGGATTGTGATTGGAAATTATATTTTTAGATTATGAATATTATTTCAAATTAAAATACATCAATTTATAAATACATATATCATGGCCATAATCATTGTTTATATTTGAATCACAATGAACATTATTAATCAATTTTTATCTTCTAATTTACTCATGGTTCCAGTTTTTTTATTTTTTATTCATTAGAAGTTTCAAATTAAGCATCATTTTCCTCATAAAAAATTTATTTATTTTCTATAATTATAACATAATAGTATCCCTATATCATATCTAACCTTTTATTCCAAACCACTATCCTCTCCCATTAGATAAGTATTTCATGGATACTCCTTCCTCAACATTTTTATCAGATTTTCCAAAATCTAGTTTTTTTATATTTATTAATCGTTGATTACCAAAAACAATAATGTAGTTCATATTAGGAAGATTTATTTACCATATTTAATAAAATATTTTTTTTCTTTAGGTCTCAATAAAAATCTATTTTTAATTCCCATAGTTATGATTATAACCCCTTTATAATTTTTTGAAGGATTAAATAGCAATCATTGATATTTCCATTCTATCCCAGATTTTATTTTTCCCCTCTGTTACACCATTCTTATAGGGTGTTTATATATCTCTATATAGATGCTTGAACCCATGATTATAATGTAAATATATTAATAAATTTCTTTTGACATTCATTGTATAATCCATTCTTTTGATCATGATAAAAACTCATAAATAATTCTCAAATTATATTATGATTGTTTTAATAAACTCTAAAACTTTATTCTTATTCTTTTGGAATTTGTTGTTATTAAGTTTGATGTTAGTGAATTTATTTCTAATTGGATAATAATGATTAAAATTTATCAATTTAACTGTCCTATTTTATTAAATTTCCATTCCCTTGGTGATTCCTTACATATTTTTATAATTTTGAAATGTTTCAAATATAATATCACTTCATCTTTTTTGTTTGGGTATGACTACATCTACAAATTCCAAATATTGTTTGACTATTATGTCCAGTTTTTCTATACCTATGATATACCAACACCCTGGACCACTAAATGGCGCTCATATTGATGATCATTGTAGTACCTCCAACCCACTCCCTAAATGCTAGAGGAATTGAACTAGAAGAGGGGTATGATAAGGTTCTGTGGAGAGTCATTAGCATCTATATTTGTGTGTAAAATAATAAAATAAGTAACCAAGTATCACGAAAAAACTATAATTGATAGTTTAGTAAGATCAATAAAAGTCTAACATTAATAATATGTGGTTTGGAACCATAAATCTAGTTATATAAG
Source organism: Viscum album (assembly GCA_963277665.1). Classification (NCBI taxonomy): domain Eukaryota; kingdom Viridiplantae; phylum Streptophyta; class Magnoliopsida; order Santalales; family Viscaceae; genus Viscum; species Viscum album. The sequence continues at coordinate 1,284,118,837 of OY728148.1, forward strand.
CCCGATTACTCACTATACTGATCACATATGCAGAATAAAAATAGAAAAAATAAAAAAACCAAAATAACACTACCACACAAAGCCTTACCTCATCCCAGTCTCAATATATGATCCTAGTTACTCCTACTCGGTCATTAAATCCTGAGCCTTAGTTCATCCTAAACATGAAACATGTGAGGGTTCTTGGGTACCAAAGTTCCATGTACAATATCATTGTACATCCATAGATTTGTGACCCCAATCAACCATACCGACATTGCCCGGTGTCAGCATTTCTTATAAAACATTGTGATGGCCTTTCTTCCAAATACAATAGAATCAATACTTCTTTATATACATAAAAGTATCGTAGACCTCTTATTTGGGAGTTGTATTTTTTAGGCGTAATACCATAAGTATTAGATACCTACCCTATAGGATATTTCTCAGCCAATGACGTCATAGCACAAGGGTAGTAGACCCTAAGGATTGATATTAGAATGTTATATCCAATTATACTAGATCAACATCTACTCTAAATCCATGGAATCACCCCATATAGTATCACCAACATTCCCTATATGGATTTCCTTATAAAAATATCATTTACGTTCCATATGAGAATTTTCTCAGCTATGGGGATAACCCACATTTATCATAGACCTCAAATTTGATTGTTTTCCCATAGAGTGGTAATAAAGACCACCCCAAGGTTCATTTTATATATAAATATAAAAATGACTACCAATATGCATTATATATATAATAAAACACCTATTGGATATGCCATTACAAAACAATGACCTTGAGGGAGTTTACTAGGTTACATCAATAACAAAAAAAGAATCATGGGTTGGATAAACTCTCAAACTCATCACTATTGTCCATACCCATGTGTACCCCCTCACTTGGGTCAAACAATCCCCGTGTCATCCCCCTGGGGTCTCCTAAATGTCATCCCAAAAATAAGGGAATTCCACTTGGGATCTGTGCCCTTGATCATGTATCATGTCATTTCCTATCTCAAAGAGGGAATTACACACCTCAACAGTGTCATGGAGATACACAGACCTGGGTTCCAAGCAAGGTATCACCCACAATGAAAGGCATACAAGTAATTTTAATAGCTTAAAGACTCAGAAGGTTAGTTTACATACCCAACCCAATTCCATTCTATTAATGGCTTGTCTCTATAGACCAAACACATAATAAAGGATAAGGATCACTCACCCTTATTCTATCTAATGATCCTAATAGTCTTAAATTCTCATATTTTTCCAAAATTGTCATGGTCGGGCCATTTATATATGGTCATTCCATACATCCTATTAGATGTATCCATGGGATCAAATGAATGGACCACAATGTACTAATAAATATATTGTAACTATAGGACACCCTTCATGGTGTTCATAGTGTCATGGAAAAAATATTTTGGTCATAGCATCTACCATCAGCATCTGTGGAAATGAAGATAGTGCATAAGGGATAATAAATCCCTGGAAAATTGTTCAACCAATCAATGAATTCAACTTTGATTAATCATATTAGTTTAACTTTATACTTGAAATTTAAGGGTTCAAATGGTACATTCCGCCAATTTTGTGCCTATAAAAAAACATGAATATAAAAAAACTACATAAAATTTATAGGGGGAGTACCCAGACCACAAACCTCACTATAAGCTATTACATTTACTTTCCAAATTCTAAAAATAACTTCCTAGACTGTCAATCCTTTTCTATGTATAGAAAATAATCTCTCACCACCGTAAGGTACAATCTAAAGCTGATGCGTCCAAACAAATAATGGTAAAATTTATAATTAATAGAAAAGTTTATATTATAAAGATATAAGTTCAAAAAACATATTATCTATTTCCATCAGTCTTAAATCAATAAAAATTTTATGTGGTAAAATCTCAAAAAACCCATCAATCACGGTGAATTCTACTAGGAAAAAATGGAAATAAAAAAACAATAAACTAAAATCAGGTGAACTTAGTGATAAGAGAGTGAGAATTACCCCAATGTAATGAGAGGAAGAACCCAGAAAAAAACATTGAAGCACACAAAATAAGATCTAGATTTGATGGTGGAATGGATATGCGAGGTCTGTATAAAACTCTCCCCTTAATGACAACTAATATGAATAAATTGAGTGGTCAAGTACCTTACTAAAAATTTGAAAACACTCTAAGGTGGTTCATATCATAACAATAGTGTTGAATCCTAAAACACCCCAAGTAATAGTAACATTCTCTATCTATCCTAAAAAATCATTATGTGATCAATATGTTCATGAAATGAAACTATTATTACTTTTAAATTAAAATATCCAAAATAGCCAGACTCCTTATGATTCTTGATTGAACCCTTATCTCTCCATCAAAGCTCACACCACACCAAAAATCCCTATTTTAGGACATTGAAACCTTTTATAACTCATTATATGTATCATTTTTAAAAATGAGATTCCCATCTTGTTAAATTTTAAACATTTCCTCAAAATTTTATAGAACATCCAAGAATAGTGTAATATAATATCCCTAATAAAAAAATTCTCATTTTTTATTAGCCCAATCAATAATCAAATAAATAACCTAACATAATATGGTCACGATACCATGATCTACCCACCATTTCCAATCATCAAACATTGAATGCGATTCCATTGCAAAAATCTAAACATGAGGTGAATCATTTATCAAATGTCGAGCCACCACTCACTACCTATAATGAAATATTTAGACGATGATCCATGAAACCCTTCACTCTTAGGATACAACTATGTCATCCAATGATTCATCATTTCCTTCATGATTCTACCAACCCTAGAAATAAACACACCAAAGACACGATAAATAAATGAAGTTCCCCAATCATAATCATATATACAAACACATTATTAATGGTCCAACAATCGTCTTAGTGATGTTCCCATCTTATAGAACCCATGTATGCCTAAAAAAACTAGTAGTTAGTTGACACTACCAATCATTTCTGATTCCTAACCAAATTAATGGAGTATCCACTCCAATGGAAAATGAACTCATATGCCAAAAATTACACTAAGGGTACCATCCAACCCTTGAATGACTCCCACCATACCAAAAATGATGTACCTGAAAACATAATATAAGTTTCCCTTGATTTCCCATTATTCGTTATCCCAACAAACACAATTATTGTGTTTCACCACTTGATTCACCATTGAATTATGTGATGAAACTTTTTCATACCCAAAAATATGTAAATAGTCATTGGTTCACCCTATTAACCACATGATGAACCAAAATTCACCATATGAATAATCTTATGAACTAAATGTTTCCTGACGACCTATATTTTAATCAAATAATCAAGTATTGACCCTAATTCCAACACACCGACTCTTAATTTTACTACGATGAATCCCAAATATTGAATTTATAGACAACCATATATTTTAATGTTTATAGATCACTAATTTCCAAGATCCACCTCAACCATTTAACAATAGGTCTATTCAAAACCATGGATCACACTCTATCTATTCATTCACTTAAGTACTTGATGTGGCTATACCTCACATACCAGAGTACCATCACGAAAAATCAAAGGAATCCCATTACTGAATTAAGAGAATGATATTTCCAACATCCTTTGAGATTCATCGGAAATGAATATCACACCCTCTAAATTAATAAAGTGGAATCTATAGTATTTGGGTTTAATTATACAACCCCTTGAATACTAACTCAATGGGTTTCATCATCAAATGGATGTCGGTCCTCTGAGGACACACTTTTCAAACCTATCAACACCTAACTAGTATAAACTCCAAGATCATTTGTTCACCCCCACATGAACTATTATGATGTCACCGATATCACATAGGGAAATTTTTCATCATGATCAAACATTGGAAACCCTTTTCTATCAGTGTCACAAAAAATCTACTTAGTCCTCATTATATGCTATTTTTCATATGTATTTCAATCCCAATCATTATTTGGAATAAATAACATGAATTTACTTGATTACAATGAAGCATTGGGGTTTCAATATATCATTAAACAATTTATAAAACCTCACTCTAGTTAACCTGGGTCACACACTTCTAGAAGAAGGCAACAAACCTAAACACAGACCGTGATACGTGATATTTATGTCTTGTCTAACATGTTCACCATTGGTACTCCTTTTCATAATCGCCAATCACTGATTCCCAATCATACCACACGAACTCCAACCAACACAAGAAACATTTTATAAATATAAATTCTCTCTCACACTCTAATGTTTGATGTATATCTAAAACCAACACATCCAAGAACTTGATCAGGAATACTCTTGAAAACTAAATTTGATACATAAATGTAACACCACTCAAGGTAATTATTATAACCATAAAAATAAAAGGAATAAATATTGATTTTATATTAAAACTATTACACATTTTAGGAATAGATCTAATGTCATGTAATATATTCATGCCTTTATACCCCTAGAGTTTCACTAGATCATTCCACCCCTCTCCTGGGTAACCCAAATTTAAAAATTTGCACCAAATCCATATTGCACTGAGCTATATATCAGACTCTATAGGTCTCTAAACTATTCTAAAATTTATATCTCATGAAATTTCACACCTCAAAAAAATCATAAATGACCATGTATTGAACAACTCATGTAATCCAACATGCACAACCACCAACTCTAGGGTCTCACATAAAAACTGACATCATATTCCAAACACTATCCTATAAGGAACATTTTCTCACATATCATCCATCTACAAGAATATTACCGAAAGAATAAAAACTCGTAATCAAACAATTCTATGAAAAGGTAACCTCTCTAAATGATATGTTTCAAAGAACCATAAACAAATTGTTTGATTAGAAAAAATTTCAGTCCCATATATTTTATAAAATATAATATAGGTGGTTACTATAACTTTTAATTACAATTCATTTAAATAATCAGTCATAATGGGTTCATAATCAATGAATCAATTTACTAAATTATTATACTTGGCTAACCATACATCCTCAGCTAAAAGGTATGTGATCATCACACCCACCATCAATTGTCTAGATAATGAATCTATATGACCAACCACTAGAAAGAAGTATACACATGTCAGTCCATATGAGTAGGATATGCTCAAGAGATCATATGGGGAAACGAAATTTATAAATTTACTAATACTATAAACTATTGGGAATCCTTCTTAATGACATAGATCACAAACGATACTGAATATATGTCATGTGACTCAATATGTGATGAGAGTGATTCCTAAGAATCATTTTTCAACTATCATCCCGGATTCAAATCGAAAAGTAGCCTCATGATAATGGACCAAGATAAAAAATTATAATATATCATAAATTCAAACATCATGTGTATCAAAAATGGTGAAAATCATAAAAAATAACAACTATAAAAACCAGTAATGTAAATCCCATCCATGAAAAATTAGATTTCATACCACAAGGGGTATACATGATAAATCATCCAGATATCTATCTTTGGAATTGAAACATTTCTATTCCTCCTGGATAACAAATAGATAAATCATAAAATAAAGAAATATCTAATCAAAATTTGTAACAAGCCGCTACCCTATACACCTCAATGGTGCTTGAAATGATGATTGGTACATTACGTCAGGTGAGACTCCCTTTATTCCAGAGACTTTTATCCTGCAGTGGGGGTCCTAAAAGGTACCATGGAGACGAAATACAACCTATTTTAGCATGATAAATAATAATAAAATAAATAAGTATAGATAAAAAACATTAACAAATAGAGTATATAGATAATAGACATCCAACAATAATTATATGAGTCGTGGAAGCATATATTTAGTTATTCAATATCAATTTCCCACTAGAGAAATCAAATTTATAGTATAAAATCAAAATAAAAGAAAAAGATAAAAACTAATGTACAGGAGGCTCCCCTACCATCAAAATCCTCACCTCATACTGAAATCCAAATCCCATTTTAGTTTCTTTAAATTGATCATGAAATCATGTGCCTCGACCGAATCAAAACATGTAATAAGTGAGAGATTACTGGAAACAAAATATCTACAATCTATATCATTCTGAAGGCATAATTTTGATAGACTATACCTGTTTTGGCCAGTACCATGGTTTCTATGAGCATTTCATGATGACGATACCTCACAATATAAGAGAAAGTGTCTTCTCGTTATAAATATGATTATCACAGAACCCCCTACGAATGTTTTATTTTCTATAAAATAAGCCTTTAGGAATTTATGACCTCCCATACATGAGTTTTCTCATCCTATTTCATATGTCCAAAATTATCGTAGACCTTGGTAATGTATTAATAAAACTCCATCTTAGTATACCAGATCTACCTTAATACCAAATAAATAAAATTCCCACTAATAGTATCAAATAAATCCCCAATAATAGTTTTCTCATCCAAGCACATAACCCCCAAGTATCATATACCCCCCTTATGAGTTTTTTTATCATGTAGTAACACAAACTACTATAAGTGTGTTTTTGAGAAAAAAATTTACAAAATACCACCCTTATTAAACTTTCAAATACATATTTACAATTCCATCATAATGGGAATTTTATAATTCAAACATGACCTCCTTGAGGGAGTATAAAAAGTCACATCAATAATTAATAGATAAACATAGATCGAATAAATGACCAAAACCATTACTAGTATCCATTCCCAAGACCACCCACCTTACCTGGGTCAAAAGATAATTGTACAATCCTTCGGATTCCCCTAGGTCACATCAAAATAATGGGGGAAACAAAATTGGGTTCCCTAGTATTTTTCAAATCATGTATCATCAACCATCTTGTGGCGCATATCACACTCCTTGATAGTTTCATAATGATACATGGCCTGAAGGGTCAGGTTATCCATCACTCAAAAGTGAAGGTGTATATGCCATCTCTAAAACCTAAAGCATCACTATATCAAAACACCAACCCAACCCAAGTGAATAATATCTATATTCTAACATTCTATATAAACACAATACTCGAGGTGAATGATCTTTCACCCACAATTTTTCAAAAGATCCTAATGCCACTAAGGTGTCGAAAGGGGACTCAAGTTGATTAATCATGCAATTAATTTTAGGTCATTCCATGCCTCATTCTGGATATATCCTAGGACTCATATATTGGGAAAATATTCTATAAATAATTAATTTTATCAGAAATAAACCCATCATGGTTGGCCAAGGGCCATGAAAAAACTATTTGGGACTTGGCCCTAGCTATCGGTGGAAGGGGATACCAAGAAACTACATATAGGAGAATGTGTCCTTGTAACCATGTTTATTCACTCAAATAATTACACATTGTTTAATTATAATATTTTAATTTTATGCGTGAATGTGAATTATCCATTTGAGTACAACCTTATATAGTGAGACTAATCATTTAAATGCATTAAAATAGACTACATAAAATATATATGAAGAGTAATTGGACCACCTAACTCACTAAAAAAATTTATATTTATATTTAAAATTCTAACAACTTTTGACCGAGCCTTTCTATCCATGTACATGTACATTAGGCCCTTACTCACCCCAACATGATCCCATCTCCTGAAATCTAATCCAAAATATATTAATAATTTTTAATTAATTACACAATTTAATTTAAATAGGAATAAGTGGATAAATATTACTTGGTCTTCCAATCATACAAAGACCTCAAGCAATAGGGTTGTGTAAACTCTCAACACACAGCTGATCCAACTCCATGAAAAATTTCTAATTATGATAATAGATTCAGTAAAAAAATAATCCAACCATTAAAAAATTAAAATTTTGGTGTAACTTTTCAAAAATAACACATGATACTATGTATAAGGTGTATTGGGTTCTCTTATAGCTAGGAAGAGCTAAAGTCCCCTCGATCGGGGTGACATCCACCATTCTCTGGTAGAAATTGACGAAACCCTAAACCCAAATAATAAAACATCGTCAAGAATAGTGGTAGAAAAACATGCATGAAAGGGGTAGGAAGAAACTAGTAAGAAATTTTTTCAAAGAAAACCCATGATTACGTCAATTGGAGGGAGTGAACGGGATGGAGTTCTGGTAAAGACATTCCATCTTTGAATACCACTCCTTTAAATTAAAAATCAAGATAAGATACATATTATAAATTTAGAAAAAACTATAGAGTTAGATCATGATGTGATAAATGTGTCCCCACCATGGACACCCTAGGTATACTATATTTCCACCCAATATACTAAAAACTCATGGAATGATATATATGTCCATGTTGTGAAACTAGTACTACTACTAAATTATAACTTCTCATCCACCTGGTCTTCTTCTGATGCTCGCCTGAACCCCCAAACCCTATATGGATTCTAAATGCTTGTCCAAAAACCCCATTTTAGGACGTGAAAATCCTCATAAAATGATTTCATGTTCCATTTTCTAAAACTATCTTCTAACCATATCAAAAGTATTAATTCCATTAGAATTACATGACCCATATATACGTGGGGTTTTATAATATTCCTACCATAAATATTCTCATTATCTAGAAAACCAATCAATAATTATTTTAAAAAATCCAACCTACTCAGGTCACCAAGCCACGATCAACCAATCACATTTAACCCCCAAACATCGAATGAGATCGTATTGATAAAAATCTAAGCTATAGGTGCACTATTTATCAAAAATGATGCATGATTTCCATCAAACCTCGAAAAATATACAAAGTCCTCCATAATTACCATCTCTCCCAACAAACCCCCATACCGTCATAAAATTAATCAACAGGTTCACAGAGCTCCCCACTATAAAACTCTACACATAATGGTAGATCCCAATCCATGATGTTCACTACAATTGGAATCACATATCCAAACACATTCTTAGCATTCTGAAAAGCTACTCAGTGAAATTCCCATATCACCACACTCAAATATGAATAAAAACATAAATCATAATCCTATAATTTCTATCATATCTAATTCTTGATTAAATTTTATAATTATACTATTACCATATATAGAGATGATATATGTTGAAATGTCATTGAAATTTCATATAAAACCATTAGAAGACTCCCACCACACCTTTCCTGATGTTCTAAAATGATGAAACTAGTATAATAATATTTTTATAGGTTCTTTCATCCCAAAAGACACCATCAATATGTTTTTCTACATGTTTTATCTCCTAAATCATGGGAAGAAACTATTTCATCCCCTAATCCATGTCATAAATCATGGCTTCACCCCATGAACCACATCACTGACCACAATTCCCCCCATAAATAATTTTATTAAAAGATTCTTTGCTTATGAACTAACATTATATCGTATGATAACTATCCCAATACATATTCCAATTAAACAACTCATCACATATCCTATTTGAATCTAAAATATGAAATTCCCAGAGGACTAGATATTTCAGACATACTACTGACGATCATATAAGGGACATATTGACTATACAATGGTCTGTACTATCACAACCTTGGACCATGATCTATCCATGACCTCACTTGATTAATTTATAAAACCATAACACACATAACTAGGTGCTTTCATGAAATACCTTATGCGTCCAATTCAAACATATGAGAATGATATCCAAAACAACGGCTAAGATTTATTAGTTTTAAGGGTCACACCGACTAACAACCTATATTGGAATCCTCATGACGGAACATTCATTATACAAATTATTGAATTCCACCTTAATAGCTTCAATTCTGTAATATGTGTTTATCTTCTATATCCATGGTCATCTAACCCATCAACACCAAAATTGGATCAACTCATTAATTTGTTGTGACACCATACTCAACCCATTCAAATGTCACCTCTTCTGTAATAGGAAATATTTCACCATCATCACAGATTGGGAATAATATCCCATCATTGTGAAATAAAATTTCATCAATCCTCAACCGACATGCGGCTAATAATTAATCTTAATTTCAATCAGTCATATATAGAAAAAAATATACACTACCTTGTTCTATTCAAAACCCTAGGGTCACACACACTCATATAATATATTATAAAACCTTCCCCATTCTCTCATTTCTTACACACCACTAGAAGTTCGCCACAATAATAAACACTGTACACAATACATGGAACTTCAGTATTGTCAACCTGATCATCTTGGGTACTCCTTTTTAGAATTGGCATTTTCCCATGTCTAGATATACCACATGACCACCCTATAACACTAGCATTGTTCGGAAGATAAAATCCATGAACCACAATATTATTCCAAAACTCTATCTAATAACTATAGGGATATGCACTCAACATTGCTTTACCTAAAAACACATCTATTATACATTAAATAAAGATCCCTCCATGTGATCCTCATAATTATGATATATTTATTAAATAACCATTCCATTTTGATAATATATATTGCACCTCTTACTCATAAATCTCAACTAAATGAATATACCAATACCTTTAGTCCATTAGAAATGAAAAATAAGAAACCACACATCCAATAAGTTAACCCAACATCACACCAAACACAATATCACTAATGCAATAATCTACATTTCAAGGTATCTCAGTCTCCAAATAGTCTAATATTTTGGTTCTATAAAACGTTACACGTCATGAAATTTAATTTATTAATCTACATGAAACTACCCATGACAACCCACATACCCAATTACTAACCATAGGATCTCAAATACTGATAGGAATCACATGAGGAATCTAGCCTACTAGGCATTGATTATCACCAAGAATCTATGATAGGGATATCTCCCTTGAGAATCACATCTCCACATCCATCATTTGTATGCAATCAATATTTATCTAAATGATCCATGAAAAAAATACACATACACAAGTATTTTTAGGTCATAATTAAAATCCAATAAATACATAAAAACACTATACAGGTTTCTAATAACACTTTAAATTACCCAACTATTATGAAATCTCTGATGAGGTTTTCATTGTTAAGGAATCATATCAATGTAAATACCTTCTAGGGTTACCAAACATCACTATAAATTTGGTAATGGATCATCTCCATCAGTATGAATCATATACCTAGAGGATTTACAAGACCTATCATCAAAATATGTATTCAAATTTCAGTATAGTTGTGTAGAATGAAAATAAGAGTTTATATAGAAACAAAATATAAATTTTTTAGGACACATTAATTTTTTTTCACATTATCTATTATATAGGTAACTGACTTTTAGGAATATATTTAATGTGAATACCTATGTGATGTGAAATAGGAATGAGATGCCTCTTACCACTATGGTCCAAGAGTAATAATCCAAAACCAGTCTAATTCTAATGGTATAAGAGATATAAATATATAATAAATCATATATCAATACAATTTCTTTATTTCAAATGGTGTATATAAGAAATAAAATTAACCATGAAAAATAATAACATCAATGAATACCCTAGTAACATTGACTTCTATCTGAAATAGATGTACACGATGCACTAACCTTATATGTATTTCATGATCTGAGACATTAACATAGCTCCTAGTTTACATACCCTTAAATTAAGAAACAAAACAATATATGATACCTTTTTTTTAATTTTAGACCACCCTAGTTAGGATACAACTTTGCAATGTCTAACCAACCATGACCAATGAACAATGCCAAGATCGATGGTCTCTAATGTACCACAAGTGTGCCTCACCATATTCTAGAGGCTCATGACTAGTAGTGTCTATATGAGAAGGTATCATAGGGAGACAAGGAAGCCTATACTTATGTGTCAAATAGGCAAATAAATAACCAAGTATCTAGCACATACAATAATAATTTGATTATGTTGATAAATGAATATAGAAAAATAGTAATACAAGGTGAATAACTGTATATCTAGTCAAAAAATCTCAATATCCTATTACATTTATCACATATAGAGAATACAAAGTAAGAAAATCAAAATAAAAAAATTATATTATTGGAGTTTCACCTTACAACCAAGAGCCTCACCTCATCCTTAATTCCAAATCCCATGTTAGATTCTCTTAATCGATCATACAATCCCAGGCCTCGGCCCATCCAAAATATACAATAAGTGTGGGTTTCCAAGGTACCCAAGTTCTATGTACTATATAATTTTCAACCATTAGGTTCATGATCCAAATTTAATATACCTTCCTAAAATCATATAAAGGAGTATTTTTCTATGTCATGATGAAGAAACCTGAAAATATAATAGATCCAGTTCTCCTTGGTATAAAAATCAGTATCACAGACATCCCCTAGAGGAGTTTTCTCTACTAGGTCCCAAAACCTTAAGTATAATAGATCCTCTATATGAGTTTTCTAATCAAATTTTATAAGACCAAATGTATAATTTTCCAGAGGAATTCTCATATAAAGATTTTTCCCAGTTTAAAATATCAGTTCTAACTCCAAGTATAAATAAACCATTTTAATATTATCATATACCTCCCCTATGGGAGTTTTCTTTACCACGTAGAATTGTCCTCCAATATGGTAGTTTTCTTTGGTAAGGGAATAATCCCCAAGTGTCACTGACCTCTCATATGGGAGTTTTTTAGGCCATTTTTAACTCAAACCACCCCAAGTAAATTTTCTTAACTCAAATATACAAAATACCTCCCTGATAAAGTTTTATGAATCAAAAATAAAAGAATTCCCCTATGGAAATTTTCTCATTTTAGAATGAACTACATGATTTTGTATATGAGGATGCATCAATTATATAATGGGAAAAAGAATTTTCTCAGATGTCCATTCCCATCACCACTATCCATACACATTCACAAATGCTTACTCGGGAAATAATCACTAAGGAAACTATTGGGGTTTCCTAGTCCACAACACAATTATGGGTAAACCCGAATTGGGTTCCTCCGTCTCAATAAAGTCCTATATTATCATACTTCTCATAGTGGGTATCATGATCCTTAATAGTGTCATAATTACATATAGTCTTGTGGTTTATGAAATGAATCACTCATAATAGAAGGTGTAAATTCCATCTCAAAAAGCTTAAAGAATCAAAAAAATTTTCAACTCAACCAAACCATTTCTATATTTACTATGGTCTTTCCTCCAAGACCAAAATATAATATCGGGGAAGGATTTATCACCCCCATTTTTTATAACAAGACTAACGATTCTAAGGTTTCATAATAGTCATCAAATAGACAACTCATTCAATTTGTCTCAGGTCATCCCACACCACCTCTTGATGGTATCCAAGGGCACATATGAAAGGGGAACATATTAAAATCAATTAAATTTAACAAATGGACACAATGTAGAGGGGTCTAAGTATAATGAAAAAAATATTTGGTTCACTTCCTTAACCCTCATTGGCCTAATAAACTATGCTAATGAAGAAGGGGGAATGTGGATTTATCTCATTGTTTGGTCACCAAAGGAATTAAACCTAGATTAATCACAATAATGTAATTTTATGCACAAAAGATATAGATTAGTAGAGGAAATAGGTTTAGTGGCTATCCCACACTTACACATGATTATAATAAGAATAAATAAAAGATATAGGATGAGTATGAGGGCTACCAAAAAAACTAGAATCTTTTACATAAATTTTCAATATTCTAGAATCTACATCCCAATCCTATCCATCCTCTCCTAAGTCCAATTGACTATTTTTCAGCACCATGAGATTTTATCTCACACTAAACTATCAAATCAATTAAATATAAAAATTTATTATTAGTATAAAAATTAAATTAATATTTGAACATGTCACCAAAACATAATGGGCCATATTATTGAACTTAAATCACTGAAATTGTGGTGTGGTCCTCTCTGGACAAGCACTAAAACCAAAAACAAGTGAATCCCTAATTTTTATTACTCATGAAACTAAAAAATAAACAATTTATATCCAAAACCATTCAAAACATTAATGGTGACATGCCTTTATCGAATCAATGTGGGACGATATAATGGAAATTTTTCACTATCTTCTTTAGCTTGACAAAGGAAAACCCCCTTGATTAGGATGATCTCCACCATGCTCTGGTAGACATTTTAAAAACACGAAACCAAAATTAGGTGAAAATTTTGAGAATTGTGGGAGAACAACACAAAAGGAAGGTGATAGGGAAGAAACTACCCTTAAACTCCATTAGAATTTTCCCATGATCTCCCAAATTGGTGGAGGGAGGGAGAGGGTATTTCCAACATTTAATCTACCTCTACATGCAACTCATCCAGTGGAAAATGGGTGTTAATACATTTATTAATGTAAAAAAACAATGAAATGGAGGATCAATATGTGGATAATTTGTTATTTCTACAAATAGCTCGGGAAGAGAATATTTCATACATATATGATGAAAAATCAAAGCATGAATGGTATGTTCGTGTTTTTAAACAACTACTACTGGTTAATTGTATTAGTCAGACAACATGGACACAATTAGATGATCCCCTAAACCCCCATTCCATCCACGTAAAATCAATCTACTACCAATATTATGATGTTAGAAAATTTAAAACCTTAAAAAGTAACATAGTGCATTGGTTCTAAAAAAGATACCCAATCATATAAAAAATATTAAGTTCCCCCTAAGTACTCAACCCATCTATAAATTTGTATTAAACTCTCTACCATGTTTAACTTCTCATCTTAGATAAGTCTTGTTGATAATTCAACTAAAAAACCAAATCTAATCGGGTCACAAAACCTTGATAAACCCATCATTTTCAATCCCCAACCTAGGAACGATCTCCTATTTCAAAACTCCAAACAAGAGGCACATCATTTGTTGAAAACCGAGCCACCATTCAAAAATTCCCCAAAATATCAAGATGGTGATCCAAAATACATATTTTTTTGGGACATTACCATTTCATAAAAATATTCAACATCATGTTCATGTTGATCTCTAACATTGAACTCAGCTAATAATGGCCAATATTAATTTACGACATTACCCATCCTTATAAGAACCTACCCAAACATATTTTCAGTGATCATGCAACACACTAAATGAAATCACCATATCCCCACACAAAAATTCACATAAAAACACTGGAAAGAATATGGTACTTCCTCTCTTTTATAGTTATATATTGAATCTTATGAGTATCCACCTCCCATGCATAAGGACCACATACACCGACTTTTCCATAAAAGTCCTTAGATAATTCTCAAAAGAATCTAATCACTCCTAATATGATTTACCTAAACCATGATGCCCTATTCCCTAACAATCCCGTTCATATTCATCCCGATAGACACTATTAATATGTTTCTCCCCATGATTCCTCCCTAATCTATGTCATAAATTATGGTATCACCCTTAGAACCATGTGACGAACCTCAATTAACTCCTAGAGTCTCATGATGAACTACCTTTTTTCTAATGAAATACCTCCATATCATATTAGAACTACCGCGAAATGGATTTCAACATGACAACTCAAAAAAATTTATCATTAGGAAAAAATATCTTATTTACATAGAACCAAATATTTTAGACATATATCTTATTAGAAACCATGTTCAAGCTCGATTATCCAATGATTGTTCTTAACCAAACCATTGACCATGAACTATCCATTACAACACTTAACTAATTGATGTGACCATAACTATCATAAATATGTTCATTCATGAAAAATAAAATGAATCCCATTCGCAACTTATGATAATTTTATATCTAAAATATATTATGATTCATCAGTAATGAGGGCTATTACCATTAACAAACTAAGATTAACTCCCCACTATTTGACTTTCAGTACACTGCTCCATAAAATCCACCTCAACGGGATCTATCTTATAATGTGTGTCACTCTACTTGATTTAAACTCATCTCCCATATTAAAACATTACTAGCGCTAACTCTTTAATTTTTCATGATAATACATTGGGGACAATATAATTTCACCTCTAACATGGAGGGAAATTTTTTACCATCAATAATCATCATAAACCAATTCCCTCCATCATTATGTGAAATTTCACCATTCCTCTACTCACAGATAGTAACTATATAATTTCAATTTCAATCACTATTAGACATAAAAAAGAAGAAATACCTTGATCTAGTAAAATAGTAGACGTTTCAAAAACTCCTAAAACTGATTATAGGGCATGAATCATGCTCCCATGGGTCACACGCCCCCAGAAAAAGAAAAAAGACATAAACAATGGTCATGATAACTCACATTATATTCTTATTTAATCAAAAGATATGAGTTAAATATTTTCAAAGTGGAATTAACCCATGACCATTCTTACCACCTGATCAACCAATGGTTACAGAATCGTGCTATAAACTAAATATTCCATACATTCTCTAACAATAAAAGCATTTCAAAAACCAAGATGTATGGGAACATGACTACTCATGCCCCAAAAAATTATGTTCGACACCTTGAATAGGAAACACTAACAATGATACCAATCACCATAGTAATCCATGGCATTCCCATTACTTTTCCATAGAATTTATTTCACCTTCTTTGCATCAATATCAACTCAAGAAACTTGTACATTCCTTTTCTCCCCTAGAAAATGGTAATATCAGACCACCCCTCCAGTGGTTCATCCTTAATTACAACAATGAAATGGCTAACTAACACATTTAGAATCCTATATTGGTCTCTTTTACTCTCCCCTAGTATAAAATTAAGCTATCATAGATGATCACACCTCCTGATTCATATTCCATATTCCTGTATTGAATAAACAATGGAATCATTTATAACCAACCACCCACTCAAGTGTTTCACATATATACTAACCTAACTTGAAATACTCTAGACTAAAAGGAATATAATTTCATCATGTATCCACCTACAATACTTACCCTTCAAGAACCACAACTCATTAGCTATCATTTTTTTCTAATGAAATCACTCTAAATGATTTTTTTTAAAGAATCATAAATACTATGTCCAGTAAGATAAAATTACATTATGAGCTACTGTTTAAAATTCATTATTGATTTAATGACATCACATTAAAGATATAAATCTTCAAACGATCACATAATATTTGATCCTTATCATGCAATCAAATTCGTGTATCGAACTAAAAGTGTCACCAAAGGTACTGAACACCAAGTATTTGGATCATCACCACTAAAATCAATCATATCACTCTAGGGATAACATGGAGTTCTATCCAAAATAAATATAAATATGTTATTCTAGATGAGTATAAATCTACAATGAATTTATATTAGAAAACATCATATATCCACTTACTAAAATTTTAAATAGTTGGGCCTCATCTTCACTAACATATATCACACACTAGAAAAACAATTTATCATTTGAATACCTACATGTCGAGAATGATGCATGTGATGCATATTGACATGATGACCCTAGATACAAATCTAAATGTGGTATCTTTCCATGGGAATAAGATAAAAAAAATTTATACAAATCATAAATCTAAGAATCATGTTCATCACGCGAGACAGAAATAAAAAAATAACAATAATATGATTGATCAATAACCTCAATCCCATATTTGGAAACATGAAATTGATACTAAAATAGGTGATTATGTTGAGCAACCTGATATCCATTATAGGTTTTGGAACCTTCCTATTCCTCCTGGATTCCATGTCCCAAAATCATAAAAAAAGACAACCTTTAATACCACATTGTAATGTCAAACCACAATGAAAAACTAAAAAGTGGAAAGAACAATGGTATCTATGTACATGAGGTATACATCTCCATATTCTATAGAATGTTAAATTTATGTGGGTTATTGAGATGGTATTTTTGGGACACTATACCCACTATATTGGAGTGTTCAATAATAAAATAAAAAACCATGCCTCAAGAAAAAACTAAAAACATCAAAGTATGAAGAAAAATAAATACCAAACCATAATAAAATGATTTTGGAAATCATTAACACATTCATTAAATTTCAACCACCCAGTAAGATGATCATATATATAGAATAAAAACATGTTAAGGAAAAGACCGAAATAGATGTATAAGTGGATTTCCAACCATGATTACCATCACATAATCTCTAACTCCAAATCCCTTTTGACATGCTCTTGAATTATCAGGAAATCCCAAGCATGACCCAAAATAAAACTAAATCAAGTGAGGTATTATTAGGATCCCAAGTTCAATATACCATATCATTATCAATCCACTGGTTCGTGACCCAGATTAACCATACCTACACCATCCAAAGTCATGGTGTTTATGAGAACATCAAGATGACGATACCTCTCAATATAACAGACCTTGGTCTTCCGTATATAAAATTAAATATTACATACCTCCCCTATAAGAGTTTTCTTATCCCACACATAAAAAGGTCATTATAAATGAACTCCCTTATGGGTGTTTTCTCAGCCGAGGGAATAAACCCACATGTGTTTTAAACATGAGGAATGGTCTATAAATGATCCATCCTAGTATACTAGATGAACCCCAAATCTAAATACATGAAATCATATTAATAGTATCAAAACCTCCTCAACATTAGTTTACTCAATCCGGTGTCATAGACCTCCCATACGGGAGTTTTCTCACCAATGGGAAAGACCATCCAATATCACATAGGTATCATATTGAATTTGTTGAATCTATTATTAACAAAAAACACCCCAAAGAAATTTTATAGACAAAAATATATAAAATACAACCCATCAGTGTTTTACTATACATATATAAAAGGCCCCCTACAAGTATTTTCCCAATATAAAATGGATTCCTCAAGGTTTTATACTAATTTACATCAATAATAAATATAAGAACACGGGTTAGGTGAATTCCCGAACCCATTAACTGTATCCATGACTAATCCCACTACCTCATTAGAGTCCAAAATTTGTCAGCGAACCCATTGATTTCAACTAATTCACATGAAAATAATGAGGGCATCCCTGTTTGGTCCCATGAACTCAATTAAGCCATGGGTTATCAACCATGTCACTAAGGGAATCTGTCCCATTAGTAGTGTTATAAGGATACAATAAATTTTTGTTTAGGAAATGAATCAGTCCTATGAGAAGGAATAAGGAATATCTCAAAATTATAAACCATTTGTTGGCCAATACACTCCCCCAAAAAAGTCCATTCTACCAATGGTTTATCCTCTTACACAAAACACATTCCAAAGGGGGGTCATTGATAAGAAATTTTTTTATAAAAAAACCCAATGAATCATTTTGTGACAAGGTTCTTCAAATGGATCACTTAAGATATTAATATTGTATAATACCATACCTCCTCTTATATTTATCCCATGGATCTGATGAAATGGATTCTATGTTATAATCAATTAATTTTTTCTAAGATTAACCACACATGAGGGTCAATGTGTGATACAAACATATTTGGTCCATGGCCTCGACCCCTGATGGTTGAGGAAATCACGGTAGTACACAAGGGAAAATGTGTCATGAAATTTTTTTTGTTAAAAGTATTCAGGTTTGATTAATTATATTAATTTAATTTTACATATTAAATTGAATTCATAGCGGAAACACCTTCTATGGTGAGCCCACACACCCACATACATCTAAAGAGACTAAAAACATCTATAGGGTTAGTTCCTAGACCACATACCTCACTTGAATATTTTATATTTATTTTCTAATGTTCAAAATATTCTTCAATATAATTCCAACCATAGCCAAGTAAAACAACCCATCACATTCCACTATAAGGCCCTATCTCCAGATAAGAAATACAAAAAATTTATTATAATAATTTATAGTGAATTTCACAATTACATTTAAATAGATATAAGTTCCTAAAACTTATATGTTGTTTCCATCATAACAAACCAATTTTAATTCCATGCAGTCTTCTTCTGAACTACACATGAAAATACAACATTAAAACTACCCAATTTATATCCCTAATTCCATATCTAAATAAAAAAATTATTTCTTAAAACCTTAAAAAATTTTAATACAGGTATACCTTTACAGAAATTTTGTGTAATGGCATGCCAAAAAATTATTATGTTCACCAATAGAAAGGATAAACCCCCCTTGATTTGGGATATTACTAACATTTTATGATGTAAGTAACTAAAACCCTAAAAATAATAGAAATAAGAGGTAATAGTGGGTGAATATGTAGAAGGAAAGGGAAAGAAAAAATATCGAAAAAAATCATTAAAATTCACCAAAGATGACCTTGAGTAGAGGGAACAAAGTAGATGGGATCCCTACCTGAGGAAATCATTGTGCGTTCAACTCACCTAAAATAAAATTGGGGGATAATTACTTTATTTAAATTTTAAAATACACTATATAGGTGGTTCATGTAGTTTCAAAATTTTCCATGTCATGGACACCCACAGTATAGGGGAATTCCATTTTCTATTTTGAAATCTCATTTATACCCCATATGGTAACACCATGAAATAGTTCAACTATTATATTGATGTTTCTCAGCCACCCAGGCATCTTCTAATGATCATCCAAACCCCTTGGCCATCCACTAAATCTCTAACCTCATCTATAAACTTCATTTTAGTACATTGGAACCCTATAAAACTCATTTTGACTCCTATTTATGAAAATAGACTACCCACTATATCAAATAATTTAAATTCTATTGTAATTTTACATCCCATATGGACATTGGGTATTATAAGATAAAAGAATGGTTTAATATTCCGAATTACAAAACAAGATTCACTTTCATTGTTAATTTGAAAGAGGTTACCACTGGCTATTTTGCAATTAGGGAAAATTCATTAATTTTTATGACACTTGAAGATAATAGAATTAATTTAGAATATCACTTAATTTCCATTATTAAATAGTTGTCTCAAACTCGAAAGATTATTTTGGCTCCATAAAAATATAATTTCCCTAGATTTTAATTTTTTTAATTCAATCCCTATTGCATGAACTCTTATTATCCCATATGAACTATCAAGTACAAATGTTATTCATTATCAATCTTGATCTTATATGTTCATTAATATCATAGTGTATCCAATAATGTGGGACAAACAATCACAATATAGAATCCACAGACTACCTCCTTTTTTTATTTTTATATTTCCACCCCAATAAGTAGTGAAATTTTAACATTTTATATATTTTCATTAGTATCATATTCAATAAATTTTAGTGTTTTTATTTAAATTATTTTAATATATTCATCTTAGTAATTACCTTTTTGGTCGCATATCTAAAATTTTATTTCAGATAATACATTATATTTTGAGAGAATAAACATGGTGATCATTTATTAACATTAGGTTTCTTATCAATATTATTTATCATATTCTTAGAGTTTATTACCCGTAATATATACCTTATTTAACACTATTTAAATACACATTTCACTAAAAAAACATAGTAATTTTCCCCATATACTTCCTGACACCAAAAAATAACCCTCAAATCAGGATCTTAAAAAAATTGGATGTTTGTTTGAAAACATATGGCTGATTATTGATTATATTTTAATCCATTTTTTCCTTTTCATTTGTTGGATAATCCTTATGTCTTAATTCTCAAGTACCTTTAAAATAAAAATATACTTTTCATCCTTCTTATCATTCCAAAATATGTCAAATTTTTATTTAAAACCTTTATTATTTTTTTGATAGATTTTACATTTTATGTTTTATTGTTGTATATTTTAATTTACTATTTGGGATAATAACTTTATCTAAATTCTTATTTTTCACCATATCATTGATATTTTCCTCTATAAATTTCTCTATTTTTTCAGCAATGCGACATATTGATTGTGCCTTATTCTACTCATCTAATTTTACATCATATTTTACCTCTGAAAATATTTGCATTCAATCTTGAACATTATTATAAAATATCCACAATTTTTTTATAATAAAATTTCATGGTGAGTATGATATATATATTTTAAATTTAATACAATTATATTTTTATTAATAACCATTTAATTTTATTTTTTTCATTGTATATTATAATGAATCTGATTTTTATCATGGGATTGGTGTTTTTATCCAATATTGGATTATTGTTCAGCTTTTAAAATATGATCAATATAAATATTTTCACAATACTCATCACTAGTTGGGATTTTATATAGTTCTTAAACATGTTTTATAATGTTTATAAAACTTTTTATAGTATCTTCCTTAGATATAATAATTATTTTGGAGTAATCACCAATATATTTTTCATTCATGATTATTTTTTCCTCTTAAGACTGTATTCTCATTTATATACATATTAATACATTTATTCTTATGATAAATTTATTTTTGTTTTTCATGATCAATGTTATTCTTTAGGAAATAATTTTTAGAGTCTAAAATTAAACTATATTTAATTTAATCTAGATGAAAATTCATGTGTACATTTACTCTCATTTCTTGGTGATCATCGAACTGCATGTAATTATTCCATCACAAACTTCATATTTATCCTCTTAAAACTCATCATATTTCTCTCATTTTTTTATATATTTAAAAATTTCACAAAGGATTAATTTCCATTTTCTTCTCATATTTAATTGTTTCTTGAAAATAAGAGCCTCTCATATTTAATAATAAATGGAAATATAATGTAGTTTAATACGAAACCTATTAACTTGGTGCTCTATAGAATAAAACATTTCACAAAATATATTAAAATAATTTCTCATAATTTTCATGATTGTGGTTTAGTATTCTATTGTATTTGACACACTTGTAATGTTGTTGAATATTATATTAATTATTTTATTGTGTTCTCCAATAGTTTCATGATCATCGATACTCACATATTCAAATATTTTTCACCTGATTTATAGCTCACATTACTTATCTTAGATTTTTCCCACAAATATAATTTCATGTTTGACTGATATATTAGAGTTATATTTTAATCCAATCATTTTTTTATAAAAATTATCAAATAAGGTTATTAGAATTGTTTTTCATTCATTACCACTCACTCTAAAATTAAATTTTATTATCATATGTATTATGATCATATCTCTACATTGGTGTAAAACTAATAATGTTTGCAATAATAAAATTTTCTACAAGATAAAGAAGAAAAATAATCCTGTTGTGGTTACACACTTGATATTTCATTCCTCAAAATTGTGGATGGATATACTATTTATATATTTTAGATTCCAACTAATATATTATAATAAAAAGCTATTAAAATATGGGAAACCAAGACTTTGTATGATAATATTTGAAATGTCTAGGTGATCAATGGTATAACACTGAGCAGGGGGGGTCAATGACATACTTTTAATGTTTAATTTATAAAACCAACCTCTATAATAATTTAGTATCAATTTTATTTGGATAAATAACTCATACATATCAAATAATTTACCATAAAACACATATAATTTCATAATATTCATCCCAAATTTGAGTGATTAAGTCATTATTGTTTTTTGGTCATGCCTAATACATATATTTAAGACTACCTTCATAATGTGATTACAATTATAGAAGGTGTAATCCTTGATCCTTGAATCTATCTCCTAAAAAATATTTATTTTTTCCAACAAATTTACAAATACTACTCAAACTAGAAAAAATAAACTCTCCAAGGATTATTCTTGTTGATTATCACTGAATGAAAATTATTCTTTGAGCCTATGAAATTTTCATAAATAAAACAATATTAATTCTTGAAGGTCATAAATTTACACATTATAAAAAATATAAGCTAATATTTGATATCTCAATTGCAATTTATTTTTTATTTTATATTATGTAATATAATATAAATAAAACTTCATTTCACATATTATCATATTTCTCACTCCATCCACTAATTTTTATACTCTCCATAATAATGTGGTGATTTTTTCCAATAATTGAATTTCTAAAATCCATGACCTTCACCCCTATGATATTCATATTTAAAATTGGTCAAATATATTTAAAAAAATATCTCAACTTCAAATCACAATAAGAAGATTTGAATCCTTCTATTTAAAACACTGTAATTTCAAAATAGATAGCTTTTCATTATTTTCATTTAATTCTCTTTTTGGCTTAGCCTACATTTCCTTGATCATTTAGCTTTACAAAAATCCACATCCGCATTATCATATGTAGTAAAACTTTTTTGTGTAATTTTTATTATCATTAAAAATATATCATTTTCAAAATATATCCAATTCAATCAGATCTATAATCATTTAGCATCATATTTTTTAGTTATTTATAAAAAATAAAATATTATGAAAATTAATTAAGCTCTTAAAAAATTCCTAGAATATTTGAGTTTAAATTATAAAAAAATAATTCATCTTCTAAAAAATAAGTCTTACTTGAGGTTAACTTTTTCATAGAAGTCACCAGAAGGTATTCCCATTTTTATTTATTAAATCAATCATTTTCTCAAACAAAACTTAAGTTTTTTTATTAGCTCTTTTGTATCATTGAGAAGATATTATTTATATTA
Organism: Viscum album; assembly: GCA_963277665.1. Lineage (NCBI taxonomy): Eukaryota > Viridiplantae > Streptophyta > Magnoliopsida > Santalales > Viscaceae > Viscum > Viscum album. Next base: position 1,284,143,215 of record OY728148.1, read on the forward strand.
ATAGGTGTAACTAGGTTCTGAATTTATATCAGTTTCATTTTACATAACTTCGATAGGACATTTCATATTAAATAAAAGACGTCAAACTTCCTTTAAAAGTGTAAAAATTTTATCATGAATGATCATATAGATATTTCACATCTCTATCATAGATTTTACTTATTCTTAAAAATATCTATGAAGGTATTACCCACCATCATGTAGATGTTATGTATCATTGAATATATTTTATATATCTGGAATTTAGATAAATTTTCACTTCCTTTAATTGTATGTGGATTTTATTCAATATAATTATTTATCAATGGTTTCACAAAGAGTGTTTTGAATGGAAAATTTTCATTAAAATTGAGTGGCTAAAATTCTAAATAATATCCAGGATGATGTTTTTTTAAGGACGAGTATAGTGAAATTTTTTGGTCTATTTATTATTTTTATATTATAATTTAATTATGTTGAAACTTATAATTTGAAAAAAAAGATGTTTAATTTTTTTTGAATAAATGATTCAATTCAGCAAATTGTTTTTCTAATGAACGGAAAAAATAATTTCATAAAAAATGATCTTTTTAAATTTATTTTCTATTTTGTTGATTATTGAACATTAAATCATAATATTAGAATTCAATTTGATTGTGAATTTTCATTTTTATCATGGTTGAAATTGTGGACTAAAAATTGGATTAAAATTAGTTTTTACATTTAATTTTTATTATTGAAGGTAGAAATATTATAATTATAATGTTATACCCTATATTAGTTTATTTAAGAATCTATTAGTATAAATAACATCATAATTTTAGTCATCATGAGATGTAGTTATTCTCATAGGTGGTTAATAATATTTCCCATTATACCATTCTCTCACCATAAAAACACCATGAAAAAATGTGTGATAAAATATTTTACTAAATAAATTGCATATTAAAACATTCCAAGAAAATTTAGAAAGATGCATATCCACTAATCCATAATAATATTTGAAAATAAAAAGGGAATTTATATTCTGAATTATTTTCTTTTTCATTGAAATAATATTAATAAATAGGAAAGGCAGTCCACTTTACCTTATCCTAAGAATAAAAAGTCTCATTTCATATCCTAAAATACATTAAGATAGATTATGGAATATAGATTGATTCCATAGAGGGAAAAAAGGAAGAAAAAATTATTAATGGAGTGTTGTGGATGGAATTTTCCAAAAATAAAAAACCCATAAAATATATTAATTTATGGTAAAAAATAATTTTTTGATGAAAAAACAAATAAAACACATGTTTTGTATAAAGCACCCAATGAGGGAACAACATCCATCTAATTAATACATGGAACAAAGTTATTAACCTCCAATTATTATGTACCCTATGGCAGACCCCAACCACCAAATTTCAATCAAATAATAACACTGTATATTTTAATTTGAATTATTACTCATCCATTATTTAAAAAACTTTTATCATTAATTAAAAGATAATTTTTTTAAAAAAATCAATAGTTCAAATGAAATGGGAAATTTTTGTTAGGTATCTTTTGATTTCATGAAGGACTAATAAACTAGTGTATATGTTTTAAGGGTTATATAGGAGTGTTCTACTAATGAGGTTTATCACCACGATTCATACCAGAGTTTGGGATGCGTTTTTATATTGTATCTCTTGGTAATTACTAATGAGTCCACAAATTTTTTCTCTCACAAGAACAACTATGTATCCTATTATACAGAGTTAGTAATTTTTATTTCCCCTCTATGGAATTGGAGTCATTTTATTTTTAGCGAGTGCTTAATATATGTATATATTTAAAAATATTCTGTTATATATTCTCATGGATTTATTTTTATTTTATTCTAGAAATATGTTTTGAGTTCCTCTAGGAGTATACTTTTGAGATCAAACATACCTCATAGAAGGCTAATGTGGCTAAAAATTATTTATTAAGAACATTTCATGGTGAAATGATTTAAGAATTGATGAATAAAAAATGATGTGGGATGATTTATCATAATTGTGGGAAATTATTTAATAGGTGGATTAATGAACTTTTTTGAATCAAATATCAACTTATTTGTCATTTTTATAACATGTTCCCGAATAAAGATTAGAAAAAACAGAGTTTGAGTTTTGACCTAAATAAATTAGTTAGGGAGATATAATTGATGGTTTGATCAAAAATAGGGATGATATAATCTTGTTTTATTAACCATTTATTTATATTGTAGAGTATTATTGCAGTAGTGTTGTGTAGGGTTTAGAATTTATCTTTGGTGATGCGTCTAGGTCTACAAATGTTTGACCATTATTGAAGGAATTATTTTTGGTGGTCTAGGATAAAGATATATCTGGTGGTGCTTATTATGAGAAATTATATATATATATATATATGTATATATATATTGGTGAAGACCAAGCATTATATTGAGTAGGGTTATTTCTCCAATTATTGAATCCATGATGTAATTTAGAGGATATATAAATGGATTTTAAGACTATATTTCTTCATATACTCTCATGTTATGATTTAGAATAAATTATTATAGACTTATTGATGAAGGGGACATATTTTACACCAATTAATGAGTAGTATTATGTGGGTTCCATAGTAAGGTTGTATATGTCAGAGAAATTCTTTTTTTGTGTTACATATTTCATAGTTCCTGACCGTGTTATATATAGGATGTGGAGGCAAATTAAGAATATTTTCCATCCAATTATTTCCTGACATTTTATTTTACCCATAGAAATATAGATAGATTGTGATGATGACTAAAGGCATGGAGGATATGTTCTATGAATCTATTAGAGATTTTGGAGTTTAATGGGTTAAAATAATACCGTTTTTGGGTTTTCATACCATAAAATATATCGGTGTTATGTTTTTAATAATCATATTAGTTTTGATATTGCTGTAACATTCGATCATCATTATGACAAGTGAATTTTGGAGAGAAATTGTTGATTATATCTAATTTGGTTAGTAATATTTTTGAGTGTGTGACGTTTATTTATTTGTGGATGATGAAAAATTATAGTAGAAATAAGTTTTATAATATTTATAGGCATAAGTTCATGGATCGTGTGATTATAGATAATTTGGTATCGTGAATTTGTTTGTAGCCACTGTAAAATAGATTTGGTCAAGATAGTTAGCTATGTCCATGGTTTATTAGACATCATTTGTTTTTGTAGTTATTGATTTAAGTGAAATATAAAGTGGAACCGCTTACACAATTAAAAAGATTCCCAGATAAATTTCATGATTCATAAATTATTAACATTTTATATGATCATTCTCAAGTGATACTTTTGGGTGACTTTGATTTCGATGAGGATAGACTACTTATAGAGTATCCTATTGAGATTCAACATTTCCATTAGGAATATTTTCATAGTTGTTCCATTTAATTTGTGAGTGTGAATTGGATTTATTGATGATTTTAGGAGAGGCTATTATATAAAGAATAACATTTAGGATTATATTTTATAGTGTTGTTCTACTATTATTTTTTCTTCTACTCTAATAGAGCTCTTAGTCTATGTTGATGATGATGAATATAATGATGAAAATGATGATGGTGGTTGTATTAGTCAATTTAAAATTTAGCACATGATTTTAAATTTTAAATTTTTAGTTTTTCTTAATTAATTTGTGGGAGGAATGAAGAGATTACAGTTTGATTTATTTCTTCATGTGAATATTTTAATGGCACTGCAATCATATTGTAAGTTAAAAGTAATTTAGTATTTTTTATTTAATTTAGATGATATATTATTTGATTTTTTTATGGTTTTCAAGTTTAATGCATGGAGATTGCAATGTAGTTTGATATTTATTATGATCGTATGAGTTTGAGTTTCTTGTTTTCAGTTGTATTGGAGATATTTACAAAAACTTTTGGTATTAATTCCTATAAATAGGTTATTGGGGGGATTATTTGATGTAAATTTTCATTCTATCCTAAATTCATTTTCAATTGGTTATGCATAAATAGAGTGGAAGAGTTCATTTTATCGAATTATAGGGAAATAATATGGATTTTAATTGGGTTTCTTTTTCTCTCACAACAGAGATTTGTTATTTCTTCAGATATTGAACAACATGTGTGTCGAGATTTGATATTATGATGGAAGGTAGAGTTACATAGTGAGTTGATTTAGTTCTATTTTTTCTTATAGATATATTTTAGGGTTAAAATAATACTTTTCATACGTTTTACCCCTAGATACTATCATAAATATTTAATATTGTATTAGTAAAAAAGTAAATATCACTATTTTATGATTGTTTTTTATATAGAGTAATCCTTTAATTTTATAGTTTGGATGGAGGATTATATTTTTGATTGTGTACTAGGTAAGTTTAATGGATCTAGAGTATGGTTGTTATGTGTAAAAAATTAATGTATTTTTTTATTTGTGTTTATATATTCTTTTAATAGTGTAAGGATATTTCTTTACAGAGAGATAGAATTCTTGGGTTTGGGTCTTATTTTAGACATTGTGTAATTTTATTATATTCTTATGTATTGTAGGAATAATTTATGGACTTTCTGGATCAATGAATATTTTTTTGGGATAATAGGATTAAAAAAATTAAACCTAATTTCTCATTGTGAGTTTCAAAAATATAATTTTCCTTAAATTTTTTTGAGCATGTATAAACTGTTAGATGGTTTAGTGGGATGTTTTGAATTTTTTAAATTTACATTTTTTTCTACCATTATTTATTTCCACAATATAATTTTTTCATATATTTTAGTGTGAAATGATGTGTTTTATTTGGTTTCATTGAAGGTATGCTTATGGAGAAAAAGTGGATGGATTTTTTGAGCCCAATAGTTGATTTTATGGTTGATGTGTTTTTGTAAAGAGTGGAGAGTTGGTTAAAAGTATATGATTATGCTTATAAGATTTTATTATTAATGCATAAATAAAAATATATGTTATAGAACATGATGCAATTTGTTTTTTCATAGTTATCATATATCATGAATGAAGTTCATGATGTAATAAAAAATAATGAAAAAGTAGAATAAAAAAGAAGTTATAAACCATGCCACAATACAAGGTACCAGGTTGCAGAATTAGTGACCACAGTCCAATGAATTTTTCAACACTGTAGTGAGTGTTTGGTTCAAATTTTGGATCTATGGAAAAAATCAGCACCTCGATGGCATAATGGGGTTTCAACTGCATAGATTATAATTCCTCCACACCGCAATGCCAGACCTTGTTGAAGAGGGGAATGGGTGGATTTTTAGTGAATCTTGAAAATTCATTATGTCCACATCACTGTGAGAAGTCCCTTCCATAGAGTAAAGTTTAATGTAATTTAGAGTTTCTGTATGTTTTTTCACCTCCACACTATTTCCCATTATCCATGTTGTAGTCTATGAATACCACAGTACAACACCCTGACTATGGTGAAAAGTTAGTTTGATGGATTCTGGGAATATTGACACCTCAACACTATAACCCAAATGAACACACCGTAACCTTTGAATTTTTTATATTTAAAATACATAAAACTAATTGGATATTTAATAGTACCTAAAATCATCTTATAAAAATGGGTTTTAGAATAGTTTCATGCACCGATTGGACTTCATCTGACAATATTAGTGGTTATTTCAGCCTATAATAACTACAAATTTCATATTTTATGATGATGTTTTTTTGGAAAAAATATCAAAAGATTAATATTGAAGAATTAATTTGATTGTATTAATTTTAAATTCCAATTCAAATTATATCAATATAAAAATGATTGGTGCTCTGATAGTTTTTGGTGATGTGAATAAAAAGAGATTGAAGAGTTGTTTAGAGGAAGAGAAGAAGAATATGATGAAGTTGATATTAATATTGGAATGTACTGAAGATATTATTCTTGTATTTCTATAGATAGAAGAAGAAGAAGGGGTGAATTTATTGAACAACTAAAGGATTTGATTGTAAGGTTTTCTTCCTATTGTATCATTTTTTTGATATAATTATTTTATTGTGGGAAGTGAAATCACAATCTGAAGACTTGATGTAATACAAGTTTTAGTATAATCCATAACTATTATGAATACATGTTAAAACTAGAGGGTCATATGATCTTGGATGAATCCATATCATGATAATGACTATCCGGCTTGTTTTTAGAGGTGAACCTTGTGAAAATATGTCCCTTTCATGCGTGTATGTGTTGAATAGTGATAATGTTTCACTTTAACTAGTGAAAATGGTTATTTAACTAATAAAATATAAATATTTTGAATCCCAAAGTCTATCCCCTTTTATGATTCCTCATCAATCCAGGATATGGGTTTTTAGGATATTCAATAGATTGAATATGATTTATGTAACGTTTGAATACATCAACACTTACATATCAATTAGCTAAATCATGAACATACATTGGTGGCATCATTACCTTTTTTTCATATGATGAAATATGATATAATATTTCATCCAATATAATATATGCTTATAAAATGGTACAAATACATCACTCCAAATTGGTTTCCTATAGTTACTAATCCGCGAGATGGACTACATAATGCTTTTGATGGTTTATTAAAGTTTTCAATGAAGGAGGCTACATTGGGAAGTTGTAGGATCCTTGAGTTAAAACCAGATACATTTTATACAGTTTATTATCTTCATTAAATGAAGATCATAAATATGGATATAAATATATGGATAATCTCTCTCTTTTTATGGTATCCATGTGTTTATTCAAAGGCATCCAAATATCTCTTCCATTCTATAACATTGTTCATTACATTGTGTTTGATCCAACCCCATTTGATGAATGCGAATCCTCTTGGTACAACCATGGATCCAATGGATTGTGGACCACCTTAGACTTAACAAGAATTCATGTGTTACTAATGTTATCTCAAATAAGTGTAAAAATTAGATTACATGAAATGATTAGTATGATTATGCATTTGTTGTTCATCATTTATTTCATTTTTTATTTTGAATGTTAGATCTGTTATCATATGGTTTTGTTTCTAATTACCTTGATCATTAAATGATCACAAAATACCCATAAATTTGTTTAGAACCTTTTTTATTAATGATTAATAATTTTTAATTTACTATTTTTTAAAAAAACACTTTTTACATATCATATATAATTTTCCCCATGTGACATTACATTATATGATAATATAATTTCAAGTGATCCAGCTTGATATTACATTATACATTAACATAATGTCAATAAAGTCTCTAAATATACACTTATTTGATTAAATACCATGTCATATCTCTCCAATATTGCATTATTTAGATAATTTTTCTTATGTTGGGACATGAAATTACATTAATCATTTAACTTAATTAAGTGTGGAAGAAACACTATATTTTACTAAGACATAGAAACCAATATCACATGAGGTGAAAAATAGAGTGTCTTTTTCGCCTACTTAATAGTTCATTGATATCCAATAATATTTTTTCATATCCCCTAAAATTCTAATGAGTGGAAATATAATGCGTGGAAGAGGGTTATAAAAATATTAATATTTTCCCTCTAACGAGAAGTTCCCACTACAAATTTCAACTCATCTAAACAGTGATTAATTAACATGTGCATTCTTTGGGTGGCCAATGAATTCATGTACATTACCCTTGTTATATAACCAATCAATAATATGCCATCCAACAAACATACTATTTTCTCATACCTTATCATTCTACTATGGTTTCACTATCCTACACAGGCCATCTACACCTCCTCAGTCCATACGTCCAGATTTCTTTTGAGATTGGTTGTTTTCCCCTATGTTGACTAGCTAATCAGTTGGTCTTGATAGGGTTATCACTTTTTAAAATAAGAAATAATTATTTTAATTTTTTGATAAATTTAATTAATATTAATCTTCATCAAATTGTTTATGAAATATGAATATATTGTATTAATATTTATTACACAAACTACTACTAGCAGAGCGATTCTAGTATTATATTCTATATTTGACTACATATGATTTTGTATTCATCAACTTGGAATCAATTTTTTTAAACTTATAATCCTAATTATAGATTTTAAATATATTTTATTTATATTAGTTGATATATATTACCTTAATTAAATTACCTAATAAGTAAATTCTATCTAGTGTTGGTGATATGGAGTTGAACTACCCACTTGCGAGGAGGCTTAATCCATGTTCTATAAATTTTATGGGTTGACTATCTATCACTCTGGGATTAATCATTAATATATTATCAATATCATATAAATATGAATCATTACATAAAAATCTAAAAAATTATTTTCTTGATATTCATTTGGATATGTATAGACATGATTGAATTATTTATATAGCTATTTAACCAAAAATTTTGGGATGTGTTAAGAGTTTCCCAATAATGTGGTGTGTACACATTAATTTGGAGGATGAAATTGGATTCCAAAACTAAATAATTAATGTAATTCATATAAAAATGACTTAAATATGGGTTATTCATAATTATTTCATGAGATGCAATGGGCTTCATATTCGTGTGAAGTATGTTAAACTAGTGTGTCTTTAATAAAATGTTAAATAATATATGGGAAATTACATCAAATAGGCGCCTATCAACACCTCAATTATTCAATACATTAGACCCTAACAACTAGTTTACCATGAATTATTATTATAATGATAGAACATAATAAGGTGACCCTGATATCTAGGTTTCTTGATCGTGGCATTTGATTTGGGATAATCTAGCTAAAAACCCTCACTACTGTGACACTATATGAATAGAGATGATTGGATCCATTTAATGGACTTGTATAAAGACTATAATCACTCATTTTTTCCATAATTATATATTATATGATTGAAAAGTCAATTTTAACACATATGGTAATTTCATATTTACATGATTAAACTAGTATATGTCCGGATAAAATATGGATCTTGGCTTAGTAAATAGATACGATGATGGGGTCATCTGTTTTTTAATAGGAGTACTTTCATGAAAAAACTTTTGTGTATAGTTTTAATGTGTGATAATCACCCATGGATATATATCTATTATAGTTTATGTCCTACTACATGATATTTACATTGAGAACCATCATAGAAATTCACTATAGTAGAGTTCAAGATTGTTATGTATGGTTGACAAGTGTTCTAAAAGTGAAGTATTAAGTGTATTTTAATGTTAGATTTATAAAATTTAATTTCACTAACTCAGACTCATGAACATAGGATACTAGGTGCACATCACTCATTCCTGACGAGTAGAATATTTTAATAGATACTATGGAATTAAAAATGGTGAAGGTGATAATTTTGTTTGTACTAGTGAAAGAGTATCAATATTAAAAATTCATCTACTATGATTCTATTTTACCAATTTGATAAATAGTAGAATTTTGGAACGATTATTCTATTCCCATGCTCAATAGAATTTTTTATATTTATTTGGAGAATAAGGTTTTATTCCTTTACTATTATGACCAATAGTTATTCTATAAATCTGAATGAGTTGTTTTACAAAAATGGGAATCTGATAAATATTCAATTAATTATTTATATTGATAATAAAGCTTATATGATTTAGAATAAGTATTAAAATGTTGATTTTAATCTCTAGAACTTTTTCATAGTATTCTGATATATATAAATGAGATACACAAACAAATACTCTATAAAGATGATTTATTGGAACCATTCATTTATAAATCATTCCAAAATCAAAAATACTTTTTGTAGAAAATATTAACAAATAACCTTTTAGTAGAGAAGTTAAATGATCTAGTGGCCTATTTGATCTTATACATAGTGATGTATATGGAATAATGAGTAATCAAGGATGCTCTTGTTTTATGTGGATCATTTACTTTATGAAATATATTATTTTTCAAAGATATGTGTTCATTATAACACATAATTATGCATTTTTTAAATTTCAAAAGGTTTTTTAATGAACTAAATATTTAAATAGGACCATTTATAATGATACCAAGGTAGATTCAATTTGGTGAATACTTGACCTAGGATTACATTAATTATTAGAAGTATTAAAAAATTATTTCACATCCCACACCTCCTAGAACACCAGAACATAATTTCATTTGTAATAGTGGAAACTATAACTTGTTAGAGCTAGTCTTATCAATGATTAGTCAATTTCTCTTTCATATTTCATGTGGGGATTGTTATCTATAAGCTGATTCATTTATTCTAAATCATGTTCTATCTATATAAGTTATAAATATGACATATGCGATTTTGATGGGTAATGATCTGATTATGTAATTTATATTGATTTAGGGGTGTGAATCATTCATACAGTTGATGGATTCTAATAATCTTAACTCATATACAAGAAAAAAGTTATTTTTTGGTCATACAAAAGAAAACATGTGATATTATTTATATAATCCTAATGAAAAATGGGGTTTTAGTCTAATTGATTTTATTTAGAAGGAAAACATAATTTCAAGAATTAGTCGAAGGAATGTTTTACTTAGATAATTTCATGACAAAAAACTGGATGTTTTTTAAAGATGGAGTTTCAGTCGGGTTCATAATGATTCAAGGAAGAATAATAAAGTAAAATTACATAAGAACCTTAAATGTTTGGTAGGACTCATCAATAGATTCCAATATATAGATTTTTCATAGTCATTGTTGATGAGATAATTTTAATAAGATATTAACCAACTACATATTTTTAGTTAAATAACGGTCTTATTATTATAAATGGTGAAATTAAATTGAATATGAAATTTAGTAGAAGTACACCAAAAAAGTATTGAACATGGTGGACACACCAGTTTGGAGGAAACCTACATGGTAAAAGAGTGGTATCCATAAGAAAATATTCAATAATAGATGAGTTTCCACCTATATATCTCGATGAATTGTAAAGGGATGTTCGCAAATTCATCATTTTAACTATATATAAACCTTTTTACCTATAGTAAGGTAAGATATTTCTCACTATGGAATATTTAATTTGTTAGGAGATATATCAGATCAATGTCAAAATCACCCACCTTGATGTAAACTTTTTAAAGGGTGTGTATATTACGAAAAATAATTGTTTTGATGTGAAAAATAAGTTTGTGATGTTTTGAAAACTACATTGAATAATTTATGGGCTAATGTATGCTTCTTGGATTTGGAATATATATATTGATAATACAATATAAGAGATTGTATTTATTAGAAAATCATATAATTCCTATGTATACAAGCTGCATAGTGGGGGTATTATATTACTTGTCATATTTAATGTGGGTGATATAGTTCTTATTAGAAATTATATCCGAAATCATCACTACAATAATTTGTGTATGGGTAAATGTTTGTTGATAATGGATATGAGAGAATATTCCAATATTCCATGAATAAATATCTTTATAGATATATTCCTTTGGTTTCTATGCATATTTTAAAATAATTACGAAGGAAAATTGATAGATGTGTTTAGTATAGATAACTCCAAAATGGGGTATTTTCTAGTGTTACATGGTATGCATCTTAGAAATATTATGGTTCCTAATAAAGAGTTAGAATATATGGACATAATTCCCTATGTGTTCCACCATAGGATCTATCATGTATGCCATGTTCTGTACTCAACCTAATGTCTCCTATGCTCTTAAAACAACTCTAAGATAATAATCCAATCCCTGTGATATTCACAGGAATTCAATGACAAAATTCTTATTATCTATAGAAGGACCGATGATATTATATTTATCTCCGAAGGATAAGATGTTCTCTATATAAAGGGTTACATAGATGGTAGTTTCCAATATGTCAAATATGATATGAAATATCAATATGGTTTCATGTTTTGCCGAAATAGTTGAGTTTTAATTCAGAAGAGTTCCAAACAATCCACTATAGTGGAATCTATTATACTGGTCGAAAATATCAAAACATCAAATGGATTGAAATTATATTTTTGGACCATAATTTTCATCTCTAGACTGGTGGAAATTTCTTAAATTTCAACACCCAATGATTTTAAAATAATATTTTTTCCTAATTATGAATATTTTTGATTTATTTTCCCACATAAAAATAAACTAAAATTATCCACGATATAATAAATGATTTTTTATGAAAATTATAATAATCATAAAAACATTTGTAAAAAAAAATATATTACTCAAAATTAAATTTATAACATCTTGGGGGTATGTAATTTATATTATTTAACATTAAAAAGGATTGTTCCTTTTCAAATATGCATTTTTTAAATGTTTTATATTTAATCCTATTAAATTAGTATAAATACTTTTTTAAAATATTTTTATATGAACTATTATGCTAATATATTTTAAATTATGAAATTAGAAGAAATATTATTTACCACACCTAAAACATTATTTTTCAGTAAAAGAAATATCTGTTTATATTTTTTTATTTTCTATTAAAAACTATGGTATATGGTTTTAATATTTTAATTATATTAAATGAACATAAATTTTTTATTTTCAATGTAAAAAATTTCTTAGGATAAATTTTCTGTATATTTTGAAATGGTTTAATTTGGGGTGTGGGGGCTTATGAAAAATATCAATTTTGAAAACACTAACACTTTTATTAAATTATAATAATATATGAATAATTTGAAATTTTATGAAATCTTTTTAACAATATATATATAAATATATATACTTATAATATATAAAAAATAATTTAAAAATACAATGATAAATTTATAAAACCCATGTTTAGCATTTTTGCAACTTATGTAATATTTTACTTAAAAATGTTTTGTAGTTTGATTCTTTTATCAATGTTTCCACAAGGTGACATGTATATTTTGATTATTTTTGAAGAAACCGAAATTTTATATTTTAAATAATAAACCAATTAAATCTATAAAAATTAACAAAATTTTTTACATTATCTTAATATTAAATTTTAAGACTAAAAACACACTTTTTCTAAAAATTGGTTTTTTATGTTAGGTTCACTAAAAATAACTAAAATTTTTATCAACCAATTATTTTTGAGAAAAAAATTTAAAATTTTATATCATCATACTAGAATTATGTAATATTTCACAGTTTATTTATAAGAATTTTATGTAAATTACTTTGGTAAAAAATAATAATCATAGAAAAAATGGTAAAAGTGAAAAAACAGTGGGTAAAAGGATTAAGGACATATTTAAAACATCTATTGAATTGAAATTTTGGTGTATAGTATACATAAAATCATCCCACAATACATTATTTCTCACATTGGCTCCATAAACCATATGAAACTTGTTCTCCCTTTATATTTAAAATTTATATTTATGAAAATTCCATTTTCGTGACTTATAATGGAGATCACACCCACCAAATTTTTTCATCCATATATATGTTTTAGGTCAACTAAAACCCTAATATAATATTTATTTATCTCTATCACCATGTACTTTATTTAATGATTTGTACCTTTCATGTGTGTTACTATTCTAATTTTGGTGGATAATGGTGTTCGTGGGACGTTCTAAGAGTATTTAGTGGGGGTTGGAGCTCCAATAGAGATACTAAAAGAAGTTCCCATAATGTATTATTTAAACACCATGTAAAGTTGATTCAAGTATCCTGTGTCTAGAAATATCATTTATTTCATATGGGATGTGGTGGAACCCATGAGATAGATTACACATAGTGTAAGTGGAATTCAGGATGTATCTTAAATAAATGCCAAGGTGACGCGATATTCAATGAAAGATAAAATTTTCTGAAATATATTAGATTAAACATATTGAATGCATGAAATGATATAAAAGTGGTGGGATATATTTTTTAAATACTTTATATCAGCCAGTTCTTTCCACTTGGTTGTGTAATCCTTCTATCATGTTTGGAGAAAACCCGAAACAATTCATGGGGATTTTCAAACAATCCTTCCCTTACATCTATCTATTAGATATGATATATTCCTATTTTCTATACAATGTTTATCCAATATCTCATTGCATTGTTTTAGTCTCTCAAAAGTTCTTCTTTTCCCTTCATTGTTTATCAAGATCGGTAAGTTACTTTGAGGTAGGGAATCTATTTTTACTATTTATTATTTAACAAAATGGTGGGGTTTAATAGAGTTATCAATGATATATGGTTGTGTTGGATTAATCATAGATAAATATTGGGATAATTAAAAAATAAAGAAAAAGGGGAATGATTCTCCTAAATTAAAAAATTTTATATTATTATGATATGATGGATTTTACTTTTTTGATGACCAATGAAAAAATCTGGTCGTTGGGGGATTTATTTTTGGGATGGATGATATGTGGTGTGATTGGATTATCTTTTATTATTTTCCTAATATCACAATTAAATATAAATTGGATAATAACTTATATCTATCCAATGAAATTGGTTCCCATGGATTATAGCTTCTATGAACACACACATAAAATAAAGAGAAATATTATAACACACCTTTGTTAAATATATGAAATGCTCTTTGGTTTGTTGTGATGTGTGGACGTGATTATGGGGAAATTATATGTGGTTGTGATGCAATTTGGGCATAAAAGGTGAGATGTGGACATTATTTGGGGGTTTGAGGTGTTGGTAGTATTTCTATGATTTTTGTGTGGCAAGGGAGTTGTTGATTGGGTAATTATTTCGGGTTTTGGCTGTTTGCATTTTATTTTGGAGTGGTGAGGTGGTGGTTTCATGGTTATCTTTTTTGAGATGGTGTGGTGGTGGTGGTTTTTATAAAATTTTGGCGTGGCGAGGTGGTGGGTATTTGGCCCTCATTGTGGGGAGACTAAGAGATGGGTCTATGGGAAGGATGAACTTCTCGTGATGTATGGTTTTGTTGTGCTAGTTTCTCGCATAGTGATGGAATAATATTTTCTAATTATTAAAATGGTTGGGGTTTATTTCGGTTAATGGGATAAAACTGTATAATGAATAAATTAATTATTTTTATATGTTTTAATGTGGTTTGTTCTTAATACTGAAATGAATGCGATGGATAATGGGATTAGTTGAAAATTTGACCAATATATTGTGTCTTGTTATGTGGTGTTATGAATTTAGACATGGAAGTGAATTTAGTGATGTTTTGGGTATAATATTTTTTGGTTTTAAAGATATAATTTTATATTGAGTGTGGTTGTACATTTATACTTCTAAATTATTTGTGATTTCTATATACACCCAACCTATACTGATTAATATTTTACAATACCCATATACTCACACAGTAGGTGGTTTTTCTTATATCTAGGTATTGAGGATGGATATATGGCTACCCAAACATCGGTGATCACACTTCTGTGTGATTAGATATATACATGCTATGATTTAAGGGGGTCTTTTAGTGCACTAGGTGATGATGTAGGTGTTTTTAGGAGATATATGATATGACTATGTTTTTTGGAAGTGGCCAATGTGTTTTTGTACGAGATGTTATATAAACCAGTTATGATGTGGTTTATAGTGGGGGTCATTAATTATAGTTGGAGGTAACTTGGTGGAGATTTTTTATATTCATGATACCCTATTGATATGGTTATGATTGTGATGTGATGAACTAGTGTTTTAGAGAAAGGTGTGATGTGACCTTGTTGTGGGGTTCTGTATTAATTTTTTCAGGCATGATGTGACATGACTATGTTTTGGGGAAGTGTTATATATTATTCAGAAGATATGTAATCCCTCGAAAATATAAAATTTGAGTGTGGGGGTATAAAATATATTGAAATGATAAGAAACATACCCTTTATCAATATTATTAATATTTTATTTCTACACATGGATAGAGTTATTTTTTGAGGATGACTTGGTGAGGTTGGGATGGATAGTTTCTCTATTTAAAGGTTATTGGTTTGTTTTTTTCTCATGGGTGCATTAGTATGATTCTGTAACATGTGAATGAGAGGATTTTAGATTCATTCTGAGTATACATTTGTTATCAACCAATGTATATTAAATAGTTTTTAGGTTATAGTTGGATTACATGGATTTTTTATGACATTACTAGCTCAGAACATTTGATAGTCATTGTATTGCTGCTTTAGATTTTAGTTTGGGTATTTACTTTTGGAGACTTTTATCTATATTGGTGTTATTTATACATCGATTGTGGGTTTCATTTTATTTATTTTATACTATTTCTTGTAGTTTCTTGTGGATGGTTCATCTTATTTCCTTATACTATATTATTATAGAGTGTAATTCCCCACTTTTAAAATATTTTTATTCCCGCAGTTCTATTCTCCAACCATTGGCCTACTGGTTGTGGGATTGGGATTGTCATTATCTACCCCTTTAGATAAATATATTTGGAGGGATAGGTTTATGATAGAGTGGTATAATATTTTATGGTTAAGAGATATGATGGTGTTTTGAGTAAGGCTTATTGAGGATTTAATGGGTTTGTTTAGAGAAAGTTATAGTTGAACATGGTGTATGAAAGAGTATAGGGAGACTAGATAGAACATGGGATTTTAATATCCCTAGAGATCCAGTTCATGAAATCAGATCTTATTGAATGAACAAATGAGGTGGAATAGTTTTTATGTATGGGACCTATCATGATGACCTGTTCTCTGATTTTAGTTTGGTTGTCATCAGAATAATATAATAAATAATGATAATTTAGATTAATTAAAATAATATTCATTACTACTAAGATTATTGAATTATTTATTTATTTTCAGTTATGGATCGTAGTAATCATTTGCATGTGGTCCAATCAATAGAGGACCAAAGGATTTTATAGTTGATCAATTTATGGTTGAACCATTGGAGGATGGTTATCAATGGTAGAAGACTATGTATACTTTCTAGTGGAAGGCTTTGGGTATGTAAGAGGGATTATTTCAGATGTGGAGACAGACAGTTGGCTAGAGATGATTATGATTTATTTTAGTTTGATCTAGGCCCTTATGGGATAACATGTTTTGTGGAAGTTATTTATATGTGGGGTATACACGTTATTGGTGAAACTATATTTTGGTGAGTGAAAGGAGGAAAATGTTTCATGGGTCCCCTTTCATAAAGTCTCTGATAAGAGTTTCTTTTATTAACCATGAAAAAAGTAAAGGGTCAGGATATTATTTCTATTCTGCAGGAGGGTATAATATTGTTGGATTTGGGAATCAATTTGAAAGATGTTCTTCATTTCCACACACATATTTTTCTATTTGAGGATCCTTGTGTAAGATGTCTTGTTGAGAAAGTCAATCCTTTAATCTAGTGTACATTCAATTATTTAATGGTTCCGAAAAATATGCTGGTCAATAACAAATAATATGTGGCCAAGAAGATTCACCCATGAGGAGGTTTACCATAATAGTGTAATAAGAAGGGTTTCTTTATAATTAGAATTTTTAGTTCATGTCTCGGGCAATAAGACATTTTATGCTTTGACCAGAAGGGGATCAATGGAAGTAGTTTCCTTTAAATATTTCTTCAGCTAGTAATTTTTTTGAATTTTCTATAGTTATCTAGATAGTGTGTTTTGGTTGTGAGTTATGTGTCCATCATGACTACGAGTTCCCAATGGTTCATTGAGGTCATTTTTGTGGATGTAGACATGTTAAACACCATCCTTAGTATTAGTTTTCACTAATACCATTTTAGTTGTAGGGAAATTATGCTTAAGAATTTTTGAGGGGTGATGGTACTGGTATAGGCTAACATTGGGATATTCCTCAGGTTTAGGGACCCTAACTGGATCATTTTTTAATGGTCACTATCAATAGATAGAAAAAGGAGTTTATCAAGGTTAGTTACACAGATTGGAGGTGATAGTTTTAGGGAGTGTTGTTATTTCCATTGGTACAATTGATTTTTGTAGAAACCCTGTTTGTGCTTTTTTTGATTTAGGAACTTCACATTCATTTGTTTCAATAACTCGAGTACATGTTCTTATACATGATGTAGAGAGGTTTTAGGTATCCTTTGTGTTGACTAGGCTAGTCAGAGGTTAGACAAGCTTGGTTGAAGACTTTTAGGGTTGTAGACTAATGATGGGTCCACATTGGTCCCATGAGGGTATTTTATTTATATATATTTATCCATATGATGTTATCCTTGACAACAATTGATTGTATTCCATGATTAATATTATTGACTACTTCTATAAAAGAGTCATTTTATCTAATGGTGATGGAAAACATGTGGTTTCCAATGGAGATAAGGGGTTTTTTTGAGGGAAATGGGTGTGTGGAGCCCCTTATTTCATTTTTATATTATTTATTAGTAGAATCAATTGATTATGGGATAACAGAGGTCCTTATGTTCATTGGGGGTGTTCCTGTATATTTTTCCTAAGGAGGTTGTGATGTGACATCCTCGATGTGACGTTTAGATTGCGATAAAGTTAAACATAATGCATCCCTGATTTTGTTGAATCCTTATTGTATGGAATAATATATATAATGTTATTCATGGATTTATGTATATTAAATGTTTTAGAAGTATTTTATCGAGTCCAATATGTCATCGTGGAGTTCTCCAGTGTTTTTCTCCAAGAATAAAAATGGTAGTCTACGGTTTTGTATGTACTAATTGAGGTAGAATATGGTGACAGTGAAGAAGCATTACCCTCTAACAAGGATAGAATATCTCTTCAAATATTTGAGAGGGGTGAGTTTTTTTCTATGACCTATCATTACTATGGATATCCCCATTTGAGGGTGAAAGAGGGTGATATCTCAAAGACTGTCATTAGATGTCGGTATAAGAACTTCAAAATTTTAGTAATTTCCTTATTATAAACACTCTCATTGTGGTCATGGGGAATATGAACTACATTTTCTAGGAGTTTATATACCAGTTCATCATCATATTAATCGATGACATGTTGATCTACTTGATGTCATATGAGGATCTTGTTTATCATTCAATAGTCATCTTGTAAGTTCTTCAATTACACTAGCTATATATAATGTAATGTATGTATATTATTTGAGCATAAGAGCTGATTTTTTTGAGAATGTGGTGTATTGGCATAGTGAGGTTGTAAACACCTCAATGGATTAAGTATTTATTTCCTAGTCATCACAGAGAAATGGAGTAGATTTTCTTAGTTTTCAAGTTTTTTAAGAAGTTATCGGTTGTTTGTTCTCAATTTATTTAGGTTTTCATCCCAATTGATAGCATTGATTAGGAAGGACCAGGCATATTTTTGGAATGATAAGTATCGACCTGTTTTCTGTAACTTGAATGGGAAGTTTGTTAGCGCACCAGTACTTTAGTTTCCCGATGAGGGTGTGACATTTGAGGTCTTTTGTGACGCCGCCCATCTTCTCTTGGGATGCATATTGATTTAGTAGATGGAATTTATTTATTATTTATCTACGTATTTATCTTACCATTTTAATAACCATCAATCTCATGATATGGATATATAATTTTTTGTTTTGGTGGTGTGGTTGTGGTAACATTACCTCATTTGAGAGAGCTTTGTGTTCCTGACAGATCAAATTTTTTTGGATATATATTTTCTCAGAAAGACCTGAATTTGAGATTACATATGTGTATATCTTTTCTTCATAATTTTTATTTTAATATCCTTAAAATATTAGGAAAATATATTTTTTATCAAATTCCTTCAGAAAAATGTCATTTAGTGATTTATTTTCTCGAGTCTGTGGATGCACGGAGAGTCGTGAAGGAGTTGGAAGCATTTTACAGAGATATAAGGGTGGAAAATAGAAGAATATAATTTTTTAAATGGTAGTTTAGTCTTCTCTAGTATGGTAGGTAAGGGATTCTCAATAGGGAGACTCAGAATAAAAGGTGATACATGATCATGATGTCCAAGGTGATGCTCCAGAGATTTGGTTAGAGGATTGTTGGAACTGGGTGTTTCTTCATGAGAGGATATTTTTATCAGAAGTTATGAGAATGTGAGTCCTTTATGAGTTTTTACATCATAATATTTGGCACACCATTGTGTATTTTTGATTGAGGAGGTGGTTTTGGTGGCCCAAGATGAAATCACCAGTGGGGGAGTTCCTAGAAAGGTGTCTAGTTTTCCTACAAATAAGGAAGAGAACTTTTTTCTTGGTTGTTTGTTTCAGGATTTGGATATTACTCAGTGGAAATAAGATGAAATACTCATGTATTTCATCACATGGTTACCTAGATCTCAGGGAGGTGATTATTCTATTTTGTTGATCATGGATCAGTTGATAAAATCACCCATCTTCATAGCGATCAAGTATTTAGGTGTAGTGGATTCTTTGGAGAAGACGTATGTGAAAGAGGTTGCGATGTTTCATGGATATCCAAGGTCTATTTAATTATATTGGGATATATGTCCTAACATAAGAGACTAGAGGGTTTGACAACATGGTTTTAGAAGACATTTACATGTCAGCACTGATTTCCACCCTTAGATGGATAAGCCTATGAAGCAGACCATCCAGATGTAGGAGTACATCCTGAAGTCATGCATCATAGATATTGGTGAAAAAAAATTTCTTTTTTTTATTTGATTAAAAACATCTATCACTCTTACATTGTAATGGAATCATTTGAGGTATTGTATGAGATAGTGCATGTTTCTCAATTTTTTTGGATGGGGGATGGGGAAGCTGCAATTCTTGGACCTGAATTAGTGTAATGTCTAAGCGATAAGGGTCAACTAATTTTTGAATGGATCAAAGTATAGTAGGTCCCTCAGAATTGTTATGTCGATTTTATAAGGAGGTTCTTGGAGTTCGATGTTGGGTACATCTTGTTCTTTTAGGTCTTCCTAGGATGTTGTAAGTAGAGGTTTTTCAGGGGGATTATGATTTTATCATGTTTATTAGGCCCATTGAGGTGCTAGGGTGTGTGGGTGATGTGGAATATTGGTTGGTATTGATGTCACTCTAAGAGCGTATCCCGAACATCTTCCATGTCTCTTATCTTCATTTGTATCTTCTTGAGGACTCCCTTTCCATTAACTAGGGAGATTTAGATATCGAGGGTGACATCATATTCATGTAGTAAACATAGATATCCTATAATTACAAGATATGGTTCTATGTGGGTGAAACATTCCATTGGTTCCCATGTTATGGAGCCTTGGTGGCCTAGTGGGGAGAACATGGAAGTGAGTGATGCAGATGCATACCAAATACCTAGAGTATTTTGAGTCTTTCCTTACTCACATTTACTTGTGATGTGATATTTGTATTCTTCTATGTTTTTAGATGTGTAGTTCTCCTTGATATATAAGGTGTTATTATGTTATTACATTTGAGAATTGGAGGACCTAATTACTAATCATGAAACATTATACCGTGATGTGATTAAACAAGCATGGGTGAGTAAATTCCACATTGAGTGGATAGAATCTTGACATAGAATATGGTATTACTTTATTCATATATTCCGGGTAGTCTATTTTATTGGTCATGAGGATTTTTATTTTGAGCTACATGGATGCGGAGATGGTTTTGTGGCCATATGGATGAGTGAGAGGAGATATTTTTTGGTTGTGTGGTAACAAGGTTCTACAAAATTATTTGAGGCTACTTGATATGGATTGTTTGGATGGTGATCTCATTTGAGGTAAAATGAAATCCTAGAGAGGTATCACGTATGGTGGTTTTTCAAACCCCTTTCCCTCTGGGCTTGTTATTTGGATTCTCGAGGGTGAAAATATTTTTATAGGAATCCAATGTAATGGTCTCAGCCTTAAAAGTTTGTTACTCAACCATTTTTGGTGATTTGTGGTATTGTGGAATGTTTCAGGAGTTTTTGGTGGTGTCCAAGGAAAGAGAAGAGCTACTGTAGGACGTTCATGCCATGTATTGTGTACAAAATGTGTAAAAGAGATTCACAATTTGGGTTTTATGTAAATTCAAGGATTATATGATGAAATATGAGGAACCAGGTAGATTGTTTACAAGTATTGTATTTAGAATTCACAATGGGTGGTAAATAAACATTAAGGTGACTATATTTCATGTGAAAGTGATTTTTTGGAATCCAATGAATTACACATCTTTAATGTATCACATTATATGAAAACAAAATATCTTGATTTTAAATCCCTTTTCTTAGATGGTTATTTTTATCTATCTATGTATTCTTACCCACTCATTCTGATAGATTCATAGGTGAGTTTGATGTATGTTCAAGGCCTCCTTCTGTTTCTTCTATTCGTTGATTCTAGTGGCTTCTCATTTGTGATCTAATTTTTATTCTTGGTCTCTTGTTGGTGTTGTGGCTTTTGAGTAGTTTTTCTTCACCCAAAATGTGATGTCAGAATATAAATATTCATTAAGGCAGGGAATCCCATATTTCTCTATATTGTTAATAATGTGGGAGTAGTTTTCCCTTGTTTATCTGTGGGATATGGTTGTGCTAGATTATTCAAATATTAATAATTCCTTAATTGACATTGATGAAAAAAAGGAATTATTAGGTAGATTTTATAGCATTGATATTTCTGTGATATGATGGATTTTAGAGTCTTCATTCCCACTAGAAATTGTGGCCATTATGGTTTTTTTATTGGATGAAATGTGTTTTTATTGTTGTTTCTATGGGCTTTTTTTGATATCTACATGAATGGGAAATTGGATGAGCCCTTATATGAGGATAATGAAATTATTTCTTGATGATTATGGTTTTTTATAAAACCCCTAAAATGAAATGAAACATGATAAAATTTCATTAATTAAATCTATAAAATAGACTTTAATATTTTGTGATGTGGGTGAATGTGTTTCGGTCAGTTTTGTGTGGTTTCAATGCAATTTGGGTTTATGGGTGACTTGTGAATGTGATTTCAAGGTGGTGTGGTGGGGGAAGTTTGTCCATGATTTTGTGGAAGTTATTTGGTGGTAGTTTGGACATGCTTTATGGGTTATGTGGTGATAGTTGATTGGATGTGATTATGGGGTAGAGATGTAGTGGTTCTTTGGCCAATATTTTTTGTAAAAGAGTTTCTAGATTTTTTAATGTTTTTTGGGGTGTTAATCTGGTGGTTGTTTTTTAGTACATGTAAGGTTTTTAAGAAATGGTTTGATGGGAATGATGAACTGCTTGTGATGTATAGTTCTGATATGTTAGATTCCCAAGTGGTGATTGAATAATTATTTAATTTTTATTAAAATTTCTAGGGTTTGGTTCGAATAATGGGATGGAAATTCCAATGGAATAAATAAATTATGGTTTGTGTGGTTTAATGTGGTTGATTCTTGATGATGGGATGAATTTCCAGGATTACATGTTAAGATTAAAATGTGAGATAGAGATTGTTTCATATTGAGTAGAGTTATTCATGTAGAGGTGGAATTGAAAGTGGAAATTTTGTTACTTGGTTAGTGTTTGGTTATGAACCCATCATTTGGGATTCTGTTTGGTGATACATATATACCTTCACATTCATTATGATTTCATTATGCACCCCACCTATGTTTGGAACTATATTGTAACACTTTTATATTCACACTAAGGTATTTTTCACACATTATGGTGTTGAGGTTGGATGGTTGGATTATTTATCTGCCACACCCTCTCTTATAAGAGAGTATATATTCATAGGTTGTTGTGGTGAGAGGTTTGTTGGTACACTAGGTGATGGACTAGGTGTTCTTAGGTGCGATGTGATATGACCATGATGTGGGATAGTGGGCCAGTTTTTTTTCGAGATACATGTGATATGACTGTTCTATGAGGAATATTATTGTTGGGGTCAAGCTTGGTAGGAGGAGGGAATGATGTGTTTTTAGGAGATATGTGATGTTGGCGTGTTGTGGGTCATTGGATGAGGTATTGTTGTGCATAATGTGCTTTGACCACGATATGGGGATGTGGTATGTGTTATTCAGAAGATATGGGAGCCCTAAGACGTATGACATTGGGGTGAGAGATTGAAAAATCATTGGGAATGAGTTCTATGGTACCCATTATCGATATTATTCTCATTATGTTACTATACTTGCATTTCATTATTTGGTGACCATGACTTGGTGAGAATGGGTGGATAGTTGACCTATTTTAGTGCTGTTGGTTCTACTATTTTTACATGGGTGAATCAGTATTCTTATTTCACATGGGGATTAGATAAATTGGTTTTTTTATTATATATAACCCAATATATATAAATCCATTTTTAATATTCTATGAGGAATACATGGATTTGGTTGTACCATACTACATTATTACTTCTTAGAATTATTACGTCACTGTTTCAGTTTTTTTTTGTTATTTTATTTTGGAGGCTTTTATAAATATTAGTTATATTTATTCATGTATTGTGGTTTGTTATTTTTTTATTTTATATTATGTCATGGGGTCTCTTATGGATGATTAATGTTATCTCACAATTATATATTATTATAAAGGGTAATTCCTCCCATTTTATTAGAATTTTATACCCTCAAAGATAGTCTCCAACCTAAGGCCTATTAATGATTCTACTCATGGTTCATCTTCTCTCTCCCACTAAAAGCGATATATTTGGAGGGAGGATTTTTTGACATTTATGACTTTTCATTATCAAAATATTAAACTAAGGATCCCTAAGATGTCACCCAATGGAGAACATTCTATGGGAGAGGAATTATTCTCAACTGAACACTCTAAATTATTTTCTCATTCTACCCAGTAAAATATACTCTATCTATGAATGTGTATCAACAATATTATTTTTTGTATGCCAAAAGTTTAGAACAGTAATGGAATATAAATTTTTTACTATCTTCTAAAATCCATTTGAAATCAGAAGATGTCATCATTAGTTTGTGAAGGATACTACCTCCATGAATGTTGTTCTTGTTTTATCATAGCCCAATTTTATGAAAATATATAATTGTATATTTATTTGATTCATATGATATTTATTACATTATTGATATTAAAAAAATATAAAACATGATTTATATTTCTCCTGGCCGATAGGGAACAAAAATGTTTTCTATCTGTATGTGTAGAGTACCACCACTCTGAAATATGATCTGAAACCTTATAAACATATATATAATATCATTATAGTTCTTTAACAATTATTTCATTATAAATGATTCATTAACCAAACAATATTCACCATTAGATTACATCTTGTTCTTGTTTCAGTAGATTTAGCCACCGACATGATCAATGTTATCAATATTTATCACAGATAAATATGGAAACATAATAATTGGTTTTATGAAACATTAATGGGAAAATAATTTTTATTATATGGTCCTAAAAATATTATATTAATATTTATCTTATTATTATTGTACTACCCTTTTTTGTTAAAAATTGCCAAATAAAAAATGTCACATACTTCATAAAAACAAATTATTACTCTAAAAATTATAAAAATAATTCTCGACATTAAAAATCATTAAAAAAACTAATATTAATTCTAATTAATCCTAAATGATGAAATCTAAATCCATAAACAATAACTAACATATACATTAAAAACTATTACTAAATAAAAAATAAAAACTAACGACAAATAGAAATGTTAATACAATACCATTAAATGATGTATAGGTTAAAATGACCATAAATGATGATTATAAAAGATTATATGTATGAATAAGGTTCTAAAATATGTTATTAAGATAGTTATTTTTATTATAAAGGAGGATAGATCAAAGTTGGATAATTTAGATTAAAGGTAATGCTGTTATACCTGAATTAGGTTACATTGATACTGTTTTATTTTATGCAGATAATTTAATTT
Organism: Viscum album; assembly: GCA_963277665.1. Taxonomy (NCBI): domain Eukaryota; kingdom Viridiplantae; phylum Streptophyta; class Magnoliopsida; order Santalales; family Viscaceae; genus Viscum; species Viscum album. The sequence continues at coordinate 1,284,168,824 of OY728148.1, forward strand.
AACTTAGTTGTATACTACATATTGGATATATAATATAAAATATTAGAATTTGTTAATGTTAATTGATGTTATATTTGAGAATATATCTTTCCAATGGTTTTTATTAAAATATTTTATAATATGTAAAGGGGTTTTCAAGACTATTCTAGTGAAAAAATGATTCATATTTTTCTATGGTTTTTACAATTTGGTTCTATTATATTATTACTATTATTTTTCTCTTCATTTTATATGGAATTATATTGATGAACTTATATTTTTATAAAAGTTTATGATGTTAAAAAATAATTCCCATTCTTTCCTAATATGATATTTCTCTTCCATATACATATTCACTATTCATGCTGACATTATCTTTTATTATGATTAAATACACATATGTTTTATTTCTCATAATATTTATGTTTCTATTAAAATATTTCAAAATTGGATATTTATCACTCCCTTTATGATGTGTGTTTTGATAAAATAGTATTCAAAATAATAAATGGATTTCCCTTTCATTTTTATATTTTTATTTTCCAATCCACATTACCTAAGGAAAACCATGTAGTCCTTTTCAACGATCCATTATTTGGATTTATTTTAATGTTCAATTTTAAAAAGGATTCCACATTACCTTTCTGAAAATATATTTTTAATTCAATTCATTTTTTTATCTTTTTATTTCAATGGTAGTGTCTTATTTTCTAAATACACTTGTCATGATTTTGATTACTTTTTCACTTCGAAAATATATAATTACTATAGAGTTTTGTTTCATGAATCACCTTCTAAATTAGATTATGAAATAATTCTTCTGGGTTACAAGAATTTTTTTATGAACCGATGTAATTTCGATATAATGTTCTTGGATAACATTGCTTAGTGATATGAAACCCATTTTATTCCCATGTGACAGAATAGTATAGTGAATGGTTGATTTATTATTGAATACGAATGTAAAAATGATTATGGTTGGGGTCTTAAATCCCCCTAGAATTAATTGTTCAGGGTTATAAAACTTATGAGATAATAATGAACTATTGGTTATCTAAAACAAATTCACTATTTGACTATTGGTTGAATAAGCGTAATACACTAATGCGTTGTTTGTTTCTAGTAGCTAAGAAACCATGTAATGATTTAATATGCTTATTATTTTGACAATGTATATTTTTTAAAAATATTTATTTAATATTCCATATCTGTGTGCCAATGGTTATTCTCAATAGATCATTTTTAATATATAATTTCTCCTCACTCATATTCTATAGTATATTTTTCTCATTTATGATTTCAAATCTTTTTATCATTGATTATTGATGACTATTATTATTTTAGGTTCTATTATTATCATCTTGTGATTCTTTGTGACATTTAATGTTTAACAATTTTCAGAAATGTAAAATAAAGATAGTTTCTTCAGTATTTATATAAAATATGTTGTTTAATTGATATATTTTGTGCCAATGATTTAGGAGTGTGGATCTCTAAACCTCAAATTGTGTCAGAGATATGTGTAGTTATTTTTAAGGAATAGATGAAATATTTTTAGGGTATATTATTAGATCTATTTAAGGAAAACACTACTTATGAGTTTAATTTTTGGGATAATATCCTATAATTTTGGAAACATTTTGAGCTAAAAATCGATGGGGTTGTGGAAACGATGCATTTAGAGCTATAAAATTGATAAATAATGGTTGCGTATTGACATGATATTCACATAGGGCATTATGATTTGGCCTAAGACAGGAAAAACACGATATAAACTCTCATTATATATGATTTTGTCAATCACATTATCCTTATGAGACAATATCATCATGTTATTCTATTAAGGAATTGGTTTAAGGAATATGAGAGAACCCAAACAAGAAAATATAGATTTATCCAAGAGTGATTTAGGATAAACTGTAAGAACATTTGATGGTTTCAAAGAGTAATAAATTTTGAAGTTGAGTTTTCCTGTGATTTGTTTTATTAATTCTCTTATGATATTAATTATTCATCACTGAAATTCGTCCTTTTTTGTTTTAGTAGGGGATAAAACCGTAATAAAATTTAACAGTGGATTCAATAGACAATGTCATTATTATCCAAAATAAGAAAATATATGGTATCGAATACTGTGTTAAAAATTAAATGGACATGCTTACCTGGTTATCAAGAGTTATTATTAACAAAAAATTCCATTAATATATCTATTAATCACCCAAGAATATAAGAATGAGGATTACTATAAGTTATTAAGATAATGACCAAATAGAAATGTGATTTAAATTCGTATGATCTATGAATGTGGGAATAAGCACCGTGGTAAATGTATCAGGGGAGTAGGAAGATGCTTTAAAGATGAAAAAATATCACATAGTGAAACACACTATCAATGAATAAAGATAAGTAATTTTAAAATGATGGGGGAAAGTAAAATACATCCTAAGGTTCCTATATTTGATTAATGTGGGGGTAGGTTAGTATTATCCAATCCAATGCCAATGTACAAAGAGAAACAATGATTATGAACATCAAAAACAACCTAAACCATATAAAAAATGAAGAGACCGTGAAATCATCACTATTGAAGTGGACCATGATAAAAAATTTGTGAATGAAGAAGTCTCTATTGTGGTGTATTGGTATATTTCATATTCAACTCTTCATTCCCTTCTATAGAATGTAATTTCAATTATATCTTCTAAATCTAGCTCAAGTGATTTGGATAACTCTTCTAGTATTCCTTTTACATGAATAAAACATTAAAAGATATAAAAATTATATTCTATACATTTAAATCCTGAAGGGCCTTGGGAAACATTCAATCATAATTTGGGAACCTCACTATTGAGTCTTAACAAATTTAGAGTGAACCATATTGAACTTTTAAATTCTTATTTAATTTAATGATTAGAAAATATAATTTTAATCCTCTCTTCTTTTGAAATAAATAGTAAACTATGAGTAACACATGTATTCTACTTATTAGGTGGATACATTGAATATACTAAATGTAAACCCCAATTCATACAAATTAAGTCAAATGTCATCCTGTGGGTTTTTGGAAAACAATTTGAAATGATATTTCAAAATGTTAAATTCAAATTTCTCATTGAATTAATACGATCTATTATGTATTACAATTATTTTATTTTTTTACCTTTTCACATGGGCTTATGAATTTCTAGAATGTATAAGCCCTATAATAAATTTTATCAGCTCTCGGACCAATCATGATGGGCACTTAAACCCCTAAAAGATATGGTGAAGCTGGATTACATAGAAATATTCATTTTAAGATTTATGTATCTTGAAAAACTATGTGTACAACCAATAATGGAATCATCATTTCCATATATGTTTCTAGTATGTACAAATTATAATAGAAAATATGAGTTTTCTAGTCATTCCCTGTTTATTAAGATAGATATTTCATTATAAATATTTTCTGGAGCCATTATTATATCAATAATATTATCATCTATTTCATCAGTGAGATAATCTAAAATTACAATGATGTAATTTATTTAAAGGGGGAGAATATAAAAACATTATATTTTGGAATATATATATATATTAATTAATATTATATTTGATAACATTCACCACAAAAACAATAATTTAAAATAAGTTATGACTTATTAGTTAAATGTTACAATGAAAATCATAAGAATAATAATTCTAAAATTAAATAAAAATATACTACTTACAATTGTTTTATATTTTGGGGATAAATTATTCATACAAATTAACATAACAAAGATTTTTCAATATCAAATTACTATTTTTAAAGTGATGAATATTTTATGAATATAAATTCAATTAAACATTTTTAAAATATTATTACATTTTAAATAATATGTCAATATTTCATCAATTATATTTTTAAATGATGTAATGATATGAAAACCTAAAAACATCATTTTTAAATAAAAATAAATATAATTTATATTTTTTATTTTCAATTAAAAAAAATTTGATTTATAATTTGAATATTATATTATTAATTTTTTTTGTTTTTAATTTCGATATTATATTCATATATTTTTTTTATATATTTTTTAAAATGTTTAATTTTGATGGGAATATTAAGAAATTCCAATTTTTAAAATATTGTCACATTCATGATTCTTTCATAAAACAATAATTCTATCAATTTTTTAAAAAAAATTGTATATAAAAAATAATTATTTTTAAATTAATATAAGCAATTTAAAATTTAAAATCTAAATTTATAAATAAAATGTTTAAGTTTTTTAAAACATAAGAAATCTTTTACATTAAGAAAAATTAGTATTGGTAGATTACATTTAAATGAGTATCCAAAAAGTATAATTCAGTACTATATTTTTTAAAGCCAAATAAATTTTAGTTGTTTAATAATAAAATAATTAATATCATATAAATTATCAACATTTATAATTTTATCTTAATAATAATTTTGAGATTAAAAATAAACTTTCTGAAGAAATGGTTTTTACACATATTGCGTGATAATTTTAAAATTAATATTAGTGTCCCTTAGAAATGTTATTTTTTAACTGTTTTCACATTTTTAATGACGGGGAAAATTTCATTTAATATGTAACATTTTTTTGGAAATAATATTAAATTAGATAGGTAAAAAATAATTACAATGGTAAAAATAAAAAATGATAAAAGTGAAAAATATTGGATTAAAAGTCTAAAAATATTTTTGAAACATGTGATTAAATGGTTCTTTGGGGTGTTTTTCACTATAGATAATATCCTATTATATTATTATCCACTTTCTTCGATATTCTATGTGAACCATATGCCCTTTTTATATTAAAACTGTATATTTCTCTTAAAGGAAATTTTTATCACTTATAAAAATAGATCAATTCCACAAAATTTCATTGCCCATTTAATCCATTGTATTAACCTAAAATATACTATCTTCACTCCTAAACTATATCCTCAAATCCTATATTCCTTTTAATTTTCAAAATAACAATCTATGTTGCCCTAAGGGGTTACCCAAGGGAGAACATCCATAGAGAGATGTAATGTTCTCAACCTAACTCCACTAATTATTTGTTCTTATACATAATAAAATATATTCAATCCATGAAAGTAGGATAATATATGTTTTATTATTATAATAAAATATAGTTATTGTAATATAATATTAATTTTCAATCTTCCCCAAAAAGCATTTTAAAGAATAAATATGCCATTATCCGTATGTATGAACTACCACCTTCATGAATGACGTGCGTGGTTTTGGATCAATTAGTCACAAAAAAATCTTCACAATGTGTATTTAATTGATTAATTTGATATATATTATAGAAATAATGTTCTTAAATTATAAATAATACAATATCTTCCTCATAATTCTTTGGAAATAAACACATCACCCTTGGGTAGATGTAGACTACCTTCTCTAAATAAGTGACTTACTTTGTTTTTTATACACCACTTTCTTATACATAAAAATACCATAAAATATGATTCACCTCCTCGAATTATCAAAATAATATCCTTATGAGTCATTTATAAATATATTATTCCCAAAGAATCACTTCTTTAACCATACTCACCAATATATTATATATTATTTTTCTTTGGATCATATTATCTTCCTAAATGTAAAATGATATAAATATCTATCATAAATGACTATGAAGACACAAATAATGGTGTTATTAGACAATGGTGAGAGAATTATTTTTTATGGTTATTAAAATGATATGTTAATATTGAAATAATTATTATTTTACCACCATTTTGTTGGTTAAAAAAGTACTGATGCAAGCTTGCAACCAACTTCGACGCTATGAATCATAACTAAAATAAATATGAAATAAAATTATAAACTTATTAATAACAATAATTTTATTATTATTGTAATTTTAATGATATCATAATTATAATATTTTAATCTAAAAATATATACAAACATTGAATTTATGAAACTATTACAATATAAAAAATGAAAGTAAAAGAATTTGATGATGAAAATAAAATATAATTAACCAATATTTTTTAATTAAATCATTTTAAATTATGTTTATAATTTTTTTATCTATGAATAATTTTTTAAAATAGGTAGTTAAAAGAATTATTTTTTATATAGGAGGATAGAGTACACTCAAATATGTGGGATTAATGGTTGGGAAGTTTTATCTCAATTTCCATTCTTTGAGATTAATTTTATTTAAAGTTCCTTATTTAATTTAAGTGGTGTATATAAAGACTATTGGATATTTAATATCATGAATTTTATTTTATTCATGGAAATTTATGTTCAATTTCACGATCCCTATTTCAAGTAATTTTTTAAAATGTTTCTTATGTTGTAAGAGTTTTCTCATGGCTCCACTGATGTTATTGAGTTGTAATGATTGATTTTTTACAATAGTTATTACAATATAGATATATTTTATTATTCAAATTCATTTAATCATTATTTCTTGGGGAACTAAAATGATGAAGTTATTTTTTATAAAATTATATGATGTCTAGAATAATTCTTATTCTTTCAAACTGATCATTTTTTCTTCTATATCCATATTCAGTCTTCCCCTAATCCAATCCATTATTATTTTGAAAAATAAATTTGTTTTCTGAAATATTCAAATTTCTATTAACCTCTTTTAAAATGAAAGACTTACCACTCTCTTTATTATTTACTTTTGAATAATATTTTTTTGAAAAAATATTTATGAATATATACCATTCATGTTCATATTATTATCATCAACTCAAAAAATAATATAAAAACCCATTATTTACTTTTCAATGTTCCATTATTTGAAGTACCTTTAATGTAGTGATTTAGTTTTTATCATTTATCCTTATTTAAAATTACTTTTAGAAGTAATTCATTACTTATACACTTTTCATGGTTTTACTTCATATTTGATATTCATAAAATCTATGTCCTATAGAGTTTGGTTTTATGAATCAAATTCCCAATTCCATGAGGAATTAATCATTTTGGGTGATTGAAATTTTGGTATCTACCAAACAATTTGTTATTAATTCTATGAGAAACATAGAAATGATATGAAACCAAATTTATTTCTTTTTATTTTCATGATATGATGAATCTTTGATATCTTATAGCGCACAAAATTATACATGATGATAGGCGAGGTCTTATATCCCCAATAATGCATTATTTAAGGTTATACATCTCATGAGATAATAATAGATCATAGGTTTGAAAAACATATGTCAATAATGGACTATAGGTTTAAGAAACATAATCCACAAACTGATCAAAAGTTTTTTATGCCTCAAAAATCATTTGATTATTCTCTTTTCCTATTGTTGTGACATAGATTATTATAATACCATTTTTCCAAAAAAATTCACATCATTATGCCAACTATTATGCTCCATGGATCATGTTTGTTTTCCTATATTCATGAACTCTTATTCTATGGTATGTATTTTTTCATTTGATATTACATGTGTTGTTATCAGGGATTATATATCTATTGTTTTTCCCGGTTCTTTTTAACAATACATTTCCACCCAAATTGTTTTCCCATATTATTATTATTAACCCATTGATGACACGTTGATGATATTTTCCATTATTTAATGTTAACCTGACCCCTTTCTTATGTTTATTTTCCACATGTCATGAAGATGATTATAGTTTATGAGAAGTTTATAAGGGAGTGTATTGTGGATAAATTATAGAGGTTTGTTTAAAAGAATTGTAAAATAAGATTCCTATGTAAGTTTTCATTAAATACGCTAAAACTTTTTTTCTTTTTGTTTTTTTGAATATTTATGATATATAGTGTTTAACAAATCAATGTGATTCAAAATGAAGACGTGTTTATATTACATTTCTTCAAATCTGATGTTTAGTGAATATTTTTATCACTTGTTCTGGAAGTATGGGTTGAGGGGGCCTCATGAATCAATGTTTAATTCCATCCTTATAGTGAAAAAATCGATGCATTTATCAAGATAACTAAAATCAACCACACCAAAGAATCAAACACAAAACAACTAAATTTTTTAGTATGTTTTGTACTTTAAATATTTGATGTTTTAAATATATTTTATCATATGTGACATAGAACTAAAACAATCCAAGATATATTTTCCATTGCAAGATTAACATTAATGCATCATGAGAATAAAATGTGAAATTTTTTTACGAATGTTGTAATAAGTGTAAAATCTCAATAAATAAAAAATTTAATTAAAACTATTTATATTAAGTCATTATATATTATTATTATTGTTTGAAAAAATTATTTGACTTGTTTTAATACAAATTAATTTTTTAAATTTAATGTTTATGAAGATAAGTACTTAATGTAATGTGACTAAAATAATTTAGTGTGAAATAAAATATTTATGGAAAAATTATATTTTTCTATATATTATTTATTTAAATCTTAATAAGTAGAAATTTTATTTTTATAGTATTATTATAATTAAATATTTCAATACAAAAAATATTATCACTCATTTTATTAGTAATTGCTTTGAAATAAGATAATGAACACTTAAGATTAAAAAATCATTTTATTTTTTAAAAATGGTTTTTGTGACACCTAGGTATTTTAAAAAAACAAAAATATTTTTAATAGAATTTGAGACACACATCACTATGCTTAAATAACAAATGAATTATTTTTGTTTAAATTTAACTTCTTTGATATCTTGTGGAACACAGAACCTCGATTCAAAATGAACCATAAAATTGTATACAATTACAACCTATATATTTAATATAATGTTATGGATAGTAATAAATGAATTACAAAAGTTAGGGTTTTCTATTTATTATAAATAAAATAGGAACTATTTAAATTAAAAGGAAAGGTTTTATGAAATTTTGAATTTTTATAAAATATGGTTTAGTCACGCTTTTCACAAATAATTTAAACTAATTTTTTTTTCTAATTTTAGAAACATTATTTGATAAAATGAACATAATTTTTAAATTAGAATATAAATTTTCTTAAGGTGAAATTGTGGTCTTTAATGAAAAGATTCGTTTTTATGAATATGGAAAATAATGGATTTAATTGAGAAATTCTTTTCATATTAAATCATTTTTAATGATAGATTACATATTAAATTGGTTTTAAGAATATAATAGTTCAATTATTGTTCTGTTAATCTAATTTATTTTATTTTAATCTTTTTCATATTAAATATTGTTATAAAAACATTGTAAACTTTTGAACATTTTCTCGTCGAAACCCAACTTTATCATCATGTCAGAATGATTAATTTTAAAATAAAATTTTTCATTATGTTAATGGAAATTTTAAAAATACATACCAGATTTGGAATGATATTAATTTATATTTTCTAATGATGTATGATTAATTAGTTACCATAAGTTGTAGTAAAAAAGTAAAAAATATTTACCGATGTTTGGAAATAATGGGTTGACGAGGGGTTAAAAAAATAAGGGTAAAATGGACCTTTTCACTTGTCTAAAAGTAATATTATAGCCATATTTTGGAATTTTAATGTATAATGATCAATAATAATCCATTTTGGACCTTTTCTTCATGTGAAAAACAAAGGTAAACCTTTCTCTTTTCAAAAATTAAAAGTGTGCCACTCACCTCACTTATAAAAGGTCACCCCTATCATCTCTTCTTAGAAACAAAATACCCTTTTGGTTTAGACAATAAATAAAAAAACTACTTCCAAAATTTCTTACATGCATACAAAAATCCTTATTTTAGCCATAAATCCAACTTTGGAATGATTTTTGTGAAAACCTATGGAGGTTACCTGATGAAGAGGTAACATTCTTAAAATATATTTGTTATTTTATTTCCTAATAAAGATCTATAAATTATTTTAAAAAAATTATGATATAATATCCAAATCAGCATAAATATATTTTTTTAAGTAAATTTAATGACAAAAACCATCTTTTATTCCTTAAAATGGGTTAAAATCATCATTCATCTGTATGAAGGACGACACGCTCGCGAACCAATGTCATTCATTTTTCCATTACCAAATCTCACAGTAACATAATATGATAGATATAAAGTGTATATATTATATTTTTAACCTAATTATACCTATGGATTACTTATATATTATAAAACTTTTTACTCTCTATTTGGCATTGGATATGATAATGTCGCTCATGTGTACAATTGACTACCACTCCAACAAACCACATAGACGATATATATAAAAATATTAGAATAAATTATATGGGATTTATGATTTCATAATAATTATATATATATATATATATGAAATATTACTTACCAATTTTCCATAATGATCATTGAAAAATTTAAATGTTACTCATGCGTACGTGTGGCCTACCATCTCTGTGAACGTAATGTACTTCATTTTTAAAGAAACATATTTGATGATTATTATTTAATGTATAATATCTATAAATATGATAATTATTTAATGATAATTATTTTTATTATGATTCAACTATATAATATTCTCATGAATTTTTTCTTTTTTGAAGAAACACGCATATGAAAATAACACAATTAACACCCAAAATAATGAAAATAATGATTGATATTTGACAAACGGTTGATAAGATGTTACAAAATGATTTAATATGATATAATAAATATGAAAATGGGCATGGTATAAAAAAATGATTAAATTGATTATATTGGTGGTTAAAACACATCCAACGAAAAATAATTGTGTGGTAACACACTTCATCTCAATTTCAATTTGTTGAGGCATAAAGTAATTTAATTCACCTAAACTCATTTATATGATGTATATATTACCCCTTTGACACCTATTATCATTCCATAATAATTCATGGTATTTTATGATTCAATTTGAATTATTTTATCTAAGGGTATTTTACATTAATATTAACAAGTTATAAATAATTTCATAAAAAAATTTCATTTCATTGGGCTATATTAATTATTCAATGTCTTTTATATTTTTTTTATTATTTTTGACATCCTAGACCCATTTCACTCTTTTTTATAGAATGAGTTTTGATACATGGCCCCATGAGTGACACCCTATATGCCAATGGCTTCTGACTAGAAGTGATGTCCTAGGGTGTGACAGTGGGGAGACTATTACCTCTAGTCAAAGTGGAGCACGACTATGATATAACATGAAATGTAATGGGAATTATTACACTAAAAAAATGAAGAAGCAGAATCAAGCATAAAAATAATGAAATAAATAATCATCAAAGATCTATTAAATGTATCATATTAAAAATTATATAATTTCATGTCTCTATAAAAATGGAAAATATGTATTTGTAGTGGATGAAAGACAGTAAAATACATGATATAAAAAATAATCATGAAAGGAAAAAATATCAATGCATCCTAGAATCTTTATTAGTCATATTATACCAATCTCCCATACTAAATAAAGTAAACTAGGTGTAAAAAGTGAAATGATTCCATTTTTCCAACCATGCAATCGTATAAACTACCTGGGGCACTACTATGACCCAGAGAGGAGGTGAGATAAATCTTAATAGGCCATTGCAAACTACAACTATAAAAATACACTCTGTTAATATAAACTATAAGAGTGTGTAGGTATATAAATATAATGATTTTGAAAATAAACATCCCCTTCCAGATTCAGCCTCAGCTGGTGTCTATTCATGTGATAAATTATTAATGTATAATGTAGTTTATATATATAGAACACATGAAAGTTCCTAAAGAACTAAAATATATAAAAATAATAATACATGATGATAAAAGATAAAACTAATTTCATTCTTGATCTTAGGGGTCCGACCAACTCATAATAGTAACTCAATTAGTTTAGAAATAAGAGGTTGAGTGTAATCGAAGGGAAAAACCGAGGTATTACATAGTAAAATAGTGTAACTATGTCCATGGAGGTCATCCATAGTAATTTGGGTCAATGTATGACCGAGACCAAATGGTTGAATCCATGGAATCATGTTTCTAAAGACATCAAGATGAATCTACAGAGTTCATACAAGGAAGTATAATATCTCGAAAAGATGTATAGTGAATCATTGGTATATAACCGAGGGATACACATAATAAGACAAAGACCAGATATCATGGTCAGTATATCCCATGGTAATCAGCTCAATAAATTCAAAATTTTACAGTATACATAAAAAACGTAACGGTCCAGGAAAAAACCACACTTTCACCCCAATAAAATTTAGATTATGATTTAAAAATTAAGTTCCATTTATCAAATAATGTTTAATTATTTACCTAGGATGTTACATAAGATATAAAAAATTTATTTATGACACAATGATGATGTAGTGATTACCTTATTAATGAATTTTTTAAATAAATGAGATTATAAAAAATCAAATAAATTTATTTTAAAATTTTTTATTCCCTCAAAAAATTTTAGGAATAATTAGGAAAAGTTATTTTTAAATTAATGATGGTTTTTTTGACTGAATCCAGTTGTTAGAGATTATTAAAAAGTCATGATATGAATAGTATAAAAATTGACATAAATGAGGTTTAAAAAAAATACTATTTTATTAAATGACATATCAGTCCTAAAAAAATAAATTTTAGAAAAATAACTTAAATAATGTTGAATATGTCATTAATGGACCACTTTAGGTTCTATTTTAATTTTATAGTAACAATATTAACCATAGAGTGCGAAGATACCAGAAGACATGGAAAGAGATAAATTAGTTAACGATGTGTTAAAGGTAAAAGATATGGATACGTTTGGTGCTAAGAAATGTATAAAACTGATTGGTTGAGTGTATTAAGAACAATAATCAACTTATCTTCAAATAAATGAGTTTTTGTCATTTTGAAACCAAAAATAATTTTAAAATAAAATAATATTTCAATGCCTTCCTAAAGTACCCCTCCCCCCTCTTATAAAAGGGCATCACGTCTAACCCCGCACTCACACCTCTAAACCTCCTTGCCTCATCCAAAATATACCCAAAGAATCTCCAAATATCCATATCTTCTATCTATAATACTTACCTTATGTATAAGGTAATTCAAGAAAGCCTTTTGGATCAAATTAATGGGAGTTACTTGATTTGGAGGCAACATCTTCTTTGAAGTTCTGTTCTTTTATTTTTCCTTCTCCACTCCCTATTTTATTCTTATTCTTTGATTACATTATAAAACCAGTATCGTAAATATACTAGGATGTTTTAATGGGATTTATTTTACTTACACTCACACACACCTCCATCTAATGGATTTAGAACATTCTGTTTATGTGGACGACGAACTACTGCCTCATGAAATAATGATTGTTAAATTATTTCTTATCACCTCTCATGGTGGCCATTATGATGGAACTGAATTTATAAGTGATATATATTATATTTTTATTATCTTTATTCTTTTTTATTTTTCATTTACAGTACATCGTTATGGTATCTGTAATGGGTAAATATGATAATTTCATTTGAGGAAGTGAGGACTACCGCCCCCTCAAGGTGATCTGACATGTTCATGGCCCACATGGAACATATAAATGATGGATGTAATGAAATTATTTAATGTATATAAAACATTAAATTATATGATAATTATAATATACTTATGTATCATTTATTTTTCATTCCTTTAAATATGAAGAAGAAATGAATTTAGCATTTATGTGTATGTACGACTTATCATCTCCATGAACGGTGAATTTTATTTATTACCTACAAATGTGTTTTAATATTATTAATACATATATATACTAGATATATATGATATGTAAATCGTGAATTTCATTCAAGAGATAATTTATTTCTAACCACTTAGATAATTTCTTATTTTAGATGGTTCATTTTTGACTCATGTACTGAATATCGAAGAAAGGACTGGAATTAACTTAAATAATTATATACTATTTATAACATGGAAATAATTGATATAATTTTAATAAAAAACTTGAGAAAGGTTCATAATAAAATAGAAATTAAAATAAGATTATTATTCAGGACGAATAAGAAACATAAATGATGAGTTAGACTCAAGTTAAGGGACTTCATCTCAATCTATATTAATTGAGGCCTATTATTATTTATACATGACATTATATTATATGGTGTATAAAACTATTTAAATACTATATTCATTCAAATGGAATATTTTTCTACGAAGCGTTTTACTAAATGACAAAAATAATGTTTCTTTTTAATGTACTCGGTGAAATAAAGTATTCTGCCACCACGACCATTATTTGATAATTGGATTACATAACAAGTTGTATTGTTTATAAAAGAAAATAAATACCATATAAACATTTTACATATTTTGGTATATAAAATTATTTGGATAATGTATTTATTATTTCAATATCTTGAACTGATATTTTGTGATTTCAATTTGGGAATGTTATCTTTCCTCTATGCTTGTTAATGTGTTATGATTTTATTATGGTTCCGGGTCATCATTTATGTATACAGGTGGTTCTATGATAATCATAAAGTGGGTGAGCCCAAGATATCTCTACAATGCATTGGGTAATGCGACCGAGGTAAACACTAATGTTTCTCATAATATATTTATAAAATATATTGTGATGGGTATTCCTAACATAACTCCCAATTTAGTTGTGAAAGCTACTTTGTATGTATGAAATGGATGCCATATGTTACCTTTATGATTTATGATATTTCGGTGTTATTCATAAAAATTATGATTTTATGAGGTATGTTAAAGGGCATATGTGTTATGATTGGGATGTATGATTTCATTGATGTGTATGTATCGATGCACTAATGATTTATTTCGATTTTTTATAACCCTAACTATGAATTTTGTGTTAATCCCATGTTTTTGAAATGATTTTCATAGGGTATTTCAAAGGGTAAGAGAAAGGAAGTATTCATAGAGATTTATATCACGAAAATAATTAATTTTTTATTTAATGACTTTTATTATTGTGAATTTTTTTAGAGTAGTAGTGTCTACTTTGTAATATTTTTATATTTAAAATAAATTTTTCAGCGTAATTTTAAAAAACTCTAAATCTAAAAAGATCATCAATGTGAATTATTAACTTAGTTAAAGATTGTGTAATGTTTAAATCTAGGGCCTTATTTTTGGTATCAGGGGTCAATTTAGAAAACTTTAGTAGTTAGGATATTTCTAAATTAAAATCCATAAATTATTTTTAATTTATGGTAAGATTGAAATGATATAGTATTTGAGGGTTACCTTGTTTCTTTGCCTAAAATATTTCTACCTTTAGAATTGTTTTCAATAGAGGAAACATGGAAACTATGATGAGATGAGATCAAGAGGAAAACATCCTTCCAAATCAGTAACCAGAGAAGGATGTAATCAGAAATGAACATTTTGTTGTTGTGATGGAAAAATTTACTCAGACTATTAATGGTGGTGGTATTCTTGCATGAAATCAGCTAGATCAACCATAATAAAACATGTTAGTATTGGAGAATTTCATGAGAAAACATCCCCCATCATTGAAGGGATCATATGACCCTATTATAGCTGAAGTATGGATTAAAGAAGTGGAAAACATTTTCTATGTCATGGGGTATTCAAAACAACAATAGTATAGTCTTTCTATTTATCATTTTGAAGGTGAAGCTGATATATAGAGGTAGATGGTTAAAAATATCAGGGATATTGAGGAGATTGATGCTCTTTATTGGGATGAATTCAATGGTATTATTCATGAAAAAAATTTCCAAATTCAGTTCAACCTATTATGGAAAACATATTTTTTGGAATTGAGGCATGAGGATGACCCAATGTATTCTTATGAAGGAAAATTCACTAGACAACAAGGTATGCTCAAATTTTCCAATGATATATTGATAGTAAAAGCAACTGTTTTTAATCAGGATTAAAGCTAAATTATTTTATGGATTAGGATTCTTGTGAGTTTAAAAGTAATGAAAAATGTGTTCAATTGGTAGAGAAGGTGGAAATGGAGTATTTTCATGATCAAATTTTCTTTGAAAAACAACATAATAAGAGGTCGATGTGGTAGACGAAAGGGAATAACTATTCAAAAAAGATTGATAATAAGAAAATTAAGTTTACAATTTGTGAAAATTGTGGTAAAAAGAACACTGGGTGATGCTTTTTCAATTTTTGCAAGTGCTACTGATGTTGTAAAATGGTACACAAGGCTCGTAATTGTACTCATAAAATTAAGGGTAATGGTAAGACAAAATATGATTTGTTGTCAGTAAATTTTTTTAAGTGCAATGAAATGTGTCATTATACAAATGAGTTCCCAATGAAGAAATCATATATGGAATAGCAGTCGGACTACAAGAATCACTGGGTTGTGAAATCCTTTTTAATTACTTTAATAGATGTTGGGCCATGAGATGATGTAGTATCAGGTACACCGTTTGTTTATTCAGATTATTCCAATGTGTTATTTGATTCTAGGTCTACACATTCTTTCATTTGTGAGAAATGTTCTAGTATTTTTGGAATTCCATATCATGATATGAATCCTGAACATGTGGTTAAAACACCTAGAAGGAATTTTGAGACCAAAATAAATTATTAGAACCATCTTGTACTTGGGTGTTGAATGAATCTACCAAAAAACATATTGTTTTGCCACTAGTAGAGTTTGATTTTATTTTGGGTATGGATATGATTTCTATTTATCATGCTATGATTGACAGCAGAGCTAAAGGAATTTCTTTTCATAATGAATTTAAATTTTTATACAAGAATGAATACTTACTTTTTATAACACATTAAGAAGTTGAGAAACTTGTAAAAGAAGGAAATGAACATTACCTTGCATATATGGTTGAAAAAAGGAACTGCTTTGATTAATTATCTGCCAATGGTAAATGAGTATCTTGATTTTTTTCCTGATGTATTTCCTAGTATAATATGTGATTGGGAAGTTGAATTTATAGTTGACATAGTTCCTGATGCTTATCCAATTTCAAAACCCCCTTATCTAAGTGCTCAAATTGTACTTTTAGAGTTAAAGAATCAATTACACGAGTTGTTAGACAAAGGTTTCATCCGACCTGAAACATCACCGTGGGGTGATCCTATATTGTTTGTTAGAAAGAAATATAGTTCAATGAGACTTTTCATTGATTATAGTGCCTTCAATAATATCACTGTTATGAATAAGTATCCTTTGCCTCATATTGAGGATTGATTTGACCAGCTCTAAGGAGATCACTATTTTCTAAATATTAACATGAGGTTGGGTTACCCTCATTTGAAAGTAAATAATGAAGTCATTCCAAAGACAACATTTCATACTAGATATGGCCATTATGACTTTTTAGTAATTCCTTTTGGATTAACCAATGCACCTGCTTTATTCATGGATATTATTAGTTGAATTTTCCATAAGTTATTGGATTAGTTTTTGGTTGTGTTTATTAATGATATTTTGTTTTATTATAAAATTAAATAGGAACATTAAAGTCATTTAAGTGTTGTCTCTCAAACCTTAAAAGAAAAGAAAATTTATTTTAAATTCATAAATTTTGTGTTTTGGGTACAACATATTTCATTCGATGGTCACATTGTTTCTAAATATGGAATAACCTTTCACCCTTCTAAAAAAGTTGTTAAATAATTTCCAAGACCCAAAAATATAACCTAGATTCATATTTTTCTAGGTTTAACAAGTTATTACCAAATTATTGTTAAAAATTTTGCATGATTATCTGGACCACTAAATATAATAACTTGAAAAGGTGTTATGTTCAACTGGAAAAAATAATGTGATAGATGTTTTTAGGAATTGAAAAGAATATTTGTGAATGCTTCTGTTTTGAAACTACCTTCTAGAAAAGGAGTATTTGTTAACTAGAGGGATGGTTCTTTGAAAGGACTTGGTTTTTCCCTTATGTTGAATGATTTTGTAATTTATTATGTTTTACATCATTTGAAACCTCAGGAGTTAAAATACATTACACGTGATGTGGATTTAGCAACTTTTTTTTCTTAAACAATTTAGAGGCCTCATTTGTATGGAGTAATGTGTGAAATATATATTGATCACAAATGTTTTAAGCATATATTCACTCAAAATAATTAAACATGAGATAGAATAGATGGCTAAAATTAATCAATGATTATGATTACACAAACTAATACTATTAAGGAAAGACAAATAAAGTGTCTGATGATTCGAGTCGAAAGAGTAATGCCACATTAACCATGATATTCCTAGACTGATATCCTTTGGTTCCCGATCCAACGAATTATGGATTGGATGTTATTGGTGTAGTGAATTACTATATTTTGTTTTAGGAGGTAGTGAAATCATCACTCTCAGACAGAATTAATAATGCGCAGAAAGATGAAAGTGAGTAGCATAAAAAAGTATAATTGGTTGAGAATGGTAAGTAAACTGAATTCAAAGATTGATAATGAATGTGTTTTGAGTTTTGGAATGAGGTTATGTATGACTTGTGATTCCCGGTTGAAGAAAGAGTTATTATGTGGAGGTTATAGTTTTCCATTTTTAGTTCATCCTAGAGGTACTAAGATGTAAAGAGATCCTCAGGAGTATTACTGGTGGGTTGGACTGAAAAGAGATATTTTTGACTTTACCTTGAGATGGTTGATTTGTCGACAGGTTAAATCAGAAGGGCAGTTACCAAAAAGGATAATTCAGCCTTTTCCAATGTAGGAGTGGAAGTAGGAAAATGTTTCCATAGATTTCATAGTAGGATTACCAAGCACTTCTCAAGGCAACCATGCAATTTGGGTTATTATTGATCGATTAAATTAAACATCTCATATTTTTCATATTTAAGATACTTTTTCTCTATATCAACTTTCTTGATTTTTTATTAAAGAGATAGTCATTGCGTACTTGATTAAATTTTAGTGCAACTCTTCATCCACAACCAATGGGCATTCAGAATGAATCATTCAGACATTAGAAGTTACAATATATGATTGTTTAATGGATTTCAAGAGAATTTGGGACCAATATCATTCTTTGGTTTAGTTTTTTTATAATAATGGTTTTCATTCGAATATACAGAAGGTTCCATTTTAGGAATTATATGGAATGTCGTTTCAAACTCTATCTTTTGGGGATAAAGTCAGTGAAAAGAAGTTGAGGGGTCCAAAATTGGTAGATGAGAAGGCTGAAAAGATTCAGTTGATTCAAAAGTACATGAGAATAGCACTGAGTATGCAAAAACATTATACAGGTAACCAGAGGAAGGATTTTTTTGAGGTTGGTTATCATGTCTTTCTATAAGTTTCGTCATAGAAAAGTGTGATGCATTTTGGAAAGAAGGGAATGTTCTTTCCGAGGCTCATTGGACCATATGAAATCCTAGAGAAAGATGGATCAGTTTCTTACATAGTGGATTTACCCCCAATTTTATCATAGGTACACAATGTTTTTCATTTTTCAATGTTGAGAAAGTATATGTGGGATCCATCTCATGTTTTTATTTTAGAGGTTGTTTAGTTAGAAAAGAATCTTTCTTATGAGGAACAAGTAGTCCTGATTCATGAATGCATAAGGAAAGTATTGAAAAATAAGGAAATCAATTAGGTAATGGTTTTATTGAAATAAAATATGGTTGAAGTGTCAATATGGGAATCATGAAATTCTATGAGGGATAAATACCCACACTTATTTGATATATGAATAAAATTACAGGGACACAATTTACAAAAGGGGGGAATGATGTAACATCCCTGGTAAATCAAGAAAATTTTATTTTTATATTTATTAATATTTATGAATAAGATATTATTTTTAAATAAATAGGGTTTCTTTGTTTGATAGCATACTCAAAATGAAACAACGAGTTTATTTAAAATATTATGTTGCACACAACATTGCATTTTGCAGAAAAAAAATAGTATAATATTATTATTTTAAATTATATTTTACTCCTAGTCATTATATTAGTGGGAATGAACAAATCTAACCACTTTATTATTAAACATGTTTATTATATTTCTTTACATTCATCCAATAAATTCTAGAGGATTAAAATTTGAATGAATGCAATTTAAGCATAAATAATCAAATATTTTTAAGGTAGTTTTAGCGCATTTTAATGGAGAAACATTTTAAAATACAGTTTTTTTCATTTTTATTTGATCAACTAGAAAAATTATTCTTTTTATTTTGAAATGGGAAATCAAAATTTTATTTGGGTATATTTTTGGTGTTTTTCTGATAAAGTTCTTTTTTAAATAATAATGAAAACTACGAATTTTTAATTCAAAACTACTTTTTCTTCTATTTTATTTATATAGTTAGATTGACTTTTTATTTGTTTTATAGGTTAAATAGATTATTATTTTATTATTTAATCCAATTTTGGTCATTGTATGTAAATTTATGATGAAATTGGACATAAACTCATGTCAATCTTATGGTAGTTTTTACATCATAAAAAAAGATTTTTGTTTCTGTCAAGGGGAATTAATAATAAATGAAATTTTGAAAATTCTGTGTTTTGAATTTGTAGAAATGGATTCAATATTTAGAATCATAAGGTCCAAATTTTGTAAATTGGTACCTTTTATTTTTGGTAAATATTAATTGTAACATCAATAAATATATTATTTATCACGGTTAAAGGATAAATTTGGAAAATAAGGTTATAAAATAATATTATAATAATATTAAATTACCCTAACACTTGTCATAAACCTATTTTATGATATATTTCCGACCATAGGAATCCTTTGGTCTATTTTAGGACCCCATGGAGACACTTGTGTGGGAAAATGACTTTTAATTACTTTTAATCTAAAGTTAAGGAAAATATAACATAATACTAAGATCAAATATGTGGCCAAATGAATTATATAATGTTTAAAGGGTCATTAATTAACCACATGAGGTTCTATTCGCATTTTATAGTAACAATATTAACCATATAGTGTGAATATACCAGATGACATTCTAAGAGTTAAATTAGTTAACTAAGGCCTACATGTAAAATATTAAAATACATATGGGACCAAAACATGTCAAAAACTTATTTTTTGATGGTATTTAGAAAAATAATCAAAATATATAAGAATTAAATGAGTTTTAGGAATTTTAAAACCAAAAATAATTTTACAATAAAATAATATTTCAATTGCTTCCTAAAGTGCCCCTCCTCCCTCTTATAAAAGAGCATCACATATAACCCCTTATACACACTTCTATATCCCCTTGAACATAAAAAATCTTCCCCAATAAGAAATAAATATTACTATATTCCTCCAATAAGGATTACCATAGGAATATGGAAATTCAAGAAAGCCTTTTGGATCAAATGAAAGGGAGTTACCAAGTTTAGAGGTAACATCTTCCTTGAAGTCTGTTTTTTTATTTTCTTAATCAACAACCTATTTTATTCTTATTATTTAATTACATAACAAAACAAATATCCTAAATATACTATTCTGTTTTTATTATAATTATTCAACCAACACTAACACACACCTTCATCTAATGAATTACGAACATGTTGTTTCTATAGACGATGAACTAATGCCTCATGAAAATATGATTGTTCAAATATCTCCTAACACCTATCATGGTGGCCATTATGATGGAACTGTATTTATATGGGATATATTTATTTATTTATATTGTTTTAATACTTTCTTATTTTTCCATTATATCATACCTTTATGGTTTCCAGAATGGGTAAATTCGATAATTTCTTTTGAGGAAGTGCGGACTGCCGCCTCATCAAATTGATGTGACTCACTCATTCCATAAATTAAATGTAAAAAATTATAGAGTTAATGAACTTATGAAACATATATAAAATATTTTATTATACTTTAACTATAATTACCTACATATCATTTAGTTTTTATTCCTTTAAATATGAAGACGAAATGAAAGTAGTTTTCATGTGTACGTACAACTTACCATCTCCAGGAATTGTGAATTTCATTTATTATCTCCAAATTTTATGTACAATTATAAATACATATATATAATGTATATATATGATATCTAAAGAATGAATATAATTCTAGAAATAATTTACTTTTGACCACATAGACAATGTGTAATTATATTTTGTTCATTTTAGACTCTATTACCAAATATCAAAGAAACCACTGATATTAACTTAAATTATTATGTATTGTTTAAAATTTGTTAATAAGTGATATTAAAGAAAAAATAAACTTGAAAAAGTGTTGTAAGAAAGTATAAATTAATATATGTTTAATATAGAGGAAGAACAAAGAATGTACTTGATGAGTGAAACTCAAGGTTAGGGATTTCGCCTCAATCTCCTTTCATTGAGGCCTTTTTTTATTTATACAAAACTTTCATTTATATGATGTATAAAACCCCTTTACATGTATCTTCATTAAAAAGGAATAATTTTATAAAAATAGTTTTACTAAACAACCAAAATAATTATTTTAATGTATGCGATGACAACTACATTCCTGCCCCCGTGGGCATTATTTGATATTTGGATTTCTTATCAAGCCATAATTTTTTTAAAAAGAAAATAAATACCATATACCATTTATATATTTTTTGGTATTGAAAATGGTTTTTAAAATGTATTGATTATGTAAATATCTTGAACTGATATCATGTCATTGAATTGTGGTAATGTTATCTTTTATTTATCCTTGTTAATGTGTAATGATTTTGTTATGGTTCCTGGGAATTTTTTACGTATATTGGTGGTTCTATGATAATACTAGGGGTTTTGAACCCGAGATGGCTCTTCAATGCACTGGGTAACTGCCTTTGTAGCTATGAAAGCTACAATGTAGGTATGATATGGATTCCACAAGTTACATTTATGATATATAATTTATATGTGTTATTCATAAATCTTATGAATTTATGATGTATTTAAAATAACTTATGTTTTATTCTTGAGAAGTATGATTTCATTAATTTGTATTTATTGATGGGTTATTGTTTTCTTTCCTTATTTTATAACCATTAATAAGATTTTTGTGCTCATCCTATGTATTTGAAATGTTTTTTCATAGGGTATAAGGAAGTTTAAGAGAAAGTAAGTCTTCAATAATATTTATATAAAGAAAAAAATTCTGGTTTTATTTATGTGGTTTTTGAATTGTGTATGGAATTGGATAGAGTATAAGTGTATATTTTGTAATATTTTGATATGTAATGTAATATTTATGACCTAATTCTATAAAACTCTAGACCTAGAATGATACGATATGTGAATTATTTACTTAATTTAAGATTATTTAATGTTTAAGGTTGGGTATCTATAACACATGTATTCATAGTCTATATAATTATTACTATGGATAGTCATTAAATATGATCATTACATTACCTTTCATTAAACATGACATAGAGAATTTAGTGACAACAAAGAAACTATTATTTTAATTACATCATCATTTGTTTGGTTTATTCCATTTCCATTCATTAATCATGGAGAGGTGAGTTAAGGACATAAACCATTAATAATTAAATAATATTATCCAATTCCATGTTATATCTTTTTAAATACTTTCTATTTAACATCTTAAGATTTATTTATTAAATTAATGCACTTAAACTAAAAAAATGTTCTGTTGAAAAAACCTGAATGATGTCCCAAATGATCTCAATATAGGTCACCAAGTAATAAATATATAAATCATTATAAATTTGTGGTCTACATTGAGGTCTCTTCATTCAACCATTTTAACGAAATTATATTGGGTGCATAGCTTACAGTTTAGGTAATTTAAGTTATGGAAAATATATTAAAGGACAAACGCTTGGTGAAATAGGTATGCAAAGAACAAAACTAGTTTATAGATGATGATAAATTAAGGTATGAGTCATTGAACACTATCCTTATTCTTATAGTAGCTACCTCATCTAGTTTCAACATGTATTTTTCCTAGATTGCAAGAAAATAGACGAACAAGAGAACACACTAAAAATAAGTCATAAGAGCATGTGTCCAAATAGAATCATCGACAAGAATAATAATGAAAATGGTACCAAAGGAGTGGAGAACATAATTGCAGAAATCTAATGAGATGATATAATCCCAGTTATGAGGTTAGATGGTTAAAAAAACAACAAACATAAGTTGTTTCCCATAAAGTAACAGTCAACTTTAAAGAGGAAGAAGTTATATACATTGACGGAGGAAAATGAAAAAAACGGTTAAGTTAATAATATGAAATTAAAAATAGAACTTTCACCCCTTTAAAATAGGGTCACATATTTTGGAACATGGTTTACCAAATAGTGTGCCAACCATGTATTTTATACTATCCAATGAGGGGTATCACACATTCATGTGCATGGTTTTAGAAAGCTTGTCAAAACCATGATATTTGGATTAAAAGTTTATATTTTTTAAATGGTCACGAAGACTGGTCACATGGTTAAGTAAAACCGTAAGGACACTACTATCCCCTGAAACACCCCACAAAATTAGTAGAAACTGTATAGGCTTGGTTTTAAGGTTTCTACTTATAGTGTAACCTACCTATTTCTTCCAGTTTCCTAGGTTATAGGATTCAAACTTCATATGGACACCCAAATTTCCTCCTAAACCATACTAAGAATTTAAGTTAGGCCAAAACCAAGGAATTAATCCATAAATAAAAGGTTTTATACCTCATGATAAATTTGGTTTGGTACAATCTTTCCCCTTAAGGGTACTTTTGACTAAATTTCCCTTATAGGCGTGGTGAAATTATGTTTATGAATAACTCTTGAAAATGAACACATTTTTTAGTCTCTGGCTCCCAAGTCTTTTCATGTACATGACCATGATACTAAACCACTCACACTAAAGGGTAAAATTCACCTTATATAGACTTCATGATTCTATCAATGATGTTTACTTGATAGTCCACAAAAGAGGAATCAACATCTAATTCAACATAATCGGGATCAAAGGTGTGAGACATGCCAACATAATAATGGTGAAGCTATGAAATTCTTAATAATTCATGCATGAAAATGTAACTTTGAGTCAAAATAAACAAATTGGATAATGACCTAACATAATAGAAGATCTCAAATTACCTAACAAAACATGTTGATATCCTCCCTTGACAATATATCCATTTAATCTAATTAATGGGTGATAGTCACTGGAGAAACATGATCCTAGACCTCACACTCAACAAGTCATAAATATAGATAAAAAAATTATAGGCTGATCATTATAAATAATATTTCTAATCAACTGCACCTTCTTTGACATATCTTGTATGCGACAAGGAGATAATATCATTTTGACTCATTCCCTTAACTATCAAAGTGGTGAACAAAATATACTACAATATAATTCCTCATAAGGATTCATCTAAATTGTTTCATAAAATAAATTTTTATAGAAAAAATCAATGATATGGGCATGATTCTCTAAAGAACATACTTAATCATGGAAGTATACTCAGATCCCATACTCTGAAACCTTTATAGTTCGTTCTAACATTCCATCAGCCTAAGGAGAAATTTTTTTCTTATAATCCCTCGTATACCCAATTATTTTTGTATCCATTTTCAAAACCAATATGGGAAATGAGAGTCACTATATGAATTTAATGTTTTGGTCACCCCACTAAGTCATTTAATCTCAGGGACTAACAATCTTCCTAGATCACCAACTAAAAAAGTATCAAATAACGGAATAAAGTGGGATACATTATTCAATTGATCCACGAACACCCAAACTACTTCGATACCTCAAGGTGAATTTGGTAAAATGACTACAGAATCTCCTATGATGTCATCCAATTTCCATTCAAGGACCGATAATGACTAGAAAAATCTACTAACCCACTGTTGTTCCCTCGTTCACTACTGACTGGTGGAACACATAGTGATAAATCTTGGAATCTCCCATTTCCTTCCATGCAACCAATACTAGTGACCCATATCACAGTACTTTTAGTTGATATATGGATGAAATTTCCACTAAGAAGCATGAGAATCTCAAACCATATCCTCTTTTAAATTAGTAGGGACATAAAAAACCCACGTATATGTAGGATGTAGTCTCTATCAATAGACCAATTTTAAGGTAAGTCCCCACCATAAATACTTTATCGAGGACCAAACATTTGGTGTCCTAGATATTCCATCCCTTCACCCCTATCTAAGTGTGATGAGGTAACTTAAAATGCTTCTAGAATATGTTTCCTATAACTCTAATGAAAATCCAAATGCATCTCATAATGAAAGGATATCAATTTTAATTCATCACTGGCTTCCTGAATGGAATTTTACTATATTTTTTAGATCAGTGAATCGGTTATTGCATTCGCCTTTTGAGGTATTTATAGAAGCTCAATTTAAAAATAATTAAGGCATTTGAACCATATTCTCAGTCAAAGATTCAATTCACATTGAGTATTTATATATTTGATCCTGTGGAGGTCCATATACACCATAATGTTCTCTCCCATCAGATAATGACTTCAACAACGCAAGGCATGAACACTCTCTAAAAGATTTTGATCATGTGTTGGGTAATTACATTCATGGGGTATCAACAGGTGAGATCCGTACAAAAATAATCATTCATAATATATCAATAATTTGCCCATATTAATGAAAATATATAAAAAACATAGTATATCCACTACTAGAATATGGAATAATCAGAATCTGTGATGATGTAATTATTTATTTTAACCCCTAAAAGGATTTATCACATGCTACATAACACATGAAATTCACATCCTTTTTAGTTAGACTAATCAAAGGTAATGAAATGGTTTATTAGTATAATATAAAATATATTGTAATATCCATCAATCCAAGGATAAATACATACATAAAACATTTTCCCAGGATGTACCGAGGAAACCCCAAAACTCAGCTTATTTGGGTCACCTAATACTCAAATTTTGAGATAATATGATATAATAAAGTGCACCTTGATGATTAAGAAGTTGAACATAATGATTTTTTCATATAAATAATGATATATATATGTACCCCAGATGAACTCAAGATTTTTGGCACTGTCACTATGAGTATAAGAATAATCCACGTGTTTATCCAAAAAATGATGACAAGGTAATTTATGTAGGGGCGGAAAACCCTTTTCATCAAGGCCATGAAAATGGTGGGTGGGTTTGTCGGAAAAAATAAAATAACCAAATACAAATATAAATCATACCTTGTTCAGAAAGTCATATGTATTATGTCTAATGTACTGACTAGAACATGATGATATCTCGATCTTATTTTGACATTTGACAATATCCTACCTCATCAGAGCAGTATTAGTGATCATATATTGGAGGAAAATGATATAGGTTCATAATATTTAACATGTTCAATATATTGTATCAAACTCATAGACTAAGGGTCACATCCAACTTCTTAGAGAAAAGAATGAGTGAAACACAAGATAATGTTTAGTGTTTGATAAAACCTAAATATTATAAATCCATCAACTATATATTGATCTCCTTGATCTTATTAGGTTTCATCCTATATAGAGGAATATATGCTTCAGTTTATATTTGAAAAATCTTAAGAATGAATGCTACCTATATCTCGAGAGGTAGTCCAGAGAAGTCGTTAAGGAAGATATACATAAAACGAGCTACCACTAGATAAAAATTAGAATGAAATGATACCCTCTCCTTCTTTTATAGATTTGAAATTTAGTATGTCACTCCACAAATACCATTCTCCTAATACAACTCAAATAGTATTAACATCACAGTAACCCTAGTGAAGATAACTATCACCCTATTGTGACGTAAACGATACCCTATGGTAATATTAATCCACATAGGTGTGCTAGGGGACTAACCAGTCCATCCTAAAAATGAAATTAAAACCCATCATCTCATGGATGATGAGGCCTCATAAGAAAAAATAAATACCTACCTCAAAGGGTATGTCCCTGCATTTGTGTATACCCTTTGACCACACACCTAATGGTGTGTCAAGGGTCATCACTCCCCAAAACACTATATTTCCATATTGAAACAATCCATGATTGATATAGAAATAATGTTGTGAGAACAACCCTTATAGAATAAAAAAGATATGATAGTGGATGATTCTATAATAGTATATATAACTGTAGATGGTTCTTCTATATTCTCCATGGCTATCAGATGTAATGCATGATACTAGACTTATAATTTTTCCTAATTTATATATGGACTTCTCTGAATATATCAGATATAATGAAATTGATAATTTAAATTTTGGATTCATCTTTCAAGACCTCCTTCTTGGCCTGTTCGGCCAGTGCTTCTCCAGCTTCCTGCCAAACGTTGAATCCCTAATCCTTCTCCTCGATAAGGATATAGTATGGGTCCTCTACTACTTGAAATATGGGGAATGTTCTTGAATAGACATTAAGGATGACCCATACAAAAACGAGAACAATCCCTTAGAATGTATATATCACACTAAGCATTCACATTACCCTAAAATCCTCAATGATGGTATACAAACAACCAATCAGTGTTGATATTGTAGCCTCTGCTACACTAATGAGAAGTATCAATGGTAAACTTACTTATACTAGAAGAACTTATCCACAATCATGGCATTGAACATCTCTACCAAGTATTATAATATCCTATTAATTTTAACTCCATGATAATACATTCTATCAAGATAAAAAATGATATATTGAGAAAAACATTCACCTATGAGAGGATGACATACTTAAGACCATCCTCAAAGCATCTCACAAGATATTTCTCATCACCGACAAGAAGAGTCGAAAAATATTTCAACTCTTTGAAACCAATTGAATATTCCATGACATAAACAACACCCCATATAAGGTTCATGAACACTTTAGCTAGTTTAATTTTCAATTTCTCATGGAATATGTAATCTTATATGGTAGTCCAAAATTCCGCCCAAAATTTTCCATCATGATGAAAATCCTGGGTAATCACAACCTTCAAGAAAAGGATGAATCATACAAAATGTATGTTGATAGATTTACCCTTCAATGTGGAGGAATATATAGATTCTCAAGGATAGATAATATTGATTCCATTCGAGAATCAGTTTCTTAAGGAACACAATCCCTAAGATAATGGGATGATGTTGTTGATGGAACTCAAGAGTTATATAAGAAATCATATGTAGAGGATTTAGAGAACCCGTCATGAACTACATAAAATTTATGATCCCTAGAATGATGAAAACTATTGCATTGTTCGGGAGTAATAAGTATTTCCTTTGGTAGAACTCCTTGAGGTAAAACAGATGGCTTAAGGCCCACCACCTACAGATTATGGTTATCACCACCCTCCTAGAACACAACATGAATATGTCAGGGTGGAAAACCCATACAAATTCTATGCACATAACCCATAAAACAATTCCAAAAATAGATAGGATCACTAATAGATAAAGGAAAAAAATAGAAGGGTTTATTACCCAAAATAGTATCACAAATACCCACATCGAAGGCCATGTTATTTGAAACTTTTCAGATTTTTCATTAAATGGGTTCTAGTATATGAAGGTTCCTAATATATTTTAGAAAAGAAATTATCTTCAAATTTTACTTCCACACTCCACTTACTAGTAAAAATTTATTTTATAACTTGAAATATTAAGTTCATGAAAGATTTAATTTATAAAAGTTGGTTCAATTAATTAAATATTTATTCCCAATTTACAAAGGGGAATACACTTTATAAATTGAAATCAATACCTATTTAATTAAAACCGGACTACTTACATTTGAACTCAAAATGTAATGGTTAAATTTATATGGATAAATTTTGATGAATTACCCTTTCCAATTTATAAGTGCCTATACAACTTATAAATTAAAATTGGTAGACATGTAATAACAACCAAATTAAAACTCATGTAACTAGCGATACATATCTTACACTTATAAAAAATTTACATTTAATATTCCACCATCAATCTATGTCAGGAAAAATTATTTATGATGATGTTGACATTTTAAACATCCAATTTACCTTCCCTGCCAAACACATTAGTCGCATAAGCATATATCACCACAAAGGAACACTCAACAATCTAAGGTAACAAAGCCAATGAAAGTAGTAAAATTCACATATGTGACATGGAATATGCATGTCATGTGAATCCATATTGCCTATAATGATGCATTTAATAGTGCTCGCTTCTATACTGATCCATGGTTGAAAATACATATGTATAAAATATCCCACAATTCATTGGAATCACCTAAAAAATCAACTATAATTGGTGAAATATAGTACGAATATTTCTCATTCCTAGGAATCATGGTACATACAAAGAACATGGGTTAGCTATTCCTGGACATGACATATGAAAAAGTATAAACATGTTCTTAATCAACAATATTGATTTCCCAAACCACAAGACATTAAAATAGACACATTGATGCCCCTTTTCTGTCCTACACCCAGTTCTCTCCTAAGTAACATATCCTGATTAGTCACATGGTCTCAAGTGTGCCACCACATATGCCATATATTGTCATGTAGAAATGATAAGAAAGGTTATGATTGTGGTAGACTATGTCCTCTGGTAAATTTAGGAAACAACAGTGACATAAAATGATTAGTATGTAAAATTAGAATAATGATAAATACAACATCAGAATAAATAATAAATAAACATGAAATAAAAAATCATCAAAAAAATAATTATTATATTATATAAAAAACCATGTAATTTCATGTCTATAAAAATGGAACACATGAATTCATGGCTAGAAGAATAAAATAAAATAAATAATATAAAAGGAACACAAAAGGAAAAAATGTATCCAAGCATCTCGAGCAGTAGCTTAGTAATGTGCTACCATGATCCCATACTTAATGAAGAATGTCAGGTTTCCGAAGTAGGAAACTTCCCCTTTTCCACAACTATGATCAAATAATATTCATAGTATCTAATTATGGCCTGCATTGTGAAAGAAAAAATCTATGTAGGATACCAAAGATGAAACCTGTGTAAATATAGTATGTTATTATAAACAATAACAGTTTTCTGGTAAATAAAAGTAAACAAAAACATAATAAATAACTTATAACTTATTTATAATCTTCTAGTGTCTATACATGTGATCATTTAATAAATTATATTTTATTTTATGTAAATGGAATTCATAAAAGTGTCAAAATGATGAATTGGATGATAATAATAATACATGACGATCTTTGGTGAAGCCAAGTCATCCTTTACCTTAGGGATTTGTCCAACTAATAGTAATCACTGATATTGTCTTTCAATGAGGATATAAGTTTAATCTATGTGGTACAACATAGTAATTATACTATACAAGTTTCTAACCAAGTCCTTAGAGACCATCCATTATAATCTCGGGATATGTATAGATGGGGCCAATGGAGAGAAACCATGACCATATGTGTCCAAATACATCATGCTAAATCCGAGGAGTGAATCTAAAGAATTATATTATTCGGAAAATATTTCAGGTGAATAATTGGGACATAACTATGTGATTCACTTAATTATTCATATATTATATTTTGTAGTGGGTATCACCCATGAAAATCAACTCAATGAATCAGAATGATGTTCCTTATGAATTTACGGAATTACCTAGGAAATCCAATCCTAGATTAAGTATGACCGTTCCTATATAGGTTAGAAAGGTCCACAGTAATAATAACCTTATACTAATTCCATCTGTATCATATCTTTTTATAGGCCATGTAATACTCAATCCAAATATTAATTCAATAGGTTTATTCCACTACCTTTTATTGAAAATGTTGATATTAATTTGGAGACATGGAACCTATTATTAATATAATTACATAATCATTTACTATTTCATGATAGTAACATTAGTTAAGGATTTATGGATAATTAATGACATGGAACCATTAAAAATTTAATTATATTATCCATGGCCAAGTGGTATCTATATAAAAAAATTCCATTTAAAAATTTATGATTTTTTTATTAAATTTCAATTCATACCCTATTAAAGGCCAAGTAGAATAAAACTGAATGGTATCCCAAATAATACCAATATAGGTCACCAAGTTATAAATAAAAGACACACCCTAAATGGGTGTTCTATATTGAGGCATAAACCTCTGAATGTATCAAGGTAGTTCAATAAGGTATGTAGTTTGAAATATAGTCATTTGAATTTTAGGTAGTTAAATTTATGGATCTTTGCTATGCGAATTCATCTTGAGAGCAATAGAATCAATTTATATTTGGTGATTATTTATGGGATGATTCATATACCACATAATCAATTTTTTTGTTTGATACCTCAATTAGTATCATCCTTTAGTTTGTTCGGGATTAGATGAAAATAAAGAAAAAAGATGAATGCCCTAAAAATTGGGCATAACATCATACTTAATAATAACATCATTGATAGGAATAATAATGATTAAAGGTACATAAAAGTGGAAAAATTATTGGTAGGAATATATTGAGATAATCATAAATAAATTCTAAGGTAGAATAATGAAGGAATTAACAAACCTAGGTGATTTATATGGAAGGGTCTCAGAAGGTAAAGGAGTAGGAAGATCGGTGCCTGGGGGTAGAAAAAAAGAAATGTGGTTTAATTTAATATTATGTGGGGGAAAATAGGAATGTCGCCCCATTAAAACTAGGTCACAAGAATTGGCCTCCCCGATGGTCCTAACTATGTACCAACCATTCATGTACCACTATATAAAGAGTAAGATTTCATGATTCATGATCACATTTTGAGAATCCAAGGTAAAACTATGATATTGTGATTTATTAAAATTTTATTGATTTTGGACATTCATGCAACTAGGATTACATGGTAAGATAAAACTGTACGACCTATACCATGCACTAAAACCTTCATGTTGTTTGTAGAAATTATGTAGAATGGGTCTCATTGTTTCTTTTACTATTTGTCCAACTTATTTATTTCACTTTATAGGGTTCTGAGATCTAAAGAAAGCCTCAAATACCCTTACTTCCTCTTTTTCCTAATTAGGTATTCTTAATATGTCAAAATCTAGGAATTAAATTGTAAATAAAAGGTCCCATGCCTCAAGAAAAAAAGTGAGTCTTACAATATTAGGGTATTAAATGTTTACTATACTATTTTTTATATCCATTTTATATGTGGATTTATATTTGAACCACATAATCGATTCATTGGTTAATTCTCACTTCAACATTCTGATATGTATAAGGTTTTATTTCATAATATAATTTCATCAGTATTTTCTATTCATAGATTTATATTATATAAAATTATTTTATAATTGGATAATAAACCACTTTAATTTTTTTCACCTGTAGTTATGCACTAATTTTTCAATAAATAGTACCATTCTTCTACTCATTGGTATGTAAAATATATTGGAAAATGTTTTTAAGGAAATAAAAATTCATTTTATCTCTTCAGCAAGAAATATGTTTTTTCCAATACCATATTTTCTAAAAATTATTTATAATAAAATTTACACCTTTTTCAAATGAGTTATTAATGAAATTTTAACCCGTTTTTACTTCTTACAATTTTTTTTTATGAAATGTTCATGTGGTTTGAAAATAAGGACCATTTAGATTTTATTAAATATTTAGAAGAATTATATTTTAATTTTCTCAAAATGTATAAAATATTCTTCCATCATGATCACTTAATGTATTATTTGACCGTTTATAAGTTTCAAATATTGATTTTAAATATAGTTATTTAATTTTTTTTGTGAAATAATAGTTTTAAAAAGTGAAAAAAATAGTTTCCTCATGAAAATTGAAAAAGTATTTTTATTATATTTTTCTTAAAAAAAATAGACCCCTTTATAATTAATCCAATTGGTCTTTTTTGGAATGATATTTTCATTATTCTTTATATTTCTAGTTTATGATCAATATATCCAAGATAAGTAATGAAAATCAATTTCCCGATTCATTTATCTAGTCATTAACATTCAATTGAAATAGTAACTTTCTAATGATAAGTTATCATTAAACTAATCCTAAATATAGCTATTATATATTTTGGGTCTTTTTTTTATAAAATATATCTCATTTATAGAAATTGAATTTTACTTTGAATGATATTTTGTTGACTGAGTAAATATTGGTAATCCATATTCTTTCATAAATGAATATATTTAATGGTAAGGAATATTGATTCCTTATTTAAACTGAATATTTGTTTTATGAGGAAGGGTTATGATATGAATCATTTATTAGGGCCATGTTTTAGATATCACCTTGATTTATCATTAGTCTCATGAGATAAATCAATTTCCTTGCATTAGTTAAATGGTTTCTAATGTATACGTACAAATCAGTTTTAAATTGGCATGGGGAAATATTTTAGAGGTATAGTTTTCATGTTTTGTCAGATCATGATGTCTAATAATAAAGAATTGTATTCATTAAAAAATAATTTTTTTATCCATGAGATTTCTGATAAGAAACTATCACTAAGTGAATTTCATCCCCAGATTGTTGATTAAATGTAATGTGTTTTTAGTTATTTACATTGAAATATTGATTATGAATTATGTAGTAATGATAGTAAATTTATTGATTAAATTGAATTTATTTGTTGTTATTTACCAGTCCATATTTATTATGTATTATCTAATTAATATTGGAAAATTATTTCGATGGAATACTTGTTTAGTTATTTACCATTCCATTTCAATTTATTCTTATTGATTCAATATAGCTTCTAATCTAATTTGCCATTACTTAGAATTTAATCTGTCCCTGATTTGTTCGATTCCATAGTATTATATGATTTAAACTATGATTTATGTACAATCTTGTGTATTTTGGAATAATTTTATTCCCGAAAAGAATTATGTTCTACTATATTTTTTCAAATATAATATGGTAATCATGTATGTATCTTGTTTACTAAGGCTACTAAACTATATGTATTTTGGATGTGATTATTTATATATATATCCAATGTAAGAAAGAATACACCAACTTTAGTTTACTGGAGTGGGGTTCATTTGAGTTTTAATCCTCATAAGTACTGTATAAACCATGGGAAAAATATTTAGTAAAGCACAAATTAGTGAACATAGACTTGTGATAGACTTTGAGGAAAAGTATAGAAGATCATCCTAAAGATTTGGTAATGTTTTTATTATGTTTTTTTTTCTCTAAATAAATACCTATTTGGATACTCCCTCTTGTTTTTTACCTAAAAAAGTGGTGTATGGGGGTAGTAACTCCAAGAAGGGTGCATTGTGCTTGACTAGATCATCACCCGGTGCATGAAAACCATCCTTTCTACTCATCTCATTTGACACCCCCAAGATATAATTAAGATAAATCAAATTTTCATTGTAAAATATTTTTAAATATTTTAATAAATAATGACATTAAATGACATTGGATAAACTAAAGGTGTCTTATATAGAAAATAGTGAGTCCCAATTAAAGTGTTCTATAAATGATTTTATATTTATTCCACTATGATTATTGTTTCATAGCCAATTTTTTTTATTTTTATTCAATGGATTTAATCTAAATGAATCATGTTGACATTGAATTTGAATGAAAATGTGGATACAATGAGGAACCAAATGGGTTTATTTCTGGAGTGAAAGATATTTGGATTATTCCTAATCTGTTTTAAAAAAATATGATTAAAAAACTATATCTTAAGAAACTCCCAATCACCCTAAAAGTGATATAGATAGAGTTATCTAATATATTTAGTGATACAAATCATTGAAAAAATAGTTTTCAATTTATATCATGTGAGAAATGTTGAAAGAGACACATAGTAAAGTGTCTTCAAGGAATATGAAAATGCTTTATGTGTGGAAAAGAAGGGAATAATGTAAATAATTTATGAGAAAAAATAACAGTACAATCAAATGAAATAAATCTTATTCTAGTGTTCAATTTATACTACACAGTCTTGAATACGGAGAACCTAGGCATTATCTAAGAAAATTCCAACTATTAATGTTTATCTGATAGCACAATGAAGCACCTATGTCGAAATAAAATTTCTGAAGTATTAATGTAATGGGAAAATAATTAAATTGTAGAAGTATTTTAACCAATGATATTTTGGTTATATGAATCATGGAACTTGTATGAATTTTTTTATATTTTGGATCTCATATGACTTCATTAACATAAGATATATGGATACCATCATGGTTTCATGTGTTTATGGTTAATCATAAATTCAAATTCTTAAACACCCCTTTTTAAAAATTTCCCTGTAGTAATGTAACATGATTTAGGATATTTTGGGGAAAACGTTATGGAAATAAAAGAATTGGTTTATATAGAAGTGGTATTTGAGGAGTAGTGCTTTTAAATTTTACATACACAATTTTAAATATATTTATAACATTGCTTAAATATGATCATTACTGACATTTTAATAGTATTAAAATATTATTATTATATTTTTTGCAAAAACATTTATTCTAAAAACCGACATAATAAGGTTCTTAGATGAATAATTTCAAGGAATTCTATCAAATTTATTATAAGAGGTATATAAATTATATTTATATTGTTTTAGAAAAAGTAAAACCTTCATGATGAGTGACAACCCTTCATATTCGTCAAGGTTGATGGTCATGAACTGACAAATGAATGATTATACGAGTTTAACACCTACTACTGGCCTATATGAAATCTGGGTTAATATGACATTAGTAAAAAAAATTAAAATAATTATAAATGATGAACCCTTGGTGCTAATATTCGTTCCTACAAATTAATTTATTATATTTGATAACTGGGCCTAACAATATTGATTTTGGATATATAGTTAGAGATAGGTGGAATAAATTTCCACTCTTTTATAGATCATAAAATCCATCAAACGTTAATTTCAATTCATCATAAATAGCAAATTCATTTGTAGATATTCATTTATTGGAGAAAGGAATTTTCATTTTTTCAAATAAAAAAAAGATGAAATTGATAATATGAAATTGAAACATATCACATATGTATATTCAATTATATTATAAAGAAGTATAATAATTTATAAAATTTTGTAAAAGAATCTTGAAAAAATAAATTTATCCTATTACATTCATATTTGATGAAGCTAATGGTCTATTAAACCATCACAACATTATGGTTTTGAGGTCCTTAACATTCTATCGATCGTTGAATTTCTTGGGACAAATTTACTCTATAGCCCTCTATAATTATTTTGGCCTTCCATTCATTTAAAAAATTTATATTAAAACCAATGTTATCTTTCATAGAAACCTAGATATTTTTCATTCAATATGACCTTCATATTTTCCTTTCACTCTTATTAAGATTAATTATTATTAACCCAATTTATATGTGGGGTTTTCTATAAGGGTATTTTAAAATGACAAAAACACGAATACCATGATTTTGTTTAAATTACAAGAAAAAAGGTTATTTATTCTGGAGGGAATGGAACACCTTATGATTTTAAAGTAATAATATTTTTTATAGAATATGTGATACACAACATCTAACGTAAACAACCGTTGAATTTTTTTGAATCTGATATATTCGATAGCTTGCCCCCAT
Organism: Viscum album; assembly: GCA_963277665.1. Lineage (NCBI taxonomy): Eukaryota > Viridiplantae > Streptophyta > Magnoliopsida > Santalales > Viscaceae > Viscum > Viscum album. The sequence continues at coordinate 1,284,206,168 of OY728148.1, forward strand.
GTGAAAATGAACCATAATACAATATGACATTATAACATGGCCATTATATAAGGGGTATTAATTGTACTCACTAAATTATTGAAATTATCATGATATATTTATTATATATTTAATAAGATTCATTTAAATGAGGAAAAAGTATTTTTAAAAAATAAATTTTGGTAAAAGACGGTTTCATCTTTCTGTAGACACATAATCTATAATTAATTTCAACCAATTATAAAAATTATATTTTTTAAAATGAAATTAGTTTTTTAATAATAATATCAAAATAATATATGGTATATTATTTGGGATTACTTTGAAATGTTGCATTTTTTTGATGAATAGTGAAAAATAATGAATTTTAATTTAAAATATATTTTTATTTTAATTTTTATAAAGTTAAGTTACTTGATAAATTGGTTTTAAAGTAAAATTATTTCAATTATATTTAAATTAATACAATTTATATCATCATAATAATCTTTATATAGAATATTTGTAAGGACTAGAACCCTCACATTAGGATTCAGAACCCAAACATGCTGTGTATTTTATTGTATTATAGATAAAAGAAAAAAATAGTACATTTTACAAATAAGGACCTTTTTTGGAATAATTTATAGAGAATTAGAAAACCCCTTATATATATATTGAGTAAGATTTTCCAAAAACAAATATAATATTAATCGTTGGAATCATCTATAGTAGCACATAAACTGTCCTTTGAACATCTAAGGAATCCTGTGAAAAATATTTTAAAGACATAGTATGAGCACAAAAAGATCAGTAAGGTATATAAAGAATGAAAAAATATTAGCCCTATGGAAACATGAAAGCACTTTTAAAAATCATCTTTTGAAAAGTAATAAGCATGAATAGAAACATCAGCTAGTTTCCTTTGGACATATTTACCACATCATTCTTTCAATCACCCTTACACATGGAATTACCATTCAGTAAACTTACATCTCAATAGTAAAAAATTAATTGGTGAGCTATAATGGGGTTCACACTTAATATCTTGATCTATAATGGTCTCAAATCAAAATATTATGATCTTCAATGGTGTTAACCAAACATATCATGGGCTATAATGGGATCAACCCAAAATATCAAGAGCAATAATTAGCTCAACCCAATATATCAAGAGCAATAATGGGATCAAACAAAAATATCATATGCTATAATGGTATAAACAAAACAAATATTGAGCTATAATGGGATCAATCCAACATAACTATGTCCAAGGAATATCTCATTAATAAAGCACATGATAACTCATTTGAACCATTGAGGAAAACCCATTAATGTTTTCAAAATTTCCTATCCCATAAACCAAATCACATTTAAAATAGGAAAACATGCACATAATAATGAAATCAAATTCATAACAAACTAACATGTTAAAATGAAATAGAAAGATAATAGTAATAAATCATCAAAAAATCATTATAACTACCCATTCCATATAAAGAATATTTTTGAATTTCATTGATGTGACTTTTAAAAGGATTTTAAAAGGAAATCCCCTTACAAATATAATTGGAGTGATAATTAATATAATGGAATGGATATGTGTATAAAATATAAATAAACATAATTAAACATAATTTAATCAACAATTTGTCACAAAAATAATATCAATACCACATAATGAATGAAGTAGATGGTTAATCCAAAAAAAATAAATTGGCTTATGAATTCCCTTTCTTGGGGTTCTTCATACTTCAAATGTGTTTAGAGATAAAGTATAATGGTTAAAAGTGTGTAATTAATATCTAAAAAGAAAAATATTCAGGTTTATAACACCTTATATGATCCTTTAATAACATCATTTTACCGTTTAATTATTAGTATTTTTTCTATCCATTGTTTCATGTGCTTTCTTTACTTGATTTCCATGGCCAGTTTGTATTTGATTTTGTTTCCATATAGAAAAAAATACCAGAAGTAGAATGTAATGGTATTAATATGTTTATATAATATTTAATTAAACCATAAATCAATTTTTTTCATATATGATGATGTTTCATTTGATAAAACTGTAATGATATTTGTTTAGATCATTTTTGGAGGTTCCTCGATAATCAAGAAATAGTTTCATTTTATAAATTATTGTCATGATTAGAAGTTAATTTAAGAACATATAAGAGGTTATATAAAAAAAATTATATTAATTTAAAACTAATAAAATGGTTTTACAAAAAAAATTTAAGGAAGTAAGGGAAATTTCAAATACATCGCCCATGATTTTTGTAACACGACACATCCCAAAGGATGTTTTAATCAGAGTTGGAGGAGATGAATTAAGTTGAATAATTTCCCATAAACATGATAATAATTGATAATATATGTATTAATTGACATTTTATGCATCTTTTATTAGGGTATGATAGGATATTATAAGAAAAAAAAATAATTGAAGAAAACACAAGAAAAAGGAAGAGGATTCCAACCTCTTGATCACTTCTCCTTAAGATCCTCCTTAAGTCCTTTGGCTTTGGAATTTGGTGAGACCAAAATGTCATGAATGTGAGGAGGAGACTTGGGAAGGATATTGTTTCGAACATAGAAAATGATAATGAATTGAAAGGTGTGATAGTAGGAGGGGAATGAGGCTGGTATTTATAGAGGAAGAGAGGAGTGATTTTACATTATTTTAATCGTTAGTTTAATATTATTGCTCAAGACTATGAATAGTATTAGTTATTGTGGAAAAATAGTATAGGGAGCTTGTGAGTTCGAACCATATGGGCTTACATCATCCATTATATCAAAATAATTTATTTAAATGATAATTTATATATACCGTATTTTACCGTATTTCACTATTTATAAAAAATTCAAGTATTTCAGAAAAATCCCAAAAATTCACAGTAATCATTTTTTTGATGTGTATAATTAAAAAATTAAATCCATTTTTTGAAAATACTTTTCTATATATGAATAATTTATTTTTTAATTAAAATCACAATTTACATGAAAAATACAATTTTGAAATATTAACTACTTTTCAAACAACTTGAAAAATTACACATGGTATCTAAAAATTATCATATTATCATAAGCCATAAAAGTACATATTTCTGAATATATATTATGAAAAAAACCTAATTTTAATTATTCAAATAGTCCTAAATTTGTAATGAAATATATATGAATTACTAAGATATCAACAAAAAATGTGTATTTTTTAAAATATTTATTTTCTTATATTATGACATAATTATATAATATTGAAACTTATAAGATGTATCAATTTTATTTATTATTTCATTATTGAATTTACTATTCATAAGGTTACATTTCAATTCATAAGGTTCATGTAACTATTCATAATTTTACAATACTATTCATTAGGGTTATGTTACTATTTATAAGGGTACATTACTATTCGAAAGGGATATGTTACTATTTATAATGTTACATTAATATTCATAAGAGTATGTTACTATTTATTAGGGTAGTTTATTATTCAACAATAATTAAGTTTTTCTTACCTTACTCCAAAAAACATACTGATCGCACCTGCGTATGCCCATTTTTTTGAAAATCAAAACATAGAAGTGGAAAAATTATGTTTAATGGTTATATTATAATGGTCACACAATATTTAGTAGTTAATTTTTACACATAGTGTTTCCTTTTAAAATATTTTGAAGTTACATTATCCCATCCTTAAAGGAATTGTGACCTCACAATTCGTAAATTATACTTATAAATATGAATTAACACATTGATAATTAAGAAAATCTATATTACTATATATACATAATTAACTAAATGTTCATAAGTAAATACTATCATTAAATTTTATTTCTGATAAAACAAAATCTCATAATCTCCTATGTTGTCTACACCGTTCCTATAATACCAACTGTATGGCCCTGAACCCACACTTCCAAATTCAGTACATAAACATGATGTATACTTTTTTATTATAAATAACATTAAAATACACTGTACATTATACAGATGATGACCTTTTCTGATATAGGTTTGGGAGAATTAGACTTCAACATACATATATTGAATTAGAGGTTACAAAATAATCACAATATAACTAATTGAATTCATCTACTGTAGGACCTTAACAATCATTTGAAAATATAAGGCATCCTCTGAATTTTTTTTAAAACATGGAATGCTCACTATAATATCTTTAAGGTTAACACTTACAATCACCCTTATACATGGAATAACCATTTTGTCATCTTCCATCTATGGAGTACCCAATGCATTGGAGATCTAAAATGGGGGATCACCCATCAAATCTTGAGCTGAAATAGGCTTAACCCAACATATCATGAGCTATAATGGGCTCAACCGAACATATCATTAGCTATAATGGGCTCAACCAAAAATATCATGAGCTATAATGGGATCAACCCAAAATATCATGAACTATAATGGGATCAAAAAAACATATATTGAGCTATAATGGGCTCCACCCAACATAACTATTTCCATGGAACATATCATGAATAAAACACTTGATAACTAATTTGAACCCTTGAGTAAAACACATTATTTTTTTTCTTCCAAATTCCTTTAGCTAAAAAACTTTTAAAATATAAAACCCATGAACATAATAATTAAATAATATTCATCAAAAACAACAATGTAAACATATAATTGAAACATAATTGTAATATAGCATTAGTAAATCATTATAGCTACTCATTCCATATAAACACTATTTTGAAATTTCATTGTAGATACTTTTAAAATGAATTTTAAAGGAAATTCCATTACAAATATAATTGGAGTGGGAATTAAAATAATGGAATGGGTATGTGTATAAAAATTAAAGAAAAATAATGAAAAATATTTTAATCATCAATTTAACAAACAAATAATCTAAATACCACATAATGAAAGAAGTGGATGGTCAACCCAAATAATGGATATTGGGTTATGAATTCCCTTTCCAGGGGTTAATCTTACTTAAAATTTGTTTACACCAAAATTATAATGCATAAATAAGTGTTATTAATATCTTACATACACATATTAATTTCTATAACACATTATATGATTATTTCATAACATCATATTACACTTTAATTATTAGTATTTTGTTTTTCCAATGTTTGGGGTGCATTCATTAAATGTTTTTAATGTAGAGTTTGTTTTTGATTTATTTGTCGTATGGAAATGAAATTTTAGTAGTGGAATGAAATGGTATTTTTATGTTTATATATTTTTTAATGACACCATAAATCAATTTATTATCATATATGATGAAAAGTCATTTGATAAAACACTAATGATATTTGTTTAGATCATTTTTTGTTGCTCCCTGATAATCATGAACATGTTTAATTATATAAATTAATTAAATGTTAGAAGATAATTTGAAAACATAAAATAGGTTAAATAATACAAATATCATTCTGTTTCAACCATTAATATGGTTTTACAAAGGGTTTTATAAGTAAGTAAAGGAAATTGCAATCACATTGTCGACGATTTTTGTAAAACGACACATCACGGATGATGTTTTTATAAGTGGGGAAGGAGATGAATTATATTGAAGAATTTAAAATAAAAATGATGAGAATCCATAATATATGTTTTAGGATCAAAATATGATATAGATGCTCAATATACAAGAGGGGGTGAACTGTATACTTTAAAAAATCCCATTGGAAGTTTTAAATATGATATAAACCTTATTATTGATTAAAATTTTTAATCAAGGTAAATTCAGAAGACCTCTTAGTTGTACCAACTTTCTAGATTCTAGAAATATGGATTGGGAAATTAAAATTTAGAAAAGTTTACAAGGAAAATGATTCAACCATAAAGCGTATATAATCGTACTAATCAGAGTACACAAGAACCAGAAAGTATAAGATTGTTATAATTAACTAATTAATCAAAATTAAGCAAAACAAACTGGACATAATAAAAGTAACTAGTAAGAAATCTTTTAACCCAATGATTAGGGTTTCCAAAAACTTTGGATAAAGGTCCCTTGATTTATTATTTCAAGAAATTATATCTTATCCACACATGGGTAAGCCCTTGACAATAAAATCATAGTCTATCTTGCTATCCTCGGAAGACTTTGAACTTCAAGGTGGTTGGTACCTCTGTCTTCCATATCAAGGAAGTCCTCGAACTTTATGGTTGTCAGAAACTCTATCTTCCTATCCTTGAAAGACCTCGATTGTATACTACATCAATTGTAGTTGCACAAAGAAATCTGAACAAGATGTTCTATATACACAAAGCATGAGAGTCACTCTCTTGAAATCACATTAGCAGCATGTGATCTCTAGAGTTGTAGAATAATGTTGAGCTCGTTCAAATGAGCTCCTATTTATAAGAACATTTCTAACGGTCAGCTCCCTTATCCAACGATCATATTTTTCCTTGAATTTCGGAGTGACCTGTACACATGTCACTCAAAAAACGGTTAGTTCGGAATATAATGCATGTCATCATTTTATAACTACAAAAAGGGTATGTAACATATGGTTGGTCAACCAAATACATTTTTTTGAGTTTAAGGAAAAATAAAATTGGGAGTCTATGTATGTAAACCATCGAAGTCTATATTACATGGATATTCAGATTCTGTATTTCAAGGAATTTGGAATCATAATTCAATAAACATTGGAGTCTGAATTCCGAGGAATTTGGAAACTTAATTCTATGGAATTTAGAGTTTGAATTCTAAGGAATTCGTAGTCGGAATTCTAAAGAAATCAGAGTCTGAACTTTAACAAATTTGGAGTCTGAATTCTAATGAATTCAGAAACTGAATTCTAAGAATTCAAAGTCTGAATTATAATGAATTCAATACCCGAATTCTAATAAATTTGAAACTTAAATTCTATGGAATTTTGAACTTGAATTCTACAAAATTTAGTACCTAAATTTTAGAGAATTCAGAGTCTGAATTTCAGAGAATTCGGGAATTCAGATCCTGAAAACAGAATATGATATATCTATGTACATATAAAATTTTGGGGTTTTTGATGTTAAATCAAATTTTTTTTATTTTTAAATAAAAATAAATATATTTAGAGAGATTAAAATATGAACAATTAAAAACATGGTAAGGATAAATTTTCTTGGGGAAAAAAATTTTCGTTATTGAGAAAAAACTTATGGAGAGAAATTTGACTTTAGATAGAGTGTTTGTGATTTTTAAAACATAGAGGAATGTAAAACTCATAAGGAAACCTTATTGACTCAAAAATCTCCCCCTTTTTGGAATTTACAAACATCATAACTAAAAAGAATATAAGGACTTTGAAATTTCTATGATCTTACAATAAAAACATATCTCCCTTTACATATGGATCATAGTGAATACGAGTAACTCCCCCTTAGGCTTTGGAAACACTAAGGATCATTTTCTAGATTTCATGAATGGGATTTTACATTTTATGGCATAAGAAAATAATAATGACCAAAACCCGCTTAGGTGAACTCCCCCTTAGTTAGGGAAAGTTTATCTTTACTTAGTATTCTTTTTTGACATTCATTTCTACCCCTTTTTGATTTTAAAAAAGAAATACATGGAATTGAATGTAAAATATGGTACCTAAAATATTATTATCGAACAACCAAAAAATATAAAGAGAAAATGAAAATTTATTATGTTCAAACGAATTTTTACAAGGAAAGAAATACAACAAAAGATCAGATTTGGAAAAGAGTACCCTTCCTTATCCTTCGGAATCAGATACTTCACTATGGATTTTATCTTCTTGAGCTCATTGTGATTAATTTCATGCACGCTTGAGAAACAAATCCTAAACTTCTATTTTATTCTTTAAGGCTTTAATTTTCTCTTCTTGGTACTTAAGAGATTCTGCCTGGGCCTTCGTAACATCTTCTTACTTTGCGAGCTTCTCTTACATCTCAATTCTAAGATCCCTTTCAGTCTTCCAATTCATGGCCATAGAGTTAAGCTTGCCATTAAAATCCTTAACTTCTTGCTTCCGAGAAGTCTATTCAAGATATATCTTTTCCTCGAAACTATTAGTGATATCATTGATCTTCAAATCTTCATTGTCAAATGAATCCTTGACAATATCTTGAAATTCATCATCGATATTCATCTCATCTATTTTATACTATTAACATATTTTCACCTTCTTGCAAGATCTTTTATGAGCCTCATAACCAATGAGAAATATCTTTAAGTATGCCTTGAGGCTGACACATTTATCCATCACCATGGATAATGTATCTAATTATTTATTTAATGCATGCTAAATCATCTGACATCTTGAGTCTATAGTAGGGAATATTGGAATAGTCCCAACCTACTTCTTTAATGATTGGACAACAAAGTCATTCCCAAGAGAAGATGATTTTAAATCCAAGAATATGGTTGGTGAAGATTCTTTGTCAATCTCAGTAGCCTTCTTTTTTGATGAAGTACCCACTTATTTCTTTTTTACCACAAATTTTCTAGGTGTATTCATAACCACTTGTTTTCCCTTGTCATCCTTCAGAATTATTTATTATTGAATAAGAGATTGATGTTCACTATCTGATAGCTAAACAATTTTATCTTGATTAACTTCTTCCTTCTCACCACCTACCTCAACATCCCCTGGGTGAATGAAATAATGATTTCTACATTCATTTTCAGACAACTTATTCACTTCATCCTCACTCTTCTCATCTTTTCATGGGGTAGAATGTTTTGAATACTCACCTTTAGATGTTCGGATTGATAACTTCTCAGAAGGACTATCCTTCTCACGACAATATTCTAATTTCTTTATCATATCTTCAGTATCACCACTCTATTCTTCCTATTCTTCTTATACTTATTATTCTTGAACTATTTATTTAACTTGATCTTGTTTCAGAATCACTATCTTTATTCATGGAGTCTCTCATTATGGTTCTATTAAACAAGATTCTGGTACCAAAATTTGTTTAGATACTTTTTCAGCAGCCTTAATAAGGGATTGGACTATCTCAGTGTTAGACATCTTCTTCTTTTTCTTTTTCTCTTTTAGTTTCTTCTCATGCTCTTCAGTAGTATTTATCTTCAAGAAGTTTTCCTTAGCATGATACAAACCAAAACAAGGCTCCCTTGATTTCTTTTTCTTCTTCTCCTTTCTCCATTTAGAAACCACTTCATCAGTATACGTCTTTTTCTTCGTAGGTTTTGGTGGTGCGGATTGAGTTTCTTTCTCCAGAGGTGTTTTTTCTTTTCCTTCTGGTTCGTTTGAATTCCTCTTTATTCCACCGTAATTATAAATTTTAGCCGCCTCCTATTTATTTTAAAGAGCATCAAATGATTTTTCTGATAGATCATAAAATTATCTAGACTGACTATTATAGCCAATATTTATCATCCTTAGAGTATCATCTCTTAAAAGCATTACCTTGCATTTTCATGGCTTAGAAATGAAAGGAATCTTGAAATAATGAAGATAAAGAAGAATAATTTTTGAAAGAATGGATGGATACATGATAATATGAGACTTTTTATTTCCATTCAATATAATCTCAATCTTAACCACGATATTATTAACCATGTTTATCTTTTTTAGGTTCAACAGGTAATCCAGAACATACATATCACTTTTCTTCAGGGTATCCTTGTCCCCTTTTCTTGGAATGACAAAACCTTGAACCCATATCTAGAGAATACGAAGATTTTTAGAGAGATGAATAATTTTTAGAGTCTTTACCTCTAAAATACAAAGACAATCTAGATTCTTTTCCTTGTCAAAATATTCTATTACATCAGGTAGCTTGTGTGAGAAAAACGTTGCTTATCCTTCATAAGGAATTCCTATCAAATTTGATGTCATGTTCTAAGAAAGAGATTATGTGTTTCCATAGCATTTGAAAGAAAATTTATCTCTTCCTTCATCATTGAAAAAACTAATTCTCTCATATAATTCAACCAGCAATTCCGGATACACTGGATCTTGTGATCTTGGTTTTGATATACATACACTTTCCCAACTATTCATCCAGATTTTCAAAGAAACAATTGAATCATACATGGAATAAAAAATCGATTAGACTATCCTTTCTTGATAGATCTGCCCCTCTAATATTTCCTTAAACGTTGACATTTCTTTCTGAGAAGAGGCCTTAGCAGACATTCAGAAGTAAGGAAACAATAAGGATCTAGAATGACTTTAAAAACAGAGGCAGAGCGTCAACATATGAAGGCATGAGATTCAATGTGGGAAAACCATTGGGGGTCCTTTATATAGGAAATATATCTGACAGTTCGCCTTCTATGATTTATCCAATGGTTGAAAACTGCCTGAGAAGTTCTAAAGGTTAAGATGATAGCTGAAGAGGATATTAATAGATTCCAATATTCTGAGGTTTTTGAGAAAAACATTCGGATTTATAGAAAAGTGAATCCGAAGAGTTTAAAAACAAATTTAAATAGTAGTAATGAAAAATGATTACGAAGGCTTAAGAAATAAATCATAACTTTTGGATATCTAGGATGATTATTCCTAATATTGAAAATTATTTTTGAAGAACTTAAGATTCTGAAAATTTTATTATGAAAAATTTTAATACGAAAATTTTTGACTACTAATAAAAATTTAGACTAAGAAAAATTTTGAACTATGAAAAATTTTAAACTACGAAATATTTTAAACAAAAAAAAATTATGCAACAAAAATTTTTAAACTAAGATCATTTTTAAACTAAGAACAATTTTAAACTATGTAAAATTTTAAACTACAAAAAATTTTGACTGACAAGAAAATGTACTCCCCCTATGAAAAGGATGTTGTTACTTTAGCGAGATAAGTTTTTAAAAAAAGTTAACAAGGGGGATTACTTTACAATTATCATTCCTAAATTCTGTTTAATGTATTCAAATCTATCATATGGTAATTATTTAGTGAAAAAATCTGCAATTTTATATTTTGTTTCAATAAATTGAAAAATCATATCTTTTTTTTGTGTGTGACACCTAATAAAGTGATGCTTAATATCTCTGTGTTTTGAATGAGAGTGATGAGCAATGTTTTTTACATAATTCAATCACACTAGTATAATCACACAATATTTGTGTTTTGTTAAAACTCATACCATAGTTTGTGAGTGTGTGTTGCATCCACAACACTTGAGCACTACAACTTCCAGCTGCTACATATTTAGCTTCTACAATAAAAAGTGCTACTGATTGTTGATTTTTGCATGACCAAGAAACAAATGAATTTCCAAATAAAAGACAAGTTCCAGATGTACTTTTCCTATCCATTATACATCAACCAAAGTTATAGTACAAGGTTTTTTTGATAGAAAATCATTTCCAGATGTATAAAAGAGTCCTAGATCCATGGTTCCCTTTAAGAAGCGAAAAATCATTTTCACTACCATTAAATGAGATTCCTTAGGATTGGATTGATAACTAGCACATGAGCATAACAAAAACATTATGTTTGGATGACTAGATGCCATGTAAAGTATATTTAATATCATACCTCTAAAAGATGTTTGATTTATTGTTTTCTCATCTTCATAAAGATCAAGTGACTTTGAGGTACCAATGGGAGTGCTTATACTCTTAGTGTTGTCATATCCAAAAATTTATGAAGATATTTAATATACTTATGTTGGGATATATAGATTCCTTCTGGTTGTTGAAAAATTTAAAAACCAAGGAAAAATGTTAACCGACCCATCATACTCATTTCGAACTCAGATTTCATTAGATCCACAAAGGAATCAGTTAAAGATTGCTTATTTGAATCAAATATAATGGGATACACATAAATTTTAACAATCAAAACGTCTTTCATATCTTTAATTATAAAAAAGGGATGGATCAACATTTTCCTTTAATATAATTTTTTTGAAGAAAAAATCCTATATGTATATCATACTGGGCTCTTGGAGATTGTTTATGTCCATATAAATCTTTGGTATGTTTAAAAAGATGTTCAAGATGTTTTGTATCTTCAAAATAATGAGGTTGTTCAACAAAAAAATCCCTTTGAAGATAACGATTAAGGAAAGCACATTTAAAACCCATTTGAAAAAGATTTAAAATAATGAATGCTATAAAGTCAAGTATAATAAGAATAAATTCATGTCTTGATACTAGAGAATAGGTTTCTTCAGATTATATTTCTTCTTGTTGATTATATCATTGAGCAACCAATGTAGCTTTATTTCCTACTATTATTCCATTTTAATCACACTTATTTTTGGAGACCCATTTTACTCCAATAACAGAATTTTCTTTAGGTCTTTCAATCAACGTCCAGACTTTATTTCTTTTGAATTCATTTAGCTCATCTTGCATAGCTTTTATCCAATAAACATCACCTAAATCTTCATTACTGGTTTCTGGTTCTAATTGTGAAATGAATGATAGATGTTCTACTTCATATCTTAAGAAAATTCTAGTCCTTACAGGTTGATTTACATTACCAATGATTATATCACTATGATGATTCTTTATAAACAACTGATTTGGGTTTTGTAAAACCTGTTCATCAACACAGGATAGGATGTCTTCTGGGTTAAATGATTAAGATATATTTTCTTGGACTTTTTATTTATCAGAAGGATCTTCTATTAAGGGTTGATAATCAGTTTTTAAAAACACATCCGAGGATGTAGGTTGAGGTTGTTCAAAAACAAAAGGATCAGTTTCATCAAATTAGATATGTACTATTTCATCCACAGTAGACATATTTTTATTGAAAACTCTATAAGCCTTATTTGTTTTAGGGTAGACCAAGAAAATTAATTCATCAGATTTTGGTATGAATTTGAGTAAATTATCTTTAGTATTGAAAATGAATTCCTTGAAATCAAAATCCAGGAAGTAGGAAAGTATTGTTTTTCTACAATTCCATAACTCAAAAAGTGTTTTGTTAAGAAAAAGGTCTAATCAAAAAAAGATTTATATTATAGCAAGCAGTTATTACAACTTCTGCCCAAAAATTTTCAGCTTTTGAATATTCACACAATAAGGTTCTTGTTCCCTCTTGAATAATTTTGTTTTTTCTTTCAACAACACCATTTTTTAGGAGTTCATGGTGCTGAGAAGTTATGAGTAATTTATTTTTTACTACCAAATGTTTAAAATCAGAATTTTTAAATTCTCCTCCATGTTCACTATGAATAGTTACCAATCGTGTGTTTTTCTCATTATTAACTTGGGCTATAATAATTATGAATTATGAAATAAAACCAGATTTCTTTTCAAGAAAATAGACCCATGTAAATCTAGTGTAATCATCAACTAAGTGAAATAAATAATATTTTCCACTTATGCTTCCAGTTTGTGTTGGACCAAAAAGATCCAAATGCACTAATTGTATTGATTTAGAAGTTGAGACTTCACCGATTGATTGAATACCTGATTTATGTTGCTTTCCATTTTGACAAGGATCAAAAAAATTTGAAGAGTCAAATCTGAGATCTGGTAGATCATTAACTAGTCTTTTCTAGAGATCTTTCATATCTTCTTAATATGACAATGTCTTAACCTTCTATTTCATAACAAATAATGACCTTCTATTGAATTAAAACTAGGTAGATCATGGCTCCTAAGGTCTTTTATTTTTTGTGTGTAATCATTCTCTTGCCTATGGGCAGAAATAATATAGTATTCCTTAGAATTGTATAATAAACACTTTTCATTACTAAAATTCAAAAGGTAACCCTCATCGCATAATTGAATTATGCTAATACGGCTCTGATTAAGACCCTTAACAGATAAAACATTTAATATTTATGTTTTTACAAGAAGAAAAATGTTACATAAACCTATAATTTCTCCCTGAGCATTATCAACCAAAGTCAATTTTCATCCTTTCATCTAGAAAATATTTTCAAAGAACTTCCTATTCGCAGTCATGTGCTAAGAAAATACACTATCCATGTTCCATGTATAGATTTTGGTACTATATTTACATTCATGAAAACATGAGTTTTAGACTTTCGGAACACAAACTTTCTTGGATCCGAAAAATTCACAAATCAAAATTTAAGGAATCAATAATTTATTTGAAAAATAATATTTATGAAAACCTAAATAATGATTTTTGTTTAAGGAACAACTTTTTTCCTAAAGACCAGCACACTGACACTTAGTACAGAATGGATCACTTTGAGGAACAAAATAATTGTTACTAAAAATCAGTTTTGAATGAGTATAACCAAATCTAGAATTATTCCATAGAGGTCGAATTTCGAAATACATCTTATCAAAGTTTTCTTTACCTAAGGTATAGTTTGACAAACACTTACTCAAGGAAAATTTTTATGACATTATCTTAATAGCTAATTTTTTATCTTCAAAAACGTTTGTTCCAGCACTAGAGTTAGCCTCAAAATTTATTTTCCTTGAAATTACTTTTTATAGATCAATAAAAATTTTATTTTTATCAGAATAAACTTCTTCAAGGGTTTTTGATATAATTTCCCAACAAAGGGTTTTTTATCAAGATATTGAGAAAGATTTGATATTTCCATAGTAGGAATAGAAATCCTAGAATTTTCTTTATCAAGTGTTTTCTTGACATTAGAATTTTCATTCTCAAGGAGCTTAACAAACCTAGAGACCTCTTCATAAGTAGGTAAAGTATTATCTTCATCTAAAGAAGATTCTTCTTATGAATATCCAAAATATTTACTACAAATATAATTATCATTGAAGGATACATTGGTTATTGATTCATCATTGTGTACCATATAAATTAAATAATGATTTTAAATAGGATGGTTAGCTAATAAACCACTATTTTTCTGACCAGAAAATTCTTACTCTGAAGTTTCATCAGAAGAGTTTACACCACAGGAACTCTAGGTGTTGTTGGATTTCAAAACCATCTTAGATTTTTCTTAGTAGTACTTCTTTCTATTCCTCTTATAATTACTTTCTTTTAAGTAATTTCTCTTAAGCATAGGATAATCTGGCCGTATATGACCTGCTCTTTTTCATTCATAATAAGTTACATCAGAGTCTTTCTTGTGCTTTCAAACGTTATACTTGTATCTATAATAAAATTATTTCTTCCCAAATATCTTGTTTATCATTAGAGCAAGATTAGCTAATTCATTCTCAGAATGTTCAGTTTCACTTAATTCAGATAAAATAGTGGCATTATTCAATTTAGATCTTGTAACTCAATCAGAAGACTTGTCTTTCATATTATTTAAAGCAATTATAAAAGAAACACTTCCATTACCATTCTTCTTCTTATTTAGATCATTAGCTCTTTTCATTCTAGTCTCATGTTTAAGAAGAGTTCCAAAAATCTCATCATGAGTAATCAGTGAGACTTTCTTATTCTCATCTATAGTTGTTCTATTTAACTCCCACTCATTATGCATGATATCTATAATCTTTTCCATAGGTGCCTCATCATCTTAACCATTTTCTTCTATATATTTTTGATAATTAAAAATGGTCATAAACCTTTGTTGTACCTTATAAACTAGTTCTCCATAAGGAAATAAAAAACAATGATACTCAGCTCTATGCATAGCTCTTCTAGTTTCAATAACTTTAGAAGTTACAAAAAGATTTACCTCTAATTTCATCCAAATACAATTTGTAGTTTCGCCAAAAGAAATCTGGATATGTATATTCCTGGTCATGGAACCCATCAAAGTATTACGTACCTTATATTAAAGATTATATTCTGACTTTTCTTGATTAGTAAAAGTTCTGACTTCCTTATTAGAAATCATGTAATCTCCAGTAAGCATTACATAGTTTTCCACTCACCTGTTAATGAAAAAAGTCTTCATATGATCTCTCCAATATTCATAAACATTCCAATAAAATATATGTGGTCTAGTAGGATTATGATTCTCAATGGAATCAACATTAATTTCTTCCATATAAAAGAAAATATTATTCAACAGAATCTTGTTAGTGATAAAATGTTTTTAAAATAGGACAAACATCCTAATCAAGAAAAAGTAGAATAAAGGAAACATGAGTAATAAAACATAAATTTGAATATAAGTATTTTAGATACCTCCTATGATACCAATTATAGGATCGAAATATAATATATATGCTCAATATACAAGAGGGGGGTGAATTGTATACATTAAAAAATTCCTTTCGAACTTTTTAAGATGTTGTAAACCTTCTTATTGTTTAACAATGTTAAACAAGGTAAAATCACAAGACCTCTTATTTCTAAATACTTGCTAGATTCCAGAAATAGGGTTCTGAAAATGAATCTTAAGAAAATTTTAAAAGAACAAAGATTCTACCTTAAAACGTACAAAATCATACTAATCATAGTATACAAGAACAAGCCATTATAAGATAGGTATATATTCATTAATAATCAAAATGAATAGGAAAAAAACGTGAAACAATACAAGTAACAAGTAAGAATTCATTCAAACCAAAGAGAAGGGTATCCAACAACCTTAGATAAAGGTCCCTTGATTTATTCTTTCTTGAAATTATGTCTTACCCACACCAGGGTAAGGCCTCGATAAGAATATCACAGTCTGTCTTTCTATCCCTGCAAGCCCTAAAACTTCAAGGTAGTCGGCACCTTTTTCTTCCTTATCTAGGAAGTCCTTGAACATTAAGGTAGTTGACACCTATGTCATCCTACACCCAAAATTCCTCGATTGTACACAAAAACAATCACAGTCTCACGAAGAAATCTGAACAAGAAGCTTAGTACACACAATGTATGAGAGTCACTCTCTCTAAAAATCACTTTAGCAGCATATAATATCTATAGTTGTAGAACAATGTTGAGCTCGTTCAAATGAGATTCTATTTATAGGCACAATTCCAATGGTCAGCTCTATCCTCCAATGGTCATATTTTTCATTGACTTTTAGAGGGACATGTACATGTGTCACTCAAACAATGGTTAGTTAGAAAACAAATACAGAACATCATTTTATAACTATAACAAGAGGAAGTAAAATGCGGTTTCTCATCCAAATCTATTTTTCAGAGTCTACTGAAAAATAAAATTTGGAGTCTAAGAAAGTAAACCTTCGAATTCTATATTAAAAGGATATTCAGATTCTATTTTTCAAGGAATACAGAATCAGAATTTTGTTAACTTTGGAGTCTGAAATCTAAAGAATTATGAACCTGAAGTATAAGGAAGTCGGAGTCTGAATTCTAAGGAATTCAGAGTCCTAATTCTAGGGATTTTAGTGTTTGAATTCTTAGGAATGTGGAGTCAGAATTATAAGGAATTCAGAGTTTGAATTATAAGGAATTCGGAACTAATATTCTAAGGAATTTTGAGTCTGAATTCTAAAGAATTTTGTACTATAATTAAAAGTAATTCAGAACATCAATTATTAGGAATTTGGATCCTGAATTCTATGAAATTTGTTACATTAATTTCAGATAATTCAAAGTCTTAATTTTAGAGAATTCGGGAATTTAGATCCTGAAAATAGAATATGCAATATCTATGTACTTATAAAATTCTAAGGTTTTAGATGTGATACTGAATTTTTCACTTAGGAATAAAAAGGGTATGATTTAGAGAGACTAAAATATGAACAATGAAAAACATGGAAAGGATAAATTTCCTTGGGGAAAGAAAAGTTTTCTTTATTATGATAAGACTTATCGAGGGAAATTTTCCTTGAGAAAGAGTGTTAATGATTTTCTAAACATAGAGGAATGAAAAAGTTATAAGGAAACCTTATTGAATCAACATATGTAATAATGTTGTTTTATTCCTCTTGTATTAGGGTAACAGGAAGATTACATGAAAATAAAAATAAATTAAAAGGAAAATCGATGAAAAATGAAGAGGATTCTCATATCGTTATCTCTTCTCATTGAGATCCTCCATAAGGACTTCAGTTTTGGGCTTTTGGAGAAACTAAAATGTCTTGGAAATTGGGAAGATCCTTAGGACAAATATTGGACCTAAAATAGACAATTATAAGGGCTTGAGAGGCATGAGAGGAATAAAGGAATGAAGGTGGCATTTTTAGTGGAGGAGTGGAGGGATTTTACAATATTTTAATCATTAGTTTAATATTATTTCTCATGACTATGAATTACATCAATTCTAGTGAAAAAATAGTTAATATAAAATTTTTGTTCGAACCATGTGTGGTTACATCTTCCATTATGTAAAAAATAGTGTATTTTACAGATAATCTTTATATATTGTATTGTACTATATTTCACTATTCATAAAATTCAAGTATTTCTAAAAAATCAAAAAAATTCACAATAACCCTATTTTAATGTGCAAAATTCAAAAAAGAAATCCATTTTTTGAAAATAAATTTTAAAATATGATTTATTTAATTTTAAATGAAATCATTACTTACATGAACAATACAATTTTAAAATTAAAACCACTTTTCTAGGACATTGAAAATTTACTTAAGGTCTCTTAAAATTATCATATAATCTACCGTCATAAAAATAATTCTTTTTTAATATATTTTATGGAATTAAATTTTCATTTAAATTATTTAACTAATCATAAATTTGTAATTATATATATATGAATTACCAATATAACTACACTTATTCAATAATTTTATAAATATTTATTTACTTATATTATGACATAATTATATCATATCGACACTTATAAGGTGGATTATTTTTTATAATTTCATTGGTGAATTTTGTATTCATAACAGAATATTACTATTAATAAGGTTCAAGTTTCTTTTCATAATAATACATTTCTATTCACTAAGGTAAATTTAATATTCACAAAGGTACAATACTATTCATAAGGGTTATGTCACTATTCATTATGGTAAATAACTTTTCATAAAGGTATGTTACTATTATAAGGGTAGGTTACTATTCCCAAAAAAATATTCTTGTCTTATCAAAACCCAAAAAACATACTAATCACAACCGTGTATGTCCATTTTTCGAAATTAAAACCACAAAAGTGGAAGAAGTATGATTAATAGTTAGTTTTTAAGGGTCACATTGTATTTAGTAGTTCATTTAAGCACATAATGATTCCTTTTAATGTCTTGAGAAGTTACATTATCCCCAACATAAATGAATTATGTCCTCGAAATTTGTACATTATACTTATAAATTTAAATTCACATATTGATAATTAAGAAAATATATTTTATTATATGTTCATAATTAACTTGATGTTCAAAAGTAAATATTGTCAATAAAATTTTCTAAAAAAATGACGTCGCCTAATCTCTAATTTTTTATAAATCGTTCCTCAGATAACAAATGTATGGCCCTGAACCCTCACTTTTAGATTGAGTATAAAACATGTTGTGTATTGTTTTGTATTATAAATAAATGAAAAATACACAATACAATATAAAAGTGGGGACATTTTCCGGTATAGGTTTTGGAGAATTAGACTACAATATACATATATTGAAGTAGAGTTCTAAAAATATAATTATAAAATAACTAATTGGATTCATATACTATAGCACATTAATTTTCCTTTAAAGATCTAATAAATCCTGTGAAAACATTTTAAAAACATGGGATTAGGACAAATAGTTCATTAAGGTACATAAAGAATGAAGTAGAGTTAGTCCAGTGGAAACATGAAAATTCTTAAAAATATCATTTTATTGAGAACTCATAAGCATTCATTGAAAAATCATGTTGTTTACCAGGGACATAGTTACCATATCCCTATTATAATCACTCTTACACTTGAATAACCATTTAGTCAACATCTATCTCCGGAGTACCCAATGCATTGGAGAGAAATATTGGGGCTCACCCGTTATATCTTGAGCAATAAGAGATCAACTAAACTTATCATTAGATATAATGGGCTCAACCCAGCATATCATGAGTTATAATGGGATCAACCAAACATATCATTAGCTATAATGGGCTCAACCCAACATATCAAGAGCCATAATGGGCACAAAATAACATATCATGAGCTATAATGGTATCAATACAATATATAATCAATTATAATGGGCTCAACCCATCATATCATGAGATATAAGGGGATAAATTGAACATATCTATGTTCAATAAACAAATCATGAATAAAAAACTTGATAACTCATTTAAACCCTTCGCCAAAACACATTAATGTTTTCGAAATTCCCTTTTTCATAAAACAAATATATTTCAAAATATAAAAACCATGCACATAATAATGAAATCATATATATATATAAAATACCATGACAACATATAATGGAAACATAATTATAATAAAGAATTAGGATATCAATTGATCTACTAATTCTATATAAACAATCTTTTTCGAATTTCACGAATGAGAATTTTAAAAAGATTTTAAAAGGAATGTCCCTCAGAAATATAATTGGAGAGAGAATTAATTGAATGGAATGGATATGTGAATAAAATATAAATAAACAAAATGAAATATATTTTAATCAACAATTAATCACACATAGAATCTCAATACCATATAATTAACGAAGTATATTGTTTACCCAAGGAATGGAAATTGGGTTAAGAATTACCTTTCCTCAAGTTCTTCTCACTTAAAATGTGTTTATACCTCATATATAATGGACATAATAGTGTAATTAATATCTTAAATAAAAATATTCATGTTTATAACACATTATATGATCATTTCATAAATCAATTGTCCCTTTAATTTTTATTATTTTGTTTCTTCCATTGTTACGGTTGCATTCTTTACTTGATTTCCATGGATGATATGTATTTTATTTGTTTCCAAAGAGAAATGAAATTTCAGAAGTGAAAGGAAATGTTATTAATATGTTTCCAGAATATTTAATTACACCATAAGTCCTTTTTTATCATATATGATGATGCATCATTAGATAAGACATTAATGATATTTGTTTTGATCATTTTTGGAAGTCTCTTAATATCCATGAAGTTGATTGATAATATAAATTAATTTCATGAATATAACTTCCTTTAATAACATATAAGAAGTTAAATAATGAATATTACATTATTTTTGAAACCTTAAAAATGGTTTTACAAATATTTTTGATGAAATTATTAGAAATTGTTGACCCATCATCCACGATTTTGGTGAAATGACACATCACCAACGATGTTTTTATAAAAGGGGGAGTTGATGAATAAAGTAAAAAAATTTCCATTACCATTATAAGACTCCAGAATCTATTTAATACCTGATATATCATTCCACTTTCATCAGGGGAGGGTAAGATAGTGTAATAAAAGAAAAATAATTGAAAAGAAAACACAAGAAAAATTAAGAGGACTCTTAATTCTTAATATGTTCCCCTTGAGATCCTCCTTCTAAACTTTGGTTTTGTCTTTTTGGTGAGACTAGAAGGCCTTGGAAGTGGGTAAGAGACTTGGGAAGGATATATGGATGAACATAGATTTTTATGAAGGCTTTAGTGGTGTAAGAGTTATAGGGGAATTATGGTGGTATTTATGGTGGAGGAGAGGCGAGATTTTTCATTATTTTAACAGTTAGTTTAATATTATTGATCAAGATTATGAATAGTCATTATTCATGTGAAAAAATAGTAAATATTGTATGTGAGTTAGAACCAAGTGTTCTTAAATCATCCAGGATGTCTAAAATTGTGTATGTAACTGATAATTTATATATACAGTATTTTATCGTATTTCACTATTCATCATAACATCATGTATTTTAAAAAAAACCAAAAATTCACCCTAACCATTTTTCAACATGTATAATTCAAAAAGGAAGTCTATTTTTCAAAAATATTTTTATAAATATTATTCCTTTAATTTTTAAACAAAATCATAATTTACTTGAAATGTACACTTATAAAATTAAAACTACTATTCTAACATTTAGAAAATTTACTTAAGGTCACCTAAAAATATAATGTATTCATAAGTCATAAAAATATTTATTTATGAATATATTTTAAGAATATAAATTTTCATTTAAATTTTTTAATTAATGATTAATCCGTAATTAAATATATATGAATTACGAAAATACCAAAACATAAAATATTTTTTTTAAAATATTTATTTACTTATATTATGAAATAATTAAATCATATCGGAATTTATCAGGTAGATAAACTTTATTTATAACTTCATTGGTGAATTTACTATTCATAATGGTACATTACTATTCATAAGGATCATGTAACTATTCATAAGGGTATATAACTATTCATTAATGTTAAGTTAGTATTTATTTCGGTATACTATTATTCATAAGAGTCATGGAACTATTCATAAAGCTTCATTAATATTCATAAGGGTATGTTACTATTCATGAGTGTAGGTTACTATTCTCCAAAAAATATGTTTTCTTATCAGACTCTAAAAAAATTACCGATCGCAATCGTGTATGACTATTTTTCAAATTTTAAAACACATAAGCAAAACAAATATGATTAAAGGTTAGTTTATTAAGGGAACTTAATATTTAGTAGTTCATTTAAGCATAGTTTTCCTTTTAAAATATCAAAATGCTACAATCTTGATATAAAAATTGAAAACATTTAAACAATTTTCACTTTAGAAACTCGCTTTCTCCTCGTGTATAAGAGATTAATTTTTCACTAAAAGTTTATATTTATATGTATAAAATATATAATAATTGATTCCATATATTTAATTATAATAATTTTAATTATTTAAATAGGTTAAATTTTTTTTTACCATAATTATTACTAAATGTGGTAAAAATTATTTATCGCGATTAAGGTAAAAATGGTTTTACTAAGGGTTAATCTAAAAAGATAAAGGATAAATTAACCTAAAAACTGGTATGAAATGTATTTGTTGGAAATAATTAAATCATATAATGTCTTTTTGTTTTTAGTAATCTATTTTTGATCCTTTTGGAACGTGGGAAACATGCCTACACATTTTTATTTAAAATATTTACAAGTATACCACTCACCTCACTTATAAATGGCCATACATTATCATGGATTCATCACACATCAAAACATTTTTTGTATTGAAAATACCTTCCCAAAAAAATCATGAACTTACTATTCTATAATCATAATCCTTTTTGTTATAAACTCGTCTTTTATGGTTTTTGGTGAAATCCTAATGGGGATACCCAAAAAAAGAGGTAACGTTTTTCGATAATCATTTTTACATTATTTCTACCCCCATGTCCTTAATGTTTAAAAAAATAGTATTATATAAAAACCAAAGAATTTTACATATAATAAGTTTTTTATGTTTATTTAATCCCCAAAAACCATCTCCAAATTCATAAAATGCATTATGAAATCATCATTTGTGTGTACTATGGACTACCACCACATGAACTAATGTCATTCATTTTTCCATTACCACCTCTCATAGTTGGGTATGATGACCGATAAAAAGTAAGTATATTATATTTATATAATATTCTTAAATATTATCTAATTATATCATATGTACCTTTTTTAAATTCCATTCTTCAATGGATACAATATTGTTGCTTGTGTGTCTGACTTACTAGATCTACACGAAGCGATGTAATTAATTTTTCACTAATACCTAACATGGAATGTAATAAGGATATATTTAAGGTATATATATATATATATATATATATGATATTTTTGAATTAATTGTTATCATCATGAAATATTTAGCAGTATGAAAGGATAATATAAATTTTTATTTCATGCATTTTCACTCACTTAAAGATGAAAACATCATTCTTGTAAGTGTGGGCTATCACCTTCATGAAGCGATGTTGATCTTTTATTATCACCACACCACATGGATGATATATATAATCATATATAATGTTATAATATTGTATTTATGTAACCATTATCAGTATGTAGATATACAATATTAATGACTAGATTCCAATAATGATCACCGAAAAATGGAATCCTTACCCAAGAATATGTACGATCTACCATTTCTATGATCGTGACATTCCTAATATCTCATATCCATATTTCATGATTGGTATTAAAATTTTAATTAATCTATAAATATGATAATTATATCATAATGTTTATTCTTTATATGATGTAACTATATAATTTCTGTAACAACCAGTTCTTCGTTGATGAAACACACATGTGAAAACATGGAAATTAACACTCAAAACAATGAAAATAATGAATGAGTGATTATATGTTACAAAAGAATCATATATGGAATTATAAATTTAGTTTTTGTTCTAGTATAAAATAATATCATTATGAAAACCATTATATGTTATTATAAAAAAATATAAACCAAAAGGATCTCGGAGGCAAGAGACTTTGCCTCAATTTCAATTTATTGATGCATATTGTAATGTTATGAAAATAGTTTATTTTATATGCTGTTTATACTTCCAAATTTATATAAAATAAAATTTTTAATTAATAATTCATGTTATTTTAAGTTCCAACTTGAATTATTTCACTTATGAGGAATTAACTTGTACATTTTTAAGTGGTTATGAATTTTATTACCCAATTTATTTTCACTATGTTATACTACTTTTTCATTTTCATTGATATTCTATTATCACATTGGTAGTATATTTTTTCTATATTATGTTATGTATCCTATTATTCTAAGTGTATTTCATTTGGCACACATAATAAATTCATTTGTTAATTCTCATATCAAATTTATGGTCATTATAAGGTCATAATTCACAATCTCATTTTAATCAGGATTGTTTATGATTGAATTTTCATTTACGAAAATTACTAAATTATTGGATATTAAATATCTTTAATTTTGGTCTCCTACGGTTATTCATGAATTTTTCATGTAAATTTACCATTTTTTAATCTTTGGAACTTAAAATAATTGAAAACGTTTTTAATAAAACCTGATTTCATTTCTCTTTTTGGGAAAAATTATTTTTTTCCCAGAACCATGTATTTAAAAAATTATTTCACACTTTTCAAAAAATTTTAATAAAAAAATGTTTTACCCATTATGATTTTTTTTAATTACATTGAAAGGAAGTTTCATTTCATTTAAAAAATAAGGCTAGTTTGGATTTTACTAAAAATATAAAATTAATATTTTTTAACCTACAAATCATGTATAGAATTTCCAACCATCCTGAGGATTCATTGTTTTAAATAATCCATTATATTTTCCAAAGATTATTGTCAACTAAAATTATTTTCAAAAATGTTTGTTAAATTTTTTTTAGAAAGTGATTTTTCTAATGTGAAAAAATATATTTTCACAAATAAATTTTTAATAACTTTTTATGTTTTTTTATTCTTCAATGTCATCAATCCATTTTTATTACTCAAATGTGTATGTTTTGGATTGATAATAGCATTTTTATTCACATGGATGTATTATAATAATAATTATTAGGAAAAATATTTGAATTTAAAATCTTGAGTAATTTTTGTAGTCAGTAACTTTCCTTTTAAATTTTACTTTCTATTAACCATTATAAATTAAATTTCCCCTAAATGTAGAATTTTTTTTCCTATATATGATTTTTGACTAAAAAATATATCATTTATACATATTGTGTTTTAATTTTAATGTAAATGTATATAATAAGGAAATATTGATAAGTCATATTATTTTTTTCCATATAGACATTTAATGTTATGAAACAATTATTGATGAATTTGATCTATTATTTAATATATGTGGAATTTTTTGCTATATAGATTCATTTGTGTCCCGGTTATAGATATCCACTTGATGAATTGGTAGGCTCTTGAGTTGAATATGTTATATAGCCTTAGTTAAATGGGATTTTGGTGTATACTCACACATCATTTTTAATCTATCTTTAAGAAATATCTTGATAGTAATGTTATCAAGTTACCTGAGATCATTTTGTCTAATAAATAAACATTTTCATTATCAGGATTCATTTTTTATGAATAATATTTATGCAATGATATTATATCTATATACATATCATTCCAAATTTACTAATTAAATAGTATACATTTTCAATTTTTTTACATTTATATATTGATTATGCGTTATCCAATTATGATGGTCAATTTACTGATTAAATTGATTGATTCTTCTATAATTTTTTCAGAGATATTGATTATGTCATATCTAATCATGATACTAAAATTATTTAAAAGTCATTGTGTTCTATTTTTTATGTTTACATGTCATTTATGTTTATTTAACCGTGATATTTTCCAATTTACTTAACCCTTACTAATCATTTGATTTAACCCAAATTTTTATTGCTTCCCACAATATTCTATGATGTGTCCTATGATTCTTGGAAAATGACACACAATAAGTAATAATGTTATTGTAAATAATAACAATTTTTCATTTCCGATTTTCAAATAAAATATTGGTATAATTAATGTATCTTTTTTTCCAATACTATCAAACAATTATGTCTGTAGGGACGAGATTCCTTATGTCTTATACCAATGTAAAAATATAAAACCAGCTTCGAGCTACTGGAGTTGGGGTCCTTACTATTTTTATTTTATAATATGTTTTTAATGAAAATTTAAATTCCTATATATTATAATATATATTTTATAAATAATTCATAATTTTTGGAATAATCATGTTGAAATTGAATTAGCTATAATTTTTAGGATTTTCATGAGGAGTTTTTTTGGTGAATAATAAAATATTATTTTTTACAAACACCACAAATTATATGATGTTTTTATTATGTCTGAATAAAGTATAAATTTATGAATCATTCTCCTAAAAATGGAATTATTTAAAGTGTGAAATAATCCATTTAAAAATACTATGTTTATTCTATAAACCAATATTTCAAGTTTAAAACAAATTTATATATTATACAAACAAAAAACTATTATTATTATTTATCTTTAAATTTTTATATACATGATTAAATTTTGTCTTTGATTAGTTTGAATATAAAATAACTTTTATTTTTATTTAATATATACCAATAATATTTTTTAGAATCAATAAATTTTAAAATTGTTTGTCCTAGATAATAAAATAATGAATATTTAAATACAAAAATTCTCTTCACCTCATGTATAAATACCCCATAAATGTTTTGTTTTTAAATAACTTATCATTAAAATATAAAGGTAGAATATAATATCATTTATCATATCCAAATCCTTTTAGTACCCTTGGTAACATTTTTTAGTTACCCAACCCCAATACATTAGGTCATTAGAAAAAAAGTAAATATTTGACGAATAATTTTTATTTATTTTTCACTATTCGTATTTTATCAAACTAAAATCAATATCAATTTTTATAGGATTATAAAATATTTCATATATAATTATGTAACATATTGATTTTATTATGGTACAGGTATTACTATTTTAATCTTTTTATATCACATACCATGTATCCTCTCTTTTAACATTTTCTAATAATGGAAGATTTCATCCACGTATGTGTACATGGTCAATACATTACATATCATCAATTTCATAGAGAGTTAGTGTATATTTTGTAATATAAATTTGTTTTAATGTTTTAAAATATTCCATTAATTATTTTACAAAACGATAAATTAAAAAGTCTTGAAATCAAAAAAATAAGATTATTTATTAGAAAAAAAGTCTTAAAACCTTTATCTATTCAAATGAAATAGATATAAATAAAATAAAATTATTATAAAAAAGTAATGAAAATTAATACAAGTGACTTTTATATTTATTTTTTCACAAATATATGTTTATTAAAAGTAATTCCCCAAAATGATAGAATAAAACAAGACCCATGGTCTGGGTTTTTTTATCTCAATATCAATTCCTTGAGACATGATTCAAAATTTTCATCAGGTTTTATTTATAAAATGTAGTTACTATCCTATATTATTCAAGTATAATAAAACACTATTAGTTTGTAATATTTTTTAGCCCATATAATGGTCTCTCTTTCATGTTCTTTGGATTCATACTATAGAAAAGTTATAAGGGTTTCTCATATCATAATTTCCATATTTGGTTAATGTTTTTTATTATATAGCCGCTTTATTTTATATAGAATATATAATGCCTCATAACATATTTTGTCACTATTTTATATTTAGAAATAGTATTTAACAATCAATTTTATGTTATATCTTTCATGGGATTTGAATTTAAAGGTTAAGAAAGCCGTAAGGGTTTTTTAAACTCAATTTCCATTTCAATAGGTCAAAATCATTATCCTTAAATATAATATTCTAATTTCACTATATTCTAAAATTTATCTATAATATATTATATTTTCTATTTATTTACATAAAAGTAAATTATATCCACATATCAATATATTATACTTTTATAGATTTCATTGTTTATGAAAATATGAGGTTGTCAAACATTCTATTTTTTCTTCCATGTCCTTAATCATTATTAGGTTTATAAAATATTCATCATTATGATTAAATTTATATTTAATGTCATTTTATACTCTCTTTTTCACTATTTTGAAATGATTAAAATGAAACTTCTTATTTTTTTACTCTTGTGAGCCTTTATTTTGGTTATAATACTATGGAAGAGATCTTGTTTTTAACATTTTATACATGGTCTCATTTGTCTGATTTAAAACAATTATTCTTTAGGAATCAGATTTTGTATGTTTTCATAGTTTTACATGATTATATTACTTCCCACTTCTTTTTAATTTATTCATTTAAAAAATTAATATCCAATGTTTTAGAATAATAAATATAGGGATTTATTTCGATAAATATATAATTTTATCTTCCAATCCATATTTAGTTTTTATGATTTTATGGTTTGAATTTTTTTAAATAATGATTTTAAATTGTCCCCATCCATTCCTTTGAAATGAGTTTTTTAGCTGAGATATAAATTTTTTTTAAACATATTATAAAACCTTTTTGAAATTTATATTTTTTCTTTTAAATTTTATTTTAATATAAGACTCTAATATATATATATATATATCATTTATTGTCTTGTTTCATGTATTACCATAATATTCTCATATAAATTTATACTTAGTACATTACATTGTTTATTATGGTAATGTTCTCTAGTACTTTTCATCTCTCTATTAACATAACTTTTCTCCTTCACACCCATATCTTTTTTTTTGGTATATTATATATCACTTAACCTATTTATATATAGTGTTTTCTAATATATAATTAATTTTTTAATAGTTAATATATATGGTGTTAGTTTTAAGGGACATTACTAAGAGATTTATTCAATTTATTTACTACGTAAATATTTACATTTTATTTTATAGCTGTTTTAATATGTACGTTTATTTATTGCAATAGAATTTTAATCATGTATTATATATTTTTTATATTTGTTTAATAAAATGAATGTATTGGACGTAATTTCAGATGATTGGGGTATATTTTTATGTAGATTCTTGATCTATTGGTTTCTCTCATGAGAATAACTATATTGGGTATTTAGTGTAATCCATATTGACATTTATATATATATGATGTCTTTGAATGATACCTTGGTGGTATGTTTATGATGTCTATAATTATGAATTAAATCACTACGGAATTAGTTATTATTTTCCAAGTGATTATATACCTTGTTATGTTTTAAATAGATATATATTACATGTTCATGTAATATGTTGAAAAAAATTATTTAGTTAGTATTTATTCCTTCCAAACTATTCATTCCTTGTTTGTTCCATGACACATTCTATTTGACGCTATCACTTGCTAATAATTTTAGCTCACCCTTATTATGTTTCTATGTCCTTGGGTTTTAATGTAGATTAAAATTTATGATATATTAATATGAGTATCATGTTTTATAATTTTATGGGTGATCTTGAAGACATCCTTAAATAAGAAATTATTTTTAGTTGGAAAATGATCAATTTTTTTGGATAACTATGAATTTTTGATATTTAATGGGTTTTTCTAATTTTTTAAATATGAAATTCTAATAAATATTGGTTATATAAGTGAATAAATATTTTTTATGGATATCAATACTATGGGTTGTTAATTTTGGGCCACATCAGTTGGTATCAAGTATGTTTGTATTGATTATATTTATAGAACCAAATCTGGTTGAGTGGGTCTATGGAATCTATGATAGTATCATACTAGCATTCAGAAAACATTATTGTTCACAAAGTTATTATATTGGGATAATTTTAGATTTGTGGATACCATAAGTGGATAAAAATTTTAATGTTTTTAAAACATTTAAAGGCATATATACAGCTGTTGAGGCCTTATGAAATTTTATTTTAAGGTTATTAATGACATTTTAGTGATTTTTATATATTTTTTAGCAATAATACATGATTGTGGAATAGAAAACCCATTGGGTTGATATTTGATTTTATTTTCTTGTAGTTATGGTTAATTGAAAAATGGGTTAATAAATTTTGGGAATATAAGATGGGAATTATTTATTGCATTGGGAGATGAAAAGTAATTTAGTGATAATGAAATTTAAGAGATTTTGTTAAAATATTAAAATCATTTTATGAGAACATATTATTAATATATGAATTGGGTGATATGGATGTTCATGTCGTTTTTTTGATTAAAGGATGGGTTTATTTCCAGGAAAATAGGTTCCATGAATTTTTTGTTTATAGTGTAGGAAGAATGATATTGATAAAATTATGTTTAATTGTTATTGGTAATAAGGACTATAATACAATAGTGAAAACCTTATGAAACAATATAAATATTGTATAACAACATAACATCATGGTAACAAAAAATGTATGTGGTTTCATTATAATGAAATACCAATCTAGATATTATAATTGGATATAGGATTTGGCTCTGATTCACTGAGTGGTAATAACCATGAAAGTTTTTGTTGGGTATTAACACAATATTCACATATGGGACAACAAAAATGCCAAACTACAAACCTTGTTTGAAACTCCCAGTAAATTATCATCAGACGTTTTATATGTTATGTTTGAACCATTATAGAGGATTTTAAAATAATAATATATCATGATCTGTTACTTTCTTATTAATACACACATATATTTTGATTGGGGAGTGAAATTATAATTATATGGATGAAATCTATTTAATTGGGGAAGAATATAACACCCTGAGATTTTAGTACCTGTTATCTTCTGAATAAATACTATATTTAAAAGCTTATATTAGATAAAAAATGAAACTAAAATGAATTGTAGGGTATTTTTCAATTCAATGTAAACATTGATATTTCATGGGAATAATACTTGAAATATCATTATGAAAATTACAATAAGATTATAACCATAAGTAAATATAAATATTATTAAAATCATTTATTTTAATTCATTATATATTATTATTATTGTGTTAAATAATAATTTTAGGTTTTCTAATATAAATTAATTAAATAAATTTAATAGTTAGAAGATAAATATTTTATAGGGTATTATTAAAATCATTTAGTGTTAAAAGGAATACTTTCCAAATATTTGAATTTTTCTATGTATTATGTATTCTTATCTTAACAAAATAAATGTTAAAACTTTTTAAGGGTTGTTATAAATAAATTTAACTATGTAAAAGATTTTAAATTTAAACTCATTTTATTATTAATTGACATAAAATAGCATTTAAAACAATTAATATTATTGATTAATATTATTTAAATAAATAAGAACTATATAAATTGTATATTTTCATTCAAAAGATTAGTTCTTAAATTTTTTAATTACACAATTAAGAAAATTGGATTATTATTTTGTAATAATAATTTCTAAATTATTTTAGTATTGATTTTTTTTTGATTTTTTTGAGGATTTTTATTTTTTAGAGAATAGTAAAAAAGTCCATTTTTTAAAAATACTAAATTTTTCATGACATCATCATGACAAAGAACAACATAAAGTTTTTTTGAAATGTTTTTAACATGAAAATATGTATATGTAGAGTAAAATAATTCATTAAATAAAATATTTAGAAATCACAAACCTATGTTTGATGTTTTGTAACCTAAGTTATACGTTTTTCAAATAAACACTATTATTGATTATTTACATTTAAATAAGTATTTTCTATATTCCATTTAGTATTTTATTATTTTAAATGTAAAATAACCCTATTTTATTTAGTTATTGACCTATAGATTTCATCAGGATGAGTTATATTCTATATTATTTGAACTAAATAAAAAAATTGTCAAAATTGTGTCACAAATATACATCTCTCCACATGTTTTAATTCCCCATATTCTTTTCTATGTGAAATTTCTTCCCATCCACTTATAAAAGAATAAAATTATCTAATTTCACCTCTAATAAAGCTATTATTACCATTTGGATGATTATTTAGTTACCCAACCCCAATCCTTCATCAATTTCAAGGAGTAAATCACTAATAATGTGGTATCGTAGATTATCTTTAAATATTTTTATCCATTCTCCCTTTAACTCCTCCATTATATTTTAATTTTTATATATTTAATAAGTATTTAATATAAAATTTAAAAAATTATTTCAATCCATATATTATTAGTATGAATATTTAAATCCATATATAACACATACTCCCTCTCACTCTCATATTTTTTAGGAGTCCCGATAGCAGCCCATTTCATTCACATATCTGGAAGTTTTCTATACTTTATTTATCACGAATTAATTGGATGGATAGTATATATTATATAATACAAATTTATTTTAATTCATTATATTATTATTTAAATAATTTTAAAAAATTATAAATGATAAAATCAATAAATTCATACAAAATAATATAATTTAAGAGGAAACATGTCTTCATAATATCATCCCTTCAAATGGAATATTAATACACAAATTACAATGATTATAAAATTAAATATTGAAAATATAAATATAAATCACTTTTTTATTGATGTTCTAATAAATATACGTTTATTATACTATATGTGGAAACATGAAGATATAAAACCATAACTAAGATTATAAATTTTGTTTCAATTTCAATTTTTGGAGATGTGTTTCATATTGTGAACCATGCTTTCTTTTCTATGTTAGAAATACTGATATATCATATATAAGTATAATAAAAAAATTACTTCATGGTATTTTAAGGTCTATATCATGATCTCACTTTATGTTTTCTTTTAATTTATAATATTCAAATATTTTAATGGTTTCTCATCTCAATATTTCTTTTATTGGGACATGTGTTATATTTGAAACCTATTTTAAATTAAATGTAGTATATATTACCTAATGAAATTTTATAACAAGATTATATATCTATTAATTGTATTTAATATTCTAACTAATCTTCTATACTACAAATATTTTGGATTTGAAGCTTACCAAAGATCAAAGGGGTTTTTAACTGAATTTCTATACCATCAGGTGATAATATTTATTTCAGATATCTGATCTTATAAGTTTAATTTAATATAACATATATATATTATATATGGAATTCTCTCTATATTTTAGTAAAATTAAATATTTTTATAAAATTATCCTTCTCTTATAGATTTCATTCTCTATAAAAATATTATATTGTTAAGAATAATTCAATAAATTTCTATTTTTTCATTTACATTCATGTATATATTCCTTATAATCATTAAAAGAAATAATCTTCTCTATACATAAATGAATTTTTAACATCATTTTACATTATATTTTAATTTATTTTAAAAGTATTTAAAGAATTTTTTTAATTTTTTCCGTACAGGTCGTTTTTTTAAACTCTGAAAAGAGTCATATTTTTAATGACTACCAATTAAGATCCTTTAATTTATTTCATAAAAACTACTCATTATAAAGTTTAATTTATAAGTTTTAATGTTTTTTAAAAAATGAATTAATGTTACCATTTGTTTATATATTTTTCATTTTAAGAACAATGGCTAATATTTTAAAAGAATAAAATAAGGGATTTTATTCCACTTATGTGTAATTTTTCCTTACACTGAATATTTATTATAATTAACGTTATTTATTTTTTAAGTTTCAATTTTTTCGAATTATTTTAAAAATAATAAATTCAATGTCATTTTTTAAAATCATTGAAATGGATTATTAAGTGAATCGTATTTAGTTTGATCATCTTTCAAAATCATTATGAAAATAGTTTTTATAATTTTGCTTCCATTTTCCTATCAAACTCAAAAAGATATAACTCATTTGGATTTATGTTTTATATATTACACTCTAAATTCTCATATGATTTTTGGTTAATATATGACCTTTTATTTTTGTGTTATATTCTCTATCACTATTAATCTCTCTCTTCATATTTATTTTCTCCCCCAGGTCCAGATTCTATTTCTATTTTAAATATATTTATTTCAATTCCACAATTTATATTTTCTTCCTTGTACGAGATTAAAGCTTTACTCATTACAGCATACAATGTGAGCTTGGAAGATGCTTACCTCTTAGTTATTCCACCTATTTACTATTTAAGTATTTAATTTTTCTATAATTTTTATTTTAATAAAGATGATTATTGATTACTAATGCATGTTTGGTATGTATTTAATTTTCTTATTCATTACATCATATAATGAATTCATTAGACATAATTAATAGAAGGTATAAGAAATATTGTTATGACCCCATGATGTTTCAGTAGGTATTATGAGACAAACTATTTGGTTATCTATGTAATTAAAACCTATTTATGTATGATCTTCTGAAATGAGGCCTTTCTAGTATGTTTATGATGTACGAAATATTAAATTCCACCACTATAAAATTACCTATTCATGTAAATGTGATTATTTAAATTACCATATTATCCATGGATATATAATTCATGATAATTTTATTCGTTATATTAAATTTCATGATTTTTATTTATTCTTACAACATTATTCATGCACTGTTCATTCCCTATTAAATTTTGTTGTATTCTACACCTATTGAGAATTTTATTCCACGATTCTTATGTTTCTATTTTACCAGTCTATAAATATGTGTATTTTGTATGATATGTAATGATGGGTATCCAATGTTATGATCTTTTTGTGAGATGTTGAATACATATCATATAACATGGAATACTCAGTTTTGTGGGATAAATGTTTATTTAATGGGAAGGATTTAGATCTTGTTAGATGAATGTTTTTATTAATTATATAAAGCTAAATACCATAAAGGTATTATGTATATAAGTGACTCAATAGTTGTTATTAATATTTTCATTTTGGATGGTTCAGTTTGGGTATATTTGGTGGGTATCAATCCAGTTTGTAAAAATTCATTTTTCATCTACCAATTGAAGAGTGATCTCTAAGGAATGTCAAAACATATCTTTCGGAAATTCCATCTTATATGAGAGATCATCATGTGTGGAAATATTATTATGTATTTTTTGAAAAATATTAAATATTGAATATATATTAATTAAACCCTTATTTTAAAATAATAATAATATCCGGGGAGATTCTATTATTACTTAATGATTTCAAGATAGATGTAATGATATGATAATGTATCATGTAATTATAGAAAATTAATCACTATTCACAATTATTTCATGTGTATTTCATTCATATATACGTCAATGGAGTAAATATTATATCCCATTAAGGTATGACTTTAATTTATCCCTAAATGAATATAATGAAATATTATAATGAGATGGAATGATATTCCATGAATATTACGAGTAGTGCACTCCTGAGATAATATATGGAGCCTTATTATTTGGACTGAAACTCTATGTATGTACAATGGAATGTTATAAATTTGTCGATATACTTAAGGGGGTATGATTTTAAAAAATTAATCTTCCCTAAGGTTGTTAAAAAACACAGAATGAGAACCTTCATACATTGAAATGTTTGTTAGGTAATTTATTTCAAGTTATCTAATCATCAAGCTACTGAGAATGTTTTTAATCATTTCATTAGTTGGAGAATGAAAAAATGGGATTTTTACACTCATATAATCAATAAATAAATCAATCCCTTTATTTAATTCAGAAGGGTAAATTCATGGATATTCATAGTGGAGTTACATATGATGTGTCAAATTACATGGATGAGGTACATGTAACATACTCATGTTTTAGATGAACATAATTTGACGTATTCTTAAACATGGTTATCCTTTTTAGAGAGTTATGAAAATTATAGACATCCAATATTTTATTGATGTTATTTTTTGTCTTTTGTTCATTAATTATTTTGTGAAATTGGATTATTTAAATATAATTATGATTTATGAAATTTATAATCTGTGTACATATTCATATAAAATATGAGTATTTTTTGGAGGAGGTCATACCAAACCCATTAGTATCGTGGGTAGCACAATCACTTTTCTGAAGGATACTCTTTTCTTACATATATAAAATAGGGATTTCATATTTCTTTTCAACACAACGAATATTCCCATGGTCACATAGATAATAATTTGGATAAGGATTAATTTTTGGATGAGGATTTTGTTTTAAAATAAAGGGAGTTTGATAAAACCATACCCGAAACGAGTTTTGTATTTATTCATAAACAAGTAAAAGTTTTCATATAAGGACTTTATGTATTTTAGTGGATGTGGGAGATTTTTTTATGTGTACTAGAATGAATAAGATACCAAAAACTGAAGGATACCCTTGTGACAACATATGTTTCTTTTGAAGCATTAAAATATTCTAGGGTTAAGATTAACTAGTGTGTATGAAATGAAACATATGAATTCATTTTTACCCAATGTAATGTAGGATTTTTTCATGGTACTATCATATAATGTCTTCATGATTTAATATAGTTTCTAAATCATGAGACTGATTTTTTAATGAAATCTTATTTTTATTTAATTATTTACTAAAGGGAACATAAATAAGAAATAATTGGTGTGATGAGTTGGCACTTGATAAAAATTATATAGATGAAGTGAATCAAGATTTCTATATATAGGAATTATGTCTCTCATATTGGGGCACAAATGGTTTCATTAAAGGGCTTTCAAATATCTCATATATCACTTGTTCATTTTTATTTCACTATGAATGCATTATATAACAATCTATTTACTTTAATTCCCCAAACCATATAATAGATACACTGGCCCAATGTTGGAGGTGTTTTTGGAGGTAAATGTGACTTATATCAACACTTTTCAAAATTTATCGTTCTTTGGGTTCTCCAATGATAGATCGCTTCTAGTAGGTCCTGATGGTGAGTCACAATAGTGACTCTCACTGGTTTATCACAATGAACTCTCACTGGTTTATCACAATGAAGTCTCTCATTAGTACCACACAATGGTTTGTCATACTAGTAGGTCATGATGGTGAATCAGAACCGATGAGTCGGAATAGTAGGTCTGGACTGGTGAGCCGGAACAGTGAGTTATACCATTAAGTCAGACCGGTGAGTCAATATAGTGAGTTGAAATGATGGATCACTGAATGGAGAGTCGCACCAGTAGCACACTGAAAAGTGACATGAAATAGAGACACACACCAGTGACTCACAATGGCGACCCTTCTAACGTTGAGTTATTTCCAATGGAATGATGTTTTCTAGTTTTTCTAGTTTTATTGTTTTTGAATTATCTTTTATATGAAATGAGTTTTACCCATATTTATGTTGTTTTGTGGCCATTTCATGGTATATTGGTCATATCTTTAAATAACTAAAAGTATAGGGGTTTTTAATTTTTCAAACTTCTTGGTTTTGTTTTGAGATCTGGAATTAATGGGAATTCACAACCGTTTGATATTTTGTGAGATTTGGATCTAGTATTATATACTAGAGACCATCCCTTCATTTATTCCTTATCCTTTCTATTAGTAAATGGTACCAAAAACCATTATTTCTCAAGGAGTCATGCAATTGTGCTATAGACCTTAGATCATGTTTTCCCTTGAATTTCTTCCTACTACAAGCACTCCCCCTGTTTTAGTGTAACTAGGAAGTGTTGATCCTTCTTCGATATAAAGTATTATCCACCTATGTTAATGTGGGTTCTACGATATATCTCCAATTTTTTTGTAAATTCCATTTTATGTCATGTTATCTCCATGTTTCAAATGGATTTTTCTTGGTTATTGGTTTATGTGGTTGAGTTTTGGAATCCTCTGGTGGATGAAGACATTGCATGAGAGGTGATAGTGATCTGTTGTGTGGTTTGTTCCCATACGAAGAACGTCAATGACCATTCAAGGTAAGGGATTTGTTTATTCCACATATATTTATGTTAAATCATAGAGATATAAGGATGTTTCTCTCTAGATCATAATGAAATTTACACCGTACTAATTTGAACTAGATTAATGAGTTGGTATTCATAAAGTATCAATTTAGTTGTTTTGTTCTACGATAATAGTTTTCCTCTTTATTTTTCTAGATATTGTAATATCTATAAAATGATTGGTTAGCATGTTGTTCTTGATAAAAATATGTAAATAATTTAATTCCATGATTAATTGATAATTATTTATTTAAATGGTTAAATCGGAATGTTAATGAATCTGGTTGTTTTTGTTTTATTTTGATCAAATTGATACAGATATACATGTTTAACTGAATTGGTTATGAACCAGTAGTATGAATAAAATATAATTCCGTTGTGGGGCTTCAGTTACCTACTTTTTGTAAAGGCCAAGTTCCTTGTGCATTGGATAAGTGAGAGGTCATTGTGTGTAGGTTGAATGATTTTTTTAGGGTCAAGATCAGAGTTTCTTTGTTTGCTTCCTGCTACTTGTGATGTGTTGTGAGAATGGTATGGATGATACTAAAGAGATTATGTGTTTTGTAGGGAAGGTAGACCTAGGTTTTATTGTAGTAGTTGACTTCTGGATTGGTGAGATGTATCATTTATGCTTGTTGGTGTCAGGTAGAATACCATACATGATGAATGGGATGATGTTGGGTTTACTCGTTGATGAAAAAGTTGAATGCCTATAGAAACTCTTGTTTTTTTCCCGGATTTACCACCCCAATGCTTGAATAAGATGGTTATTTATACTCTCCTTCCAATAGTGGAAACAATTATTGGGTTATTCCATGTGTTTCAATTTTTAGCTTCTCATGATTGGATGGGTCTATGCTCTAACTATAGGTGGAATAGTCTCAACGAGTAGTTGATCTACTCACCATGTTAATCCCCTTAAGATTGGTAGACTATAATGTTTTCCTAGAATACCCAGAATTATGGAAAGTGGAAATTTTTATTAATAAATGAATGAATAAATGTTTAACCCATGGGGTTGGAGCTTTCTAGGAGTAAATATTGGGGTTATTATTCATGATAATCCATGGAATCTATTTGGTTATTCCAGGAGGGCATGAAGTTGTACTGTGATGCTAATGTAATGGAATGTGGAAAATGAAAACGTTTAATTAATTTTTAAATAATTAATTATCATAAATTGAAACTTATTAAAATTGATAATGTAATTCAATTTATCTCTTTAAATTGTTTTTATCTTATAGGATACTAGGTCTTAGAAGTGGCAGCCTGGAGTTTGAGAGATGATAGATATAGTGGTGTCTGAGACTAGATTACCTCATTTGTGTGGTTGTGAGGTTTGTTATATCATTTAAAAATTTGTGTTTCAATATGAAAATCTGCACTATCAGTTAGGGAAACTAACACCCTAGGGATTTTGAACCCTGGGGGTGTTTTTTCAAACATCCCGAGGGGTGGATTAATTGCTGGATACCCCTTTTAGCCACACTCTATTCTCTTAGTAGTTTATTGTGATGGTATTAATGTTGGTTAGTTTTTCTTATATATTAGTGTTGTGTGAGTTATTGTCTTGTGGTTATTTCACATGCACATATTCTGGATATAGTTCCATACAGACCTGTGTAGGTGTAAAATGTGTAGGCTATGGTGGCTTGATGAACCTTACTAAGTGTTTGGGTTGTAATGGCTTTAGGTATAATACTCATTGTATGATACACATTACATGAATTATGGTGGATCCCATTAAAAGTTTGGTTAAGTTTGGTTATAGTGGATGTGGTGGTGAGTTTCATGAGGTGAATTTGTTGGAGATTCACTCATGTGTGTTCGGGCCAGCCTTTTTGGAGAGAGATGCTCAGGACGTGCGATGTTGGGGAAAAGCAATGAACCAGTGGGGAAGTGTTAGCGGAGTGCCCATGATATTATTTATTTTATTATATGATCATTTACACAATACAAGGTGATTATATCCATGAAGAGGATGGGAAATAAGTATACCTATTTAGATGATGAGTTAGTTATACTTGTTGTTCACTATGATTTAGCATGCTTTCATTTATTTTTCATGAGAGGATCTAGGGAGGATCCTAAAGAGTATACTATTATAATTACCCTAAGTGTATAAAAAACATTTTTTTTGTTCACATGGAGAAATTTTAACTTCAGGCTGGTTACTGCTTGCTTGAGGGTTTTTAAGGGCTGTTTGGGATTCATGGTCATTTTCAACATCACATTCCTTTTCAATACTTACATTTTTAACTTCTAGTTCCCATATTTATTTTTTAGTCCAAATAAGTTTTGGATGGTAGATATTTTATCTCTCACTTACCCATGTGTCATACTAAAACATAATTCCACCCATTTATGTCATTACAATACCCATGGTGGTAAGCCACAAACTATGGCCTACTAGAGGCGGGTCACAAGCGTCACTATCTCTCTTCTCCCATTTCTGACATAGGAGGGGTACACATTGAGGGGAGGTGGTCATAACATAGTGGTATAAGAGTTACGGTATAGGGATCAGATGTTGTTTGGAGTTATTTATAGGTGAGGTTTCATGTGTTTGAAGGAAATAATTTCAATAAAGTGTATGATTGGCAGAGACAAATGTATTTAGGGCCCCCTATGATATGTTTCACGGACCTTTAAGCTCATAGTGAATACCAAATAAGGTGATAAATGTTTCATGGTAGATAAGTAAGAGAGTTATTGCCTCAATATTCTATTCCCTTATATTTGAATTAGGTAGTCTGAGGAATTGGTTAACCAAAAATGAATAAAATAAAAGAATTAAGGAATGATTACTCCTTCCATATTATAGGTTTAAGTTATCAAACAATTTTTTATTTTGATGGTACTGATCTTTTTCGATGTCCTGATCTGCTTCACAAAGATTATGTTTAGAAGGTTACGCCAATAGAATTATGTATAGTAGAGGTTGATGATGATGAAACATGGAAGAGGAAACTACAATAGTTTTAACACTAGAACCTATAGAATTATAGGGGATCCATTTTAGATGTATTCAAGGATGACTGGTTGGGGGATGTTTAGATTTTCTTTTAGATCGATCTATAATCAGAAGGAGAACAGGGTGCCTTTGGTTGTGACTATTCTGTGTTTGGAATTAATGGAGTGGTATTTCTTATTCACTGGGAATCACAAGTAGTAGGCATTCTTATGGTAGAATATTCGAGACCACTTCTGGGTTGTGTTTCCTTCTTTGACCTTGACGGTGGATAGTCGATACAAGATTCTTATCCTTAAGTAGGTAATATTTAGTGTTTGAGATTTTAGGTAACATTTTAGTAACATTATATGATATTAATCAGGCCTGTTTCCAGTTGACGATTCTAGGTTGAGGCATTTTGTGGAGGCTTTGTGTCTAGAGATCCTGTGCCAGGTCACCCCATTTATTCAATTGATGTATCTCGAGGTCTGGAAATGGAAGAGGACATCGATATAACATTCTCCATAACCTGATCATCATGTGAAGGGAATTTTCAAAATTCATCATAATGTAGAGCTGTGGTCTAGGGTTCCCAATTTTCATGGAAGAAGAGTTTCTGATCAGCTGGGGGTAGGTCCTATCCCTTAGTATCTCATTTATTTAGGGGCAATGGTATTCATGCCTACTATAAAAGATTGAATTATGGTTTTTCTTATAGATTCCAAGGTCATATGTGGTGAGAGTGCCTAAAATTTCTGAGAAGTAAACATGTTCATGTCATTGTACATCAAGTTTCACTATGGATGCAGTTTCAGCAAAGGCAGTAGTAGTTGGATGCTCTAGTTTGGGATCAATAGAGAGCAGATGAGGTAAGTGGAGTATAACCTCATGATAACCCCCATAATCAGAGATAAGATCACATCCATGGAGGTGGTCATCCGTAGGGCCATAAAGGTCATGTACCAGGTCATGGTTAACTTCATCTTTTAGAGTTTCTAGCATCGGGCGAGCCAG
This sequence comes from Viscum album, assembly GCA_963277665.1. Classification (NCBI taxonomy): domain Eukaryota; kingdom Viridiplantae; phylum Streptophyta; class Magnoliopsida; order Santalales; family Viscaceae; genus Viscum; species Viscum album. The sequence continues at coordinate 1,284,248,023 of OY728148.1, forward strand.
GAATCCATCAAGGAACCCTTTTCTTGTATTCAACATAGGTGGATTATTTGTTTTATCCAATACCGATGCATTCCTTTATAAAACCTGAAATTTTTAATTCTTTGGGACTTGAGGAAAAGAGACTTCCAGTGCCCTTGGAATTAACTATGTTAGTTGGAGGCCGAGCTGACTTGTTGGAAGTATGTAGAGACAGTGAGCTAGTTATAGGGAAACACCAATCCTTGGTATATTTCTTATGTTTACTAATAAAAATATATGATGTTCTTATTAATATGGATTGGTTGTATTCAGTGCATGATATCGTGGATTCCATTAAGAGGAATGGTATGGTATTTAATGATTATAGAGAGACAAAAATGATTGTTGGTGAGAAAGGCCCTCAGATAGGTCAGAGTCATGTTCAATCCTCATCATCATTGAGGGAAGAGCTAACGCTATGTTCAGAAGAGGTTATGTAGTTGGCATTTCTTATTGCGGTGGAAGAGTACCCGGATGTCTTTATAGATGATATTGTAGGATTATCCCATTGATGAGATTTTAGGTTTGGGATTTATATGTTTCCATACATTTATCTTATCTCAATGTCTCTATATATGATTACACCATTTGTGTTGCAAGAGTTCTATATACAGATCGGTGGTCTTTTGTAGTGCAGTTTTGTTCAGCCGAGTGTGTCACCATGGGGTGAAACAATTTTGTTCATGAAGAAGGCTGATCGAAGTTCATGGTAGTGTATTGATTATCATAACCTTAACCTAGTGTCAATGAAGAACCTCTGCCATATTCCCATGATTTATGATTTATTTGATCAACTGAAGGGTGAAAGTTGGTTCTCAAATTTTTATTTGAGGTTAAGATACAATATGATGTGTGTGGAGGGTGAGTATATCCCATAAATGACTTTTTTTGTTATTGTCATGGGCATTACGAGTTTGTTGTGATGTCGTTCGATGTTACAAATACTACAGATGTGTTCATGAGGTTAATGAGTTCCATGTTCCATTAGATATTGGATTCGTATGTGGTGGTTTTTATTGATGAGATCCTCATGTACTCTGTGGATGAGGAGGTGGATATCAGGCATATGTGTGCAGTTTTTAGATTTCTTCACCATGAGAAGCTATTTGGTTAGTTCCCAATGTGTCAATTTTGGGATCAAGAATTCCATTTAATGGTTCGTGTTGTATAATAATTTACAGTAGATATTGATCCACAAAACAAAATGAATTTGTGTCTTTAGAATACCTCAAGTGAGTGTCCGAGGTGAAATGATTCCATGGTATTGCAGGCTATTGCAGGAGGTTCATAGACTCTTTCATTCGGGTTGTGAATCCTTTGATACTGTTGACCAGAAAGGATCCGGAATTCGTGTGGACTGATTTGTGATATAGGACTTTTATGTATCTTAAAGGGATGTTGGTCGGTTTTGTAGTTCATTATTTTCTAGTCAAAGGTGTTCAGGTTGAGGATTTCAATGATTCTTTGTGTCTGAGATTGGACTATATTCCCAAGCACTAGAGATCAGTCGTTTGATACATGTCTCTATAGTTTCTTCCCCACTAACATAACTATTCAACCCACAATCTCAACATGGTGGAAGTTGTGTTTTCCCTGATGTTGTGAATGAATAACCCCATTCACAAGCGTTTTGTGGTCTCCACCAATCATTATAGTCTAAGGTTTGTTTTCTTCTAGCATTTCATGATCTTGCGCCTGATTTGGTCAATGGAGTTCTTAGGATTATGGATTTTAAATTTTTTATACACCTGGAAATGGGAATGTTGCAGCTGATGCAATGAGAAGAATGTTGTTCATTGATATAGTACATGGATCATGTGATTCATGGAGAGTGATGGAAGAAAATTCTTCATTACATCGGGATATACGAGAAGTTTGGGTGTGAGGTTGTCTTTTTTAAGATGATAGTGCATTCATATTTGGTGAAAAAGGTGGAGGAATCCTAGATGGGGGATCTGGAAGTGGAGGTCTGGAGGGACTTGTTTTTTTATAGTGAGGTCCCTGATGGTTAGTCCTAGGATGAACAACACCAACTGTTGTTTTAAGGAAGAATTTTTATTCATTTTTGGATTCACGAGATGGTTCACCAAGAGTTCTATAGTTCTCACATAGCGGTACATACTAGTGTGAAAAAATGTATTGAGATTTGAGGAGTTAGTTTTGGTGGCCTAGGTTGGAGCATGCAGTTGTGGAGTCTGTGTCTCAATATTTGGTCTTCTAGAAAGTGAAGTTCATCCACCGTATTCCTGGTTTTTTGATCCATCTATTTGATGTTCCTCATTAGAAGTGGGAGGGAATATCGATAGACAATGTTACTAATTTACCTCGATCTCAAGGAGGCCATGAGGAAATATGATTGGTAGTTGACCATTTGAAAAAATCAGCAATCTTTATCGAAACCAAGTCGTCAATCATAGTGGAGGTTTGTGGAGGAATTATCTAGAGGATGTGGTGTGGCTCCACGGGGTCCCATGGACAATAATTTCTGATCAGAATCCTCATTTTACCTTCAGGGCGTCGAGAGGTCGTCATCACGGTTTCAGTTCTTATTTATTCCTTTCAACTACTTTTCATCCATAGGTTGAATGTCAGACAGAGCGGATCATATAGACTATTGAAAAGATGTTGGGATCTTAGGTCATTGATTAGGTAGGTCAAGGATGATGCACCTACCCTTGGTAGAGTTCTATTAGAACAATAGCTTTCACTCCACCATCATTATGGGGCCATTTGGAGCCCTGTATGGACAACCAATGCGTTCTCGATTGTGCTCGACAAGGGTCGGGGAATCAAAAATTCTCAAGATGGAAATAGTACAGAATAAGAAAGAGATGGCTTAGGTGATACAAGAGAGGATGAAATCAGTGAAGGATCATCCTAAATCCTATAATTATCATAAGAGGATACCTATAATGATTAGTATTCGGGATCATGAAGTTTTGAAGGTAAATAATTGTCAAGGGTGGTGAAGGGTTGGTCATGATAGAAGGAATTCTCCCCACTTTGTTGGGCCTTTCGATGTGATGGATCATGATGGTGCCATGACGTATCAGACAACACTCCCCCCATAGATAAGACTGATACATGATGTTTTCTATGTGTCACAGCTCCTTTATTATCTTCATAAAGACACTGACATTATCTATTGTTCTGATATCGATGTGGATGATGATGTGTCTTTAAAGGAGAAGACAATGGAGACCTAGGACCATTAAGAGAAGGTGTTGTGTGGGTGTTATATACCATTATTTCACATATAGTGGAAGCTGTTTGGAGTGGAGGAGAGTACATGGGAATGTGATTTAAATATATGAACTCAATACCCCGAACTAATTGATGTTTAACAATTCTTTTGTAATGTTATTAAATTGGTGGTTGTAAAGCCTTTCTTTTTTATGATATATATTTCTATAGATGTATTTTGTGGATTTCCCTCTATTTTGAGAGGTATCTCCCCAAGAGAGTGGTCAAGAGTTTGTCGTAGTTTCTTCATGGTTTCATGTTTAACCTTTGATGAAGTGGTTGACCTTATATGGTGGTGAGATCCTTGAGAGGTATCACATGGGGTGGCTATTCAGGCGAACTCTTTTCTCTTTCATCTCTAGGTTGGTTTTGTATTGTCAAGGGTGAAAATAGTTTTAGAGGTATCCGTTGTAATTGACCTAACTTCTATGGTCCACTGATTTGTAAAAATCTATTGTTTGAGTTATTAGGGGAGGTCAAGCTGACTTATTAAAACCATTTGAAAAATATATATCTTTTTTGGGTTCTCCAATGCTAGGTCACTAATGGTACATCACTGAACATAGGTTGTGACAGTGAGTCACAATGGTTACTCTCGCTATTAGCTCGCAAGTGTGATTCACACCGGTAGATTGCAACAGGGAATATCACCGGTAGGTCATGACAACGAGTTGAGACTAGTGAGTAGGAAAAATAGTTCATAATTGGTGAGTTGGAATGATGGGTCAGACCGGTGAGTTAGACTGGTGAGTCAGGATAGTGAGTTGTAACAGTAGCTCGCCAAACAGTGAGTGACACCGGTAGCTCACCGAATGTTGACTCGCATCAGTGACTGGCAGCAGTGACTCACACCAGGGACTCACACCAGAGAATCGCACCAATAAATCACACCATTGAATCACAATGGTGACTTGAACCAGTTACTCATAGTGGTGACTCATCTAATGGTGAGCCATTTCCAACAGTTTTTCATTTTTTGAGATTTTTTTTAATTTGGACCTTTTGATGTCTTTTTTGGTGTGAAATGAGTATTATACAATATTTAAGATTTTTTAAATCCATTTCAAGGGCCATCAGTGATATATTTAAATCCAAATTACTGCAAAATTGAGCTATAACATCACTATTATTTATCTATGCTAAATGAAAACATTGATAAATTGGATATTTATCAGTGCCAGAGAAATAATTGATATATTTAAACATTTATAAGTGCTTTTATTTTAGCGTTGTTAATGGAAATAATTATCAACTCTTTAATTTTAGTGATGATAAAGGGTATTCTTTATCAGCACTTTATTTTTAGCAATCATAAAGGTTAAATTTTATCAGTGCTTTTATGTTTAGTGCAGATAAATATTTATCTCGTAAATGCATTTTGAGAGCTAATAAAGAGAAATAATAAAACAAATTATTAAAAAAAGGATTATAATTTTTATTAATTAAACAATTATTAATAAAAATGAATTGACTGATTATAAATTATTAAATAATATATATTTTTTAGTTTGATAATTATGATAACTAATTTAATTAAATTATATATATTAAATATATAGATATAGCTATATATTAATTTATATAAATATGATTGTATTTTACAAAATATTTATTCTCTTTACATTAAATTGTCGTATAATTATATAATTACTTTATACAATTAAAAATTCATATGGATTAAAAATATTAAGTAATTATGTAGTACTGGACATCTAATTTAATGTCCTTTGATTATTCAGTTTAATATAGATCAAAATTTTTTTATATCGGTTTAACATATATAAATAATTAATGCTTTTTATATACAATATGCACACACAGATAACTTATCAATTTTTTAATATTGTTAAAGTGTACCTAAATTAATAATTTTTTCAATTTCACTCACATATACAGATGCATAAACTCAAAAATTGATATTCATTAATAATATATAAAAAACATATGTAATTTATTTGAAAGTAAATATATTTATGAATAAATATTTTTATTAAATGTATATTCACCATATTTACAAAATTGTATATTTATATTTATAAATAAATAAATATTTTTTAAAAAGTATTTATATAATTATAAATAATTAATCATGTATATTTAAATAATAATTAAATTTATAATAAAATTTCTAAAATTATGAACATATTTACTATATTTATATTTAATAATATTTATATACATTTATTATATATATATGTATGTTTGTATAATTATATAAATAATTATAATGATTTAAATAATATTTTTTTAATATATTTCCATATTTATAAATAAATTATTATAATAAATATAATAAATATATTTAAAAAATGAATTTATTTAAAATATTTATATTTATACATAATTATTAATTATTTATAAATATTTATAATTTTTATTTAGAATTATAATTATAAATCCTTTAACAACGCTTCAGGAATAAGCCCTGATAAAGATGAGGATTTATCAGCTCTAAATAAAGCATTGATAAATGAACATTTATCAGCACTATAAGTTTAGTGCTAATAAATGGTCACTTCATTAACTCATATATAATATGTGCTGAAAAAAGGACCTTTATCAGCTCTTACTGTAAAAAACTGATAAAAGTGTCCTGACCTATTTTGAAAACCCTAACCATGTGTGAACCCATCGTGACATCTATAGAAGCCTCCCGCTGCTGTCACTACTCCTTAGTGAATCAAAGGTCAAATCGCTTCTACTCGGTCAATAGATGGTCAAATCATTCCACTCGACTGCATCCAAACATCCTGTCTGACATCCGAAGAGGGTCTTATATTTTCTTTAACCTAGCGAGTTAGGGATTCATTTTTTTGCAAATTTTTCAATTCATTTTTGATTTCATCATCCACTATTTGTTTATTATATGTTGTTTACGAATTGTTTCATCAAATTTTAGGGAATTATTTTTGGTCCGTTGATTGTATTGACTACTGATGTATTATCCATTATTTATATCTGACACTAAATTGTTGATTTATTCATTGTTTTCCCTTCTACATTTTATATCTTCTTACAAAATAATTTTACATACATATATATTTTTAAATCTGTAGACATTTCAATGTGTATTATTAGTTATTGACAATTAATTTCAGGCACATTGGTGTTTCCATAATGATTATATATATGCTGACACCTTTCTTGGACACCTAATTAGACATGCAACTTCAGATGCTATTTTTTAGGATCCAATATATTGGAGTGATATAAGCTCCTCTATTTGTTATGTGTATCACAGTATCTATTTCTTCTTGTAATTCACTATGGTCAATCATTTTCTTATGGAGATGATTTAATGGGGCCATCCCCAATTAGCACAAAAGGTTTTTTCACCCCAACACTTCACTTTTTGAATCATTATGGTGCCTCTAGCTATCATTATCTTAGAATATCAGGTTTCTATATATATAATATTTCTTATAGACTATAAGTGAGTGAGTTTCTTTATTTTAGTGAAATATATGTGTTTCTATATAGATATTTCATCATTTATTTCCATATTAATTTATCTAATAGGTATGCCAATATCGGGTAATGATGATTTTGAGTCTGCATGTCCATTAAACCAATTGGTCATGGTAGAATGGTTTTTGACCTATGGTACTAATTGTTTCTATTTGGGGGTAGGGACCACCTCCCATTTATGGGTTTTTACACCCAATGTTTAAACAACCATTTAGTGAAATTGAGGTGTTTTAGTGGATATAATATGATTTCACCTACTATTGTCTGGGTAATTCTAGCTAGGGTAATTACACTTTCCATATTCTAGTTTAAACCTATACAATTTAGTGTTAATATAATGTATTATCTTATGTTATCTACCACTATTTTTCCAATTTCCAATAACCCTTAATATTGGATTTGGAATATCTAGTCACCTATATATTGTAGTAAAAATGGTCAATATTTCCATTTTGAGAATTGTGTATAACTTTATCTTCTGATAATGAATATATTATGCGTATTTATTTATATATTACATAAAATTAATATTTTATGATCCCAAAATGATCAAAATGAACCAAAAATAGATTCACGGTAATAATTTTATAAATAAATATGAATATATAGTTCATTATTTTATCAAATTTGAAAGAGGGCTTGTAGACGATACTTCTACAATCCTCTATCTGCGTTTTCGTTGTTTTTATTCAACAAAAATTAGTTCAGAAAAGTTTGAAGAACATTTGATTTGTCAATAAATATATGAAAGATATTAATTTTTGAATAAACAAGGGAAATAACTGGATTTGGACATCAATTGGGATGATACTATGTTTTAAAATAATTTTATATGAATATAGTTGTAAAAGGTGATGGAGATCACAAAGAAGAAATGAACATGGAAATTCAAGATGACCTTAGTGTTAGCCTAATGTTTTTCGAGGAGATAAATAGCTCTTTAAAGAACCAATTATATTCTAGTTATACTAAATACATGAAATTGTTAGTTTTATTGACGTAATATATTTTGAGAATTGGCAATAGTTTGAGTGACACCAGATTTATAGAAATACTTGGTCTTCTGAAAGAAATTATTCTAGGAAAAAAAATAAACTACGATGAAGAACATATGATGCTAAAATAATGTTAAATTAAATGACATTATATTTAATAAAATACATGCTTTTAAAAATTATTTTATATTGTTTCTGAAGGATCATGAATCACTCATTAAATTCCCTAATTGTGGTTGAGATCAATACAAAGAAAATGAATCGAGTCTGTCGAAATATATATGGTACAATCATATTATTCCACGATTCAGAAGAATATATCAATGTCATTAATCCATAATAAACATAGCATGGCCTGAATATATAAAAAATAGATATCATAACATACTTCAACCAATAGATTCTTCTCAATGGAAGAAAATTGGTCATGAGTTTTCTGAATTTGGAGGTTATTAGAGTAGTGTTATTCTAGAGTTACATTCGGATGGAATAAATCTATTTTTTTTTCATGGAAGTACTCACAGTAGATGACAAATAATTTTAGAAAATTATAACTTGACCCCTTGGTTATGAATTAAGTGAAAATACATTATGTCGTCTCTGCTTATATCTAAACCAAAGTAACCCGATAATGATATTGATGTATATTTGGTTATGTAGATCAGAGGTCTAAAATTTATGTGGGATACATGTGTTGTAATGTTTCATTCTCATAGAAGTGAAGAATTCACATTGAGGGACATGTAATATGGAATGATAAATGTATTATTTCTTATTGAAATTTGTCATTCGATGACATTAAATGCATTTTGGGGTTCACCTTTTGTGAAAAATGAACATTCTTAGTTATGATGAATCATTCCTCAAAGGCTGTGATTTAAGACATTGAAACATTTTACCTTTTTCAAATAAATACCAATCCTAGAATTCATCCTTTGATTGTAATATCAGACAACGTACAACACCATCTCCAGTAATGGGAAATAAACTGTATAAAAAAGTAAACAATATTGAAATTGTTTTCAGTAAACCATTTTTAAATAACCAAACAAAATCATGGTGGAATAAGAGAAAAATTTTCTTTAAATTACCTTGTTGATTTTTTTATAAGCTTTCATTATGTCATTCATGAAGAACAATTGTATTCAATATTTTTATTGGAACATTAATTAATGTTCCTAAAAAATGAAATATGGAATCAAGCCTAGGTTATAATTTATTGAAATGGGGATAAGGGAAAGGTTGGAACTAGTAAGGGGTAAAAGGTGAATTTTTCTTCCTCCAGTAGCCTACACTCTATCGAGAATGGAAAAAATTCAATTTTTTTTTTCATTACGAGTGAAAAAGTTCACAGGGGTATTAATCTAATATCAATAATGTTTATTTAATGACTAATTTGAAGTTACATGGACTAAAATCACCTAAATTTAATGTTTTGATGAACTATTTAATGCATGTTTCATTCCGTTACATTCTACCTCAAAATTTTTGACATAAAACAACTAGAATATACTTCTTTTTCAAAACAATATATAGTAATGTTGTAGACCTAATGATTTTTCCCATCCTGAATAATGATATTTCAATCATATTAGTTGAATTATAAATGTTCTTACCAGCACCATTCTTTGATATAATTGTCCACTTCATAGTTCACATTTCCAGAGAGGTTAAACATTGTGGTTGTATCCATTACATATAGATGTTACCCATTTAATGACATTTGAATATTTTGAAAGGGTATTTTTAGAATAGAATTCAACTAGAATGTTTTATTGTAGAACAATATATTATTACAGATGCTATTAAATTCTACATCGATAACCTATCAGATGTTGAAAGCATTAGTCTCTCGAAGTATTATCATAGTAAACGGCTTATGGTTGATGATATTTTAGGAAGATATTTTGTTACAATTACCATGATAGGGAAGGAGAAGCACATCATTACTTATTAAAAAATAGTGATAATATTGATCAATACATTTAATTCAACAAATAAATTCTTAGAGATTTGAAACAATCAAGAGATGAAATATGAATATGGTATACACATAATAAATAGTTTATAGGATGGTTTGGTGTTCAAATTTATTTGGATTTGTCTGAAAATTCGAATTAAATTGCAAACATACATCAATGGATACCAAGAGGACCGAATGAAAATGTTATATATTACAATAAGTTGGTAATCAATGGCAATAGTTTCTATATAAAATAACATGGTGGCTTTATTATGATGAAAATAGTGGTATTAAACTTACGTCTAAAGCGATGCACTTATCTATTTCCAAGGTTATAAATAAAATTTAATAAAAATATGTCATATTTTGGTATTATCAAACAAATTTATGAGTTGGATTATACATCATTTCAATCTCCTTTTTTCTGTTTCAAATGTGCTGATAATTATAATGGAGTGAAAGTTTATGAAATGGGATTTATGTAGGAAAATTTCAATATATAAGGGTAAAATTAAAACCATTCATAATTACATCCTATTAGTTCATGTATTTTATTTCATTGATACAATAAACAAGGATTGGTCAATATTCCTACCACGAACTGAAACAGACGTTGATTCACATGGAAATTCATTTTAGGAAGACCCATTCATTGGGACATCACAATCAGTTCATATTTATCCCACTATAGAATTATTTTTGTATGTTAGAGGGCTCTGTAAAGAGGGTATTTTGATTCCCAAAATAAGAACTAAATTCTTAAAACCTTTAAAAAATAAACAGAGTTCAATGACATGGTAAAATAGTTTTTTAATATTCTATGTGTATCCTCATAATATTATATTTTCTATAGTTCATTAACATAATATAAATTAAATGTTTGACTACTGTAGCAGAAAATGTCTTCTGCAACTGATGATGTTACCAATTCCTTAGAAGAACAAACAATAATGAACGAAAGCCATTTGATAGTTTCAAATGTAATGATAGAATTTAATTTCTCTATTTTACAAAAAAAATTATATAATGGAAGTTTGATTTGATTTTCATTATTCATTGAAATGTTTGTTTATTTTAGATGATTTAGTTCCAGGTTTTATGCCTTAAAAATAAGATAAACAATGTTGTATCTACTCAATCATAGATGTAAAATTCATGTTTTCATAGTAAAATCAGTTTCCACAATATTAATGTATTGTTTTATATTTATGTTGAATTTTATTTATTATTACTCACATAATAATTGTTTTCTTATACTGGTGGATTATTTTTTTCAATAATGGGGTGCTTTTCAGAACATTAACTACCTTTATCCCTTATAACCTTTTCACCATAGTATTGTTTAATTTATCACTTTATTTAAAGTTACCTACACTGCCTTTGTAGGAAGAGCAATGATTGCTACCTCTGCTTAATTATAGAGGAAATCTTCATTTCTGCACAATAAAATCATTGTCCATGGAATTAATGTATTGTGTCACATGTATGTTTAAATTATTTATTTATTTATTACTCAAATAATAATTGTTTTCTTATATATATGTATTCTTTTGTTCAATCTAGGGGTGCCCTGTCTCACATTCTTACTCCTTCTCCCTAAAAATCTATTCAACTATACAGTGGTGCAAATATCACTTTTCTGGATGTCAACTCCACTAAATTTTTTGGAATGGAAATGATGCTACCTTTGTCAATTACAGATGTAATCTTGATGTTTCTAGAGTAAAATAATTTTCCATTAAATTAATGTATTGTTTCAAATATATTTTTTACTTATTTATTTTTAGTATAAATCCAATAATATTTCTTTCATATAGAGGTAGATTATTTTGTTTGAGTTGGGGGTGCTCTATCCAACTTTCATGCTCTTTATCCCTTAATAAATTTTCACCCCTATAGTGGTTTATTTATAAATTTCAACACGTTACCTACAAAGCCTTTGGGGGAAGCGCAACGACTCTACCTCTTCTCAATAATAAAGGTAATCTTGATGTTTTCTTAGTAAAGTCATTTCCCATTGAATTAATGTATTGTTTAATATGTATGTTTAATTTATTTCTTTTGTATTTCTCACAAAATAATTTTTATCCTATATAGGTGGATTATTTTGTTCGAATTTGGGTGGTGTTTCAATCTTTCATCCAATTTCTGCACCAAAACATCCACATAGTTCTTCTTCCACAAAACCATTCAACACTATAGTGTGAACATTTATCACTTTCATTCATGTTCCCTCCACTAATCAATCACAAATAAAATTTGGGTACTTTAATATTAAAATTATTGTAATTGTAATTAATATTTTATTCCATATTGATGTTTAATTTATTTATTTTTAGTATTACTAATAATATTTGTTTTCCTACAGTGTAATATTATTTTGTTCGAGTTGAGGTGACTTGTTCAAAAATTCTGAGGAAATGTTGGTAGTTCAACAAAAATATTCAATTGAAATCATGGTATCATTTATATTTATGGTTTTTTTTGAATTGATGTAATAATTTGAATTTATGTAACTATATAAACTAATGTCTGATTTGACTATAATATAGTGTTTTTAGGAATTTGTGTTTTGAATTTAATTTAATTTAAATAATGTATTGGAACTTGTTTTGGTTGATATCTGATATTTGTTTGGGGCTGTATTGTGTTGTGAAAATATTCTATAGTATGTACCTTTTGTAGTTCTTTTAAAAGCGTTGATAAATAGGGCCTTCATCAGATATTTAAAAGCTCTGACAGAAACATATTTATCAGCACTTGTAAAATAACTGATAAAAGTCCATTATCAATGATTTTATAAGAGATGATAAATGGTTCCTTTAGTAGTGCTAAATTAATGCACTGATAAAGGACCCCTTTATCAGTGTTTTTTCAGTAATTATAAATGTATTGGGACTTTAACGCCACTCACATTGTTAGTCCTTTTCTAGAACTAGTAAATTCAATTTTTAGAGATGTTAAATGGTAATTTTAATAGTCCCCTAAGTGTCTAGGAGTTTTTAACTAGTCAAATCGTGATGTTTTTTTTGAGATCTAGATTTAATATTAGTTGAAAACCATTTCATATTATATGATTATAAGATCTAATCCTTCTATGTTGGGGACTTCCCTTCATTTATTCCTTCTCCTTTCTCATGAAAATAGGTACCCAGAATATTTTTTCATGTGAAGTGATGTGATTTTGTTGTAGACTTTGTATCATGTTTTTCCTATAGTTTCTTCCTACTGCATGTGCATCCCCAGTTTTGGTGCATCCAGGAAGTGTCGATCCATCTATGATATAAGGAATGTTCTATATCCATTATTATGGGTTCTTCAAACAATTTTCTACCATTTATCCTTTATATGTAATTGAACATGATCTACAGGTTTCTAATTTTGTTTTATTGGTTGTTGTTTGATGCAACTGGCCACAGTGTCCTTGAGTGGATGCAGTTGTTGTAGGAGAGGTTATTGTGATATTTTGTGTGGTCTGTTCTCATGAAAAGAATATTGGTGACCTTTATAGGTGTGGTATTTTTTCTCACTCTATTTATATACATGATAAAATAGAGATAAAATGATTTAAAACTTTGGATCATAATGAAACTGAAGAAATATTTAATTACACCAGATTGAAGAGTTGGTATTAATCATGTAACAATGTTGTTGTTTTTTTACAATGATACTGGTTTTCCTCCATATTTTCTAGATAGTGTGATAGGGTTGACATGATTTTTACCATGTTGTTCCTAATGAAAATTGGTATAGAATGTGGGGAAATATTTAATTGATAATTATTTGTATAAATGGTTAAAGAGGAATGATAATTAATCCGATTGTTTTATTGTTTTTTATCAAATTGGTGTACATATTCATGTTTAATTGAATTGTTTAAGAAAAATTTGTTTAAATAAAATATAATTCCATTATATGGGTCTAGTTATTTTTAAATTCCAATTACATTTTTCATTTCTGTCATGAGAGCTTGTCTCCTTTGAATGTTTAATGCCTTATTTACGGTTAAGATCCTAGTTTGTTTGTTTTATTCCTCCTGCATATGATGGATTGTAAGCCTAGGATTGCTAATCATGGAGGGGAATTGGTGTATGTGGGGTGGGTAGGCTTGGATTTTGTGTAAATGGTTGACTGCTGGTGAGGAATGATGCATCATTTAGGCATGTTGGTGTTATGGAGGACACGAGAGATGATGGAAAATGTTAATGTTGGGTTTAACCATTGATGTGAATGTTTCAAATTGGTTGAAATTTTAGTTTGTTTACAAAATTTAACTTCCGCATTGTTTGCGGTAGATTAATTTTCTTACTCTCATTCCACGATAGGTGAAGATGCATGGGGTATTCCTTGTGATTTTTATGTTTAAACTCTCATGGTTGAATGGGTCTACACTCCTGCTATATGTGGTAAAGAATCAATGGGTTGTCCATCTACTCATCATCTTTATCCCCTTATGATTGGTAGATTAGAATGTTTTCCTAGTATACATCGAATTTGGTAAATAATCAATGTAGATAATTAATGAAGGAATAAATGTTTATCCCTTGAGGTTGGAATATACTGGGATGCAATGTACATGTTATGATTCTTGTGAAGCTTTGGACTCATATAGGTTACGCCTAAAGTGAATAGAGTGGTATTTTGATGCTATGGTAATAAAATGTGAAAAATTATAATGGATAATTTTTATTTAATGATATAATTAATGAAAATTGAAATTAGAAAAAAGTGAAAAACGAAATTACTCTAGCTCTTTAAATGGTTGTCTGCTTAAAGAATATCTTGGCTAAGTAGTAGAATATGGTAGTCTGAGAGATGTTAGTTGCAGTGATTTTCTAGACTAGATAATGTCCATAACGTGGTTTTGAGTGATATAATATCATGTTACTTTTGTGTTTCTATATGCTAACCCACCCTATTAGTTCGGGAAACAGAAACCCAGGTGATTTTGAGCCCAAGGGGGGGGGTGTTTCCCCAACCTCCTGATGAGAGGATGGGTGGACTAATACCCCTTTTCGACCCACTATCTTCTCATTGTAGTTAATTGTGCTAGTATGAAAAATGGTTAGTTTTCCCCAAGTATTTTTTTAGAGGACTATAGTGGCTTATGGTTTTTTCACACACATATATTCTACATATTGTTTCCCATAGGCTGCTACAGGTGAATCATGTGTAGGCTATGATGGATTGAGGATCCTTTCTCAGTGCATGCGTTTTAATGGCTTGAGGTATAATACCCGATGTATGATACTTGTTATTCATGCTATGGTGGTTCTAGGAAACTACCTAGTTACTTTTGGTTATAGGGATGTGGTGGTGAGTTTTAATATTTTCAAATTATGGTGCTTCTCGTAGGTGACTTTGGGATATAATTCATATAGATAGATTCCTTGGACTAGCGATGTTTGGGAAAATGAGAAAAACAGTGGGGAAGTGGTAGTTGAGTTCCATTGATATTCTTTATTATATTATATTCACTTATATACGATACCCGGTTAGAGTGTACCTGGTAAGGAAGGGAATTTAGTATACCTATTTTGGTGACAGGTTATTTTCACATATTATTCGCTATTCTCTAACATGCTTTATTTACTTTTTCATGAGAGTCTCCTAGAATGATCCAAATTAGTGTACTATTAGACTTTAAATAAAATATTTTTCATATCAATTGGAGAAGGCTAGAGATGAGGACGGTTACTACTAGCTCGGGGTTTGGTAGGAGCTCTCTGGGCATTGTGGTCATTGCATCATTACTTTCCTCTTTGAAACATGCAGTTTTCTCTTGCAGTTTTTGTAGTTATTACATGAAATTACATATGTATACATGGTTTTTTTGTATTGTTATTTGACTAGGATTTGGTTGGCATCTGTAGCTTATCTTACTTATATAAGTGTTCTCCTAAATGGGTTTTCTCCCATTTGTGTGTTTATTACACCCATAGTGATATTTTCCATCCCAGGGCCTACTGAAGGTTTGACTATATTGTCACTATCTCTCTTCTCCTGTTGCTATCCAAAGTGGGTACACTTTGAGGGAGGGGTCGTAAAAATATTCCTGAAGGCTAGTGTACCTGATATGATTTAGAAATAATTAATTTTTTACTTACGTAATCTCAAATGAGTGTATAATGAGGAGTATATGTTAGATCAGATAGAACTATAGGTACACTTACACCCATGGTGTTCTTCATTTCCATGCATGTTTAATTTATAATGAAACTCCTTGCATCATATAGTTATATTTCCACATTCATTTATCACCATATATTCATCCAAATCCCGTATAAATACCTGAGTTTTTATATAAGAAATGATGTTTTTTATTTTCTATCGGTTTAGAACACCATGGTGAGTTTTTGAAGATGTTTTATTGGACCTAATTTTGAGGTAATAAATACAGTGGACTAGAATTTTGATTCATTTCCTCTATTTTTTAATTTGTTCTTGAGTTATTTAATGGAAGTATATATTGATCCAAATGGAACTATTTTAGGAAAAAAATAGTGTCGAAATCCAAATATTCTTGGGTGTAATTTTAGAGAATGGTTTACTTGTTCTTGTTTTTTATATGGTGGGATAGTGGCTTGTTTTATAGGGACATGTTATAACATGTTATTATGTTCCAAAAGGTATGATACAGGCCCAATAGAAATTTTTAGGAGGAAAATATTTTGACCAAAATTTCATATTCCAAAGGGAATAGTAGAAAACATAGCTAATTGTTTATAATTCTATAATTTGTCATTGGTTAATGTAATTGGCGAGAATAGAAAAAATATTTTCATTGGAGACTCATATACTGGGGAAAATAATTTTAATCATTTTTCTTTATTTAATGAATTTAATTATAAATAATCTCATGATATATGATTTCAAATGTTTTCTCTAATAGGATACTGGTTCTGTTTATATAGATGGTTATGTAGGGTTAATTTGGAAATGTTTTTATCTAATCCCCTCTAATGTTAGTTAAATGTGCTACATTGATGTAAAACTATTGAGAAGATATTGTGAGATACGTAACGAAATAAGCCACCCTGAATATCACTTTAGTGTAAGGATATTTTTTGGGATATTGACTTTTATTCTATTCTTATTGTATGTTATTTTATTTATGAAATGGTGTATACTAATTTATTACATATATCCCCACTCAAGAAAAGGAAGTATAGATTTATCCAAATATTATAAGAGAATGCATGTTTCTATATAAGGATGTTATTATTAATTTATCCATACCCCATTTATGACTACTATTGAGAATTATACTGATAATATAGTGTTGATAGTGGGTTAGTGGAATGTTATTTAATGTTGGGTATATGATACTAATGTTGTGGTCATGATTTGTAGGGGATCTCATTGTGGATCCCATTTTTAAAATTAAAAAATTTAATAAGATCTTAATTAATTGTTTTATGACTACAAATACTTATCATATATATTCTTTGATATTTTGAGGAGCATTATTGGTGGTGTAAGTACATGTTAGTTGGATTTTTGGTGGTTAAATTTTTCAAGAGGTCTAAGAGTCCATTTTTTTATATACAGTATTTATTTTTTGGTTTCATTTATTAATATTATTTTTTGTATTTTTACTATTGAAGTTATTTTATATTTTTCATTATCTTACTTCTTATTATCGATGTATAAGTATTTTATCCCCTGAATTAAAAATTAAACCCTCTAGACAATTGGAGTTTGGTCTGGGTTATCAGATTAGATCTTGTTTTCTACCCATGGTGGGGGTATCAATGAGACTATATGATGACACTTATATAGTAGTTTTAATCCTGGGAATGTGCAGCAATGTAGAAAAAATAATACCATGTACCATGATTTAAAATTATTTCAGGGAATATTGGATAATATTTTGACAATAGTTAGTTTCTGTCTTTTGGATAATGTCATATTTGTGGTGAGTCATGTTGGACCATAATCAATTTACCATAATGAAGGATGTGTATGTTTTAATTGCCTTCAAGGACTATTTTACCACTATTATTCATATGAAATATTTTCATACGGGTGATTATTTTGATGCTAGACTTCCTTGTTGGAGACATACAAATAGTGGTTAAATCAAGGTGATACAACATATCTAGTTTAAATTTATCTTAATATTTAACTCAAATGGATTTTGAATCCATGTTTTTATAGTCTCAAAGTATATGTTTTTGTTATGGATCTTCTTTTAATACATATTCTCACTTATTAATAAATGAAGATAAATTTTTATTTTAGTAATGTATAAAAATCCTTGAAAAAAATATTTTACATGGTTTACACAATCATTTTTACTTATGATTCCATATTGAAAATATATATTATTATATGCAAAAAAATTTGTACTCTTCTGGGGTAACAATTGAAGGATTTTTCCCATGGAACACTCTATATTTGTTCCGATTGTAACAAATATCAGATACATAGAAAATGGATGTTATATATTTATGTTTATAGATAATGGTTTTATTTTATTGCCTCATATCCTTATTTAATGAGTATTCAGTAACGCTTTGTTAATAACATCTTATTTTAATGGATTTTTTAAATACTTCGAAACTCTATATTATTTTGAACATTACCCAACAATCGATATTTGGGAAAGTAATTAAAAAATATATACAATCCTATGATTTTAGGATGTGTTGGATGTAATTGTATTATCCTAGGAATTTTTAAAAGTATTACATTATAGTAATTGGGGAAAAATATTATCAAGAAATATTAATTATGTTGTAAGGTTTACGATATACTTTTCGTGGTGTCAAGATGCATCTGAAGGGAAATATAGGGCCAAGCCAAAATCTTAGTGTATGTATTCAAACAATACTATATAATATTTTAACTTTATATTATTTTAGTTCAACCACATAATGTTCATTGACTTTATTAAACTGTATTAGGGGGAATAAAATGTGGTAATAAAAGTTATGGTGACATTAAATTTAATGATCGGTGTATCATAGAGACAAAAGACAGATGGAATTCGTACTCCACTCAATGTAATGTCACTTTTTATCTTAAGGGAATAAAATTGTTCCCATATATCAGGGAAGGGACACATAATATTTCATAATAATGTGTATGAAACAAGAATTGTGATGCTCTAATTTTTTTTAATTTGAACCTTTTATCATTTATGATAGTTCCAAACTTGGAATTTTATCTTAAAATGTTTCATCATACTATATTCACGAAAACGATTAATTATAGATTGAAACTTATGATATATTATTCAAATATAAACTCTATATCCACGTGTTTAATTATATTATTTCTAACACTATCCCTAAAGAAAAAAAAATCATACAATTCCATGAAATGTTCCAACCATTAAAAAAAATTATAGAGATCGTGAAAATATATCATTTAGAGAACATTTTTCTCTATTGTGTTTTAGATCATCAATGTTGAATACTTCATCACATTAACATACTTTTCAAACCCATAATAAAATGTGTTATCCACAAAACGATATTAGGATTGGGTACTATTAAAAAGATCTTACTAGTCAAAGAAATCCATTAATATTTTAATGATCACACATGGAAAACATTCATGTACTGCCTAGAATAAGGTTGTCCTCATTTTTACTACATAAAAAACCAAGGAAGGTGAAAATTAACATAAAATATGACACTTAATTTGTGGGAAAGGAATTCAGTTGAGATCATGGGATTTTATCATTCACCAAGGAATTCATTTACGGTTTATAAACTCCATGTGAAATAAATTATATATTCATCAATGAAACATGGAATCATCTTGAAAGAATAAAATGAATGTAAAGGGATAAATAGATCTTCAGCAAGGAGGTAATATTTCATCTTTTATTTTTTTCATTACAAATACTTTTTTGAGCTCCATTATCATGGATCTGATTCATTACATTATGGGATAAAATCCTATTTATGGATTA
The DNA here is from genome assembly GCA_963277665.1 of Viscum album. NCBI lineage: Eukaryota > Viridiplantae > Streptophyta > Magnoliopsida > Santalales > Viscaceae > Viscum > Viscum album. The sequence goes on from OY728148.1 coordinate 1,284,267,635, forward strand.
ATCTTTATTATAAGGAATTTTTTGATCAGGATCAAATAAATATCTTTCGTTCTTCTTTTTCTTATTAATTTTATTTTGTAGTGAGTGATTTTTAATGGATTTTCATATTATTCAATATATATTTCAATAATCTATTGTATCTTATTTTTAATATATTCTCTCCATACAATGAAATATTCCTTCATAATATAGGAACAGAGTCATTTAGTGGTGAAGTTCTTGGGGATCATTTGAAAGTGTATAGAAATAATATTATCATTCTCATATACATTGGATAATCATATCATAATTGGTAATTTCTTATTGAACTATGGTTGAGCCCAATGCTGGATGATCGATTGATTGCATTATACTCCCCATACACATAAGAAAGAGTTTCTCTGACAACCCTGATCTTGTATTACATAAATAAACATAATTTATTACATAAACTTCACTTAATACAACATAAAAGATCAAGAGTTCTAGTTTCACTGGGGCATAATATCATTACATAACAACTTAAAACATGTAATACAACATATTTATTGAGAAAATACTTTACCTGACCACTACATTCCCTCACACATAGCATTGCAAGGGATAACCTGAGGACATGCATAAAAAAGGGTGAGCTATAAAGCCCAATAAGGTAAAAATATTAAAATAACAGGAGTAATATAATATATTTTAGGCAATAAGCATTTTAATATAGAACAAGAGAAGCATAAACATAAAGGCATGATAAAGCATACTAAACATAACAAGGAAATGTGGCAAAAACACTTAACATGGAATTAGCATGAGCTAAGGCTCATTGCACATGGAGCTTGAGTAAATCCCTATTGCACATGAAGCCAAAGTAAAACATCATTGCACTTTAATTAGCAGGATTAAACATCCATTTCACATGAATTTTCATGAAACAATACTTTACCCAATGCATTGGAGTACTATAAGGGTGCATCTTTCTTAAACATTTCATTTCATGCATTAGTGTGCCACATGGATCATATAATAGGGATTCATAAAACATAATAATTTATTCCACAATAAAGAAATGTATAATTAATACATGAAAATTTATAATCAATATGAAATGGTGCATAAAAGGTAATACCATTGATAGAAAAATGGGCATGGTATTCACTACACAATGACATTGGATTGGAAAATCGGTGCAATTTTGGCAGCGTAACGACGTGACGTAACAATTCATAAAAATGGTTGATGGAAGATAAAGGGGTTTATAATCATATTTATATGAAATGGAAAGTAATTTGGTCATATGGATACATTTTTCAACAATTTTAGTGTAATTTAGAGTCATGATACAAAATAATTGTTTGAATGTAAAAGTGGAGATAGAAATTCCTTTCAGAATTTCTACATAGTAACAAGTGTACATGGAAGGAATTTAATGAGACATAAATGGGTCTCCCATCATTCAAACATAAACATGGATTTATGGGGTAGGTGAGAAACCATACCCCAACATTTATAATTGAAATTAAAATGGCATAAGTATAATAAAAAAATTGGACAAAAAGGAGAAAGGAAAAAAACCCTTACTTGGAAGTGTGCTTCCAAAGGATTGAGAGAGGCTTGAGAATGGATTCGTGGGAGATTGGGGAACCTTGGGATAATTTTATAGATAAGAGGGAATAGGTTGGACAAACTCCAATGGATTTTAGTGGGGAGGACGTGGGAGATTTGGTGGGTTTATATTGGATATGTGATGGAATTATTTATTATTTTGGTTTGTGACACCTCACATAAGACTAATCCAAAACACAAACCATCCAAGGATTTTTTCCCATGGTTTTATTAAAAGTGAATTGGAAAAAAATATTTTATATGTCCAAATTCCAAACTTTTTAAAATAATGGGTTTGATTTGTGGAGGTGAGTCACACTCCCGAGAAAAACAATTTAAAAAGAGAAGATGTTTAATAAGTCCTGAAGGGTCCATTAATTCATTGTAAAATAAGTTAAACAAACCCGAAATTACATTGTTTTAATGGGAAAACATTTATTGGAAGAAGATAAAGCTTATAGTATTTTATTACATCACTATTGGGTCATTATGATGTCATAAAACACGTTACATATTTAAACGGTGTTTAATTTTTACCCAAAAAGTTGACTATCTCAGAAAATTATGAAAAATTCATCGTTGGATAATTTCAACATATCAATTCTAGAAATAATATTTATTTTATCCAAATAATTTTCTAAATATGTTAATTTTCACTTTTAAACTAAAAACCAAAATTTATCGAAAATTCACGAGTGTTGACAAAAATGGCTTTCAAGCCTTAACAAAAATTACGATTGCATTCATAAAATTGTATGATCATTAATATTTAATAAAAATTAATTTAATAACAACTAAAATATTATTTAATTCCAAAATTCATTATTTCATCAAAATATATTTCTTATTTGAAAATTAACTATAAATACTATTTGTGCTAAAAAACTATTTACATTGTAACAGTAATAAAATGAAAGTATATTCATTATTATATATAAAAATAATATACAAAACCATAGTACTAGGGTCTTGTTACATAACCCCTTATATCACACACATAAGACAGAAGAGTAAGGTGTGTGATGGTGACATACTCTTGGGGTGGCTTGGATAACATTGCTCGGGTGGTAATCTCTATCAACTTACACTTCTCTCATAGGCGGTCTCTCTCGAGCTTAACATATTCAATCTTAGCTTGGGATTGTTCAAGATGGAATCCCACTAATGCAACCACCTTTCTGAGCTCTGACAAATGGGATTTGTATGGGGAAAGTCTATTGGATGAGGCCATCGATTCATTTTTTTGAGTAAATTGGATTTTTTAAAGCCCTATATTAATACTAATCTGGTGATCACTGTTCAATGGATACATTAGAAACGGTCACATTTATTATCATAAAACCAAATAATTTGACATTTTATATAAAAAATTTACATAAAGATTCATTTAATTAGATCAAGGTTGATTTCCATTAATGAATGTTTGGGTCGTTACAATCTTCCCCCTAAAAAAATTTCACCCTCAAAATTTTCTTTTACCACACAAAAATAAATGTGGGTAACTCTGCATCATCATTTCCTCTGATTCCAACATTTCTTATTCAAACTTTTGGTTTCACCACAACATCTTGATGAATAGTATTGTCTTATTTTGTAGATATTTTTCTCTATGATCTAAGATCTTCACTAGTTTCTCCTCATAAGAAAGGTCATCCTCTAACTATACCACCTCTGAAGAGAGTACATGTGAAGGGTCCAGTATGTACTTTCGTTAGAGGGATAAATGAAAGACATCATGTACTTTGGACATGGTAGGTGGAATTTCTAGTCGATAGGCCATAGCTCTGACATGATCAAGAATCTCGAAGGGGCCGATGTACCTTGGACTTAACATCCCATTCTTTTCCAACCTGATGACCTTATTCTGCGGAGATATGCGTAGAAATACCATGTCTCCAAATTTAAAATCAAGGTCTCATGGATGGTTATCTACATAACTCTTCTGTCGACTCTGGGGTGCCTTGATATGATGTTGAATGGTTTTCACCTTCTCCACCATTTCTTTGACCATTTCTATTCCAAGGAGCTTATGCTCACTGATCTCATCGCAACAGACCGGTGTTCATTACCTTTTCCCATAAAGGGATTCATATGGTACCATTTGGATGCTCGAGTGGATACTATTATTATAAGAGAACTCAAACAGAGGAAGATGTTGGTCTTCTCCTCCTTTAATGTCTACAGATCATTCTCTTAACATGTCCTCAAGTGTTTGTATTGTCCGCTTGGATTGGAAATCAGTTTGAGGATGATAGGTCATAATGAAGTTTAGTTCAGTATTCAGATCATGTTGAATAATCTTCGAAAACATAGCGGTGAATCTTGGATCTCCATTGGACACAATAGATAATGGTACTTCATGAAAACTTACCACTTCCCTGATATATATCCATGATAGTTTATCCAATGAGAAATCCTCCCGAATAGAAATGAGGTGTGAAACCTTTGTAAGATGATCCAAGACAACACATATTGCATTGTTACCTTTGGATGTCTTCATATGTCTGGTGAAAAAAACCATGGTGATGTTCTCCCATTTCCATTCTAGTATGGGAAATGGTTTCATCATCCCCTTAGACTTATGCATCTCTGCCTTCACTTGCTAACACACTGGTCACCTTGATGTATATTCAGTGATATCCTTCTTTATATTATCCGACCAATAATTCTCTTGGAGATCTTGATACATCATTGTGTTTACTACATGAATTGAGAAATTTTAACTATGTGCATCATCCAAAAGTTCCATCTTCATCTCCAGAATTTATGGAACACATATCCTTTTCCCAAATCTAACAATTCTTTCTTCATTAACATTAAACTCTGAGGATTTCCCTTTTCTGATAGCTTCCACTTTTTCATGAATTCCCACATCATCCTTTTGAGCATCTGTTAACCTTTCCAAAAGTGACGGTTGAGTAATCATTTGTGAAAGCACTGATCATGTTCCCTTCTTTATAATTACCATCTTTATATTTATCAAATCTAAGAATATTGGATCCTTTTTAATTCTCATCAATGATAGAATCACTGGGTCCTTTCTACTTAAGGCATCCACCACCTTGTTCACTTTCCTAGGGTGGTAATGGATTGAGAAGTCATAGTCTTTGATCACCTCTAACCATCTTCAATGGTGCATGTTCAACTCTTTGTGTTTAAATATATACTTGAGGCTTTTTTGGTCCATATATATTTCACACATCTCCCCAATGTGATAATTCTACAAAATATTTTAAGCAAAGATCACTAAAGCAAACTCAAGTTCATGTGTTGTATATTTCTTTTCCTGAACATTAAATTACCTTGTAGCATAGGCAATTACTTTTCCATTTTTCATCAATACATATCCTACTCCCTTCTTCAAAGCATCACTGAATTCCACAAAAAGTTATCCACTTTTAGGTAAAGTGAGCATGAGTGTAGTGATAATCCCCCTTTTCAACTCCTTGAAGCCTTCTTCGCATTTATCACTCCACGAAAACATTATCCCCTTCTAATTTATTTTGGTAATAGGGTTGTACAATCGGGTGAAATTTCTCCCAAATCATCGATAATATTCAGCTTACCCCAATAAGCTACTGATATCCATTACCGAGGATGGCCTCGTCAATCCCTCAATTGCATCTGTTTTTTGAGGGATCCACATATATCCCATTGCATGTGATGATATGGCCCAAGAATGAGACCTCCTACAACAAGAACTCACACTTTATGTACTTTTCATAGAGTTTCTCCATCCTTAAGGTCTCTAGTACATGTACTAAATTATCCTCATGATCCTCCTTGGTTTTGGGGTATATTAGAATATCATCTAAAAAGACTACCACAAATTAGTCTAGGTAAAATCTAAATACTCTATTCATCAATTCCATGAAGATTTCGGTGCATTGGTGAGTCTAAAAGGCATTACTATGAATTCATAGTGACCACATATTGTACGAAAAGAAGTCTTGGGGATATCTTCCTTCTCCATGGTTACATGATAATATCACGACCGCAAATCCACCATGGTGATGAATTGTTCTCCACGTAGCTGATCAAACAAGTCACCTATTAATGGGAGAAAATACTTGTTATTTATCGTGATTTTGTTAAACTCACGATAATTGATGCAAAGGCGCATTGACCCATCTTTCTTCTTGAGGAAGTGGACTGGTTCACCACATGGACAAGCACTTGGGCCTATAAACCCGTTATCTAGATTCTCCTAGAGTTTTTTTTTCATCTCCTCATGCTCCACAACAGCCATTCTATATGGAGTCTTGGATATGTGTAGTTCCCCAGGTATATCATCAAATTAGAATTCAACATCTCTTCAAGGAGGAAGACCAGGAAATTCCTTGGGAAACACTTCAGTGAATTCACTCACAATTCTCATGTCTTCTAGGATGGTTGCCTCCTTACACTCAATCATCTAATCCAGATACGTGTGCTCATAGGGTAGTAATATCCACACATGAGATGATGGAGATAAAGAAGATTCATCTTCCTCCTTGCACTTTTAATGAATCAGAGGTCGATTCCCCACATGTACAATGATTTACCTCCCATGGAAATTTATGTTGGCTATATATAAGGAAAGCCAATCCATGCCATGAATTGCATAAAATTACACTAGAGGGAGTATGAATAGGTTCACCGTCAAGTTTATTCCACAGATTATGAATGGGGAGGAGCATATTCATGGGATGAAATGATTTCCCCATTTGAAATACTCACTGACATCTTCACTTCCATGATTTGTGGTGGTGCTGGGATTGTTCTACTAAAATATCAAGATATAAATGAATGTGTAGAACTTGAATAAAAAATTATGCTTACTGTTCTTGGATTAATAACTAGTGTACCTGTTACCACTTCGTTGTCGTGGTTCACTTTGGCAGTAGCGATGAAAAAAGCTCACCCTTTATGCCTTGGATGTTGTTGGTTACCTCTTAAAACACTTGGCCTAGGGAACTGATTTGCAAGAGGCCCTGTTTATTTGGAGTTGTATCAATTAACCACGTGTTGCGGTTCAAATGGAGCATTCCTCTACTCTGTTGTAATTGCGAGGTTTTCTTGTCTGATGTTAACAACTAGGTGCCCTTCTCTTCAACACCTAATTTATGTCTTTGTCCCCTTAGGCAATTTCTAGAGTGCTTCTTTCCGCACCATTGACAAGTGGGGTGCTGGATCTTCTTAGCACCATGGGATTTACCCAACAGACTACTAGCATTGATGTCCACCTTATACTTATTATACCCATGATACCTCTGAGAGTATTTGATCTCAATTTCAAACTTGAGGGAAGATTGGACAATTTCCTCATAGCTATCTAAGGCATGGATCGTAAGCACTTTCTGCAGGCTAGGTTTCATCCCAACAAAGAAGGGGTCAACCTTGCATTCGGGGGGTAATGTCAAAGCCCAAAGTGTATTGTGCCAGCCCTATGATTTTTTCTTCGTATGCTCCGATATATTCGTCGTCTTTTTTCATGAGGTCAAGGAAGTCCCTTTCCATATTATGCCAGAGGGTGCGTGAAAATATTTATCGAAACACTTTTTCTGGAAATACTTCTATTCCAACGCCTCAATCCCCTCCTCAGGCTTCGTATTTTAGATCAACATCCACCATAGATTGGCTTCACCCTCCATATGATAAGCATCCAGGAGAACCTTCTCTTTTTTGGAAAATTGATGGATGCAGATGATCATTTCAATGGAGTTGATCCATTGTTTAGCGATTTAGGGATTGGATGATCCATTAAAAGTAAGAGGACTTTTTCTTATGAAGCTCTTGATAGAGACTTGTTCTTTCATAGGGGGGGTTGAACATTCATCTTGACCCATGTTTATATTAAAATCATGAGTTAGCTGAGAGAGAAGCATGGCAATGTTCTTGATTTCTGTTCCCATTGGATTGTGCATCTCATTAGTACCATCACCAAATTGATCTTCATATCGGTTGTTAGCTCGAGTCCTCCTATTACCGGTGATTGGACAGAATAAAAGGAAAGTTAGGGGTAACACATAAACTGTAATCCAAGGAAAAAACTCACAAATTATAAATAAATTTTATTTCCTTAATATTTGAATCTATTGGCTTCAGTCTATGTTATCTATTATCTACTTTCTAACATATTTCATAGGGAATTTTTTTATCCATTAATAATGCTTCATATTAAGCTTGTGAATTTATCAAAGAATATCCCTTGAGAGTGTCTTAACCAAGAGTGCATCAAGGCCCATTTTCAGGACATGTTCTCATTTTAGTCTATATCCATGTGGTGTTTTCTGGTTTTACCCCTAGGCTACAACTGTTCTAGAGCCGCCTCTACCTACTCGTATCCAGACAGGGATGCATTTTCTTGATAAACCACTTACTCAATACTCACCAAAACATAGGAATGTGTTTATTATACTATTTCTTGTCTCTAAGGCATCACTAGGGTTTTCTAATCCTAATCCAAAATATAACTAAACATATCCTACAATACCAACTATGACAACCCTAATCTTTTGTTACACAATTAAACATAATTTATTACATAAACTTCACTTGATACAACATAGAAGATTGACCGATCTAGTGTATTTGGGGCTTAAGATCATTACATAACAACCTAAAAAAAGAAATACAACATCTTTATTGAAACCATCCATTACATGACCACTAAATTCCCTCATATTTAGCATTGGAAGGGATAACCTGAGGACATGCATAAGAAAAGGGTGAGCTATAAAGTCCAGTAAAGGAATAATTATGAAAAAACATGAGGAATAAAATATATGTTAAGGAATAGTCATACAAATAGAGCACAAGAGAAGCATAAAAATAAAGGCATGATAAAACATGATAATCATTACATGTAAATGTGGCAACAACACTTAACATAGTGTTAGAATGAGCCAAATCTCATTGCACATGGAGCGTGAGTAAATACTAATTTCACATGAACCACAAGTAAAAAATCATTGAACTTAAAATAGGATGGGTAAACACTCATTGATCATGACTTATCATGATTCTATACTTTACCCAATGCATTGGAGCACTATAAGGGCGTACCCTTCTTAAACATTTCATTTCAAGCATATATGTGCAACATGGATCATATAACAGGGATTCATAAAACAGAATCATTTATTCCATGATAAAGGAATATTGAATTCAAAAATGAAACTTTATAATAATTAAGTAAATGAGCATAAAGGTTAACACCCTTGATAGTAAAATGGGCATGGTATTCACTACACAATGACATTGGCTTGGAAAATCGGTGCAGTTTCGGCAGCGTAACGACATGACATAAGACTTCATAAATTTGGTTGATGAGAGAGAAAGGGGTTTCTAATCATATGTACATGAAATAGACAGTAAGGGGGTTATGTCAAAACTTGTCCCAACAATTATAATGGAATTCAGAGTCATGATACAAAATAATTGCTTGAATGTAAAATAGGAGAGCGAAATCCCTTTCAGAATTTCGGCATAGTAACATGTGTACATGGGAGGAAGTTAATGAGAGAGAAAGGTGTATAAAATCATTATAAAATTAAATAGGGAAGTATGGTGGAGGTTTAAAAACATACAACAACATTTATAATTGAAATAAAATGGGCATAACAGCATTAAAAAAATGGGACAAAAATGAGAAAGGAAGAAAAAGTCCCTCACTTGGAAGTGTGCTTCCAAAGGATTGAGAGAGGCTCCATGGGAGCTTAGTGCAACTTGGATGATTCTATAGAGAGGAGGGAATAGTTTGGATTAACTCCAAATGCTTTTAGTGAGGAGGAAGTGGGATCTTGGGTGGATTTATATAGGAAAGGTGAAGAAATTCTTTATTATTTTGGTTTGGGACACCTCACATTATACTAATCCGAACCACAAACTAGCCCAAGGTTTTTTTCCCATAGTTTTTGGAAAAGCGAAGTGGAAAACAATATTTTATAAGGAAAAAGTCCGAACTTCTTAAAATAATGGGGTTGCTTATGTGGAGGTGAGTCACACTCCTAAGAAAAATAATTTAAAAGAAAAGATGTTTAATATGTCTTGAAGGGTGCATTAATGCTTTTTAAAATAAGTCAATCAAATGAAAAATCACATTATTTTAATGTTAAAACATATATTGGCCGAAAATAAAGCTTATAGTAATTTATTACATCACTATTGGGTCATTCTGATGTCATAAAACACATTATATATTTAAACGATATTTAATTTTTACCCAAGAATTTTACTATCTCAAAAAATTATGAAGAATTCACCATTGGATATTTTTGACATCCTACTTCTAGAAATAATATTTACTTTTTAAATTTTTTTTCTAAATATGTTAGTTTTCACGTTTAAAATAAAAACCAACATTTATTGAAAATTCATGGGTTTTGACAAAAATAGCTTTCAAACCTTAATAAGAATTATAATTGCATTTATAAAATTATACGATAGTTTATATTTAAAAATAATAATTTAATAAAAATTAAAATATTATTTGATTTAAAAATCTATTAATTCATCAAAATAATTTTCTTAGTTGAATATTAACTAAAAAAACAATTTGTGAAAAAAAAACTATTTATAAGGTGAAAATAATAAAATGAAAGTATAGTCATTATAATATGCAAAAAAAATTCCATAACCATTGTACTAGGGTCTTCTTACAAAAACCCTTATAACACTTGCATAAGACCAAAGAGTAAGGTGTGCGATGGTGACAGACTCTTGGGGTAGCCTCAATGACATTGCTTGGGTGGTAATCTCTATCAACATCCACTTATCTCATAAGAGGTCCCACTCAAGATTAACATATTCAATTTTGGATTGGGCTTGGTGTAGAGTGTAACCCAAAGATGAAACCTCTTTTCTATGCTCTGACAAATGGGCTTCGTATGGGGAACGTCTACAGGATGAGGCCATCGCTTCCTTTGTTATAGTAAATTGGATTTGTTAAAGTCATATATTTATAGTAATCAAGAGATCAATTTTCAATGACTATATTAGAAATGGTCACAATTCTTAACATAAAACCAAATATGTTGACAGTTTATATAAATATTTTATATAAATAGACATTTAATTAGATCAAGAGGGATTTCTTGTAATGACCTGGGGTCTTAGAGGTCCATTACATTGTGAAAATATGTTTCTTTGGGTGTTTTGGGTAGTATGGGATCCTTGATGAGGTTTGACCTAACTGTAGGCCTACCAGTATCCTTAGCCTTCCAATAGAAGGCCTACCGGTAGCTCAGTCGACTGGTAGCTGGAGCCTACCGGTGGCTCTGTCTACCGGTAGCTGTTGCCTACCGGTGGCTCTGTCTACCGGTAGATCGGTCTACCGGTAGGACAGTCTATCGTTATCTACAGTGTACCGGTAGCCCAACTACCGGTTGCTGTTAGCCACCGGTAGCTACAGCCTACCGGTAGCACGGCTACCGGTGGCTCTTGCCTACCCCCACAGGATTTTCCAGTAGTGCATCCTTTTGCGCTAATTGAGTTTTAAGCTCTATCATGACCCCTTTAAGATTGTTTTAAAGCCCAGTAACACCCACAAATGGCGTTTAATTAAATGATTAACAAACTAAATGATTAATGAAGTAACATTTGTGTGGGTCAGTTTAATCCGCATGACCCATTAATGACGTGTGGGGTCACGTGGTCAACCCACGACCCCACTCCTTACGCGGTTTCTCCTTCTTATCTCAACTGTTCCCGACACTTTTAAACTAAATGCTTCTCCCTTATGTTTCTTTTCTCATTCACCCTCCGATCGATTCTTCGTCTGCTCGAGTCCTCAAACCCCAGCAGTTTTGCGCGCCCCCTATTAATGGTAGCGTAAAGATAAACTACAATCGTTGATCAACAGGTAGGGAATTTCTCCTTGGCCTCTTCTTTTTGTGTATCATGCGGGGTGGACGTGCTACTACTTATGTAGAATTAGATGAACCAATATCTAATAAAGATATAAACGAATTCTAAGGAATGAATTGGGAGGGATGTGGTTGATGATAGTGCTCTGTTCTTATCTTCCTCCATGATTATTGATTTATGAATTGTGTGGGCTTACGCCTACTGAAAATCCTGGTCGTTGGTGGTCATTCTTTGTGCACTAATGAACAATTACCTCTGGTGATGTTAAATGGATCTTTTGTGGTTGTGAACCCTTGTTGTGTAAAGGAAATTGATTAATCATGTATATCCATCTAAATAAACTGAAGCACCAGGATCAATCTTTTATGTGATAACCCCAGTTAAAGCACACAGAAATTGAAATCATGGAGTGTGTTAAATCTTTTAAATATGAAAATACCAGCATTGGCATTCTTTGTGTTGGTGGTTGTGGTTTGGTTGTTTTTCCTTCATGGTCCTCATGCTGGGTGATGTGGGTGGGGATGGGATCCCCCTACTGATATGGTTTCAGTGGTTGTGAATTTTAAGGCTGGGTGGTTACTTCACTTATATCACAAATTAGGGTGGGATTTTCTGATGTTGAGAAACCAATGGCTTCTGGGATTATTGGGCAGTGTCTCGGGGTTTCCTTTGTTCCCATTAATTTGCGTGATTTCATTAGCCCCCCTTTGGTCACATAAGGTTTAGGAAATATCTTGGGGTTTTCCTTAGTTCCGGTACTTTGAGGGATCTCTTATCCATTTTGTTGTTGTGACTACAAAGAACCGTGTGTGCATATCGTAGTTGATGCTTGAATTTCTTCTTTCCTTGACTTGTGATTATGCTTACTAGATTCCCAAGTAGGTGCAAAAACTTATTTAAACATCATTATTGAACATGAAAACAAATATGGGACAAATGGGTTTTTTTGTTTGGTGTGAGTTCTGACGTGGAAATGGGTGTTGTTTGTGTTGTTCAGGCTGGCTGGAGGAAAACCTATACATGGATGTGTTCTTGTTACCTGTACATATACTTATAGTTCTGCGTTACTTATTTCGATCCCCACCCAAGTTGATAACTTAGTGCCGAACACCCCCATTTCATGGGGGAGTGTGTTTTTTCCAACACTTCAATTAGTGGATGGTTATTAGATCCTTTCTGCTCCCTTTACAAGATATCCCAAGTATCTTTGGGTAGGATGTGATGGTATGAAGTCCATTATTAGCCCAAGAACCTTCGGGCGGGGTAGTGTGGTGGTTGGCCCTGGTGTGTGCGGGCAGGTGGTTTCCCAAGTGTCTTCGGGATGAGGCCCAGGTGTCTTCGGGTGTGGTAGTGGATCTTCTAGCCCAGGTGTCTTCGGGCATGGTGGTGGTTGTTCTGGCCCCAGTGTTTGCGGGAATGGTTACGTGTGATTTTTGTTTCCCAGGTGTCTGCGGGCGGATAGTGGTTGTGGCCCAGGTGTTTGCGGGCAGGGTCTAGCTGTGGGACTGCGTGTGGATACGTCCCAGGTGTGTGCGGGCTGGGTGTGGTAGTGGGACTACGGTGAAAATGGCGGGATTGGTCCAATGTGTAGGATTTCTTAAATAACATTTCGGAAAGTTGTCTGGGGTACCCAAACATCAATGTTCTTTTACTATATATTACCTTGCTTGCGTTATTTGGTGAGTGTGGCCGGTGAGTGGGATGGATGACCTCCTTGAATGTGTTGGTTGTCTGCTTCTCACAGGACTTTAGTACGTTCCCCCACTTTTGAAGGAGAGTCTTTGGTTTTTACCTACTGAGTGTACTTGTATCCTCACCCTACGTATATAAAAATTGCTTTCAGGTTTCCAGGAGGACTTCAGGGATCACACGGGACCATACTAGCTCGGACCTTTGGGGCATTTTCTGTTGTCGTTTTCCATTTTCATGTTATCTTTTTACCTTGGGGTTTTAGTGGTTTGTATCATTTACTTTTGAACACGCATGTGGGAATGGTTTAATTTTTTTGGCCTTTACATTTTTTCTATTTTGGTGTGGTTTCATCATCTTATCTCCCGATCCTATAAAACAAAAACGGTAATGCCTTCCATTTGTGTGTGAATTCCATACCCCTGGTGCTAGTCACCACTCCAGGACATACTGAGGGCGGGTTTTGGGGGTCATTATCTCTTCTTCAACTTAAATAAGGAGGGGCTTGCCAATATGCTGACCCTTCCCTTCTTTTGGTGAAGGTGGGTCATGACAGAATAGTATCAGAGGGCGGGTATGAGAGATAGGATGGAGTCTGGAGTTAGGCACTATGAAGATTGCATGGGATGGTAGGTAAAGAGTGTTGGGTGACCTTGGGGTGTGAATTTAGGCCAGGGAAGACCGGCTAGGACATGGGATTTTAGGGCCCCCTGTGATCCGATGCAAGGACTTTGGACCTAACGAATGACCAAGTGAGGCCACGCTTATTGCAGGGTAGAGACCCTAGTAAAGGTACATGCATCATAATTACTTGTGTTCCCATGTTTCATGAGAGTTTTGGGAATTTAAATAAATAAGAAAATTTATAAAATTTTAATAACAATATTCTTCACTACTTGGATTAGTCATTCTAGTTTACCTCGTAGACATGGCACCTAGGAGGCGACCACATGTGGTACGGTTGATCGAGGGCAATGAGACTACCTTGTCCGATCGGTAGAGAGATGATCTGGAGGAGGAGGAAGACCAGTGGCAGAAGATGATTTGGGATTTCCGGCGGCAGATACTCGAGAAGTACGAGGGAAGCACCTCCGACATGAAGACAGAAGGCTGTCTAGAAGAGATGGTGATAGCCTTCGACCTGATTCGGGCCCTGACCGAGTACTGGGTTTCTCTATCCATCAGCTAGATGTGGGGAACGACCCTTCAATGGCATATGCTTTACCTAGGGGAGAGGAGAGAGGCTGAGGTGGCATGGGCTGATATTGAGAGGGTGTTCGGGGAAGAATTCCTCTCTTTGACGATGAAGGAAGAAAATAGACAAGAGCTACTCTCCCTCCAGCAGGGGAGTATGTCAGTGAGGGAGTTGGGAATCAAGTTCAAGGACCTCCTAAATTTTTCTCCGGACCTCTTTCTTGATGAGGAGTCTCAGGTAGGACATTTATAGGAGGCTCTCCGACCCTCCCTCCAGTATGTTGTTACCCCCTTTACCCTCCCGATGTAATTGGAGGTCCAGAAGAAGGCCGAAGTGGTGGAGAGGCTGCAAGCTCTAGGACATGTGTCCCGAGAGGTGATCCAAATGGGACCATTGAAGGGGAAGGCCGTTAGCACTAGGCCTCCAGCGTTTGGACCCTCTAGGTTCCGACCAGCAGGGAGCAGGCTGGAGTAGTTTCAGTTTCGGTCCCCTGGTCCCCGCCCTTTTCCTTCGGGCCCAGGACTGCGGTGCTTCGTCTGTGGGAGCTATGAACATCTCCAGAATCAGTTCCTCGACCGAGTACAGTACGACGGTGGAAAACAAGCCCAACACCCTCCTTAGTAGTAGCTTCCAGCTAGGCCTTTCCAGCAACACCAATAGGGGCAGCGAGCTCCCGCTCCCCCGAGGGCAGATGTTACAGGAGGAGGCCGACCTCAGGGCACTCCTCAGGGACCTCGACCGAGACATGGTCGAAGAGGCGGCTGTTAGCCGAGGGGAAGAGGATCTAGTCGTGGATAGTTGCACACCACGAAGATTGTAGTTCGAGCTGGTCCGGAGGTCGTTCGAGGTACGATCAGTTTGTTTAGTACCATTGCTTATGGCTTGTTCCATACCGGAGCTTCACACTCCTTCGTTGCACCCAGTCTAGCCCGTGCTTTGGGTCTAGATGCTGAGAGACTTCCAGTGCCCCTTGTGCTGAGCACACCAGTTAGAGGTCAGAACATCTTTTTATATGTTTGTCGAGGATTCAGACTGATGATAGGTCCACATCAGTCGGTTAAGTATCTACTACAGCTACAGATATAGCCATACGATGTCATCCTAGGCATCGACTGGCTGTTCTT
The DNA here is from genome assembly GCA_963277665.1 of Viscum album. Lineage (NCBI taxonomy): Eukaryota > Viridiplantae > Streptophyta > Magnoliopsida > Santalales > Viscaceae > Viscum > Viscum album. The sequence continues at coordinate 1,284,283,067 of OY728148.1, forward strand.
TGTGTGCTCCGTCATCGAATACTTCCGAGGAAGGTTTTTGTTATCAGACTTGGATGGTTGGCGTGCTACTTTCACGGGTGACCAGAGTAGTTATAAGGGTATCCAGATTGAGGAACCCCTCTTCTCCATGTTAGCCGAGATGTTAGTAGAGACAGTGGATGCTGAGATGGTGGAGATGTCAGGAATTGTCAATGAGTTTATGGACGTCTTCCTTGAGGAGGTGAGGACTCTACCCCCTCTATGTGATATTGAGTTTGGGATAGACATGCAGCCTAGTGCTCGTCTGATTTCGATTGATCCTTACCAGATGACACCTTCGGAGCTACGGGGGTTGCAGATTCAGACAGAAAATCTGATGAAGTGGGGTTATGTTCGACCAAGTACGTCACCGTGGGGTGCTCCAGTCTTGTTCTCAATGAAGGAATATGGTGGTATTAGGTTGTGCATAGACTACAGGAGGCTGAATAAGGTGACGATCAAGAATCGCTACCCTCTTCCGAGGATAGACTCTCTTTTTGACCAGCTGAAAGGGGCAGCATACGAAGTGTTATGTGATGCTTCAGGGCAAGGCCTGTGATGTGTCCTGATGCAGCAAAAAGGGGTGATATGATATGGGTCTAAGAAGATACTCCCTCAGGAGATTAATTATGCCACCCACGATCTGGATCTTATAGCGGTCATTTTTTGGGCTAAAGTTATGGCAACATTACCTCATCGTGGAATTCCTTGTGGTCTTCATGGATCACGAAGGTTTGAGGTATATCTTCTCCCACTGGGACCTAAACATACGGCAGCGAAGGGGAGTGAAGTTCTTCCAGGATTACAACATCGAGATTTCCTACACTTCATGGAAGCGGAATGTAGTGGATGATTCTTTGAGCATGAGGTTGTAGAAGGATGCGGTCCGAGAGTCGGCAAATGCCTGGAAGGTGATGGAGGAGTTGGCTGCCTTGCAACTGGATGCGAGGACGGATTGCAGTAGAGGTAGCCTGTATCAGATGACAGTGCAGTATTCTCTGTTACAGCAAGTGGAGGAGTCTGAGTGGGGTAACCCAGAGTGTGAAGTAATGTGTGACCAAGTTGACCAGAGTAATGCTCTAGAAGGATGGACGGAGGATGGTCAGAACCTGATGCTTTTCTGAGGAAAACTGTTTGTTCCAGAGGCGATGTGTGGCAAGGTTCTTAGTGAGTTCCACAACTCACCCGTAGTAGTGCACTCGAGAGTTTCCAAGATGTACTAGAGTCTAAAAAGATAGTTCTCGTGGCCCTGACTAAAGAGATCAGTGGCAGGGTTTGTGGCCATGTTCCTAGTGTGTCGGTAGGTGAAGGCTGAACACCGAGTTCCAGGTGGGATGCTACAGTCTCTAGATGTCCCCGAGTGGAAGTGGGAGGAAATATCAATGGATTTCATCATGGGGATACCCATGATTCATGGGGAATACGATTCTATCTCGGTATTAGTGGACCGTTTGATGAAATCGGCTCACTTTCTGGCGATTAAGAAGTCAAATGTAGTGGATGCTTTGGCACAAAGGTACGTCGATGAGGTGGGGAGGTTTCATGGAGTTCTAAGGTCCATAGTCTCAGATAGGGATGCATGGATTACCTCACGTGTCTGGGGAGGATTGAAGCTTGCATTTGGCACCCATCTACATCTTTGCACTGCCTTACATCCCCAGACAGAGGGGCAGACAGAGCGCACCATCCAGAACTTGGAGGATATGCTGCGGGCATGTGTTCTGGACTCTGGGGGATCGTGGGTGCAACACCTACCTCTGGTAGAGTTTTCCTACAATAACAGCTATAACTCTACCACTAGTATGGCCCCGTTTGAAACCTTTTACAGGAGACCATGCTTCTCACCTGTGTGTTGGACTGAAGTAGGAGAGGCAACCACCCTTGGCCCGGAGGTGGTACAGAGTACAGCGGAGAAGGTTCAGCTTATACGGGAAAGGATGAAGGCTGCCCAGGACCGACATAAGTCATATTCTAGTACCATGAGAAGGCCCTTGGAGTTTGAGGTTGTAGAACATGTGTTCTTAAAGTTCTCCCCTCAGCATGGGCAACAAAGGTTCGACAAAGGGATGTAAGCTTTCTCTCAGGTTCATCTGACCTTCGAAGTGTTGCAGTGGGTCGGCGAAGTGGCTTATCAGCTAGCATTACCAACGCCGCTACTGAGGATACATGATGTCTTCCATGTGTCCCTGCTCTGTCGGTATCTACACAATGATTCACACGTCCTCGACTGGGGAGAGATGGACATCGAGGACGACGTGACCTTTTAGAAAGACCTGTAGTGATTGAGGACTGTGAGGAGAATGCACATTGTGGGAGAACCATTCCCTTGGAACGTGTGTTTTGGAGGCATGGTCGGCATGAGGAGAGTACATGGGAGAGGGAAGCACAGATGCGTTCCCATTACCTAGAGTTATTTTATGTTTTGTGATGTTCGGTTATACATGTTGTGGTAGATCATTTTATCTTGTTGTCTATGAAATACATGGTTTTCTTTCCTCTGAATGTGTGTGAATATTCCTCGCTACGGAGAGTGGAGGATCCTTCCCCTAATCAAGATGCATTAAGGTGGATGCGATTAAACACGTGCGGGTGATTCAGTGCCGCCCAAAGCGGATAGTATCTTGACATGGGGGAAGAGACTCCCCAACCCACATGACTAGGCATTTTGACATGGTATGTTGCTTATTTCTTAAGAGGAAGGTGTTTTTAGTTAACAATGGGGTTCAATCATGAGATGTATCTTTCGAGGTGGTTGTTTGGACCCCCTATTTCCTTATAGTTGTTTTGATTCTCGGGGATGAGAATAGTTTTAGAGGTATCTAATGCAATGGCCCGAGGTCTTGGAGGTCCATTACTTTGTGAAAATCTGGTTCTTTGGGTGTTCTGGGTAGTCTGGGAGCCTTGGTGAGGTTTGACCTAACGGTAGGCCTATCGGTAGCCTTAGCCTACCGGTAGCAGGCCTACCAGTAGCTCGGTCTACCGGTAGATGCAACCTACTGGTAGCTCTGTCTACCGGTAGCTCGGTCTACCGGTAACTGCAGCTACTGGTAGATTTGTCTACCGGTAGCTCGGTCTACAGGTGGCTGCAGCTTATCGGTAGCTCAGCAACCGGTATCTGTTAGCCACCAGTATCTCTCAGCGACCAGTGTCTATAGCCTACCGGTAGCTGAGAGCTACCGGTGGCTCTCACCTACCCCCACAGGGTTTCCTAGTAGCACCTCCTTTTGCGCTAATTGAGTTTTAAACTCTATCTTGACCCCTTTAAGATTTTTTTAAATCCTATTAATGCCCATAAATGGTGTTTAATTAAATTATTAATAAACTAAATGATTAATGAAGTAATGTGTGTGCGCGTCGGATTAAACTACAGGACCCTTTAATGACGTGTGAGGCCGCATGGTCAACCCACGACCCCGATCCTTATGCGGTTTCGCCTTCTTATCTCAACTGTTCCCGACCCTTATTAACTAAATTCTTCTCCCTTAGGTTAATTTTCTCAATCACCTCTTATCGAATCGTCATCTGCTCGAGGCCTCACCCCCTGTAGTTTTGCACATCCCCAGTTCCTGGCAGCATAAAGATAAACTTTGATCGTTGATCAACAGGTAAGGAATTTCTCCATCGCCTCTTCTTTTTGGGTATCATGCGGGGTGGGTGTGCTACTGCTTCTGTAGAATTATATGAACCAAGATATAATAAAGATATAAATGGATTCTAAAGAATGAATTGGGAGGTATGTGATTGATGATAGTGATCTTTTTTTATCTTCCTCCATGATTATTGATTTTTTAACTGTGCGGGCTTACGCCTATGGAAAATCATGGCTATTTGTGGTATTTCTCTGTGCACTAATGAATCCTTACGTCTAGTGACGTTAAATGGCTCGTTTGTGGTTGTGAACCCTTGTTGTGTAAAGGAAATTGATTAATCACGTATATCTGGCTAAATAAACTGAAGAACTAGGATCAATCCTTTCTGTGATAACCCCCGTTAAATCACACGGAAATTGAAATCATGGAGTGTGTTAAATCATTTAAATCTGAAAATGCCAGCATGTTCCTAATTTGTGTAGGTGGTGGTGGTTTGGTTTTTTTTCCATCACGGGCCATTTCTTGGGTGATGTGGGTGGGGATGGGATCCCCTTATTGATATGGTTTCAGTGGTTGTAAATTTTATGGTCGGGTGGTTACTCCACTTATATCAAGAATTAGGGTGGGATCCTCTGTTGTTGAGAAACCAATGGCTTCTGGGATTATTGGGCAGTGTCTCAGGGATTCTATTGTTCCCATTACTTCGAGGGATTTCACTAGACCCCTTTGGTTGCAGAGGGTGCAGGAAATATCTTGGGGGTTTCCTTGGTTCCAGTACTTTGAGGGATCTCTTATCCCTTTTGTTGTAGTGACTACAAGTGAACCGGGTGTGGATGTTGTAGTTGATTCTTGAATGTTTGCTTTCATTGACATGTGCTTTTTCTTACAAGTTTCCCAAGTAGGTGAAAAATCTTATTTAAACATCACTACTAAATATGAAAATAAGGATGGGAAAAATGGGTTTTTTTGTTTAGTGTGAGTTGTGACGTGGACAGGGGTGTTGTTTGTGTTCTTTAGGCAGGCTAAAGGAAAACCTAAACATGGGTGAGTTTTTGTTACCTATACATATAATTGTAGTTTTTCATTTCTTATTCGCCCCCCCCCCCCTAAGTTGATCACTTAGTTCCGAACACCCCCATTTCAGGGGGGAGGGTGTTTTACCCAACACTTCTATTAGTGTCTGGTTATTAGCTCATTTCTGCTCCCTTTCCCAGATAGCCCAAGTATCTTCTAGCAGGCTATGATGGCCTGAAGTCCATTATTATCCCATGAACCTTAGGGCATAGTAGTGTTGTGGTTGGACCAGGTGTGTGCGGGTAGGCGGTTTCCCATGTCTCTTCGGGATGGGGCCCATGTGTTTTCGGGCGTGGTAGTGGATCTTCTAGCCCAGGTGTCTTTGGGTGTGGGGGTGTTTGTTCTAGCCCAGGTGTTTGCGGGTGTGGTTACCTGTGACAGTTGTGGCCCAGGTGTCTGCGGGCAGATAGTGGTGGTGGCCCAGGTGTTTGAGGGCAGGGTTTGGTAGTGGGACTACATGAGGATATGGCCCAGGTGTGTGCAGGCGGGGTGTGGCAGTGGGACTGCGGTGAAAATGGCGGGATTGGTCTGATACATAGGATGTCTTAAATAACCAGTGGGAAAGTGGCAAGGGGTACCCAAACATCGATGTGATTTTACTATATATTACCTTGCTTGCGTTATTTGGTGAGTGTGGCCGGTGAGTGGGATGGATGAACTCCTTGAATGTGTTGGCTATCTGCTTCTCACGGGACATTAGTATGTTCCCCCACTTGTGCGTGAGACTCTTTCGTTTTTCCCTACTGAGTGCACGTTTATGCTCAGGCTACGTATATAAACATTGCTTTTGGGTTTTCAGGAGGACATCGGGGATCACGCCGGACCATACTAGCTCGGACCTTTGGGGCAGTTGCTGTTGCCGTTTTCCTTTTTCTTGGTATCTTTTTACCTTGGGGTATTTGTGTCTTGTATCATTTACTTTTGAACATGCATGTGGGAATGGTTTACTTTTTTTTGCCTTTACTTTTCTTTCAGTTTTGGTGTTGTTTCATCATCTTATCTCTCGATCCTATAAAACAAAAAGGGCAATGCCTACCATTTGTGTGTGAATTCCATACCCTTGGTGCTAGTCGCCACTCTGGGACCTACTGAGGGTGGGTTTTGGGGGTCATTATCTCTTCTTCAACTTAAATAAAGAAGGGCTTGGAAATATTCTGACCCTTCCCTCCTTTTTGTGAAGGAAGGTCGTGAAATTTCCATTAATGAAAGTTTGGGTTGTTATAGTTTCTTCTTAAAATGGTCATCATATGATGAAACCTATCAAATATATAAACTATAGGTTATTGTTTTTTGATAATGGAACTTCTCATTATTCAATGGATATGTGTGGAGTTTTTTCATTTTTGGAATTGTGATATCATATGAATTGAAGTCCACTCATAAGGAAAATAAATATTTCATACAAAGATAATTCATCAAGTTAATATATATCACTTCTATCAGGTTTTCAAAAAAATCACTAATGGAAGTAGACATCCCCATTATTATCAATTAACATGAATATATAGACAATACATTAACACCATGAAAACTAGATAATTAGAACCACCATATGGGGATAATATTAGGTCACCCATATGTTATTTAAAATGTAGATTCCGGGTTTTAATTTAACTACCCTTGATATGTTTGAGTTTAATAACTATAATTATTTCTGAGGTGTATGATCCATAAAAAATCCCTATCCAAAGAATCAAGGATCAAATCTATTAGTGAATTATAATAGATTGTGGAGCCTCTAACAGAGAGAACTTGTTTTTCTAGAGTAATATAATTGATATAACATGATAATATATAGTTATAATTTGGGGAAATAACAATAACTAATTCTATTTAGATTCATAATGCTTACTATGTATATAAGTTTATAAAAACTGGAATGAAATCACTTTCAATCATTGAGGTAAACCTCATTTTATAAACCAAAAATATGATTACTTATTCTTTATTATAAGATAATATTAAGATAAAAACTGAACTAATATTACTTATGTATATATTTCAATGATTTGTAGGTGATTATACAAATAAAAACACAAAGGTATTCACTATAGTTTGTGAATATTTAAATACAATAGGATTTATAGATTATTATGTTATGTGTAGAGTGTTTCCATTCTTTAAAGAATAAGAATCCAAGGACTAGATATAATACTTATAACATAGGAAATTTACTATCAAGGGTGAACATTATATAATATTTATATAATTATTTTCCACAATTATTATATATCATTCTTTAAGTAAGGATATATATCTTATTTGGAATATATCAGGAGAAACACTTTATTTGTATTATGAGATATCCAAGAATAACTATGCAATTTTTCCGCACATAAAATATCAGAAAAAATATTTCTTAGTATATTTATTTCAAGGATTTAATAAATGTGACATAAATATTTTAGATGATTCATTTAATGGATCCTTGAAAGAAAAGAAACCACTATATTCTAATTAAAAATTGAAAATAATACTCATTATTCACAAAATTATGGAACCCAAGGTAGTAGTATTAGAGGTTTCGATGTGGAAAAATATAATAGACAATATTTTCATAATCTATGAATAAAGAAGTAACCACATTGGTTATACATATTTATATTATGTAATAAAACATCCAACCAACTCCTATGATGGAATCTAAAAATTGTACTTCTCTAAATCGCTTTGTTAACTGATGTGATCAAGTGAAGGATAATTAAAGATGTATTTCCTAATACCAAATAATATAATTTCTTTTTTCAATTTATGTCTAAGGGTGTAGGGAAAGTATTCAA